>CM032117.1:56179909-57576613 GCA_018894105.1 Jacaranda mimosifolia
TACAAATTGTAATTTATTTACACAGATCAAACTTCAACTATTGATCCTATAGCAATTTTTTTGGAGAAAAAACTGTGTAACTGATTCTTCAGATTAATGACATAAAACTAAAAATTACATGATTGATTACTATTGCCATAACATGTCAAATTCGAAATCCGAATTACAATAAAGAATGGCAAATATCACCCTAAAAAGAGATACAAGGAGTAGTGAAATAGGAAAAAAAAAAATTGTTCTTCAACATCTTTTATTGTGGGTCAAAACAATGTAGATATTAGTAAAATATTATGTTTGGGACAAACAATAATGTAGATAGTGAAATGAAAGGAAGCAAAAAATGTGGTAGGTCACATACACAGTGCAAACCTCATTGAAGAAAAAATATATTACCTTAAATTATTAAATTATGTTGTTAAACTATGTTAGAGACCTAAAATGTTTTACAACTTCAAATCACAATTTATTTTTTAATTTTTATTTGTCTATTTGATAAATATTTTAATCATATATGATAGAAAATAATTTATAAGATAAACAAACATAAAAGTAAAAAAATTAAAAAAAAAAACAAGTCACGTGCATCGCATCTGTGCATCTTTCAAACATTTATAAACAATGTCGAAAAATGTAAGATATTAGAATTTTTAAATAAACTTAGCCAAACACCTATAGATATACATCCCTAGATGATGGATTAATCTCAGAAGAAATAGTCACTCAGTCCCCACAATTTTTTCAGACAATCAAGTGATTTTTTCTTTGATTTTTTGCTGGCACACGCTTTGGTCTCTTGGAAGAGAAATACCAACTATATTTTCAGACAATATTACTTAGTTCTTTGCTTCCCAGACAGGTAACTATACCGATTACCATCTCAAGAAATGCTTTTTCAAATGAGATAAGAACATTCTTTGCTTATCAGAGATGCCAATTAACTGTTACCAAGCACTGGAATCATGAAATTTAAGCAGCTAATCTTAAAACCAACAGAAATTCAAGAAAAGAAAGCCATTTATCTTAATATGTTGAATGATTCAGGCAAGCCAGTTGCCTAATTCAGCTAGAGGGATTTTTCACATCAGACAGAACAAGTAAGTTTGAGATAGCCATATGGTGAACAAGTTCAAATAATCTATCTGATCAAGAAATCACTGTTGCCATTCTGGAAAAAACAAACTTCAGTTGCTGATATTACTAAGATACATTATTTTGATATTACGTTCATTTCCTCTTGCAGGGGCCATTAAGTGAACCCACAAAAGGTAAGAAATGATTATCAATTAGTTAAATCACGTCTTTGATTCATTTCATTCAAGACAAAGCATTTCTTCCAGGTGCAGCTTTACAAACTATAAGAATCTAGCATGAGAAGACAATTTGTGACTGCTCTGCACAGGAAAAGTGGATCTAGTAATCACACTTAGGACAATGAAAAGCTAAAGCATCTACAAAGCCCGGAATGATTTTCTTGCAGTATCGACACCTCGTCTGGCTTCCAATGGTAAGCATCCGAGTAGGAGTCAGAGGATGACCAGGGTGGAGAGAAATCTTCAAAGTAGCGGCGCTAAACTTTATTCTGGACAAGAGACCCACCGACGGAATGCAATTAACATGAAAGGACTGATCACATTTAGCACAACGATAGAACCAATAATTCTGGTTGATTTCTTCTTCACAGAACTCACAAAAACAGCCCTCTTCTTGTTCATCTGAGTGAGTAGTTAGCTCTAGGGGATGCTTGTCAAATTTATGCCTAGCCCTTTTAGGTAATAAAGCACACCTAAAAAGAAGATGCTTTAACAGGTGATATCAAGTGATTTGGTGAGGTTTTATCAGAACAACAACTGAATAGCATATCATTGACTTGGATCCCGGTTAGGAAAAGAACACGTTGCCTGTGTGAAGCGTGCTTGATAGTATTTGGTGCACAGGCACACTGTATATCAACAAGACCACTTCCGCATATACTGCCATAGTAATAGCCAAATCCATTGCAAGGACATTAGCAGAAATGACAGTCGAATACAGAATGAGCGGCATATTTGCCCAGGTCTGGCGAAAGGACTAATGTTTCAGTAGAAAACCTGCCATTGATTTTGGAAGGAAGATTTGCACAGCAACTATGGATAAGAAAATGGCAGTCAGTTTGAGGGCATCTGTAAAATGGAGCTGAAATCTGTTGTATGCATGCATTGCACACTAATTCTTCAACTAAACATGCTTCTCTACTACTACTACTACTAGCTTCATCATCTTTACTAGCCAAAAAATGGTCATTTTCATGAAGGATCAGATCGTGTGTATGACACTTCTCAATACTACCATCTGCAATCCGCTTGCTCTCTAGAATAGTACGAATCATCAAACTTGGGAATCTGTCACCCTCATCCGGCAGATTATAGATCAATTCTTCTCTTGTTTCTGCATAAAATGTGACGTTTTCTTTTATACTTGAAAATATTATGCAAACCACAGTTTTGAATTTCAAGGGAGGAAGGAAACAAAATCAAATTTTATCATTTTTTTTACCCCAACTTTGACTCAAATTTATTCTCAAAAAACTGGTCGGGAATTGGACTTGGAGAGAGCATATTTATAAAGAAATTCGAGGAAATTAATCTCATCTATATTGTAAATTCGTTGCCTTCAATTCGGTTTTCATTATTTTCCATTAATTTCTTGGTAGTTTTTTCTGTATTGTAAGGTTGATTGATATCAGCAGCTTATATTTCACAACATGCATTATTTTCTATTGAGGAAAGCAAATCAAATAAAGTTTGTCTCTTGGTCATAAATTAATCAGTAGACAATTGATCAAATAACATTGTCGGCATCAGGTTCAAAATTCAAACTAGATCAAAAAACCTAAGTGGTCCATATGTGCGTGTGTAAGAAGAAATAGACTAATTGTTACTGAAAGAGAAAAACGTTTCTTATGATTTTCAGACAACTTTACTTTCAGTTGCTTGCTTTATAGAGGATAAGAATACCATCTCCATAAGTGCTTTTATTGCTTTAGCTCTTTGCTTCTCAAATGAGATAAGAATGTCCTCTGCGTAAGAATTTTCATTAATAACCAGATGTAGAGGTTTTCCAACAAACCAGAGATGCTAACTGTTCAAAGTCATAATATGTGGCATTAGGACAACAAAAAGAATGTCTAAAGAACTACAGAAGAAAACAAAAATAAGAAATCAAGAAACAGGCAGTGCTCAAGAAGAAAAAACACGTCATTTTAAATGTCCTATTGAGCGATATAGAATAAACTTTTATCATACTCACAACACAGTTCTGCCAGCTAACTGGACAGAGCCAGTGCAAAGAAAACATAGATGGTTCCATTTTGGATCAACTATAGGCAATTGACCTGCAGCACAAGTGGAATGGTGCTGGAGAAGTTAACATATTCAAACTTTTCTTCCACTTATGAAACGTCTCATTTTTTGCAAGGCACCCTCCCTTTCTTGTTATAAATGATTCAGGCAAGCCAGTTACGTTTCAGCCAGAGGGGTTGTCCCATCAGAACTAGAAAGTTTGAGATAACCATACGGCGAGCAAGTCCAAATAATCACCTGATCAAGAATCACTGTTGCCATCCATCAGATAGAAAAATTCAGTTCTGTTTTAAGGAATGAATTTGATAACAAGGGAAAAGAGGATTATCAATGTAAAATGACTGTTGAAAGCGAACAAGTGGATAATCAACAAACAACACAGCCCACACCTTTGTTCCCAAAAATGAGTAAGTCGCATCTGTCAATCTCGTATAAAATAAGGGTCTTCATTTCTGATATCATCTATTTGTTAACCGATTTTGGCCTCTCCATTTACAACTGCACTTTCACTCTTTCTGGAAATATTGATGACTGCTTTACTACTTTTCTTCTTAGGCTTGCTTTTGTCAGTATCAAGTGCATCCTTTTCCGAACTTACTAATCTCTTGACGAACTTGTCCTCTGTGGGTGCCTCTGCTAACTTACTTTTGGAGGGAATTGTGACTTTAACATCAAGACTACCATCCTCAGGCGGTTCCACCTTATCTACTTCAACATCATTCTTAGGACTAGATGAAGGGTTTTTCAGTTTAACCTTCTCATGAGCTTTCTGGGACTCAGTACTTTCTCTGCTGGGGCTACCACGTTGCTTTGTGCTTGGCTTCTCTGGGTTAGGATCTGGAAGTAATGCACGGTGGCTCAGCCGAAGTTGCCCTTTCTCATTGATCTGTCACATATCCCATAATTTACAGCATTAAAATAGAAAAGGAAATTTTGTGACAGAAAAATATAAGTGGTAAATAAAACTCTACAGCACTTGAAAAGTGTTGCCTGGAATTTATGGAGGTATTTCATAGATCTGAGGCTCTATATTGACCTATTATGAATGTAAATTATGGAGCATCTGGATGAGCAAATTGTAAATTCGAACTGGGTTTGCGTGATCCAGAAAAGGAGAGGAAGCATTCTATATAGGATAAATGCAGGAACTTGTAATGTCGAGAACCTCCACTGTTTACATGCACAAGGATCTCAGCAGAGAAGTCCAAGAATATTTCTTCAATTCAATTTGTGTGAATGTGTTTCCAACACTAAATCAAATGCTAATGATTCTTTTGACAAAACATTTGATGTAAACAACACATCACAATTTATGCACGAGAAACAGTAAAGGACAGAGTATATCACAGAACCAAGTTCATTAAGATCTAAAGAGTCTCGGTTAGCAGTTTCATATTCCAAATATGGAGGTCTTCTTATGAATGAAAATTCCACTTATATGATCTAGATGCTAAATTCATTGGTGGATGAAAAGGGACTGACCTGCTTTTGTGATTTCACTCTTGGAAGGATTTTTTAATTACTTACCCAAAAACTAATTATTGGATTAATAGATACAGTAGACACTTTGCCAATATTTTAAGTGACAGGTATTTCTCAAAATTATTACAGTTAAAAGGGAATATTATTTTTATGTTTTTCCTTTGGAACTTCCAATGCTCCACACTTCGTGTAATAAACCTCAAAATAAGCAAGATTACATGGAAACTTGACCCATTCTAGCAACCAAGAGGCTTCAATGATATGGCTCACCGTTCTACTGCCAAAATGATTTTTTGAAAAAAGTAAAATATTATCCGCCAGAAGGATTAAGGAACAGTTCATGCATATATTATGTTGGATGCTTCTCAAAAGTGAATCTAACTTCAACGCATATGCTGAGATATCAGAGATTGAATATATATGTGGAATAATACTCCCTCGAGCAAATAACGAAAGAAGAAAACCCCGCAGGGAAGGGAGCAGTATCAACAAAAAGAGAAGCATCAGCAACACAGAGAAGTGAGGGGATGATCCAAACCTCAATGAGCTTGACATCAACACGATCTCCAACTTTGAAAGCCTGTGTTTTTGTACTGAAAAATGTTACCACATTACAATCCTCTTGAAGTTATTAAAGATTCCAGTGCAGAATACTTACATCTTCTGCCTTGGCCAGCCAACTTGCACTCAACTCACTAATATGGCACAGACCCTGAAGCATAGTAATATTGATAACTATCCTTTTTTGAGCAACATGATATATAGCTGATGCCACAGTTGACTATAGGAATAACTAGTACTGGTAAAGTGATTTTGAAGAACTTCTTATATAATGTGATAATCAATGCAACACGTGTTTTTCTAGAATTTTTTAACCTACCTCTCGGCCAGGTGAAATTTCAACAAAAACTCCATATGGAGCAATTGATTTGATCTCACAGTTCCTGATAGAGAAAGCAGAGTAAGATATGTCCATAAGAGTTTGGAGATTAAGTTCACTTAATATGCTATCAAATCAAGAGCATAGTAGCTAAGACAAATCAGTTTCTCTAATTTACAACAACATGCTAATGCCAAAAATTTTACAAATTTAGCCAACAGCTCCAAGCAATGTATTAGTCAATGCAGCTACTCTAACCATCATTCCTGATAAATGAATACTTGTCTGGGTCAAGAAAAGATAAGAGGTCAAACGGACACCTGTAAATGTCACCAATAGTTGGCACCATTGTCAGGTTGCTAATTATGGCTTTAGACTTCTCCAAGCTTGGCAAATCTTTTGCTGTTATTTTGACCTGTAACAACCACAATTTACACCACATAATTGAAGAGAAAGAAATTGGGATTAACAAACAAACACCAGAATATAGATTTCTTCTCATCTTACAACGCCATCATCTCGTGTGTCAATAGATTCAACCCCAGTTTCTTCAATAATGCTTTTCACTTTTTTCCCACCCGAACCTATGATCAGATTAACTTTATCTGGTTTTACCTGCATTATCAGAAAAGTGGATGTTGGAAACTTCACTCAGCACTCTTCATATCATCTAATGAAGTGGACATGCAGAACTGACAAACCTTCATAACATGAATAATTGGAGCATATTTTGAGAGCCTTTTTGAAGGAGGAGGAAAGCATTTTGACATCTCAGCTAAAAGAGAAACAAAAAAGAATGAGCTTTAGAGAAGTAAGGAAAAGGTACCAGCTATGACAATGTAATTTAATTCTTGGATCATTTATTGATTCTTTAAAAGATGTATAACATCCCACTTCATCCGACTATTACCTTTCATCAAATCTATCGCAGAACAGCTGACAAAAAGTGGCATCTAAACTACAAGAGATTTAACAGCACAATGATCTGGATAAGAAGTAATTGGTAAAATTTACCATGTGTTCATGAGCCTGCTAGTGATCGGTAATTAATAAAACATTAGAAATACAAGAAAATTTACACCGCCTGATAGCATATGACAAGCTTTCAGATCCAAATGACCTTTAAATATTCAATCACGTGGAGTTAACTGCTGATGACTTGATCTTTAGAATCGAAAGCCCTCATGCTCTCAGTGAAGTTGACTGTTAAAGCATACTGCTCAGAAGTGAAGTGAAAATACATACTAACCTATAGGGTGGACATATTCTAACCATTAATGTTACAGAACATGAAGTAATGATTAATACATCAATATTGAAGCAGTTTAGACATGAATTCCCCAAGTAACTGCAGAACAGGTTACAAGAACCACTTATTGAATATATTAATTGTCAGTGGAAGATATTTTCAATCATTTGGCTATATGTATACTGAAGTACAATGCTTATCATCCCCAAGAACTCATTAAGAACTCATTACTGTAGCATAGCAGGAAGATGAATTACAAGCATTGATTCACATTCATGAGAATATTTAAGAAATTAAAGATTTTATATACAACACAACAATATAGAAAGCTGACTTATGCAAACTCTCACAAGTAGAAGATATATACTTTTGAAATGAACAAACAAGTATAGCCAATGAGAGCAAGGCTTGGTATGCATAATGTCTCCTGTAAATCAGTTTTATTCTCTAAAGAACTATGAATTTTTTGACCAGGTAAGACTCACATTGCTCTTCCCAGTTATTTAATCTCATTGATTTTCCAAAGTGAGAGGTAACAATGTTTCCAATTTGCATGTGTCCATCACTTTTCAGGCATGTCTGTCAAAACCCTAATTCTCTATCATTGATAATGAGCTTGACAATAATGTACCAAGAATATGCTTTCGACCCTCTTTTGCTTGCAGGAGAGCTTGCTGCATGACTGGTAAAGTAATTCCTCCTACCTGCCATTACATAGATATGGTTCACAATTATTGCCCCCAGGCTTTAGACTTACGATCATTGAAACACAAAATATCAGATCATGACATTTCAGGTCCAGTGCAAATGAACAAAGCCAATGACATCTAGGCATATTGATTAACTAGTACTAGGGGGCAACTTTTACTAAGAAAAGTATGATATACAACCTTTATGTCCATCTGGAATGCAGTTACACCATCATCACTTCCAGCAACCTGCAGCATGAAACAAAGATAGCTCACTTAACACCATAATCCTAGCCCTTTCAACTGATGCATGAGTGACACTGCTTTGATATATTTTCCACTTGACCAGAAAGATGAACATATTGAAGGCATCTTTCTTAATAAACCAAGAAAGTCAATCCAAAAGGAATCATAATACAGGAGATCCATCCATATAGAAAATTTCAAGACCTTGAAATCCATATCTCCTGATGCATCTTCAGCCCCTGTTATATCAGAAAGGATAAGTGGAGTGCCATCACCTCCAAACTCCCTAGTGTCCAAGACCATGCCCATAGCTATTCCAGCAATTGAACACTTCACTGGAACACCAGCATCTTGTAATGCTAAGCAACCCCCACATACTGAAGCCATACTGTCACAAGCAAGTGGTATACATGAACACTTCATCATTTACTATTACTCATAAGCATCAGAAACATAAGAAAATATATCACGAAAGCTTATGAGATTGACTCTTTTTATCCCTGCTAGGAGCAACTATAATGGCAATTAGTGTGCAGAAATGGTTTTGGCTGGAAATAGAACAAAACGAGAAATGAAATGTAATAATTGTGGGATCATCCCCCACTTGGACTACGCAGGAATAAACACAGAAATGGATTAAAGTTCCTAATCTTGATTCCACCCACCTCTCTGGATTCATAGAAATTTGCTGGTTGTATAAGACGTGTGTTGTATCATACTTATGTGCAGGCATTCAGCATGTAAGAAGGTAAGAAGCTGTAGGGGTGGACAGCTGGTGCACTGGTGGTTAGAGAAGTTAGTATAATTGTCAGCATGGCTGCAAGGGGTTGGTGGTGGATTAGATTTGGAGATTAGCTTCAGAAAGTGGTGGATGTCGTCTAGGACTGGGAACCGAGGGTTGTATGGATTGGTCCCTAAGTATATGGATGGTGGTGGACGACCAAGAGTTTTGAAGACTAGGTTGCACTTGATGGTCCTGTTAAGAGCATGCGGCAGTTTACTGGTGAAGGGTGACAAGGGTTATGGTCTTGTGGTAGTCACAGATTGTGGCTGGCTTAGGGATGTGCCCAGGTCATGGGTGGTGGCAACGGAAAGGCTGCCAAATGGCAGGTGTAACTTCAAATGGATTTGGCAGCAGGAATGTGGGTAGTGAATACATGGGTTGACACAGGGAATGTAAGCAGAGGGTGGGGATAACTTGGAGTGGTGTTAACAGAGCTGATAAGATGATAAGATTAATAGGAACAAGACAAGAATGAACCTTCCCAATATTGTTAGAACATAATTCGTCCATTCCCAAATTCCTTGGGAACAGACAAAATCATGGGCAAAGGGCAAAGGGCAAAGTGTTGGGATGAAGACACCATTATGAGTAGATTTTCATGGGAATTAAACAAACCAAACATGGGCTGGGAGTGGACTCGAGAATGATAATTTCCACTCCTGACCCACTCCCTCGTACCAAGTGCAATCTAAGTTTTGAAATACAGAATTAAGTAAGAATACATAAAAATGCTCTGTCACTAAGCTGATCAATGAGTACCTTGACGAGCCATTGCTTTCCGTGATGGTACTCTCGACACGTACAGTGTAAGGGAAGTCATCTTCAGAAGGCAATATCGGCTCCAGAGCTCTCTCTGCAAGCATTCCATGGCCAATTTCTCTTCTAGAAGGTGCTCCTGCACGGCCAACTTCTCCAACACAAGATGGGGGAAAAGAGTACTGCACAAACAAACAACAAAAGAGAGAACTTGACTAAAAGACCAAAATCAAAACATTGACTTTTCAAGTCAGCTTTACTAACCAGATAAATAGCAAATCAGATGAGAATAGCAGCAAGTGAACTTAGAACATAGTGTGCTTGATTGATCAAAGTTATCTATATACATGTGTACTACTATAGAAGTGCGAATATCTCAAAAAAATTCTTGGAATTCTTGATATATCTATTGTAACTTCAATTAAGAACCATAGAATAGCCAAAGGTGAGAGCACAATTGGACTTGATCAGATTTCAAGTGTTAAAGTTTGATTTCAAGTGTTAAAGTTTGACTATAACATCAAGTAACTTTGTTGGTCTCGAACTCTTCAAAATCTAGCAGTTTTGTATTCCTTCTATCGTAATTCTTCAATATTTCGAATTTTAAAACTAGTTTCACATTAAACTAGACTTCGCTCGGATGCGCGTATAGAGGGGTGCGTATAAAAGAGATATGGTCGTTTATAAGTTGACCATTCTGCGTAGCCATGAATATATAGTATTTTTCTAATTTTCTCACCAAATATCTTATTCCTATTACAACCATAGATATAGAAAATAAAATATTCATAGTTAATGAACAAAATCAAAACAGACAGATGGGAGCGATAATTTTGAAATTGAAGTGACAACATAAGATGTCAAATTTATTTCTTAAAAGTTGTGATAGATAGATAGATAGATAGATATATATATATAGAGAGAGAGAGAGAGAGTAAATATGCACAATATCATCATTATATGTCCAATTTGATAAAGAAATAATTTACTTAATTCTGATTGATTAAATGTAACACTTCTATAGTATATTGTTCAACTTTTCTCTTGATTAACTATGAGAATTACATTAATTAAAGAAAATTGAGTATCATTGCAAATGCTAGGAAAAAGAATTATTTTTCAATACTTTACATGATTTGATCATATATAATGCATTGCAAGCACTGTATATAATAATACATTTCAAAAATTATATTTAAACTAACTTTTAGTAAAACATTTAATAATTCTTTCTTCATCTTGTCATGATTTTTTCAATCATTAGTCTCTTTCAGCGAGTAACTTGTTATGTGAACTTAATCTTAATTCCAGTTAGTCACTCTTTTGAAATTTTTTATTCTGTGTTTATTTGAATTATGTTATCGTGTATATAAAAGAATATTATCTTAGTCTATGTTTATTTTAGATTATTTTTCAATATTGTGATAGATTAGTCTGGTTACCTTTTTAAGTACCTAATTATTTGGTTAAGATGAAAAGCTGACTGATAAAAATAAAATAAAAATGAACTTTTACATTTTATTATTTGAAAAGACTACAAGAGGAGAAAATGCAAATTCAAATTTTTGCTTAATATATTTCAATTCATGAAAAATACAGTGAACTTCTACAATTTTGATTTACTTTACATTTAAAATTGATTGTACATGAAAAAGTAGATTATGTAATAATATTCAAAATAATAGGTTAATCCAAGTGAATTTAAACTCTATACTAATGCAATTATAACAAAAATCATTCTATATAAGATGATCTAGAAATGAAATAGTAACAGCCCATTTGGTTTATTTCTAGAGGCATTTCTAAAAGTTGAAAAAGTAGTTATGAAATAGAAATGAAAATTGAGAGGTATTTGGATGAAATGTTGGAAAGTAATGATTAAAATAGGTATAGATTTGAAAAGTAGGTTGATTTATATTTATTTATGTTTAAAAAGATTTATTTTTCTAAAATATATGTATATTTTATTAATTTTAAAATGATAGTGGATACTTTATGTCTAATCAAATTTGAATTCGATTGATGTAAGAGTAGGATGATAGGGTAGGTTTAGAAAGAGTTTGAAAATGAAAAAATGAATATTTTGAATGGAAATGAATAGAAAGTGATAGTTTCCATTTTTCATTTCCATACGGAAATGAAAAGGGCCCATGGAAATGAAACCAAACGACTTGTGAGAATATGTAAGCAAAACTATGTATCAGGTATGCCTTTCTATAGTTTTATTTCTTTTGAGTAAACATATAAGCTGAAACTAAACTTTTAAGTATATTTATAAGAGATCTTGCATTCTTCATAATTTATGGACAATTCTTAAAGAATATACCTGAAATACATCTCTCTTTAATCCATACAGATACCAATCCCTTGAATTTAACACAATTTATACATATATTCAGGCAAACATGCATTTAAGTCTTATAACCTGGTCTGCTTTCAGTTTCAGTCTTCCAAAACATGGGCTGGGTTGCACATAGCATGTCTTATATATTGACAAAGTTAGTCCAAATTCTCAACAAAATGCAAAATTTCACCAGAAAAAATGTCACTTGACTAGAACATGACACCTGAATTTGAGGATTTTCAAAACAAAGCGAAATTACTGATGTGGATTTATTTATTCGTTTTTTTTTTTTTTGGAGGAAAAATGCTAACACCACTCTCCAAATGAATTTTCCATTCATTAACCCAAAAAGTGCTAAAAGTGAAAAAGAATGTGAGTTGAAAATATACTACACCTAACTTTGCAGTGCAATATTAATATATGTATGATATTTTTATGCCTAATAGATTATGTTAAAGTTTGTTAAAATATTTTATTAGACAATTTGAAGATCAAGTTAATTATTGAATATTCGTGGACTCTATTGTGAATATATACAAAGAGAGCATATATTTTCAATTATTCAAGCCTCAACAAATATTTAAAATTATTTTACTAAAATTATTGATCATGAATTAAATAAATTCATTTATTTTACCAAAAATCTAATATTAGTGCATATCATACTGGGAATACATAAATAAATTGATTTGACTTAAAAACATAATTACTTCTATTAAACTTGGAACTTATATGACGAAAGAATTTCCCTTATGATTACAGACGAAAAATGCATTTTTACCTTTATATTCATATAATAACATCAGCTAAACATGTATGAATTCCTTTTGGAATGTTAAAATAAAGTTAAAAAAAATTTGAGCAATTTGCTCATTGTGGAGCAAACGCTCCATTTGTTGTTTCAATTATACCATCATTTTCTCAAAATTTTTAGTCGACATCGGTTCATATTAAATTTATAATAACTTACAATCTAAAAAATTAGAAAAAAGAAATGAACAAAATACTTATGCTCTTTTGTTCATGACTTCATTCCATTGTTAGAATTTTTATCGATTAAAAAAATTAAAAAAATAAAAGAAGAAGGGTGAAATCAATAACTAAATTTTGGGTAAAGGCGAAGAGATAGTAATTCAGGGAAAACATACACACACACACAAATATAATATGAAACCAAATAAAAATTAAAATACATCATATTGTCAACGGCAAAGAAAAGAACTAATGCAGCCCAAAATTTAAATAATGATAGTGTAAAGAGTAAGAATTTATTTAGCTAAATTATTAAGTATCCCTATTAATGGAAGGACATTTGTTTAGAATATGAATATATATCTTTTTAAGATAAGGGCTTGGAACTGAAAACCAAAATCATATTAAAAACTGAACAAATATATTTTTGTTACAATTTAATATTAGATTTGTTATTGTGGTCATTATATCTTTCGTGCAATGCACATAATTTTTACTAGTACAGAAGAAAGGAAGAATACTTAGGGTCAGATGTTAGCTGAATAAAATTGCTTGAAATCTTACCACGAGATAGTTTTCAACTGTTACACTTGCCTGTTAATTGTCTTAAAAGGGCATACGCAGGCCACATAAATTATCAAATGCTTTTGATCCTTTTGCAGATAATGATATAATCTGTATAAACTATTGTTTAACATAAACTATCACAAAAATCGAACTATTTATGCTGCAGTGCTCAAACCTACTCCCAGTGAGTCACCCTCTTTGACAACTAGAAACAAAGGTTGGACAATCAATTTTCAGTTCCACCATAATGGTACAGGTCTCTGATTATCGCACAGTTTCATAGGATCACTTCTACTAAGTTTTCATGGACATTTAAATCTGCAAGTTATAGTGATACAAAGTCGCAATAGCAAACTAATGACAATGATCAGTTAACAGCATATCTTCAGAAGAAAAGAAAGAAGAATCATGTTGGCTGAGACAGGACACAGAGGAGAGAAAATGTTTGAAAGAGAGGGCATAATGAGATCTAGTCATTTCTGGTTGTTAACATTTTGGAAGTCGATGTCAAGTCAGCAACTAAGATAGGATTTATCTATACTAAAACAAAATAATAGTTTCAACTAGAAATATATGAGCTTTTTAGCATTCTCACCTGAAGATAGAATCTCTTGAACTCATCTTCATCCACAAGGTTGTCTATTCTCTGTGCCATTTGTTTATCACCAAGTGTAGCCACAGCTAATGACTAAAAAAGGAGAAATGAAACACAATAAAAATTACAGAAATAAGAGAACATAAGCAACATGTTTGTGGAATGAACCTGGGTGGCTGGGATGCAAATTCACATTATTTTATATTCCAAATAAAAAATTTAACTGTTCTTTCCATCATTTGTCATAAAGAGGATTCTGGGGATATCTTCACAAATTTAGGAAGGCAAGAAATCTTCTCTCTCAAGTACTAAGAGCAAAGTTTACTGATGTTCCAACAAGCAACTGATGCACTTTTATAGTTGGCAAAATAAACACAGCTGCTTCTACCAAGTTAAGCAAACATACTAGTTAATAGTTACAGCAGAAAACTTGAGTCATCTTTCCATGTGTGGGCCCTAAAAACGGTTTGCATGAAGCAGATAATGCTAAATATTTCACATATCTGGAAACAGGGGAAGTTGATTATATAGCATTTTCTTTCAGTAACATAAATGTCTGGCCAGGTACCAGTAACTCATAACAGGACAAGGATATTTTCATCCAGGACACGAAAGGTTCACATGAACAGAAAATTTGCACAAGTGATTTACTCAGAAATCACAAGCTGACAAGTGAAAAGAAATTGCAAGTCAAGAGTTAAAGAGTTGCTTAGGATATTAGCGTCCAGGACAAGAGAGGTTCAGAAAAAGAGAATATTTTTGTAAGTGATTTTCTCAGAGCTGAGAAGGGAAAAGAAAGTGCCAGAGTTGTTTAACATTTCAGTTGTTTTATTTTTGTCACAGTTTCCTTCTTTCAAAGGTCGTTTACAGTGTTTACTTAGTTATGTTTGACTTTCTGGCAGTCACTTAAAGGCACTTAGGTCATCTTATCTATTTAGAGCGGCAAAGAAATTTTGTATTTTGGAGCCTACACCAAAAAATTTCACCCTCTACAGATTTCTTCTTGGGATTCAAAACCCCTAGAAATTTTCAGTTATACATACTCTCTCAAGAACTTATGTGTGACGTCAAATCTGCCGTGCTTTTTTATTAAATGACTACTGTTCACTTATATTTTCCCCTTTCCTAAGATTTTGGACATGAAATTGTTCGCAAAAGGTTTAATAATTAATAGTTTATAGAGAAGGTGAAAACAGGGTGAGAGGTCTTAAAGGTAAGAGTAGCACACATTCCAAATTTCCAACCATGAGAATAGATTTGTTTGAGATGCTATCGGAATCAAGCTCTGTGCAATTTATCATTACGGCATTGTTGAAAACCATTCTCATATGATATTCAGAATATGAAAACACACAGAGATAGGGAAGGTTTAGAGAGACATCAACAAACTGAATTCAACAAGAAGAGAATAGATAGACCACAGTAAGCACAACACAAATATGAAAATCCATGGAATATAAGCTATCAAGATTCTTGAGACATGAATGCATCTAGGGTGTTGACAGTACACATAAACGCAGCTGAATTCAAAAAAAAAAAAAAAATAACACTAAAAAATGTAAAAGGGGCATAGGGGCAAAGGTTTAATCTGGGTTTCTAGAGAAAACAAATACAACCAGACCTGGGTTTCACCACGTGTAAAAAGAGCACTTCCATGTGCTCGAGGAAGTAATCCACAGCGTGAATTAATCAACCGTAATTCCTCAGGAGTTCTGCTGTCGCTTCTTTTTCCTCCCTAAGTAAATGAAAATACAACAGAGCAGAAGCTCAGATTAGATTAAACAAAATGAAACTATTGCTAAAATTTCACTAAGACAAAGGTCCAATTTACTGAAAATTTTTAGACACAAGAAACTATAAGATACAAGGTTCTGAAGTCAATTAAAACCCTTTTGTAATTCAATTAATAGGGACTTGGTTATGTACCAAAGAAAAGGTGTTTATGTTTGTCATTGAAAAGCTAACAACTAGACAGCTTAACAGACATCGGAATCCCTTAATGTAAGACTGCAAAATATCAATGAGAGAGAATAGAAATTAGGACTCCAGATGTTTTATCTCAAATCTTACCTCCACAATACGTCTCCGCAAAAAATTGGATGAAACTTCTTTAAAAACTAGCTTCACATCCACCTCAGGGAAAAGCTATAAGAAATCAGACATCAAAAGATTAATTTAATTCAACAACAAAAACATAACATTTAAATGTCAAGAAATCAAGAAGATTAGTGGTACTCGCATTAATAGAATGAACAAGTTCTCATCAGAGCTACAATTTTAAGGTGAGCACTAATTCTTAGTTTTAATGGTTATCAATTAGAACTATACCTTTGACTGTGACCTAAGAATAGGTAAAACGTCCTGAAACTTATACACATGCAAGCCATCTGTATTGGCAAAACAATCTTATAGCATGTATACACACCCAAATAAGCAGATAAGAACTACAAAAGGAATTCCCACCAAACCGTGACATGGGTATTCTCTTAGCATTCAGGGGAAGGAAAATAATAGAGAAGTTCTTTTTTCAACTGAACACCCATAACTACAATATCCCAATAAAGTGATTATTTACATGTTCGATGTACTATACATCTATCCTTGAATCTGATGCATCTATGAGTGTGTCTATGGATTCGTAAATCAGGATACTACTTGGTGTACAAATAGCTGACAGAGTCTAGGGCAAGAAGCACCCTTCTATTATTGAGAGCACAAACAACCCAATCAACTAATCATTTATCATGAGAAAAACCCACATATTGTTAACCATGCATTACCATAGACAAAATGCATGCCATAACACGCAAGGGGAAAAGAGGGAGATAAATAATGATTCTTTTAACTAACATAACTGCAACAAATGGACGAATTTTGAACTAAGATATGCCACAGAAAATGGCAACTAAAGATGCCAATACTCACCAGATTCATATGAGCTATCAAGGAGTAATCTATGAGAAGGTAGCTCTGCATATGCTTGTATCAGGGGATTCAGCATTGATAATTTGATATGCCCATACCTCAGAATAGAATGAAAGGAAGAGAGAGAAAGGCTGGGAAAAAGGATAGAGAGGTAGAGTTGTGAAATTGAGGAATACCTAGGGACTCTTAGACCGGAGTTGGATTTTTTATAGAGAGTGTGCAAGTTATAGTGGACATTTGTACAGTACTGGGGTTGTTGAGGTGGCTCATTATTTTTTCACTAGTCGTGGACCACTTTCAGGATTCACCTCTTGACTGTCAGGACTTCACTACTCATAAACAATTAAATCTGAAGTAGATCAGTAAGCAGGAGGTACTTCCACCACAGCTAAAGAATAAGATTTGAAACAGAAACCAATTAAAGTACTTATCAGCCAAAGAGGGAATCTTCAGAGAGAACAGTGTGGGCTTTACCCATTTCCCTCCTAACTGGTACTAATGTTGACATAAAGAGAATGGATAATTTGAGGTGGATCTGATATTCTGGAATATATGATATACATTCTACAAGCTTGCTTAACAAAGAGAGGTTGAGGAAAGAATTGAACAGCTCATGACCCAGAAAGCACTTTGTCCGAAAGTTCTAGTTTCCAGTCGCAAGAGAAAATACTGTTTTTATTGGCTTTAAGCTTTAATGTCCAAATTTCCATTCATCATGCTTTTATATTCTTTTCTCATAGAGTTGTGTATTCTTTATTTTAGTTAAGGGGATGGCCTCATTGTTAAAAAGCAATTTTCTCTTGACTGACTAGACTCAGGGTTTAGGCCTCCAAAAGAAAAAATAGCCATAGAAAATGAAATTACCAGAGTATGTAAGACAAGATCTTTAGTTTCAATGTTCTTAGTATGGCATAACAGCACAAGAATTTCAAGATATCAAAATGCTGACACATTGGACATGTGTTACCAATTCAATTAACCGTTCTTCGAGAATGATGACTTATCAGAACAATGTTGCACTCTTTAAGTTCACATCAGCCAAAGACGAGAGAATTAAAAAGCAAACAAACTTGAGCACATACACTACTCCAGACTTTCTGGCATCAATAAAGTCAATGCATAATTAGCTAACTATAAACATCCACAACCAAAAATAAATAGCATCACAAATTCAGACAAGCAAATAGCCATGGATAATTAAAAAGCAAACAAGTTTGAGCACATGTACTGCGCTAGAGTTTCGAGCATTAATAAGGCCAATGGAGAAGTAGGTAACTACAAAAAGGAAAAATAAAACTAAATAGCACAAATTCAAACTACAAAAATGAAAAATAAAACTAAATAGCACAAATTCAGACAAGAAAGCATAGATAGAAGACATAAAGGTTCTCTTAAAGGCCAAGAATTACCAAGGGGGGAGGCTTTTTTGGGACCGGCTTGATATGAACATCACCTTCATCAACTTCACCATCAACTACAACCTCCTCATCCTCCTCTTCATCCTCAAGTAAGTCAGGTAATGTTTCAGTAGTAACTGCAGCTTCCTTCTTACTAACAAAACCCTTCTCTGTAAGTATGCTCAACACTTTTGCTTCTAAAGAGGATAATGCCTTTCTTCGTGGGATTTTGCTCTTAATTTGTAGTGCTTCAATTAATTCAGCACCTGCAATTTCCTGAATATTATCAAAAACGACTGTCATGACTTAAGAAAATACTTATATCACAATGAAAGAAGGAAATCACAAAAGAGGTAACATTCAAAGAGGATTGTGAAGTTTAAAATTTATTCCTTCAGACTTTTTGGGTCCTTCTGATCATTGTTATCAAATTTAAGTTGATCATGGATAACAGCTACAGATCTGCACTAACTAATGCCAAAACTGACTTAAATTTACAAGTCACTGCTGTTAATAATTTACTAAAGTAATAATTTTTCATAATATACTTCTGCACTGTATTTCTTTACCACTTACTAACCACATGAATTTTTGGTACCTAATATGAATTTGCAGCATCATTGTATCTCTTGTTACAGGAAAATTTCTATCTATCTCTGTTAGCTGCCTTTAGCTCACCATATTTTACCTCTGTTTGATAAAGCCTTTCACTTGCTATCCAAAATTTGTGCTTCTCTCGGGACCTCACTGTGTGATTCTACCATGTACTAGGAAAAGAATAAGAGTTGAATTCTTTAGTAGTTAACTGAGTGCCTAAAGTTCTCCAACCCTCAGAACCTGTGTTTGCAACGTCAATGATTGCACAGGGACCAATTTTCATGATATCAAGCATAATTCAAGTTTTATGTGGATTAAACTTCTACAGTATAGACAAAGAAATCAATGTTTCAACATGGATCTAAACCCAGCACTGAATATTGACGACAGCTGGACCATTCTCAGGTAAAATGAAAGCAGAAACCATGATTATGCATGAATATATGGATAAATGCATGTATGAATTATCATAGAGACCTCTATATGGCAGATAGATAATAATTATAGCTCAAACCTTCCACTTGTCTTCAGAAAGAATTAAAACATAAAATAATCAACAGGTATTCAAAATTTATTCCGTCATAACTAAAGCAGGCTCTCTCTGTATTTTATGCTGTTAAATCTCCTTTTTCTGCTCAATTTCTTTATGTTACAGATAGATTGCCCTAATTCAAGTTTTAGCCTGAATGAAGCCCAAATAAAACTCAAATGATGAAAACAATCATTCTAATTCCTTTTTCAATAGGTTATTCTAGTTTCTCTTTCAGTTCAAAACTTCAATTTCAACTTCAAATAAGCTGTGAAGCCAACAAAAGAATTTTTTACATGCATAGATAGTCTACTAGAGACCCAAAACTCATCTAGTCCCATCGCCACAAATAAATGGACAAAATTAAGCCCTCTTTTGGCCTTCTCTATCAATCTTTCCACCCTACACCTCAGCAGCTTTCAAGTCACAAGAGTGTATCTTCTGTCACATCTTTCAACGGGAAGCATGATGGGAACCATCAACACTGCCACTTCAGCGAGTATGATACTCTCAGCTTTCGCAGTTTGCTGATATGTTGTAGTTAACAAAGATTGCTAGATAAAGAAATTCAAAACAACTTTTTGGTAGACTGAGAAGATGGATGTTCAAAAATTGTTTTTATCAGGTTTTCTATAAGTTTCAAGGTAATTCAATTGGTATAAAAAAATTTAAGGAATAATTCAACAAAAAACTTAATATGGAACCAGTTCACTCAGTCCAAACTATGGCACAAGGGTTGACTGTCAGAAACCTTGAATCTAAAATCAGATATCGAAGGGTCACGTCAATAATTAAGTAACCCCCATTATATAAGAAAAAATATGGCTTGATTATCCTAAATAAGGAAAGTGATACAGTGCGCCATTCTATCAGCAATTTGAATAACTACAACCAACCTCATAAGGAGAAGAGTGGCAGCATGATTTCAGAGAATTAGCATGATGACCATGACCAATGAACCAGTATCATTGTTTCTTCATTATCTGTCCATCCAATGGGCTAGCTCTAGAGTCTAATAACTATGGTTCAACAAGACCGAAGGTCTGATGAGATCTCAGTCATTTAAACTTATTACTCCATTAAGCAATATCCTCCAATTAGCAGACACTTTATGAAAATTGTGATATCTACACCATAGACTAACCTTTAGGCAACGATCTCAACATCTTAGTTACAAGCTCCATTATTCTGAATTTTTACAAGACCAACAAAATCATTCTGTCGCTAAAACTATTTCTTGGTACTGACACGTCTTAGAATGACAGCCTCACCAGCATTTAGGGAAGAGATACAACAGATAAAAATGTTCACAGGAATGCAGAATTGGAGATATCTGATCGATCAAATTGAATTATTATTGCATCCAGAAGTTCTGATATGCACATGCCAGCCGAACAACAAAATAGAAAATAAAAGCATACAATACAAAAGGACCTATTACTTTCCACCCAAGGGACATGTTCCAAAGCTGCTACAACAAAAGGCTACAGACAAGAAAGTAGTCCAAAATAAAAAGCACACAGAGGAAAAGAAATTGATAACAACATAAAATCATTCATAGGTGGTGATTGCATATGAGAACATTACAACATACTTCGACATGATTATACAGCTCAGAAGGGGGCAATCTGATTGCGTCAAGCATTTTTGGTTTCCCACACTTCTTCACTAAGGATTCCACCTCTTTGCATATAGCTCGCACAGCATTCTGAGATTGCAAACAATAAAAACCTTAGGTCACTTGCACAGATCTCAATATCACTAATCAGGATCCTATAAGGTTGAGTCAAACTTGCAGTTGAATTGAATGAGGCATGGCAACCAATTCAAGTACCCCAGACAAGAAACAATATCCTAATAGCAAAATGACAGTTGGCCTAAAGGAGTCTATGGGGAAACCAAAAGCATTTTATTTTCAACTTATTATTTGGAACAGTAACCAGCACCAGAAAAACTTTCATGAACTTCTGTTTTTGAATTGAATTATAACCTCAAACATGTTAGAATGCCCCAGCATCGAAATGTGTTGAAAATTACAAAAATAAGAATATCTTAGCAAGCATATTCAAACTTGTTTGATTGTATTCTTTACTCATGCCAGGCACCGGTCAACCATGGACAACTCAGCCCGGGGAGGGTATAAGAATCCTAGATCCCAAGCTAGAGAAGTGATAAATAATGTTATAATTGATTACCATTTGGAATACAGACTGATAAAGTTTCTGACATCTCAATAGCTCCAAAAAATTTACATCTTTAAAAGGAGCAAAGCAGCTAGAAGATATGAGTCTATGACATGAAAAATAGGTAGGCACCTGCCCAACTTCCACGGCTTCCAATAACTTCTCTTCAGGAAGGAAGTCACAATATCCCTATGATGACCCATTTCAGAAGAAAAGAGCATGTAGTCAGTTCAAAATTCAGAGAAACAGCGTATCAAAGAGAAATCCTCCAATGATCCCATGATCAAAACAGATATTTAGCAATAGCATCATCTCTCAATCAAAAAGAAGCAGGTAAGGCCATCTGACATCATCAATCAAATTTTATTATTTCTGCTTAACTCTTTCTATGCTGTGCTTTGAGGCCTCAGTAGTATTTCCTAGGGCTGTGAATTGGTAGAGTCTCTGCCAACCCAGACCCATACATAAAGATCAATCTGAATATATAGACAAATCCAGACACAGACTATACGAAGCACCCATGGGGCTTCAATATGCCGGACACGGCCTGCACTTGGACCGATCCCAAGACCTGATCTTTTTTATCTTTTTCACTTTTTCTTCCCGCTCTTATTCATCTTTTTCACCCCCAATTTCTTAGAATCCCCCACCCCAGCTCTGGCCATTGCCCCTCGGTTGCACCAACCTCAATCCCCAAACCCAGCCTGCAATCTACTCTTTCTGAAACCCAGCTGCTGGTACATATACACATACATACACATACAGAGGAGGGGGGCACAGACAGATAAGAAAATAGGGGACTGGGGACAATACAAAACATAGAGATCTGTGTAGGTCCGAGATGGTAAGGGGAGGGAATTGAGAAGATCAGAAGTTTCTAAGAAATTGAGAAATTTTTGGACCATTAATTTGTTAATTCTACGGTTGCTGTGACTTTGATATTTAACAATGTGTCTTAGTGCAATCCACTTTGCAAACTTCTAGTGATTAGGATCTGAACTTGGACAGCAGATAGGTATAGTGTCTGTAGGAAGTGATGTGCCAGGTTGTGGTTCCAGACCCAGTGATCTAAGGCCATCGGCATGTTACCAAGCAGAATTCTGTTAGGAAGTTTGATAGCCACCATAAAGCTTTGTTATGTGCATTGCACAGGATACTGCTTGTTGAGTTGACTAAAGAAGAAAATTTAACAATAATTTAAATAACAACAAATTTTAGAAGGTCAAATCTAGAAATTAAAATTGGCCAGAAGGAAAAGAGAATTGATAAAGATTATTTAACTGTTAAGCCAATAAGTCTTGTACATTCCAAAGCAAACCGAGAACAGTTCTACAATGAAATTAATTTCTTGATATCCAGTCACAGACACACATACAAACAAACAGAGATAGAGAGTGGGAATTTAGTAACTTACCTCAATCATCAATATTGCACTATCTGTCCCTGCCAGCAACAAGTCTAGCTTAGAGTCTTCCATCTCCTTGGTAGTTGGGTTCACAACGAATTTATCACCAATAAGTCCAATTCGAACCCCCGCAACAGATTTAGAATTTGGCACTTCTGAAAGGGCTCTGTTGTATTTGATGATTTACGGTAATATATAAGCTACTTAAATTAGACACCCTAATTAATTTTTGTTGTCAACCAGTACAAGAGGAATGAAAGTAATAAACATACACTGCAATCCCAGCTGCTGTCACCGCTAAAGAATCTGGGGGATGTAAACCATCATAACTCAATACCTGCCTCATAGGGATGATGGAAGTTGAAAAACATGAGCTGTGTACCCGGTGTTGGAAAACTCAAGTTGGTTTGGCCTGACAAGGGCAAGCCAACAGAGACGAACAGAAAAGGCAGGCCTTGCTTAAAAAAAAGGGTCTCAAACAAGTACTAAAACAGACTTGCTTCACTCAAAAATTTTTGGCTAATTCACTTGATTTGAGTGACAAAGAACAAACTGTAGATAATTTTCATCTCAAAATTATATCCAAAGCTAATATATTTGCAAAATCAGCACCTCAATTAATCCCTCATCAAGATTTCCGAAAATATTACAAAGCTCATCCAATATACATTCCACTACATGTACAGGTCAACAAGCAACATTTTCAAATTCATATCAAGAATATGATCGAAGAATGAAATATCACCGACCACTTAACTGATTAAGCAGTATAACAAACTTCCAAATCCTTTCTCTCTCTCTCTTCTATATTTCCCATCTTCAAGAAATTGTATATGGTAATTTGGTTTATGATAGCAATGATAAAAATTCAAGAACCAAAATACAGAGAAAAGCATTTGGAGGATATGAGATGCATGGAGGAATCAAGAAGAGTCTGTACATTCACAAGGTTTATTAAAAATCCATACCCAAGACAATATCTGTGTTTCATGGTAAAATCCCTTAGGCATAGTTGGGCGTAGAGGCCTATCTATTAGTCTACAAATAAGAACCTGCAAAAAGAAACTGCTTACAGATTAGACATCAACCACAACATAGAAATAGATAACTGTTATTCATAGTTGACTATGAAATTCTCCACCGTCAGTGAAGCAAAAAAGCCTCAATATCAAAGAGCAGGAAGAATACCTCATGATCCTTTGTCCTTCCCTCTCGCTTGAAAAAGCCACCACTGGACAATGGCAGGATAACAAAGGATAAGTTTCCCTACCATGCTACGAGCCACTGGGAAGAGAATAACTAAAATGTCAAAATTTACCTCGTTCGACCAGCTGCTGAGAATCTCTCTTGATAATTTACAGAGAGAGGAAAGAAATCAGAAGGCTCGCTAGGAACATCAGCCAAACAAACAGTTGTGTAGATAATCTACAAGGAAAGGTCAAAATATTTTATTTAGAGCATAAACATGCAGATCCAATTCAACTTAAATCACTAAGTTTATATCTTAACCAGAAGAATTTGACAAACCAAAGAGGCACATGGATCATCATTTTCAATGTATGATATTTTGTATAAACTATAAACAATCTATTATGTCAGCTGTCTGGGGAATTACTAGTAAGAATTCAGTCAAACACAAACAGAACAAATATTCTTTAAGCCCATAACTTACAGTGTCCCCATCTGTAACAGTAACAGCAGCACTGGCTTGTCTCCCAATATGACCTGTCTCAACGAATACCTGTGCAAATTCAGAAAATCACATGCTGAGGTGAGGATTTGGTGATACATCAGTCATCACACAAGGATCCAGACCACAAAACAAAGAACACGTTCGAAAAACAGCCAAGCCAAGAAAAATAACAGACCAAAAGATCTTAAGTATTCTCTGATAGTTCTGTGATCATATAGTTGAAAGATTCCTCATAGAAGTTGATTTTATACTTTATTTTACTAGAGGAGAAAAACTGCTAAAACTTGCAAAATAAGACGGAACGGTGGAGACTCTGCAGCTCTCTTGTTCACTGGTTTCTGATCCCAGAGCCAGTTTACTTCAAGTTTTTTGATGGACGGTTCGAATATGTTGGTAGATAACACTGTCATCGTATTTTATTATCAGTTAGATCATTCAGTCAGTTTGTCCCTCAAAGCCATAAGCAAGGTCTTTTAAATTTCATTATACAACTTTACCATGCATTACATTCGATTTCAAAGTATAAACTTCTCTAGCAAGAATAAGTCGTCTTCCACCCAACCTTCCATGCAACAACGGACTAAAAGCAGCCATTTCAGCATCTCAGTAATCCATCATCACAACAATAATCAAATGAACACAGAGAAAGAAATTCGAAACTTATCCCATTCATACCTTGCCCCCACTATCAATCAACTTCCAAAAATATTGAAATAACTCATAATGAATCAAAAATACTTACATGGCGATCACCGACAGGAATTTTGATGGAGTACGGAGCAAAGGGCTGTGGCAGAGCCTCCTCACTTCCAATGTCGGGCTCCGCTGCTAAAGAAGCTCCAACAAAAAACTGATTACACAAGTTTCTGCTCCGTCTGATGCTTTTAGTTCTCCTTTTTCTCGTTCTGGGAGTCCGAAGCACGCCATTTGAGGACAGAATGGACGGAAAATGAAAATTTTCCTGCGGAGAAAAGCAAGTAGCCGGTGAAAAATGAGGAAAGACTTTGCATTTCTTAAAGCTTGAAGCTTTGAATTGCGACAGAGGGGCGTGGGCGTGGAAGCTGGAATTAGGGTTTGCTGCCAGCATTTCTGCGTCTTCCCCTCTACCCTTCACCGCCACTGTGTGTGGAGTGTGTGTAGTAGTATTTGCAGGCTTATCCACTTTCTTCAGAGAATAAAAGAAAATAGTTAAAAAATTATTTTAAATTTAATTGAATTTTTTAGGGCGATCCAGTTAACAGGGCCATCGGCAACGGCCCAATACTCTAGTGGGCTTGGGTTTATGTAGTTGGGAAATTGAATCGATTGAGAATTTTTAATTTTTCATTTTTAAGCTTTATTTTGTTTAGGGCCTTTGGGCCTAATGAATTTAGTTCTTGGGCCCATCAAAAATGGCATTAAGTCTAAGGTTGTAAACGGGTCGGATCTAGATCGGGTATGTTATATCTGAATATGATCCAATCATCAAAATTCATATACAAGTCTGACCCAAAATCCTATAAGATATTTATTAGTCAGTATCATATTCGAATCCGATGAATATTCAAAATTTGATTACAAAATTCTATCTGATTTATTTTTTTTCTTTTGAATTTTATAAAAATATTATTTTATAAAGTACATATATGTCATATTTAAATTTTTAACAATTTATTATTACATTAGTCCAAAAGTTAAATATTTGAATACTAGATTCTTATTTTACATTATATTAATATATATAAACTATTATATGTTATTATATTTGATATTTTATCAATATTTCTCTTATTTTTTAGGTTAAAAACTTAACATTAATAGTATAGTATAGACGTTAATATAGATAATAGGTCAATATAATATATAGATTTTATTTTAAAATCTTTATTAATATTATATATAAGATTATTAATTTAATAAAAAATATTAAAGTTCGAATTCAAATTTTTAACGGATCGAATTGATTAATTTCATATCTGATCCACTTATTTCGAATTACGAATATTTATAATTGGAACTGATCCGTCGGATATTTTAATCAAATAAAAATCATAAAATTCAAATAGAATTTGGATTAAAATTCGAGCCATTAACAACCCTAATTAAGTCATTAAATATGTTTATTAGAATTTCTTTTAAAACATTATAAATAATTTTTATTTCTTAAAATGTTTATTTTCTTTTAAAAACAATCAATTACTTAAAATTGTGAAACAACAGCGCTAATCATTATATAGAGAAAAAAATGAAAAGGTCAATTTAAGGTTTGATTTTCTCAGAAATTCACTAAAAAAAGAAAAAAACCTTTTCATTTCAAATCATTATATCAGAAAAAGGAACATATATATTTATATCTTTTAATTATTACTTTAATACAAATGTACATTTTTCAATTATTACTATATTAAAATAATAACATATGATATATAAAAATCAAATATAAAACAACTAATTCAACAAAAATTTACATAAAAAGATATACAGAATAAAAAAATATTTACCATAAAAAATATTTATTATTCACCCTCTTTAAACATTTTCTCTAAATATATTTTTTTCAAAACACATTTCCTAAAATACCTTAAAACAAAATCATATAAATCCTAAAATGTCCTCGTCACAAGCATTAACCTTTCACGTTACAGTCACGTTTGACAAGCGTCATGCTCGTTTTGTCCTTCAAAAACGTCAGGTATATAGTCATAGTTTTGTCAATATTAAAATGGATTTAAATTTTGTGAAAATTATATTGATCACCTCATAATTCTTTCCACCTTATAATTATTTTTACTTATATTGTTGGAAGTTTGATTAATTAGAGTGTGAAATTCTTGGCTTTGTTTGTTACCCTTTCTCCACAACATTTTCCGACTCTAACATTTAAACAAATAAATCATTATATTCTCTAAAGTTTGTCCATATTCAAAACACTATAAAAATAATAATTTTCTCCTCAAAACATTATCGATCCACATACTACCTAAAATACAAACAAACAACAATCACATCCCTCAACTACACTTCTCAAAAATAATTCCCCCAAAATATTTTTCACAATTAACTCCAAAACTAGGGCCCGTTTGGTTTTATTTTCATTTTCATTTTCCATTTCTAAAATTTCAAAAAGTAGTTAGTGAAAATGAGTTGAAAATGAGTTTTTATTTGGATATATTATTCGAAAAGTAATGATTATGTTGAACTTAATAGGTTAGAGATGGAGAAAGATAATAGTAATGAAATAAAGAGAAGATATATAAGTTATTAAATAATGCATTTTGAAAATGATATTGAATAAAAATGCATAAAAAGTTATATGTTTTAATTTTTAAATAATAAAAAATATAAAAATAGAGTATGGAAATGAAACCAAACGGGCCTAAACAAACCCACCCTTTATTTTCATTTGCCGTAATTAATTCCCCTATCTTGGTAACTTTTTTTTATTTTTTTGAGTATTACATGCCAACTAACTTCATTTATTTTTTGATTGGACCTCCAATAAGTAAAAGTAAGAAGAGCCAAAAGTTTGGTTGAGTGGGATCAAATCAAACATGTCCAGGTAGCTTTGGAGTGTGAAGTTTCCATTGCTGGTAACTAATAAGATCATTTACGTCCATCAATACCTAATTGAAAATATTACGTACCAAATAACTTAATTAACTTGTTGATTTTCACGTTATTAATTTGTCGATAGTTAATCTATGCCATATATAAAGTATTAATCTTTTTTTGTTGTATGTGTGTGTTTTTTAGTGTTATTTTTAAAATGTTTTGATTAAATTTTCAATGTCCATAACTTCAATTTATGCATATAGTAACTAATATGGCAAAGCTTGACATAACTCGACCCTAACCAGCAAAACTCACCTCACAGAACCTTGAACGGAAACCTAGCTAGGCTCAATTATGTCAACCTGGTAGTCGACACAACAATTCAAGGATAACTTGCCTTTTAGGGCATGATATCCGAAGGTCGACCTTATATAACAAGAGATGTCGAGAGACAATTCTACATTGTCCAGATTAGCCTACTTTGGGTTGACCCTACGAAAGTATGATCATATTTGCACATTCAAACCTCCCCCAAGGGTAGAAAAAATTAACATGTAACCAAGTTGGGTAAGCACTCAATTTCAAGAGCTCGAGTAAACATCCTTCAGTATGCTCTATGCATTTAATGTAACCCAGGCTTCCTCAACCAGTCACCTCCACATTTAATGCAGCGAAACAAACATTTTGTTTGCATTAAATACATCGTAAGCCTAACTCCACCAAATTTAATGTAGAAGATTCACTATTGCACCTCTGCCTGACCAAAAGCATGGTGGTTGATCCTTACCAAAAATACCTTTGCTACCTCTAGAATCTAGTTAAATTATACTAGTTATAGGGAGCAGTTAATCGTTCGACCTCTCACCTTCAAGGTAGGTCTCGCACTATAAATACCCCCATTTTGCAGAAATTTTTGGTACACACATATATATACTTTGGCCCTCACGCTGCTTCTTTACCCTCCTATACACATACCGTTTGACGTAAGTATTGGAGAATTTTAGTTGAGGGCCACCTTGACAAACCTAATATGCTTTTCTTTAATTGCAGGACTCAACTCATACCACAAATTATTTTCCAACTCAGTGGCCTTGTTGTGCTTGATTGAAAAAGCACTTCACTCCCATATTCATCCTATTGGAATCGTACATCATCAATAGCTATCGTTTATAAACTCGTTATTGCCACTTTACAGCTTCATTACTACCAATTTTTAATAATTTTCTCTTTTATTTTTAAAATGCAAATAAATACGTCAATCAAAACTATTAAAACATTACAGTATTATATAAAGAAAATAATAAATTTAAAGTTTAGCTCATATCATGCCACAGTCGCTAATTATCTTAAATTGTTATTGGAATATTGTAACTCACTATCAATGTATACTCAAATCTAATAATAAATTTATTTAATTAACTAAAAAACAATCAAAATCATTAGCAAGTGAATTTTGGTGAGAAAGACCAGAAAGTTAACAGACTGGAGGGCCAAAAATGTGTCAACAAAGTCATGACATTCAAAATGTTATCAATTTCACTATCCCCATTATTGAAAGAGCCAATTTAAGATGCATTATACGTCGTCCTCGCATGTTCAATCAATATCTCCATCGAAAAGGGTCACAAATGTTAGAGTCAGTAGTCCAACAAATTTATCTAGAATGTCGAGTAATTTTTGACTTAATATTATAAACTTTACACATAAAATATTAAATTAAAAATTTAAATTCAACAAATTTTTTATATGCGTGTGCAGAAATAATACAATTTTATCAATAAGAAGGATTGTCTATCTATCATCTGTCTATATATGTGTGTGTGTGTGTATGTGTATGTGTATGTGTGTGTGATTTATATTTATTTTGTTCTATGTGAAGAAGATATGAATTGAACACATAAAAGAAGTTCTATTAATTAATTAATCGTTAACTAACTATGTTTGGTGAAATAGTAAAATATGCAAATTATGATAATTTCGACAATAATAATATTTTTGGTAATATAATTAGCAGCTGATGGATAAGATGGCCTTTTCAATAGAATATTAAAGAGAATTATGAACTTTATTGTTATATCATAATACTTGAATGGGATTCTTTATTCAACATTTTCCATAGTTTCATATTTATGCATCTCTATATCATGGGCCTCATTGTTATAAAAAAAATGCTTAATTAATCCAAATATATCATATAAAGTGAGTATATCCTTAATATAATCGTAAAACAAAAAAACACCTCTCTCTCTCTCTCTCTGAAATGAATCAGTGCCTATAAAAAAATTGATATTTATTTTCCAATTGCTACCAAAATTTCACTATCCATAGTTCTCTTTAATACTTTTCAAAAAATGCCAATACCAATCCCTATAGTTAATAGTTTTTGTTACACCTCTTGATAGCATGAAACTTCTAGAAAATCAATATTATTGTATAGTACAATTGTATTATACTTGTAAAAAAATGATTAATCACATCCTAACAAATTTATTTTTTCACCTAAGTTGTCACTTCTATTTTTAATGAAACACGTACATCGAAATGGGGGGTGGTTTTTCTTTTTTTCTTTTTTTTTAATAGAGGTGGGTTGTGGGGGGGGGGGGGGGGTGTTGAGTACCACTAGGCACGAACACAAGTTGAGCCAAATGAATTTTGGACCACATTACCTTGAGAAACGTTAAACCGAACTTGGCATTATTGGTCCCATCCACTCCTCAAGATAAAAGGAAAAATCGGACACCATGTTTGGTAGGGCCCTCGACAGTGAAAACCTATGGAAATTCTTTGGACTCGGTCACTATTCCAACACAATTTCGTATGGAACTGAAACTTCTTAATGAAGGCTGCCCCCCCCCCCCCCCCCCCCATATAATGTAATATGTGAGAAAAGTCCAAGAAATGAAATCAATGATTGGTGAAAAAACGTGGACCACGCCAATTTTTCTTTTATTATTTAGCCATTGGCATGTAATTTTTTTTTTAATTTAATATATTATGTACGAATATATAAGCATTTATCCTGCGAGCAGTCCTACACTTTTTACCAACCGTAAAAATAAAAAGCAGAAGTAAATGGACAATAAGCCGACGCCTAGAGATTTATCAAGTTGCATATTCTTCTTGGGCAATATCACAAGCGCCCAGAGCAAGCCGCCCATCAAGAATCCCACAGTCTCATATAGTTCAGGATTTTTCGGGACTGGATATCCAGAGGGGTAGTGCTCCCATGCTGCAAGCACAAGGGATAATCCCAATCCCACCAAAGTGTTAAATAACGGACCAGCATAGCAACCGGACATGGCAACTTGTGCGCCATCCGGGCCACCTTTCAAGGCCATAGCCAAGTTGGAAATGAGGTCCCCAAGTGAATTTCCCCAGGCTAGGACAGTTAGTCCTAAGATTGAAGGACTTATTCCAAGAATGTCCCCAAATGCAATTAACAAAGAGACGAGTTCTTCAACTATAATGTATGTCCAAGCAATGCTCATCAAGAAACCACCAGCTGGCCATGGGAATAGGAATCTCTTCGGCGGGCTGGATTTGTTAGTGAAAACCAACGCTAGAGTCCCAAGAACGATTCCAACTGAAGCCGATGCTAAGTAAATCGCCAAATTGGTCTTAACGTCGTTCTTGTTTTCATCTGATGTGTTGATAACGGTTGCCACTAGTATTGGCGCTAGTGTTGCTGAACTTACAGCGAATGGCTTGGACCAGTTATCTTCGCTTACAACTGGAATAGTGAACCTTCTTGGCAAGGACAGAGGCAGTTCCAGAACGTATAGGAACAACCTTAAAAATCTCACTCTTGATTCTTGCACTTGAGATCTAAGCCGATCTTTTTCTGGTAGAGGGCACTTTTCCTCATCGGCATAGCCCAATAACGGTGTCCCCATTGGACCAAATTCATCCAAGACCGACGGATTAACCACATTTTCCTCCTTGTGACCATAAAACAAATGCATCGCAGAAACCACAGCGATGTAAAGAAAATACAGAGAAGCAAAACAGAGAGAAAACCAGAAGGTAATATTTCCAGATATGATGATCATGAGGAGACAACATAGGACGAACAGAAAGAAGAGGACATCCCTAATGAAGCTCGCCTTATCAACTCTAATCCCGCGTGAAGATATGGAAATACTCATAACACCCACAACGAAACAGGATATGAAAAACGCCCCTCCCAGCACGCTGTTGAGGCCGACGTCTCCGTCACCAGAGCGCGTAAATGAAATTATACTGGAAAACACGTCGTTGGCTCCATTGCCGAGTGGGAGAAGAGTGGTTCCAGCTATAGTTGGAGATAGTTTGAGCACTCTAGAGAGGCTCTCAACAGAAGGGCAAAAGTATTCAGCAGTTGTGTTGCCCAAAACATAGAATAAAACCAACAGCCATAACAGAAGGACTAAGTATCCAAGTCCAGCTCTATTGCTGCAAGTGCAGTAGAAGATTTGAAGGTAATTTAAGTACCCTTTGCCCCAACAAGCACTATTTGATTTCACATATTCACACTTTGATTCATAATCGATGAATTTTCGGACGTTGTTGCAGTCGCCCTCCTTCTCATGAAGGTGCAACAAACTAATGGAGCGATGAGAAGGGGTGGAAATAAAGTAGAACGAGACTAAGAAGAGGAAAGACAAGTTGAGGAAGAGAAGAAAGGCCTTCTTGTGGTGAAGTGTTATGGTGGGAAAATCCATTCACAGGAAATTGAGGCAAGAAATGGGAGGAAAGATTAAATTCAGAAGCACGGCCATTGGGATAGAAAGGTATAATAGAAGTCCATGGACGTTGGGTGGTATCTGAGGTAGGAATGTTTGGTCTGGCCGCCTGGGCTAGTGGTTGGAGCTTGGTTAAGTAGGCAGTCCTTCTGCCCATATATATGGAGGGGTTTCTAACTAGTAATAACTGGTGGATTGTTCGATTGTGTTTTGGACGTTTTGTTTTGAAAGAATATGTATTGGGTAGCGAATTTTGGAAATACGAAGGTTAAGTTTAGTTATATTTTTTGTTTAATTTTATTATGTATTTTGAAATAATAAATTATTTTATTTATGTTTTGGGGGTAATATATTTTATTATAGCAATCAAATCAATATTTTTTTTTGAATTTTTGAGGTGAAAATGAAATTAAATGATTATTTTAATATTAAAATAATAATAAAATAATATATATATATATATATATATTGAAAAATATGCGTTTTGGAAGAAAATGAGAATATATTTGATTATATTTCCCCAAAATAATATTTTTCTAACCAAAATTTGACTAATACGATATCTACACTGAAAATTGTCTAATCCCAAACACTTCCAAACAAATTATTTCCTCCGAAAAAACATAATCAAACACTCCCGATATTTTTTCGGAGGAAATAATTTGTTTGGAAGTGTTTGGGATTAGACAATTTTCAGTGTAGATATCGTATTAGTCAAATTTTGGTCAGGTGTGTAAGTATGGTGAAATTCAATTTTTTATAGCAAATGATTGTGTATATAATATGTAGTCGTAAAGATTAATAGATGATGGGTAAAACTCACTTTTTAGTTCTTTTTGATATAATATTACACATTTTACAATGTACTATTGGAGAATCTCATTGTCTGTTTGCACGTGTTTTCTCAGCTGAAAAATATTTGGTAAACACAGACAAACATGCCCGGCGATTATTGATGTGATTATGATTTATGGATACCTCCCTGTGCCTAATATGATAGGTAATAAGGTTCCATTAGGATCTGTTTGCGTTGAAGAAATGCAATTATATATGTGCCAGGCCACCAGCAAGTGTCCCCATTTTCTGGAAAGTGAGCAAGAAATTGGCCAAGATAAGGTGAGATTTATGTTTATCTTGATATAAGGTAAAAAGAAAGAAATAAAATTGCAAGAAAACAAAGGATGTTGAGTGCATTACGAAAGAATTCACGCCATCATTAAGTAAGTTGAACTAACACCATTCTTTCTATAGAAGGGGAGAAGTTTTTTATTGGATTCGAATTAAATCCGACCCTACCGTTGTATTGTATAAAAAATAGAAATACTTTCTTCATGCACTGATATTTTAAATTTTTTATTTTAATATGTGTTTTATTTTTGCTCTATGTATATCAAATATTTTTTTCATAAAACTTATTAATTATTGATTTGCTATACTTGATACTAGCATTATCTCTGTACTATGCACGGATTCTTTAAAATTACTATATATTAATGTAATTATTGAATTATAAATATAATTAAAAATAAAATTATCGCAAAAAAATGGTAAAGTAATTAGTAAAAAATAAATTTAAGATTATTCAGTGAGAAGTTAAAAAAAATAATAAACTTCCAAAAATAAAAGTTTAGGAATATGATTACATATTTTATTAGGAAAAAAAATAATACACAACCAAAAATTAATATATAGTTGCGTAATTTAAAAATATAATACTTTAAAACCAACTTTAGACTTAAAAGACGATGAGTATATATTTAAGTAAAATTAAAAATATAAACAATTAGATAATAATTTGACTGCTAAGAATTTAAAAAATTTCTTATTTAATTTCAATTTTTTAATAAAAATCAATTAAGCCAAGACAAAACTATGATAGTAAAGAAAATAATTAAAAAAATAAAACATATATATAAGATTAAAATTAAATAATATTAGTATATAAATTAAACCTTTATTGACTCAGTTTAGTTATCTAATAATTAAATGAAGAAAAGAGTTTAAAATATATATTGATAAAATAGTATTTAAACTTTTAAAAATAGTACGAATTATACATACTTATACATGCACAATTACATACACATGAATAAAAAATAAAAATTAAATGACATACTTTTAAAATATAAATATTCAAAAAGTGAAACAAACTTTACAAATACCAAAACCAAAAAATAGATCTTATCCTATAAAATTATAAACTTAGATTATAAACAAAAATAAGAGAATTTAAAAATAAATTACAAAATATAACAAATAAATTAATAACTTAATTCAAAGAATGAGTTAAAGGATACTAAGTGTATAACGATTTAAATAAAATAAAAATTAACTGACAAGATTTATCAATAATTGAAGAGAAAAATATAACTAATAAAAATTAAATTAAATTAAAAAATATTAAGACCATTTAATATATATTTCATCTCGTAAAATTATAAAATTAAAAGAACAAAAAGGAATTTAAAAATTAAAAAATTAATTGATAACTTAAACTAAGTAATAAACAAAAAAGATATAAAAATTTACAAAGTTAATAACAATAAAAGCTAAATGATAGACTTTATTTATGGTTGAAAAGAAAATTATAGCATTAAAATCAAAAAAATTTCTTCCATCATGTACGTAACATCCCTAAAATAAACAAACAAAAAAAAAGAAATCAAACAATCAATCAACAATTTGAAGAATAAAATAAAGAGGCACACAAAGAGATAGAGAGAAAAAATGCTAGAAAATAAAGAGGCACACAAAGAATAGAGCAAAAAGAAAAATGCTAGAAACTGAGAGTATTAATAAAATAATTTTTGAAACACTCTATATATAGTGGTATAAATGTAAATTAGTTATTAAAGATAAGAGCAAATTATAAAAAGCTTATCAAATTATAGAGTTCAAATGATCTAAAAATCTTCCACGTATTGAGAGCAGAGATAAAAAGAAATTTTATAGATAAAATAAAATCATTTTTTGGTATTTGAGCTAAACAAAGAATAATTTGTTCTAATCAAGAAAATAATTTAAAAAATCTATATATCTTTAAAAGGAATAAATACTTTCAATTTAATTATCAAAAAATAATTTTTAAAGTAAATTAATAAGCTCAAAATTCTAAAAATTCAAAATTTGATCAAAATTGTATAATTATGGGTCCCACACTTTAACCCCCCTAAAATTTGGTATTTTGAATAAATAAGGATTTAGAAATTAAGATGATAATTAATCAAATTTTAAGGCTCGAGGGAATAAAGAAAAAAGGACTGGATTGCAAAAGTTTTAGAAGTTTTGGGGTCAATGTGATGGAAATAAAAGTTTGAGGACCTCAAAATGAATTTATTTGGACTTAATTGCCCAAAAATAGGAATTTTGGGGGTCAAAGTGCAAGAAATAAAAGTTGGAGGACTCAATTGAAGGCTGGGGACTAAATTGAAGACGGTTTAAAAGTTTTGGGGTGAAAATGAAGTCGGCCAAAACTTTTGGGGCTAAAGTGAGAAGGCTGAAAAGTATTTTTATATATATAGTGAAGGACGAAATTTCTTCAAAATTTCAAAAATAGCCCAAAACTCATGAAATCTGAAACCAAGGCCATATTTGAGCTCCTCTCAAATCAGGGAGCAAAACCATACTAAGTTTCACCCGAAACGACCGTCGAAGTGGCCAAAAAATAAAGCTCGACGGCGATCTCGCAGCGAGTTGGCTGTTTTCTAGCGTCGCGGCGGCGGAAACGGATAGGGGTAGGATGGGATTGGGTCTTGAGCTCATGGGCATTGCATTGGTGCCCTCAATTTGAGGTTTCGCCGGTGGACGAAGGGGGAAATAGCGTGGTGGCATCACGGCGGCGTTAGGGCTAGCCGCGGCGATTTGGGCCCAATTGACTGGCCTACGGTGGTCTAAATTCAGAATTGGTTGGGGGGTTGTGATCGCCTCGACGAGGCGCACCTGGTGGTGGTGGCGCGTTGAGCTTCGGTGACGGCGCATGGCGGTGGACGGCGGTGTGTGGTGGCACAATTTCAGGTAGCTTAAGCAGAATATGATTCCGAACTCGTCTGGACTAATTCCAACATGAGATTGGGTTTTGATTTGACCCAATTTGGGTAAATTTCAATAATTGAATTTTGATTCGATTGAATTATTGAATGTATTTAGATTTTCGGATGAAGTTGAATATGATCAGAGTTAAGATTGTTAAGCTATGATTTGGTTTAAGGTTATGTGTTGATTTTGTAATTAATATAGTAATGAGTTTAATCGGTTTGGAGGAATTATTAGACTGTTGTGAAGACCTTAAATAAGATTTTGACAATCCATTTATTAGCTTGTCGGGTTAAGGACTATGATAAGTGGTTACCTTGCACAGTTGAATGTGACATGGAATTGAGAATTGTGATTGAGAAATCATAGTCAATATTAGGTTTAAATTATGCAATTTGAACTTTAAGTCAGTTGGGAAAACGAGATTATAGGCTGTTTAAATATCTAAGAATTATCAGGACTATATCAGAATACCCTTAAGTTTGATAATGACGTTCATTATGCTTATAGTGAAGACTCAGAAGATTGATGAAATGATAACTCGAGTTATTTTGTAACAGTGCTTTCGATTTAACTAAGAAGTCGGAACCTGAGTGACTATACGATTAAGAATTCCTCTACATTTTTCAGGTGAGTTTACATTAGCTTTCTTGTTGGGGGAAGAACATATGTGCTGGTTATTATGTCTTGCCGCTTGGTTCTATTTGTGTTAAGATTCGATGATCGATACGTGCTCGTTCTATGCTATTCTTTTGCTCTCATGTTCACTTGGTTAGTTTATTTGAGCTATCCCTTCTGCTCGAAATTCTCAAATTATTGCTACCTAAACTTACAATTTTGATGGATATGACGTCTTATCTTGTACATTTACGTTGATACATGTATATCAGTTCTGTTTGGCCTCCCTTCTACTAAAGATTACTATTTACCTATGTAACATTGACTTGCTGCTCGTGAACTCTCTCAGTAGTTGATTGAACTTCTCTCACCCTTATTTGTAATTCTTGGACTATTCGTACCTGAGCCCCTTACCCATTTTACATGATTGATTCCGCACCCCGCAATTCACTTCCACCCAAGTTCTGATAAAGTTAATTGTTTATGAAAATAGTACTCCACCTACTTGAGTCCAAGTGTATAAACGAGTTTTGAGAAAATAATCTGTTTATGAAAATAGTACTCCACATCGCCCTTTTTTACTGAACGTTTTTATTGATATTAATTAATATCGCTTTATCTAAAGTTGGCGATTGTGTTGAGAAAGCTAAAAAAGTGATTTTGAAATACATATTATTATTGCCATGTCTATCTTGAAATCAGCCTGGGGCTGAATTAGTGATTTCGTGTTAACATGGCGACTTGATGTGTTCAGTGAAATACTGTCGGTCATGTTAAGTGATAACAGTGAAAGTGTTAATACCCTTGGGGATGGGCCCTGGGATCGATTACGAAAGGCGAACTTGCGGAACGGACCGACGGTGACAGACCTTTCGGTTGATACCCGTGCTTGATGCACACATAATCCTTACTCAGTAGGCTAGCTGGAGGTAGTTGTCTATGAGTGGGATCAGGCATGTAGCTAGCCATGCCCAGTGAGTGATTAAGTATCCGAGCCGATCACTCGGTACTTTGGAGGAATAAGAATTTTCGTGTTTTCGAAAGTGGAGTGATATGGTAGGAGAACCACCAACAGCAAACGTGTAAAAGTGATTATTAATTTTATTTTATATTTTGAAACTCGATTATTCAACACAGATTCAATGATTATTTAAGTGATATGTTGACCCCTTGTGGTCGTAATCGTGATTTCAAATTCCTCTTTGAGAGATAGTGAATTTGTGACGTCTCATCACTAGTATGGGACGGTGGTGAGATGAATTACTCTAAAATTTGATTAAAATATTCTCTCACAACTTTTGGGAATAAATGTACCTCTACTTGTCTCTTATATAATGATTATGAAGTTGCTACCTTGTGGTTATTGTTAAATTATCTCACTAAGTCATTTGAACTTATGTTATTATTATTATTCCCCGTTCTTACCCCCAGATAAGAATAAGTGATGAAGATGGACTAGCCCCAGCCACACATGAGCCAATGAGGGTGATAAAAGTGCCCAGTGTGATTCGAAATATTTCAGCTCAAAAGTAAGTATCTGATGGAGATGGTTGTAAGATTTATTTATTTTGAAAATCCTGCGAAATGTATTTTCTGTTGTGAGAATGACGTGTGGCATTGTGTGACTAGCACCTTGGCCGGAAGCTAGCGCTTCCCGGTCGGGGCATTACACACACCATTCTTCTATATATATATAATAGGATAGATATGTACATGAAATTGAATTAGAAGATAAAATACATATTTAAATAAACACTTTAAATTCTCTTTTTCAATGTATGTCTTGGCCGCGTTTGACATATACAAGATTATGGTGATTAACCTCCCCAATACATGCTAATAACTTGTTTGATATAGGAGATTATAGTGAAAGGCCGAGCTAAGATTCGCTTTAAGCCCATGATGTTCGTGTTATTAATGCCAATTGTCATCGCACAGTCAGCTATAGATTGAAATCTCATCATGTCAATTAAAAGATAAGTGGACGGACTTGTCTATTTTATTTACATACGAAATTACTACTTTGCTCCTCATTTTAAGGACAATAACAGAACTTATCAAAATAGCATTTCATAGCCTGACAAATCAAATAAGAATGCAAGATTATAGTTTTTAATTTTTATAATCTGAATCACAATATCTTATTTTAAATAGGTATATTAATCAATTCAAATAATGCATAATTTTAGCAGACCAAAATTAGGTGCGATTATTAATCTCTTGTATTAAACGCGGCCTCTCTTATTCTATTTTAAATATATATGTCAAGTTTACTAGTTGATATTTTCTTCTAAAGATTATTGATTATTGAGATGATTTATAATAGGACGTTATTGTTCTACAATTATGATCAATACAAATAACAAGTGAGATTGATAGTAAAATTGTTTATCTTGATAAGGTTAAAAAGAAAGAATAATACAAGAAAACGAAAGATGTTGAAAGCATTAAGAAAGAATCTACGTCATCATCATTAAGTAGATCGAACTGACACAACTCTGTGTCATTTTTTTATAAGAGGGGAAAAGTTTTTGATTGAATTGATAATTTAATCCGACCTTACGTATTGGATAAAAAAACAAATGCATGGGGTGTTAAAGTCCAAATGGGATGCCATTTTTCTATAATTGTACTTGTAAATATAAAAAGAAAGATTTTTGTATGTAAGATTCAATTATCCATTAAAAGAAGTGTTGTACTCTTTAATTGATATAGTGACTATGGTGGTCAGCCACTTTGATTTCTATTAATAGTTTATTTGATATAAGAGATTATGCTGAAGGATTCAGTCGAAATTGGTTTCGAGTTGTCACTATTCATGTTATTAACGTCAATTGTCATTGCATGGTTGGATCAGTGATTGAAATCGTAGGCCAATTAAATTATAAGTGGATGGACTTTACCCTCTTACTTACACGCCAAATTACTGCCTTGCTCCTCATTTTGAGGGCATTAACAAAATTTATCAAAATAGTCTTTCACGATTTGTCAAATCATACAGGAATACAAGATTATAATTTTTATTATTTGAACCATAATCTCTTATTTCAAACAGATATATTAATCCATTCAAATATCTCATAATCTTAAGGGGTCAAAATGAGGTGCAATTAATAATCTTCTTTATCAAATGCAACTATAGAAAAAGGTATGTTAGATTATTTGCGATTAGTAAAATAGAGTTTCCTCAAGCGAGTAAAAAACAAAATATGAACAGATTGATAGGTTATTTCAACATTTTTATAAAGAAAAATATAGAGAAGACAGTTAACGTCAATTGAAGGATGGAAAAATGGGAAACGCATATAACCGTGACAACTAGTAATGAAAATTATTTATGTCTTTGTCTGAATTATTTATTAAAAAACCTAAGAAAGTTAGCGTCAATTCAATAACATTAGTATCATTAATACCTTTATCCAAATATTTTATTTAAAAACTTACTGCCAACCCCATCTAATGCTTTCTCACAAACATTATTCTTAAAAGAGAAGAACCATCAGTAAAGAAAATAATAAAAGAATTAGAAAATTGATATGTGTCGAGTAATGAATATTGCTTCTAACTCACCCCAAAAGCTAATTTAAGATGTGAGGATTGTCCTACATTAGATATAGAAACTACAACTTATTTATTTCATCGATGTAGGATACTAATACACCCTTCGCACATCCAGAAATGAACATCTGGACCGTGAAATGATTTGAAATTAGTGGCCCTATAACATTGGGTAAGACTATAAATGGGTAGAATTTTACCTTACCCGAGTTCAAACCCAAAACTAATACCCATTTACCTATCTTACGAACTTAGACCCATTACCCACTAGGTCTGTACGTTGGGTCTCTTGTTTGGACCCATCACTTTTGACCCGACCCCCTTTTTTTTTTTTTTTTTTTCAAATTCTCCCCCCCCCCCAAATTCTGTCGCTGATGGGCAGCAAAATTGCTGCTATTTTTCAAAAAATTTCTTCACTCAATATATTTGACATATAATTAATATTTCTTTACTCAATAATGGGGGTGAGGTAAGCCTGTTAATGGGTACCATACCCTAATATACTTAACTAGTTAGATCATATATTTACCTTGCCCTACTCAACTCATAGACTCAATTAGACTTTTACCCTAAAATACCCAAATAATAGATCCTAAACTAGACCCTACCCTATCAAACTCAAGACCCATTGGGTCTATGGTTGGGTCTAGTTTATTAGACCAAATTTTTGAATTGTGTTTTAATTTGACTAATTTTTTTATCTTTCCCAAATTTTCTTATTGTCAATCAAAATGCTAAAGCTACCTAATATTTGAATGCTAAAGTAATTTATTAATATTGACTAATTTTTTTTGGCATATTTTAAAAATGTTAACTCAATTTTTTTAAAGTAAAAAGGAGTATACATTTAATTTTTTTTATGCATACATCAAATTTATATGGTTTGTATGAAAAGTGGGTAAGTTTTGTATATAAATATAATTACACCCATTCAATTATTTTTAATATATTTCTGGGTTTAGGTTTGACAAAAATTGTAACTAAATAAAGTTCTATGAGTAAAAAAGATTAAAGTTGAGAAAAAGGGAGTTGGAACATGTGTATTTGATATTGAGTATTTGGGTATTTTATGGGTATAGCCCCTATCTCTACCCATTCTATTTTTTTGGGTAGGGTTTAGGTCTCATATTTATTTATTGGGTATAGATATGGGTATTATACTATTATCATGGTAACTTAATATTGGGAATGAGTAGCTTTGATACCATGTCAAAGAATGGACCTTTTGTCTAACTCACCCCAAAAGTTAGCTCAAGATGTGAGGATTTGCCAAAACCATATATAGAGATCACAACTTATTTATTTCACCGATGTGTGACACTAACAATATGCATATATGCACATACATAGACTAGACAGTGATGTGAATTTTTATAAATAGACAACTACTCTTTTTTCTTTATTTTAGAATTCTGGACATAGTAAATAAATAATAATAATAATTAAAAAAAATCTCTCTTTCATGAAGTCAAATTAGTAATTTCTCTTCAATAAAAGTTGAGTAGCTTACAGAGTAAAAATTAATTTTAAATCCATATAGTGGGAAATTATATTGTTTAACTTAGTTAACAAAAATAATTCGGAAGGTGCAAATTAAATCCTAATATAATTAAGAATTTTTTTTAATGTTTTGCGTAATTTAATTCTCTAAATTCTAATATTTTATTTTATATGGCATGTGATGAGGGTAAAAATAGTTTTGTGTGAGTATTGGGCTAAAATCTAATTTGACAGACCAGGAGGCAGGTCGAGAGAAGTACTTTGTGATATATTGAGATCAAATCTTACAACCAATAGCACACGTCAGGCTAGCCGAGGGCGCACTCTGACGCTTAAATTAGTATATCGACTAGAAAATGGAGCAATGGAGTGAGAGCTTTAGAATGATTAAATGGCATACCTTACTGAATACTGACAGTGGAGTACTTATAGCATTCTCAATATGATTGATATGATTATGGTGCTCTTGTTGGGCAGGAAGGGCTCTTGTCCTTACATGAGGGTTTTGCAGTCTTCTTCCACCAGTGTACTATTCTAGGTGGCACAACATAGGGTAAGGTGGTACACTAGTGGCGCGCACTAGTTTGGCGCCCCTACAAAAGGGATAGTATTGTGGTGGCATGTGTTGTTAATGCGGGGGCACGCCTCCTAGTAGATCATTCAATGCGGCTGAGAGGCTGTTGCCTTGGTTCGACCTCCTCGGTTGAGATGAATCTTCTGCGAGGTATCCTCTCAGATTTTGATCGACAAGATGTAACTATAGCAACTAATCTTCTTGGTCGAGTGAAAGATTGCACATCTCGTGGTGGTCGATTGTATTCTGGTTGATAGGTTGAGCACTGTTATCCACCCTAACGGATAAGGCCTATGAGGTCGAATGCTGGTCAATAGGTTGAGCCTGTAGGTAATTGGACCGTCTTATACCATATTTGTGTCTTGGTTCAGTGTTGTTGGGTTGGGTCTGTTGTACTATCATGCTAAGAAAACTCACTAATTTATTGAACTTCATTATAAAAGAATAATACTATTTTTTATTTTAAACATAAGTAATAAATTCCCAGACATCATAATATTTTTTAGTAATTTGCCAAAAAGAGGAGGGAGTGCAGAAATGAGAACACTATTTTTAAAGCCTAAAATCGCTTTCGGACTAACTAACACACGCGACTATGGTTCAAACTGTTGAAAATTTTAGTGGACGAACAAGATAGAGAGAGACCGGAGGCACACCGTTGGTCGTTATTCGTTAAGAACAGGAAACCCAGAAGAACAAACGATCGAGCCGTTCCTCGTAGTCATTGAATGTCGATATCCCGAGCATTCAGGCCTAAGCCTGCACAATGGATTGTGCTAAGAGAATTGCACCTTCTTCAATCAGTTCACTGCCCAGGATTTTCCCCTAGCTCCGATTATCTTTTGCAGCAGAATTGGAGTTTTTTTTTCCCAAAACAGGTTATGAAAATCGCTGGAACGGCGCCGTTCTTGCTCTACTATCCCTCGGGTTAGTGATTCTAATTTGCGATGTCTGTTTTGTTTTGGTCTGGAGGTTGTGTTTGAAACAAGTTTAATGTCAATTCAATTGGAGGGTTGGGATTCTTTGTCTTGAAAATGTGGTTTATCTTGGATCGATTAATTCGCTGAGCCTTTGTATCTCTCAAATATAAGCATTTGAAAGGCGTCTATAATATATAAGTAAATTGAAACTATGAGTTAAAAATGGTAGAATAACAACTGAAACCATAACAATTTGTGATGTGATTTAGGAGCTACTGCAATTGCAAACACTCGTAAGTAATATTTTTGAATGTCATGAAAATGCATGATCAGTTGGATTAGGTGTAAGTTTGATGCAGTTAAGGTTGCTTAATTAGCTACATTATACAGCCTCGTGTTTTCTTGTGTGTGTGTTTTAATAAAGATGTGGGGATGGGCAGAGCTGAAGACGTAAGATGGTTATTCTTTCTTCATGCATATGTGTTTATTCTTGGTTGGTTCTATGTGAGACACTCTCTTTTTCGCTTATGCGGGTCATTGATTGGTGTACTAAATTCTGTGCATGTGTAGATTGTGGCTTGGGATGATATGTAGTTGGTCATAGTAGGTTTAGTTAGAAGCACGTTGATCTTTGTATCACGACATTGTATTTGAGTATGATTCGATGAGCCTGAGTCTAATACAATTTCCTTCTTTACTTGTGCATTTTTTGTTTTCTTAAAAACCTTCATAAGTTTAAAGTTACTAAGAGGATGTAGCATGATATTGCTGCTGTGCGATGTTCTTCTGGGGATGTGCACAGGTGAAGAAGTAGTCTTGAATCTCTTCTTTGTTATAATAAGCCCGTGCATGAGGAAATAATTGAGAAGCCGATTGGGTTATCTTTGGGTGAGAAAATGTTGGAGAAAATCCGCGATGCCCAAGTTGTCAGGCTAAAGGAGCAATTCTTGGTGCAACTTGTTCTGGATCAGGCTTATATGTGGACTCTATCTTGGAGAGTCAAGGAATCACTGTAAAAGTTAGATGTTAGGTAATGTTCTAATAGAATTCTTGAAAGAGTTCCTCTTTAGTTTTTGCTATTTTTGATTCTAGGTAGTATTAATTACATGCACCAGTTGCATAGGTATAATTTGTTTCTAAAAGTTGGTCTCTGGTTAGCATTCCAGCAGGTTTTGTTTTTATTCTTTTGATGCGGCATTGAAAATGAAGATATTTTGACTCTTCTTGTGCCCTCACTAATATTTAGTGCATCAAATCATGTTTAAATGTCCAGAGCTCTCTAAAATATTCAGTCCCTTGATCACAGAGTTGTCTCGATACACATGTTCTATACTACAAAATCAGCACATTTTTTTTTCATTTGTATGCCCTTTATGACATCTGATGACTTAAGAAGAAACCATTTTTTCAGAATATACATTGCAATAGTCTTTTTATGGAAAGAAACCACTGAAACCAAAGTACATATAGAACAAATGCCTATCATAAAGCATATTGGTTTTAGGCGGATTAAGTATTATCCTAAAATAGTGCATGGAAGGGCTAATGCTTTGCCAGAGTTGAATATGCAGTTCTATTGGATAGAGCACATTAAAATTCAACTGGTAGTGAGGATGTTGATGTCTTCTCTTTTACCACGCAGGTTGTGGGGAAACTCGGAGTACTTTGTGCTCAGAATGTGGCGACTGGGTCATATTTTTCTTGGCTGATATTCAAGGTTTGCTTCTCATTAAACTAGATGCATCCGATGATGTGAACAACTAGTATGAAAATGCAAAACTGATTATAATTCTTCAACATATGTATGATTTTGATTTAAAATTTTTGTTGTATCATCTGATGAAATAGAAGTAACCTTTATTTAAATGTGGTGCGATGTCGTCTTATTGATATTAATATTTCTTCTGCAGTATTTTTTCTTCTGTAGTTGCTGTTTGCCAGTATTTTTCCCTGATCAAGAAAAGTTAAATGTTGTGTCTTTGGCTCTCTGAAAGAATTCCCCTTCCACAGACATCGGATTTTGCATCTTTTTTCACTTTGAGAGAATTTACCTCCCCCAGTCAAAGTTTACCGAATGGTAACCCCTAAAGTGCCTTGCCTATATTTAAAGCTTATATGCTGCATCTATATATGTTAAACCTCAACTCCTTTTAAAATTTACTATGATACCAATTGGTCATCATATGACAGAAATACAAAAACAGAGAGCAATAAAGGTGAAAGAAGAAATAATACCTACTTACTGAGTGAGGAAAACCTTTTAACTCGAAACTAACTGAAATTCTAGAGTCAGCAAAAGCTTTTGTAAACAATGGATTCACAGAATGCGGTACATCAGCCAGTGGTGTGTTCCACTCTAATGTCAAACAAATATGAATAACAGAACAAGAATCATTCTTTGCCTTTTGAATGCTGTATTGATTTCTATCTACTTATGCACAGGTCATAGAAAAAGAAGTTAAGAATGCATCTCTTTAGGATATGGATTGTACTTGAGCTGTAAAGGAAAGTTCTTGTGACTACTATACTTGTGATCTTTGTAGCTCCCGGATGTAATCCAGGACAGTGGTGTCAAATTGCTGGCTTTGTGGATTTTCTGCATAAGCAACATAATATGCTGCAACACTGGCTTGGACCCATGTCATGGCCACCCTGTTCTGCAATTTAAAAAATTTAGAAATTGGTTTAGAGCTCGTAAAAATAAAAATGTTGTTCTTTTTCTTTTTCCTTTTTTTTTGCCCAAAAATGAGCTTACCATGAAATATCCAATTAAGAAGGCATATATGGACACTTCTGTTGCATAGCTCTTGTGAATAACAAGTGCCCAAGTACCCCCCACTAGTCCACATATGGATCCTGCTGCTACCCCACAAAGGAAGCAGAATGAACTAGTGAGATCAGAATTGATCAACTTTTCCATCCCGGCTCTTCTAAACATCTCCCATGTATCCATTGATGCCTGCACAATCCCTTTATTATACACCCCTACATGCACAAATCCCCATCTATTTCCATAGACCACAATCCTTGATGCCACTCCTGAACAGCAGTTTGCACATGAGAACATGAACTCATCCACATCCCCTGAAACCAAACTTATTGCTCGAGCCGAACCCCGAACAACAGCAAGAACCGGTACAAGAATTGAGCCGATGCAAATACTCCCCATTGAATATTTAGCTGCACCTTTTACTACTGCCTTTAAATCAACTTCTATCCCACAGGCAAAGTGCATATATTTGATGTGTGATACTGTGACTTGCATCATATTCTTGATGATCTGCATAGTCCATGCCAGGCTTCCTAAGATTAGGAAAATGAATAGAGTGTCGACTTTAGTTCTGATTGCAGTGGCTCCTCCAACGCCACACATCAAGAAAGATGAATAAAGAGTAGTGGTGATGACTGATAGAATTACTGCAGTTTTCACTTTTGCAGGATGATATGCAATTGAAACTGTCAGTATCCTACTAGCATGCTCAAATCTTGGATTTACCCAACATGCATAAAGGGATTGCACTACGGAAGAAGCTAGTGCAATTACTGATGCTGCTAAACCCCCTGGAGTGCCTATAGAGATGAGTAGAATCCCAAATGCACAGGTGAGAAGAGGGCTCAGCCAAAATGTAGCTCTAAGAGTTCTTGATGCATTGAAGCTTCTAAATGCTTGCCATGCAAATCCTACAATTCCAGCACAAGCTGTTGAAGAGAAGACCGGCAGGTACCATTTCTTTGGGTGGAAATGATGGGCTTGAGCAGCTGATAACGCCCCACGTAAAGCCAGAAAAATTACCAGGACAGCGACTAGGAGAAAGTGTACATAGAAAAGGATCCGAAAGAGTCTGTTGAGTAAGTTTTCCTTCCTTATCATCTCTACTTGTGCAGCATTTGTTTCCTCTATCTGCATTAAATTTATGCAGGAATTAATGAATCACAGGACTAATTCATCTGCTCATTGAAGAGAAACAAGAAAGTCAAGAAAACAAGAAACTTAAATGGGAAACCTTGTTTCGTGATGCCTCAATTGCTTGCATCATTTGATCTTCTCAGCTGAGTCTTTATTATGACCATGAAACTGGGATTCTGCAGCTCCTTTCTTGCCACCAAAATGATGTGGTTTCTTGATTGAGTATCTTGAACCCCTAGATTCAACAAAGCGAAGAAGTTTTCAACTCCAAACCCATTTCAAGAATTGACTTAAAATCATTTGCAGTCTGCTTTTTTGACATTTTTTATACTTGCACACAACTAACTGAATCCTACTCCATTATACTATTTTACTGTCAAAGCTTGAATATGTGTTTTATAATGTGGGTGGATAAAGGCGAGTCAGCAGCGGTGACGTGATGAAGAGGGGGTCTCTCTTATGGGTCTCGTGATGCAGTTGAGTATGTCAACTGAATTGCGTCTGGCCTTCGTATTAACTAAAAGAAAAATTAGGCTATGCTTTTGGTAAAGGAAGAAAACGGTGGTGTTCGATATTAATGCTTTTGGTTCACCAGCTTACCGTTATTTAAAAAATGTACTCTTTTTTGCTTTTTTGCTTTTCTTCAAACTACACTTGTCTATTATTTAATGGTATTGTGAGTTATTAAATAATTTGTGTGGATATTAACATTTTATTTTATAGCAAGTTGTCAAGGGATATAAATTTGTGATGTTGCACGGAACTGGATTCAATGATTTTTTTAAAAAGTTATGTAATTATACATTTCTGCTTCAACATCATACTTGTTTAGAGAGAGTGTTCGAATTCATTAATATGTCATTGGTCATTCGATATTGTTTATGTTAGTTGAGTTCTTAGTAAATCGATCTCATTAGAATTGACCAGTCTATTTAAGTGGGCTCAATGGCCCCTGGGAATATCCTTAGTGATGTTCCAATATATCAATTTTCTCATGGTGGTTTTGGCTATTGTTAATAAATTTACATAAGTAAAATTGCACTTGCCATATCTAATCATGTACTTACTCCCTTTGAAATATTCCCTACTAAGTACTAACACATTTAAAAAAGAGAAGAAATGTCATGACTGATAAAGAAAATAACAAATTGAGAGAGTAAATAGAAAAGAAAAAAGAGAAAAAGAAACTAAAAAAAGAGAATTTTATTTTTTTTAAATTTATGAAATTAAATTTAATTATTTTTTGAAAGTGTGTATCTTCTTGATATTTTAATCCTACGACAGTAGAAAAAGATACTTGAACATCATCATCATCATCATCATCATCATTATTTCTTTTTGACAGATGCAAGATTGATAATTAGTGTACTATGTATTTTGGGGGCTGAAACCCAGCACCTAGCGGCTAATTTTTGAGAATAAAATGACTTATTTATTTATTGAACACTTTATTTCTAAGATAGTATTCTGCTACTATTTCTTATTTTTGTATCTAATTTCCATATTTACATCCCTTCTAAGTTTTCAAATCTTATTAAGAGTATTTACTTAGCAAAATATAAAGGAGATTTAGTCAGGAGGTAAAAAAAGAAAGTTAATTAGAATTGTTGATATCATTATATATATTTTTTAAACTAAGACCCTAACTATATGAAAAGTTTGGTAATTGTGGTAAATTCAAAGAGGAGATTTTCATAATTATAAAAAATAAAGTGGAGAAATTGATAATTTAACTATTCACAGAGAAGATAAGTACAATTAATCTTAAAAATTAATTAGTAAAATATGAGAACATAGAATAGTAAATGTCAATAAATTACAAAGTGACCATCATGAAGGAAAATAAAAAAGGAAGAACAAAGAAAGCAAGAAGCTTTGGATAGTGATAGTTCTGTTGATAAGGCCTAAATTTGTTGGTGAGAATCTTTTTGAAGCTAAGGCCCAACTACACCCATGTGGTCAGCTAAGGCAGAAGCTCAATTACACGTGGCTCAATGAAATTATAAGTAGCCATATAGTGATTGTAACCATTCACTGAAAAATAGACTAGAACATTGACCCTAGTTGCACATGAAAAGTCAATTTTACAAACATGGTATTCCATATTAAGAATTCTAACCAACAGGAAAACAAGACTCCCCTTGGCCATTTGGTCCAATAATATCGGTCTCACACATAAAGTGTGAGGTCAGCGTTTCGATCCTAACAAGCTTTTGGAGCGTGTGTATAAATAAAAAAATTCATAAAATCTAATTTGAATTATCAGTTTTTTTTATATTTATACAAGTACGCATATAAAAATTCACACATAAATATATGAAAATGATATCATTATGAAAATTAACCACTCAACATTGTTAATTTGAACCCCAATACTTCTCAATGGTCCATTTTCTTAAAACCAAACTGATAGCTTCTTATACCAACCATTAAGAGAAAGAGAGAATGAAAAGGCCCAAAAACAAAGGCCCGTTTGGTTTTATTTCCAGAGCTCTTTCTAATTTCTAGTCATTTCTAAAAGTTGAAAAGTTAGTTATAGATTTGAAATAGAAATGAAAATGTGTTTGAATGATTTGTTGGAAAGTAATGATTAAAATATGTATATAGTTGAAAAGATGGTTGATTTATATTTTTGTATGTTTAAGAATATGTATATTTTAAAAATATATGTATATTTTATTAATTTTAAAATGATAGTTGATATTTTATGTTAAATCAAATTTGAATTTGATTGATGTGATAATATGATGATAGAGTAAGTTTAGAAAAAGTTTGAAATTGAAAATAAGAATAGTTTGAGTAAAAATAGAGAGAAAGTGATAGTTTTTAATTTTTATTTTCGGATGAAAATGAAAAGGGGTCTTGGAAATAAAACCAAACACCCCAAAAGTGACATTTGGAACCCTTCCCTTCAAAGAAAGGAAGCCTAAGAAGATCTCAATCTACACTCTTCCTAAAGGTAAAATTCCCAATAGCCCCATTCTCTTTCTCCTCTCTTTTTCACTTCAAAATAACTACTACCAACTAACTCCCCATCCCTTAAACTCTCCCCCAAAATCTATCCATATTTCCCCATACTTCCTCTTTCATTAACAACAAGAAAGTCCCTTCTAAAACTCCTAAATGGACCTCAAAATCTTCATGATCTCTTTCATTCTAACTTCACTTCTATGCTCCCTTCTCTACATTAATCCCACCAACCAAACACACCCCATCACCATTTTCAGGCCAACAAAAACTTTCATCATCCCAAAGGGCCAAGTCAAGCCATACAATGCCACATTCGCTTACTTGATTTCTGCATCAACTGGTGACACTATGAAGCTCAAGCGCCTAATGCTTGCAATCTATCACCCTGGAAATTACTATTTGATCCATCTGGATGCTGGCGCCCCCGAAGATGAGCATCAAGAGATTGCAAGATTTGTGTCCAGCAATGCTGTTTTTGTTGAGGTTGGGAACGTTTGGATTGTGAACAAGGCTAATTTGGTCACTTATAGGGGTCCAACTATGCTTGCTACCACTCTCCATGCCATGTCTATCCTCTTGAGAACTGCAGAATGGGATTGGTTCATTAATCTCAGTGCCTCTGATTATCCCTTAGTCACTCAAGATGGTATGGTGAGTGGCCCTTTTCTTCTTTATAGTACTATACATACATACATACATACATATATATATGTATAATTCTTGTGTGCGGCCGGCTCTATTTTCGACAGTTTAGATCATCTATTTCATTCACTATTTCATCTGCTTTGTCGGCTGATGTTTTTCTTTGGTTACATATAGCAAGAAAACATTGTTATTTCATTTGGTTTACCATGTAGTTCTTGGACTAATTGTTACCAAGAAAATGTTGCTATGATATTCTTGTCTTGTCTTTATTGTTTTTTCCATAACTGCAGATCTACTTTATGCCTTCTCCAACTTGCCAAAAGATCTCAACTTTGTACAGCACAGCAGCCACTTGGGTTGGAAAATGTAAGACTTAATTTAGGTTCAATTTTTAGCTATTGTGCTGTTAAGGTTTTATGTTTTCATGTAGTAATATTAAGAATGTCTTTATTAATGATTAAGAGCTTTTATGCAGGAATAAAAGGGGAAAGCCAATCATAATAGACCCTGGTTTGTACAGTGCTAATAAATCTGAGATCTGGTGGGTGATTAAGCAAAGAAGCCTGCCGACTGCTTTCAAGCTTTATACAGGTTTTTCTTCCCTTCTTTTCTTTATTCTTTGTACTCTTTGTCCTACTTTCGAAGCCCACTATTTGTGGCTTACAAAATTTTGAGACTTCAAAAGGCACAAGACATGTGGGATTCTGACAACCAATGCCCTACACGAAAGAGCCAACTACATATTCCAACATTTATATGCACAGTTATATCATTTATATTATAAAGAAAAATATTGGTGTTATCTTATATGATCCAAGAGTGATAAGTCAATTGGTCCAAATTTAAGCAAGTAGTATGACTTATGCTTTTATTTATCCATATATTTATATATATATATATATATATATATATTTGGCTAGCTACTTTAGCCTTACAAGGCCAAATATGGGTTTGTTGAATCTTTCATTATTCACACATCAAAACAAGATTAGGAACTAAGCCCGTTTGGTTTTATTTTCATTCTCGTTTTTCATTTTTATTATTTTCAAAATTTGAAAAGGTAGTTAGTGAAAATGAATTGAAAATGATTTTGTATTTAGATAAATTGTTGAAAGAAATGATTAAGTTGGATTTAGTAGGATGTAGGCGGGGGAGATATTAACAAGATAATAGAGAGAAAAGACATAGATGTTAATCGGAGAAAATATATAAATTATTGGAGAAAGTGTTTTGAGAATAAAAATAAAAATATGTTGGGTAAAAATATTATAAAGTGATGTTTTGATTTCTGAATAATAAAAAAAATGTGAAAATAGAGTTTGAGAATGAAACCAAACGAGAAGGGTGTGTTTGGATTATTGAAACAAATAGGGAGAAAGACAAACAAGAGTGGGTTATCTTGTGGAATAGAAAAGACTTGGGAAAATTGATATTTGTCGACTTGCAAGCCCAAGTGTAGCTTTTGTTGAATCTTTTTCATATTTGCATATCAAATCAAGATTAGGAACTAAAGGGTGCGTTTGGATTATTTAAACAAATAGAGGGAAACACAAACAAGAGAAGGTTATCTTGTGGAATATTGTTAAAAAAGACTTGGGAAAATTGTGGGATGGGATATTGATTGTCACTGGTAGTTAGCTGTGGTTGGCAAATACTTTAAGTCAAGTTTGGTGGTGATTTTATATTGTTATTATTGCACATCAATAAATGACTTTCAATATAAAGCCTATACCATAAGCATTAGGCATACCATATTGCTACCTACCTATAATCACCATTATGTCAATATTTATGCCCCACAAAATTGCAATCCCAATTAAGTAGCTGCTATTGCTTTAATTATTATGTTTGCTTTAATCTTTACTCCAAACCCTTTTTTTTTGCTAATCTTTTTGTGAATATTAAGAGGATAATGTGTATTCTAAGGTTGGACTTTGAAGAATTCTAGAGAATCTTTCAATTGAGTAAAAAGTAAAGAAGAAAAGTGAGGGAAATTTTGGTTGTTTGGATCAGAAACTGCACTTGTTTATGGCTTCATTTTGTGTGCCCATGTGATTCTCCATGTGCTCCACATTTGGGCAAAAGGGACTTTTCACACACACACACACACACAGAGAGGATTCTTTCTTGTAATAAGTGAAGAGAGATTGTTTGGGCTAATTGACTTTTGGGCTTAGGTTGTTCAAAATCCAGATCAAAACCAAGTTGTCCAAGTCTTATTGAAGGTTACTATAAGATGCACAACAAAAAGGTTAAAACCCGATAACAATATGATATATCTACATTCTATTTCTGCCTAACTATAGCTTTGAATGGTAGTCCAAGAAAAAGAACTTCTGCATTAAAAAAAGCCCTATTCATGAAAAAATTTTGAAAAAAGAAAAAGTATTGAGTAGCGTTAAAAGCGTTTTCATAGGGAAACCTCTTTCTATTTAATCATTGGACAGAAACATATACACTTTGAATTGCAATCACTGGGAGTACTTTTCATTCATATCAATTACTTTTTCATAAAAAATTATTTTGTTGGATAATTTACATAATCTCTTCACTAATTCTTTGTGTGTTTTGATTTTGAATCTCTCACTGGGGGTGATACGTTCACTAATGTAGTTGATGAAAAATTCATATAATAATATTTTGGATACTTAAAACATGATAACTAATAAGCCAATCTTAGATGAACGGTATCGACTGCTTATGTTTATTTTTCACTTAAAAATTCTTGTACATATGAAATAAATTTGAATTCCTTTAATAACAGTGGATACGACATTCTATGCTTGCTAGGATTGTCATATAGTTTTTATTAATTGCACCTTTGTCATACACATGCAGGATCAGCATGGACTATCCTATCAAGATCCTTCGCAGAATACAGCATAGTCGGCTGGGACAATCTCCCCAGAACCCTTCTGCTCTACTACACCAACTTTGTCTCCTCTCCGGAGGGCTATTTCCAGACATTATTATGCAACTCAGAGGAATTCAAGAACAAGACAATAAACCACGATCTCCACTACATTACATGGGATAATCCCCCCAAGCAACATCCTCGGTCACTTGGACTCAAAGATTACAGAAAAATGATCCTCAGCAACAGACCCTTTGCTCGAAAATTCAAGAAAAACGATCCTGTCCTTAACAAGATTGATCGAGAACTTCTCAAGAGAAGAAAGAGACAATTTGCGTTGGGAGGATGGTGTATGGAAGATCATGAAGAGAAATGCGTGGATTTACAGGGGGAGAAGTATGGAGTTTTAAGGCCTGGAACTGGTTCGAGAAGATTGAGAATTCTTCTAACAAAGTTGACTTCTGCTAAGAATTTAAGCAAAAGAGTGTGTAAATAAGTTGAAGTTTTTCACATTTTTTCTTTTTCTTTTTTTGGTCCCTTTTTATTATCCATATATACATACAAGTATGGTTGCTTGATATAGTTTAACAGTGAAATTATCAAGGAAAAAAATTTCTGCTGAAAATGTACAAGCAAAATTAGTGAAGTTGGTGAAAATAAAAGAGAGAGTTTGGTACCTGACTTAAATTAATTAGGTTTGTTTTGGAAGTATTTGTAATTTGTTCTTAATGCATTAGCCCACTAATCTAATGAAGCTCTATATCATTAGTCATTCGAGGCAGTTAATTGCCTATGCTTCTTTCGCATAATATGGTTGAGTGGTCCTGATTTAATCAATTTTATTGCGTTCTAGTGAGCAAGGAGTACAATTTAATATTGACATTACAACATTAGAAAAAATAAGTGCATCAATTACAGTCAATTCATAACTGATCAAAAATTTATAATTTTGTCTATGAAATTATTCTACTCAAATTCGAAATTGGTGCTCTCGTAACTAACTCTCGATATGACCAATTCATAGCTTATGATCATTATATATATATATGTATATGTTAATTTTCATACGAATAATACATAAGTAATTTGCTACACTCCGACTATGCTACGAATTGATAATTGACAAGATGATGGAGTAAAGATAGGCATGGTGAATCCCTTTGGCCTAATGGTAGGTATGAAATGATCGAGTAATTTATTTGAATTGAATATGGACAAAATGACATAAATGTCGAATAATTATATGAACAATATATTTTTTTCAATTATATTTACAAAATATGTATTGCACAACATATACAATGATCATGTAAATATCACATTTTGCATACCATTTTCGTGAGTTCTCATCACTGTAAAAAATACTTTATTAGCTAATCAAATATAATAGCATATCCAATTATATATATAATGCAAAATGAACATTTTCCAGGAAATTCTATCAGAATAAGGACAATTAATTATTGAAATTATTTTCCAAAATTTCGAGTTGCAATAAGCAATGACGGAATAAAAATAGTCCATCCCCAAATATGTAAGTTGCTTGAATATATTAAGCACAAATATTAATAAAAATAATGGAGCCGTATTTGTGTTGGATAGTTGATTATATTGACGTCCTTTTATATATTCATCAAATACGTACATATTTAACGCTTTGAAATGGGTCTATAGTTGTCCTACTGTACAAAATTTTTTTGTATAATCTTTTTTACCCGAATTATGAAGTATCTTACAAATATACATTATTTATTTTTGGCAATGTGTATTTTATTTTATGTAATAATTGTTATATCATATTTTTGTGGTCCAAAATGTATCCGTGCAACATGGGCGGCGCCGGGATTGAAATTGATTCCTAGTGTTATAGTGTATTACCTAATTAAACTCGTTCGTAAATTTAAGTCAACTCGGAATTAAATAGCGTGCGTAGGATTCTAATATCAAAGAGATCGGACGGTGTGTGGAGGTTTTGGGATGAAACTTGCAATTTTTTTTTTAAAATTTTTAAATATTTTTCAAAAAATTCATAAATGTATGAAATGAAATTTACATATCCCCAAATTTCTTTGGCCCAATCTTGCTGGAATGGTGCATCACTTTGTGCCTCAATGCCACATTTGTTAAATAAGTAAACATCAAAGTGCAAAAACTCTTCGGACTATTCCAGCCACTTAATTTATAGTTTTGTTTGAAACGACGTCGTGTTGTTCGCTTCTAATGCTGCAGTTTGAAATAAGTAATTAGGGTTTATTTTTTGATTTGGGAATTATAAAATTGAGTTTGAAATGAAGTCGCCTAAATTAGTTGGAACGACCTCGTTTTGTGTGAATATTCTTTAAGAACGAACTTTAAATTGTTGAGACACATGTCGCTTCACTAGCTCGTCATTTACATTAATCAATTAATTAATATAAGATTAGGGTTCTAACAAATGAATTAGTTGTAAGCTTGTCTTTAAATTAAATGAATAAAATGTCACATAAAAGCTCAGTCCGTTTTGACTACCAAAATTCCTCTCTGTATGTCTCTGTGTTTCTCTTCTCAAATTTAGTTTCTTTCTTCTCTCAATTTATTTTGAATCATCTATTAGAAAAAAAAAAATAAGACTTTAAACAATAGTCTGAATCGAACGGTAATTTTCTATCCTTAAGACAGAATTTGCCTCCTATTACCGTATTGAATTACAGCAAATTTGTCTCTAAAAATAAAACGGGCATCTTGAATTAGTACTATTGGATTTTAATTCGACAAAAGCTATTTTTGTGAGAGATAATGAGAGAGAGAAATACTTAGCAATTTTATGATGATTTGAGATGTAACAAGGCTTCTCTATTTATAGATTATGATCCTTTGGGGTACGTATAACTCTTTAGAGAGTAATAACCTGTTAATTTGTTGTGTCTATTAGTCCCAAAAGTATAATTGTTAAGCACCAATCACAACTTTTGATCAAATTATGACTTTAAATCTTGATTAATTAAAAGACACATTAGTTAATCAAATTAATCAACAAATAACAAGTCAAATTTGAATAAAATGCTGACATAAGACAAAATTAAACAAATTCGACCCAAAAATTTATCGGTGACTTAGGCTCCTTGCGATGATGCGCACGTGCTAAGTGCAAAGTGCTCCTAAAGCACCAATGTGCCTTTGCTCTGGCACATATGCATGTGCGGGCAATGCAGTCGCACTATAGTCCTTTCAACTCTTGGACTTCTTAAAACACAAAGTGGTGGAACCAATTCATAAATAAAGCTACTTCTTACACATATTCCAATGTAGGACAATAAATACTCCTTTCTATATCCTAGCTCTTGATTCCCTCCATCTTCCAACTCTCTTAACCAATCTTGGGTATTAAAAACCTTATCCTATACATGGAAAATTCCAACATCCTCTATTTTATTTTCTATTTTATCTCATATTCTAACTTACTGTATATATATCAAGTATATATATCTAATTTTCATCAATTAGTTATCTTTATAATTAAATATTTAATACACATATTATATATCAATGAAATAGAATATAACATAAAACAATAAATGAAATAGATGAGCTAAACTGTTCTCTCTCTCTCTCTCTCTCTCAAATTGCAGCCATTTTCCACGAGTTCGGTTGTTTCTCTGCTGAATCTTGATCAAGTGTTAGTGGTATATTATTAGGGCATTTGTTTTGGCTATGTCAACTCTTCCCCTTTGGTTGCCGTCTAAACCATATATTTTAAAAATTCTTGCATTAATTCCATTCCCTTATAATTAATCAGCCATCTCCTACTCTTATCTCCCACTCTCTCCTAGCTATATATAAGTACCAAAAAGAAAAAGTCATAGTTAACAGTACTCCTCCTCCACCCCGCCTCCCCCTCCCTTTTCTCCACCTTCAAAACCATGAAGGTGATCAAAATAATCTTGTTCATCATGGCCTTAACCATAATACTCCCCCCAACAAACTCCCACCCACCTAATTTTCTTTCGAAAAAATCGGTGGCAACCAAAAGGGTCAGCCGGTTTCTCCAGCAAAAACTCACCAATCTCAGAAAATCAGATGATCAATATCAGTGCAGGGATAATCAGTTCTGCAGCAGCATTTTGGGAGGGAAAAACCCGACTTGCTGTAATAACAAGTGCGTAGAAACGGGACATGATGGTAATAACTGCGGGGCATGTGGTAATAAATGTGGTTTCACAGAAGTTTGTTGCGGAGGAGAGTGTGTGAATCTTGCTCATGATGAGAGACACTGTGGTTCTTGCCATAATGGATGTGGAAGTGATGGGGGGTGTGCATATGGCTTGTGTGATTATGCCAACTAAGATGGCTAGCTGCAGTTTAGATTTCTTTGGTGATAGTTTGATGCAAAAATCTTGGTCTTGATCATTTTTCATGGATGATTCATGGTTATTATTCTTTTTTGGAGAAAGAAACCCCAATATTCTAATTTGCAGATGGATATATAATACTCCCGTTTCAATTTAATTTGAAGGATTTTGAATATGAGATGTAATGTTTTGGATTTCTTATGCATTAATATATATGTACACACACATTGTTTGATTACAGCTATAAAGGGGGTGTTAATTTGTTCAAATGCCGCCCTCAATATGTATTAGAGGTAATTATTAAGTTTTTAAGGGCAAAACAATAGTTTCGAGAGTCTTTTGGTGTATTATAGCGTCGATCATGTTTTGTATGCAATATATATATATATTATACATGTGTGTATTGGAATATATATGTATAGCATGTGCATATGTATTTATACTATTATATATAACACAACAGTGTGGAACCCATAATTACTCAATTTTTATTGCAATTTTGGCCAAGTGGCAAATTTTTAGAATTTTGAGTTTTTTAATTAAATTTAAAAAATTTCATTAATTGTTGGTTATTAAATTTGATAGTATTTATTTTGTTTTTAAAGATATTTTATCTCTAACTGATATGGATATATTATATTTGAAAAGAAAAATCTTCATTAGATAAAGAATTTCTTTTTTGAATTTTTCAGTTGATGAATCAAAATTGATATTATCTCTTTCATACCATTGATGAGATAATGTTATAAATGTTTAGATGTGTTAAAACTCTTCTATGTATATCTATACTATTATATATAGTACAACAATATGGAACCCATAATTGTGCAATTTTGACCAAATTTTAAATTCTTAGAATTTTGAGTTTTTTAATTAAATTTAAAAATTAATTTTTAGTTATTAAATTTGATATTATTTATTCCTTTTAAAGATATCTGATTTTTTGAAATCATTTTCTTGATTAAAACAATATTCTTTATTTATCTCTAATATCAAAAAATAATTGCATTTTATCTATAAAATCTTTTCCATCTCTACTTTCAATATATGGAAGATTTTTTGATCATTTGAACTCCATAGTTTGATAAGTCTTTCATGTATTTCTCTTATCTTTAATAACTAATTTATATCTATACTACTATATATAAAGCCTTTCAAAAGTCATTTCATTAATATTCTCAGGTTGTAGCATTTTTTTTCACTCTATTCTTTGTGTCTACTTTATTTTCTAGCATTTTTTTTCCTTCTATCTCTTTGTGTGCATCTTTAGTTTATTATTCAAAGTGTTTATTGTTTATTTGATTTTATTGTTCACCTTTTTTATTTTGTTTTCTTTTTTTTTAAATTTATTTTAGGTATATTACACGATGGAAGAGATTTTTGGGATTTTAATGCTATATTTTTCTTTTCAACCTAAATAAAGTCTATCATTTAGCTTTTATTACTATTAAATTTGTAAATTTCTATATATTTTTTGCTTACAACTAAGTTTACGTTATCAATTCATTTTATGAGATTTATTAATTGCGCTTAATATTTTTAATTTAATTTAATTTTTATTAGTTACATTTTTCTCTTTATTTATTGGTAAATTTTATCATTTAATTTTTATTTTATTTAAATTGTTATACATTTAGTATCCTTTTACTCATTTTTTGAATCAAGTTATTAATTTATTGTCAAATTTGTAATTTATTTTTCAATTCAGTTTTTTTTTGGTTCATTTAAGTATATAATTTTATAGGATGAGATCTATTTTTTTGTTGAATATTTTCAAAATTTATTTTACTTTTTGAATATTTATAATTTTAGAAGTATGCCATTTAATTTTTGTTTTATATTCATAGATTTGTAATTGTGTATGTATAAGTATGTATAATTCAAACTCTTTTTAAAAAATATATATACTACATTAATATATATTCTTAGATTTTTTTTGATTTATTTAAAAAAATTATGAGATGGTTATTTCAACAGAAAATACACCTATTAACTTTTTAAGTTTATAACTCTGTACATTATATATGGAATGTGTTCATACAAATGAACACAATAATTTTTTGCTCAAACTAATTTATGGATTGACCATTCTTAGTTTGTGTATAAAATCTTGGTTTGTTAAAATGCGAAAGAAAGAAGTCAGAAGATCCCCACAATATTAGGGCATTAATCTAATTTTTATTCTTAGTTTAAAACATCACGTTGAAAATACAAGTTTCCTTCTTTATATTTTCAATGCGTTGCTAGCCAAAAAGGTTCATTGGCTTCAGTAAAGACTCTTTAATTTGCTTTTATTTTTATTTTCGTTTTTAGTTTCGCTACTGTCAAAGTTAAAAAAAATTAATTATAATTTTGAAAATGCAAACGAGCTCATAGTTAAACATTTTCTCTAAAAATAATAATTTAGTGTAGATATAAAAGTGAAAATGTATATGGTTTTATCATTTTTATGTCTAAGAAGACATATTTTTCAAATTATATGTATATTTTTAATTATTTTGATGATAACGTATGTTATATGAAATCGAATTTGAATTTGATTGATGCGATAATATGAAAGATAAAATATGTTTAATAAAAATAAGTAATATTTTCAATAAATATGTACAGAAGTTGATAGTGTTTCAATTTTAAAAGAGAAAAAGAGGATTTAAAAACAAAATCAGACAACCCCTTAGCTGTAATGGCCAATTTAAACAAGTATTGTTAATTATCAAATAGCAAGATGTATATTTTTAATATCCTCATTCATGTAGATATACTTTGTGGGGATTTTCTACAATCTTATTTGATTTGTTTTATTTATTGTCATGTAATCACTTTGTATTGTGCAAGTGTTCATATTATTTTATTGAATTAGTAATAGATTTTGTTTCTTTAAACACTAAAAATAATTATTATTCATTTTTAATCACATGAAGTAACATAAATATTATTATAGAATAAATTATTTTAATATTAAAATTCATTTCGGTGCATCGCACTGGACACATGCTAGTACATATATAAGGGATGAAATTTAATTAGATATAGTGATTTTTCTCATATTAATTTGACATAAATATTTATTTATAACATAGACCAAACAAACCTTTGAAATCTAAAGTAACACGGTAAGGATCATGTATGGCATTCTAGAGGGGGAAAAAAAGAGATATATTTATATTTGTATTGGAAACATATATGAAAATATTTATCATATTTGCATTTGCATCATACAAATTCCCTTCGCGGGAAATGATATGAGGAGGTGGTAAAAAATAAAAACGTTTTCAGTGTTTAAATTTTAATAATTTTCAGAACACATTAAATCTACATCTTTTTTTCACAAATAATTTTGGAGACAAGTGCATATTTGGGTGCAATCTAAAATTTGGTCTTTCAAAGCTACCAATGTGGCATTGTAGGATAGCAACACAAGAGCTTGTTATGATAAATCCACATCATAATTTTACTACAAATACATTCAATTATTTAAACAAACAAAGATATGCATCACATTACTTAATTACTACATTTTCTTTACAATGATTTGACCCTCTTTCGATGCTCATTGACTTCATCAAATGAGGGTACTTATAATTGGGATCCCCTCAACAATCTTAACCGTTTGTATTGATTTTAGATTAATTAACTTTATTTACTCCGACATCCTTTTGAGGCCCATCTTAACTAGTTAGGAAAAACTTTTGATATGATGTCGAATTGGCGAGAGTTGTAGGGTTGAAAATTGTAATATTTTTCATGCTACACTAATTATTACAAATGCTGCTGCGCCCATAAATTTGTGATCTTGATATGTTGTACTAAAATATAGTTAATGAAGTCCTTAACTAATTAAGCGTAATAAAGGCCTAGGACTCAATTGTAAGGTTAAGGACCTTGTTAATTATAGTTCAAATCTTAATTCTTGCCGTCTTACGGACTAGGTTAGTTGGACTAATTAGTAATTAATCAAGTTATATATGTATTAATATTGATTTGCACATGTGATAATTAGGTGCATGATTCATATATATATATATATATATATATATTAATTTACAAGTTGCCTATGCTTGAAGGAACATGCAAAGAAAATATGGTCCCTCTCCTACAATTAAAGATTTATTCGCATTAGTTCTGTCAATCGATAATTTTTAATGTTATAATGAATATATTGTTACCAATTTTCAGGTTTGGCATCAACGTATAGTTATTGGACGGGTCTATAGGCAATTCAAGAAAATCGTTGGCCTACAATATTCATGATCTCCATAATTGCATTTATGAAGGGTGTCCGCCTAAGTAATTTGGCTTACACTACCAAAAATAAATTAAAAAAAATATATGTATATTTTACATAAGTAAGAATAATACGTAATTACATATACATATTTATATTATATATGTTATAGTTTGTAATACAATATTAATTAGAGTACGCGAAGCAGTACTTGAGGTTCTCACAAAAATATAAAGAATGAATAGAAATAAATTATATGATATAGATCACAAGTATATGATGCTGTACTTGTAGTGGGTCATACTTGATTCAAACTATAGCTAATTTTACTTAATTTTGGCAAGTTAACATTAAGTTTGTTTTTTGAATAAATTAATATACTTGTTTAGTTGGAGATATTGAGGTTGAGATTATAGTAACCGTAGTCTTACACTTTTGTTTGAGACAATAGATTGTTGAATATTACTTTTTCGATTGAAACTAAGGGATAATTTTGACCTTTTAGATATGATCCATTTGGTGAGATTAATAATTTCTGTCCCAACCAAAGATTTAAATTGCTCTTATTGGTGAATAGTGTGAGCTTCGATATCAATCTCAACTCAACTCATCACCTTAAAAATTATATATTAAATAAACAGTTGCATAAAATTAATAGGACTAATCTTATATAGTATATTATATCTAGGGGAGAGGAAAATTATCTATTAACCGAAAAAATCGATTAACCAACTAAACCGCAATCGAATTTACCAAACCGTTTTATCCAATTGATTTTCGGTTGGGTTAGTGGTTAACTTTTTAGAAATTTTCAGTTAATGGTGCGGCTCTATTAATTTTTCATAAAAAAATCAATTAAAATCGATTTAATCGAATTTTAACAAATTCTCAACCATTATGTAGGTTGCTCGATTTTTTGTTTATAATTTATATAACTACGGGAAAAAGCATATGTGCACTAAAAATAACAAGGAGTTGCTTTAGATTTATAAAGTTTTCATGTTGAATTCTTGTTGAATTGTTTAGTAGAAAACTACTTATGCATATACATTTTTAGCTAGATAAAGTTTTAATTTTTGGACTAACTCCATTTAATTCTAAATTTTTCTTGTTATAACCTAATTAAAAGATGTTCAAAAGATCCCCAAAAGGTTGCTATACAGGGTTAAGGGTATGACAATGTTTAGGTATTCTACTTATTGATACATGTTACTTGTTCTATAATATTGAAAGCTCTTTACTATGATTTTGAAAATAATTAGATTGCTTGTTTTTGCTTATACTGCAATAATTAAATTTCTTTTTCAACTATAATATTATATTATGATATTGAAAAAAAGGATCAAATAAAGATTGACTAATTGGTAAATTATCCAAACCGAACTTAAAGTTTTCGGTTAATTTTATTGATTAAATGAAAAATTCGATAAAGTAAACAATTAATAACTTTCATACCTTTTCGGTGAATTAATCAATTGATTCGATTGATTAATTTACCGAATCAACCGATGTCATCCATTTATATCAAATGTGGAGTGAATGATTGGTTAATGCTATGTGGCCTTGTTTGGGTGGCTTTTCTTCTCCTATGATCCAATGACCGTGCGTATGGCTCATAAATAATTTTAAAATATTACAAAATGTCAAATTTTGAAGCAAAAAAGGTTAAAAGTCATGTCTAAAGCATTTTAGATCATCTATTTTATTTTCTACTCCATATCATATTTTAATTTACTGTATTTATGTCAATTGTATATAATTTTTAATTAATTATATTTATAAAAAAATATTTAATATACATATCATATATTCATAAAATGAAATAAGAGATAAAATAGGAAATGAAATAGTATATTTAAACCAGGTTTTATAGTTATAGCAAACGCTTCCCAAGAGAAGTGCCTTTTCCCTAAAAGAACTTGTAGAAAAGTGTTTTAAAGAAGCAGTTTTGTTTGGATAAAAGGAGTGGCTGCAAAAAAGAAATTAATAAAGTGACTAAAAGTAAAAAGTGATGTATGCCACAAAGAGTGCTTAAAAGACACTCAATAAGTGCTAAAAAGAAATATTTAGTATAATTTATAACAAGGATTCGTTATCGTTAGGCCAGTTGTCATTGCGTATAAATGTGTGATTAGTAATTTCGACAATGATAATTTATATGCAATTTTTTTTACTATTATCTTTATGAAAATTATAATTTAGTGATAAATTAAATTTTTTGTCACCAAATTTATAATTAGTGACAATATTCAATGGTTATTTAATATATTGTCACTATTTTCTTTTTTTTTTCTTTTCTTTTTTTGTTTTTAGAATTCGTGTTGATCAGTTTGAAAACACCAAGTTGTGTAGATCATGTTATATGATCACAATACAAGTCCTGTTGCTAATTTTTCACATTTATTGTGCTTCTACAAGCTTTATATATATATATATATATTTATAAATTTTCAAAATATTGTGCATCAACATGGACTTGTAAATTAAAGCTAATCAAGATCAAAGGAGGCGTCTTCTGGTCCAGCCAATATATATATATATATATATATATATATTTCTAATTTCTCATGAACAAATTATCAATCAGGATAAAAATTAATTCTTTTCGTTAGATTTTTTGAGTGAAAAATAAAATAGGATTTCTGATTATTTAGACGATAATCAAATTACATGTACTGATAATTGTAATCTTATAAATTCGATAGTTCTCTACCAAAATTCTCTGGTTTATTTTTCAAAGAAGGCTATTCATCTTAACTTGTAAGCATTAATTGAATCATTATAAGTATGATATGATGTCTTGAAGTACATTCAATAGATAAGGAGAAATAACTCTCTTCTATGAAACTGATATCTACAATGTAAACAGATTGACAAACGAAGCAGATTTTTGTAATACATATGAGTTGACTTTCATGAAATAAATGGTTAATCGACTTTGATATATATAGCAATTAATGCATTTTATCCTTTATATTTCCCCTCTGGCCTGGCCACTCACTATATATTGCCCTAATATATGCTCTTATAGGTAACTACTGCACATTTTTTCAGCATGATGAATGCACTTCACAAAGTTTGCCTCTCTACTCTTACCATAGGTCTTTTACTATTCACTCAAATTTTATCAACTCTTGCGGTTCGCAAAGAAGTAGCCATGGGCAAACTCTTTCAGGTCCTCGTTCTCTACTTCGAATTCTCTATTTTATTTTTTATTTCATTTTTTATTTTAATATACTGTGCTTACATAAATGGATTTGATTCTCAATTAATTTTTCTTTTGTAAGAAAATATTTAATACATACGTCATCTATTTAATATTTCATTTCCTATTTCAATTTAGTGATTTACTGTGTTTGTGCCAAGTGGATCTAATTCTCAATCAATTATTTTTATAAGAAAATATTTAATATACATATCATATATTTATGAAATGAAATAAAAAATGGAATAAAAAATAGAATATAGGATTTAAACCACACATCCTCGAAAGAAAAAATTAAAAAAGAAAGAATTTTATATTATTTTATTGTGGTGTATCTTTATATATAGAGAGAGAGACATAAAATGCACTGTTTTGTTGCCATTGGATAAAAATAAATTTCTTATTATAAATAACTCTTGAAATTAATCTTAGACTATTCATTCAATTTTATTTTTTGATTTTGTAGGATGTGGAGGACCCGTCTGTATTGGAGAATAAGAAACAGGGCTTCGATGTGGGGGGCTTGGAGACAGTGATGGACTATGGGCCTCCGGGAGCAAATCCGGGTCATGATCCAAAGCCTCCTGGATCTCCTTCGCATTCTGCAGGCAAGAATGTAGAGGATGAAGGGAGGTTTATAAAAGCTGCTGATGAAGAAATGGAGATCAAAGATTAAGAAAATTTTGTTTGATGATATTATAACCAGAAGTTAACTGGGCAGTGCTTTGGTAACAAAACATCAGTAAAAGTAAATAAAAATATTATTGATTTACTTTTCTATACAAGATTATGATATTTTTTAAATTATTTCAATATTTTTATAATTTGAATGTTTAGAATAGAAAAAAAGAAAAAAATATGGTGAAGTGTAATAATTAAAAAGAAAAAAGGAGAAAAGAGAGAAAAAAAACTCCAATAAGAAGAAAAATTACATTGTCACTATCTTTTAAAATTGAATCAATTTTGTTAGCTTGTTAAAAAACATATTACTAAAACTCTTGCATTTTAAATAATATAGATACATATATAGACATGAATATGTATACATATAGTGTGCATCTATGTATGATGTTTTCATGGTTAGTAAGATCGTAAATTAGGAATGATTAATTTATTATATATGAAAAATTATAATGACTTAATTATTATCCATAATGATTTTATAACTAAGCTAGTGAATTTTTTATTACGGGTTTCTTTTTAAATAATTGAAAAGTTAATTAAGTTAATGATATTGTCCTCAAATTGATACGAGTAAAATTTGAGATTCAAATTTTAACAAATCATTTATACGTGTGCGTATATAAATACATTAAAAAAAAAAAGAAAGAGGGGGGGGGGGGGGGGGGAGGGGCAATGGCATGTTCAAGATGGGCAACCTAATTTTACTTGCCGAAGTAAATAAGTTTTAATAGTACGGATCCTATTTATTGAGAGGATGCTAACATATTGAAAATGCAAATTTTGGACTTAATAGAAGTATATTATGTTTTTTTCACTTTTATTCTTTTAATATTCAATGTGAGAGACAAAGTCAATATATTTATTTACAATAATGGAACACCTAACAATGTGGATTGAAAATCTTACAATTTATAACCCTTTGCTAATAAAATTGTGGAGCTATAAGTGAGACAACGCGTCCTATATGGTTGAACATATTGACGTCAATCAGGGCCATCCTCCCTATAGTGACAAGCTCTATTTCAACATAAACCAACCCTACAAAATCACATTTGCATTTTGATAAGTTGGATAACATATAGAAAAATTAATATGTATAGTTAATGTGTGTACACACTCACATATATATATACACGTATATCTTTAAATAAATATATAGTACATATGTGCACAAGCATATTTATATGTAGCGCTTCATAACAAAATGATAGGAGTTGTTTTAATATAGTGTTAATCACGATACTCGGTGAAATATAAATTATTTTATATGACCAATCGAATAACATATTGAGATTGTATTATACAATGAGTATTGGAAATTCATTGATCATCGAATTGATTAGGGTCTTAGTTGAATCAAGATTAAATAATTTGAATCAATGAATTGATGAAAATGAGTTCGAGTAATTGGATGCCCCCCTGTATAAAATCATCCAACACTCTAACTAGTAAGTTGCAAAAAAAAACCCCTAAGAAAAATAAATAGGCAGCAATCCTCCTCATGCTTTTAAAAATAAAGCTCACTACCTCTTTTCATTCATTTGGTTATATTTTTCCATTGTAAGGACTATAATGCCCTTGTATAAATATTACTCATTAACCTTATTTTACCTTGGTCAAACATCATTCCAGAGAACCAAAATTAGGGCTGGGAAAATTCAAAGACTGTGGTGCATGAAAAAATGCTCGACTTTTGAGTTTTCTCAGATGTTTGAAGAAATAGTGGAGAAAGTTTTGGTGAAAATTGTTGTGGAATAAGGAAAAAAATGAGTATACACCTTGAGGAGACATCACGCAAATCGGTTTGAAAGAGCGGAACGTTCGATCGAGGGTTTGATAATGTAGGTTTTTTCTTCAAATTTCATATTATTTTTTAGAATACTAATTATTAGGGTTTTCTTTGTGTTGAAATGCATGGGTGTGTTAGTTTAGGCTTCTATTATTTTGTATTGTTGTGTGGGTTTGAACTTGGGATTCAATAATAGGGTTTGAGACCATAGTATATTTCTTAATTTATGTTGTAGGAGAGTTGGGATTTGTACATCATAGTTATTTAGGGATTTTGTTTTGTACTTGTGTAGAAGTCCTTAAAAACTGGTCATAAGAGATTATACAGTTGGAATTTTCTGTTGATATGTGGTCCCAAGTAGAAACTAAGTAACTAAGAGGTGTTGATTGTCTGCACTCTATTTCGGAGATGGCCCTAACTAAATTTCTTTAATCAAATGATGTATGCGAGTGGTCCCAATTGAATTTCTGCTTTATTTATTTGGTACTGTGAGTGAATAAGCGAGTTGTTGTGTCCCACCTAATTAAAAGCTTGAGAAAAAACTGAATGAAGTTATTAAAATTGAATAAGTTAATTTCTAAGCCATGTTGGTGAATTGGTCCCACTTAAAAAGTATTTTTATTTGTGCAGTTGCTCTTTGGCCTACTTTATACTCTTTACTATGTTTTTTGTGGTCCAAAATGAATGAGTTAATTTCTATGTCATGTTGGTGATATGGTGCCATGTTGGTGGTATGGTCCCACTTAAAAAGTAATTTTATTTGTGTTGTTGTTTTGACCTAGTTTATACTATTTATGTTAGTTTATAATCTTTATCTATGTTATTTATGGTCCCACTTAGGTTATCTTTTGTGTAGTTTTCTTCTTTAAATTATTATGCTTGTCCACTTTTTAACTTTTTACATATTATGTACATTTGAGGGTGGTGAATTGCTACTAAATTGTACATTTTTTTAAAAAAAGTTGTAGCAGATGAACGCCTACATTGATATAGAGATATGGATAGGAGGCCAGTTTGTGTATGCTCTGAAGTTAAAATATGGAGGAGGATCAAAACATCATTTTGAAAGAATTGATTTGGATAGGTTGAACATATCCAGCTTATATGTGTTGTACGGATTGTGTGGGAAAGAAAGACCAATGTCAATTTCTTCTACTGTGTGCCTGGAATTCCATTCGAAATGGGATGTAGACTGATTAACTGTGTGCTTGATGATGCTATAGTAGATATGGTCAGCTATTATATTAGATCAGATGTTCCTATTACCATCTATGTAGAAAAGATGACTGATCCTCTCATGGTAGTAGATTCCGTAGGTAACATTCTTCCCATTGAGTAGAAATGCAACAGTTGCTTTCTAGAGTTGATTTCGGTGATGATTATGAGTTATTTGCCACTCAAGCTTTCAATGAAGAAGTAGGTGAGATAGAGAATGAGGATGATCACGGGCCAAATATTGATGTTGGGGTAGACACAGAACATCAGATTGATCAAAGGCAAGAGAAAAGTAGTAGAAGAAGAAGTTGACTGTGAGAATGAAAGATCAGAATTTGATGATTTATCAGATGAAGCTTACATTCAGCTTTCTAAACGTAGTGAAAGGGATGGTAATGTAAATGACTTGTTTGAGATGGGCAGCCTAATTTTACTTGCCGAAGTAAATAAGTTTTAATAGCACAAATCCTATTTATTGAGAGGATGGTAACATATTGAAAATGCAAAATTTGGACTTATATATTATGTTTTTTTCACTTTTATTCTTTTAATTCTCAATGTGCGACACAAAGTCAACATATTTATTTCCAATAATGGAACGCCTAACTATGTGGATTGAAAAATCTTACAATTTATAACCTTCTGCTGCTAATATTGTGGAGCTGTAAGTGAGACAACACGTCCTATATGGTTGAACATATTGATGTCAATCGGTGCCATCCTCCCTAGTGACAAGTTCTATTTCAACATAAATCAACCCTACAAAATCACACTTGCATTTTGAAAAGTTGGATAACATATAGAAAAATTAATACGTATAGTAAATGTGTACACACACACTCATATATATATATGTACACATATATATTTAAATAAATGTATAGTACATATGCGCACAAGCATATTTATATGTAGCACTTCATAACAAAAATGATAGTTGTTTTAATATAGTGTTAATCATGATACTCGGTGAAATATAAATTATTTTATATGATCAATCGAACAACATATTGAGATTGTATTATACAATGATAATAGGAGTTGACGTGAGTATTGAAAATTCATCGATCATCAAATTGATCAGGGTCTTAGTTGAATCAAAATTAAATAATTCGAATCAATGAATTGATGAAAACGAGTTCGAGTAATTGGATGTCCCCCTGTATAAAATCATCCAACACTCGGACTAGTAAGTAAATAGGCATCAATCCCCTTCATGCTTTTAAAAATAAAGATAACTACTTCCTTTCATTCATTTGGTTATATTTTTCCATTGTAAGAACTATAATGCCCTTGTTTAAATATTACCCATTAAACTTATTTTACCTTGGTCAAATATTATTCTAGAGAACCAAAATTAGGGCTGGGAAAATTCAAAGATTGTGGTGCATGAAAAAATGCTCGACTTGTGAGTTTTCTCAGATGTTCAAAGAAATAGTGGGGAAATTTTTGGTGAAAATTGTTGTGGAATAAGTTAAAAAAAGAGTGTACACCTCGAGGAGACATCAAACAATTGGTTTGAAGGAGCAAACATTCGATCAAAGGTTTGATAAGGTAGGTTTTTTCTTCAAATTTCATATTATTTTTTAGAGTACTAGTTATTTAGGGTTTTCTTTGTATTGAAATGCATGGGTATGTTAGTTTATGCTTCTATTATTTTGTATTATTGTGTGGGTTTGAACTTGAGATTAATAATATGGTTTGGAACCACCATATAAATTCTTGATTTATGTTGTAGGAGAGTTCGGATTTGTGTATTAAAGTTATTTGGGGATTTTGTTTTGTACTTGTGTAGAAGTCCTTAAAAACTGGTCCTAAGAGATTATATAGTTAGAATTTTCTACTGAAATGTGGTCTCAAGTCGAAACTAAGTAACTAAAAGGTGCTGATTGTCTGCTCTCTATTTTGGATGTGGTCTAACTAAATTTCTTTATTTGAAAGGTGTATGTGAGTGGTCCCAATTGAATTTTTGCTTTATTTATTTGGTATTGTGAGTGAATAAACGAGTTGTTGTACCCCACATGATTAGAAGTTTGATCAAAAACTGAATGGAGTCATTAAAACTGAATAAGTTAATTTCTAAGCCATGTTAGTGAATTGGTCCCACTTGAAAAGTATTTTTATTTGTGCAGTTGCTTTTTGGCCTAGTTTATACTCTTTTTTATGTTATTTGTGGTCCAAAATGAATGAGTTAATTTCTATGTCATTTTTGTGATATGGTGCCATGTTGGTTTATGGTCCCACTTAAATAGTAATTTTATTTGTGTTGTTACTTTGACCTAGTTTATACTCTTTATGTTAGTTTATAATCTTTATCTATGTTATTTATGGTCCCACTTAGGTTATCTTTTGTGTAGTTGTTTTCTTTAAATTATTATGTTTGTCCACTTTTTAACTTTTTACATATTATGTGCATTTGAAGATAGTGCATTGCTACTAAATTACGCACTGTTGTTTTTAAATTGTAGCAGATGAACTCCTACATTGATGTAGAGATGTGGATACGGGGCCAGTTTGTGTACGCTCCGAAGTTCACATATGAAGGAGGATCAAAACATAATTTTGAAAGAATTAATTTAGATAGGTTGAACATGTCTGGTATATATGTGTTGTACGGATTGTGTGAGGGAAGAAAGACCAATGTCAATTTCTTCTATTGTGTGCCTAGAATTCCATTTGAAATGGGACGTAGGCTGATTAACTGCATGCTTGATGATGCTATAATAGATATGGTCAGCTATTATATTGGATAAGATGTTCCTATTACCATTTATGTGGAAGAGATGGCTAATCCTCTCATGGTAATAGATTACGCAGGTAACATTAGTATTGGAAGAGGGAAACAATGAAGAAGAGCATGATGAAGATCAAAAAGAAACGCAACAGTTGATTTTGGTGATGATTATAAGTCCTTTACCACTCAAACTTTCATTGAAGAAGTAGGTGGGACAGAGCATGAGGATAATCATGGGCCAAATATTGATGTTGGGGCTTACACAGAACATCAAACCGACCAAGGGCAAGTACCACAAATGGATAAAGGCAAGAGAAATGTAGTAGAAGAAGAAGTTGATAGTAAGGATGAAAGATCAGAATTTGATGATTTATCAGATGAAGATTACATTTAGCCTTTTGAACCTAGTGAAGAGGATGGTGATGCGGATGAGTTTCATGCCGAAGAGGGTGAGGCAGATTTTGACTCTCCCAACATCATGTTAGAGGATCTTGAGGCATCTAGTGATGATGATATCTTTCTGCACAAGAATCCTAGCAAGAGCTAATTGGTGAAGAAATTATAAAAAAAACTCTACAAGTTAACAAAAAAAGCAAAGAACTAAAGCAAATGCAGTTGATGTCGAAGATGAAGGATGGTTTAGTGATCCTAGTAATGAAAATGACATCCACGCCCTCAGCAGTTCTAGTTCTAAAAATGAGGGTGTATCTCCTAAACACTCTTATTTTAAAGAAATCCAAAACATGAAAGATTTCAAACTAGTTATGGGTATGAAATTTAGAAGTACAACAATTTTTAGAAAGGCATTAAGAGATAATTGCGTGAGAAATGACTATGATTTGGAGTTCATCGGGAATTAAGGACTATGATCATTGCCAAGTGCAAGAATGAAGGTTGTACATGGTAGATATGTGGATCAACGATCATGGGCGAGCTCACATTTCAAAGAAAGACAATAAAAGGCGAGCATTCATGTGCAAGATTTTATGTCAACAAATTGGCCAAGTCAAAGTACCTTGCAAGTAGAGTGAATTGTAAGAGATAGTCCTTCCATACTTATTAACAAGTTGAAGAACACAAAATTGAAAAAGTGTAATATAGATGCCAGTAGGTGGAACATAATTAGAACAAAGCAGAAAGCATTGGAGAAGATAATGGGTATAGACAGTCAATAATACCAGAGGCTTTAGGATTACTGTGAGATAGTTTGGGTGAAGAATCTGGGAAGCAAGTTATTGTTAAACAAAAAGGAATGAGTGAAGCTACCACAGTTTGATAAGATTTATTTTAGCTTGAATGCGATAAAGAAAGGATTTTTTACTAGATGCAAGCCTATCATTGGCCTTGATGCCTATTTCTTGAAGATAACTTATTCTGGTCAACTTCTAGTTGTTGTACGAGATGGGAATGACAACATGTGGCTAATGAGCCTTGGCTGTGGTACAAACTGAAAATAGGGAGACTTGGACTTAGTTCCTGACCAAGCTTTTGGAAGATCTTGGTAGATTAGAATCTGTATACAAGTGGTCCTTCATATCTGACAGACAAAAATGGTTGCTTGAAGATATTAAAGAGCTTTCTCCTTATTCTAAGCACATATTTTGTTTGAGACATGTATCAAAATTTCAAGCAAAAATTAAAGAGCCAATAGTTGAAAAACTTAATTTGGAAAGCAGCCTCCACAGCAAACAAAGCTCATTTTGAGCTATGCATGAAGAAGATTGAAGGAATTGCACCAAAAATTGATGAAAAGGTTGCCACAGCAGTTGAATGATTGAGAAGCATCCCACCTCAACATTAGACAAGGTCACACTTTCTCACCAATTTAAAGTGCGACATTTTGGTTAATAATTTATCTGAGTCATTCAATAACTATATCCTTGATGTAAGAGATAAACCTATAATTTTAATGTTTGAATGGATAAGGACTAGGCTCATGACAAGCATACAAGAGAAGAGGGAGGGAATGAAAAGGTATGTTGGTACAGTGTGTCCAAACATATTGAAGAAGATAAACAAACAACAAGCAATTGCCAAGCATTTTTTTTTTCACAGTAATGGGGTAGAAATGAGTTTGAGGTGAATCACTTCTTGGATAAATTCATTGTTGACTTGGATAAGAAGACATACATATATGGGTTGTTTAAGCTTTGTAGATACCCTTGTTGCTATGCACATGCAGCTATCTTCGATAGAAGAGACAGGATAGAATATTATTTGAATGTGTATTCACACATGATTCATGGTATGTTAGGGTAAAAAGACTACATTTCAACACCATTTCAGCCACTTAGACCACTATCTATCCAAAGAAAGAGAGGTAGACTAAAAAAAAAAAAAGAGAAAAAAGGGACCCGATGAGATCCAAAACAATACATCAACGAGGAGGGATCTAACACACACCTGTAGAAATTGCCTCCAATGGGCCATAACAAGGGAACTTGCACTAATCTAAGTCATCCGAATTTCAAATTTTACAAGGTAAATAAAGATGGTACTTTGTTTATTTGTAGTTATATATTAACATATGTTGCATATTTATTATTTTCCCGTTTGTCCTATTAGGCTACTTGTAGCAATAATCTAAGCAACACACAAAAATCGAACATTCTTTCACAAGACTATGGTGGTCAACCTTTTACTCAAAGTGATCTCACTTCTCAACCTCATGGTGGAGAACAAGTTAGACAAGTGCAATCTTCTCAAGTAGGTATCACAACTTCTCAAATGACTGCAAAGGTAATTCAATGCTCACTTTCCATTAATTTCTTTGTTATTGCCATGTTTCTAAAGAAATATGTAATTGTAGAAAAAGAATGCTTTATCTTCAAATCTTAGTGCTGTGGAGGCTCAAGTTCAACAGAATGCTAAGGTTGGTGAGAAAACTCCATCAGTTTATGCTCAATTTGCTGTAAAGGTAATTGAACTTTGCAGCTGATAATTTCAAGCTTAGCTTCTTATTATTTTCTTTGTTGTTATCATTCTTATAAAAAAAATAGTACTTTTAATTGTAGAAAAGAAAGTTTCCACTTCAAATCCAAGTGTTGTAAAGGCTTCACTTGGTCTGAAAGTTCCATCAATTTTTGCACAAGAAGCTGCAAAGGTAATTAAAATTTATAGCCTACTTACTTTCTTTGTTATTAGGTTGCATCTAATAAAATTTTAACTTACTGTAGAATGTTCCACCATTTTCTGCTTCCATTTCTAAGAATGATGTACCTTTTTTGGCTAACTAGCTCCAAAGCTTAGTTATATTTCATTGGTTAGTCCTTTTTTGTTTCTTTGTTATTACTATATTTACAAAATAATCTATTTCTCTCAATTGTAGAAAAATGTAGCTTTTGGTTCAAATTCAAACCCACAATTAGCAAAAGAGAGCCAGAGATTACGGAAGTTTAGTAATAGCACAAGTTCTGAAGAATATTAGAGATGCAGTTAAGGAGAAAAGAGCAAAACATTAAACATAGATAAATGTGTTATGTGTTGACAGCATTTCTTACTTTTGAGAAGCTGTGTTGACAATATTTCATACTTTTGAAAAGCTCTTTTGATTGCTTTTGACATATTTTGGGGAGTCTAAACCAGATATTTGGTCATTTGGATATATATTTTTGTGTATTGAATTGAATTACTTATTTTTGGTGGATTGAAGATGGATTTTGCAACATTGAACTAAGGAAATCCTCTTTTGGTTTGTTGCTAGTTTGCTTTAGCCTTTATTTGACTGCATTTGTTACTCGCTGTTATGTTATGCCTCTGTTATGGATCTTTTGATTGTCGAATTTTTGCAAGTTTGCTGGCTTTTTAATGCTGAAAAAAATGTGAAATTGGTGCTTGTGTTGGATTCATTTTGCAGCAAGAAAGTCTTGGTTGAGTGTTGCAGATTTGGTGTTATTTGGTATGAGCTTGGGCATATATTTTTATCTCTTTCCTTTTATTTGCATGACAGATAGATTTGCTAGGGTGAATAGCAAATTATTTTCCATGAAAGACATACTTTCATGGAAAAAATGCATCCTTTTGAGTCTTAAAATAGTGATGTTGTTGCACATTAAGTTGAAGAGCCAACAATTTAGGCTTGCCAACAGTAGTACTAAAATTTGCCTTTAGTTTTTGTATACTTATTCATGCAATGCATTCCATTAATTTGATATTATAATCTCCACAAATGCCTTGTCTTATTCATTGAGCATATTGATAGTCATATGCCTATCTATCCTATAAGTCTATAACATGTTCCTCGATTTCTTCTCTGAATGGAAAAGCTAATATGGTTCTAAGACCCTTTAATGTATAATACTATAGAAGCAAAATTTTAACTCAAAATTCAAAACTTGAGTTAAAGCTCAAATAAAAGGACTTGTATAATGTCAACCCCAACGGACCGTATATTTCAAACTTTATCAATTTGAAGTGGAAGGAATAGGCACAAAAATTCACCCCCATCACATGAATGGTATGATTGCAAATGAAATCAACTTGCAAGCCTCTATGATCTTTTGTCACTTGAAAACACGTAAGAGGCCTTATTTATTTTGAAAGTAATTTATTTGGCACATCAAATTATTAAATAAATATAATTATATAAAATTAAATAAACACAATTACATAAAATTAATTTCTATTAATAAATTTTTTGGCATTACAACATCAACTAAGTAACCAACAACCAAACATAACCTAAAACTAGAAGATACAAACTCCTTAAAACTTGAATTACAGCATGAATCAACAACAAGAAACATAAACTAGAACTTAAAGTACAAACATAACTTAAAACTTGAACAATAAAACAACTAACATTGTGAACAAAATAGCACACAACACCCAGGAGAAATGTACATAATTTTCTCTAATTTCTTGTTTATGACCAACCACCGTCGGGACTCTAGAAATCACCTCATCCATTCCTTTATCACGAACTTTTTCATTTTCAAAAATAATATTGCAGCTACTAGTAGTTGTTGCAAAAACAATCGGGTTTTCGTTTGGTGACCAAAATGCTCTTTCAGACTTGCACTAGTGAAAAGAATTACATTGTTGAATCTGACAACAATAGTACAACCTTCCTTTTGATGGCTTCATCTCTAACTCTACAACCCTAATTTGTGCTTTCATATGACACACACAAAATGGAGTTGCTTCATACCTCAAATTGAGATATTGCTTTACTTGCTTGGACCTAAGTGAAGCGGGAGAATACATTTTCCTAAAATGAGTAGTAGTGAAGAAAAATAAAATTTACGAAGAGTGAAGAAGAGGAAAGAAAAGAAAAAAGACTAAAAAAAAGGATGAGAAGAGAAAAAGGGAGGCAAAATCTGATTTGGGAGTATATATGCATAGTAAAAAGAGCAAAATTGACATTTACGTTGCCATAAATCCAAAACCAGCCGCATTTCATGCACGTGAATTACATAGTTAGACGGAGGAGGATAATTTGCTATTTTTTTTAAAATTCTAAGAAGGTTCGTTGCCTATTTTTTTCATATCCTCCCTATTGACAAGCTCTATTTCAACATTAACCAACCCTACAAAATCATTCTTGCATTTTGATACGTTGGATAACATATAGAAAAAGTAATATGTGTAGTTAATGTGTACACGCACTCACACATACATATACACATATTCAAATAAATATATGGTACATATGTGCATATGCACATTTATATGTAGCGCTTCATAACAAAAATGATAGGAGTTGTTTTAGTATAGTGTTAATCAGGATACTCGGTGAAACACAAATTATTTTATATGATCAATCGAACATCATATTGAGATTGTATTATACAATGACAATAAGAGTTGACGTGGAGTATTGGAAATTCATCGATCATTGAATCGATCAAGATCTTAGTCGAATCAAGGTTAAATAATTTGAATCAATGAATTGATGAAACTATAAACGAGTTTGAGCAATTGGATGTCCCCATGTATAAAATCATTCAACACCCTGACTAGTAAATGAAATAGGAAATAGATAACAAAAAGATTGAAAAATAAATACATTAAAAGATGATAAAGGTATATACGTAGTGTAGCGAATGTACGTATAGGTGGTGTTATTTGACATGACTTCTAATTCGCATGATATTATTTAAGTCATTCAATTCTCAGGATTCAATAATTAATTTAAAACAAATTTAAATTTTATTTAGATGGGGTGTAATTGAATTGAGAGAAAAGGATGTGGGTCCCATAAGTGGGAATAATTTATCTATAAAATAACATTGTGATAATGCAAAGGTCATTTTGGTAATGCTCAAGATCAATTAAGCTTGATCGACTTGACAAGCAAATTAATTAAACCTATCTTTGATCGATAAATTATAATATAAAATTTCGAACCATACTTCAATTTCGATAATGCCAATTAATCAATTATCTCTTCCTTATCTTTTATGTCCTTTTAGGGGAAAAAGAAAAAAAAAAATTGAAATAGACATAAAGTTGGACAAAAGAGAGACGACATTAGAGAGGTGCCATTCTACAACTAACCTATATATGTTTAAAGGAAAAATTGAAAGTTAAAGCACTTGAATTTCGAAAAGCAATTATTTATTTTTATTTTTCCCCAATACTTTCAGTTTATGTGCATTAATTTTTCAAATGTTTTCTTCATTATTAATTTTATATATATCTCTTAATTATTAATTTTATGCAAATCTCTTATTAATTCAGTTCTTAAAATGAGAACAAATTTTTGAAATTCTTCTCTGAATTGAGTACAGCTATCATGGTGTGACAACATTTGGATATCTAACTAATATTATTTAAAAGTTTTTACAAACTTCTACATCTTATAAAATGTTAGATTTTATTTTAAAGTAAGTTCTTAAATTGTTAATTAATTAAGATAACATATATATATAATTAATATGTTAAAATTAAATATATTTATTAAAATTTTAAAAATAAATAAGGAATTAACTTTTACTTTTTCAAAAATAACTTAAATAAATTTTGAAATAACATTTTATTTTACAAATTTATAAATTTTTTCCTTAAAAAATTATCAAATTCTCTATAATATTTTATAAACTTTTAGCAGTTTTTAAACTCACGTAAATACATGTAATTGGGAATAATTATTTTAAATGCAATATTACAAAAGCATACAAAAATAATACAAGTTCTAATTCTCATTTAAAATTCTACATCTCATAATTTTGGGACGCAGGAAGTGACGAAAAGCCATCACTTTTGTCGACGTGCAAGCCTGTACTCCCAAGTAAACCAAAATATACAACACCTCCACTAAATACATATATAATAATTATTATTTCTTTTTTTTTTCGGAACTCAAATTATTAATTAAAATAATTATTAATGACCTCCAGCAGTCAAACTTCTCAAACAAAGGCAAGATCTCCAAATGGGTGCCTGTACTCTTGACCCAATATTAATTAATGATTAATCATTAGAAGAGGAATAAACCCATAATCAAGTCAAAGGTTCTTCAACTATTATTAATTATCTCATCATTGAATTTTAAAATTATCTCATGATTATTTATCATGAGATAATTAGGATTAGTTTGGTTGAATTTTTAAATTGTCTCATGATTATTTATCATGTAATAATTTGTATGATTTTTTATTATTATGGTATAGTTTGATTGATATGATAAATAAACCCATAGAATGTGGCAGGTTAATTTATCATGAGAATTAAACATATAAACATGGGGTTTTAGTATTTATTGTCACTCCAACCAAATGAATAATAGGGGGAATAAAAATACTGTATCCCACATTGTCATCCTAATTAACCAAATTAGCCCTAAGTAGTATCATTTATTGGTACTTAGTCTCAACAAGATCTATTTTATTTGGATACATATATAATACTCAGCAAATCAAGTTTATGATTGTATAATTGTCATAATTATTAGACTCTGAAATGATTTGTTTCAATTCAAATAACTCTGCATTTGTAGCTCTCTAATGTCATTTACTTAATTAATTATTTCTCTATCTTTAATCCCTTGTATTATCCCCCAATTAATCTAATAGTGGTGGGCCTAATCATGGGAAACTAGACAAAATTAGGTTTATTAAAAGCACAGAATTTCTGATTTTTAGTGTAAGTTTGTTAGTGAAACATTATCCAATTGCAAATATAATAATACTGTACGAATCAACCATTAAAAAATAATTCTGTGATTTTCTTTGACCCCTGCACGTTGCCAACTTTGTGACAGTACTTCCAAATAATTATAAAAAAAGAGAATTCCTATATATATCCAACAAATGTTCTCCTTTTTTCCTCATAGATCAAGAACATAAATTCATCATAAATTTGATTATAACTGATAAAATAAGATGGAGAAAATACTAGTAGTTGTTCTTGTATACTGCATTTTTGGCCTTGCTTCGGCCCAACTCAAGGTAGGGTTTTACAGTTCTAGTTGTCCGGGTGCTGAATCAATAGTTCGAGGAGTTGTGCAGCGAAGATTTAGCCGTGATCGTTCCATAACAGCAGCATTGCTAAGAATGCATTTTCATGACTGTTTTGTTAGGGTAAGTTGAAATTTTGATGTTATTTTTTTATATATGATGACAACATGCAAAAAAAGAGTTCCTATAGACTATTTTCATAGTTTTAATCGTATTTTGCTTCTCTATTCTGGGTTTGGAGAATTGGAGATATATGAATTTCTCTATTTCAAAATTTATTTCGTCTTTTATTTTATTTTACTGAGACTACTTAAGATAAATAATGAAAAGTGGATTTGAAGTGCCTATGAATAGGAAGTAATGGGTCAATATAAACTTATACTAGTTTATACTTTGTGTCTCACATGTATTTTTTTCTGATATATCAAAACAAGTTCAAATGTTTCAAAAATTTTATTTTCTTGACATAATCTCTAATTATTGTACTCAATCAATATTCAATTAAAGACTTATGAATAGAAATTGATAGATAGACGTAGATTATATATGTATCTACACTGAATGTTTGATACATAGAAACAGTCCTAGCAAGCTAATGTTTCGAAATTTTTATTTTCTTAGCATAAGATCTCTAATTCTGGTCCCCAATCAACATCAAAAGCTACAAACCAGCATTTACATTTGTTCAAAAAATGGTTCTAAAACAGGGCTGCGATGCATCAGTACTCATAGACTCCACCAACTCCAAGTCTTCAGAAAAGGACTCCGGACCAAACTTAACCGTCCGAGGCTACGACCTAATCGACGCCGCCAAGAAAGTCCTGGAGGCCAACTGCTCCTCCACCGTCTCCTGCGCCGACATAATCACATTAGCCACCCGGGACGCGGTGGCCCTGGCCGGCGGACCCAAGTACGACGTGCCAACCGGCCGGCGTGACGGTCTGATATCCAATGTCGAAGATGTAAATTTACCAGGGCCACAGCTATCTGTCCAGGAAGCGTTTTCATTTTTCAGAGCCAAAGGGATGACCCTAAATGACATGGTCACACTTCTGGGCGCGCACACAGTTGGCGTGGCCCATTGCGGGTTTTTCCAGGACAGGCTTTCCAATTTCCAGGGCACTGGAAAGTCTGATCCCACCATGGACCCCGGATTGGCTGCTAGGCTTTTGAAGATTTGTGGGACACAACCAAGGCCGTTGAATAGTGATCCGACAGTTTTCTTGGACCAGAGGACATCATTTGTTATGGATAATCAGTTTTATAATCAGACGATATTCAAGAGAGGGATCATGCAGATTGATCAGGAGCTGGCATTGGACAGGTCCAGTGCACCAATTGTCAAGAGTTTTGCTTCAAATAGGATAGCCTTTCAGCAGAATTTTGTGAATGCGATGATCAAGATGAGCAAAATACAGGTTCTTGTGGGAAATGCTGGTGAGATTAGGAAAAATTGCAGGGTTTTTAATCCTCCCAAGCAAAGAGTTCGTGGTCGAGGAGTTTAAGGTTAATTAGTTTTAATCAAGTGTGAGGTTTTCAGTTTTTGGTAATTAAGTTTTTGGGTCTGTATGAGTTTGAATTGTCTTATTTGATAATTATATTGATTCTACGTTGTTTAACCTGATGTAATGAAGATTAATATGTGATAATGCTATATATAAGTATTTTTTGATGAGGTTAATTTGTTGAGTGCATTAATAGTATTTTGTATTAGCTAATGCATAAAAGGATTGGTTACATTCATTTGTCTAGTTTTATATCTACAAATTTGATATGTAATTAAAAAGGATAAGTGTCATTAGGTGCTAATCATGCTTATTACTCAAGTGGGATTGTAAAAAAAAATTGAACGAAAAGTAAGGGGCTGTTTATTTTTATTTTCAAACCCCTTTCCATTTCCGTAGATATTTGAAAATTGAAAATTAACCACTTGTACGTATTTTTACTGAAAATGCTATTTATTTTTGTTTTCAATTTTTTCTTAATTTATATATTATTTCAAAACTAGTGCAATATGTATATAGTGAAAAATTCGAATGGCATGTAGCCCAATGATATAAGTCTCCCACAAAATATAGAAGGTCAAGAGTTTAAATCCTAATGAACTCCTAATGTACGTGCGAGTATATAAATAAAAAAATACATATATTTTCAAAAATACATATATTTTCAAAAACCATATCTTTTTAGACATAACGAGATTATAAATCACCTAACTTTCCATTTCTAAATCACCTTTTTAAAATTTTTAATGGGAACTCCATCGTCACGTGGTGACAATTTCGCTGTATTTTAGATTTTACATTTTCGTATCAGCATTTTGCGGAGTAGGCCCACTTTATAATGGTCTAAATTTCAACATGGACTCCAAATCCAATATGGATTGGACATATTGTCATAAAACTTTTTTAATTCAATTGGGCAGGCCAGGCCCATTACACTATGACTTTTGGGCTAACCTATAAATCTGATTGCAGCCATTTTGTTTTACATTAGAAATTCAACCTTGAAATTACACAATGCTCCAATTTCCAATGTTTAAGAAGTAGTTCGGTTTCTTTCTTTTGTTTTAACTAGTGTCTTAATTTTGTTCATGGTGTTAGAAGCTAGAACTTACAATTTTAGTCTTCTTGCCTGGTTGTGGGTTGTTATTCAATTGGATAAGCTTTTGTTTCATAAAGTACAAGTAGGGAAATAACGGGCGATGTGATGACTCATTTTAGGTGGGACCATGCGAATCTCATATCGTCATATAGAATTCTAATCGAGTAACGTATAGCTAACTTACTAGTTGTTCAACTTGATGAAGATATCACTTAAACTAAAGCCATTTACAAAAGTAACTTATTAACAACTTACTACTAAATTCAAATTTACAAATATGTGAGAATCAGCTCTAGGGGTTTGAGCGCTGAGCTATTGGGAGGCATCCAACATTGCATGGGTCAAGGTTGGTCAGTCATAATGGTCCAATTTAATCAAGTTGAGAGTTCAATTGGCACATATGGCTACGAAGACCTATGAGGCCAACTTGATACAAAGATGTATTTTAAGGTTCATTTGGTGAAAGGTAGAAAAGAGAGCAAGTTGCAAGAACAACCAGAAAAGAAATTGAGAATTTTCATACAAGTAGTAAAAATAATTAAGAGAATCAAAGAACGGTTCATGATTTTAGACACTAATTTTGAACATCATATTAACTATCAATTATATTTTAAGTTGACGAATCGATGAATACTAATAAACACTAAGATAGAGAACATAAAAGAAATACAAATTGAGGGTGGAAAGAGAGTGGGTGTGTATTCCAAGTACTAATTTTCTTACACCAACTTGGTTGAAAGTTTCCATTTCTTGCAAAAGTCCAAGAGACCTAGAAAACCTTGTAAAGTTGACAAAAGTGGAAACCTACCAACCCCTTCTCCCCCCAGGAACAAAGCTGAATGCAAAAATTTATGCTGAAACTTGGAATTTTTAAATGGGCACCGACCAAACATTTGGGTTCAGCTTTTGGGGCACATTACATGACACTTTTGGACTTTGCAAAAATTGTCCTAATACATCACGTACCTTCAGCTCCAAGGCCGACCACCTTTGCAGAATTTCCTTTTTATTTTTCTTGTTTATTTCTATACGTACATGGGCTCCCATTATTACTGCATCTTGGTTTTTTAATTTTTATCTATATTTATTATATACAAATTCACTCAACTTGCACAAAAAGTGAATAACATGTGTCTCTTATTTTTACATTGTTATGTAGTATTTAATGCAGAAATTGAGAGTTGGTGGTGGTGTATCATCACAAAAAATTAAGGCATTAACTATGACCAATTCGTAATTGTCATATATAGTTTTGATTATGAAATTGTACTAGTCAAGTTCAACCAAATTCAAAATTGATACTCTTGTACGTAACTAATCCTCGTGCGATCAATCCATAACTAATAATCATTCTTTTTAATATATATATTGATTTTCATACAGATAATACAAAACTAATTTATTGCACTTCAAAAGTACAATGGTGGGTAGGGGTGCAAATGAGTCGAGTTGGCTCGCGATCATGAGCTGAGCTTGAACTAGCTCGATTCGAGCTCAAAACAGTTTAAGCTCGAGTCAAGCTGAATCGAGCTTGAACTCTAATTCGAGCCGATCTAGAGCTGTCTGTATCTAAGTCTGAGGCTCACGAGCTAGTATATAATTAAATGTTATTTTTTATTTTATTGATAAATATATATTATATAACTATTTTCTTTTATTTTTAGTTCGAGCAAACTCGAGTTCGAGCTCAAAAAATTTTGCCCAAACTCGGTTCGGCTCAGCTCGATTGCACCCCTAATGGTGGGGATTGACGATTAATATTTTTGTTGATTATAATTAAAAAAGTTATATTTGCTATGAAAATCCATAGCTATAGCTACGAAATTAAATTCATAGCAATTTTTTTTGTAGCAAATACTTAAAATTTTGGTAGTATATATGCCTTCATTTAAGTGAGAAAATGATAATTTTAATTTCATAGAAAATCATTTTAGAAAATAAGGCGTTATTTTAGAATATTGCAAGAAGAAAATAGAAATAATAATACACATTACAAAGAAAAAGAAAAATATTTATTGACAAAATAGTAAATAGTAATACAAAACTTGTCACTAGTTATATATGTAATCTCAAAAAAAAAAAATTGTTTTGTCATCATAATAATTTTTACAATTTTAATGGTAATAAATATAGTGTTTAAGTTATTACCATTAACAATTAGTGAAACACCTAATGAAAATATTGTCACAAGTTATAGCAATAATTTTTATTGTTAACATACTGTCACAATAGATATTTGTTACTAATTGTCAATTGTGCCAACTTAAAATATTAATATTTATCATTATTATTAAGTTATATTATGACCAAAAAATTTATTATCATTTGAAAAATATAATTACTGACAAAATAAAAATTCTTTTGACTTAATATGTGTTATTAATGATAATTTTTATTATTTATTTATTTATTATTGTTAATATTATATATATATTAGTAATATACAGACTAATGTAGCTTAACCTACAAACCAAGGATATAAGGGAATTATGTACTCAATACTGAAGTACCATATAAGCCAATAAGGGAATTATTTGAGTATGCATTATGACCGACTTACATAAAAATATCATTTGTAAATTGAACACCTCATTGTCCATTCATTTTAGACCAATTGTATGGACCTGATTAACTAGAGACACTGACTTTTAATTTGCTCTAACTTATTTAGATCCAATCAACCAATTTGCTTGTGCTGATATGAAATTAAATCCCTCTTTCATGGTTTACCCAATCATTCAAATCACTAGAGGAAGCACATCTCTCTCTCTCTCTCTCTCTCTCTCTCTCTCTCTCTCTCTCTCTCTCTCTCTCTCTCTCTCTCTCTCTCTCTCTCACACACACACACACACACACACACAGATATAGATATAGATATATACACATTAGCATGTGCCCCGTGCTATGCACGGATTCAATTAATTATGATTGAAAATAATATATATATATAATTATAATTTCATGTAAAAGTGAACTCAAATTACATATATTTTTAATAAGATATATGGTACAAAATTAAAATATTTTTAGCAGCACCATGTACTAAAATTTGTCCCTTTTAACGCATTTACCCTTGCCTTCCAAATTTCCATGCCTGACTGGCACACCATCACCAGGCATTAGAAATTCCTTTTGAATTCAACCATAGGGGACCGGAGAAACCGCTCACTTTGATAGCCCTAATGTATGCACTGAAGCAAAGTAGGCGGCAAGCATCACTAAGCCAAGGGTTAAGGCTTCATCGTGCAATATGAGGTCCTCATTTTGGTCAAACGGCCATGGAAGCTTTTACTCAAGGAGGTGCTCTTAACCCAATGAATATCATTTATTTTGGTGTTTATGAGTGGTGGTACTCAATCGATTTACACATAATGAAGATCTTTATACTAAACGTCTTTTTCTATTATTTCTTTCAAAATTAATGAGCATCGAAGATAATGAAAAGTCATGCTTGTATATAATAATAATAACATAACAATTCTATATATATATATATATTGAATAATAATACAATTCTTAGCTAATTATAAAATTATTTTATTACATAAAAAAAATTAAGAAATTAATCACAAAAAATACTATCTTGTAAATTTAATAGATGACAACTCACTTGAACTTGAGAATAATAATCTATTCCAAAAAGCCTACAAAATTAAATATATCAAAAATTATTAGAAGATCTATATGTTGAATAACAATATAGTTCCAATTGATTATAAAAAATTAAGTAGGACTCACCTAACTTCGAGAACAATAATCTATTCCAAAAAACCTACAAAATTAAATATGTCAAAAGTTAGTCAAATATATATATATATATATTAAATAATAATACAATTCCAATTGATTATAAAAAAATATTTTATAAGATAGAAAAATTAAGAAATCAATCCCAAAAAATTAAGATAAATTAAAATTTAATTCCAATGCAACAAACACAAAATAGCAATTCTATAATATAAATCTGCATACTTTTGATATTTGCATACTTTTGTTGGGTGGGTGGGGGTGGGTGTGGAGTCGTGCCGTAATTAAATTTCATGTAGCAAATTCCCTTCTCTTATACATAATAAAAGGTATTCTTTTCTTTCTTTTTGCAATACATATTTAGTCCCACATGTTCTCCTTCATGTGGCCCCCCATCCTTCTGGTCTTCCCCAATATAAGATCATCGGTCATCTCCATATAGGTACATGTGATAAATATAAAAACCCATATTTTATAATGAAATCACATACAACACACACATTCTTATTAAAAAAAAAAAACGTACAACACACACATGGATTCCTATAATGAAATTCCAAATTGAATAGCAAGAAGTTGTTTTTACTTACCTGAAAAAATTATTTGTAAGATGCTTGGAGACTTGATGATAGATACTTGCAATTTGGATATGCTTTTGTTAATCAAATTATATATATTTGGACTCTACCACTTTATACATGTTGATGCATAGAAGAAAGAGATGATATCAAATTCAATTCAGTAACTGAAAATTTTAAAAAGAAATCCTTTATCTAATGAAGTTTTTTTTTTTCCAAATAGAATATATCCATATTAGTTAGAGATAAATAAGAATAAGTATATTTGAAAACAAAATAAATAATATCAAATCTAATAACCAACAATCAATGAAAATATTTTAATTGAATTAAAATACTCAAAATTCTAAAATTTTGCCATTTGGCCAAAATTGTACAATTAGAATTAAAATTGCATAATTGTAGGACCCACACCGTTGTGCTATATATAATAGTATAGATCTGTTGGAAAGCGGAATATGAGAGAATGATTCTCAAAATTCACTTGACTGAAAAATGTGAAGTATAGAGTTAAATGGTCTGTGATTCAGTGGCATAAGTCTTCTATATAATATGAGAGGTTAGGAGTTCGAATGCGAATGATTCCTAATGTGCGTGTATGTGTGTAAATAAAAAATATATATAAAGTACAAAGATATATATAGGATTAAAACTGACATTTGGACTCTAACCAAATTACTACTCTATTCATGTCAATAACTCTAGGTACATGAACAATCTCACCTAACTACTATAAATTGAGTTATAGATATACATGAAACATTAAAATTTGTGTTATGCAATTATGATGATATTATGATATCACAATATTATCATAATTGCGTAACTCAATTTTTTAATGTTTCATGTATAGTACATATTTAGAGTTAGTGCATACATACATTTAATATCTCAAGGACCACATGCATGAAGCTTTGGCCATAAATTTCTTTCATTCGATCCTAAGTAGGAGAGCTCTATACTATTTAATTTTTCTTGCATGAAAATCCAAACAAATTAGGATTAATATTTGAATTTCTATAGCTTAGAACCAGGTGATGCATGGAGTTTCACAAATGGTAGATACTAATTATAGTTGCGAAACCTCCTAAGAATAACCTCATTTAGACTAACATACGATTAATTAATTTATTTTATAAAATGAATTAAACGAGTTTCCCTATATTTTTACGTTTTTAGATAAGTAGTCGTTGCATGCAGTTTTTATGTAAAAAAAAAATATTTGTTGGATCACTCAAAATTAATGTATGAAATAATCTAAATTATAAAGTAAAGTTAAATTGTGTTATTAGGTGCTTGACAATTGACATGATGAATTAATTAGAAGATAATATATTGAAGGATGAAGTTTTGACGATATGGGTTCGTAAATATGTGGATTTTGTAAAAAGTGCCACTGTGATTTTATTAAATTATTATTTTTAAAAGATAATTCAAATGATAATTAATTTGAAATATAATAAAATTGGTATTCAAACTATATTTTTATGCAGGATTCTTTATTAATTTTAGGGTTAAATTTATTTTACCCCCTGTACTATGGGATATACATCAAATACCTCAAGTACTATCAAAATCTTCAAATACTCCCTCAAAGTCATCTGTCGTTAGTAAAATAACTGATGGTGTCAAAACTCTACAATAAACTACTGATTTAACCTCAAAAAATAACTAAATAACATAAAAATCTAGGATACGTGGCTTTTTCTTTATGTAGACAAATCTATTCTTGGCACCCGTACTACTAAAACTTTTAAATACCCCATTCAAATTTCTTTGTATTAGAGAAGTAATGGTTGTTTGGCTGATGTAGCACTAAAATTATCTTTCCTTTATACATATGATCATTGAAAAATTTTATGTTCAAAATTCCCTTATAATGTTCAAGTTTCTTATCTCAATTTTGGTACTTTCATTTTAGAGCATAAAGCATCATCTAACTACTAATCCAACAAAAATATCAAATCATTTCATTTTTTTTAAAAAAAGAATATTAAACAATTCCATTCTAATACATGACATACAAGACCAACAAAACAGAGACTGCTTCTGCAGAAAAGCAGCCTTTATCCTAGATTTTTATGTTATTTAGTTATTTTATTATATTAAATCAGTAATTTACTGTAGAGTTTTGATACCATCACCTATTTTATTAACGACAGATGACTTTAAGGAGAGTATTTGAAGGTTTTAGAAGTATATGGAGTATTTGATACATACTCCATAGTACATGGGGTCTAATGAATTTAACCCTATAATTAAACTATTGATAATAAAAATCGGGTAATGTGATTCACATTTCATACTGCAGGAATTTCTTGATAACTTCAAACCAAAACAACCAATCAATTGCTAACACGGTGGAAATTTATTAACGTAAAGAAAATAATCAAATCAAATCAATCCCCAAACAATGCATGTGTAAATGTTTTGCGAATCAATATTAAATCCTTACAACTGAAGGCAGCAAAGAAGCAAAGAGGGACAGGGAAACCGCGTCGACGTAGTCGGTTCATTTCATACTGAGTTTTTGTCGTGGCTTTAAATTTCACATATATTAAACTAATAATTATAAGATTTTTTTTTTTTTTTTTTTTTGGGAGGGACAAAAGTGTTCGAGGTTTAAGCCAACCTTGGTGCTCCTCTATTCTCCTCTCGTTTAATATAAAAAATACAGAGAAAACTGAGAGTCTAACGTCAGAAGAATTAAAAGTATTTGCACAGATCCTTTGGATTGTTGCTCCCATTTTTTAAGTGATGTTTTTTTGTTTCCCTTCCCCAGATTTCCATGCATTCCTTCACATGCACTTTATATGGCACGCCGAAACCCTAGAATTTCTCTATTAGTCTTGAACCTTTCTTTCACATACTGTCAATCCTCCAGCATGTTAATTTACCATTTTGACCTTGGTTTTTTCTTTTTTTCTGTTAAAAAAAAAAAATTGTTTCGTATACGTTTGATTAGCTAGGACCTAGAAAATATCTCACCTAGTCTTAAGGTCTATTAGGTTTTTTGGAGATTACGGTTCACTCAAGAGGTCTTTCTTTATCTTTTTTAATGTTTTGAGTTGTTCTAGTTTGAGATAAGAAAGGAACACCGACCGGACTGAGCACTATGAATACATAAAAAATTGATTGCAAAGGGAATTAATAATTCTTATACGATCGGGTTATAGCTATTAAGATATCGATTATGCATTGTAGATTGGTAATAATTGAGGGACAATATTGCACTCCCTAAGGGTATGTGAGGTGCCTGAATCTTGAAATTATACACATTTTATTAGAAATATTAGGATGTGTTCCCATAAAAATTCTCAAAAGTTCAAGCTAGTAAATTGGGTTGAGAGAACAAGAGTTGGGAATTAAGAGAAGATCTATTAGATTTTCATCAATATTACAGCCATTATTCTAACAAAAGAAATTCTTTTGTTATTTAATTAATATATATAATTAATAACAACTTTAACATTGTAATTTTAATACATCATCATTAACTCTTCTTTCCTAGAAAAGCTTAAATTGATAGAGGACAAAGTAACTTTTTTTTCTTTTTTTATACACACGCACATCAAAAGTTTATTCGGAGTCGAACTCCTGACCTCTTACATTATATGAGAGATATATGCTGCTGAGCCACATGCAACTCGACAAAGGATAAAGTAACTTACATTAATTACTTTTCTATTTTGTGAAAATTGAGCCTAAAATTATTTATGTGGAAATGATTAGATCAAATTGTCTTATCTCTGTGTTTGGACATGTGGTAATTAAGGTAACTTATATTGAAGCAGCAACTTAGAAAAAGCACAATAGAAAGATGTATTATAGGATAAGAGTTAATTTGTCCAAGATTAATGTAGGGTGTACCATATATATACTAGTTGTACTGTTGAGAATTAATGCATCCCATCTGGAAGAAAGGGCCTATCCGATCCAGGTGGTGTGTACCAGGGCCTATTGATTTCATTATAACATGCATGCACTTAATTAATTCACATATATATATATATATATATATATACCTTCTTAAAAGTGTCATTATTTTAGTTTGTAACCTTACGTCGGCCAAGTCGGACAATTTCTGGATTAGAATAATGGCAAAAATGTACCTGAATTGTGTCTGTGGAAAGAAACATCAATTAACACGAGATGAAATTTTTGAGTGGATCCAGTACAATATTCTCGGCCATATTCAGGACTACATCGAATTTTGGAAGATGGGTTGTGAAAAATGCACTTTAAATTTTTTTATTTTAATTAGTATTTTTTTAAAGATATATGATTCGTACATTGATTTTTTTTAAATATTATTTAATTATAAATTGCATATAGTGGAAAAGAGAAATAAAACATCAAATGAAATGAGGACGTGAACAATGAATTATAAATTCTTGCACCGGATTCTTTTTAGATGAAGACTTCAATGTTTTTGGCCATGCAATTATGTTTCATATGAATATTTTTTCAGCAGGATTAATTAGTTAACAAGACATTTTAGATCTTTTATTTTTGTTTGGGAATGTTTAGTTATGTTTTGGAAAAACATAACTAAACATATCCTCATTTTCGGTCCAAAATACTAAAAGAAGTTTTCCTAGAATATCATCTCTTATCCTTCATTATCCACAATTTTTTTTTTTTTTAATATACACATCATATAAATTTTATTATTATTCTAACAACAAAAAAATTACTAAATTCCACTTTTACCCAAAAAATCCAACAAAAAAATAATAATAATTTGACTATTAAAGTAAAAAAGTCTCCCTCAAAAACATAAATAAACATGCTAAAATTCTCCATAATCAATATTTAACTATTCTCCAAATTAAAATTACAAAAATTTCATTATATTTCCTAACACAACTTTCATATTCTCCAATATTACTTTCAATATTCATTCTCCCAAAATACATATTAAAATCACACACAAAAAAAAAACATAACCAAACATTGCCTTTATTTAATTGGGATTTGGCCCCCGGTTGGGGGGTGCGGGGGCGCTGAGGAAACTACGCAGAAATACAACCTCGTGGGTAGCACCTAAATACTTTTGGACAGTTTTAACAACTTCTTACTTAGAGGATTAAAAGCTGTCCAAATCTCTATCCACATTAAACAAAGAAAAAGACAGACAAAATTCCACTTCTTTAATCCACATTGGATCTTACCTCTAAACTATAGCTACTCTATTGAGAAATCTCAAATCTTGGTGGGAAGGGCTAAATAGTAATTTCACTAGTCGACATTCCTTCCTAGGCCTTTAAATACTATATATGTGCGCCCTTGATGTGGACTTGTGAGTAGTTTTCTTTGATTTCTTCCCCTAAATTTCACTCATAATTATATTTATTCTTTTTTATCTCTCCCTCTCTCTCTATAAATATTGAAGAAAAATGGAAGATCAAGAACAAGAGACGGGCTCACGGCAGAGCCCCGGCTCGGAATCGGACCAAAGAAGCGAGCCGGTGAGGTCGCGATGGACGCCGAAGCCGGAGCAAATCCTCATACTCGAGTCTATCTTCAACAGCGGGATGGTGAATCCACCCAAAGAGGAGACGGTGAGAATTCGGAAGCTGCTCGAAAAATTCGGCTCAGTCGGCGACGCCAATGTCTTCTACTGGTTCCAGAACCGCCGATCAAGGTCGCGCCGTCGGCAGCGACAAATCCAGGCTGCCAGCGTCAGCAGCAGCGCCGCCGGAGAGCAACTGCAAGCTCAGCCGCGGGGTGGTGGTGGTGGTGCAATTCAGTATGAAAACATGACTTTGAGTTGCACTGGTGGTTTTGCACCTAGTTTTCACATGAACACAAGCTCCTCCAGCCAGCTTGTGGGTTCGGGCCCTTCTTCTTCTTTCGGGCTTGGCGGAAATGACGCTACTCCTGATGAATTTTTCTCGTATGCGGGCCATCCAGCTGCAGGTCTGCAAGAACTAGGACAAAATCCATTTTTTGGACCCCCTACTGATCCCTCCAGTTTACATTACCAGTCTGGTAAGTAATCTTTTCACATGTTTTGCTAAAAGACAAATTAATAATTAACTCCTTCCTCAAACCCTAAATTTTGTAAAAATACCCCAAAACTTCATTCCTATGCCTTCTAAATGTCTGTCCAGAACACATGTATTTGATACTCGCGCGATTTATTTTATTAGCAGTTGATACAATACAATCCATTAACCTTTATCTCACATGCGCGCAAATAATTATTTCATTATTATCATCAACACACACGCATATGACATATGCGCTTATTTCATTAGTCGTTACAGATTCATACATATGACTATATATGTTCCAAAATTTATCTTTTTCGTTTTCTAGGGGCAATTACTGTGTTCATCAATGGAGTGGCAACGGAGGTGAGGAGGGGGCCATTGGACATGAAAGCGATGTTTGGTGGAGATTTTGTGCTGTTTCATTCGTCGGGAGTGCCAGTTCAGGTGAATGAGTTTGGGTTTCTTGTGCAGAGCTTGCAGCATGGGGAAAGCTATTTTCTGGTAACAAATTTATATATACTCTCTTTTTACATTCATTCACTGTTAGTGCAACAACTTTTGCATTGAGAATTGCGTCCAAGGAAACGTCAGCCCACAATTTCAGTTTCTTTTTCTCATGTGGTGTGCACTGAATTCCATCTTCATCTTCATCACATACTTCCTTTTTTAAGTAAATTTTTCATAAATAAGTTTTCTATTTGTATTTTGGAATAATCACTGCAACAAAATTAGTGCAATAGCTTATAATAGTACTCAAAAACTGTAGTTTTAGCTCCGAAATTAGTCTATCCAAGTGTATGTTATCGTAGTTAACTACCGTTCACCGTTGTAATCAATATGATAAATTTTTATATAAATAATGCATATATAGTTAATCTGTTGCGCTTCTAATGAAGAAGTCTACGAATCGGCAGCTAATAATTTTTGTTGTTTTTTATTTTAAATAAATTATATTTACTATGAAAATTATCATTTATAATTTATTGCCATAATTATAAATTAATTTCATTACATTTTTTCGTAGTTCATAACTAGTTTTCGGGTAGTGAATTACAACCATTCATATTAAGAAATTTGTGGAATATATTGTATTTATCTGAAAATTAAATTTTGGGGACACCCTAAAACATTACATTATGTTCATTAATTTGGAGTATCATGCGAAATAAATCCTAAATTAATTCCTTTAGGAAAATTATGTTTTAACATATATTAATATGTATTAGTATTAAATGAAAATGTTTCCAATATCTTGGTCAAGACATGATTACTCTTGAATTTCAACAAAAGTGGCTAATTTTGTTGAAATTATTTTTCAGGTTCCAAGACATTCTTGAATTTAAGAGCAAGTCCTTCGTGGGAGCTTCGATATTGGCTAGGAAGTGGAAAATAAATTGAGCCGAAAAATAAAAATAAAAAAATATTTTTAGCATAATAGTATTATATCCCCTTTTTTTTTTTTTTTTTTTTGGATTTCTTTTTCTTTCTTTCTTTTGTTTTACTTCTCTTGCTTTGTGGAAATTAATGTTGCTCGGGTATTCAATTGATCTAGTTATTAATTCTATAAAATTTTGAAATAAAAGTATTTCAATTCATTTGGTACTTTTTTGTATTCGTCGAGATTGCATGATTGTATCAGAATTTTAATTACTTTATGATTGTATTATTAATTGTTGATCATTAATTTGAATACTGCTCAAGATTAATTGATTTTCCTTTAAAAAAAATAATAAATAATAAAGAGCTAAAACTATCATATACTAAAGTCATAATTGTACTTTTTATTTATTCTTTTCTTAGTTTTGGCAAGTAAAAATAATAAGAACAATACATATAAATGTGTAAAAAATTAAGGAATTAGTACGGTAGCTAGTAAGGCCAAAATTCAAATTTAAAGAATAATTTTTTGTCAAAATAAACATCGATTATCAAATAAAAAATCCCAAATATACTAATATAAAAAATAACATTCAATATTCAATATGGTTTTCAGGCCAATACCAAAATTAAAATGAATATCAAATACTGAATTCTCATAAAAATAAAAATTTAATAATATCAAATCAAAACTTTCAATTTGATTATATGTAAAAAAAAATTAGACCTAATTCAATCTATTTACCAAAGTGTGAACACTATATTTAAATATATATTCCCCACTAAACCAAAGTGTATAGCATCATATATATATATATATATATCTATATACACACACGCATATAAATCAACTATTAATAATTAATAATTAATTACCCACAGGACTTTACGAATCATACTAAACTATTGAAATACGGTCTCGTACTTGTTGCTTTTTTCCAGCAGACAGCAGGCAGAATTAATTAATTAACTAATACAGTCCAAAAGCATATCATTAATTAATTTTTCTTCAAGAAAAAATATATTTACTTTTTCCAGTTTGATAATAAAAATAAAACATAGTTTCCCGAGGCTTATGTTTCAGGATTTCTGGAGTAAATAAATTAATATGGACCACAAAATCATTAATTATCATATATTATAATTCTAAGTTCTGCCGTTTATACAGTGATGCAGTTCTGAATGTATCATTTTATTAATTTGAAAAATAATACCACTATAATTTTTTAAATATAATAGTGAGAAACTAATTAATTAATTTTTATATATAATTAAAATTTTCAAACATATACATTAATCTTTTGTATATATTGAATGCATTAATTATTTACAAATACAGTATTATTACTTTAATTTATATTTATATTCTGTAAGTGTGTATACATGTAAATAATATATACATAGGTTTTCAAAACAATTTATATAAATACACTTCATTTAAATATGTACAGATAATAAACAAAAAGTAGATTAATATTGCAGCTAGTAGGTTGAGTTTAGGTTTAAAAATTAAAATTCGAGATCAGATCTTACAATTCATTTATAATTTCACACCTATCTCAAGTAGGACTGGCTCAGGACAAGTTCGAGATCTATCCAAACCCATTAATATCATTCCTATATGTACTTTAATTGTCAGTTTTGTATTTAAACATATACTCTATTTTCACAATTTGCTCATTATTTAATATCTAGAATAAACGAACATATTTTTAATTATCATAACAAAATGTCAAAATTAATATATCAACTCAATTGATTAAACTTTATATTTCATTAATTCGAATAAACTTTCATGTTAAGAAATTCTCAATGCAATATTTTTCCGAAAAAATAATATTTTGATCAATGGAAATTGAGATAATGTGGAGAATCTTCCCATCCAATCGAACCAAATATGCATAAGTTCTCATTTTCATATACGACCAATTATTTAAATCTTGAAATTTCACTTCGAGGGTGTTTGGCTTAACTGATTTAAAAAGTTTTATAAACTCCTTCATCTTATAAAATATTTTTGAAATTTATAAGATATTAGACCTTTTTTCAAAAGTAAAATTTTAATGTATTTGGATAAAATAAGATTTTAAAGCTTATAAGATGTTAATAATTGTAATTTTGTAATTAATGTCTTTAAAATCAAGAGAGTTTGTTCAAATTCTAAAAATAAGTTAGGAATTTCTAACTTTTCTAAAAAAAACTTATAAACTCCAAACGCTGAGTGGCATGTGAGCCAACAGCATAAACCTCCTACATAATGTGTAAGGCCAGAAATCTGAGCCTGAACGGATTTTTAATGTGCGTGTGTATAAATAAAAATTTTTTTATAAGTTCCTAATATCTTATTTTAGAAGTTTATAAGTTCTTTTTAAAAAAAAATTATCAAATATTTTTAAAAATCTTATAAATTCGTAAATATTTTATATAATATTTTAAGAAACTTATAATTATGCTCGCTCTAACACTCTCTTAAATACTCGTTGATTTAAGCAACAAATGTAATGAAGTGCATTTATGAAAAAAGGAGTTTTGTTAAACCTCTGATGAAAGAGTACGTCTGTTGTCTGCTAAAACGTAGAAAAAGGTTACATCAAAACCCGCAATCCAATGGAAAGATTCCCAAGTCCTTGGCTTCCATATCCGACAACCATAACCAATCTAAGGTTATGAAATGACACCATGTTTTGCTTGTATAGTTTAACATTTGATTAAGTTGGTTGGATTTTTAGGTTATTTCATAATTATTTATTATAAGATAATTTGTATATTTTTTTTATAATTGTGGTATAATTTAGTTGGCATGATAAATAAATTTATGGGAGATGACAAATTAATTTATCATGAAAATTACACATATAAACACGAACTTTTAATATTCATGTGGATCCAAGTATTTATTATTTATGCATGGGATTCTCGTCCATTTTCATTCTAATTGAGTTATCAATCAATTCAGTGATATATATCATTCTTATACACCCATACACATAGTAGATATATATTTAGAATTCACTAAAATTTAAATCTTAAATTTCACATACAAAAATATAGAAATAATGTTATTGGACTAATTAACTACTCGACCTCATATTTACATATATAAATTCTAGTGTTTGAACCCTAGCAAAAGGTACGGTCTCATATGTGGGCTTATAAACTCTATGTCGTAATATTTAAGAGCACCAAAGATATGCAATTACATTACCATAAAATTTAGCTGGAAATTACTCATTACTTCTTATTTTTATCCACGTAAAAATTTAAATGAAAATATTAAAATTATTAAAATAGTTAATAATATATAAACATAATTATATACTTATTTATTTGATATTATAAAAAAATTAGCAAACACATGAGTGTATCAAAACACTAATATATATATATATATTATTCAAATCAACATATTTACGTTATGGATTGAAGTACTCAAGATCTCATCGATCGTTTTAAAGACTAAATTGAGGGCCAACCTATTTATTTGATTTGATTTCATCGGCACCTATGGCTTCATAGAACATTAGTGGAGACAAATTAAATAATAAGATAGAAAAGTATTAATATATTAAAGAGGGGTATAATTATATATCATGCAATTTTTTTGGTGGGCATTTTAACCTTAGTTAAAAAGATTAAGTGCTATAATTATATAGTAGGAAAAAAGAGTTATAAAGATGATACCCTACAAACCTCAGTTTGAGGTTTTAGATAGTGCACTAAATTAATTATTTGTGTTGATTGAATTGAGGAATCTCTTGATAATAATTAAGAAGTGAATGGTGCAATGAACAATTGCACATGGACTAATATGTTATGCATTTATTAGGCATAACAAATTAAAATTCATTTTGTGATTGCCCTCAAATAGCTCTAACAATCAAGGAATATAATTGTTGTTGAGAAGTTATTCTTTGGATTGAAATATTTATTTAATTTTACTACTATTATATGTAATTGGGGAGAATCACTTCATCACAAAATAAAAAAAAAAATAAAAAAAGTATATATTTTTAACAATATTACAATTATATATATATATATTAACTGATTAATATTGAATTTTAATTTATGGAAAGTTGCCACTTCTATCAATACTTGTCAAATTTTCATGTCCCACTCAATACTTTCCACAGGTGTCGCCATTATAATACAATATTACTTTGTTCACCCTTTTTACATCTTATCGGAAACACCCTACATATATTCTTTCTTTTATCCCTTCAAATTGCTGAAATATTAATACAATGATGTGTGCATTTTTTAGGTATTAAGAATTAATACAATGTAATAAAAGTCTTTAAGGATTTAAATTATGTGCCTTAAATGTCTTAAATGGGCTTAGCATGCCTATTAGTATCTCGTGGCTATAGATGATGTGAAATGTGATGATTACGTCCCGTTTGGTTTCATTTTCATAGCTCTTTTTTTTTTTTTTCCTACTATTTCAGAAATGAAACACATCACTTTTATTACATTTCCATTCAATATTATTTTTATTTTTATTTTTAAAACACATTCTCCAATAACTTATATATCTTCTCTCTATTCTAGTGCTTCTATCTCTCTCCACCAATAACCTATTAAAACTAGTATAATCATTACTGATATGGGACCAGCCCATTAGGGCTCTTAAAGTCCATTAAGCTTAATGGGCCCGAGAGCGACCATGAGGTCGAATTTTATCACTCCTACTCGACTAGGTTTATTGGGCCTTGCTTCAGCCAGACCCGAGATTGGTCGAATAGTTTGAGGGCCCTTGTCTCAGATTAACCATTGAGGTCAATTGACTAGACCTCTTCCCTGACTGAAGTAAAGTCAAGTGCTTAGTAATTAATGATGGCAGTCTGTACTATCCTATTCGCCGCATTAAATGCGCTTCAACCACCCGTCCATCCACATTTATTGTTGTGATGGCGTGTCACTTCGGCCATTAATGTGGTTGCCTCCACATTAATGACGATGTGGCCATCCCCCTTTGTTTAGCTTAATAGCCTGCGCAGTCAACAACTACGAAGCATAGGCTTAGGTCGAAATGACTAAAACTATCTCTACTTGCAGGGACTATGCAAGAAGCCTTGCAAGACGAGTTTCATTTTTTCACCAATAAGCATACATTGTAAATACTCAATCCCCTCAGTAAAATGGTAAGAAATAATATTCTCAATTAAGCTGTTACTTTGCTCATTTTCTCACATCCCAAATCTATTGACTGACTTAACCATCGAAGGGTCTTAGCTGAGAACCCTCTCGACTAGCCTGACGTGTGCTATTGGTTGTAGGTTCCACCCCAAACATCCATCAGGTCGAAATAGACTTCTTGACTGTTTAGAGACCATCACTCATGTCGAGATAACAGTACCCTACAGAATTTGCATTAACAATTTCTTTTCCAATAATTCATCCAAATACAAACTTATTTTCAACTTATTTTCACTAACTAACGTTTTAGATTAATTTTAGAGATAATGAAAATGAAAATTAAAATGAAAATGAAACCAAACGGGGTTTTCTCTCCAGGTCTGAATCATAGCCAGATTAGGACGTCAAGTTAGGTCAAATTCTAGTATTTTTACCAACTTATTCTGCCTCATATCACAATTTATGACCATTAGATCATAAAAATCATTATTTACTTCAATTTATACTTCAATTTACTTGATTTGATAATAAAATAATATTGACTTGTTGAAAGTATTAAAAAAATCGTTATTTATAATGTTCTCAAAAAAAAATTCATAAAAATAAATATTTAACATAACAAAAAAAATTATCACTTTATCACATAAATTATTAAAGCGTGGAAATAAGACGGTGATAAAATTATTATTTTGATGCTTATGATAAAAATTAAATAATTAAGCATAATACTAATCACAATATCAATTTGTATTGTTTATAAAGCGTCAAGTATTCTGTAACTAAGTTGATATATTATAATTAATAACTTGACAACATTAATTTCATTTCAAAGATACTAATGTTAACTTAATTTATTTTCTCCTCTCACATCTCTAATTTTGCTTCTCTCTCTAATTTTATTTTATTTTGCTTTTTTCTTCAATTATTTTAATTTATCATAATTTTTTTCCTTTTATTTATTCTAAAAATTCAAATAAATGCACTATAATTATTTTTAAAACTATAATATCACAATAAATTACTAATTATTATTCATTTTGTATTATAGAAACCTTTCACAGGCTATAACAGATACACACACATTCATATGGGCTACCTCAACAAAAATATCCAAAATTTCATGGTAGTCCTATCTATCCAAATTAAATAATCATGTTGGGCTAGCATGAAAAGTGGGCCAAGTAACCAAATCTTTTTGGGTTGAGATCATTTAAACAAGAAAATCCTTAAGCGGCCCAGCCCGTTTACTTTCCCGCCATTTCACCTGGTATAATAATACATACCAAAACCATGTCACTTGGCTCACACATTAACAATATCAAGTTATATAGCTTCATTAATAAATAACAATTTCAACTAAGAATTTGTGGAGGAGGCTCATTTTGGCTCCAAAATATTTGCAAGCCATTGGTGCCATCTGTTGAGCCACCACATCTTGGAGTGTGAATTAAATGTGAGTCGAACACATAAAATGTCGTTCTATCTAACTTAAAGATATGGAGTTTTTATAGAGTTTAGTCTAACTTTACAATTACACGGTGGCAATCAATTGTGAGGTTAATCTATAAAAATCAAATATAGTAATGAATACACTTTCAAAAGTCGAATCCAAATCTAAAAATAGAAGCTAGCCAAGTCAGAAATGCTAATAGGTGAGAGCTTGACCTCTAAAAGTCAAATTCAAACTTAAGAATGAAAATTAGCAACCGATGTTATAATATTGGGATTGTAGGTTAACTTTCCCTTCTCGGTTTAAATATAACTTTTAAAGATCGAGCTCAAAATCCATCACCATTTTTTCTTTTTTAGGTTGAATTTAAAAAATTTTCATAATCAAGCTCACTTTAAATGACTTTAACAATCGAGCTTATGACCAATCATTCTCTCAGACTTTTAAAGATCTACACTAGTTGTCATTGCTTTAAATTTGACTTTCAGCTATCGGGCTCACAACCAACACTACCTTTGATTTTTAGAGATAATGCATAGCCAATCACCATCTTTGATGTTTAGAGATCAAGACCAATCATCATCCTTTTGAATATAACTTTTACCTTTGATTTTTAGAGATAATGCATAGCCAATCACCATCTTTGACGTTTAGAGATCAAGACCAATCGTCATCCTTTTGAATATAACTTTTAGTTATCGAGCTGACTACCAATCACCATCTCTGATTTTAGAGATCTGGACCAATAATTATCTCTGACTTTTAGATATGACTTTTAGCTATCAAGCTAACGACGAATCACCATCTTTGATTTTCAAAAATGAAAACCAACAATTATCTCTAATTTTTAAATTTGAATTTGTAGTCGATCACCATATCCACATGTCAAACCCAAATTGGTATTTCTCCCAATAATAATTGCTAACCGTTGAAGTGTAGGATTACATAAGCAACAAACAACCATACAACAATTATTTTTCCCAATTCTTGGAATATAGTTTTGCCTTATATTTCAATCATATTTTACCTATCACCTTTGTTACTTTGTATGACAACTCACACAAGGATTGCAACAATCTACAAAAGAATCAACCTCTCAACTTCAATCCTCATCCATCAATGTCATATGATAACAAAGTGCAAAACAAAAATCCCCTCAAACAATTGAAAACCACTAATCAACCCCACCCCACCCCCCAACCCAACCAGAACTATATAACTAATGATTATTTAATCGCTCAGGTGGTTACCCTACCCCCCACCCAAGTTATAACAAAGGACAAAAATATGCAACAAGCCACCCCAAAAAGATGCATTAAAGTCATTTATTCCCGTACACACGGTCAACAAAGCATACCAAACGCCTATGCCACAAATTGAAAATTCAGGAAATATGGCCAGATTCATTGATTAGTCAATCAGTCTCAGTAAAACAAAAAGAAAAGAAAAAGGTTGAAAAAAAAATGGAAAAAGAAACTTTTGCTTTGTTGACAGATGAAAAACAGAAAAGAAGGATGGAATCAGTGCAGCACAAAGATATCTCAGAAATTATTTTACAGAAGTAAATTCCTTCTTTTTTTTTTTTTTCCATTTATGGGATTTACTATACAATGCAGACTGAAGGGGCCTCTTTTCCTGCAAATCCCACTCCCCTTTCTTTTTTGCATATACTTAGAGCTTGGCATTAGACAGAGATGCAATAATTGCTAACCATTCTTTGCCACTTTCCAGGTCTAGCCATTAGTACTGTCCTTTCTTTCCTCTCTTTTTCCATTTTTTCTGCTAATTTTTCAATTACTCTCTGTATAATAAAAACTGGGGACCCCACAAAACCCACTCTCAAGTGGCTCCCACTCCAAGAAAATCAATGAATCCCATGTTTTTTTCCTTCTCATTCTCCCCACACAAATACAGATTGGCCCTATTGTTGGCTACTGACTCAGATGCAGAAACTTCAGAGCTTGAATCTGAGTGACCTGTTTGGTGATCCCCCTTCGCACCAGCATTTCCCTGATTATTGCCCTGGATTTGGATTTCACTCCTCCCTTCTATGAAACAAACAAAATCAAAAAATCTTGATGCATTAGAATTTGACCAAAAGATTTAAAAGGGACCCCAAAAAAATAAAAAAACTGACATACCTGTTTCAGAATTAAAGAGATTTTGGCTAAACCTGCTGAGTAATTTGAGAGAAGATGGGGTGAGAGAGAGATCAGTAGTGCAAGTTGATGCAGCAGATTCATCAACATTGTTATTATTGTTGTTGTTGTTGGTAGAAATAGTTGATTCACTGCATGCATTTGTAATCTGGAGGTGTGAGAAGGAGGTGGGCTTATTATTCTTAATTCTTCTTCTGTAAACACTGTTTTGTTCTCTGTGCTTTCTGGCCATAATCACATGCCAATGGTTCTTGACTGCATTATCAGTCCTGCCAGGGAATAGCCTTGCAATCATGGCCCATTTGTTCCCATACATAATATGTGCTGCCAAAAGCCTTTCATCCTCCTCCTCACTGAAAGCCCTCCTGTTTATCCTTGGATCCAACTGGTTAAACCATCTCAATCTGCAACTTTTCCCTATAATAAATGAATTTGAAATGGGGTAATATTAGTGAGAAAGATATGAGAAAAAGAATGATCTTTTTTAAGAAATCTTAGTGTGAGGAATTAACCTGATCTTCCTTGAAGTTTTTCAGCAATGAGATTCCAGTTCTGAGGGCCATACTGGGCAACAAGTTCTTTCAGCTTAGCATCCTCATGGGGTCTCCAATGGCCTCTGGCACAAAGCTTTGTGTGCCTATTTTTCCTCCCAGTATTTTCCACCTCATTTTTCCACCCCATTCCAGCAGTGCCCCTGGCCTCTCTTTCTTGGATTACAAGCTCCAGACCAAGTCGAGAAGACGCACGTGGGGCTATAAAGGTCAAGTCTTGAAGCCCATTTGGTACTTTTCTAGTATCAACACCACTATTCATCTTGCCCTGCAGCTTCATTGTGACTGAAAACCCGAGGAACAATAGTTCTTGGAAGCGGAGATGTTCTCAAGAAAATATTTTTTCAAGTGAAAAACAAAAGAGAAGTGAGAAGACTGTGATAAATAAGAAATGCTCAAGGGGAAACGATGAAAAAAGGGTTAGAACGGAAAATCAAGAAAAACATGAAAACTAACACAACCCCCCTTTTGTCTCCCATCTTTTTCACTTTTGAGACAGTAACATACACAAGTTGAAGCCTGAAACTACCAACCAAAATTTGTATTCCTCTCCCTCCCCCTCTCTCTCTCTCTCTCTCTCTCTCTTGATATATATATATATATATATTATGTGTGTGTGTGTGTGTGTGTGTTTATCTGTCTAAAAGTGTGTGTTGTGCGTGTGTGTGCATGAAAATCGAGAACCGCTCGTGTGGGTGGTGATGGTGGGAAGCCCCATTCAACACTGTTGGACTCGGGGTGTGTAACTGCAAGCTTTTTCCTTTTTCTTTTTTCTTATTTTTTAATTTAATTTTATTTTTTAAAATGAATTTCGGTTTTCAAGAGGGAAAAACAGAATCCGTTTGTATCTTTTCTCAAACTTTTTTAGAAAAGATTTTCTTTAGAATGAGAAAAGAAAATGAAAAAGAAATTCAAACATTTCAAAAAAGAAGATGGAATCTATTTTTTGTTAAGTACTATGCCCCATTATTAATGTTTTAGCTTTTGAAGCACACAATTCTAACCTCCTTTCCTATATACTTTGTTAAATTCAAAGATGTCCGTGATTTATGATTGTTTTGGACTAAAAACATTTTGTTCTATTTTCATGTGTCAACTTTTGATCCTATACAAAAAATTTTAAGAGTTTTAAAGAAATAATTTCGAAAACGACCCGCAAAATATCATAACGTAAATACTATACAAACTCTCCTCATTATGAAATTCAAAGTTCGTTGGTACAATTTAATTATAAAATTTAAAATTATTATAAATTATATAAAACTAAAAATAATATGCTCATAGGAAACTTACATTTCAAATTTAATAAATTGTACTTGGAAAAATCAAGAGAAGTCCCACCACAATATTCTTTTCAATGATTCTAAAATATTATACATTATTTTTTGTTAATAGTAAAATATCATATATGGGCATAGAAAATGCAATGTAACTCATCGATTTAAGTTAAGTTTGTTTTGTGTCATTTTTGGTACCAATGTTGTCAAATTCGAAAACTAGGGCAACACATTGGTTTTGATAAATGTGCTTGTTAGTATTTATTTTAATTTTCTCTAATTACCGAAAAACTTTTCAAAAATCTTCTTTTTTTTCCCGATGTTCTATGCTTGGAAATCAACTAATTACATATACAAATCATATGGTAAATGACGTTTTTATCCTCAAATCTCTGATCATATGGTTTTCGTAATTAAATAAATAATTGAAGAATAAAGCGGCAAGCCTTTTAACTGTACAAAAATATGTGGAGCCGAGCATGCCCCGAAATGACTTGGACAAACTCTCAAAATTTTGAACTATGGTTGCTTGTGAGGTTTGGCCTCATATTTAGTGCTTTAGAAATTTTGGGGATATTTTGGTATTTAAGATATATGAGAATTGGAAAAAAAAAATTGTGATTGATTGTAAGATAAAGTGTAATAATTATAGTGATGTGATAGGTTTATGTGGTGTGAGGCTGTGAAATTATTTTTGAGATTGTTTGAAAGATTTGACTGAAATATGGAGATTATTTTGTGAGTTTTAATTTTTGAGTTTATGGAGCAATTCATTGGTCTAAGATAGGAATGAGAATAGATCAGACTACTCGTCAGGGGTCTATAACCTAGTCTACTTATGATCTACTTTGGCCTAACCTATTTAATAGAAAGGCTAGATCAAGGCTTCAAAAATAGTCTTTTTAACTAAATAGGCTAAACTTAGATTCTTTTAAAAACTTGCAAAGCCTGACAAGTCGGCCCGTTTATACTTTTTTACATAAAAAGTACAATAATAGTAATATAAATTAAATAGTTAATTATATTTGATTTCTTTAATTAGTCCTTTATAGAATACGTCTTATTGTTTAGTATTATTTTTTGTTGAAAAGAAACTATTTTATACTTAGATTTGAACTTTCATAATTATATATTTGTTATTTTGATTATTTTTCATCGAGGTCTATTACAAGTTTGAACATTTTATAAATTTAAATTTTTGTGATGTTTAGATTCAATTAAAGTTTTAGTAGAAAATAGGCTTTTAGGTAGGCTTTTAAACCAAACTAAGACTTTAGAATTTATTAAAAGGCTAGGCTTAACCACATAAAAAAAAAAAAAAAAAAAACCTATCATAAATAATAAGTTAGGCTCAGACTTGTTATTTGCATAATAGACCTGGCATGTTTAAGTTAAAGTCTAGCCTAACCTATTTCCATACCTAACCTAAGAGACACATTAAATGGTTTCACAACCAAACAAAACCTCTATCCTAAAACATGTTTCACAAACAAAAAAAATCAAATCAAATCCCACAAGCAATCATAGTTTTACCGTCTTGCTCATTGAACATTTAAAATGTGTATTAATTTGCAAATTAGACTCAAATTTTTATTATTAAATCCATATTTATGTTAAAACTTAAGGTTTGATATTTTCAAATGTAACATTTATATTTTAAAAAAAAATACAACTATCCTTCCTGAAATAACAACTACCCTACTAATGCATTTAAAAATAAATAAATACCATAATTGAAAGAACTATTTTTGTGGCCAAAAAGGTAGATGGGGCGGTGAAGTGACGCAGCAGCGATACTGTTATGGAAGATTAAATGGTCACGAGGAAGGCATTGATATCTCTTTGCGTATCTGAATGAACAACTGTCAAAAGCCACTAAAAATGATGTTCCTTGTTTGACCATATATATTGGAATTATTTTAGTTTCAGGCAACTATATATATTTATGATGTAAGAATATATAAAGAATTCTTATTTCGATATATGCATAAGTGAACTAAAAATTATTGAACAAAAATATAATAATAAAGTATTTGATAAAGCATTATCGAAATATTTATAATGAATAACTAACTGTAGATGAGAGATTCGTTTTCCTTCTTTCTCTGAGCATGTAGCTAGGCTCAAACAGAATTCAAACTCTTAATACTGGTAATGTCTAATAAGTTTGACGAATATGAATTCAACTACGTGGACAAATATATTTTGTCGAGTGACATTATTGTAAGTGTGAAATCAACAAAACACTTTTTATTGAACAAATAGAATTCAAACTTTTAATACTATTGATATATAATAAGTTTGACAAATTTGAATCTAACCATGTTGACAAACATTATTGTCGAATGGCACTATTATGAGTGTAAGATCAATAAAATACTTTGCAGGTGTACAATAATGTTGCTAATTACTTGTAATATTTACTTCCTAATATTTTAATTTTTACTATAAATTTCTTACCTGATTGTCAAAAACATTTTATTAAAAAACCCTCAATGACTTGCGTATTTGTGATTTTAGGTCTAACCGTGTTTTTCAATCATATCCAAAGATTCGAACTATAGTAAAAGAATGCGTCTAATACATATCAATACTAATTTACTATTATATAATTTATTAATTTATAATTTAATCAAATATATACTCATTCGAATAACATGACATGAAACACAATATTATTTAATTTCTTGAAGGTTTTGAACGTAACGAATGTAATAATGCTCTCACACAATCCTCACAAAATCTTTTGGACCATTTGTCTTGCATTTGTGTCCTAGTTGGTCCATTGCCATCACTATTCTTTCTTGCATTAAATGTTTTGACTCACCTTTAATATTCCCCATGGTGTTGTATCCATTTGGAGAAATCATACATATATATATATATATTCTTTTTTTTTTAGTTAAATATTGTTTTAGAATATTAAATTTTATTAAATAATTTTCTATTAAATCACCACATAACAAACTAAGTTACATCAAATTACGGTGATCATGATCCCTTTTTTTGTGAGATTTATATTTAATATCTCGAGCTTTGAAGTCGTATGTTTTATAGATGTTATAGAATTATATTGAGTGATTGAATTTTCTTTTCTCATAATAATAACTTAATAGTAATAAAAATTAATTTGAGTTTGTACTATTAATAATCAGTTACATATCTAATGACAAAATAGTAAAAATAAAAATTATCAAAGTAATTGTGATAAGAAATTTGCTATAAGTATACATGTACGGATGTACCGCTAATTGTTAATAGTAATAATTTAAAATAATTTTATGTTTTTATTAACTTCTAAATACTATTATTATGATTAAATAATTTTTTTATCACTTAATGTATATAATTAGTAATAACTTTCACGTTACCTACGACTTTTTTTACTTGTCATAATTCTATTTGAAAATAATGTTACAGATACCTAGGGGTGTAAACGGATATTAAACGGATCGGATACATTGTTTCCATATTCGTATTCGTTTAACTTTTTGAATATTCGGATACAGATACGGATATTTTAAAATGATATCCAAATTCGTATCCGTCGGATATCAGTCGGATTCGAATATATCCGTATTCGATTATAATTATTTATATATATATTCATATTTTATTAAACTTATCTGTATTCGAATTATTGTTTTATATTCATATTCAATGATAATTATTTAAATATTCATTTACAAATATCCAAATACGTGAATCTATGAACCTATAACAAATACATATTTTAATTAATAGAAGGAACTATATAATTTTATTAAAATGAAAGCAATCAAACAAATAACATAATTTTTAATTAATAATTGACTTTATAATTAATTATTAGTACTTATTAGTAATAATAATGGTATTTAAGTATATTAATTATATAGTCAACTAACAATAATTATGTTGACTAACTTTATTCTTCAATTTTTTCTCTATATTACAATAATTTTTTAAATTTATTCTTTTTTCTTCCCAATTCTTCAATTATAATTTATATATATAAATATATGGATTATGAGATTTTTATTGAAAAATATAAATAATATATTATTTAATAAATATATATTCGAATTAGATATTAAACGGATTGAATACGCATTTACCATATCCGTATCGATTTATAATCCAATATCCGCTAATCGAATACGGATAATATCCGCTTTAAACGGTGTGGATAAATTCTGTGTAAACGAATACAAATGCGAACGGTAAATAAATTTTCGAATATCCATTTATAATCCCAGATACCTTAAAACTAAGTAAAAAAATTTAAAATTTTCTTTAATTTAATTCACTAATTCCTTTTCTTCACTTCTGCAAAACAAAAAAGTCGAACCCTTTTTTTAAATATATTCTCTTATAGAAAGTAGGCCCTTTTTTATTCCTTTTTCAAAATTTTCCTTTTTTTATTTTTTTATTTATATCAGTGCCTTTTTAATTTGTTAGGTGAAGGGCGGTAGAAAAGCATTCATTGGTTTCGGCGTTTTGGTTTGCTGACGTTAACCTTCGCAAAACGGTTTTGCTCTCTCTCAATAGAAACGATTTCCCCTCCCACACGTGTACGTACTTTATATAGTTTCATTTTTTTTAATTTATTATATAAAAGCTTTATTGTTTTTAATTTTACTTATATTTGTAGACAAGTTAAAACAATAAAAACGGGAAATATGAGACAAAAGAAAATAAAGTCCATCTTCAAAATACCAAATTAATTACAAACCGATCAATAAAAAAATATAAAAGGTCGAAACCAAAATGATTTTTTTTTATAATATTGTCACTAGCTAGATAGGGTTGTAAATGAATATTTGAAAATCCGTTTTATCTTTCACATTCGACCCGTTTATACAAAATTTATCCGCATCCGTTTAAAGTGGATATTATCCGTATTCGATTAATAAATATCCGATTATAAATAAATACAAATATAGTAAATACATATCCGATCCGTTTAATATTCGCTCAGAATATATATTTATTAAATAATATATTATTTATATTTTTCAACAAAAATCTTATAATCCATATATGTATATATATAAATTACAATTCAAGAATAAAGTTAATGAACATAATTATTATTTGTTGACTTTATAATTAATATACTTAAATGTCATTATTATTATTAATTAGTATTAATAATCAATTATAAAGTCAATTATTAATTAAAAATTATGTTATTTGTTTGATTGCTTTTTTTTTTTTTTTAATGAAAATGTATCGTTCCTTTTATTAATTAAAATATGTATTTGTTATAGGTTCATAAATTCACATATTTGGATATTCGTAAGTAGATATTTAAATAATTATCATCGAATATAAATAACAAAAAAATAATTCAAATACAGATAAATTTAATTAAATATAAATGCTTCTGAATAACTATAGTCAAATACAAATATATTCGAATTCGATCGATATTCGACATATACGAATTCGGATATCATTTTTAAATATCCATCAAATCCATATCCATATTCGAATATTCGAAAAGCTAAACGGATACGAATATAAAAATAATTATCCGATTCGTTTAATATTCATTTACACCCCTACTAGCTAGGTACCTAAGAGAGAACTAATAAATGTCATACTATGTATATAATGTCAGTATTTTATTTTATAATATTATTATATTGTTAAGAATTTAAAATCGTACTAAAGAAAAGATGGTATTTGATTCTTTGATTTTTTTTTTTAAATACTGTCTTGCTAATTTTATTGTAATGTTTTTTTCTCCCCAAAATTTTTAGAACCAAATAAAGAGTTATGATAAGCCTTTTGGGGTGCAAATTTTTTATGCAGCATAGTAATTAATTATATATTAGTTTTTCTATTAAAAATTATAACATAATTTAAGAAAAAATGGCTATCCTACTTACACAGTATATATATATATATATATATTGTCGGCAATAACTGAATTTTGTAATTCTATTACATCCTCCGTGTGTGTGTGTGTGTGTGTGTGTGTTGAAAAATATACAAATTAAAATAGATTGTCGGAATCATATGGAAGAAAAATATTTACCAACTGGCCCACTCACACTACTAAAAAACAACAGTGAAGTAGCGTGCTATGAAAGTGACATAAGGAAAAATATTCCTTCCCATCTTTTTTTTTTTTTTTAATTTAATTTCAAAATATTAAATTACTAAATTTATTCAAGTTAATTAACTATAACAATTTCTACATTGTTCCAACTCAACCCATACAACTAAATCGCATATCTAGATTAATTAATTCACTAGGTCGTGTTCTGCGCAGATAAACTTTAAAATAATAATTACGATATCTTACTTATATAAAAAGAATTTTCTCGAAAATCATATGGTAAATTGACCTAATAAGTAATTTCTAAAGTATTTAAATATTTAAAACATATATGGAAAACTATGGCCTATCAACTAAAGATTCACATGTAGACCACCAATATGGTTCAATTGTGAAGATCCTAGGACACTAATTAAGAATTTAACGAGGGCTTAACTAAGGAAATGTTTGGTTATGTTTTTCCATAATAAAATTGTTGACTTTTTGGGGAAAGGGGAAACATAATCAAATTTATCCTTATTTTTCTTTTAAAATATTAATTCTTTTTAAAAAAAAAATACTATTTCCTATCGTTTATTATCTCCAAAACTTCCTCATTTTCCAATATATACATATATATTATATCATCTATATTTTATTATTATTCTAATAATAAAAAAATAACTCAATTCCACTTCCACCCCCCAAAAATCCAACAAAAAGGCATTAATTTGAGTACTATAGTAAAAAAAGTCTTCTCCCAAAACATAAACAAACATACCAAAAATCTTAAAAATCAATTTTTAACTATTCCCCAAAACAGAACAAAAAATTCATTATATTCCCAACTTTCATATTCTCCAATATCACTTTCAACATTCATTTTTTCAAAACATATTAAAATCACACACACACACACACACACACATAACTAAACATTGCCTAAATTTGCCCATAAAGGGCATAGAGGATTAGCAATGTGTCACTTTTCAAAATGGTAAAAGACATTAAAGCAGTCTTTGTTGAAAAAGAAGGCTAGGGAGGGAACCAAACCAAAATTATCATTCAAAATAAACTTTATTGATCCAAACCTTTCTCCTTTTTCTTCGAGAGGGATATTTGCATTGACACATTTTCCCCTTAAAGACAACAAATTATTTCCCTACCAAAAAGATCTAAATGTTAGAATGGAACAAAAACATGGATTAATGTAGTTAATTAGTTGATACTACTATTGCTCCCCATGATTTCCTCTAATTATACGTTTGAAATATGGACATTTATGTTACCGACATTTCTTACCGGTTGTCCTAAAATATCTTATGAAGATGATCAGATTGTTACCAAATAATGAAAGTTTCAATTGCATTGAATTACTGTCTCATCGACATATATTAATGGAGGATTTTATTATTATAAAAAGAAATTTTAAAGGATAAAAAAAAGAGAACAATATATATAAATTATTTCAAAACCATCAACTTTTCACTGTGGAAATAAAATCAGATAATATTAATATTCTGGAAATTTGTACATTACTGTACTTTTTAGCTGGTCGAGTTTGAATTAGAAATTATTATAATTAAATCATGTTAATGAAAATATTTACGAGAAGTTTAACGATCAAGTTGCTTTGTGAAAAGAAAAAAAAAATGGAATAGATGGAGAAAAAAAAAAATAGAGGTGCCTATGTAAGGATGTAAATGGGTAGGGTTTTATCCTACTCAAATTCATACCCAAAACTAATACCCATTTACCTATCCTACCCATTTAGACCCATTACCCATTGGGTCTGTAGTATGGACCTATCACTTTTGGGTTGGGTCTAGACCCTACCCTTTTTTTTCCCGCCCATATTTCGATTTTTTGTTTTTTGCTGCTATTTTCCAAAAAAATTCTTCGTTCAATGTATTTGATATGTAATTAATATTGATTCACTCAATAATGGGGATGAGGTAGACCTATCAATGAAATAGGTGGGGTATTGTCCTACCCAGGTTCATATCCTAACATACCCAAATAGTTAGACCTTATGTTTACCCTACCCTACTCAACGCATACTCCCAATTAGCCCATACCCTAAAAGATATAAAAAATATACCATACCCTATCAAACCCATGACCCATTGGGTCCATAGTTAGATCTAGTTTATTAAACCAAAATTTTTAATTATGTTTTAATCTGACTAATTTTTTTTTTATCTTTCCTAAATTTTCTTGTTGTCAATTAAAATACTAAACGTACCTAATATTTGAATGCTAGAGTAATTTATTAATATTGATTAATTTTTTTGGGCACATTTTAAAAATGTTAACTTGATTTTTTAAATTAAAAAAGAGTATACATTTAATTTTTTTTATGTATACATCAAATTTATATGGTTTATATGAAAAGAAAGTATCATCCAAACATCCAAATTGGAATGTGTAAACCAACATGTAAGAAAGAATTTTACTATTTTAGATAAATTGAGAAGTACAATAATTACAAATAAATAAATTTAAAATAATTTTAATTTTTTTATTTTATATATATTAAAAAATTTAAGTATACACTTCAAGTATGCCATGATTATTAGTATAAATTTAATTTTGATATCATTAATTTGGGTTAACTAGTTAAATTTGAGTATTTGGAAAATGAGCAATTTCAAGGTATAGGATATGTGGATAAGTTTTGCATATAAACATAATTACACCAGTTCAATTATTTTTAATATATTTTTGGGTTTATGTTTGACAAAAATAGTAACTAAATAAAGTTCTATGAGTAAAAAATATTAAAGTTGAGAAGGAGGGAGTTGGAACATGAGTATTTGATATTGGGTATTTTTTTGGTATTGGTTAATTAGGTATTTTATGGGTCTACCCTTACTCATTCCATTTTTCTTAATGGGTTTGGGTAGGGTTCGGGTCTCATGTCTATTTATTCGGTATGGGTATAGGTATAGGTATTATACTATTGTCATGAACGTGAATAGGGTAAAACCCTACCCATTGATAGGCCTACCTAAGCCTAGGGATGAATATTGGTGTTAATTTACTAGCATTTAAATTTCATTTTCTTTCTTGTTAATCTAGGATTAAATAAAAACAAATATGTCAGTCTTTGTTCTTGTTCTCATTAGATCCTTAATTGCATTTGCAACGACTGAAATCGACCATTAATTTAATTCAAACTAAGTTAAAGTTCAAAACATATCAAAGATACGTCCAAGATTAGGTTTGAAATTCTTAACAAAAGAAGATGTACATTTCCCTAAATCCAAACTACTAAAAAATATTTTAACTCAAAACAACGTGATTATCCACATAACCTAAGCTAAACGTATACATTATCGTACAAACTTTTGTTGTTCGAAACTAATACTCTTGTCTTATACTTTAACGATATTATGATACTGTCCTAAATTCAATAATGTTGGCTAATTATTCCATCAACGTACCCTAATATAGTATTCTAAGTTTGGGTTGGCGTAATATTTTATGACATATACTAGGTTTACTATGCCCAAACTATTGTCATTATCATGTTGGTTATTCCAAGTTGGGAATTAAATAATACTTGATTAAATTGCCTAGATGTGGAATAAAAAATTTGTCCATACACCGACTTTTTCTTGCATCTATATGTGTAATAAATAAATATATAGTTGAGATTATTTTATTTGGAACTTGAATGGGACTGGTTGAAATTCTTTTGTCACAATGGCATGTCATATTATAATTATTTAAATTGTTGGGGAGTCGGTAAAAATCATGTGAGAATAGGTTTCTTCATATGATCATGATTCATATGCAATAACGAAAGCGGAAATAGTATGTGTTAATTACATGTGTCCGTAGTTCGATAAATTAATTAAATTGAACCGAAAGTAAAAATTTGGTGGGAACCAAAATTAAATTAAAAGTTTGGTTTGATATTTGAATTTGAATTTTATGAAAAATGGGTATTTGATTTGATTTTAATTTTGTTTTTGATTTATTACACTATGAAAACATTAGGTACTCACTCCGAAAAAATTCGTTATAAAATTAATTTCAAAGTTATGCTACAAATTTTTATAATAAATATAATTTTTTAAAATATCAAATAATAAAAATTATTAACTATCAATTCATAATTGTGTTTATTACAAGGGAAACAGATTAGTTGTTGTTATTTTTAGAAAAATTAATATATATACACACACATACATAAAAGAATAATTATACGTTAAGCATTTATTGTAGTGAAAATTAACTACAAAAATATTTGATTCGAATTTGACTATGATAATTTTGTATTTAAAGCTACGAATATTTAGTATTAGTTACAAATTAATTGTAGCTGCTACTCTAATTTTTTGTAGTGCTAGTCTAACTGAATACTAATTTTTTTTTCAATATATTAAATATTTAATTTTATATACTTATTATTATTTTTTTGTTCTATTATATATTTCGTACTACTTCTTGTGAAAAATGAAAGATACTATTTTGATTTTAATAAAACAGATTCAGATAACTAGGACACTAAATCGAAATATTGGAAAAGATTTCAACAAAAATCAAAATATTCCGGCATGATTTTTTGTCGTATCAAATCGTACAGCATGTGTTCTCCCAACCCAAGTTCCAAATTCCAATGACCTTTGACAAGATTTAGGGAATGTTTGGTATGTTTCCCCAAAATAAAATTATTTTAAAAATATAATTAAATATATTCTTATTTGCTTGCTTTTGATATTGCATGATAAATGCACAATTCAACTCAATTCCAATATTTAGTTCATTTTTAGAAGGCTTTGATACAGTTAAGACACGTCATGCATTTAAGGCCAAACTTAACTTGTGTATCAAGACCTTAGAGTGTGATATGTTTTCCAACCTAAGTTAGAAATAAATTATAGTTTATCAAATGAAATAATCATGCGAAGCAAACAATCAAAATTGGATATCAAGTTATTTAAAATATGCAAACAAATATTATATATGATACACAATAATTTACTATTTATCCTAGTCATACGTGTCATGCCTAATCTAAACACTTCAAGCAAACGAGCTCTTAAAACACTTTTTTTTTCTCTCCAAAATACCTTCTACTATCCTTTATTAGCCTCAAAACTTTCCCATTTTTCAATATATACATATATATTATATATATCATATATATTTTATTATTATTCTAACAATAAAAAAATCACTCAATTCTATTTTCACCCCAAAAACTTAACAAAAAAATATTGATTTAATTGTTACAGTAAAACATGTTTCCCCCAAAATATAAATAAACACATCAAAATTCTTCAAAATTAATTTTTAACTATTTTCAAAAATATAATCAAACATCAATTATATTCTCCAACACAACTTTCACATTCTTCAATAATTTATTCTCTCAAAATACATAATAAACACATAATAAAACCAGATAAAAAATGTAACCAAACATTCCCTTAGGGTTTGGCAATTGTGATTGAAAAATGGTCATGTGAAGGGTGATGGCTAACCTTAATATATATACTAGCAATCTTGGCACATTCGATGCATGTGCTAGAATTTTAATAGTAAAAGTAAATATTTATTTTTTAAATAATGTTGGATATTTATTTTAATTTTTATATAAACAATAATAAAATATTATGGTAAGATGATAGTTATGGGTGTAGAATATGTGGGTTGTAAACAATAGTTACTATACAAATTATAGTTATAATTATAGTTATGAGGATTTAGGGTATTTTGGATACATTACACGAAAATATACCAATAAGCAGGGTAGGTGCTTTATTAATAGTATAAATATTTATATACACCTAAAATTGAATTAAATTTTATTTTAAATGTAAGTTTTAAAATTATTTAAATAAAATAAATTCTTGATGCTCCTCAAAAGTTTATATTTAATACAATTTTTATCAAATACTTTTAAAGTATATATTGAATCTCATGCATATATCAAATCGGTGTCTTTTTAAATAACAACTTTATACTAAAGTCATCTCACATGATTTTTTAATGTCTAGCTTACCCATTTATTTTCCAAACTTATAATTAAATTAATATTTTCATAAACATGCAAACACCTTGTAATAATTACAAACAACACAACCATCTAGAAGCCACATGCAACTAATTTTTTAAAATGTCAATTTCTAACCAATTAGATCCGTTTCAACGAGGTCCATCAATGTGTTTCCCTTGACTAACTATAAAATATCCATAATGTGAAATTTTTGGACTAAACTTTGGAAAGTCAAGATATAAATTCCAACTGTCACAATCAAAGTTGGCATTATATATTTGGAAGGTTGTCAATGTATCGAATCAGGTCGAGCATATTACTATTTAAATTTCATAAATTATGTATGAGCTAGATTGATTTGATTGATTACTAATTGAGTTTAAATAAATTTTAATTAACTCAGAACACGAGACGAGGTTTAATATCTTAATTTTTATATATTTTTATAATTTTTTTGTAAAATAAATTAAGTTCGAGCCAAATCTCAAATTTTATTTAAATTTAATTTGTTATATCTAATGAAATGAGTTCAAAAGAGATTAATAATTAATTTCGAGTCAAGTATCGAATAATTTATTTATTCACGGGGACATTTGAATTCTGATAGTGATTGAAATAAAGACACAGGAACGTGACCTTTTTAATTTCTATATAAGTACAGTATAAGTGAAAAGAATAGAGTATATAAAGTTGCCATAAAATTAAATTAATGCGCAGCTTTATTTGAAATCTAGGAAAGAAATCTAGTAAGGAATCCTCATTATTTAACTCAATAATCACTAATCTACTTTTTCTTTCTTCAGCACTTCTGGAGTTATTATATAAATAAAGAATTATTAATAAAAGAATAACTTTTGTTCAACTATATTTATTTATAATAAGTCACTAATCAATGCTATTTGGAATCATTTAAGGTGAGCAAAGATGAAAATATGTGCCTAAATATATGTTATTATTTCAACGATATATAGTAATCTATCGATGCAACTAAGTTTCCAAATAACTAATAACCAAAGTTAATTATGAAAAATATTTTGTCAGTGCAATTTTGATGGGTATTTGAATGAACTTATAAGTTTCTCAAAGTATTTGAGAGTTTATAAGATACTTTGCAATTCAATCATTAATATTAAATGTGTTTATTATGAAATAAGATTTTCATATCTTATTTTGAGAGCTTAAACTCTTTTCTTTTTTTAAACTGTATCCAATACTTTATGATATAAAATTTTACAATTTTATTTTATCCAAACAATTCAAAATTTTATTTTTAAAATAACATTTTATAAGATTTAAAAATCTATAAAAAAATTTAACTAAACATGTTCTTAATATATGTGACGAAGAATATTATTCACTTATCTAAACTTTTACTATTTGCATAAAAAAAATTAGTTATAAAATTAGAAGTAATTATCAAATAAGCAAACAACAATCAATTAAACCATAAGTGGCATATTTAATGATTGAAGGGGTAGTGCATGGGCTATGGCAATAAAGGAGTGGAAAAAAATTATGATCTTTCTACAAAGTTTTGCACAATGATTATATGAAAATTCTTATAATAATATAAAAGGTAACTAATACTAATCATCATGAACACCATTTATTTCATAAGTGGATTCCAAAATTGCAAACTATTTTAATTTAGATAACTCAGATTTTATATATACATTTCCTTTGGAAAAATCAGGTGCAAATATGGAGCTCAATAAAAGTTATTAAAACTGAGTAATATTTATTTATTTTTTAACTAATTTTCTAGTTAAAGTTATAAAGGAATTAAAAAAAACTTTATTTAAATAATTTTTTTAACCAAAACGCATAAACAACTTTTTCAAATTTGATTAAAATGTCAAAAATTAAAATTAAATCAAAACTCACACAATTTTAGTCAAACACTTTAAATCCAATTAAATGCGTAATAAATTTGTGTAAAATAGAGAATATTAATTCGCTAATTGTTTGTCCCTAGCTGGGCCTAGCCCATAGATCTGACCACTAGCAGTACTTGGTTTGAACCCAGTTTGACTCTAAGGTATGATCCATGGTTGATGGTCCATTGGTCCCTCAATTGCCTAAAATTGAAAGACTATAATGGCTGGCCAGGCCAGCCTCAGTTCTCCTTTGAGTACGGCTAGCAGTGTTGGGAGTGGATGTGTGTGTGTGTTGGGAGGGGGGGGGGGGGGGGGGTTATTGTTATTTTAATTATAATTATTGATTAATAATTTCCTGTTTCCCTGCAAAATTTCTAGTATTCTTTCTAATCTTCCATTCAAAGTATTAAATGGAAAACTCACAATTCACATTCCATATATATAACACATCTATATATAGTATTAGCATAAAGTTTTGTTATTCAATAAAAATAAAAATAAAAATAAAAAAATTCGAGACCCTTAAACAGTTTATTTAAGCATGGTGTTTTTTCATAAGGACGAACCTCTTTAAACAGTTTATTTAAGCGTGGTGTTTTTTCATAAGGACGAACCTCTTTATTGCACATGCTTGTGAGACAATACCTTATAGAGTTGGATCTCTATATATTTGATGATGGATTTAGATATACATATATACATGTAGAATTAATTTTAAAATAATTTACGGGTTGTTTTCTCTCTATGCACCGGAACGCATTTTCGCAAGGACAAATCTTTCTCACCGTGCATGCCAAGTGTAAGGACATAGTCGGCATTTTCTATGTTGAGACTTGAGGGTCAAGATCAAATTATCAGAAGTAAAATTATTTTCCTATTTATTTGGAGGGCAAAGTATATGTTTTCAACCAAATGAATGAGAATTTTATTACTTAAGAAATGCAACATTATAACTTTTATAAAACCTATGTACAAAATCCTCTTCATCACGAGGATGAGTGCTATGTAGATGACCTCGTTCTACAACTTGCATAAAGCTGACCCAACTAGTTACGCAAGCTAGGATGCAAAAAGGCTGCGAAGACAGCTTAATGATTATGTTAGGGACCAATCATAATTCCAGGGCGTCCACCGACCCATCGATATTGGTTCCTTAAATGGCCCTAAGTCTTTCTTCTAGGAACTCTAGCGTCTCCTTTAACGAAGGATCCTCATAGTTGGAGGATTTGTTTTAAACCCTGATTGTACCCTAGAGTCGCTTGGTTTGAATGTTGACCCGTTGTGACTCCATATCACATTCAAGTTTTCAAAAATTTGAGGAGCAGTTGCCCCTCAACCGCCCATGTGGCCTTATCCCTAGCCATGTGAGACAATACCTCATAGACTTACATCTTCTATACTTTTTTACGATGGATTAAGAGGGTGTTTGGCTAAGCTTATTTAAAACATCTTATAAGCTCATACATCTTATAAGATGTTTTTGAAGCTTATAAGATGTTAGATCTTATTTTTAAAATAAGTTGTTAAAGTGTTTGGATAAAATAAGATTTTAGAGCTTATAAGATGTTAATAATGACAATTTTGTAATTAAAATGGTTAAAAGTGAAGGAGGTTGTTAATATTTTAAAAAATAAGTTAGGGTCTCCTTACTTTTTTTCAAAGAGCTTATAAGCTCCTAACATCTTATTTTAGAAGTTTATAAGTTCTTTTTTAAAAAAATTTACCAAACACTTTTTAATAGCTTATAAGTTCTCAAACATCTTATAAAATATTTTGAGGAGCTTATAAGCTCACCCAAACACCCTCTAAATCATCATATGCATATATACAAGCAAAATTAAACTAAGTCTTTTGAAAAAATAATAATAAATTATTTTGCATCAATAAGATTATGACATAAACATCTATAAAAGGTTGCTTAATTGTTCATAGAGTATATCACATGATGGAAACACATGCATGGATCAATTCATACCTAGCTAATTAACTATGTTGATCACCATATCATATATGTATGTCTATATGGATCACATAATTGTGCATGCATGAACATTGTCCTCACTAAAACGATACGTAATTCGATCATCGATGGTCGCATAGGGAAGATGAGGGTAATATCCATGCATGCTCTCATTGTAGCCATGCATGTAGTAGTTGTATGATGAAGTGAAGTTGGATTCATCCAAGTACCGAGCAGCATAGGGATAATACTCAGAGTCGTAAGGGAATGGCCAAAACTCAGCCTTTCTCCCAGTTCTCCTCACCAATTTTAGGACCCTCCTCTTGTCCACATATCCTCTCACCGTTACCTTTTGCTTCTCCATGTCTATGTCCAAGCTATCCACACCTGCATGCATCATAGTTCAAATACATACTATGTGTTTATGTGTGTGTGTATATATATGTATAAAACAACGTATATATGCTTATAATTAAGCTGCTCTCCTATCTTTAACAGGGCAGTTGACGATTGAACCAAAATTTGTAACTTAGGATATATATATGACGTGAACAAATTGAAAAATAAAGGCGACTCGATTAGTCATCTTATTAGTTAATTGCCGGTATCCTATTTCTAATAGGCAAGCTGGTAGTTGAATTAGAATTTGTAGTTTATGATATGACGTGATCAGAATTGAAAAATAGATGTAACTGAGCTAGTCATCCTATTAGTCGCTGGTCTCCTATTTTTAATATAGGACAATTGATTGTTGAATTGGGATTTGTATCTTATAATATCACATGAAGAGAATTGAAAAATAGATGTGACTCCAATTCCTTTTAAAAATACTATATTTATACATTATGATACGACTTGAAGAGAATTAATAAATTAAATAGATGTAACTCTAGTTCCATTATAATTACTAATGATGTTATTTTAATAAGGAAGTTTATGCATGAATTATGAACTTGTAGATGTTATGACATGAGATGAAGAGAATATTGTCAATTATTATGTAATTTTGTGTTTTATGTTACTAAAAATATTGCTGACAAACTGAATGAGATTATAAATTTATAATCTGATTAGTAATTTAACTTGGCAGCATATAAAAGTATATACTTGCCATCCAATTTAGAGATTGCTCTTCGTATCCTTTTCTGGCATCCTTCGCAATCCATATGAACTAAAAGCTCCACAATCTATACATCAAAATCTCATAAACAAAGTACCCAAAATAATAGAAACACCCCCCCCCCCCCCCCACAACCCCAACCCCAACCAATATATATATATATATATGTGTGTGTGTGTGTGTGTGTGTGATGGGGTTCTGTTTTTTAAGCCAGCAATTATCGAAGAATCATAAAATAAAATTTAAATTTAAAAACATAAAGAAAGTAAAAGGGATAATTACTTACAGACAAAGCATTAGATATAGGAGCCTGCAGCTTGAAACAACCACCAAACATTGTTGTTCAGACTTAGGAGAACTCAAAAAATTATTAAATTTCGGACATAAGAGGTATGATGTATATAGTAGCTCTAGATAAACATGATTAAATATCATGAAGAAAGAAAAAACGGGGACTGCAAATCCAAAGAATCGCACAAGTTGATCATCAACTTTTGATCTCTTCACTGAAATTATGCACTTCTATAGCTATCAACTGCTACAAATATCCAGACAACTTGACCTCCAGGAATTTAACTAAGAGATGCCGTTATCAACTCATCTTATAGCATATAGATGCATTTTAATTGGGACATGATATTGTTAACGCATTTTAATTGGAACATGATATTGTTGTACGAAATTGAATTTGAGGTACTTTTCGAAAACCATTGAGTTGTGGGCTTCTAGTCCGAGAATGCGCCCGCATAGAAACAGAGCTTGAGTTAGAAAATAAATGATTTGATGTCTTTTTTTAATTATGGAAGTTGGTCTTTATACTAGTTGAATCTTTAGTGCGCTCGAGTATATTAGACTTAAAAAGTTCATCATAAGTGGGCTTAGTGGTCATATTCGTAATTTAGCATCTCGAGTATTTTAATACAAAAAGCAATAAGAAAACATTTTAAGGAAATTTTTTGAAGAAAATGAATGCACATTTATTGAATAGATATTATGTGACACTTGATAGCTTATGTATCGTCCAATAGGTTTGGAGAAATCACCTAATTTGCCCTTTTTGGGGGGTATTATGTAGATATATACTCAATTGTAAATATAAATATGGGTTCAAATTAGACCGCACTATTTGTTTTATTTTCCATGAATTATATGCAAAGATAAGCAATTAGAGGTGCAAACGAGTCGAGATGGCTCGTGAGCCGATCTTGGGCTGTCTGTATTTATGCTCGAGGCTCAAGATCTCTCGTGAGCCATTATATTATTAAATATTATTTTTTATTTTTATTAATAAATATATAATATATTACTATTTTTTATTTTGAGTTCGAGCTTAAACTTGCAGTTTTTTTATAATTTATTTGTCAATTCAAGCTGAGCTCGAGCTTAAAATTTTAGGCTTGTCAAGGTCGAGCTCGAGCTCAAACTCGAAAATTTTGCCCAAACTCGACTCAACTCGATTGCACCATAATCTGCATCTCATTATATATTCTTTCTTTTATTTTTCATTTTTCTTGAAAAAGTATTGATTCATTCTCCAAAAACTGTTATTGTCCTCTCCAAGTTGATACCATAATTATTAGGAATCTGAAGCAGAAAAGGTAATGTGCTGGAATTTTCAGTGTTATTCCATAAAAACATTCTCTTTATACATATATATATATACACTCGTGTACAAAATTTGTAGCCCAGCCTCATCCACCACCTCAAGTGACAACAAAGCTGATGGCAACACATTATAAGACTGATGCCTGTTGCCACACTAGCATAAAAGAATTTATACCCTTCCCTGACGGCAACAGGATGGGTTTGGTAAGGATTTCTCAAAACTTGAAACTTATTCCATCTTGATGTAGAGCTTTCGCGTTCCTAGTACTTTGCTAGACGCTGAATGTGCAATCAAAGTTCCTGTTTAACTTTCAAAAGTAATGAATTTTAACCCACCCACTGAATCCTTTGATGTAGTCAGTGTTGGCTAGTAAATTTTGATAGGTATGGCTCTATCCGACAATCTGTTGTTGCGTAGATAAAATAAAATTTCACCTTGAGTCGAAGCCTTTATGAGACTCTTTCTATCTGTATGTGATGTTTTTTCGCGTTTCTAGTTCCATTGATGGAAAGATTTCCCGTTTGGTTTTATTTCTAAAAGTCATTTCCATTTTCAGTCATTTCTAAAAGTTGAAAAGTTAACTATGAAATGAATATAGAAATTGAGATGTATTTGGATGAAATGTTGGAAAATAATGATTATAATAAGTTATAGGATTAAAAAGTAGGTTAATTTATATTTTTTATGTTTAAAAAGATTTATTTTTTAAAATATATGTATATTTTATTAATTTAAAAATAATAGTGAATAACTTTATGTTAAATTAAATTTGAATTTGATTGATGTGTAATAGGATGATATGGTAGGTTTAGAAATAGATTTTGGAAAGAAAATGTTTACTTTTTCTAAAAAAAATTGTGAGAAAGTATTTATTTTTAATTTTCATTTCCACATGAAAACGAAAAGAGGGCTTGGAAATGAAACCAAACACCCTATTACAAACTCAGTTTTAGTCCGTGCTGCTCCTTCTCCTCAAAAGCTTTTGAATTTGGGGCCCAAAACTCGACGAAATGGACAACGGGCTCAAATAGAACCCAAATCCATTGTCATCTCTAGTTGCTTCAAAAAAAATAATTTCAAATGTATGAAAGGAAGCTCAATTTCAGCATTCCTAAAGGATACAGAACAATATGATCATGGGCTAAGGATTAAAGAGTTAAGTCACCAGATCATATATGATAATTTCAGCATTTCACTTTATGATACGATGATAAATGTATCCAACAATTACAGGTGAAATTTTCCATAACAATGAATATAATTGAATGGTTCCCTCCTCGTTTAAAACCAATGCAACATGACACAAAATGTTTATAAGTCAATAAAATTGGATTTTGCATCATACCATCACAAGTTAAAGTAACTACCAATTCAAGACAAGATAAAACACTAAATCACATATATATGTACTAAAACATAATTTTTCCAGTACTACAATATAACCTAGCGAAAAACACTCAACACGTATATTTAGGTAAGCAAAGAATACCGAATTATGTCCCAGCAATAAAGAGGTTACTTAGTGGAGGCTGATTCCATTGTCTGCACAGGAGGGGCTGTTACCTCCACCAAATTCAGGCCAGGGGGAGTCGAGTCTTGAGATCGTTCTCGGATTTCTCTGTACTCTTGGCAAATGGCACATAAATGGCAGAAGAAATGTGTAACGAAATCTCCACATGGTGCTTCCTGCATCAGATAATCCATGAAGAAGATGGTGAAAAGCGTTTACTTTGTCCCGGAGAAACAAAAAAACGAGGAACAACTAAGAGTGCGCAAAGCTAATTTGCAGTTTCATGGAGGACACCATGCCACTGATATAGTAAGTTAAGATGGGACATTATTCCAGAAAAGTTCCAACTGGAGAACTTGGTTTGCCAGTATCAATTATGATAAGAGAGAGATGCAATAAAGTATTACTCCATGTTAACAGTCTCTTTCGGTTTAGTATTGTTTTGTTAATGATATTACAAATCTAGTGAAAGATGTGAAAGCAGAAAGTTTGAGTAAAAGCACGCCAACAAGCATATTGTCGAAGCTCGTTCTCAATAGACATAGAGATTGAAGAGGAGAGAAAAATATAGGAGATGCAAAAGTAGAGAAAGATAAGAATAGAACACAAGCAGTGCGAAAATTAAGAAGTACAAGACTAGAGGAATTAGAAAAATCAAATACCGCTCATATTTACCAGGGAGATATCCTGCGCAGCACATGAAACACTACTTGCCAACTTATAATTTTAACTTAATTATTTATCAAAACCAACCGGTCTGGAAGGAAATATTGATAACTGGTTGTGTTGAGGCATTACATTACCTCTAAACTATGGATAAAGTTTCTATCTGGATGCATACAACTCAGCCATAGATGCAGATTTACGAACAAAAAAGGGAGACGTAACCAAGAAAACTTTAAGGCCATCACCCAGGAGTCCACTGTGCAAAAAGATGTTACTCTCCCCCATTCTAACTCGCAAATTATTTCATGAATATCAAGTGGAGCGTCCAAGAGGTCAGCATCACAACTGCCATAGAATTTTTTGGAGTCTACATCATTGATCTAGAAATGTGTAAATCAGATATCCCCAACTCTAAACTTCTTATACCACTCAGCTCCTCCCAGTACAAAAGAGACGTAAAGTTGGAATCCCCTGTTCTCAGTTACAAGGTATCCTCACTGCAGTTGATGATACACTACACCTTATAAGTACCAAATAGCTCACCATAAGCAAAATCTTCATTGCGCATTCAGACCAATGATATTCAAGTCAACTGCGACAATGATGCACACTAGCCTAAAATGCCAGTATGAAAGTCATTCAGTCAAAGTGAAACAAGTCCTTGTAGGATAATCAAGCGATTCCCTACCTCAATGGTCAGAACCACTGAATAACCATAGCAAGGTGAAGCCAATCATCACTGTTATGCTCATAGGAGACAATTTGTCCCGTACTAAAAACTATTGAATTAGATGAGGACATGAAGCACAGCATATTGTAGAATAAGAAACCATGTAAAAATATACCTGCAGATTGTACTTTGTCCTCAATGTCCTGCGGTAGCCACAGGCATAGCATGAAACAAAGCATCCAGGTAAGCCAAACATTAAGCCTTCCGTCAACATGCAGCAAAAAGTATTAGCAAGAGCCCACAAAATAAAATGCATCATACAAGACCCCATTAGAGTTCCAGACCCCAAGAACTCTGCATTTTTCCCAAAAAGATAGCACGGGCAAACAAGTCCAACACAACCTGAGCAGAAAAAAGTGTCAATTAGTTGGGACATCATTTGAATAATATAGATCATGTGCACCCACTTTTTCAGAGTAGACCATTAAAATTCTAACTAACTCAGGGATACACCAATATGAATGCATCAAAAACCAATTACGTTGCAAACGGAACACCTTTGGTCTTTTTAACAAACATTCTTAGCGAAACCATACCATGCATCTTCGATCTTGAGTAAATTACGTCACACAAAGAATCACAAATTTGTTAAATGTGGAAGCACATTCGCTAAGTTCATCACTGCCTCTATCAATATGTATTTGAGACGTTGAGAAGGATAGCTATACAAACAACAAAAGCAGACTCAGAAAATTTGGTCCTCCACCTACACATATGAAAACTTCCTCCAAAAAGGATTTAAATTTGATCCCCCAAACAATAAAATTCAGTATACACTTGCAGAGGTCAATCTTTTATGAGATAACTCACACAACACTGCAGCACATTTCTCTGCATAGATGTCCACTTAAGACGTATCAGGAGACATGACTTCCAGCAGAATGGAGTAAAAGACAGAGGGTGCTAATCATATGTTTTCTTGTACTATTCAAAAAAGCACCTTTCATTCACTTTTTTGCTTCTGATAAATCAAGATCACAAGGCAGAAAGTAGCGTACAGCTCTGCATATCATCGAAACAAGCACAGATTCCTGAAGACCACTGTCCTGGGCCATCACTTATGTGCCGTTGTGCAGGCACTGCATCTGCAGGGGGCACTAAATCTGCTTTGGCTTCAGCTTCTGCTTCTGCTACTGATTGTCCCAGAGGGACATAAGGTGGTGGCACGTATGTGGTCTGGCCCACCATTAATTCTTGGAAACAAAAAGAATTCACAGCTCAGGCCTGTTCAAGTGCTTAGGCAGCAATCTGCAGCAAGCATCCCAAAGAGAATCAAATCAAAACTGATTTTCCATTAAAATTCCACATAGGGACTGCAGTCCTGCCTAGTTGTTCCTATACACAAAGTTAGGTATTTATCTTAAACTATGACCTATTTATGATACTAGATATTTTCTCCAACTTATGCATAACCTATCTCATACAATTCATAAGACGATTCAGAATTCAAAACAATAGCACATTGTCGCCAAACTTATGCACACAGGAAAAACAGAGGAAAAAACAATTCATCAGATAAACTCAAGGCGAAACCAAAGTAATAAACCAACTTCTTTGCGACCCCCATGTCAAAAACCATCTCTAGAGAAAGTTTACATTTTCTGCTGTAATTCTTTATCTTAAAAACATTTGAGGATAAAAGTCTTCAATCTCAGATAGATGGGCATCATCACATTTAACCACTGCATTTCAAAAACATGTTCATATTCATGATTAATAGAAAAATTATTTGATTAAATTTCGACAAAAATCGTACTTAGATCACTTATTTAAGTGAGCTACTCTTATAAATCCAAAATGAGTATCATTATTAAATAACAACAAAAACCACTGTAGGAGCAATCATGCTGGATCAATAACGGCCGCTAAGAAGCCTCCTCCATTCAAGTTAAACACAATATTATTGCACGACAAAGAAATAAAAACTAAAGGGCCAAACAAACGAAAGAAAGAAAGGGATATGGGTTTAACTTTCAAGATGCAGACAACATTTCTCTAAATCGCAATTACAATACAAAACTAAGCGTAGCGCATTTCAAGAAATAAAGCTTCAATTAACATTCAAGATCAATAAAAGTTTCGAAATTTACGAAGTATGTAACTGAGTGTGCGGACCCATCTTCAAAAACCAGAATAAAGGCCTAAATTGCATCAAGATTCTTGGATCAAATACCCACCTGGGAGAGAACTGCAAGAGAAATTGTCAACAGGAGGGGAACTTTCTAATTTGGGGAGGTAATTTTAAATGCCACTCTGAACTAAAATCGTGTGATGTTGGTGGCTTATATAGGCCGACGCAGAAGCGTGTGTATGATAATAGAAAAGTCGCGTATAACCCACTATTTCTTTAAAAAAAATTTATACTTTCCATTTTCTAATGTTTCATATTAATTATGTTAAATAAATGGTTAAATATTTTAAATCATTTATTAGTATAAAATAAGAAAAAATATTTTCTCAATTCCAAAATTATGATTCATATTCTTTTTTGTTGAACAATTGAATTTTTCAAATTCGTTGTTGTAAAGCATGAGATTTTTCATCCACATATTGTCATTCCTCTCTTACTCTCTCCAAATTTTATGGTGAGGTAGAAATTTCAATATTAAATTGAAATATTTTTTATTCAAATAATCAAGTCCCAATCATAAGTGAGGTTTTATCGATATTAATAATAATTGATTTATTTCCTTTAAATATATAATTTTACTTAAACCTTAATGGTATTTTATGAATTTTAATATGATGTATTTGAGTGTTTCTCCCTCAATAAACATCTTTATAAAATATGGTTCCATGGTTTAAAAAATTGAAACTAACCGGCCGGTCGGACTGTTGACCGGCCAGCGAACCGTTCTGATTTTCTCAAAAAATCAAAAAACTAAAAAAAACGCCATATTTTGTTAAAATCGTTCAGATTAGCCGATTGGACCGGTGAACCGTTCGTGGTTCAATTGAACCGGACGGTTTTTCATTTAATTTTTAATGAAATTAATTTTTTTTTGTTTAAGTATAAAGTTTGAAGGTTAAGGTACAAATCACAAGCTATCTAAAAGTAAAAAAAAAATACCTTGGTTTAGAGTTTAGACTTTAAAATTAACTCACACACTCTCAACTTTAAACTTTAGACTTGAGATATTTAAATTGTTGTGATCATTTATAATATGAATTGTGAAATTTGGATTGCAGTGTTAAACAATATTATTTAAACACTTTATGTTTTATATTTTGACATTTTATTAATTTTTAAGTAATATATATAATATAAATATATATTTTGTAATTTTGACATCATGATTTAATTGCGGTTCAATTATCATATGACCAACGGTTAAACCAGTGAAGTGTGAATTGATAAGTTTTTCGATTCAATGAACGGTCTGATTTTTCGAACACTGTATGGTACTTAGGCCTTGCTTGGTTAAACTTCCCCATCTTCTTGAATAAATTGGTATAGGAATGTAAACAAAATACTCCAATCCTCAACCCCATTTTAATTTTTCCAAAGCAGAAAACATCCATAGCATATATAAAAAAAGATTTTTTACACATTTAAAATAACAATAACACCATATTACACCAAACTTTAAATTACCAATTTTGCTCTGAATTTTTATCAATAATACATATCTCACTTGATAGACATTACAAAATATAAAAACATATGTACAAACAATAATCAAAATATTTATGAAATATGTAAAAAGTTATATCCCACTGTTCATACAAATTTCGTTGTCTACAAAAGTAAAACACAAGACAAAGAAAAATAATGGACAAATTGAATTTATATTAAAGAATATATGAGAATTACAATTTATCACAGAAAAAATATATAAATTCCCAAATAAAACTAATCCCCTGATTCTTCTCCCAATATATATGATCCAAGGGCTTGAAGCTTGTTCTTGAATATATGGTGTAGTATCCTTTGATTTGATAAAAGAACACTATGAGATTTCTTTGAACTCGAACCTTGACTCCGAGATCAAAGGACTTGATGACTTGATGCTTTGAAGATGTATAGAACCTTCTCGGTAACAATACGTCGTCGCAGCAAAAACTTGAAAACTTAAGTCTTGGACTTGAGAATATGTAGATATGAGAATATGAATATAAGGATATGAGAATATGAGAAATATGAGAATCTGTCCCTATGAGTCTCTAATCATCCCCTTTATATAGGTGCTCAGCAGGAGACTCCGAAATGACTTGAGCTCATTTGATAATTATCTCTTTAATGTACATTTAAAAGATAATATCAAACATTCTTGACTTGATTGGTCCACGTTCATGGATGCCCCACATGTCCTACCTTGATTAGCTTGAGAGTGCTGGGCCACCAGACTTGATTTGATTGGCATGGTATATCTTCATCTCAACACTTGTCAACATTTGATTTGTATAAAATAAATATCAGAATATTAATTAAAATTAGCCATTTATCATTTGAAATTAAATTTAATAAATTTCAATACACAAATAGAAAATTTTAAATTAATAACTAATATATTATTTACACACGTCATTTTTCAATTGGCCCAAAAATTAAGCCATATACAAATGCCCCCTTGAGACTTGTTCACGAACAATGTCTTCCAATACATTCCTGAGTAAATAAGTCACGATAATTATTTTATATATAATTAAAAACATATATATAACATATGGGCTTTTAATATATATATATGTATATATGTACATTTAAATACATGTATATATAACATTTGAACCTTCAAAATATATATATATGTATATATAAACCATATACATATACATACATATATATATACTAGTGTAAAGTACACCGCGCAAAGCACGGTGTCGTGCCCATTGAAATGATTAAATGTATATTTTTATATTGAATATAATTTTTAAAATAATTAAATATAAAATTTGCTCAATTTGATAATATTACATGTAAAAGGACTTCAGTATAATGTAATTATACAATTCTTTTTCTACAAAAAAGAAACAACATAGAAAATACAGTTTGTAATAGTATAATAAATCTAACAAAATGAAAAATATGAAATAATGAGATTCAATTCTACCACAAAAAGAATAAAATAGAAAAAACTCAAGCAACAAAATAAAAAATAAAAAAATACATATCTCTAAAAATTTTCACAACATTCTTATTATAAATAATATAGCTGCTAGTTAAATCCTAGGAAAAGTGACAATATAACATAATCAGTATGCTGCAACAAAAATATGATCATTTGTATCATGATGTTTCATATGTTCTAAAAATAGTACTTCTTCAGGCCCATCTTTGTTTTCTAGTGTTTTCTAAAAATATTACTTTTTTAGACTTATTGTCGTATTAGGTGACTGGGGCGTGTAAGATAAACATGTACAAGTTACTTTGGGTCAGATATATTTTTTTTTTCTAAATAAGCTTTGGTAATGGTTGATATAGGTGTTCTTATCATATTTATTTCAGCATTTTTTCTTAGATAAAACTAGTGTCATGCAATTTGCTTATAATGCAGATAGAAAATACAAGTTTAGTAATTACTGGGGACAATCTATTTGGTGCCCTTAATAACTCATCATATCAAATATCCATGCACATAGACACAAAATACATTTTGACAAAAATGATCCACAAATTAGTGAAATCTGCAAAAAGTTCAAAATAGTGATGTTACCATTAAACATCATCCTCGATCTAATGTATGCATCTTTATATTCTTTCTTCTTTTCTTTTTTTCTTTTGAATAGCTGCAAAAATCTTTATCCATTACAACTTCCCAATACCACTAAAAAGATTGAGTTTTAAGCTTTTATGGTAAAAATTCTGATGTTGGGTTCTTTCACTCATAAAGATGGATTTGTAATCAAGTTAGTTATTAGTGTCTACAATCAATAATCCTTTTTCTTCTTACTCAGCATCCAACATAACTTGTATTAGATTTATCCATTTGTAATTAAATTTCTATGATTTACGACTAAAAGCAAAAGAAATAATAGCTTATCACAGCACTCAATCTTCTTTGCATAACAGTCGGAGGATGTGCATCTATAATAGCTGCTTGAACCTTCTGGGCTCTTCACTTGCTTTTGACCATACTTGCGCCAATTATATCCATCAGGGGCATTTTGTATAGACACAGCGAATAAAGGTTTCAAGTCTAGAGAATTTTGTTTCTCTAGCGCAAATGAACACGAACAATGATTACTTACAGAGTGCGAACAGGTTGGGGCAACAAATTATGGCCCAGGAATTTGACCTCTATGATTGTTTTATAACACTTTGCCAGACGCTGTTCAAAAAATGCATGTTAGGAAGACAGTACCAAAAAAATGGCAAACCATATATGCTATTTAACGAGTAGCGAAAAGCTAGAGAGAAATTAAATAAAGTTAGATTTGTATAACAAAAAATAAAATAAAATAAAATTGCAAGTCTTCTCTGTTTGCCAAAGAAAACCAGCAACATGACTCGACCAATAAAATCCCTATGGTGAATCAAATGGCATAACTACTAAGAATGCACATTTATAAGTATATTAAAATGGCAAAAATTTTCTATTCATGTAATCAAGACAATATCTCACCAGTGCCCAAATTTTCTATTCATGCAACCAACTCTGTTGGCAGCAGTCATAAGGATCTCATCAGAGTGTAAATAAGTTGGCAAACCAAGTTTTTCAATCTCCACAGGAACGCTTCCTTCAAATCTATTATTACAGAGCAACCTATAGCGATACACAGAAATTAGCCAAGGTAGATAATATTTCTTAGAGCCATATAAAACTTATAGTAGTCAGAAGTTTATACATATAAACGTTTTAGGGAATGCAACCATCCTAACTTAGTAGGAACTTTTTCAATCAACTTATTATCCCTCAAGTTCAAAACTTCTAGTTTTGTGAGCCATCCATAATCTTGTGGAATGGTGCCAAAAAAATGGTTCTTGGATAGGTCACTTGCGAGACAAGATCAGAATATATCATACTTAAGTGAGGAAGTTCACGAATTATTGAAAAGCAAAAAGAAAATAAAATGTAATCAACAGTAGAGGTGTCTAATTCTAATACAATATAAGAGATTAATTTATAGAAAAAACAGTATAAAGCTAACAGGAGCTGTAGTTTCTAAAAAGGAAATAAAGAATTTAAAGAGAAACACTCCAGAGTGTATCTATAAAGTATCCATTACACATAACATACTTGAGAGAACATAACTAAATTATAGATTAGGTACTAATTCTATGATTGAATGAGGTTTGAGAAAACTGAGACAGATTTATTTTAGGCACATACAAGTTTGAGGAAGAAAAAGAGAAGGATGCATGCCTTATTTGATCTTTTTATGTGGAGTATATATTTTGATTACATCCTCAAGCAGCCATATGACACTACTAACAGACTTCAAAAAATCATCACCATAGAAGTTTTGAGGTCCTTTCCCCTCAAAGAGTGAGAAAAGAGCTATCGGCATGCCATTAACTATTAATCAAAACCTAAGCAGCCGTTGATGTGCTCTTATGGTACTTCTACCCAAATTATTTAGGCTGATTAGGGTCATTTCCTATTAATTTAATTATAAAACACGTATTCATAATCCATCTCATTGGAAAAAATACCAAACTTCTTCGCATGTGAATTTTTCAGTTGAAAAGGGAAGGTCTATATTAATGTTGGTGAATAAGCTAGCTCTAGAACATAGAAGTTAACGCCTCAATCAGTACTTTGGTTATATCAGTGCCCAATGCCGCCACCACAAGATTGAAGGGAATAACCTCTTCCAATTTTATAAGCATTGATCTGAGAATAACAAGTTGCCTCAGTTAAAATCATACTACAAACTGTATAATTAACTGCACACAAACAAAGTTGATATTCACAGAACTCTTAAATGAGATAGATTCCCAAGCTCTGGTGCCAATACTCCCTCCAAGTCAAGTCTATACCAGACATAAAGATTAATCAATTATGGAACATACAAAATCCTTGATCAACATTAAAAATATCGCATCACTCAGGTACAAGATTCATAGCACAATAGCTAAAATTAGCATATACAATAAGAACTTACAGCAAATGAACTTTACCATCCACACAATGAACACCTAACCACATGCACGACCTATAGTCATCTAGATTCCAATTTGCTAAAGCCACATATAGATCAAAGTCCACCTTAGCCCAGAATTGTAGTAGCTATATCCTGCATTTCCTGTTTTATCAAGTCAACATCACAACATTCTAAACAAAACAAATCAAATCAGCTATTGTTGGGGCCGGTTTGACAAAATCTTAATTAAAGTAATCCCTCATTACCTTCAGAATTGAGGGAACAACAGCCATGAATCCCAAAAACAAGAATGAAGATAGTGAAACAAGAGAACTGGGCTCCACAAGCGATTCATCTACCGCTCATTGTTAGCCGAACTATTCGTTGTGGTGGTGGAGGCAGTTTTTTCTGCCTACTGTTAGGACTCTATACAAGGCAATACATAAAATCACCAGCTTTTCCAGTGCAAAATAGCCCTTCGAGAAATAAAGAATTACTCAGACAAAACACAATTTTCTTCAGCGCACCAAATCAAGAAAACTATACATACAGAAATTCACAACTAAGCACAAACTAAAGAAAAACGAAAGATCTATCTTAGCCCTCTTGAAACTATTAACCAGATTGGGGTCCCTTATCTTGAACTATTATTTTTCTTGGCTATAATACCTCCGTTTTCACGACCAACTACATAAACGGGCTAAATGAACTATCTCCAAGATTGAATCTTTACCTGAAAATGCACAAAAACGTAAAAGAATCAATAAAATAGCAGAAGAACAAGCGTATTCCACAATCCCATGTAGAATCATATTCAAAAAAAAAAGAAAAAAAGAATAACCTTAATAATTTTAAGTTCACCCTGACAATTAGGAACAATTGCAGTGAGAAAAGCTGGAGCAATTTCCTTTCCCAACAGATGAAACTCATAAGCAAAAGCTTAGAATTACCTGTGCTCCAACCAAAAGATTCTCTGGTTTAATGTCTCTATGTATTACATGCTTTCCATGATAATATATGAGTGCTCGAACTAATTATGCAACATACTGTTCCACATCCCATAAAAACATAGAAACATTAACCTCGTAGTCAGCCAGTAGCTAAACTGTGTAAAGTTAACTGATCATTCCAACATGGAAACTGTAGAAACTTAATTTGCAGGGCGCAGTTAAAGCTATTTGCAAAGAAAAAGCAAAAGAGGGTTGAATAAGTTTTGAAAATGATGGGGATCCTGCCTCAGAACTAAGATATATGTAGATTATATAGAGAAGATTGGAAGTCTGGAGACAATAAAAGGACTTACTGTAGCAGTATGTCTTTCACTGAAATATTTGCACTTCTACAGCTCTTTGTAGAGTTCTCCCTTGGCAGCATATTCCAGAATCAGGTATACTCGTTTCTGTAGTTAATAAGGTATAAATAAGTCCAGGATGAAATTATCATCAACTCATAAATAAAAGAAAGCTGTCATGCCTGATCGTAAAAGTAACCATAGAGTCGTAAAATGTTAGGATGTCGAAGATGGCTCTGTATTTCAACTTCACGGCAAAGCTGATGCTCAACCTGAGACTGTTTCTACTCAAAAATGTGATTGCTCTACTCAAAAAGAGAAACATGTATTTTAGTTTCATTTCTAAAACAAATGCCAAATAATCCTCATCATCAATCCTTTTTTCTTCCACTTGGCAAATACCACCAATAAGAGAAAATACAATTCCCATTTGATCTTTTAATCCCTTCCCAAATGCTCTAGTTAGTATTCCAAAAGCCCCTGATCAGCTAAAACCTCAAATACTAAATTTGAAAAATTATTTTTGCAAGATATACGATTTTATTTGGCATTTTGTTTACATGAGGCAAATTCACAGTTTGTGGTATATGCAGTTGCTCAGTAGCTATGATATCCAGATGTGTTAATTGCATCTTAACAGCTCAAATCACACAGTAATTTCCAATCAGCTAAACTAATGTTGTAGTGATAAATTGCTGTGTAATTTTAGGATGTTGATTGCCCAGAAAGAACCAACGTGTTTATATGAAACTTGGGACTGGAAGATATTAATTTGTTGATGAAAACCTGTGTGATATGAAACTGTATTTTATTTTCCTTCTAAGAGCTTCGTTGCATACTTGGGAAGTCGTCAGGAAAGAACTCAAACCTTTCAAATATTCAGTAGGAGATGCATTCAATGCTATAAACTAACATGTTAAGCAAAGAAAATGCTACAATAATGATTAAATGCATTCTATCATGCCTGGCAGCATAGGATAATATAAGTTAAGTTGAGATTTTTGAGGTAGTTCTTCAGTTTCAGTGCAGTCTGACTAATAACATCAAAAAATTTGTCCAACTACTATATTATGAACCCATATATTTCTTTTGGACTTGATTTCAATGGTCGAATACCTTGAATGGAATTTATGAAGTGTCAATCGAAGGAAAAGTTGAGGACACAACTATATTTTAAGAAGACAGAATCTCATTTCTATTCAGAACTTGCATTACGTGGCAATAATTGATAAGCTAATCTTATAAATCTATGACAATATACGACATCTTTGTTTGCAAAATATTGAAGTGGCTGAAGAGATGGTGAAATACTTAAAACAAGCCCCTATAATAAGTTGGAACTATTTTCCAAAATTTATTTAGCAAGTTTTGACTTAACATTGGCTATCTTCTAAGATTTCTTTGCCTAATATTAACAGGGATTGATTTTTGTCTGCGTGTGTAAAAGCAAGCAATCCTGGTGTCCCAGAAGAATAAGAATTTATAACAATTTCCTACATATACAAGTAATCTAATTAATGATGGAACTCACATATAGATAACATGGATGTTTAACTTGCAAGGGATATAATTGCAGATCATCCTTGTTCGTAGCCTCTGTTGTAAAGTGTTTTGCTTGTTCAGTCTTATACGATAAATTTGGATCTCTAAATAATTTCAGTCCTTGCTCTATTTCATGAAGCTGTATTTCATCTCTGGTGTTGTCTGGATTTTGGAGGAGTTAAAGGCTATATTTCCTCATTAAGATGTTATCAGATGCTTCATTAGATGTCAAAATCATCATAAGCACAGGAGATCAGTAAATATGGGAATTATCAGCGGATATAAGGCCAGTTCCATGCCCTAAAAATATATGAATAAAGCAGGAAAAAGGGAAACAAAAAGTGAAACAAATAAATAACTATCAAAAGAAAATAGTATTGGTTCGGCTATTCATATAAAACAAGGATGGATGGAGCGACCAAGCATACCAGACGCAGAGGCAGCTCCAAGGGGCTAAAAGCACAATTAGACTTCGATACAACCAATATGGTGGATGGTTATACCTACAAGATTTAGTCCATATTTTCAACTGAGAAGAAAAGTTCAATCCACACTAATTACGACCAGAAAAATATAAAATTATTAGAAGAATAGGCTATCACATGAACAAGACAATATTGCACCATGCAGCACCTCAATCTACGATCAACTATGCGTCCCAACTCCACCGCAGATTCCCCAGGACGACCTACTTCAAATGAAGGATCAGCCATTGGAAAGAACTCTGTAAATATGGCAAGTGTTCCCTCATTAGGGCGGTCCAGATAAAGTTGCACCAGTTGGGAAGTTACAAACCCCATTACACGAGTCTGGCCCAGTTGCACCTCTAATGAGCTATCTTCGCTGTGCATACACCAACATTTCAAGCCCATATTGAGATCCACATACCCATAAAGCATCCCAAAAATAGTAAGAAACATCTAGAATTTCAGCATAGGAAAGTTTTCATGTTATCCCTCAACAATTTTAATCCTTCATATTTTCATCTTAAACGAAACATTGAAGAGTATGGAAAAGTTAAAATAACAATATACCACAAATTCACCAAAACTTGGGAACAACGACATAGGCAAAACTGAAATATATGTGTGTTTGTAGGAAAGCACATTGCAGCCGAAGTTAAGAAGCAATGCTTGTAAAAAAGGCAGATTTGCACCACGCAAGTTTTGTCTTAGGAAAAGTTATTAGTGCAAATATACAAATTTATCGCCATTAAACCAGAAGTTACATTTCTTATAAAAATAAAAAAGCTACTGCTTGTTACGCCAGTTGACAAGTGCGATTTAACGTGCTAGAGATTCATTAAAAAGAAATGTCAGAAAAATGGCTTCGAGAATTCTTACCTACCAAACTAGATTGTCACGTTTTGGTAATCAAAAAGCCCACGCCCGTCGATTCTAAGGTCGGAAAGCAGCGCTGTTTCCATGAACTTCTTCTCATTCACTGTCATTCGCCACATATTACCTAATCTCTAGTCCATTTCTATAGCTTTGATTCTGAAAAAACATACAAACTGCTTACTTGGAGTGACCCAGAAAAAGTAGAAAAATGAGAAAAAACTAATTTCCTAAACAAAATCCAAAGCCGAAAATACACTAAAAGTTCTAGTCATAGAGGAGGTGATTAATTAGATTCAAACTTATAGAATAAATTACCCATAATTTCTTTCCTTAATTTGCTTCGATGAGAGAGCTTCTTTCAGTCTTCTTCTTCGAATCGTAAGGCGAGTAGTTAAATTCAGGTTTATAAAATATATTACCATAATTTCTTTCCTCAATCTGCTCCGATGGTAAGATCTTCTTCAGTCATCTTCTCAGTAGCCAAACAAAAGTTTTTTGGGGTTTCCGATGACCACACACACAAAACTTAAGAAAAGCAGACGAAAAAGAAAAATAAGGAAAAGTCGATTTTCTTCTGACCATTTCACAAATGCCAAAACAATATACAATAAGTGAAGCCCACCGTACAACTTCGTCAAGCATTCAGACCCAAAAAATGATGTCGTTTGGCACTGAAAAAGGGGGAAAAAAATAAAAAAAATAAAGCTCACGCGCGGTAGCACTATTCACACGCGCATCCACACTTATATAATATAGTAATATAGCAGCCATTTGGGAAAAACACATAACTTCCAATTCTTGCAATTAGAAAATAAAACTCCAGCATCACGTACGCTGCCCATGGCTAGGCAACAAGTTGACTTTTACTTGCAACAAACAATCAATTTTTTCTTCCTTAAATATATGGCCCCACGATTTCAAATTCAATTGGCAAAACCAAATCATGTTTCTGTCTTGCCAAAGGAAACCGACTCATCGATCGCAAATAACCAACTCCAATGTAAGTAGAATTCTTCATCTTGCGGGATTGTCTTTTGTTGAGAATCAGATTATAAGTGATCAAGAGATTGACTTAAACGTAAACTTAATCTCGTAGATACACTTGGAAAGAAAAAACTATAAAACCAGCATGTAGCTAAACCACTTAGTAGAATTGAAAACGGAGTTGGGAAGTTGCTGTGGAAATTTCCTCTACCCAATTAAGGATATACTCTTCTTCTTAATTTCTACACACCAACAGTTTGTAGAAAAGCCACATAGAGCTCTCCATTCCAACACAGCTCAAAAGAGGATTGCTTGGGTTTTCTTGGCATTCATCAACAGAAAATCCTTATCAACAATAGCAAATACACAAATTTTGAAGATTTCAGGTAAGTTATCAAATTGAGAGGGATGTTTCTATATCCTTCAACTTTCTATCTCCTTTTATTTTTATACTTCCTCAAGTTCTCTTTTCTCTTCTCTTTTCTTTTGTTGCAGGTTAGGAGATATGATCCATTCTTAATCAACCCGTAACAATGTATATCGAGGATCACACAAAGCCATCTCCATGTATTATTATTGGAAGTGACAAAGACAACCTCAAAGTTAAAAGTACCAGATTGGTTATCCATAAATCGGCCAATGATGTTCTTCGTTCCATACCTCCACATCCCAGTAATTCCATGCATATTCAAGAGTGGTCCAAAGAGGTAACCAAGGAAGTGATTGATCCACGTTCTGGCGTTACATCTTGTTCTAGGATACTTCTCTTGAAGTCCTCTCTTCATGATGCCAAAGCCACTAGTTTGGAATTTTTATTTGCAGGTTATCATTCCAACATTAATGGACGCTCAGTGAGAATTCCTGCATCAAGGTTTGGCAAAGTATATTTTCATATAGGTTATTGGGAATGGACGGAGGATGTACTGGGCCATCATGCAGATACTTTTCGTCAAGCTAGATTCTATGCAGCAGTCCATGCCTCGCTTTTCACATATGTCTACCATAAGAACATCCTCCAAGCTTTCCTTGAGCTATGGTGCCCTTCCACGAACACTTTGCACACTGCAACTGGTGAATTTTCAATTTCTTTATGGGATCTTCATGTACTTGGTGGATTACCTATTCGTGGAGGTTTCTATGATGAAGCTATCCCTACTACGAAAGGGCTACTTGGTGACGATAGACATGGTCCTTCTCAACCACGAAGCTACAAGTATCTATTTTTGGCTTACCATATGCTTCCAAAAGACTCTGATGGTGTTCCTATTTCTGATTGGATTGACTTTTGGTTTAAAAGACCAACGAGATATACGGAGTCCCCTTTGAGGTCTTCCCAAAAGAGGTCTATTGAGCTAAAGATCTCTCACAATCCATGTGGAAGAATCGATGCATTACTTTTGCCTCGCACCAAGGAATATGATGAGCCATTTATGATGCTAGAGGTTGAAGAAGATGTTAGAATGGAGACCTACTTGGCTGCTTTTCTTTCATGCTGGTTATGCAGTTTTGTTTTACCACATCGCAAAGCAAATCTGATTCGTGCCACTATCTTCAATGTTGCTAGTAGAATGGAAAATGGTGATTGCTTTTCTCTTGCAGTTCATGTATTGGCAAGCATCTACCGTGGTTTAAGGAATATATCAACTTCGCCAAATGTTTAAGAATATTCTTCTATCTTTCCCATTCATTATGTTTACAGTTGGATAGGGCACTACCTTAGCACTCATTTTTTTATCCAAGATTGATGTAGGAGGAGCTGAGATGGTCAAATATGCAGGAGAGAACATGGCTAAATATTTTGATCTTTCAAAGGCATGAGATTTGTTTCTCAGTATCAATCCTTTAGCCATTCAAAATCTACGCTCATTTCCGCGCAAGCAGTTAACAGTAATAGATGACCCATGCATATCAAATACTTATAAAGACCTTTTTGTGGCTTTATGTTTCAGCCATTTAACATTTCGATGTGGAAAAGAGCATATCATTGAAGCTTATGGCCCTCATCGATTCAGTCGGCAATGTGGATTTTGTCAACACATCCCTGGCAACCTAAAGAAAGAGATTCTTACTTGTGATTTGCACGAGCTTGTTCAACTTTGGCAATCATGTACTTTACTGAACACATCCTACAAACTTATTATTCCTGACAATACTTCTCCCTTCCCATTGGCCACAAAGGAATATGTAGATTGGTGGGACAAACACTGGAAGGCTTTACAAACAAAAGATACTAAAATTGTTCTCAAAGTTAATCAAAAAGATGTGGAATCAATTTCTGGCCAACTCAATCAACTTAGGGAGGGAATTGAACATTATTCATCTGAGCTTTGGCATCCTGGAAAGAAGCTTTCTCATCCTAAACAAGCCTTAATGGAAGATCCCAAAAATAACTCAGTAACTTCACTTCTTCAAGATCCTATTATTTCAAGACAAGTTCAAGGAGTGAATTTGGAGCCTAAGGAGTATAACATTGCTGACCATATCAAAGTGCCATATAAAAGATGTTGTAGCTTACTCAATTGCTGACCATATCAAAGTGCCATATAAAAGACGTTGTAGCTTACTCAATGTTTCATCTCCCACTGATGCTCCATTGGAAGGAATGAAATAATCTCCGCACTTTCTTGCTCAAATGATGACTCCAGCAACCAATGTATTCTCAAGAAGAAACCAAAGGTTTTGGATTTAGATGACATTAGTATTAATTCAAATTTGTTTGCAGATGTCCCAAGTTCTTCTTTACATTTGGATGAATTAGCAAAATATGTAAAGTTATTATATTTATTAATTTTTTTTACATATATATTTGTCTATCTTTTACACTAATTTTTTTCTTCTTTCCTTTTTTATAGCTTGCAAATCTTGAAATACTAATCCCAATTACTTCTGCAGGTAGTGTTGATTCGATAAATAGGGTTAATCCTTTTGATTTGCTTGAAACAACCACTCCTCAACCTCTTAATGATGGCATACAAGCTACTCATGACACTACTAATTCCAACAAGCAACCAAATGCGACATTACCTGAAATTGCAAATGACAACACTTTTGCTGATAAAGATAAGCTTAAAAAAATATTTAAAGTTCCATCTTGTGCACTTCCAGTTGCTGAAGTTTCTGAATTTTGTCCTCAAGTTATAAAGACTGAAGCTGAGCAGATGTTAGTCAAATTCTATTGGGAATGAATATGTCAAAGAATCATGAAAACTCAATTTGAGCAACTTTCAGAGATAAAACCAACAATTGATGATTTGATTGCAGAGATGAAGTTATACATAAAAAACACATCATCTTTGGAGAACCATATGAGATCCTTCTTTGAAGGCGCTTCCAACTACACAAAGGTTAAGTCAAATTCAATTCAAAAAGAAATACAAGAAACTCATGAGAAAGCACTATTTTTTGCACAACATGATCTTTTTTAGGCCGGGGCAATAGAAAGTGAAAGAGTTGAAGAGGTGGATGGTTTCAAAAATGAACTTCTTCAAATCACCCAGCAGCAAGAGGAATTGAGAGCACAACTTGCCGAGTTAAGCAGTAAAGAAAAATTTGCAAACTCATCACTCCATAAGGTTGAAGAAAACTTGTCCACTATTCAGAGAGAAGTAGCCACCAGGAGATATAAAGTTTCAAAGCTTGAAGATACTCCATTTTTGACTAATCAAGAGGTTGAGGCTTTAAAGAGGATGGAGGTACTACTTGAAGAATCTCGCAAGAAACTAGTAACTTTTGATATACTCGCATGAGCACTTAGCTATTTAGCATCTTTTTTTTTTTTTTTTTGCACAATTGATGTAAAAGAACACTTGATTACTACAAATACAATAAAAGGTTGTTCTTTTTTTTTTTTAATGAATTCTCCTTGTGCGTTCTTTTTTTATTTAGTACTTCTTCATATTAATGCCAACTTCAAAGAAAATTGCATTACATGTCCCCAACAATTGAGTGGAATAAACTTACTTAAATTTCTGAGCAAAACTGGCTATCTAATGAATTGAAGTTGAAAACAATCAAAACTTCTTCCAATTATATGTTTGAACTTAGGAAGTCCTCAAAACTTATTCTAGTGATGTGATTGAACTTGGCAAGCCACCCAAGCCTATTCTAGTGGTATGATTGAACTTAGCAAGCAATCAAAACTTGTCCAAATAATGTGATCGAACTCAGGAAATAAGTCATCCACATTTGATCCAATGATATGATTAACTTGGGAAGCCATCCAAACTTATTCCAATTGTGTGATTGATCTTTGGAAGTAAGTCATCCAAATTTGCTCCAATGATATGATTGAACTTAGGAAGTCCTCAAAACTTATTCCAGTGATGTGATTGAACTTGGCAAGCCATCCAAACAAACCCATCCTTTTTTTTTTTGATGTGACTGAACTTGGGAAATAACTCTCAAGCTGTCTATGTACCCCAACAGGGAATCAAGTCATTACGTAGTTCAAAGTAAACACTTCTTTTTTTTTGGAGGGGGGTACCATTCATAGTTTATACTCATGCGGGTTAGGAGTATCCATTACTTAACCACCTTGAACTAGATGGGGTATTTAATATTTTAGCCACATAAAATACCTTTAGTGGGGAAAATTAGCAATTTAACCATATCTACTACCTTTGGTGGTTACCGTACACAGTTTATACTAATGCGGGCCAGGAGTAACATGCAGTTTAAGCTCGTGCGTCAATGAGCAACATGAAATTTAGGCTCGTGCGTCAATGAGCAAACTTCTTCATGGGTAATATCACTTCAAAAACTTGTCATTTATGGGGCCTATGCGCAATCCATCTTTGTCAACCAACTTGCAAGCACCATTGGTGTAGACTTTTTTTATCACATACGCACCATCCTATTTTGACATGAATTTACTTCCCATTCCCTGGGTGATGGTAATGGGCCTTCTTACTGCCAACACCAAATCTCCAACATGAAAAGATCGTGGACGAACTTTCTTATTAAATGCCTTTATCCTACATGCTTGATAACATTCAAGTTGTTGTTGCGCTTCAAGTCTTTTCTCATCCAATGCTTCCAATTCCTCAAGTCGAAGGTGAACATTATCTTCAACAGTAAGTCCATCTTGACTTGCTATACAAAATGAAGTATTTGACTTTCAAGAGGGAGAATATCTTTAACTCCATAAACCAGTGAATACGGAGTAGCCTGGGTAGCAGTCCGATGAGTTGTTCTATATGCCCAAAGAGCTTCTTCAACTTTTTCATGCCAATTTTTTTTAGATTTTGACACTACTTTCTTCAACAGGGTGCATAAAGTTTTATTAAACGCCTTTGCTAGACCATTTGTAGCTACACTGTACATAGAATAATTGTATTACCTGAATCCAAATTATGCACATAGTCTGTCCATCAACTTATTGTAAAAAAGCTTCCCATTATCGGTAATGATGTAACGAGGCATTCTATACTTGAAAATCAAATGACAACGAATGAACTCAACAACAATTTCTTTCTTTACTTCCTTGAGGGGAATTGCTTCTGGCCACTTGGAGAAATAATTTGTAGCTGTCAATATGTAAGCATGACTAGCTGACGACTTAGGAACAATAGGACCTACGACATCAAGACCCCATGCATCAAATGACCATGAAGTAACTATGGGATGTAAGGGTTCAGGAGGCTAATGTATAAAGTTAGCATGCACCTGACAAGCTTCACACCTTTTCGCATAACTCATACAATCTTTAACCATAGTAGGCCAGTAGTATCCCGTCATTTTAATCTGAAAATGAAGCTTGGGACCCGACTAGTGAGCTCCACAAACTCCAGAATGTGCCTCAGCCATAGCATCAGTTGCTTCTTTACCACTTAAACAACGCTGATAAGTACCTTCATAAGATCGACGATACAAAATATCTTTATATAAAATGAAGTGAGTTGACCTCCGACGCACCTCCGTCCTACGACGAGGGTCTTGTGGCAATTTCTCATCCTTTAGATAGTCAATTAGTGATGTCCTCCAATCTTCATCTTCACCAACTGAGACTGATATGGCATTTGCATCATCTCGATCAAGCTCGATGGGCGACGACACAATCCATCTATATTGCACACCGGGATATTTGTCATTTCTTCTTCAGAAATAGCCAAAGTAGTAACCAAGTTAGCCAATGCATCTGCCATCCTATTTTCTTTCCTAGGGATGTGACTTAGGACAATATTTTCAAACTTCTTCAACAAATAAGATGCTAGCTGAAAGTAAGGAATCAAATCTTCCTTTTTAACTTCATAAACATTTAAAAGTTGATTAATAGCCAATTTTGAATCACCATAAACTTCAATTTCTAAAATTTCCAGTTCAAGTGCCATTTGAAGCCCAATAATCAAAGCCTGATATTCTGCAACATTATTAGAGCATACTTCATTTAACATTGCAAAATATGTCAAAACTTGTCTTTCTGGTGAAACAAATACAATCCCTGCCCCCATTCCATCAAATCGAGCTGCTCCATCAAATAACATTGTCCATGCTAGCAGGATATCAACAAAGAGAGCCTCATCATCAGGTGAGGAATGGGATGATCTGCCAAGAAATTAGCAAGAGCTTGTCCATTAACAGCTTTTTGAGGTACATATGTGATTTCATACTAATTGAATATGACAGACCACTTAGCCAATCTTCCTGAGAGTATTAGTCTTAACATCACCAATTTGATAGGATCAGCACGTGAGATGAGTCAAATAAAATATGCCTCAAAATAATGCTTCAACTTTGTGACTGCATAAAATAAGGTAAGATAAATCTTCTCAATATGAGAGTATTTGAACTCATTCTCAGTCAAAACTCTACTCTGATAATATAAAGCTTTCTCCTTTCTTTCTTCATTTTCCTGAGCCATGAGAGCACTGATTGACCATTCTTGTGCTGCAATGTACAATATCAACGGTTTTCCAAGTATATGAGCTCCCAGAATTGGTAGATTCATGGGGTACTTCTTTATGCTCTCAAAAGCATTCTCATATCCTTTATCCCATATGAAAAGAGCATCTTTCTTCATCAAGTGATTAAATGGTTGGCATCTTCCTGCAAGATTTGATCTGAACCTTCTTATGAATGCAAGATTACCTTGTAAACTATGCAATTCTTTAAGATTCCTTAGAGGCGGCATCTTCTAGATAGCATCAATTTTAGTAGGACCAACTTCAATTCCACGATGTCGAACTATGAAGCCAAGGAACTTGCGAGACGTGACACCAAAAGCACATTTGAGTGAATTCATCTTCAAGTTATATTTTCTCAGCCGATCAAATACCACGCGGAGATATTCCAAGTGATTCCCCCTTTCCTTAGTCTTGACCACTAGATCATCAACGTAGCACTCTACCTTTGTATGTAGCATATCATCGAAAATATTTTGTATAGCTTGTTGATAAGTTGCACCTGTATTTTTCAACCCAAAAGGCATTACCTTGTAACAATAAATACCTTTAGGTGTGCGAAAAGTCGTACACTCCTCGTCTTGTGGTGACATTCTGATTTGATTGTACCCAGAAGATCTATCCATGAAAGATAAAGCTTCATGTCCAGTAGTTGCATCGACCATAAGCTCAATAATAGGTAGTGGAAAGTCATCCTTTGGACATGCCTTATTTAAATCTCGAAAATCAATGCAAATGCGTATCTGGCCATTCTTCTTCTTGACTGGCATGATGCTAAAGATCCAAGTCGGATATTTCACTTCCATGATAAATCCTGAATCAATAAGCTTGTTGACTTCACCATCAATTAGAGGGACGAGCTCCGAGTGAAGCACTCGCTGCGATTGCTTTACTTGACGAGCCCCATGTTTTATGCCAAGGTGATGAATTACAACTTTTAGATCTAATCCTGGCATTTCTTTGTAGGTCCAAGCAAAGACATCCTTGTATTCTCTCAAAATTTTGAAATATTGTATTTCTTTTTCAGGATTTAAAAGCTTGCTAACAAATATCGAACGGGGCTCTCCTATTGTGCCAAGATTCAACTCCTTGAGTTCATCAACAGTTGCCAGTCCACCATCTTCAAGTTGTGGAGGAGCTTTTAGGACTTCATCTTTAGGAATTTCTGAATCAGACTCTTCATCAATAGCGATATGATTACATGTATGTAATTTATCATTTTCTTCATCATATGGTTGTTCGATCTCAACAACTCTCATTCTCTGGAATATGATGCTCCATTTTAATGTTCCATCTGCTTTTGAAACTGGGATAGGCACCATTATCCATGCTGGGTAGTTTGTAACTTGTATAAAACCACTTGCCACCAATCTATTGAATTCTTCAAGATACGGATCATTTGATACAAGATTTAGCTCATCTTTAACACTTATGTAATTAGAGCTGATGGTGATCTCCACTTCATCTTCATTTGCACCATTCTTTCTGCATGAATGTTCTACGATGCGCTGCTTTATTTTCACAGGTTTGTCCATATTAATGACTAGGATTGTAGATTTGGCTCCATCCGATTGGGATAAGTAAAGTGTTTGACTCTCATTTTTCAACTCTAACATATCAGTCTTGTCGTCAATACTCCTTTTTGCAGCATTATTCCTAAGTCGATTGAACACAGAATCTCTCAGACGTGGACCTGTATTAAACTTGCTTTGATATTTTGCTCCTGCATGAACCCTAAAATGAAAAGTGGCCTATTGTGAGGTTTCGATCCCAGCAGCAAGTCCTCGTCTGTAAAAGCAATTGCCGTACAACAGGAAGTTGAGTGTTTCTCTTTAGTTTCTCAAGATATAGTATACACTGCTTTAATTTTTTGATCAAAGAATCCTATAGGAAAATAATCCTTCAAAGTCACTTGGCTCATTTTGTAACCTGCCAATGAATTTTTCAGCTTACCATCTGTGGCCTTTAAACTCTTCGTCATCCTTGGTTGAGGGCATCTGGCCGCATGCGAGACCTTTAATGCCAATGGACGAGATTAATTTGCATATCATCTTCTCCTTCATCGATGCATCACAAGAGTCCACTCACTACTATCTTCAGTTTTAGTAGCAGAACTTGTTTCCATCTTAGTCACTCCATCAGTGAATTGAGTCATCACTAGCACTAGATCTAAGCTTCCAAACTGAAGCATTATTGATGCCCGCATGAATGAAGATAAGAAGATATTGTCTTTACTTGCAACACATGTTGTATCTACTACAGTTATAGCGCTAGTAAGGTTCGATCCAACTACATCTTTTGTGTCAAGGATTATCTTTCCATCTCTTGCCAATGCCATGACTTTATCCTTGAAGACGAAGCATGTCTCTATTGGATGGCCAACAACTTGATGATATTTGCAATATTTTGGATCGTTCACCTTTCCAACTTCTTCAGGATGTTTTGTTTCCGACAGTTCAATCAACTTCCTTATCAATAATTCATCAAAAATATGAGAAACATCAGAATCTGGAAATGGATACTCCTTCTCCTGCATTCCTTTTAGTGTTTTCTTACCTATTGAAATGCATTTATCATCAGTTTTCTCATCAACCTTTTTATTACTTGTGGGAATTTTTATGGACGTTGTTTTGATCGCCATGGATTCCTTAATAGTTGCTTTGGCACATTTGTCATTTTTCTTTGAATCCTTCCTTTCTTTCTTCTGGTCTTCAATAAGAATTCCAACCCCGCGATTAGCAATGCTAAGCTTCATGTCATGGGCACAAGTAGCTAATTCCTCAAAAGTACGAGGCTTGATCCTTGAAGAATATAGAGAAGTCCCCAGTGTATACCTTGAATACACATCTCTATCGCAGAAGTCTCTGAAAGTTTATCCTTGCAATTCAAACTTAATGCATGCCAACGATTGATGTAGTCCACCACTGGTTCATCTTTCCATTATTTTGCATTGGTAAGTTCAATCATGCTCAAAGTCCGGCACGTACTATAAAAGCGATTCAAAAACTCCATTTCCATGTTATCCCAGCTATCAATGGATTCAGGTTCTAAGTCAGTGTACCAGTCGAAGGCGTTTCCTTTCAATGAACGCACAAACTGTTTCACAAGAAGATCACCATAAGTCCCTGCATTATGCATGTCTCAATAAAATGGGCCACATGCTGTTTTGGATTTCCCTTCCCATCAAACTGCTAAAATTTTGGTGGTTGATATCCTATTGGTATTCTCAACGAGTCAATCCTCTTTGTATAGGGCTTCGAATACATAATAGAACTTTGAGAAGGCATGCCATACTGAGCCCTAATAGTGTTGGTGATCATGTCCTGCAATTGTTGAACAGATAATGTAGTTATAAAAGTTGCAGAATGGTCGATCTTTCGATTAGTTTCTCGCTTGTAAGGCATCTCTTCAAGTTGTTTCTGCATCATTATATGGCCAAGGGAAGATTGATGGTTGTGGCTAAATCCTCTAAGATATTTCTCTTCTCGGTTGCTCATGAGTTGTGCAATTTGTAGATCATTTTCTTCTACAATCTTTTGGAGGTTAGCTATAGCTTGAGCTATCCGAGCAAGTTGTTCATCCACCGTTGCCACTCCAGTCGCTGTAGCTAGCAGTTCAGCAAAAGATAATACCTTAGAATTTGTTTCCTTTGGACTTCCAAAGTCAAAACCATCAGACGGAATGAAATCAGTATTTTTGCCTCCAGTCATGGGCTGATTGACAGATTCAGTAGCATGGTCAGCAACATCTTTCTTGGCCAAGGAGAGTTGGTTCCTTTTAGGTGCCATTTACTGGTTGCAAATATCTTCAAAATTCAAATGGGAGGAAAAGATGAGGGGTAGATTCGAGTCCCACCGGGCGTGCAAGAAATTTGTTCACACAAATTTCGTTGTCTACAAAAGTAAATGACAAGACAAAGAAAAACAATGGACAAATTGAATTTATATTAAAAAATATACGAGAATTACAATTTATCAGAGAAAAAATATATAAATTCCCTATTAATCCCCTGATTCTTCTCCTAATATATATGATCCAAGGGCTTGAAGCTTGTTCTTGGATATATAGTGTAGTGTCCTTTGATTTGATAAAAGAACACTACGAGATTTCTTTAAACTCGAACTTTGACTCCGAGATCAAAGGACTTGATGACTTGATGCTTTGAAGAGGTATAGGACCTTCTCGGTAATAATACGTCGTCGAAGCAGAAACTTGAAGACTTGAGTCTTGGACTTGAGAATATGTGGATTTGAGAATATGAATATGAGAATAATGAGAATATGAGAATCTGTCCCTATGAGTCTCTAATCATCCCCTTTATATAGGTGCTCAGCAGAAGACTCCGAAATGACTTGAACTCATTTGATAATTATCTCTTTGATGTACATTTAAAAGATAATATCAAATATTCTTGACTTGATTGGTTCACGTACATTGATGCGCCACATGTCCCACCTTGATTAGCTTGAGAATGCCGGGCCACCAGATTTGATTTGATTGACATGGTATATCTTCATTTCAACACTTGTCAACATTTGATTTGTATAAAATAAATATCAAAATATGAATTAAAATTAACCATTTATCATTTGGAATTAAATTTAATAAATTTCAATACATAAATAGAAAATTTTAAATTAATAACTAATATATTATTTACACATGTCATTTTTCAATTGACCCAAAAATTAAGCCGTCTACACCCACATTTTAAAACTTTTGATATAGAAGTTATTTGTCATATTTAAACTTATATCATTCTATACTTAGCGTTACATGTTAGTCATTGTGGTTATTGTCAAAACTACACTATTATTGATTCATGCAATATAAAAAAGTAAATTTTTTTTTTATTTATCTGTATAATTAGAATAAAAACTATCTTAACTTAAACTTATACATGTAAAAAGTAATATGCCATGATTATGGTAACTAAAAAAATAATATAAATATATATATATTTATATATCTCACTTGATATAACTATACATAAAAGAATAATATAAAAATATACTTCCACCCAACCCACATTAAAATGAAATATATTTCATTTCAAGACAAAACTAAGGGAATGTTTGGTTATGTTTCCCCATAATAATATTGTTTTGGGGAAATATAACTAAACATATCCTTATTTGTCCTCCAAAATACATATTTTTGAATATATACATTCATATATTATATTATATATATATATTTATCATTCTAACATTAAAAAAAATCACTCAATTTCATTGTCACCTCAAAAATTCAATAAAAAAGTATTGATTTGACTGTTATAATAAAAAAAAATGTCTCCCCCAAAATATAAACAAACATACAAAAAAAAAAAAAAAAAACAACTTTCACATTCTCCAATAAATCGTTCTCTCAAAATACACAATAAATACATAATAAAATCAAATAAGAAAACATAACCAAACATTCCCTAAATATATTATTTTCCTCATTTTCAATTACATCCCACTCCATAGTCCACAAAATATATTATCCTAAAACATTTTGTTCAAAACCCTTAAACCAATAAACCCGAAAGAATTTCTGGAACTCCCTCGTCCAGTTATCCCACATTTGACGTACGCATTCAACACTCGAGCTGCCTTCCAAACCGAATATCAAGATTTCTCCGGGGCCCTTCCCCTTGCCCGGAATCCTAGTTGTATAGATACACGGCCAACGCGTATATATATATATGTGCCCACCTCTCTGTGAAATCAGCACCGCCTTCTCTGTAAGTTTTTCTTGTCATTTTCTTGCATTGGCAGATGTAGTTCTACTTTAAATTCCTTTGGTTCTTTTTGTTGCTTTCAGATTCATCAAATCCAAAACTTGCTTTAATTCCATCAATCTGAATTGTTCACACGTAATGCACGGCTGGTCATTCATTCCTTGTGTATTTTTTATGTTTTCTTTAAATTTTTTTCAATACCATTTATGGGAAAGATTACTACTAATGCATGTTAATATATTTTTGGTGCATTTAGAGTGAGTTTTTCTTCATGTCTGCAATGGGGTTATTGAAAAGTAAATCAGTGATGCGTCCAGCTGATCAGCGTTGCTCCCAGTGGGCAAGAAAGTATTTAGGCTACAGCCTTTGCAGCACAAGAGATAGCTTCTCATTGGTACTGGGGTTGATTAGTGTGATCAGTTGGGTTGTGGCCGAAATACCCCAGATCATCACCAATTACAAGCAAAAATCTGCTGCGGGACTCTCCATTCTGTTTCTTTTGACATGGATTGTCGGGTAATATATAAATTTGATGATATGATTTTAAATTTTTATGCTGCCTGTAACTGTGTTGTTTTTCGTTCTTTTTCGGATGTCGGGATGTTAAGTAGTGACACCAGGAAATCTGCAATGGGGTTGTTTTTGGAGGGAGATTGTCTAAAGTTTAATTCTTGCACCTCCTGAGGAAGTTCTCATGTAACTATTGCAAATAAGTTTTATTAGGAGAAAGTTGAGACAATAGTAAGTTAAAAATTATAATAGACACAAGAGAAAAGAAAATTTTAAAGGAAATTAAATTTCATTAGATTTATGAATAAAATTGGTTGGTTACCCAATTTATTGGATATTTGGCATGTATTTATGCTTATTGTGGTATATTCATTGTTCCATAGCAGTTATTTGCAATTTTACTGACTGGTTACTTTCTCACTTCTCTTACAGAGATTTTCTCAACCTTTTTGGCTGCATACTAGAACCAGCAACTGTAAGTTATTTACTGTTCTGTGGTTATAAGGCAACATTTTTTTCCAAATGATAAGGCCATATGTTCAGTTTTAATGTATAACTTTTTTGCCACTCTTGTCACTGATGTTGGCTGTGCCGTTCAGATGCCAACTTTAGCTAAGGATGATTTCTGCCTGAATTGTTGAAACTACTCAATAGGTTTCTGAGTGCCTGTGAATGTTTAGGCGTGAGCATTTCTTTTTCTTAGATTTAGTAGAGATTTGAGCTTTTATTCTGGACCTAGCAAGCAGTTAATAATATGTTGCAGTTGCTTTGATTCACCAACTCAAACTTCTTATTTGCAGCTCCCAACACAATACTATATGGCAGTGGTAAGAATCTTGTGTCAAGCATCATTCTTGCATTGAAACTCAACTTTCTGCCTATTCTTATAGCTCAGATTGGATAATAAACATGTATTGTAGTTTCTCGCAGTTATTTACTGTAACTACCTTAACTCTTTCCACACAAGCTGTATACTATGGACACATTTATCCGCGACTGAAGTCCGACAAAAAGCGGCATGAGGTTTGTATTTATAAGACCTGTTACATATTTTTCCATATTAGCCTGTATATTACTGCATTCTGTAATCAAGCTAGGGGTTCATAATCAAGACGCATGCTTATTCATAGGTTTAAGAAAATTCTAGCATGACTGAGATTGTGAAATTCTAGTTATGTATTTAAAAACAGACTGCAATACTCTGAGAAGCTTGCAGATGTTGCATTTTCATAAAGGTATTTATGTAATTGCAACAAACAAAAGAATCACATGCCAAAAATCTAGATTTATATGTTGCTAGTGAAATACAACTCTTTCTGTTTAACCTATGTCCAATAGCATATGAGCCATAGAATACCATCTAATCTCTGTATTTATTTATTTACTTTTTGCTTGATTATTATGCTAATCAGCCCCAAAGCTTGTTCTTGCCATATTTTTGACATTCTCAGCGTTGCGTTTATTCTGTTTAGACCAATCTTCCCTTTTGAAAGCCCACCGTTTGTTCCTTAGTTGTTAATTAAAGAGAAGAGAAAAAGAGAACCATAGTTTGGGAGAATGTATCACTAGTTTGCATTTTGTTTCTAGAAGACTATATTTTATCTTTCATCCACTGCCTTTGCACTATTTCTTGATCCTTGAAAATCTTGCCGAAATTTTCCCTACCTCACCTTTTCTGAGGATCAAAGGCAGTGAGAATTAGTAAAGACTTTCTTGTTTGAGAGACCAAAAGGACTGTTTCTCATCGAAAATAATGAAATGAGTTACAGTACAAATATAATCGGGTTTTACCCTTGAAATTAACAGATGAAAGGATTTAGCTTAAAGCAGCACTATGCTTTAAGAAGGTACTAGAAAAGAGGAAGAAGCAAAAACATAAGGCAAGGAGAAGTTGCTCTCTCATTACATGTCAATTTCTAATAGTTGTTTTGTATATGTGTTGCAAGGCTGCGGAAGCCCAGGCTGTGGAAAGGAGAGGAGAGCACAATTATGGTGCTGATGCTGAAAGAACCAATTATGTAGACAGATGGGGAGGCGCTCCGAGCTCACCTATTCCTCTTCCATCCAGTTCTCCTAATAGTTGGGAAGAACTATATTTTATGTTAGCATTCCCTCTCTTTGAATCTTTAAAATGCATATTATTGTTAATGTACGAACATATTTCATTCAACTGTATTGATCTCCGAGCATGCAAGTTCCACTGGTGCATCAGAAGCATAAAATACTGTATAAGCTGACCAAGCTATTTTACACATCTCATGTGATTAGAATTACCATTTTCCAATTCGACCTTATGCAGGAAACTGGACGTGAAAACCAGAGAAAACTTGAGTACTTCAAACCATAAACATCTCAAAATGACTGTTCACCTGGTTCTGCACTATTATAGCTCTTTTTCACTGGAAAATATCAAACTCTATTTGATATTCACCTTATATTTTTGTCACTTAATGCCTTCCCCTCACACATAGTCACAAATATTGTTTACAGCCCTAGCAGTTTATAGGGCTCCTTTATAAGTTCAGATGTTTTAAAGAATCACTGATTAATGCAAATATGGAAATTATTATGAGGAATATCCCTATTCATCTTGGAATCAAGGTTTTCTTTTTCTCCACAGACTCCTCACTCTGTGATTGGGTTTTTCAGGTCAGCAAGATTTCTTTCAGTTAGTCATACACCTACTTTTGGATCTTTCCCAGCTCCAAGAACTCCTACTTCAGAAATTGAACGACATTGGTTCCAAGAACCATTGCTTGGTCAAGCTAGGCCAACACAATCAACTCCTCCTCAAAAAATAAAAACTATGCTGTGTGCGGTGAGCTTCTTACAGTTTATATATATAAAGTTGGAATCATTGGAATCAACATTTTAGCACTTCCTGCGATCTGGTCTTTTAACATTCTTGTATTTCAGGTTTCCTTGATGACATTCTTCCTTGGCGGTTGCAACCACCAACTAGCAGAAAGCCATAAGAAATATACGATCTTCAAAAGTCCAACAGGAGGCATTGTGTTGCAAGTGGGAAGACAACTTTTACAGGTAAAGGTTGCAATGTGCTTGTGATGAATTGTTGTGTGTGAGAGTGTTTTCTTCTCCTGTTTTTTCTTTTTTTTTATTTTTTATTATTATTATTTTTTTTTGTTGGTTTGTTTGGTGGGGGGGATTTGTTTTTATTCCAGGAGGTCCCTATATGTGCCCTTTTCTTCATGAACCTTAGAAATATGTGCAGCTGACTTCATATATATGTTATTGGATTCACCATACTAATTGTTACATGTGAATGTATATGACTAAGTTTATCTTGAAAATGCCCAGCAACAAAAGATACATATCCGGAGCAAGGCATGTTGTGTACATTTTGACATTATATTCTTGAACTATGCGTGCTTCTCTAAATTAGCTTAAACGTACAAATGCTGCAACCTGGTATCAATTTAGGAATTCACTAATATACTTATTAAAATTGCAGGCAACTAGAGGTTCAGTACAAACTTTGGCCGCCGAAAGCAGTGGGATTGGATCAATCCTTGGTTGGGGAATGGCAGCTATTTACTTGGGTGGACGTCTTCCCCAAATTTGCCTAAATGTAATTATAGAACCTGAAATTTTCAATATGTGACTAGCTACTCATCTTGGAGTCAAACGTTGCTGATCGTTATCCAGAAAAAAGATGAGAAATTTGCTAAAGCACATTAAAAAGAGTTAAAAGAGATGCATGTAGGCACATGGATAGCATTTCTCCTGCACTGGATAGTTAATATGCATGTTGTGTAGAACTTAGATTCTATTTAACTTGTCAACAATCTTGTAACACGGTCTCTGGAAAGCGTGGAAAGGCCTAACTATTTCATTGGTTGTTTTTTTTTTTTTTTTGAAAAAAATGTTTTCTGCAGATTAGAAGGGGAAATGCAGAGGTAAGCATATTTTTCCCTCTTTTTTATTAAGAACAGACTAAGGTGATATATATCACCTTAAAACACTGGTGCATTGAGATATTTGAATATTATGAATCAACTTGGTAACTTTTGCTATGGTGTGGTGCAGGGGCTTAACCCGCTAATGTTTGTCTTTGCACTTTTTGGCAATGCTACATATGTGGCAAGGTGAGAAAAAAATCTCACTATTGCCTGAGTTAAGTTATATTTCTAGAGTACTGTAACTCTTCTCATCCAGCACTTAACCAAACTAGAAAGAAACCCCATTTTCATCAAAACTATCTGTTATAATATTTTTTCCTATTGCCAGCATTCTTGTCAGCAGCTTAGAGTGGTCGAAAATAAAGCCAAATCTGCCATGGCTGGTGGATGCAGGGGGATGTGTGCTTCTTGATACTTTCGTATCCTTTAATTCCTATCTTCAGGTCTGAGCTTGAGATAACAATATATATGAAGAGAAAAACTCGAATGCCTCTATGTCCTTAATAAATTGTTCAGATACTTATTCAGTTTATTTACTTCCGCTATCGATCAACATGTTTAGTTGAGAAGTACGTATCTTGAATGGCTCGTCAATCATGACTAAAGATCATACTAGGTAATATTACATATCTCTTCACCTTTCCCTTATGATTATTTTTCTTCAGCAATCTTTTTATCGTCCCAGATCATGTCTTCTAGGTTTTAGGCTGGAATCTATATTAGCTAGATGCTCAACAGTTTGTTTGGATATACCTAGGATCTTTGTTAGTTAATACCAAATCCAAAACCGATGGATATCCAAAATTCGATTAAAAAATCCAACCCGATTTATTTTTTTTTCTTTCTTTTTTTGCTTTTAAATTTTATAAAAATAATGTATTTATAAAGTAAATATATGTCATATTTGAATTTTTAACAACTTTTTATTATATATTAGTCCAAAAGTTAAATATTTGAATACTAAACTCGTTTTTGACATTATATTGATATATAGATGAACTATTTATGTATTATATTTGATATTTTATCAATATCCCTCTTATTTTTTAGGTTAAAAACTGGCATATTTAAATTTGCAAAGAGGCTTCTGTTTGCCTACTTTGTTTAGAAGAGTAGCTATCTACTAATAAACTAATGCTGTGCTCTTTGGTCTGTTTGTTGTGTATGATGCCGACATTTGCTGCACATGTTGTGTCCATGTATAAGCCCCTTCTTGTTTGGACTCTTTTTCACATATGCGATTATGAAAATGGATGAAGAAAGGTGCATAATTGGGATGCAGAAAGCTATGCAGGCTTGCATACCGTAGGCTACACTTTTACGGGACAAAAAAAAAAAAAAAAAATGGGGCCTAATAGGTTAATGTTCTCTCACACGTTATTCTTGTAGTCCAGTTGCCTTGTATTCTTACTTATATATTTTTCATTTTAGCCCTTTTTCCTATTCTCCCTCAAATTAATTTTCTATATTCTCAGGAATATCTTCTGGTCAGTGGGATGTGGACACTCATGCAGGCTGGTGCCACAATGGCAGAGGCACTTCTCTTGCATAAGATCAGCTATCTCCACAAGGGGACAGCTTTTTCTTTCCTTTTTCTCCTCCCATTTAAATTCATGTCAAACAATTTTGGCTGACATTTTTATGATTGGGCTTCAGTTTTGGTGCTTAGATTACCTTCAAATAAAAACTAAATCTGCTCCATTAAAAACCAACATTTTCAATACAGTTTTCTTTTCCTGTTTATCTGATCATCTTAGCCTATTGAAACTTTAGCATAATACATTTGCCTTGAGAAAGATAACTAGAAGTACTCCAAGGCCATCATATGCTTTTCGGATGCCTGAAGTACAGGGATCTTTATACTGGGTGGCTCTGTGGCTGTGCCGCAATACTTCTCAGGGCAGAAAACAATATATGCATTCCATCTTCGATCAACTTCAAGATGATAAAGGCGTTCTCCGGCTCCATAGCCTCCAAGAAGTTGGTATGATCTCTCTGATTGATCCATTGCTACGCAGAGTTCTTTGGTGCCTGTAGAATTTCAACTCATATAGAGAAATCTTTATCTTGGGGCCCCAAAGGAAAGGGAATTTGATGTAAAAAATAGATCAGAAAATTGGCCTTGAAAAAAGTTAACACTAGATGCGGAAACTCACAGGCAGCCTGCTCTAACTGAGTCTGGTAAATGAATTCCAAGACTGCAGAAATCTCTTTCTCAAATTGATGAAATGGGCCACTCTCAAAGTTCATTTTTCTCAACTTGCAAAGCCCTTCTCCCAGTTCCATCATTGCTCCCTTGTGATTCTGCCCAAGAAAAGCACACCGCATTCATGAATCAACTCATTCACATGATTCACCCATAATGCTACTTTGATTTAGAATGTAAATACTAGTGGAAATTTCAATATAAAGAAATAAGATGAAATTGAATAATATATTAGTTTGTTTGATACAGAATATTGATTTTATAATTAGGTGCAACTATAACATACCATAATCTCTAATGTATGTTTGACGTATATGATTATGTAGATAAAAGACAATATTATCCCTATTAATTTATCCTGAAATGGGGATATTCGTTCCAGAGGGCTAAATTAGATTAACGGGGGGAAAAAAAAGGGACTAGAAGGGAACGAAAAAAATAATGCACCCCCTGGGCCGCCACTACAATAGCAACTTGTAGCTACTACAATAACGGGCTCGATCTAAAAAGGGGTCAGTTCGTAGCTGTAGTAGGTGATATCAAACAAGAGATTAGCATAGATTACTCCATCTTATAGTGGCTATTAGCCACTATCAAATGTGGGTACAGTACAAGAATAAGTTTGAAAAAGCATTTCCTTTTAATTTTTACATCTTTAATTGGGAAAAAAAAGGGTTAGAAGTAGTTGAAAACATACTCCACTTCTTCAACGACTGCTCCAAGAAAATTAAGATAATGTAGAAGTTGAATGCATCGTTTTGACGGTTTTTCCAGCTTCTAATATTTTAGAGGTTATATTTGATAATTTCTTGTCTTTATTTTTTTGAAAAGATCCCAACTAAAGATAATTTAATATTTTTTTACATAAGCTTGAGCAGTTGAATTGATACTATAATACAAAAACGAACTAATGCCTCCTTTAGGTATCTCATTTGAAATCTCCATCAATAATTTTTTTTGTAAAAATTTCGACAATACTAGATACAGAAGAAAGAGTTGAAACATTACTAAATATGAGACTTTAGAACTGCAATCAATCTTCAAAAAGAAGATTTCTCATAAGTTATCTTTCACACTACATTCCCATCCCACTTTTTTATTGCTCAAGCAAACTTATCTACAATCTCCAGAATTAATCAGAAAATAGAAGGCCTTCTCTCAATCACAAACTTCACCCATGTACCCTAAAAACATAGACAAAAATATATGAACTTCTCTTTACCAAAGAATCATACATGAACATCAATTTGGAGCCAACAAACCTGGTTAAAGAGATGATGGAAGCCAACAGCACATTGCAGAATGCCATGCACAAGGGTGCGTGTGGGCTCTTGGGACCTATTCCACAAGGCTTCAAGAACATCATGGCATCTATAGTACTCTCTTCTGTTGAAAAGTGAAACAGCTTCATCAAAGCTGCAAATTTCTTCTTCTTCTTCCTCCTCCTCTTCCTCGTCGATGAAGCCGCCCCGGGTGGTGATTCGATATGAATTTGTTGAGAATTCTATCAGTTTGGTGGGATTATATTGGATTCTTGGATTGGAAAATGATGAAGAAGAAGGGAAGTTAGTGGTTTTAGGATCAAGAAGTTTGGTCAATTTGTTTGGTGATGGATTAATTGTTGGTGGTAGGAGAGAAGTAGAAAGAGTAGCCATTGAAAAATGGCTGTTTCTGCCACAAATCTGAAGAAAATATTTTCCCTGTTTTGGTTTTTCTCTTGCAGGGCTCCTGCTTTTGTGGTGGAGGCTTCATTTTCTGAACAAAAAATATCCAGCACTTTCTGATTTTTTTTCTCCCACCATCTTTTGTTAATTACATTTGTTCCCAATCATTTTTCTTCATATTATTTTTAATTTTTTATAGTAAAATTATTACTTATTCTCAACTAGAGCTACAATTGATTTGAGAGTGTTTGGGAAAAAAGTTTCGACTTTGAGCCCAATAAGTTAAAGTTTTTTAGTTTGAGTTTGACTCCATAAAAGCTAAAGTTTAGAAGTTAGAGGTAGAGCTTGAATATGAAATAAGATCATAATAATATAACATATATTTATTAATATAATAAAATTTTATTTTTTAATCTCTAACGTTAATATATTGTTTCACTTTAGTCCCCAGAACTATTTTTCAATAGTTTTTGGCAGGAAAATTGACCAAGTTTGACATTTTTAAGGGCAAAATTATCAATTTATAATTTTATATTCTACTTTAGTCCCTATATAAGGTTTTATGTTCCAATTTAATCCTTATGTCACTTTTTTTTAAGAAAAAAATTGCATTTTACCACCTATGAAAATGGTAAAGGACCTTATGAATAAAAAAAGACAAAAAACCTCCTTGTTTTGAAATTATACACGCCATTTCCCGCTCTTGATTTGCTTCAATTTAACCTCAATTTTAACATATAAAGTCTATATTACCTTTAATTATTTCATATATTTTTAATTTAATTTAATTTTTTTAAAATATATTTTTGTATATCTTCTTTCATCTCCTTTAAATTCAAAAACTATTTTTAATTTTTGTATTTTCATTTCTCTAACTTATTCTATTTTTTTCATTTTTGTATATATTATATATAAATCTATATATATATTATATATACATATGTATATATTTTATGTTATATGTATATATTATATATTTATAATATATTATATATTTATATATAATATATATTAATAAATAAATATAGATATATAAACATACTCTATAATTATATTTGTATAATGATCCCACTCACCCCTGTACCCCGCACCCTCCACAACCCCCATCCCCAATTGCCTTGCCCCCACCCCATGGTGGTTGGCCATGGCAGCTACCCCCAACAAACAGGAAAAATATTTTTTTTTCGTTCTATAAGATTTTTCGATTTTTAATTTTGTCCTATATGTTATGCAATTTCAAATTTAATCCTATAAGTTAAAAAAATTGCACATTTAGTTCGAAAGTTGCCAGAATCTCATAAAATGGCCGAACATGTTGATGTGGCACACTAGAACTTGTTGAATTTGGGAATTTTTGCTTAGGTGGTAAATTTTTAGCTGACATGGCAATTAATTTTTTTGTCTTGTTGGAAAAAGTCTTTGCTTACTTGAATTTTTGTTAGTAATATTATTATTAATACATTATTAACTATATTATTAATAATAATACTAATAATATTAGATAATTATATTATCATAATAATACTCTTATTATCATTAATAATATTATTCTTATGATTAATTATAGTAATAAAAATAATAAAAATAATTTAATATTTCTTCTTCTTCTTCTTCTTCTTCTTCTTCTTCTTCTTCTTCTATTATTATTATTATTAGTAGTAGTAGTAGTAGTAGTAGTAGTAAAAAAATCATTATATTAATAATATTATTAATACTACATGTTATGAATATAATTAAAATTATTATAATATAATCTTTATTATTATTAATATATTACTTATTATATAATTAATATTATTAATTATAATAGTATCACATTTCATTAATATATTATTAAATATTAATAATAATATGAGTATGTGACTAATATTAGTATCAATTATATATATGCGCATATACTGTACACAAATATATATATATACACACAGGTACATATATTTATAAAAAGAAAAATAAAATAAAATAGGGACTAAACTGGAATATAAAACCTTAGATAGAGACTAAAGTGGAATATAAAACTATAAATTGATAATTTTGCCCTTAAAAACGTCAAACTTGGTCAATTTCCGGCCAAAAACTGCCGAAAAATAATTTTGGGGACTAAAGTGAAACGATATGTTAACGTTAGGGATTAAAAGATAAATTTTTTAATATTGAGGACTAAAGTGATTTTAAAGTAGAACTTTATGGACTAATTTTGTGATTTGCCCTTTCATAAAATATATCAAATTAAATTTGAAATTCAATATGTTACAATGCAAAAGCTTAAAGTGAGCAAAATTACATGATGAAAAATACAATTATGCGTAAAATGTAAGATGACATTCAAGCTAGAGCAAACAATTAATTAAAATTGGAAAATTTTACAATCAAAAGAGGGGGAAAAAGAGCTATTTATTGTGAAAAAGCAATTTTGCAGTGAGATACTTAAGCATAAACACACAAAACAAGTCTTGGAATATGCAATTCCAATACAATTCTCATACACTCAGCAAATTTCCCACAAAATATACTGGCCCATCATATGATAATAGAATTGGTAATAGAAGAGACAAGTAATATCCAAGAAATACTGCATGAACAGACTAGGAAAGTACTGCCAATTCAAGAAAATCACCCATGATCCTCTGCCGCCGCCAATCACTGGTAAGAAAAAACATCCCAAGTTCTCATGCCGCAAAAGCAAGCGACGATCGCGCAGAATGATCGCTCCCTAGCGGCGGTTTATTCGCGCGTGGTGGCCTACCACCCACATGATGCAGCGGAAAAATTGGTGGCCCTTCCGACGGTACGTATTTCACCGGCTGCGGCCCCACGCTCACCGCTTTCTCCTGCCGACAGCTCATCAGAAGCAGCCCTCCGTGCCCCTTTTTCTTCGCGCTGTCTCCGCCTCCGCCGCCCGCTTCCTCCTGCTGCAGGCGCTGCCGCAAGAATGTAGCGGTTCCAATTTCTGAGGCGGAGACGGAGAAGTTGGAGACGCTCGCCCTGTCGAAGCCCTCGGCTGTGGTGACGCTCCAGTCAATGCTAACTTCGCTGGGGGCGTAACATTCCGTCGCGGCTACGCTTGGCGTGGGGGGCTCGTCCAGGCTTCTTCTACCATATTCGATATTTTTGTTGCTGTTCAAATTAATGGATCCGCCGCCATTGGCGGCTGCGAATCTTCTTGCATTGAGCATGGGAGCTTCGTCCAACGAATCCCTCCTGCGGTACGTCGTCATTGGATACGACGTTGTCTGAGTTGAGAAACTCTCGATCTCGAACAAGTCCGAGCTCGCATCGCTGCAAACATCATCATCACGTGCGATCGGATTTCCAAGATTGAAATGCTGACGAGCATTGACGGGATTAATGTCCATTGGCGGCAGCCTGGTGACCGATGACAGCTCGTGCATTGGCTGGAAAACTTCCAAGGAATCACGAGGTGGATCTTCCATAGGATTAATGATCGTTTTTGTTACAATCTCTTTTAAGACAGGCTTGGCGCCGGCGGCCTGAGTGGCGGGGTTTAGTATAGGGAATGAAAAACCCCCAGTTCCATCGCCAAATGGCCGTCCCGAAGCAGAAACCCGCTGCTGGCGCGGCGGATCATTGGGTGGAAAATTATTTTCCGGCGAGAGTCTTTGAGGATTTGGAGCTATATTAACTTTCTGTTGGTGGATTTCCAGGATGTCGTTTGTGATTGAACCTCTCTGGGATATACTAGGTGTTGCTTTGGCCTTGTAAGAATCCCTTTTTGCGTACAAATAGTTGTTGCGATTCTCATTTGGTCCCTCCGACTCCGAGATTATTTCCTTAACCTGAACAGATTTCTCACCACTACAGCAACACTTTCGTCCAAAAATCCATCTTTTAGAACTTCTTTTCTTACCATCATGATCAGAAGGAAAGTTCTTAAGAGAAACTCCAAGTGAACCCGGAGGATTCACCAAGAGACCCGTCTGGCTATTCCAGCTGGCCTCAGATGAAGCTGTGGGCGTCGCGTGGAAAGATCTTGTCCGAAAATTCGGCCTGCCATATCCATCAACAGAAGAAACTGAAGACAACCTTGGATTAACTGATGACAGCATTTCTTGCTGTCTGATTTTCATCTCTTTAGGTTCACTGCTTTCGCTGAAATACTTCTGAGCGTCAAAAATGCTTATTTCTGCGTCATCAATATTGGTGTCGCCATTTTCTTGGGATTTCTGTGAGGGGTCTTTGGATTTGATATAAGAGGAGAAAGATATATCTTCAAAAGTAGTTGAATCTTTCTGCGCAAAGGATCTGTAGTTAAGAGGAGGTGTTTCTAAAACACCAAACATGGGCTGCTGTGATGAATTGTACTTAAAAGTTTTGACTACTGTTGGTGGATCCATCACACACAGTTCGCACACAGAACACACACAGACAGAGTTCTGAGAAAACTGAAATGCTTCTGAATAATACCTGGTATCTGGCCTTAAGTAGACAGCCTCAATTATGTGAAAATATTTCTGATCTACAACAGTAAAACTGTTGGAAAAACTTCCAAAATTTCAAGTAATAAAAGAGGCCATCTACTTAGCATCAAGGTCATGTTGTAGTTCAGATGGTTCTGGACGGAACGAGTAAATGTACAGTAGAATATGAACACTGGGGGGACCCTCATACGAGACAGTCTTAAACCAACAAGATATCAAAAAATACGATGTGCATGAACGTGAATTGAGTGGTCAATATGATGCCACGTCATCATTTTCTTGTTTTCTTTCACCCACCATAAATGGTGATTCATAAAGTTGATATGGTACAACTATTAAAAAATATGACATTTTCAACTTTTGTTGTATGAAGTTTTATTAATAGAAAAGAAGTTTAAGGTTGCTATATTATATATTAATGTCGGAGGTGACTTAAAGAAAACCAAGATACTTTTTTGGGCAACTCATATTAATGGTCTTCTAAGTTCACTTTTAAAATTATTTTAGTAGATCCCTAAAATTAAAATCGCAATTTTACAATTTTTATATTGTAATTTGGTTAGTTCATAACTTATATTTCACTTATCATTTTATCATATGTTACATATCATAAATAAAGTGATAGATGGAATTGAAAGGTGCTCAAGTGAGCACACAATATTTTTCAAGAGCGAAACAATTAAGATGAATGTATATATTGCATCATTTTGAACTTTTGCCTAGAATATGACATTTCTAACTCACACGAGCCATTTTTAGTAAATTTCCATTGAAAATTGGACGGAAAATGTACTAACCAAATTATAACATGAGGGATTGTAAGATGGCATTTTAAAATTAAGGGGCTAAAATGATTGTACACACACATATATATATATAGTTAAGGGACTACTAATATAATTTTCCCTACCTTCTTAAACCACTCAACCACCTTTCATTCAATAATTTTGAATAGACCAACTATATTACACCCAATTTGCCTCCAAGTTTGATAGAGATGCTCTTGTGATTTTGATATATACATGTGTTTCATACCATAATGTAATTTTCTATCAATCTCCATTAACATTGACTTTGCAGACAATGGTTAGTTGATATTACTAAGAGATATGTACTTGAAAAAGATAAGATATATCATTCCTATTGATCTTTATGAGCAGCAATTTGCATAATTTTCAAAGCCTGCAGGCCCCATACCATCAAAAACCTTTCTGTCTGTTTCTTGGACAGCAGAACAATGTCCAGGCTATTAAAAGATAACCATTCCATCCATGATTGCAATATTTCTATTGTTATCTTATCACCTTTTGGAAGCCAAACAGCCAAAAGTTGATAAATCATTCACATGACCATTCCATTCCTTAGGGCTTTTGTCTCCAAGTTTGATGATCCTCTCATTCCATGTGGCTTCTCCATTATATGTACATCATGCATGTTTCACAGCTGCATCACTGATGAAACTGAAAATTCAAAGATGTGTGAATCTGAACTTGGTTAGGGGTCCCAATGAGGGATGACAGGACATTTTAGGATGTTTGGTGGGCTTTCTTTCTTACAATTATTAAGATTTTTCTTGTGGCTGTGAGAAGATCATCAATTTGGGAATTGTGCCCAAGTGTTGTTGGTGGGCAGGTATTATTAGATCATGGCTTGCATTTAGAACTGTAAATGGAATACATGGCTTGCATGTATTCGAAGCGAATATTAAACGAATTGAATATGTAATTATCATATTCGTATCCGCTTACAGTTGGATATCTACTAATCAAATAAGGATAATATTTGAACGAATACAGATACTATTCACTACAAACAGATTCTGATGTGAACGATAAACGAATTTTCGAATATTCATTTATAATGGTACTTGCATTAATATTTTCCATTTGATTCTTTTTTTTTCCCCTCTTGTGTTCGCAGTTGCTGGATTTATGTTACTGTTATATCCTTCAATGAACCATGAAGGAAAGTTGGGAAACTAATAATCCCCATTTGGGTTGGTCTACAAATTGTCTTAAATCAAAGGAAATGACTAGAATTGCTGTTATTTGGACGAAAACGTTCAATACTTATGATGAGGGTTCGATCCGTTGGGTCAGGATTCGAGCTGGTATATGGATAGAACTTGATCTGGAAGATTCGTGTTCTTGATTGATTAGGGGTAGAATCCTGCAATCACAGTAAACGTTAGGCTAGCCGAGAGGCCCTCGGCTCAAACCCTCCGACGCTCAAGTCAGTATAAATCGACCTTCGGAATCGACCAGCGGAGTAAGGGCTTTTCGGTGTATATGAGTGCGTACCTCTGGGATGCAAGGTTGAGGGTATATATATCCTTCTTCCGCTAGGAAATGTCTGGAAAGCCCTTAGGTATCTCCTGGGGACACTAACCTTGGGCCTGGGGTATTTGGTCATTTCCCCTATTTGAATATTTCCAGCCAACTGCCCTTCCCAGTTTCAAGGACAAAATAGTACACTGTAGCGGCACCTGCTGTGTCAGACGGTGAGAGGGACGGCATGCGCCATTAATGCGAGGGCGTGGCGCCTGCCAGTGTATTTAATGAGGTGGCAAAGTATTGTACTGGTCTCGACCTCAGCCTCGACCTCGACTACGACCAGGTAGACTGAGGTCGAAGATTTTCGCAGGCCGCAGGAGCCTGACTGGGTCTGTGCAGATCTGGTCGAGTGAAGTCGATGAGACGTATGGGCCTTGAGTCTCAGTTGGGCGACCATCTCCCACTGGGCCTTGCTGGTTTGGGCCCAAGCATTTAGGCCCTCCTATATCATGAGTCCCCCCACTTCGCAAGGCTGAACGAGGTATCGACGAAAAGCATTGGGAAGTAGCGAAATCGTTATTAATGACAGTCGACTAGGGTTTTTGAAAATTGACCAGGGTTTGGCGCATTAATTAAGCGGTTACATCGTGGCGCTCGTGGGATGGCGTGGCAGTTACAGTCATTATGGCAAACGTTTGGTTTACCGTGCCCCTTTCCTTATAAATACCCACTGTAATTCTGGCCATTTTTACTTTTACTGCTTTAGAATCTGCGCGAGAGCTTGTAGAAAAACTCTTGGGTGCCCAGACTATTTGAATCTAAACTTTCGCGTTCATCCCCCCGGTTTCCTACGTTTAACTTCCATTTCCAGTAAGTGTTCCGCTGTTTTTACTTCCTATCATCTGCTTTTCTTTTGAGAAATCATGCTAGGATTATATAGTTCTGAGGGTAGTCAGAGGGGGATAGTAAGGCCACCCAGTCGGAAAGGCGTAGGTATTCCCCTATGCCGTCTGACGAGTCATCGGCTGATGATTCTAATTCCAGCAGCTCGAGCAGCAACCGCGGTGGGGAGGAGGCTGGGCCTAGCCAGGTACCCCCATCGCAAGGTCGATTATTTACTCCCAGTCATTATAGCGAAATAGTGTCTACTATGAACCTTGGGGACTTAAGACGTCTTAGGGAGCTCTATCATATTCCCCATGAATACCAGCTTTTAACCCCTGGGCCACCTGGTCGAGTGCATCGCGCCCCTGCGGGTTGCATAACTATGTTCGAGGACGCCTTTAGGTGTGGGCTTAGGTTCCCTTTAAGTGACAACATGATAGGTCTGCTTAGGGGTTTCCAAGTATGCATAACCCAGCTTCTGCCCAACTATTTTTCTACTATTTGTAGCTTCATAGTTTTAATGTGCCTGTTCAACCAACCAGCCAGCTTCGAAAACTTTTCCAACCTGTTTCATCTTCCCATGTCTCGTAAGTCTAGCAGTGCCGATGAGTTGGGGTTCTATTACCTCACTGCTCGACCTCGTCGGAGATTTCTGGTAGCCCCCTCCTCTTCGTATGGTCAGGAGTGGAAAAAACGCTACCTTTTTGTTCGAGTGAAGGGGGGTTTTGATATTCCTCGGGGTTGGTGGAGGGGACATGTCGACGTGCCTGGGAATATGACTCCGACCTGGCCGAACACATTCGTGCGGGATCTGGTCGAGTTCGGACCCATCGAGGCCTCTGTCTTCATTGAGGAGAGGCAATTAGTGTTGGCCGGGCTGTCGCCGGCCCCCATAGATTTTTCTGCTGATTATGAGATAGGTAGATGGAGTGTGCTTTATGCTTTATTATTTGTCTATCTTTGATGATCTGCGTGGTTCTTTGGCTTTGACTTCTGTTGAATTTGATGTGCGCAGATCGAGAAGAGATCATGAACAGATCAAGAGTCGAGGCGTTGGCCTGAGCAGAAAGGAACCAGCAGTGCAGGCAAGGCGCTGCTTCTTATCGAGAGCCCTCAATGGACGACGAGCCACGTCGATTGACGGCAACTCCTACCCCCTCGCCGACCCCCTCGCCAGGTCGAGTAGTAACAGCCCCGAGCGGGGGCCCTACTGGTCGGGGCAAAAGATCAATGGGCGAGCAGAGTGGTCCTCCGCCCAAGAAGATTGCCGCAGGGAAGGGCAAAGGAAAAAACACAGGGTTGGGGATGCCAACAAAGAACGATCTCTTCGGAGATCGAGGAGCCGATGCGTTGTTTAACCTGCGAAAGTTTCCGTCTCCCCGGTTTGGGTCGAACCCAAGCCTCGCCGTAAACGACTCCTCGAGCATGGTTGCATCGGGGCCCACCGAGGTGGACCTTTTGAAGGTGCTGATGGCTGGTCAGTTCCTGGCTGACCAGAAGAAGATAATGGGCATGAGCCAGGCTGCTGCCCTCTGTGAGTTCGCATATCACGCGAACATGGTAAGATTTCATTTTCTGCGTCTCTGCATATTTATACTTTTCTTGATTTGATAGTAGTGACCTTTATGTCACAGGTTGGGCAACTGGGCTACAATTTCTACCGCCGCTCCGAGCTGGCGCTTACTAATCGAGAGCAGTTAGATGCTGGCGGTGATGTTGAAACTTTGAAGGCTCAGCTGGAGTCTTCCCAACTGCAACTCGAGGAGCTGGAAAAGCAAGTTAGCCAGCATGCCTGGGAGATGGAGGAAAATGATGAACATGTCCTTATCGCGGTGACGGAGCAAACCAAGATGGATGAAAAGTTGAAAAAATTGGAGTTGGATGTGCAAGTTGCCTATGAATCTAGTCGGGCCGCTGGTCGGAGTGAGCGTCTGGTCGAGGCCAGGGCTGAGTTTGCTCGGATATTGCCTAAGGTCCTCCGGGAGGCTGTGCAGCAATTCATAGTTAGCCCGGCTTTCCAAGATGCAAGCGTTGTGTTGGCTCTAGATGATGCGCGGAACGCCTTCCAGAAGGTGATCCAACAAATGCAGTTTTTAGGCTATGCTCTCCGACCTGAAGACCGCTCCAGAGTGAGCCACGCTCTCGACGAGCAGCTTTGACCATACCCCGAGGAGGAGGTCGATACCGAGGAAGCGCCCGTTAAGGAAGGGCCAGGGGTCGAACTGTCGCCCGAAGAGAAAAAGCGAGCAGAACTTGATGCAAAACTGAAGGCAGTGGCCCGGGAGTTTGAGTTCACCAGGGACCTGGCTTTCGACGTGTCAGAGGGAAGAACTGATGTGGCTTCCTTCTTCCCGGCTACCGAGTGGCTGTTCCTTAAAGCTGCAGATGGCCCCTCTCGGCCCGTGACAGACGCCGTCCCCGTCGCCATGGCGCCGCCCGAGCCTCAACGAGCCTCTGTTTCATCTGGTGCACCTGCCCTTGCCGCCGCTCCCAGCATTGAAGAAACGGACAACTCGAATTAGGCCCAGTTATCTTTTTATTTCATCTTGATGTACATGCCTCGCCGAGGCATTTAACACTTAATGGAATTGTTGCCTCTCTGAGGCTTTTACTGGTTCATTCATGGAGTTTGCCTCAATGAGGCTTTTGTTAAATTTGTGCGTGAATTTCAACTGCAATTTCACTCATGATTGTCTCTGCTTTTGTTTTGAGTTGTTTCGTCGAGTGGCCGCGAATGTGGCGAGTAGTTTATCATCACGTTGAGTTGTTTCATTGAGTTATTTTGAGTTGTTTTGGAACAGCTTTCGCGAGTGTACGATAAGTTTATCATCGTTGCCATTTGCAATTAACAACTTGTAAATTAGGTCGGCTCACTGGGCTCGACTTCGTGCTTATAGGCCATTTCGCCAACTGCGAGGTCGGCATGTTGATTTCGACAGCAGGGTCGACCATGTGATCTTAGCGCAAAGGCCTTGACTTGGTGGCTGTGAGATTTTCGTCAACTACCGGGTTGACTTAGGTGGTCTCGGCGTTTAGGCCTTAACTTGGTGGCTTTTAGCCTTTTTGTCGACTGCGGGGTCGACTTAGGTGGTCTCAGGCGCTTAGGCCTTGACTTTGTGGCTTTGAGCCTTTTCGTCGACTGCGGGATCGACTTATGTTGGGAAGGATTGGATCTATTTCACTCCGCTTGAACATATTACAACTTCATTTCTTTGGGTTGATACAAAAGTCATCATTAACCAATTACACAAAGAACTTTTTCAAGTTTACCGCATTCCAGGGTCGAGGTAGCTCGTAGCCTGATGCATCAACTAATCGATAGGCATTATTTTTAGACACCTTGATGATTGAGTACGGTCTATCCCATTTTAGGTCAAGCTTCCCAACAGGTTTAGACACTTCTACTTTTTTTAGGACGAGGTCGCCAACCTTAAAGCTCTGCGGTCATACTGACCTATTATAGCGATCTGCCATCTTTGAACGATACCGCTGCATTGTGTTGTAAGCTGCATGGCATTTCTCGTCGATAGTGATTAGGTCCAGCGTCCTCTCCGATGTATTTGCTATCGGGTTGTAGTGGATCACTCTTGCTGTGTGCTGGATTAATTCTGACGGGATCACCACCTCAGATCCGTAGACTAGGCTGTATGGGCTGTGTCCTGTGGCTGTTCGAGGCGTCGTTCTGTAGGCCCAAAGGACACCAGGGAGGTCTTCTGCCCAGTTGGCCCCTGTCGCCGTTATTCGACTCTTGATATGGTCGAGCACAGTCCTGTTGGTAACCTCGGTATGTCCATTGGCTTGCAGATTCCCCAAAGAAGTAAAATGCTGGGCGATCCCCAAAGTCTCGCACTACCTCCTCGTATTTTTGCTCTGGAATTGGGTGTCGTTATCTGAGATTAGGACTTTAGGCAACCCAAATCGGCATACAATATTCTTCCAAATGAAACTTTTAATGGCCGTGTCGGTGATCTTTGGGACAGCCTCGGCTTTCACCCATTTTGTAAAGTATTCAACGGCCACTATGATGAATTTTCGCTGGCCGAAAGTTTTTGGGAGCAATTCGGCTATGTCGATCCCCCACTGGTCAAACGGCCAGGTGATGTTAACATTGGTCATCGGTGCGGCTGGCTGGTGCTGAATGTTCGAATGAATTTGACATGATGGGCATTTTTTAGCGAAATTGATAGAATCTCTCAACAAAGTTGGCCAGAAATACCCGTAGCGAATGACCTTGTGAGCCAGGGATCGACTGCCCGAGTGGTTGCCGCAAATACTGGCATGCATTTCCCACAATACTTCATTAGCCTGGTCGGGATCCAGGCATCTGAGTGGTGGCCCCGCTATTGATCTCTTGTACAGTTGTCCGTGCTCATCCAGCGCATATTTGGGTGCTAAACCCTTCAGTCTACGTGCGTCCCTATCATCGTCGGGTAAGGTGCCCCGATTTAGGTAAAGTTTGATTGGGTGCTGCCAAGAAAGGGTTGTTTGCTCGAGGCACTCGACCAAGCCCTGGTCGGGGGCAGGGACGCAGGGCTGGTCGGCGACAAGAAATGTTATTGTTCTTTCTCTAGTGCCTTTCGTCGAGCTGGCCAGCTTAGAGAGCGTGTCTGCTCACTCATTTTCTGATTGAGGGACTTGGCTCAGCGAAAAATTTCTGAAAATTTGCCTCAACTGGTGTATTTCTGCCAAATACTATGCCATTTTGTATTCTTTCGCCTCAAAATTGCCTTCGACCTATTCTGCAACGAGCTGAGAGTCGGTGAATGCTGCCAGCTACTTGACCCCGCGGTCTGCGGCCATGCGCATTCCTGCAATAAGAGCCTCATATTCTACTTCGTTATTAGTGACCGAAAGTTGAGTTTTACTGCAAAATCATCGTCCTCGGCCAACGGAGACCGGAGGGATATCCTTAATCCTCCTCCAGATGATGTGGCGGACCCATCGACGTGCGAGGTCCACCAGGGCGTGCTCTCAACATCCCGAGTCAGCTAGTCGACTCTTTCGACGATGAGTCGGCCAGCACCTACGCTTTATGGCAATCCGCGATTGAAATTAGATGTTGAATTCCCCAAGTTCGATGGCCCATTTGGGGAGCCGACCTGAAGTGTCTGGCTTCGATAGCACCTGCTTTAGCGGCTGATTCATCAACACCACAATTGTGTGGGATTGAAAATAAGGCCGCAGTTTCCTATCCGACGTGACTAGGGCCAGAGCAAACTTCTCGATCTCCAAATAATTATGCTCGGGTCCCTGGAGAGCCTTGCTGCAATAGTATACTGGACGGGGGTTTCCTGCTCTGATCGTCGTCAACACTGAACTGATGGAGGCCAAAGAGACCGCCAAATATATCTGTAGTACTTCTCCCAGCTCGGGTTTGGCAAGCAAGGGTGGGGAAGAGAGGTATTGCTTGAGGTTGAGCAAGGCTTGATCACACTATTGGTCCCATTTGAATCCAGATTTCTTCGCGTTTCTCAATATTTTGAAGAAGGGTAGGCTCTTGTCCGCTAGCTGAGCTATGAATCTGCCCAAGGCTATAACTCTGCCGACCAGGCGCTGGACTTCACGAACCGTGTGAGGTGGGGCGATGTCCAAAACTGCCTGAATCTTTTGCGGGTTGGCTTCAATGCCTCTCTGACTGATCATGTACCCCAGAAATTTACCTCATCGAACCCCGAAGGTACACTTGGTAGGATTGAGCTTCATACCAAAAGCTCTCAAAATAGAAAATGTGTGGTTGAGGTCGATCAAGTGGTCTTCGGCTCTTTCAGTCTTTACAATCATATCATCTACATAGACCTCCATCGACTTCCTAATTTCATTCTTGAACATGAAGTTAACTAATCTCTGGTAAGTTGCCCCTACATTTTTAAGTCCGAATGGCATGACAAGGAAGCAATACACCCCATTGGGAACGACAAAAGATGTTTTGTCCTTATCTTTAGGTGCCATGAATATTTGATAATAGCCCTGAAATGCATCGATCATGCTAAGCAATTCGCAACCAGTAGTAGAATCAACAAGTAAATTAATACGAGGCAAGGGGTAAGGATCCTTAGGGCAAGCTTTATTCAAATCCGTAAAATCATTACACATTCTCCATTTCCCCTCATTCTTGGGGACAAGTACAACATTACAAAGCCAAGATGGATACTGGATTTCTACAATGTAGCCCACTTCCAAAAGCTTGCCGACCTCCTCCTCAATGATCTGGGTTCGCTCTGCATTGAAGGTCTTTTTCTTTTGCCGCACTGGCTTGTGGGCTGGGTCCACGTTGAGTCTATGGACAATTATGCTGGGGTCAATGCCCTGCAGATCCGCAACTTTCCAGGCGAAGACATCGATATTGCGTCGGAGGAAGTCGATCATAAGGCATTCTAGTCGATCCCTTATATCACTCCCAACTCTGGTGGTCTTGTCGGGGTTCCCAAGCTCGAGCTCAATTATTTTGAATTCACCCACAGGCTCGACCCTCGTATCTTCCAGCTTTCTTTTCTTCGAAGAAGGTCCCTCCTCGGGTTTCGCTATAGGAGCGTCCCCCGAGGGCTTCAATTCTGGTCTCTTTTTCTGTTTGCTGGAGTCCACCGAGATTGTATAGCAGCGCCAAGCAACCTTAATGTTGCATAACAGCTCGCCAACTCATGCTGGGGTCGGGAACTTTATTTTCATGTGGTAGGTGGATGCAATGGCTCTGAAATCATTTAGGGCTGGTCGACCTATGATGACATTATAAGCAAAAGGGGCGTCGACCACCAAGTAGCTGATCATCAGAGTTCGACTGCGGTGACCTTGCCCGAATGTAGTGGAAAGGTTGATGGATCCTTCTGGGATGATCTCTGATCCACCAAATCCGACCAAGGGTGTCCTGACCAGATTAAACTTCAGCTTCCCCAGTTTCATTATGTTCAGGGTCGACAATAATATGATGTTCATAGAACTCCTGTTGTCGACCAGCACTTTCTAGACCACAAAGTTGGTTATCTCAATGGCGACCACCATTGGGCAATCAATCTTTCAGTCAACTCCTCGGTTCTCAAGGTGGTCCAGGTTTGCGTCGGTAAAGGAAATTGGTTCGGCACTGGTTGTCAGCTGGAATACTGTTTTGACTTTAGATGGTCTGGTCAAGTCGAGCTGTCTCTGAGTCTGCTTCCTTGCATTCTGGGAATCTCCCCCCGTGGGCCCTCCGGCGATCATATCGATAACACCCCTGATGGGTGGGTGGGGTTCATGGGCAGGTCGCTTCCCCTTGTCCTTTCTTCTCGGGCTGACCGACCTTTCTCTTCGGGGAGTCCGGTCAGCCATGCCCTCCTCTCTTCGAGCCTACTCCTCGACAAACTTCTTCAAGTGGCCTTGCCTAATCAGCCTCTCGATTTCATCTTTCAGGTTGAAGCACTCCTCGGTATCGTGCCCCTTCTGCTTGTGGAAATAGCAGTACTTCTTGGACTTCTTCATGGCCTCTGTTTTCGCAATTTTTTGAGGCTTCTTAAGCAGGTTATCATGTTAGATGGCAAACAACACTTCTTTCCTTGGCATGGTCAGTGGGGTATATTCATGGAAGCACTTGATCGAGGAGCGGCGTCCTTCCCTGTTTTGTCTGTCATCCTTCTCCTTGCCTTTCTTCTTGTCGGCCTCCATGCTATCGCATTTCATTTTTTTCATCTCCTCCTGAGTCATATACCTCTCCACGAGGTCGAGGAGCTCCTCATCGTCTTGGGCTACACTTTCACTAAAGCATTGACGCACTCCTTGTATCTCAAACCCAAGAACAATACATCAATCAAAAACTCAATCCTTGGGCTATCGATCTTTAACACCTCCGTGTTAAACCTGGTGAAAAAATCCCGCAGGGATTCTCCTTCGGCCTGCTTCACCATGTGCAGGTGGGTATGTGGGAGTTTCACCTTCCTCCTGCTGGTAAACTGGTGCAGAAACTTATTGCACAACTGGTCATATGAGAAGATGGACACAGGCTCCAACTTCACGAACCAGTCTAAAGCCACTCCCTGGAACGTGGTTACCAACATCTTTGCATGTATGTACTCGTTGTGCCCATGCAACTGCATCATGTGCTTGAACTACAGCAAGTGTTCATTCGGATCTGTGGAGCCATCATACCTGGGGAGTCCCATAGGGATCTTTGCATCAACAGCGATGCGCTCGTCAATGATTTCCAAAACGAACGGCGAGTCCCGTTCCCTTCTGAACCTCAGTGGCCCCTCCGGCTGGACAACTCTGTTTGTGTTCCTTCTTGAGAGCTCCTCCAGGCGCTTATTCAACTGTTGTACCTGGTGAGACACCTCCTCCAACTCCTGCTGGTCTTGGCCTGGCCTGCATCTGGAACGCTCGGCCCTATCGCGCTGCGGGGCTCGAAGGGACCGAACGTTATGGTTTATGGAGTCTGCTACTTCCTCTCTTGGTGGGGGGGTGGACTGCCTCTCTAGGAAAGCGACCCGGGCTTAACTCTCTCCGGGATTGGGTCCGGAGAGACTCCGATCGCTGGGAGTATTCCACTGGCCGCCCCCTTTCTGGAGCCGCAGGCTGGGGTGTGGCACTAACCGCCGGCTTCGGTTGCACGGCATGTCTGTTTAGGGCGGCGGAAAGTTGGGCTAAAATCTGCTCACTAATAAGCTGCATCAACTGCGGCATTGTGAGGGTAACCACAGGCTCGAGTTGAGTATTGGGTCCTTGTGCATTTGGTTCTGGGTTCTGACGTGGGGGAGGAGAGCTGGATCTCCTGTTTTCTTCTCTCCCGGATGGAGCTCGCCTAGTGTTTACCATTTTCGATAGAGGATTCTGCTTTCCCACAGACGGCGCCAAATGATGAGGGTTCAATCCGTTGGATCAGGATCCGAGCTGTTATATGGATAGAACTTGATCTGGAAGATTCATGTTCTTGATTGATTAGGGGTAGAATCCTGCAATCACAGTAAATGTTAGGCTAGCCGAGAGGCCCTCGGCTCAGGCCCTCTGACGCTCAAGTCAGTATAAATCGACCTCCGGAATCGAGCAGCGGAGTAAGGGCTTTTCGGTGAATATGAATGCGTACCTCTGGGAGGCAAGGTTGAGGGTATATATATCCTTCTTCCACTAGGAAATGTCTGGAAAGCCCTTAAGTATCTCCCGGGGCCACTAACCTTGGGCCTGGGGTATTTGGTCATTTCCCCTATTTGAATATTTTTAGCCAACTGCCCTTCCCGATTTCAAGGACGAGATAGTACACTGTAGCGGCACCTGCTGTGTCAGACGGTGAGGGGCACGGCATGCGCCATTAATGCGGGGGCGTGGCGCCTGCCAATGCATTTAATGCGGTGGCAGAATACTGTACTGGTCTCGACCTCAGCCTCGACCTCAACCACGTCGACTGAGGTCGAAGATTTCCGCAGGCCACGGGAGCTTGACAAGGTCTGTGCAAATCTGATCGAGTGAAGTCGATGAGACGTATGGGCCCTGAGTCTCAGTTGGGCGGCCATCTCCTGCTGGGCCTTGCTGGTTTGGGCCCAAGCATTTGGGCCCTCCCATATCAACTTAAGTCAGTCAGTAATAGTATGAAAATTTTCAATAATAAATGCTTACTTTTATCATCATTTGATTTGACGTATTATACAGAATGGTAAAGATAGGCATTCATAATAAAAATTACAAATTGATCATTTTATCACCAAGTTATTAAAATAATTAAACTGTCAATTTATTTGATGATTGTACGACCTTTCAGTATTTTTGTTAATATCATATATTTATGAAGGAGTGTATTTATAATGCTTTTATAATTCAATGTGTATCTTTGAAATATTTTTATGACAAATTTTATTATGCTGATATTAAAATATCTTAAATATAAATGTCATTTTCATACCCAATTATAGAAAGAGTGTTTTGGATCTTGTAATCGAACTCTTGAAATAAAGTTAATGTTGTTCTATCTCAAATCTCAATTTAAAGAATCTTAATGTATCTTCTCTGCTTCCCCCTCCAACATTACTTACCCATGGAATAGGAAATGAAATAGAGGATCTAAACTGCTTTATATTCATCCTCCATCTTCATCTATTTCGTTCCTCCTCTCAAATACCGTCCAACCCCTTCATCCAAAAGTTTTTCCATTGACGCCGTTAACCAACACAATAAAAGTCATGATGAAGAAAAAGAAGAAGAAGAAGACGAAAGTGAAAAAAGAGAAAAGAAATGAACATGTAGAGACCTCTAAATTGTTTTTATTTGTGAAAGTCTTATTTTTAAAAAATATTTTTCTTTTTAATATTTTAATCTTACCATAATAGAGGGAAGTATTTAAATATATTATTATTCTTTTTTAACAAATTCAAGAATGATAGTTATCTATCTATAGAGCCGAAAAGGCCACGTACAACTAATATTTTGGCTTAAGAGGACTTTTTCTTAATTTATTGCTTATATTTTTGTAGTGTTTCCGTGCGTATATACATATATATAATATTATTACATATATCCTATGTAGATTTTTAATTATACCAAGAGTATTTTAGTCAACGAAAATTATAAAAATGGATAGATCAGTGAAAAGTGTGGAAAGTGTCATAAAGAGAAAAGGTGTGGAAAGTGTCATAAATTTAGAGGGAAAGTTCTGATAATATAAAAGATGAAGTCGTAATTGATATTAATTTATCTTATTTCAGAGTTGTTTTTGTTTAGTAGTATGTGGCCCAATAATATAAGTTTCTCATATGAGTGAAAGGTTAAAAGTTCAAATTTTAATAAATTTTTTATATGTGTGTGTATAATTAAAAGAAATTATTTCAATGAAGATACAATTAGTAAATTAATTCTTTTCAAATAAATTGACAATCGGAACTATTGCTTACCAAAATTCTAGTTTAGGCGACAAACTCTAGGCAATTTCATAATAAGCACTAAGTATGTTCATATCATACCTAAAAAGTACTATAATCAGGAAAATTTCTCATCAATTATTTAGGAGTTATATAGTAAAAATTTACATAGAAGGAGAAGGAGAGATCATAAAGAGAAGAATAGAAAATATAGAAGTTACTATAAAGAGAAAAAAGAAAAGAAAAAAAAACAAATATATATATATATATATACACACACAAAAGAAAGGAAAAGAAAATGTGAATAAGAATAAGAAGTTAAAAAGAGAAGAAAAGAAAAAGAGAGAACAAGGGGAAATTATAAAGAGAAGAAAAGGAAAATATAAGGAAGAAAAAATAATTATAAAGAGAAAAAGAAGAAATAGAAAATTTTATGAAGAAGAAGAAGCAAAAAAAAGAGAACAAGAAAAAGTTATAAAAGGAAAAGAAAAGGGATACAAGAGAAGAGGAAGAAAAATTAACTATAAGAAGAAAATATAAATTATTATTTATACATATGTACATTCGGAGTTCTATAGATTCAAACTCTAACATAATACTTTATGTATAGTATAAGACTTATGTGATCGTGTCAAAAGACTCTTGGCAACTACATAAAAAAAATTGTATGCATGAAATTTATATTATTGAGCCAAAGGTTTTGGCAACTACAAAAAGAAAACTTTATGCATGAGACTTATATTATTGGCATTTTTGTAACTGTAAAAAGAAAATATAAGGAAGAAGAAGAAATTATAGAGAGAAGAAGACGAAAATATATAAAATTATTCAATTTTATAAAAACAAAAAATATATATAAGATGTTATTGAAAAAATATATATATATATAGTTGTACGAATTCGAACCTGATTTTTAAAATATTATGTAAATTGGTTGATGTAGGACGTTATTCTTACTTGCATAAAATAATCATAAGTTATTTTAAGAGTATGAGTGGAAAGTTGAAAGTATGGGTAGACGAAAGGAAATTACCAGGTGTGTTAGTGGCAAGAAAGAGTTATAAAAGGAATTACTGGGCAGTTAGTAGCAAAAATGAGTTATCAAAGTACTTGTAGGGATAATTTTGGTAAATAATAATTTGATGTATAGTTTGAAAACAGTCATTTTGTGAATGGAAGGATCCTTATATTTTCATATAATACTAGCGGTTGTCGTATGCGATTCTTACACACATATATATTTTTATATGATAATAAAATTATTTTTTTATATCAATTTCAATACATCATATAATAAGTCACATTTTTGTCAATTTCAATATATCAAAAAATTCTAGGACACGCATTAGGCATAAGAAACTTATATTACTTGATTATATATGTTACCGACATGTCAATATTATCAGCAATAATTGAGCCCATAAAGTAAGGATAATAATGAGAAAGAAAATAACAAAAATCTAAAAATCATAAAGAGAATAAGAAAGGACTAGAAACCGATTTCAGTATAATGTTGATGTTCTCTGCAACGTTACTGTTGCTTGCATTGTGCAGGGCATTCTCCCTACTGAACTTCCCTAGCTTCTAGTAATGATCGCTTTTGCAGAAAAATGCACATAAAGTTTGAGTGGGGGATAGCTTTTGAGGATGAAATGGTTGTTCTTAGTGTCAGAGTGGAGGATGGAGTTATGAAGTTGTCGGATATGGTTCTACTAGGAGTCTTTTGGGGCCGTGGGTTCTATGTTAAGTATTCTTTTAACCTTATTATTGAAGTTTTTTTTTTTTGAAGTTAATTTAGAGGACAAAATTGAAATATCTGCAAAGTTAGTGTCCAAAGTGCTTTTATGTGCTGATATTTATATTTTAGCCTTCAATTTTTATTGATCATTATGCTTGTTGAAACAATTGAAGGGTATTTTATGTGAAAATATATATATATAAAAAAAATGCCACAGTAGACATAAAAATGACTTCATTTTTAGAATAACTAATAGTCCTTGTATGCGATTCTTGCATGCATAAAATATTTTTGAGTAATGGATATTATTTGTGCATATTTTTACATTTATTAAACTAAAAATTGACATACATTTAAAATGTATATTTGTAATTTACATAATTATGAAAAGATAGTTCATATAAAATAAATATTTCATAGTTCATTATCATGTCAAAGAAAAAGAATTCAAAATTCATCAAAGTATTGAACTTATCTTGTGATAATTTAAGCTTTTGAAGATATGATGGTTGTTTGGAATGTATATTACAATTACAACCTCATTTCATCATCGATATTACATTTTTTTTTTACAAAAAATTGAAGGGTAAAACTCATAAAAATATACAAATAAAGAGAAGATGGAAGACAACGATGATGAACCCTTTTGTGGTCCCATGGCACAAGACCCTTATGAGGGAGATTTTGATGAGGTCATGGTTGACATTACATCTCACTTGAGAGACAACAACTCTTAAAGATTATATGGATTGTCCTTAAAGGAAGGAATAGAACAAAAATATTATTGTACTTCATCCTGAAAGGAATTATTAATTATTCAGATGTGTTGTATAGATTAATTTTGTTTTATAATTTTTTGAGTTCTGCATCTTGCTCTACTTCTATAAAAAAAGGATTGATGGAGAGGATATAGTGTGGGAAAAAATCTATTAGTTTTATATTTATCAATTTTATGCCTTCCTATCCTGTAAGCAGTTCTTGTACAAGTTTTCCAGTCCTATTCTATGTAAGTTTTGTTTATGAAATAAATTAAAGTTTTATATTTTATATGTCTACGCACTCTTTGAATCATTACATATTACATGTTATCAGATATAAACATAATAGATGACAAAAGGTTATCATAGAACATAATATGTAGGTTAAAAATAACAATTGTTACATAAATTTTAGTTATGATGATTTAGAAAAAGAAGCGAAGGTATTTTAAATACATTACATGAAAAACACAACAAAAATGGAATAAATACTTTATTAATAATAGTGTGTGTATATATATAATTTTCATATTTTGCATCGTATTTAAACTTCAAACCCAATGAAACTATAATATTGGAAGAAAAGTATTGTTAAATAAATAACAGCCAAACAACCATGAACATGATAGAAACAGATTAAAATGAGGTTATTAAACTTATGAAATAGAAATTATATAGTTATAGGATGAAAAGGTGTGCTAGAAATAAATGGAGAAAATTCGCAAAAAAAAAAAAGAAAAAAAAAAGCAGGGGAATAAATAAAGGGACACTTATTTAAAAGTACCAAACACACTTTCCACTTTTATGATCAGTACTTACTTGATTTTTGTTAGAAAAAACTCCCTATTTTTGTTAAAAGTTTAGAGATCACTCCTCATTCACTTGATTTGACAAAAATGTCCTTAAGTATAATATTTTTCATTAATTTTTTTCTCACTTCTTTTTCATCTGGACAAGCAAACAGTAAACCCTATCATACCAGAAACAAAAAGAACAGAAAAAACGCAACAAGCTCCACGGCGGGAACGAGAATAACGTTAAAGCCAAAAACCACCAACCCGATAGCTGCATTGTCTTCTTCTCTTTTTATTTTCATCATTTTCGGGTTTCTTCTTCTTCTCAGTTGCTTATGAGTTTCTTATATTTTTCTGACAATGTCAACCAGTAGTGAAGTAGGAGTGTTCAATCAAGTTAACGGACATATACATTAATCTCGCAAGAAAATGGAGTGAAATCAATGCCGAACACTTCAGTTTGCAATACATAGCTCCACATTAAAGATTGTACATGAGTTTGACTGATGATGACGGTGTCATGAATATGGTCTTACTGCATTTAACATTGAAGATGAATATTGTTGACATCCTGGTAAACCGAAATGATGAATTAAGCAGCAGTGCAAAGAAGAGCAGTGATGGTTTAAGGTAATACTTCTACAGAATCTAAACTGTACTGCAGTTTGTAAAGTTTTGTACTTGAAGTGTTCTGAAATTGTACTCTATTATGTATGTTTTTTACTTCAAGTATTCTATTAATGGATTATCCAAAATTGTACTGCAACTTCTAGCAGTTTATACTTGAAGTGTTCCTAAACTATACGTCTTCTATATAAAATTATTCTTTTAATTTTCTGAAATTATACTTCATTTTATCAAAGATTGTACTATATTTATTGAAGTTATATACTTTAAGTGTTATGTTTATCAATTAACCAAAATATACTGCAGTTGCTAGGGCTTTATACTTCAAGCGTTCTAAAATTGTACTTCACTTTATCTAAAATTGTACTTTTATTTTCTGAAATTGTACTTTCTTTTGTACTTCATTTTATCTAAACATGTACTTTATTCATTGAAGTTCTATACTTCAATTGTTTCGAAGTTGTACTTCATTTTGTCTAAACTTATACTTTAGTTATTTGAATCTATTATTTAAGTTTAAAGTGTTTTACTAATAGATTATCCAAAAATTGTACTGCAATTGCTAAAGTTTTATACTTCAAGTGTTTTGAAATTGTACTTCACTTTATCTAAAATCGTACTTCTATTTTTTGAAATTATACTTCATTTCATACATTGTTTTACCTAAACATGTACTCTATTTATTGAAGTTCTGTACTTCAAGTGTTCTGAAATTGTACTTCATTTTATCTAAATTTGTACTTCAATTATTTGAATCTATTATTTAAGTTTTATACTTCAAGTGTTCTACTAATGGATTATCCAAAATCGTATTGCAATTGCTAAGGATTTATACTTCAAGTGTTCTAAAATTGTACCTCTATTTTCTGAAATTATACTTCATTTTACATAAACATGTACTCTATTTATTAAAGTTCTATACTTCAAGTGTTTTAAAATTGTACTTTATTTTATCTAGACTTATACTTCGGTTATTTGAATCTATTATTTAAGTTTCAAGTGTTCTACTAATGAATTATCCAAAAATTGTACCGCAATTACTAAGGTTTTATACTTAGGTGTTATGAAATTGTACTTTACTTTATCTAAAATTGTACTTTTATTTTTTAAAATTATACTTTATTTTATACATCATTTTACCTAAATCTGTACTCTATTCATTGAAGTTCTATACTTCAAGTGTTCCGAACTTGTACTTCAGTTATCTGAATCTATTATTTAAGTTTTAAGTATTCTACTAATGGATTATTCAAAAATTGTGTTGCAATTGCTAAGGTTTTATACTTCAGGTGTTTTGAAATTGTACTTCACTTTATCAAAAATTGTATTTCTATTTTTTGAAATTATACTTCATTTTATACATCATTTTATCTAAACTTATACTATATTCATTGAAGTTCTATACTTCAAGTGTTCTGAAATTTTACTTTATTTTATCAAAACTTGTACTCTCGAGTCAAAGTCACTTTCATCGTATGACTTTACCGATCAATATTACTGAGTTGAGATGTATCAACAAGCATACCAAGCAGTGATAAATACTATTCATATGTATGATATGCATATGTTCCCTCTAGATGATGATGGCGTCATTAATGCACCTGATTGCCGATCTCAACCTGGCCGTAGAAGGACACAGAGGATTCCATCACAAATTGAGAAACGTGTAATTAAGTGTAAAAGGTGTGGTAGAACATGGCATAATCGTCGAACCTGCAAAGAATCAGTAATCTAGCTAAATTTTGTACCTTAATCTAGGAGATTTATACTTGATTTCATGACATTTGTACTTTATTTCGATAATCATGTAATTGATTTAGCGTGAAATTGGCATTTTTGTATATTGTCTGAGATATTAGTTATTTTGCACCCCAATCTGGGAGAACTATACTTGGTGCCATGACAATTATACTTTATTTCGGCAATTATGTATTTAATTTAGTGTGAAATTGGCATTTTTGTATGTTGTCAGAGACATTAGTTATTTTGCACCATAATCTAGGAGAATTATACTTGATTTCATGACAATTGTACTTCATTTCAGCAATTATGTATTTGATTTAGCATGAAATTGGCATTTTTGCATATTGTCCGAGATATCAGTTTTTTTATACCCCAATTTGGTAGAATTGTACTTGATTTCATGACATTTGTACTTCCTTTTGGCAACAATATACTTGTTTAGTGTGGAAGTTAACAAATGGATGTTGTCCAAGATATCAGCGCTTTCGTACCTCAATCTGAAAGATTTATACTTGATTTCACGACATTTGTATTTCATTTCGGCCATTATGTACTCCATTTCTTAATATTTTTACTAATATTCTTGAATTGAAATTTGTTCCATGATTTGCTTTTTAAGTCTTAGTAATTAATAACCAAACTCTAAAAATATGTGTAATATTTATTATATGAATAAAATAATATTAAAGTTTTAAAATGTTAACCACTAATGTTCAACGAATGAATGTTATCAATCGCAGTAATGTAAAGAATACTTATGCTTTCAAAGATGTAAACAAATGAGCATTTGACAATAATATCCACCCTACAACTCGTACAAATACGTACTTCATCTGATCTGATAATCTCAAAATATTGTACTTGACTATCACTACAATTATTGGAGACTAATTATTCAATTGCAATAAGTGTACTTCAACATAACATCATTTATACTTTGTTTGTTCTACATTTGTCTACATTTTCATCATATTGTACTCAAATTCACTACCCGATTTCAATTGAATTGAAGTGTACTGTAACATAACACAATTTATACTTTGTTTGTTCTATATTTGTACTTTATTTTCATCATATTGTACTCAAATTCACTACCCGATTTCAATTTAATTGAAGTGTACTTCAACATAACACCATTTATACTTTGTTTGTTCCATATTTGTATTTCATTTCTATCATATTGTACTCAAATTCACTGTTCGATTTCAATTTAGTTGAAGTGTACTTCAACATAACACCATTTATATTTTATTTGTTCTACGTTTGTATTTCATTTACATCATATTGTACTCAAATTCACTGTCCAACTTCAATTTAATTGAAGTGTACTTCAACATAACATCATTTATACTTTGTTTGTTCTACGTTTGTACTTCATTTCTATCATATTATACTCAAATTCACTGTCCGGTTTCAATTTAATTGAACTGTACTTCAACATAACAATATTTATACTTTGTTTGTTCTACGTTTGTACTTCATTTTCCTCATATTGTACTCAAATTCACTGCTCGATTTTAATTTAATTGAACTGTATTTCAATATAACACAATTTATATTTTATTTGTTCTATATTTATACTTCATTTCATCATATTGTACTTAAATTTACTACCTAATTTCAATTTAATTGAAGTGTATTTCAACATAACACAATTTATACTTTGTTCGTTCGACATTTGTACTTCATTTCCATCATATTGTACTCAAATTCACTGCTCGATTTCAATTGAATTGAAGTGTACTTCAACATAACACCATTTATACTTTGTTCGTTCGACATTTGTACTTCATTTCCATCATATTGTACTCAAATTCACTGCTCGATTTCAATTGAATTGAAGTGTACTTCAACATAACACCATTTATACTTTGTTCGTTCTACATTTGTATTTCATTTCCCTCATATTGTATTGAAATCAAAATATTATAAATACTTGATGGAAAATTATACTTACATACAAAATAATATTATAAACAAAGTATACTTCAATTTACATATGTATGTACTTACAAAGTATGATTCAAACCCTACGAGCTTAAATATTTTGTACTACAATTGCTTCTAAAATGTACTATAGATACACAGGTTATATACTATATTTTCAGTTAATGTATACTACATGCCTGAATGTTTTTGTACTACAGATGCTTCTAAAATGTACTGCATATCTACAAATATTAAATTATAATTTAATTTAATCTACAGGCTTGAATGTTTTGTACTGCAGATGCTTCTAAAATGTACTGCACTTACATAGATTATATGCTACACTTTTGCCTGATGTGTATTGCAAGCATAAATGTTTATACTATATTTGCTTCTAAAATATAATGCAGTTACACATATTATATACTACACTTTCATTTAATGTATACTGCAGGCTTAAATATTTTGTACTACAGTTGCTTCTAAACTGTACTACAGATACACAGATTATATACTATATTTTCAGTAATGTATACTGCACGCTTGAATGTTTTTGTACTACAAATGCTTATAAAATATACTGCATATACACAGATTATATATTATAATTTCATTTAATCTATAGGCTTGAATGTTTTGTACTACATTTTCGCAACTTCCTCTCCCGGCGTCCAAATCACTTGCCGCTTGAACCGTTGGATAGCTCTCGGCTTATACATTAACTCCACAAAGTTCCAGCCCCTTCCGATTCTCATGGAACAGTAATTTCCCTCGCAATAAGCTGGAATTACAGCATTGCCACTGCACTGCCGCATTCTAAAGATCTTCGTTGTTTCCTATCCAAACGGAACCGTCTACTGGTAAAACTTGGTGGGAACATTGCCAACACCTCAAGGAACACCCCACTGAAACAGTTTCACAAAATTCCTTTTCCAAGCCACTCTGCTCAATGCATCTTTGCACTACCTACGTGCAGTAAGACCGCTCCAGGTCGCCCTCAATGTTCGGTGCCCAAACGGACACGGAATGACTTCAAACTTGGTGGGAAGCATCCTCATAACTTAAGGAATATGCCATTGGAATAGTTTTTCAAACCGCACCTCGTAAGAGTCTCTGCTCATGGGCTTTTTTCGCCTTACCGAGTGAGCCGACAACGCCTTGTCGCTCCTAATGCCCCTTGAAATCAAGGTCGCCATTCTTCTCCAATGAGCGGCCCATGACATTCTCCCCCACTCGATCCGTTGACATCCTCATCAACATATACATAAGGACTCGAAGTGTATGCAGTGCCCCAACTCAACTCTGATATCTTTTTGCACCGGATGAATTTAGCTCTTCTTTACACATATTATATACTATACTTTCATTTAATGTATACTACAAGCTTAAATATTTTGTACTACAGTTGCTTCTAAAATGTACTACAGATACACAAATTATATACTACATTTTTATTTAATGTATACTACATGCTTGAATGCTTTTGTACTATAGATGCTTCTAAAATGTACTGCATGCACACAAATTATATACTATAATTTCATTTAATCTGTAGCTTTGAATATTTTGTACTACAAATGCTTTTAAACTGTACTGCAGTTACACAGATTATATACTACACTTTTGCTTAATATGTATTGCAAGCTTGAATGTTTATACTACATTTACTTCTAAAATATACTACAGTTATACATATATACTACACTTTTGCTTAATGTGTACTGCAAGCTTGGATGTTTTGTACCACAAATAATATACTACAACTTTCAGATAATTTCACCGTATAATTTCAGATAAAAAGAAGTATAAACCTCAAAAAAGTGAAGTACAACTTTCATGCCTTTCAAGTACAAATCAAAAACTTCCCATCTCACAAATAAAATTATATATATCAATTGAGTTCAAGTGTTTAACAACTAAATAGGGAATAAAAACCCTAAACATGAGAAAATAGACAAGAAATAAGTATAACACTGAAAAATCACAGACATTTAAAACTGTAAATGCAGAAAACATACATTTGTTTCTTTTTATCACTTCTTTTTGTATTTCGCTTCTTGTTACCACTGTTTTTCCTTCCATTGTCACAGAAAAAATGGCAGAAATTTTGGTATCTTTTTTTTTTTTTTTTTTCTTCTTCTCTCGTCAATGGCAGAGAATGATTTCGGGCCCTTTTGTTTGGTCGCTTGGAGAAGTCGTCGATTTCAGGAAAAAAAAATGAAAGCATTCTTCTTGAAGAGAAAAACGTATTTTTCAGGTATTTTTGTTGTTTTCTCTAACTACAAGGATATATGTGTCTTTCTGAAAGATACGAGGAGTGGTTTCTAAGTTTTGTGAAAAAATAGGGAGTTTAATGTGTAAAAATTCAAATGGGGACTGATTACTAAAATGAAAGTAAGATTATGAATTTTTTTCTAATTAACCGATAAATAAATAGAGGAAATTCGTAAAACGCAGCAGGGAAATAAAATCGTATATCAGCCAGTGTTCAGAACAGCGCTTTCAAAATCGTCAGTTTGGTATAGCAGTCAGCAGAATAGGCAGCAAAAACTGCGGAAATTTCAAATTGCTAAAACCCTAGACTGCATAGACTGAAGTAAATTGAGTGGGAATTGGGATTGAGGGCCTGCCGCGTCACCCAGTGAAAAGTTTCGGGAATTGCTTCAATGGTGAAGAAAAGAAAAGCCGCTTCTTCTCAACAGACCAATGAACAAAAATCCAAAATAATTCGTGAAGAAGTAGTAGTAAAAGAAGAAGAGCAGGAGGAGGAAGAAGAAAGCTCTGACGAAGAAGAGGAAGAAGAAGAATCCGAAGAAGAATCTTCTTCCGAAGAAGAGGAATCAGAATCGGAATCAGAATCCGAAGATGAAGAAGAAGAATCATCTTCGTCGGAAGACGAAGCAAACGACGAGGCGTCAAAAAGAGAAACCCTCCGCGAATTATTGGAACCCTTTGGAAAAGCCCAAATCATAGACCTCCTTAAAGAGGCCGCGGCAAAAGACCCAACACTCCTACCGAAAATCGTCCAGGTGGCGGATTCGGATCCTACCCACCGGAAAATATTCGTACACGGGCTCGGTTGGGACGCCACCTCCGAGCAGCTAATCCAGGCATTCAAGCCCTTCGGTGAAATTGAGGAGAGCAAGTTAATTACTGACAAAAATACCGGCCGAGCCAAGGGATATGCCTTTGTGTTGTTCAAAACGCGAGCTGCTGCCAAAAAGGCTCTGAAAGTTCCCCAGAAGAGGATTGGCAGCAGGACTGTTTCCTGCCAGCTGGCAGCTGTTGGCCCGGCTGCTGGAACGCCGGCAGCTGATGGAGGGAGCTGTAAGATTTATGTGGGGAATGTGGGTCCCCACGTGACTGCAGAGAAGCTTAAAGCATTTTTCGGGAGGTTTGGGGAGATTGAGGAGGGACCATTAGGATTAGATCCAGTTACTAATAAGTTTAAAGGGTTTGCAGTTATTACTTATAAGTCAGTGGAAGGGTACAAGAAGGCATTGGAGGAGCCAATTAAGGTGTTTGATAATTGTCAATTGCATTGCAAGAAGTTTGTGGAGAATCATAATAAGAACAATCCGTCAGGGCAAAATAATGTTGGTAGCGTTGATCCTTCTGTTACTGATGCAAGTTATGGTAGTTTGGGAGTAAATACAGGGATTTTGGGTACTAATTTGAATGCAAGCGGGCTTTTGATGGGGCAGAATTCAGGAATTGGATTGGCAGGGAATTCTATGCTGGCAGCAGGATATAATCCAGCAAGTTTATTGGCCTCAGGATTGAGTGGTAATTATGGGATAAATAGCATAAGCCCTCCCGTTATTGGGAACTATGGATCGCAAGCAGCCTTGCATGGATTGGGGGCATTCCAGGGACCATCCGCCATTGGGACAGCAGCAACAGCGACAACAGCAGCAAGGGCTTCAACAAGTGGTGTATCAGCTTCGATGACATTTCCCTCCTATTTTAGCCGCTAGGTAAGATATCTTACAACCAAGTTTAACTTGCTTTTCTTGCAGAAGCTGGTATTGTTTTGCTGTATTTCTGTTCTCATTATTAGCTTTCTTGTCTTATTTAATGCTTATGACACTCTATATGTATCACAACTAGCAGTTTCAATCTTAAATATATGAAAACATATTATTGGTGGTGAACTTTTATTTTGTCATTATTTACCACAAGTGAGCTTGTTTTCTTTAGGGATTTAAATTTCTGTTTTGATTGGTTTCATAAATTTGCCATTGGATCAGCGATGGTACCTGATGCAGTTTTCAGCTTCTGGAAGGGATACTAAAGTTATTTAGTTCTTTTGTTGTTTTTAGACCCTTAGCCAGATTGTCTGCTTTAATTTTAACTAGCCTTGCGTTGATCAACAGTATTTTCTGCTAAAATGAGTTAGCTTTAGACTAAACTGTGATGGATGTAATGTACCTAATTTATCTGCTTTGGATATATTTGAATCTGTGATTTCTTATAGACGACCTAAACAAATTTATTGGGGCATTCTGAGAAGGGGTGGAGGGGGAGAGGGAACTGCAGATAGGAATGAATAGCATGTTTGCCCATCTATTTTTCTTGTCTTTACCATTATAGAAATGCTCTAAGTTTTGGTTAACAAATTTAAACAGGTAAAGGTCTTTTTCATGTTTCCGAAAACAGAGGAAACGCCTCGTCATTGTTTTTGTTGTTGTCCGCTAATGAGCTTCAACTTTATAGTTTATAAACTTGCTCCAATTTCTCCCCCCTGCACATTCTTCATTCTTCCCCTCTCTACCTTATCTCTCTGCCACCATATATATCTCCACAGGCTTGTCTTTACCACAACACACTTCAATGATCGCATTACATGATTCCTGGTGTCGCCCTTATAATATACAGTCAAGTTTTCTCTCTGAACTACTGTTACTAGCCTCATATTTCTAGAGCCCTAACACAATCTAAAACTCTCTCTTTGATTGTATAAATTTTGGAGGGGCATGGCTGCACAATTTGGGTATCTAAAGAAGTTCATATCTTTCAAGGGAGAAAAAAACTTGACAGTTGAAAATAATATTTCTTTTGTTGTCATAGAAAATGCTGGTGCTAAACTGGTGAAAATGGGGTCTTGTATGCAAGACAATTCAAATCTTTCAAAGCAGTGTTTCTTTTAACATAAGGCGATCAAATATGGTGACACAAAATAATACTCAGCTTCATCTTCCCTTGAGGTTGTTGGTTGTAAATGAAATCTTAGTGTTCTCATATGTTTCCCATTGTTGTGCCCTGCATTTAGCAGATCGGAAAATGCATCATGTTTTCACAAAAAATGCACGATGTTTTCACAATGTTTTGGGAATTCTTATTTCAGTCAATTTTGCTCATGCGTCCTGTAACTTTTTTAGCAGTCAACCTCCTCGAGGGATATTGGGAGACTTTAGAATTATACATGCTCCAATTTTCATTCATTTGGAGGAATTTTAATTATCTTCTCCCCCCCTGTGCATACCTTAATTAATTGTCTAAAATATTTGTCACATCTGATTTTTTCTGGTCTTATTTATATTTGATAGTAAATGACTAACAAATTGATTATGGTGTATGGTTTCTATGTAATAGTTTTAATTTTAAAGAATTTTACAAAGCCAATCACATAATGTAAGGATATTATAATCTTTTATTTACTCGCCTTATGTTTCACTGAAAAATATCTTTTGTTAATTTGAGTTTTCATTCTCAGAATACAAATAGCTGAAATTTTTACTTTGTTCTTTAATTTTTAATTTTCTCACGAAGTTAAATTGATTTATCTTGTAAAAACTCAATTTCACTTGACCAATGGTTGCTTGAATTTCCCTCGTGGCAAAGTGGAGACTTTTGTTTATGTTTTGGAAACTGTTTGCTCCCATTCTGTATCACTAAAGACTTCATCTTTCCTGATTTGTTTTTCTTTTACTTTGAAGCTGGCGTTTTCCATAACTTGTACATATGTTACAATTCATTTTGTTTCAGTTTTCAGAAATCCCTGCATGAGTTTGGATCTTTAAATGTTTTGGAGCCTATGGTCACCTACTGCAGATTTGGGTCAAAGCCGAAACAGCAACTTTGACAAAATTTAAAAAAAATAAATAAAGAAAAATTGAATTGGTGGGCTCTGAGAAAAAACAAGGTTTTTTTTTTTGTTTTTTTTACTTTCTTTTTCCTTGGGTCAAAAACTCAATCAAAATGCAATTATCTCCAAGAATAAGATGTTTGTTATGCTTAAGCATATGAAAGCACTAGATCGGTTGAAATATTTTAATTTGACATAGAATTAGTATTTTACTGTAGTTATTTCAATAAAGACGATGAGAACAAGCATTATGTTAAACATACAAAAACACTAATTTTACTGAAACATTTTGATTTGATATAGAATTAATATCTCATCACAGTCATTTCAATAAAGATGACGACATCAACAAGAAGTGTTAAGTTTAAACATATTAAAATACTAATTTCATTGAAACATTTTAATTTAATATAGAATTAATATTTCATTATAGCAATTTCAATAAAGATGATGACAATAACGAGTGTCAAAACCAAGGGTTGGTTTGTTTATGAATTGAAGCATTTTGTCAAAATATTTTGGTAAAATGATTTTTGGAAAGTGGGGTTGGGGAATGTAATGTCTGTTTGTTTGTATTTTAGTGGTAGGTGAAGAATAAATTGGGAGAAAATTGTTTGTTTGTATTTTTGGAGGGGACAAGATGTCACATCAATAATTTTTTTGTGAGGTTGGTAGGGTAAAATTGATATTTTAAAATTATTTATATATGTGTATATATATAGAGTGGGTAGGGGGGGACAAAAAATGAGATGCTTAGACATTGAGGAATGAGAAGGAAACGAATTGTGAGTGTATTTTGGGCCTTTTTATTTGTATTTTGGATAATAAAATTGAAAAATGTGATAGTTATTTATTTATATTTTAAAAACTAAAAAATATTTTGACAATTTACAAACAATCAAGCTCCAAATCTCTCAAATGGTATCAGAAATTAACATTAGGCATTAGCATCCCCTTATAGCAAACGTTTACCCAAAATTCTCAAGGCCCAAAACTAAAGAAACTTGCTGGCAAATGGGTCAAATGTTAAAATTGGGCTGATTTTGTAAACCCTAAGCCCATTAAATTCAATATTTATAAAAACCCTTCATTTAATTCCTAGGGTTTCACTTTTTCAGAGACGTAGAAAATCACGCATTCACCAGTCCTCTCATTTTCCCTGATACATTATCTCGAAGAGCTAAAAACATGGCAGAGAGAGGCGGAGACAGAGGCGGTTTTGGGCGTGGCTTCGGTGGCCGTGGCCGCGGAGGAGACAGGGGAGGCCGTGGACGTGGTGGACGCCGCCCCCGCCGTGAATCCGAGGAGGAGAAATGGGTACCAGTGACGAAGCTAGGCCGATTAGTGAGAGACGGTAAAATCAAATCCCTAGAGCAAATCTACCTCCACTCTCTACCAATCAAGGAATACCAGATCATCGACGCCCTGGTGGGGCCTTCACTGAAAGACGAAGTGATGAAAATCATGCCGGTTCAGAAGCAGACCCGGGCAGGCCAGAGGACCCGGTTCAAGGCCTTCGTGGTGGTCGGGGATGGGAACGGCCACGTCGGGACTAGGTGTGAAGTGCTCTAAGGAGGTGGCTACTGCCATACGTGGCTCCATAATATTGGCTAAGTTGTCTGTGATTCCTGTGAGGAGAGGGTACTGGGGGAACAAGATTGGGAAGCCGCATACTGTGCCGTGCAAGGTTACGGGGAAATGTGGTTCTGTTACGGTGCGGATGGTTCCTGCTCCCCGTGGGGCCGGGATCGTTGCTGCTCGTGTGCCTAAGAAGGTGCTCCAGTTTGCCGGTATTGAGGATGTTTTTACCTCCTCTCGCGGATCCACCAAGACTCTTGGAAACTTTGTGAAGGTCTAATTCATTCACTGTTGGATTTAATTCTTATTTATTATGAGCATTTCATATATTTTGCTATTTTTGTTGTGCTAGATTTTGAGTTTTTTAATGGAATTGCCGGCATTCTTTTATGCAGTGCATTATGCTCTTCTATTGCTGTCTATGTATTGCACGATGAAACACATTAACGCAATTAATTTTACTTGGTCTGAAATTAGATCTGAATCCTTGTTGTTAAAATTTGAAAAATGATGTCATTTTGCTGAAGAATGTAGGTGAACTGTTATACGCAAATCAAAATCTTTCATGTATTTGTTGTATGCACCAATGGTTTTTACCTGGTTTAAGTTTTAAAGTTTGTCTTACTTTGCTTTCTAACATTTGTTCATATAAAAATAAGAATTCCAACATACCCTAAGCTTAAGACTTATATCTATATTAAATTGTTAAGTAACGGTTCTTGGCCCAACTCTTGAGAGAGGTATGACAATGACATACTGCATCGTCTTTCTACAAATTTTTTGGTTTATTGTGAAAGGTGTTACAACGGCTAATGCCTTTTGCATAATATTTTTGAAATGAGGAAGGCATATTTGGTGAAATATTGTTGAATATTTTTCATGTTGAATTAAAAAAATCAACAAAGGTGGTACACCATGTAAAGAGTTTTGTGGAAGGTGGTACAGCATACTACATGCTGTAATGCTTTACTATAGCTTGGTAAGAGTTTTCAACTTCTTTAAACTTTCTAACTGTATTTACTTAAAAAACATTGGTTTTCTGCCTTTGTTTTGTTTCAACAATGGGAATTTCATTTTTGCTTTTTTCATACATGTATCTGCCTTTCCTGTTGGCTGGGTTCAATGATGCTTAAGTATTGCTGGCATGGAAATTTACAGTGCATTTTATACTACAGTTTTATCTGTTTTGTGCTCTATAATAGGATCTAAGATTAAGATTCTCGCCATCACTAACTCATTTAATAGTTTCTAATTCAAACTTGTTCTTTATAGGCAACCTTTGAATGTTTATTGAAGACTTATGGCTTCCTTACTCCGGACTTCTGGAGGGAGACCCGGTTCACCAAATCTCCGTTCCAAGAATACACTGATCTTTTGGCAAAGCCCACGGCCAAAATTGTCCATGCAATTGATGACGCAGAAGCCTGAGCTTGAAAGACTGAGGTGTTTTGTTAGTTTTATGATAGATTATTAGTTCAAATTTTGTCTTTTATCTGATGGATGCTTTGTTCACTTTTACATAGAACTCTAATGTTTGTCCTTAAGAATTGTATACTTGATTTCTGTTTGTTTTTAATTAATGCAATGCATTTTGCTTACCTTAATCTCTTGATAAATTTCTTCTTTATAAGCTAACTGATCCTTATCTCTTGAGCTCCTCCATTACAATATTGTTCTTGGTCCTGTTTTCTGGTATCGTCCTTGAGTTTCTAATTTTTTCAACAATTATTTACTCTGTTTGCAGTGGGAGGTATTTTATCTTGAATTGTAAATTTGCTGTATTTAAGAATGATGCATCATGTGAACCTCTATTGGATTTTGAGATGAAGTAGGATTAGAAGATTTCAAGCCACACCGGAGACTTTCCTTGATGCCTTGGGCCTTTCTTGCAATTGCATATTCAGTGCCCTGTTACTGATATTCATGCTTTATTTCATGAGTATTTCTCTTACTCCAAAATCTTATTATAGCAAAATCAAATTCAAACATAAACTCTAGTTGAATCTACTTAACCTTAATTAAACTGTGGTTGGACTTAACCCACAGTATAAATTGGAGGAACTATGATATTTGAGATTTCAAAGATAAGGGGCTGTTTGGTTTTATTTCCATTTCTAATTTTCATTTCCATCAGTTTTAAAATGGGGAGAATTAATTATGTGATGTGATATGAAAATGAAAATGTATTTGGATGAAATGTTGGAAATATAATGATTATGTTGATTTTAATAGGTTATAGGTAGAGAGAGATAGAAATAATGGAATAGAAAGAAAAGATATATAGGTTATTGAAAAAATATATAGATTATCGGGAGAATGTGTTTTGAAAATAAAAATGTAGAAAATGCAAAAAGTGGGTATGGAAATAAAACCAAGTGGGCCCAATTGATTTGGTAGTTGTCAAAGGTCATAATTGGGTTGGTCATGGTCTGAATCTGAGTGTGGGCTGGGCTCGTTAACTCTTGTTTTTGGGCACACTCCATGAAATGCTATCTCATGATGGCCCATCAGTCCTTTTATAAACTTTGAGAATGTTTGGTTATGTTGTTTTGGGGAAATATAACCAAACACATACTCATTTTTTCTCTAAAATATTAATTTTTTTAAAAAAAAAAACTCTCTCCTATCTTTTATTATACTTAAAAAAATTTTATTTTTCAATATATACATACATATGTTATATATTTTATTATATATTTTAACAATAAAAAAATCACTCAATTCCACTTTCACCAAAAAATTCAACAAAAAATACTGATTTGACTACTACAGTAAAAAAAGTCTCCTCCAAAAACATAGACAAACATATCAAAATTCTTCCAAACTAATTTTTAACTATTCCCCAAAACATAACGAAAAATTCATTACATTCTTCAACACAGTTTTCACATTCTCCAATATCACTTTCAATATTTATTCTATCAAAATACATATTAAAATTACACAAAAAATATAACCAAACATTGCCTTTGCTTTTCCTCCAAATATACATATAGAAGAACCCTATAACGCACTTACAAATTTTCTTAATAGAAAATTTGTCAAAAAAGTAATTTCTTTTGTAAAAAAGTTATTTTAAAAAGTAATAATGTGATTTATGTTCAAATTTCTCTCTTTATACTTTAGTAGCTACTAGACCAACCACAACAACGCAATTCCAATATTATCACTAGTTTAAAATCACTCCTCAATCTTCATGCCATGAGGACCCTGATCTAGTTTTGTAAACTCCTGTAAAGATTTTTTTTTTTTTTTTTTTAAAATAAAAATTGGTGGGGTATGGTTTTCCTTTTCTTGAACAAAAAATGTGACCCTACTTTCCAATTGAAAAAGTGGGCAAAAATATTTTAAACTCAGGTGGGATTTGTATTTGGGGGTGTTATACTTTGACTAATTATTTTAGGGTTCCCAGAAAAGTCATTGTATGTTTGCATCTCTTTGTATGTACTGTTTGGCTTTTAGACATTCACTTCCATTTGGCCTCTTCTCCATCAGCCCTCCAAAGAACAAATTATACACTATTATTTTAATTTATATATAAGTTCTTAATACATAGTAACAGTGAAATCAGGCATAAAATAATTATTTTCTTGATATCCATTTTGTAGTCATTTTACCTAAATGAGGTCCAAATCCCCATGCATTAATTCAAGTTTTATTTATACTACCATCAAGCCATGAAGCAAGTTTTCATTTTTTAAAGTTATAGCATATCTTCTCTATGATACTTAAATATCGTTATGTATTAATTTATTTTGACTCAATTTCAAATTTTAAAAAATTTAAAATATCTATTCTTGAAACGGAATTATCAGAAAAGTTAACACTAAAAGATTTATGTCTTCTTAGATTTTCAGAGTATAGTTTTTTTTATTATATATAGAAATGAGGCTTTTTGACTATGTTAATTTTGACTAAATTTTGAATTCTTAAAATTTATAAGTTTTTAATAATTTAGAACGATTTCATAGGTTGCTTAACCTTAGGTATGGATTTCTTAATTTTATAAATTATCAATATGTATTCTCTTATAATTAAATATAATATATCTATAATATCATATATCAAAAGAGATTCTTAATCAAAATTGTGCAATATGACTAAAGTCTAAATTCTTATAATTGTATAAAATTATTTTTAGTAGTCTCTTAACATCAGTTATGAATTCTTTGATTTTCTAAATCATTGAAATATACTAAATAATCAAATTTAATGACAGTTTAATGCATTTTCTTTAAAACCATTGATACATGCTTATATATTTGGGAAATAGTTTTTTTTTTTCTTTACAATAACTATGCAATTTAATGAGTTGAATTAATTTTTAGAATATAGAATCTTTTAATTATATAGAATAATTTCATTAGTTGCTTAACTTCAATTGTGAATTTTTTGATTTTTAAATTATTAATATATTTCTTTAAAATAAAGAACCATAACATAACTTTAGTGTTTGAATAAAACAAAAACATTGAAGTAAATTAAATATGAACATATTTAAATAAGTAAAACAAAGAAACATATTTAAACTATTAAATATGAACATATTGAGCTTGCATGATTTGTTTTTAAGAATCCAACTGAAGTATTTTTAGTTTTCTAAGGATAGTCACTTAAATTACATTATTAAACTCTATATCATTAATATGCATTTCAAATCTCAACTAAGCTTACATGTTTTTATTGAGATAATATGATTGGAATAAATTATGTTCTACAAGAAATTAGTCCACTCATTTTTATTACATCTTTTCACTAATGTGATTTCTATTATAATGTATACTTACAAGACGTTTGTGTCCCTTGCCTTGACATGTGGTTATTATAGTACTCAATTTTAATTAAAAATTAGATAAATTTTTTATTGTAAAAAATATGTTATTGATTGTGTGATACTCCATTTTACAAAGACTAAATATTGAAAGAGTGACTAATATATAAGCTTTGGCCAAAGAATTAGTGTGCATTAATTGGATATTCCTTTTGGATAAGTAGATCATAATTCAATTATAAGATGCACTCGGTGGGTTTGAAGACAATTCTTGTGTCCAACGGGCTCGAGGACCCCAGAGCGTGACAGATTGGAGAACACAAAATACAATATTTATACTATTAAGGAATTGAGTTTTGTTTGGTTATGTTTCCCCGGAACAATGTTGTTGTTCTGGGGAAACATAACCAAATATATTTCCATTTTCCCTCTAAAATGTACATTCCCTAATATATATACATATATATATATTATTATTATTATTTTAACATTAAAATAATTACTCAATTTCATTTTCATTCCAAAAATCTAATAAAAAAGTATTGATTTGACTGCTGTAATAAAAAATGTCTCATTCAAAACATAAACAAACAAACCAAACAATAACTTTCACATTCGGCAATAATTTATTCTCTCAAAATGCATAATAAATACATAATAAAATCAAACAAAAAAACATAACCAAACATAACCTTCATTTTGACCAATTACTAAATTCGAGTAATTATAACGACAAAAAAAAAGTAATTATTTTTTTTATTTTTATTTTTATTTTTGAAAAAACCCTTCATTTCATTCACCCTCTTTTACCTCTTTGGTATTCCACTCATTTTACCAAAGACGTAAAAGTAAAACAAGTCCGAAACCAAAACGGAATCACATATTAATATAAAAATTTTCCAAAACTTTCGAATGGTAGGCAGGCACAAGTACCGGTAACAAAAGAATTCTATAAAAGGACCATTGCTTTGATTTGTTTATTTCTTCGAAAGTATTACTGCTAATTGTTTTACATTTCTTTGAAGTTTGCCGATGGATGCATTAGTAATGCACGCTTATATTCTTCATTAGTAGTCCTATGTTGTTCTTATGCAAAATTGTAGTTTGTAGTGTAGTGAAAAGAATAGAATGTGGGTCTGATTTCTCTCCCTTTGCTTCCCATATTTATTATTTTGTCCACATTTATACTTTAATTTTTCGTGTGTTGGATTTTGAGTTCAGTTTTTTACTTTTAGTGTGGCTTCTGGGGTTTTTGTTCTCTTGTAGAGAGTGTTGGAAGGCAGTGGTTGCATGGATGCTCAAATCTCAGTTTAAGAATTCTCTTGCTTTCTGGGGTTCTTCTATTTCTTCTGGTAAGTCTGTTTATCTGATAGTTTTTTTTTATTTGGTATTTATAATTTTCATGCATTTTGTTTGGTTTGATCTGGTTCTAATTTTGCCGAGCCCAAAATTTAACCTTTCTTGCTTTTTTCAAATTGATGCATTCTTCAATTTGATGGGCTCTGTTTTTCCATTTTAATAGATTCAATGGTGCATTTCATGCAAGCTTTGGGCTTTGGGACTTTGTTTGCTGCTAATTAGGTGGGGTTTTGGGAGTAGTGATTTTTTAGGGAAGTGGATTTTAGGTTGTGAGTACAGAAGAGAGAAGGGGAAGAGAAGGAGAGAAGAGAGGCCATTGAATGGTTGTTCAGAGAATGGGATCTCAGGGGGGTGGTGGTAATAACATTGAAGGAACCCAAGCCCAAGTCCAAATTCAAAGTCCGGACCCGAAATCAAACCTGTTGGCTAGGCAAGGATCATTGTATAGTCTCACTCTTGATGAGGTGCAGAACCAGTTGGGTGACTTGGGGAAACCTCTGAGCAGCATGAATCTTGATGAACTTCTGAAGACTGTGTGGACAGCTGAGACTAACAATCAAGCAGTGGGAAGTGTTGATTATGGGCCTGCTGTGCAGCAACCTGCCCAGCCGGTGGCTGGCTTGTCTTTGAATGGACAGTCAAGCCTTACTGTATCTATGAATCTGAGCAAAAAGACTGTTGATGAGGTGTGGCAGGACATTCAGCAGGGGCAGAAAAGGAGTAATCTTGATAGGAAAGCCACTCTTGGGGAAATGACATTGGAGGACTTCTTGGTTAAGGCGGGGGTGGTGGCTGGGTCAACTAGAGGTAAGAAAAATTTGGGCTCGGTTTTAGGGGGCGCTGATCAAATGGGATTACCTGAGCAAGCTCAATGGATGAATTATCAGATCCCATCAGTACATCCTCAGCAGCATCAACAACAGAGTGTGCTGCCTGTTTACATGCCAGTTCAACAGCCTATTCCTCTTGATGGAAATCCTATCATGGATGCCCCTTACCCCGATACCCAAATAGCCATGTCTTCGTCCCCTGTGATGGGTACTTTATCAGACACACAGACACCTGGCCGAAAAAGGGTTGCTCCTGATGATATAGCTGAAAAGAGTGTTGAAAGGAGGCAGAAGAGGATGATTAAGAACCGGGAATCCGCAGCCAGATCACGAGCAAGAAAGCAGGTACCTCTTCATACATTCAATGTGCGGACATTATTTTCTTTAAGTTCTTTGATGTTGGCTATAGGTATGTGTTACTCTTTTGGTCCGCAGGCTTACACTCATGAGCTGGAGAACAAGGTTTCACGTCTGGAGGAGGAGAATGAAAGGCTCAAGAGACAGAAGGTTTGCTTTGTATCTCTTTACTCAAAATTTTTGATATACCTATTTATTTTAGCATTGCATTGCATTTCTCTCTTTATCTAAACATCTGCGTGGTGCTCTTCAATTTAGAGCAATTTGGTAGTGGTTTTCGAGGTCATGAACAGCCATATGTTTCATTTATGTGCTTTTCTCTATGTTTGTTTGCTATTGCTGAGTTTGTGGGCTACTGATTCACTGCTTGCATCAATCTCTCATGTCTTAATCTATAGACTGGACGCAATTCTGTGCATGCTCAACTAAACTTATTTAAAGTTTTTGGCATGTTACTGTGTTCACCTATTGGTTGCAGGATTTTCTGTGCAGATTTAAGATAATTTTATGACAAGCTAATTTGTGCAACATCACAATAATTCAAAATCATCGTTATCAACACCAGCAATATTATTGCATCCATATAAGATCCCATCTGCAGAAACAATTGTTAAACAACTAACTTAAACTCTTTTAGATCAATCATGCAAAAAAAAATGATAATGCAGATATCAGAGTATTCTTGTAGTTGAAGACAAAATAGTGCACAACACAAAATGTGTAAGATTGAGTTGCTGAAACAGAGACAGGAGGATTCAATCTTATAAAACTTACCATGATTAACAAAAATGATGACATAATTTCTATGCAAAATTAGAGAGAACAAACACAAATACATATTTTTTGAGGTCTATTCACGCATTAACAATTTGGCCTACTTGATTACCATAAATCAGAACCTACTTTGGTTTAGTAATCTGTTCTGTTGAAATGAAAGACTCCTTTTTGTTTCACTGTCTAGTTTCCAGGTCCATTTTCGGAAGACTAAGAAATCAGTGAATTTGGTAAATGCTGCAATTGCTCTGACAGAAGTTAGTATTGTGATTTGACTTGAGACTGCATTTTGTGCTGATCATGTTAAGCTTCCTTGCCCAATGCTAGCCAAAATGTGTGCTATTTTGGATGTTATTTGTAAGCCATTGTTATATAATATTTAGTCCAAATGTTGTTGCCTGCTTAAATCAAAACACATTTTTTGCTGATTGCCTGTGGGGTACCCCCACCCTTCAGGTGCTGCTAACCTTGACTCAAAGTCCTTAGGAGTATTGGTGTACCTAACACTTCTTTCATTCCATCTCATCCTGTAAAAAACTTAACTCGTATGTTATTTGACTGCTATGACCCCATACAATTACTTGGCTTTTATATTCCTCTTAGTGGAGTATAATAAGGCAGAGAAAATTATCCAGCAAGTTCTATATTTCATCTGAATGCTGGAGTTTTTAGGAGATAGAAATTGTATAAGCAGATGATGTTGGAATGATTTTCTACTATTTCTCTCATTCCCAGAACTCCTTAATATAGTTCAATTAGGAAAACTAAAGTATAATTATCTGGGCTCCGAAGAAGTCCCTTTATTTCTGCTCATATTTAGTAATGAGAAAATTTTTCATCTGTATGTTTTTGTTTTAAAAGTTTGCCCTCTGGATATATTGATCAGCATTGGTGGTTTTGGCTCCAAAATTGATTTCTAAAATTTGCAAGGAAGAAACCTTAATCCTTGCTAGACAAGGAATCAGGAAGTGTAGTGAAATAGTCTGCGAAATTCATTATCTAAGAGTGAATAGATATCTTAATGGGGACAAAAGGAAAAATGGAATCAGCTTTAGAAGGACAAGGCATCCTACCTAGGATTTATTCGTATGACATGCCTTAAAAATAGTGCTATTGATAAGTAGAGATATGTATGGCTCCTTCTGTTCTAGAGGTAGCTGAGGGGGACTGAGGGTATATAAGCCTAATTGAGATTGACCCATCCTACCAAACCAGTACTGATGTGAAATGTAATAATCTTAATTTTCAACGTGTTGAATCTGAATATTCTGATTAGCAGCTTCCACTAACTATTTCTTTTTGCATAGATGAACATATTTTCTTAAGAGTAAGCTATCTGCTTAAGGAGCAATGAATATTGCACAGAAAAAACTGAACACCATATGATAATTGGAAGATAATGAAAACTTAAGCGGCTAAATTGGAACCTCTTGGTTTTGTGTCGATTCTTTAGTTCGTTGCTTCTTCAAACTCTAACTATGCAGAAGAGGTAACGTATTGCTAGTATTAGGACAAGCTACGCTCTACGTTAAGATCGGTTACTTCATGATTCTGTGTAGACGGCATACTTCATTTGTGTCTTTTACACATTACTGTAGTTGCATTTGCAGGAACTGGAGACGGTTTTGCCCAATATACCGCCGCCAGAGCCAAAGTATCAACTGCGTAGAACGAGCTCAGCCCCAGTGTGAGGATCTTTGTAGAGTCACAGTGACGTTATGTCAGCTTTAGCTTTTAATTAGCCATTCTAGTTTCTTTCAACTTTACTACTTACTTGGTGCCACCATTGTCAAGATGACAGCCTTGGGGTATAAGTCATATAGTCAGTTTCACTTGCACAAACCTTGGCTGTGACGGCCCAGTGAACTTTCTTCCTGTATGTACATTTTTATAGTAATAATGGACTTGGAACTTTATGGGACTAATTATGGTTATTTGGCCATCTTTTGAGTTAGGCCAAGGTTCATTCTTTAATATGGTATTAGAGCCACCCATACCCGATGTTGGGTTATCTAGTGTTGTTTTTTTTTTTTTTTTTTTTTTTTTGGGAAGGAAAAGACTTTATTAAACTTCACTCATAGCTGTTACAATGAACTGATGAGGGTTTACCTCTCAAATTCCACAACCAGACATAGAATCCGAATCCTTGGCAATTGCATGGGTTACCGTATTCACTGACCGTTTGATAAAAGAAATATGAGGATGTGTAATATCTTTTTTAAACCATCTACAATCTTCAATGATAAGACCAAGAGAAGAAGGGAGAGGATCATTTCTATTAATGGCGTAGACAACTTCTTGCGAATCAGATTCTAAAATCACCTTTTCGTACCTTACTCATTTAACCTAGCTAAGTGCTTCTCTTATATCCAAGCATTCTGTCAATGGGACATCCAAAACACCCATGAGTCTTTTGTATCCTGCACATAGGGGTGTTCTCGGTTTTGTTTGGATCGATTTTGGGGTAAAAAGTTAATCGATCCAAACTATATAATGTATATTGGATCGGTTTGAATTGGTTGGACTTTTATTGTAAATCCATTAATTTTAAATCGGTTTGGATTAGATCGGTTAAATCGATTTTTCAATTTAAATTTTTAATCGAAATATTTGACAAATTACTATTGATAATTAAACTAATTTAATCAATCAATTTGTAAATTTTATTTAGCTATCATATCACACAAATCTTGTGAAATTAAGTTAAATTATGTAAGAACACACAAGTATAAAGTTATAAGTCCACAATAATTATCCCTATATATTTGATTTTTGAAAGTGAAAAAATCCTACGTTTATTTTATTTTAATTTATTTGTGTATTTTACAATTAAAATATATATTTTTTATATTATTAGTATATAAATTTCGGTTCGATTTGGATTGGATCGGTTTTTTTAGATTAAAACCGAAAATCGATCCAATCCAATCGGTTTTAAGAAAACTAATCCAATTCAATTCAAAAAAGTTCAATTTTGATCGATTTTCGATTTTTTGGATCAGTTCATCTGTTTTTTTTTGGATTGAATTCGATTTGAACACCTCCACGGCTGCGCAAATAAAACTGCCTTCATGGTCTCTTGCTATCCAGGCCCACTTCTGTAGAGTTTTTATCATGAAAGATAGCTGCGTTAGTATTAATTTTGATCCATCTTGCTCTGGCTTTTTCCATACAGCAGCACCTTTGTTATTGCCCTCAGTTGTAGCTCCACTATTCTTCCGGTGAGCATTTCTACATTGTTCCAGATAGGACCCAGCAGATTTAAAGATTCTTTCCCCTGTTCTTCCTTTATTCTTCCAAACAATGTTGTTTCGATTGTTCCAAATGTTCCAACAAATCATTGCTATGAGTTCACCTTCTTCTCTCGAGAACGAATTGAAAATCAAAGAAAGCCATTCATCAAAAGAGTTCGCATCGCCACGAATAAAACCAATCTCGGACCTATTCCATGTTTCTTTTGCAATAGGGTAGTCAACAAACAAGTGTAATGCTGTTTCCGGGACCATTCCGCACACAGGACATATGCTATCAATCTCCACTCTCTTTAAACGCAAGTAGTCTTTAGTAGGGAGGCAGTTTTTGAAGTGCCCTCCACAGCAAGATTTTAACTTTAGCTGGTACCAACGGCGTATCCAGGAATTTAGGTAAGTGGGGTCAAAATATTAATAAAAAATTAAATTCAAAATTCAATTTTTAGTTAACTGCATAAGTAATAAAACAAATGTGCGGATGCGACAATGAGGTCTCGAACCAATGACCTGCGGCCGCATTAATTTTATACCCCAGCCAATGACCAACTGTCATTTTGATATTAAATGGGATCAAATACTATATATCCACTATTTTTATATAAATATACATATAACAAAAATAGCAAGTGGGGTCAACTAACTCCACATCTTTGGCTGTAAATCCGCCACCAGCTGGTACAGAAAGTTTCCAAAGGTTCTTCCACAGTGACAATCTGCTCTGCTGGGAGTTTATGCCTTCTTCTACTGTCAAAGAATCGTAGGCACTTTTGACTGTATATTTTCCTGATTTATCCTTATCCCAAGTCCATCGATCTTCAGAGTTTCTCATGCTAATTGGGATTTTTAGTATCTGGTCCTTAGCCTTCTCATTAAAGAGAATACTAATCTTCTCAACATCCCACTCCCTTTCATTCTGTCTAATAAGATTCGCAACTTTCATCTGATTGAGATTTCCTGGTACGGTGGATGACACAAATGGGTTAGAAGTAGGCCTGTAAATGGGTAGGGTATCACCCTATCCATACTCATACCCTAAAATACCCAAACAAAAATACTCAATTTTTACCCTACCCTAAAATACCCAAAAGAATGAGACCCTAATCCTATCCTACCCTAACTAACCCAAGACCAATTGGGTCTAATTTATTATACTTATGTTTTTAATGTATACACTAATTTTCTTAATATATAATAAAAATATTATTTTGCATATGATAACAAAAAATAATTTTTTTTTCTGTATTTAATTTAATCATTAAATTTAAATTAATTAATTTTAAACTTTTTGCTAATTAAATTAACTATTTTATTAATATAATAGTTAAACTTTATTAATATTATTAGCAGTTAAACTTTTTGCTAATTAAAAAAAATACAGTTTAAAAGTAGTTAATTAAAACAGTTCATAAAAACAGTTTATTAAAAAAACAGTTTATTAAAAAAAAGTTAATAAAAACAGTTTATTAAAAAAAACAGTTAATAAAAATAGTTTATTAAAAAAACATACAGTTTATTAAAAAAATAGTGAATAAAAACAGTTTATTAAAAAAATACGGTTTATATACAGTTTATTAAAAAAATAGTTAATAAAAACACTTTAAGAGCAAAAACTTTTTCTATATTTAATTTTATAAAAACAGTTAATTTCTATATTAATAAACTTTATTCATTAGCAAAATTAATTTTATTAACTGTTTTTATAAAAATATTTATTCCATTATTAATTTTATTAATAAAAAGTGTTCAACTGTTGCTATGCTATTTCATTTTTTTTAAAAAAAAATTGCAATCTCAATTTATTAATTTTATTAATTTAGTTTAATTTTTAATAAAAAAATTTATTTAGCTCATTCACATATTTATAATTTTTATACATAAAAAGTTTATCATTAATATAAATTTGATTTCGGTATAAACAATTTTTAGGTTCATAAATTAAATTTAAATATAAAGTAATGGGTAATGTATGGGTATGGGTACATGGGTAATTTATGGGTATAGACCCTACCCATACCCATTACATTATATTTAATAAGTATGGGTACGGGTATGGGTATGGGTATGGGTATGGGTATGACATTTTGGGTCTGAGTAGGGTAATACCCTACCCATTTACAGGCCTAGTTAGAAGCATGAAGGAGCCATGGGTCATGCACAACATTAATATTGTGCCCGTTTCCAACTCGAAATCTACCACCAAGTCTGATAGTATTTGAGCCGCCATCAACCTACACCAAGTAAAACTTGGATTAGAACCCACACGAGCCTCCAAGAATGAATTTTGGTTACTCAGTGTTGTTAAGCCACCAATTTCATGTTATTCTATACACCAAATATTCATCATTGAGTGTGCGCAGGGTGTGTTAGTGTCCCACATTGGTAAAATAAATAAATTGTGGTCTTTATATATAATTTTGACCTTTTTGGCAATTCTCACTTCTTGAGCTAACTTTTGGGGTGAGTTAGACCCAAAGATCCATTTCTTAACACCATCTGATGTTTCCTCCCTCTCCCTTCCATTCTCGCTGCATGTTGCTCTCTATTCTCGACTGTCCTTCCTATTATTTCTTTCTACTTATCAGTCATCTGCTCTCTGTGAATTCTATTGACATCTTAAATGAAGAAGAAAATTATGATAAAAGAAAAGAAGTGAGGGAAAAAATAGGAGGGGGGGGGGGGGGGGGGGAGAAGGAGAAGAAAAGAAATGAAAGTAGATATAATATTTTATATATGTAAAATTAAATCAAAGTATTTTTTGAAGTAGGTCTATCTTAACATTTTAATCCCACAGTATCAGAAAAAAAAAAAAAAAAAAGGTTGTTGAACGCATAACTTTTCTTTAATACAGACAAAAATGATAATTTATTGTATCTTTGGGAGGGTTAAATAAAGCTACCCATAACTATTTTTTTTTTAAACCTATAAGGATTATATTTTTTCATCTAATATTAGTTTTTAAAATAACATTTTGTTACATAGTTCCAATACATCTTCTCAAAATTTTAAATTTTTTCATGAGTAGTTTGGCTAGCAAGATATAAGATGAGTTAGTTATGGATAAAATAGAAAGTTCACTAAAATCTTTGTTGGTATAAGTTAAAACAGTGTTTCGTCCAAAATCATAATTATATTAAAAATTTGGCAAATTGGTAAATCTAAAGGGGAGGTTTTCGTAAGTATGAAATACAAAACAGAAATATTGATATTATTTTATTACCTTATGGGATTAATGTTTTCCATTTGGTGCTCTTATTTCTTCTTCTTCTTTTTTGTTTTAATTGAAATAAAGGATATTATTAATCAAACCGAAGTCAAGTTACATCAACAGTATAACACGGAAGCGAGTCACAGGTTGTATAGAATAGCTAAAATCACTAGAAAGCACATGGGCTAAGAGATTAGAAGATCAATGAACATGTAAAAATTCAACTTCTGAAATTGATCAGGTCTATATTCTACCAAAGACAGGGACCTGTACTATCTCGAGCCACCACAGAAACACAATATCTTCGTTGGTCCTAAAACAAAACACCGCCACAATTTTTTTACATGGTTTTATATTTCTAATTGTTGCTTTTACACCTCATTGAAGTTTAAAATTTTTTGAAGAGTATTTTAGTCACTAAAAATATTGAATTATTATGAACAAGATAAAATGTTCACTAAAATAAATGCTTTTATTGATATTACCATTTTGGCATTTTCTATCAAACTATAATGATTGTGGAAGTTTAGTAAATTGATAAATTTGAAGTGAGATTTTGTGATTATGAATATGAAAGATAAAGTTATAGGGGTGTTCACGGGTCAGGTTGGTTCGGGTTTGAGAAGAAAATGAATCCAAATCGATCATTTTTAATTGGATCGGATTGGTTCGGGTTTTAGAAATTTTAATCGCTAAACCCAAACTAAAACAACCCTACCTAGATCGGGTTGGTTTGGTTCGGGTAATTGGGTTTAGGGAAAAAAAAAAAAAAAAGGGAAGAAGAAGAACCAACATGCAAGTAAACACTGTGATGAGGGTAAAAACTGTATGTAATTGGGTTGGGATAGAATTTGGGTGGATCGACCTGCCTGGTTGAGTAAATGAGCTCCACAGATAACTGGGCTGAGTCCTGCAACTACGAGCAAACGTCAGGCTAGTCGAGGTGCCCTCGGTTATGACACTCTGACGCTCAAGTCAGTATGAGAATGACCAGATAAGATGAGTAGCAGAGCGACGACTTTGTAGTACAGAATGACATACCTTGTAGAGAGGCTGTAATGGGGTATTTATAGTCCCAAGTGGGAGATCAAAATGTCCATGGTATCATTGCTCTTGTAGGGAGGACCTTTGTCCTTGCATGAGGGTTTTTAGGTCTTTTTCTGATTTGGAATCCTCTTTCCAGGTGGCGCCCTCATATCCTTTTGGGATATAGTGGAGATCTCTACATTTAATGCAGAGGCAAGCTGTTTGTCAGTGTATTTAATGTGGCAGAGTAGTGGTTGAGTGCATTTAATGCGACAATGACTAGTGGCGAGAGAAGCCTTCTTGTCTTGTAGGTCGACCTATTTTGGTGGAGATGTCTCCCCGACTGTGGGTCTCACCGCCTTTTCTGGTCGGATGCACGACCTCTTCGGGTCGACCTATTCTGGTCAAGATGTCCTCGGCCGTAGGTCTCTCCTCCCATTCTGGTCGAATGCACGACCTCTTCTGGTCAAGATGTCTCCCCAGTCGTGGGTCTTGTCGCCCACTCTAGTTGAATGCATGACCTCTTCTGGTCGAGATGTCTCCCGGCTGTGGGTCTCGTCGCCCACTTTGGTTGAATGCATGACCTCTTCTGGTCGAGATGTCCCCGGCTTTAGGTCTCTCCGCCCACTCTGGTCGAATGCATGACCTCATTGGGTTGAGACGACTCTCTAGCAGTGGGCTTTTCGACCATAGCTTGATTGATTGAAGGAAGACTGATAGCCTTTATTGGTCAATTGGCCCAATGTATTCTTAGGTTAGGGATGGTTCTATTGGGCCTGTTGGGCTCGTTTTACATACCTATATTAGGAGTCCCCCCTCTCTCGAGTCCTAATCGAGCTCGTAATGAGAAGGAGTGGGGAGTAGCTGATTTTCTTCATTTTGTTGACCTTAAATTTTGATCATTCTTCAACAATTGATTCAAAATTAATTTGATCAGGCGACTACGAGGTCGACTTGATCATTCTTTAAAATGGGGTCAACTTGCTAATTTGATCATGCGACTACGGGTTCGACTTGATCATTCTTTAGCAGCGAGGTCGACTTGATCATTCTTTAATAACGAGGTCGACTTTCCAATTTGATCATGCGACTACGAGGTCGACTTGATCATTCTTTAGTAGGAAGGTTGACTATGGAGTGGACTTGATCATTCTTTAGCAGCAGTCGACTGCTGGGTCAATTTGATCATTCTTTAGCAACGGGGTCGACTGCGGGGTCAACTTGATCATCCTTTAGCAACTGATTCAAAACCAATTTGATCATGTGGCTATGAGGTCGACTTGATCATTCTTTAATAACGGGGTCAACTACGGGCTCAACTTGATCATTCTTTAGCAACAGGGTTGATTGTGGGGTCGATGTGATCATCCTTTAGCAACTGATTCAAAACCAATTTGATCATGCGATTACGAGGTCGACTTGATCATTCTTTAATAATGGGGTCGACTTGCCAATTTGATCATGCAACTACAGGGTCGACTTGATCATTCTTTAGCAGCGAGGTCGACTACAGGGTTGACTTGATTATTCTTTAGCAATGAGGTCGACTACAGGGTTGACTTGCTAATTTGATCATGTGACTACGGGGTTGACTTGATCATTCTTTAATAACGGGGTCAACTTGCCAATTTGATCATGTGACTCCAGGGTCGACTTGATCATTCTTTAGTAGCGAGGTCGACTCCAGGGTCGACTTGCCAATTTGATCATGTGACTACGGGGTTGACTTGATCATTCTTTAGCAACGGGGTCGACTTGATCATTCTTTAGCAACAGGGTCGACTGCATCATCCTTTAGCAACTGATTCAAAATCAATTTGATCATGCGATTACGAGGTTGACTTGATCATTCTTTAGCAGTGGGGGGTTGACCGCAGGGTCAACTTGATCATTCTTTAGCAATAGGGTCGACTTGATCATTCTTTAGCAGTTGATTCAAAATCAATTTGATCATGTGACTACGAGGTCGACTTGATCATTATTTAATAATGGGGTCGACTACGGGCTCGACTTGCCAGTTTGATCATGCGACTACGAGGTCGACTGCAGGGCCGACTTGATCATTCTTTAGCAACGAGGTTGACGTGATCATCCTTTAGCAGCTAATTCAAAACCAATTTGATCATGCGACTACGAGGTCGACTTGATCATTCTTTAATAACGAGGTCGACTTGCCAATTTGATCATGCGACTACGAGGTCGACTTGATCATTCTTTAATAACGAGGTTGACTTGCCAATTTGATCATGCGACTACGAGGTCGACTTGATCATTCTTTAGTAACAAGGTTGACTTGCCAATTTGATCATGCGACTCCGGGGTCGACTTGATCATTCTTTAGCAGTGAGGTCAACTTGCCAATTTGATCATGCGACTATGGGGTCGACTTGATCATTCTTTAGCAGCGGGGTCGACTACGGGCTAGCCTTGTGTTTACCATTTCTCAAGTTACAGACTCTGTTTCCCATAGATGGCGCCAAATGATGAGGGTAAAAATCGTATGTAACTGGGTTGGGACGGAATCTGGGTGGATCGACCTGCTTGGTCAAGTAAATTATCTCCATAGATACCTGGGTTGAGTCCTGCAACCACGAGCAAACGTCAGGATAGTCGAGGTGCCCTCGGCTATGGCACTCCAACGCTCAAGTTAGTATGAGAATGACTAGATAAGATAAGCAGTAGAGTGAGGGCTTTGTAGTATAGAATGTCATACCTTGTAGGGGGGCTGTAATGGGGTATTTATAATCCTAAGTGGGAGATCAAAATGTCCATGGTAAAAATGTCCATGGTATCCTTGTTCTTGCAGGGAGGACCTTTGTCCTTGTATGAGGGTTTTTAGGTCTTTTCCTTATTTGGAATCCTCTTTCCAGGTGGCGCCCCCACATCCTTTTGGGATATGGTAGAGATCTCTGCATTTAATGCAGAGGCAAGTCGCCTGTTAGTGTATTTAATGTGGCAGAGTAGTGGTTGAGTGCATTTAATGCGACAACGACTGGTGGCGAGAGAAACCTTCTTATCTCGTATGTGGACCTATTCTAGTTGAAATGTCTCACCAACCGTGGGTCTCACCGCCCTTTCTGGTCGAATGCACGACCTCTTCGGGTCGACCTATTCTGGTTAAGATGTCCCCGACCGTGGGTCTCCCCGCCCACTCTGGTCGAATGCACGACCTTTTCTGGTTGAGATGTCTCCTCGACCGTGGGTCTCGTCGCCTACTCTGGTCGAATGCATGACCTCTTCTGGTTGACCTATTTTGGTCGAGATGTCTCCTCGGCCATGGGTCTCGTCACCCACTCTGGTCAAATGCACGACCTCTTCTAGTCGACTTACGCTAGTCGAGATGTCCCCGGCTGTGGGTCTCTTCGCCCACTCTGGTCGAATGCATGACCTCATTGGGTCGAGACGACTCTCTAGCAGTGGGCTTTTCGACCATAACCTGATCGATTGAAGAAAGACTGATAGCCTTTATTGGTCAATTAGCTCAATGTATTCTTGGATTTGGGATGATTCTATTGGGCTTGTTGGGTTTGTCTTACTTACCCATGTCACATTGGTTGCAGTTTTTTTAGTTCTCTAACTAGAAAAAAATTGACACGTTATATCTGCATCTAAATTAAAATTGAATAGATGGCTTACATAAACAACATTAACATAGTATAATTTTATCAAATCAATCAAATTATTCTCTCAATATATTCATTAAAATTCAAAAGCACACAACATTGCACCTGGGCAACACAAGTCATAATTGTTATAAATTATCTCTTTTTTCACCACAAATCATAATTGATACTATAAAATCCCCTTCAGATTTAAGTTGAACATTACATGTAAGTATAAATAACAAAAATTATAATTAAAAAAATGATTATTATTTATTTTAATTAAATCATTGAGTCGGGTCATGTTGGATTGGGTAAGTGAATATGAAATCCGAGAACCAAATCAAATGTAATCAGGTTTGATCGAATTTTACCCGATTTAACTCGATTACTTGACCCAACCAGAATCTATTGGATTGGTTCGGTTTGGATCGTCGGGTTCATCGGATCGGATTTATCTTATGAACACCCCTAGATAAAGTCATAAAGAGGAGTGAATAATAATTTAATTATTTTAAAGGGGAGTTAAGTATAATTAACAAGAAAAAGAAGGGGAAGAAAAATGGGGGAAAAAGAAAAAGCCAGAAAAGGGCAGTGGCATGGGCAAACTAGAAAACCCCAGCAGCAGCCGACTGCTAGTGCTCACTTCGCATTTGCTAACACCCCATCAGACGGCTATGGCTTCTGAGAAAGAGGCTGCTCTTGCAGCTGTCCCCTCTGATTCTCCCACCATGTCAGTATCAATCATCTTCCCTTCTGCTTCAATTTTCCTTTTTTATTATTGTTATATCTAAATGTCTGTGTGAACCAAAGTCTTTTCAACTGATTTTTCTTGATTGTTGATAATATACAGATTTGACAAGATTATCAAGAAGGGAATTCCAGCCAACATCGTGTACGAGGATGACAAGGTTGTTTGGAGTTCGTTAAACCCTTTTCTTGTGGTTTTTACGTTTAATTTTTGCGCATTTTTGTGGGGAATGTGATATCGCCTTTGTGATTTAATTCAAGTTTGTTGGTTTCTTGACATGAAATTTGAACTTTATTCGTTTTCTGTAAGAAAAATAGGAAAGGCGAATTACTGGTAATGATAGAATTGAAGTCAACCTTAAATTGTTGCTTGATATTTGATAGAAAGATTGGGAAAATAGTTTTACATATGAAAGTTGTCTTTTCTCAGTTTGGTTCTTACTCTCCCTTCTTGTTTCTCCATGGTGACCCAAACTGAAAAATGCTCACTTGTCTGAAGGTTCTATTTTGCTGTCTTTTTTACCATTTACCTCATTCTTTATGTCTTTTCAATCTCTGGATGAAACTCACTAGCTGCCAATTTTGATTGCTGAGAGAGTCTTAGATCCCATTTTGTACATGCGAGAACTTTTATAGTGTATCTCAGTTATATAACTGGTCCGTAATTTTTGAATTCCTTGTACATGAATTTTTTTCTTAGCTGTAAATGTTAGATTTGGCACTATCTGTATGCTGGAAGTTCAAAGCTCCACTTGTATGCGAAGAATTCTCAGAGCTTGCCTGTTTCCTTTGCAGGTTCTAGCTTTCAGGGACATATCTCCCCAGGCACCTACACACATCCTGATTATTCCTAAAGTGAAGGATGGATTAACTGGAATTTCCACGGTACTGCCTGATACTTCTTGCATATGTGAAGCCAACTTCATGCCTCCAGTGATCTCACCATCATATGAAATGGATTTTATAGTTATTTCCATTCTAAATCCTGAAACTTGTCCATTGTACGTTATTGACTCCGTTGTTTGCTTCCAGTGTTGCTTAATGTTGTTATCATTTCTTAGCCTTTATGTTCCGCGAATTGATTGATCTGGAGTATATTTCTCCCTTCATGGTCAATGTATTTAGAGGTGCATGCTATCATGAAATGGAATTTAATACATGAGACCATAGTTTGTTGTTTTGGTGCCTCCATAGTAACTAGGAGTGGCATATAAAAAATGCCATTTTACTACATTTCATACATTTCTAATTCCTAAAATACTCATAATTCTCTATGGTCTTGAGTATCAATGATTAACAAATTGTTAGTATTCCACATCGGTGAAATAAATAAGTTGTGGTCTCTATATATGGTCTTGGGCAATTCTCATCTCTTGAGCTAGCTTTTGGGGTTGAGTTAGGCTTAAGGTCTATTCTTTAACATGGTATCAGAGCCACCCATTCCGGATGCTGTGTTAGCCAATGTTGTTGGGTTATCCATTTCATGTTATTCCACACTCCAGATGTTCATTCCTGGGCTTGCGCGGGGTGTATTAGTGTCCCACATCGGTGAAATAAATAAGTTGTGGTCTCTATATATGGTTTTGGGCAATCCTCACCTCTTGAGCTAGCTTTTGGGGTTGAGTTAGGCCCAAGGTCAATTCTTTAATATGGTATCAGAGCTACCCATTCCCGATGTTGGGTTAGCCAATATTGTTGGGTCACCCATTTCATGTTATTCCACGCTCCAAATGTTCATTCCTGGGCGTTCGTGGGGTTGTGTTAGCATTCCACATCGGTGAAATAAATAAGTTGTGGTCTCTATATATGATTTTAGGAATTCTCATCTCTTGAGCTAGCTTTTGGGGTTGAGTTAGGCTCAAGGTTCATTATTTGCCTTATGATTTCAATTGAGTGTATTTCCATTCAGATTTTTTTGTAGTTTTGTCCTTTGTAATTTTGAAGGCTTGAATTTGAAAATGCAAGAGTAATTCATGCTTTCCTGACCACTTTTCTCATCAAGTTGTGCGCTTGAGATATTTTAGAGACATGGGGCTCTGTATCCATCAATTACATTCTTATTTGTAGAGAACACCTTGTTTGTAAAGTTGAACTCAAAAGTTAGTCTGAAGATTATGCATTTCCTATGTGGAAGCTCATGCAGGTTGCCATCTGAGTATAGAGTTAGTTAGAAACTACAGCTGCGTCTTTTAATGCGTACAAATTTTGTATCATTTTATATTATGCTTAATTCAGCTTTTGTGACTAGAATCGATTTTGAGCCAGTTGCATCAGACTTCATGCACTTTTTATTTTGACTCATTCGAATCTCTATTCCAATCTATTTGTGAGTTGATATATGTTGCTCAGTCATAGAAAATTTCCTATCTGAACTCTGATTTGCTTCCCTTGGTGTCGACTGATTGCGGTAGGTTGTAGATTATATCTATACAGTTATGCTGAGAAGATTGTTGGTTGGACATAAACATATTTAAGATTGGAGTGGTAAGAAAGGAATATTACTTGAGTTGCTAGCATAAATAAGGGGAGCTACTTGTGATTAAGGCTACAATTTCCTCTGGCATTCTGATTTTGGTTTTTCAGTGGGGTTCTTGCCTTAAATTCTCTCAGATCAAGTTGGGAAAGGAAAATCTTGGAACATATTGAATTTAAATTCGGTGAATTTATGAGGGCATATAATCATTTGATCATTTCCTTTTGTCTATTTTGGCACATGGCAAACAGATTTCGGACGAATTCAGGGAGGAGGAAAGTACAAGTTATGTGCCGTAACTAAAAACAATATAGGGTATGAAGTAACAAGGCAATAGTATGAGGGGAAAGTTTTGAAGCTGAGAGTTGTCACTTCATCTAGCATATAAACAAAATATAATCCATGGCCATGTAGCCTCTCAGTTAATTAAAAAATATGCATCCCGAACTTGAAATTGAAGTCTGGCAAATTTATCTCCTTTATTCCCCTTGCATATGGAAATGTGCAAGAACAAGCTAACTGTCCTCTGTCCATTGGTTATCATTTTGTGATGATTTATGCTTTATATCCTGTAGGCTGAGGAGAAACATGTGGAGATTCTTGGCAGACTTCTCTACACAGGAAAGCTTGTTGCAAAACAAGAGGGCCTTGAGGATGGCTACAGGCTTGTGATCAACGACGGCCCAAATGGATGTAAGTACCGTTTTCTGGTTATCTTATGTCGTTCAGCCTCTTTAGCAGATCTTGATATCAAAATTATTGTGGTAGGTCAATCTGTCTATCATCTTCACATTCATCTGCTTGGGGGACGTCAAATGAACTGGCCACCTGGCTAAGCTGGAGCTGATATATATGTACTCTTTTGTTTCAAACCTTAACTGCACTTCTGAAGCTTAAATTATTGGAATTTAAATAAGTTTGTTAAGGTGCCTCTCTCTTACTATGGAGCAGGCATAACCTTATTATGTTTCCAAATATACGCATCGGTTGCAACACTTTTATAAAATAGTTTGTCCCCCCTCAAAAGTTGAGAAATCCTTAAATTGAGAATTAAAGATATTCTTGTTTCTGAGTTGGACTATTAGCTATTCTTACCACACTAACTGGCTTGTTTTATGAAAGATGATTCTTCACCATGATAAGTTAATGGTAGGGAAGAAATGTACATTTGGGATTGCTTCTAGTAAAGGCACATTTTCTTTAGTATTGATTCCAAAAGCTGTAGGGGTGTTTTCGAATATGACTTTATTTACAATAAGCAATGGTTGCTGGCCGATTCGATACTATTCACTTGAATGCTACTAACACAATGAATCATTAAATTAAATGATTATGTGTTGAGTGGTTATTGGTCGAGTGATATTGTCCTCATACTTATATGAGTGAGGTTTTGGGTTCGAATCTTAATGAATTTTTGGTGGTTGTGTGTGTGTCTTAATAAAAATAAATGATTATATAACAAAATTTTACTTTATTAAATCATTGTATATACTTGATACTTCTAATAAGTTACATATCTGCTCAGATAATATTCAAATGGGTAACATAACATTTCTAAAACTAATAAACATTGCTCGTCCATGTGATTGGTCCATCTTGACCCCTTTTCTCAAATGAACGTATATAATGAAATGATGACATTCTTGAGGTAACCAATGTCTAAGTATGGTTCAATAAGAAATTTATTGTCAAATATGAAAATTTTAATTTTGTGAAGTATCATTCTAACATATGAGGGAGGAGATATAATTTATAAAGTGGTTTAAGTTTTCAACTCTTTTAATATGAAGCAAAATTTATTATTATAGTTGCACATGCATAAAGGAGGATGAGATGCTTCAACTTTCTAATTGATATGGAATATCTTTTTGGGTTAATTACAAATAATTCCCTGAGGTTTGGCCTATTTACCTAAAAACCCAAAGGTTTAATGAAATTACAAATACCCCCCCTGAGGTTTTGCTCCGTCTTATATTTTTGAAAATCTGTTAGCCTCCGTCCAAAAAATTGCTGATGTCATCAAAATTTCTGCATGAAAATCCAAAAATGACCCCTAGTTATTGTTATGATTATTTATAAGATAAAATTATCATTGGACCTATTTGTAATATTTTTCATAATATAAGGATGTAATTTTAAGATTATTTAAATTACACATAATAAATTTAAATATATTTTATTATTAGTAAAATTTCATAAATACTCAATAATCTTAAATTTAAGTTAAATAATCTAATTAAGCTTAATTAAACTATTTATTAATTAAAAAGGAAAATAGGTAAAAAATTAAAAAATTAAATATTAAATTCATCTGTTACATAGAATAGCTTTTATAATAGCTTTTATAATTTTAGATGACATAGTGATTAGTGATATCAAAATAATAATTATAATTAAAATAATTTAATTAGATTAAATTGAAATTACTTATTAATTAAGAAATAAAATAAGTAAAATATTTAAAAATAAAATTAAAATATATTATCTTATATAACCATAATTTTAATAATTTCAAATTATATATATATTCTATAATATTAAAATAAAAACATGTCTAAAATAACATAATTAAATTTAGTTCAATTTGTTTATTAATAAAAATAAAAAATGAAAAAAAATTAATATCTAACATACTAGTAATTAATTAATTAAAAAAATAATAAAAATTTAAAATTTAAAAAAATATTAAATGGTTAAAAATATCTAAAATAATTTATATGCATAATTTAATTGATTTAATTATATTAAATGGAAAATATATTATTAATTAATTACATATTATATAATATTAAAATAATAAACATATTATGAAATAATTTAACCAAATGAATTATTAAAATAATAATCATATCTGAAGTAAATAAATTATTTAAATAACAAATATATCTAATTAAAAATAAAATAAAAAATTTGAAATATTTTATTGATTCAGAATAAATAGGTAAAAATTATATATTTTAATTAAATTTTTAATTAATTAATAAAAATAAATATTATATTCTAAAACTAAAAATACACCCCACCACCCCCACCCCCCTTTTTCTTCCCCCACCCCTCCCTTTGTTTGCCGACTATGGTCAGTCGGCTGTAGCTGCCATGGGCAGCAGCGAACCCATGGTTGCCTGGCTTAGCTAGGCAGCTGCTGCCATGGTGGCCGCCATGGCTAGATCTGGCTAGTAAGGGGGTTGGGGTGGGGTGGGGTGGGGTGGGGTGGGGGTGGGATGTGGTTGTATATGTGTACGTATATGCTATATATATGTGTATTATATATATTAAGTATAAATATAAATATATATGTATATGTATATATATGTGTATGTATATGCTATATATGTGTATTATATATATTAAGTATAAATATAAATATATGTATATATATATACACAATATATATGATATTGTATTATATGCATATATACATATATAATTATTCAATTATTTCAAAATTTATATTTTTTTATCAATAATTTTAGTGCAATTTTACTACCTAAGGTTACTTTTGTTATTTTCATAAAATTTTATGGGTGTTTTTGTTACTTCGTAATGTTAAGGTCATTTTAGTCTTTGTGCATTTTTTTTTTGTTTTTTGTTTTTTATATATTCAATCAAGAGTAATATAGCCATTTCACCAAAACCGTCCACTTTAACGGCCGTCCGTCTGTTCTAGGGGGGTATTTGTAATTTTTCCAAACCTTTGGACCTCGTTGTAAATAGATCAAACCTTAGGGGGTTATGTGTAATTATCCCTATCTTTTTGGTTTAAAGAATGGCACTTTATCTAATTGTGGTGAAAGGGTCCACGCCTATTTTATGAAAGAATAATAAGTAGAGAAATTGTGGAACCGATGGTGTTTAATTAAATTTATTTAAATAATTTTATAAATTTTTACATCTTACAAGATGTTTTTGGAACTAAATCTTATTTTATAAATAAACACTTGAAATGTTTGGATAAAATACGATTTTAAAACTTATAAAATGTTAGTAATAATAACTTGCAATTAATTTGATTAAAATTAGAGGAGGTTTTTAAAATTTTAAAAATAAGTTAGGAATCTCTTTTTTTATTTTTTATTATTTATTTATTTTTTTTTAGAAAAAAGCTTATATGGTTATGAACATATATATAATTATTTTATGAAGTTACAAGCTTCTTGTTAAAAAAAACTTTACCAAAATAATATTTTATAACATCCCAAACATCTTATAAGATATTTTGAGGAGTTTATAAGCATCCAAAAACTAGACCTCGATCCGATCTTTGACAATAAATTATTTTCTGAATGCATAATAATATAAAATAAAAATTTTATTTAACAATTTATCATACATAATTGTAGATAAAAGAATGACATACCTTCATAAGGAAAATCTTTTTCCTAATAACTTTCAATAAAATTCCACCTTTGTCAGAATGAAAGCTTTTGGATTATAATTATATCTCTTGAGTCCTATTATATACCAGGGAGAAGAAAACACTAGAAATGCATGCATGGTTTCCTTAAGGGGCAGTTTGTTTTCATTTTCAAACCCCATTTTCACATTTTTTACTATTTAAAAATTGAAATTCACTTTTTATATATTTTCATTTGCATTCGCAAAACACATTTTTCAATAACTTATATATATTCTCTCTTCTTTATTATTATTATTATTATTATTATTATTATTATTATTATTATTATTATTATTATTATTATTATTATTATATCTCTCCACCTGCAACATATTAAACCCATTACTTTTCCAATAATATATCCAAATCCAAACTCATTTTCAATTCATTTTCACTAATTATCTTTTCAAATTTTGGAAATGAAGAAAATGGAAAATGAAAATGAAAATAAAAACCAAACGGGCCCTTAGGAAATAGTAGTAAGAACACCTCACCAATATTTTCCATCCGTTCATATCTTTCCTGCCCTACATTATGACTCCTTCAAAACCTTAGTAAAATTAGCTCTATAAGTTTCCCCTTTTGTGGCCAAGAGGCTTGTGGCTCAGCGGCATAAGTCTCCCACATAAGGTGGGAGGTCAGGTGTTTGAGCCCAACTCGAACTCTTGATGTGCGTGTGTATAAATAAATAAAAAAAAAGGTTTCCCCTTTTGTGAACTTGGCCTCAAGCCAACTGTACATCTCAGTTGATTGGCATGCACTCACTTAACGACCTTGATCAATTGGCTTCCCCAAATCTAACTTAAGGAAGACATGGCATTTTTTCTTGTAGCAAAACCCATTGGTTAAGGTTCAACCGTTTGGGGAAATTGATGGGGATGATTGTGGAATATAGCAGCCAATCTTGTGAACTACAGAACAAGGAAAGTGAACTGCTTTAGTGATGAAAAGGTATGGCAAACCAGTTTTGACTTTATTCTCGATTAATAAGCAGTCGTTGGATTTACAAGCGATAGATCAAGAAATGAAAAAAGCAAAAAAATGAATTAAGATTTCAAAATGTGATGATTTTATAGATTTTACTTGCATTATCAGTCAGAAGCTACTGAGAATAGGGATGGCACTCTCGCAAATTTATATAAAATTATATTATATACATCTATTATTAAAATTTGATTTTGATGATTAGGGTACATATCAAAATTCAATATAAAGACTATTTTACTCTTGGAACTTCTGAAAAATGCTTAAATAGGATGAAGATCAGTGTACTTTTTATTCGGGTCTTGACCTAGGGCAAGACCCGATTTGTAAGCATTGGATGGTGCTGCCACATGAAACTGTATAGAAATGATATTTCACCATCTATATAAAGGAAGAAATTGTATAGCAACAAGGCACGCTTTTTATTTGCATCTTTCTAGAGTTCTTGATTTTCATCTCGATCACATCAATTATAAATTGACTTAGGCATTATAGGGTTTAGTTGAAGGCAACCTCAAGTAACCTAATGTTTTGCTCTTGTAGTTATGTTAGAGACCTAAAACACTTGTGTGAATTAGGATCGAATTCAAAGTCATTTTTAAAAGCTCAACTCAGATTGAAGACCTCAAGGTCTAGAGATGCGTCAAATTTTTTCCTTAGAAATGAGAAATCGTCTTTCTAGTTTTCAAGAATCCAATCACATATTCCCAAAGTTTGTAGTGACCTCATACATTTCCATTGCAACTACATGGTTCTTGAAAATACTATAAAAGCTAGTGCTAATGGATCAGGCATGGACATAGACCATCTCAAACCATATTAAATAGGAGTTACTGATTTAAGATGGGTGCATGACCTTATTGAACTTTGGTATGGTATGTGTATTAAAATATACATGCCAACCTCAAAATCCACTATAGAATGTACACATATCAAGTGTACAACAATCGCTAGTATTATAATAAAGCTCTTACTCCCTTTTTGTTGTATTTTTATGTACTTTTCCTAAAATAATTTTATTTTTTTGTTTTTAATCTTATAACTTGTATAAATAACTACCATCCCACTGTTACCATTTTATATATACAAAATCATTCATGAAGATTATACATATTTCTATTTCTTTGCAAATTATTCTACCTTAACTTCTTATTGTAAGTATGTTGTAATCCAGAAAGATCAAATAACAATAATTAAGAAATACCCATAAATTAATTCAATGAAAGAACACAAGATTTAACATAGTTTGGCAATGTGCCTAATCCACCCGACAAAGAGATGAACTTTATTGACCTCAAATCAAGTACCAAGTATAAATTCAAGTCCCACAAATATCACGGGAACACTGAACACCCTCGTCCTAACCTCCTTTAGAGAGAAAATTTTCAAAAACAGTTTAGAACTACTTGATTTGAATATGATTAAAATTCAAAAATGGGGGGAAAATCGATTAAAGATGAGTTTGGATCAAAAACAGCCCATTGGGCCTTCGCTGTGCCCGAGAGCGCATGGCCCTGGGATGGGCAGTAGCTCCTACGCCTGGGTGCGCGGGTGTTTGCCTAATTAGGATGGCAACGGGGGGGGGGGGGGGGTTTGATCGGACCCGAAACTCGCCCCACCCCGCTTTCGACTCCTAACCCAGCTGGTCTAACACGCGAAACCCGTTTCTCTCTCTTTCTCTCTTACTTTTTTTATTAAAATATATAATTTTACAACTCATATGTTTTCAAAATTGATTAAGATAAACATACACAAAGAATATATATACATGTATAGAAAATTAGAATCTAATATATAATAAGTTTCTAACACTATTTTTCAAAATTTAAAATAAAATATCCATATTAATTGATTTTAGTATATTTTCATCATTTTTATGATAATTGAATGAGTACAAATTTATTATTTATTTGATGAAATATATATGCTATTATAATCCTAATTTTTTATATTTTATGTACATATACTATATATAATATATTATATATTAATTATCCAGGGCGGGTTTACTTAAACCCGGAGCTTGCCTCGGACCCGGCCGAGTCCATAAAATTGGGACCTGTAGCCCACCCTATTAGGGGTGGGTCCGGGGCGGGGACCTAGTCTACCCAGGCCCATTGCCATGTCTATGCCTAACGGGTGTCCCTACGCGCTCGTTGCTACTGGTCGTCCCCTCGTTTCAGCACCATTTTTGTCATGTCTCACCATTTCTGCACTGTTTTCACCGTTTCTTCACTATTTTTTCTATTTATTGTTATTTTCATAATTTCCAACTTGAATTTCAATGTACGCTTAACAATTTTCCACCTTGACTCGAAATTCTCTATCCATCATCTTTATCTCCTCCAAAAGGGCAATCATATGAGTTTGCAAATGTTTATCAAATCCAAGCAATACTTGAATTTGATCCCAGAATGGTCTTTCTCAACATATCTTTGTCTTCCACAAGTTCCTCGACCGAACTCAAAGCATAAGCAACCAGATCTGAATATGCAAAATGCTGTGGTGGTTTGATTTGCCTTCTCTCTTTATCGGAAAGCCAAAAGATAGTTCTGTAGTGAATCAATTTCTTGCTGCTGATTCGGTGATAATGAGCTCTCGCTAGCTTCATTTACCACATTCTATTTCTCTTTTGAAACTTGTGGAGTGTTGATCTTAAACTCCACATTTTCTTTAACGCCTTCTTAACTACTTTTACCCTGCTTCACCTTCTTCAACATAGCAGACTTATGAATGTCACATCCCTGCTGATAATCACCTTGGAGCCTTTGTCATCAGCACACTACAAAAGATAACCCTTAACTCTATCTGCATAGCCTAGGAATATGCATATCCTTGCCCTCGACTCAAGCTTCCCATTGCGAACATGAGCATAGGCCGGACACCCAAATACCCTCAAATTTAAGTAATCAGTAGGAGACCCTTACCAAACTTCCATTGGTGTCTTGCAGTTCAAAGTAGTAATGGTGATCTGTTCATTGAATAACAAGCAATATTAATAGCTTCAACCCAAAAATTCTTGGATAATTCGGCACTGAAGAGCATAGATCTAGCTCTCTCCAAAATAGCCTTGTTCATCCGTTCTGCAACTCCATTCTGCTGTGGTGTATGAATAGCTGTGCGATGTCTCACAATCCTCTCCTTATTGCAGAACCCCTAAATTCCTTGTTGCAAAACTCCAAGCCATTGTCAGTCCTCAAGCTTTTGACCTCCTTCCTAGTCTTCTTCTCAATCAAAGTCTTCCACTACTTGAAGTTGACAAATGCTTCATCCTTATGCTTCAACATGTACACCCCTACTCTTCATGAGAAATCATCAATGAATGTTAGCATGTACCCAGAGCCATGATGTGGATAATATGAAAGTTGTGTTGGGGATTGTAAGATTGTGATTGCTTGTGGAGTTTTGTTTCATGTTTGGTGTTTTTAAAGATTTTGGGTTATTTTGGTGTTTTTGAAATATGAGAATGAGATACGAGGTTGTGAATGGTTGTGAGATAAAGTGAAATAATTATAATAATATGATGTGTTGATGTGATTTGAGGTTATGAATGGTTGTTAAATTATTTTTCAAATACGTTTGAAAATTTTATAATTTGAGATAATAAAATTATTGTATGAGATTTATTTTTTTGGGTTTACTAGGGATTTAAAATAAATTAACAATTTACAATAAATTTTTACTTTGAATAAATTAATTTTTTGCTTTAACTCTTACCAAAATATCATCTATGAGTAAATCTATTTTTATTTTTTTATTTGTTTGGTAGTAATAATATATTAAAAAATTAAGAAAAATATATAAATAGGTTAAACTGAAAATATATATATATTTTTAAACATAAAAAAATCTATCATGTATTAATAAATCAATTTTTGGTGCTTTGGGCTTGTTTGGAATTTAAATAGTTAAAAAATATAATTAATTAATAAATATAATAAAATAAAAATTATAAAATATAATTTAAAAATAAATGGAACAATTACATATAGTCCAAAATAAGTGCTATTAAATATGTTATTTTTCCTTTTTTGTTAATTTAATTTTGCTAAAAAAATTTGAAATTCATTTTGGCTGAATTAAACTATAAATTTAATACATCGATTTTTTTAATTTAAAATATATTATATATATATTTATTCGCTAATTTGATAGTATGTCATGAACAAATGAATATTATATTTTCAGTCAATCATTTTTGACAATGTTTTCAATTAATTCGATTAATTGAAAATTTATTAATTCTTCTGTAATTATGAAAGATAATTAAAAAATTGCATCTTATCCAAAATAAATTAATGAAATTCATTGTTAATTTTATATGTTATGAATTTTTTTTTTTTTTACAAAAATTGGTAAATTGCAATTTGAGTTTGATTTGAAATTCTGCTCCTCCTTCGAGAACATCCACAAACACAGCCTTTGAAACTTACCCCACAACATTGTTTGAAAGACCCACATCTAGAGCTGTAAATGGATATTCGAAAATTCGTTTACCGTTCGCATTTGTATCCGTTTACACAGAAATTATCCGCATCCGTTTAAAGCAGATATTATCCGTATTCGATTAGTGGATATCCGATTATAAATGGATACGGATATGGTAAATGCATATCCGATCTGTTTAATATTCGATCCGAATATATATTTATTAAATAATATATTATTTATATTTTTCAATAAAAATCTCATTAATCTATATATTTATATATATAAATTATAATTGAAGAATTGGGAAGAAAAAAGAATAAATTTAAGAAATTATTGTAATATAGAGAAAAAATTAAAAAATAAAGTTAGTCAACACAATTATTGTTGGTTGACTATATAATTAATATACTTAAATACCATTATTATTACTAATAAGTACTAATAATCAATTATAAAGTCAATTATTAATTAAAAATTATGTTATTTGTTTGATTACTTTCATTTTAATGAAATTATATAGTTTCTTCTATTAATTAAAATATGTATTTGTTATAGGTTCATAAATTCACATATTTGGATATTCGTAAATGGATATCCAAATAATTATCATCAAAATAAATATAAAATAATAATCCGAATACGAATAAATTTAATAAAATATGAATATATATAAATAATTATAATAGAATATGGATATATCCGAATCCGATCGATATCCGACGGATACGAATTTGGATATCATTTTTAAATATCCGTCAAATCCGTATCCGTATCCGAATATTCGAAAAGTTGAACGGATACGAATATGGAAACAGTGTATCCGATCCGTTTAATATTCGTTTACACCCCTACCCACATCCAACCCTTGAAACTTACCCACAAATATGTTTGAAAAACGCACATCCAATCAAGTCTTGGCCCTTAACTAATGTTTTTAAAACCAAAAAATGGGGAACAACTCCACAGGCAATCGTAGCCTAATGGATTTTTGGTTATATTTTGGCAAATAGTTAAAAATTGATTTTGAAGAGCTTTGGTATACTTGTTTATGTTTTGGGGGAGATATTTTTTTTTACTGTACCGGTCAAATCAATATTTTTTTGTTGGATTTTTGGGGTGAAAGTGGAATTGAATGATTTTTTTATTATTAGAAACTAATAAAATATATATGATATATATAATATATGTATGTATATATTGAAAAATGTGGAAAATTTTGAAATAATGAAGAATATGAGAGGATGTTTTGGAGATTTTATTTTATTTTTTAATATTTTGAAGGAAAAATGTGTGTATGTTCGATTATGTTTCCACATTCCCCATATTTTTCATTATTGAGGAAGTAGAAGCCTTGGAAAACAATCCAAGCCCACCGGTAACGTCTTGTCGTTATCTCCGACAACTCATATGTTGATCTATTCGACATTTGCGACTCTTATATTAACCTGCCGAAAAACTTGGACCTAATGAAATGTTATTTTCACTGATTTTTTGTTTGACTACGTAAAAAATGGATAGTATATTCCTTGTGAATTTTAATTAACTTGTTTTTAGTATTCTTTAGATATATAAATATATATGCGTGTGTGTGTGTATCATATTTAAGAGAATAATCTTTTACATTTTTTAGAAATAAAAAAGATGTATTTTTTATTTCCTTTTCGTATCTTTAATTTTGATATTTTATATCATTAACATACTTCCTTTGAACATTTCCCTTAAAAATATTTATCTTCATCAGAACTTTTGAGGTCCTCGTCGGGTACGAGGTTTAGGGTCTCTTGTCGGTTGACAAGTTTTTGTTTGTTTTTGCATTTTTGGTTTGTCTTTGTTTCTATAGCTTCCTTTATATTTTTCTTGAATCCCTTGACAGTAAATGCAGCTTGGTATGGAAAACTTCTCAAAAATTTCACTAGCGGAAGAGGAGGATGGAGGACTGGAAATAGAGGAAATCTCAGAATCTACACAGAATAAGCTTCAGTGGATGGCCGTGGGTCGATTTTTGACAGACAGGATGATTAACTTTCAAGCCATGAAGAATACTTTGGCCGCTCTCTGGAGGCCGGTTAAAGGAGTTTATATAAAGGAACTTGACAATATGATGTATCTGTTCCAATTCTTCCATGAGATTGATTTAAAGAGAATGCATGACAATGGGCCATGGACTTTTGACAATCATCTCTTAATTTGCAAGCAGGTGAAGTCAGATGACCAAATTCAGAAAATCCAGTTATTTTATGCTTCCTTTTGGATTCAAATCTATGATTTACCAGCAGGTTTTATGGCTGAACGTGTCTGTAGAGATATTGTCAATTACATTGGAGTTTATATCGAATCAAATCAGAACAATTTCAGTGGGGTTTTGAGGACTTATATGCGAATTCGTGTAGAGGTGGATGTGCGGCTACCATTGAAAAGGAGGATGAAAATTAAAAAGCCTGGTGGTGAATGGCTTTGGATAAATTTCAAGTACGAGAGATTGCCGACTTTTTGTTTCATCTGTGGTAAAATTGGCCATAATGATGGGTTTTGTAATTTGTTTTATGATAAATCGAAAGCAACGCTGGACAAGGTGTATGGAACTTGGATGCGAGCGCCAACTAGGAGAAGCCAAATTCATACCGGTGAGAAATGGCTCCGGTCAGAACCTTCAAGGGAAAATGCAATTCCGATGGATTCTCCTCACAGCGAATAGCAAGTTGAAAAGGAAAGCCCAACTGTGATGGCCAAAAAATTGGGAACTGGGAAAGGAAAGGAAATCGTGGGCAGATGTATGGGCGAAGTTGAAGGACATATGGAAAGATTGGATGCGGAAATCGAGGAATCCAATAAAACTACTAGGCAGATGGTAAATAAAGATTTGGTGGAGCATTATCAGAATAAGAATGCTGGCTTGATCAAAAACTATATCAAACGACGTTGGCTAGAGGATAATGGGGAGGAAAATGACGTTATTATGGATCAAATAGGTGTTGATGAAAATTTGGACCTTTACTTTGGGCTGGGCTCAAAAAATGGTATAGAGGCAGGTTCTGGTTCCCAGGCCCGCCTGGGCCAATGAGTTCCTTATGCTGGAATTGCCGTGGGCCGGGCAACCCACGTGCAATTGGGGTCCTTAGGGACATTGTAAATAGTAAGAAGCCTTATATTATTTTTCTTATTGAAACATTGTTCATTGGGCCTAAACTTTAGGGCCTTAAATTTCAGCTGGGTTATGAAGGTTTGTTTACTGAAGATTGCTTGGGTCATAGTGGGGGATTGGCGTTACTCTGGAGAAATCAAGAAGAGGTTCGCTTACTGGAATTCTTTAGATACCACATTGATGCTGAGGTGAGTATCAACGGATTAAGTACATGGAGATTTACTGGTTTTTATGGTATCCCTGATTGCTCTAGACGCCGTGAATCCTGGGATCTTCTTCGTCTGCTGGCAACGAAATCGCAGTTACCGTGCGTATGCGCCGATGATTTCAATGATATATTACTGGATTCTGAGAAGAGGGGTTCAAATTCTCACCCGATACATTTAATGGATGCATTCAGGAATGCCATTTTTGACTTGGGACTGGTTGATTTGGGTAAGCAAGAATACCTCTTTACGAGGGAAAGGGGTAGGGGAGAAAAGAATTGGGTTGAGGAAAGACTGGATAGAGCCCTAGCATCTCAAAGCTGGATTGACTTGCTTAGAAATTATAAAGTGTCAAATATTAAGTTTTCCTCTTCGGATCACTTTCCTATTCTTATTGAGCCGAATGGATCCAAAATATACTACAGGAACCGCCGTTTTCACTTCGAGAACTTCTGGGTAAGGAAAGAAGGCTGCAGTCAAATTGTTGGCAAGAGCTGGGCCAGTAATAGCTATTTACCTATACAGAAGAGGATTGAGGAGTGTGGAATTGAGTTACAGAACTGGGCTGCCAGTACCAATGGGGATTTCAAAGAACAGATTACCAATCTTAAAAGGAAAATGGCCAGACTACGAAGAATGAGGGATCCCATTTCTATGTTCGAATTTCAAGAGATGAAAAACCTCTTCTTTGAAACCTTACGACAACGCAAAATATTCTGGAAGCAGCGATCAAAAATTTTTTGGCTTAAGGAAGGAGACTTGAATACGAAGTTCTTTCATTCTGTGGCGAGTGGTAGGAAAAGGAAAGAATATGATCACAAGGTTGAATGATGATCAAGGTACTTGGCAAACTTGGGATTCAGGTCTGGATAGAATAGTTATTGATTATTTTCAAAACTTGTTCTCCTCATCAGACTGCAACTCAGAGTCTATCCTTTAGCACGTGAGGAGGAAAATAATTGATGAGCAGAATAACAGTCTTCTGGCTGAGTTTACTGCAGATGAGATTAAGAAGGCACTCTTTATGATGCACCCTGATAAAGCCCCCGGAGTTGATGGTATGAATCCCTGTTTCCTTCAAAAATTTTGGCCAATTATTGGGTCTGATATTGTGAAGACTTGTTTATCTATTCTTACCTCTGCTGTTTTACCTGATGGATTGAATGATACGACGATTGTTCTAATTCTTAAAAAACAGGAGCCATCTCACATGTCTGATCTTCACCCCATCTCTTTATGCAATGTGTTATATAAAATTGTCTCGAAAGTCCCTGCTAATCAATTGAAAAAGGTTTTGCCTGATATTATTTTTGATTCTCAGAGTGCATGCTTTATCTTAAGAGGAAGAAGTAGGGTAAGGATGGTTACGTGGCTCTTAAAGCAGATATTAGTAAGGCGTATGATTGTATGGAGTGGGATTACCTCGAACAGATTATATTGAAGTTGGGATTCAGTAGAAAGTGGGTTGACTTAATGTGTATGTGTATCATATCAGTAAAATACAGGGTTGTTAAAGGGAATGACTTGATTGGTCCGATTAATCCTCAGCGTAGACTTCGTCAGGGAGATCCGTTGTCGCCTTACTTGTTCATCATTGGAGTTGAAGGCTTATCTCTTGCTTTACAGGATTGCGTGAATCGAGGAAAAGTCTATGGTATTAGGGTGGCTAGAAGTGCTCCAATTATTTCTCACCTGTTTTTTGCTGATGATAGTCTGCTGTTTTTCAGACCAAATTCTAATGAAGCTGTATGCATTGCGAATGTTATCAGGAACTATGAGGAAGCGTCTGGACGGGCAGTCAATATGGAAAAATCTAAGATTAAGTTCAGCTCTAACACTATTATGAGTCAAAAAGAAGAGATATGCTCAATCCTTGGTATGAATGAAGAAAAAGGGTAGGACATGTATATGGGATTACCAACCTTGGTGGGACGTAAGAAGAAGGAAGTATTTGCCTATATTCGTGAAAAAGTTTGGAAAGGAATCTAAGGTTGGAACAGAAAGCTTCTGTCAAGAGTGGGGAAAGAAGTTTTGTTGAAAGTAGTGGCACAAGCGATTCCAAATTACGCAATGAATGTGTACTTATTACCTCTTGACCTTTGTTCCCAATTGGAGAAATTGATGAACAAATTTTGGTGGAACTCAGGAGCAGCTGATAAAGGTGGCATTAAGTGGATGAGTTGGAAAAAATTAGTTTCCCTAAAGCTTGTGGGGTCTTGGCTTTAGACAAATCCATGAGTTCAACCTTGCTATGCTGGGGAAGCAAAGTTGGAGAATTTTATCTAATCCAAATTCTCTTGTTGCTCGAATCTTTAAATCACGGTATTTCCCTTCATGTTTATATTTGAAGCTAAAATTGGTTCGAACCTGAGTTTTGTTTGGCATAGTATGTTGGTTGCAAAACAACACCTAAAGGAAGGCTGTCGTATGAGAATTGGGAATGGCTTAAATGTTAGAATCATGAAGGATCCTTGGCTTCCACATGAATCAAATCCTTTCATTACCTCTATTGTAACTGATTATGCTTGGAATTTGCGTGTAGCTGATCTCATTGACGAGGTTAGAAAGGAATGGAAGACTGATATGGTGGCCTCTATGTTTAATGAACGGGGCAGGGAGCTCATCTACCAGATTCCTATCAGTTTGAACAACTCTGAGGATAGATGGTTCTGGAGTAAAGACAAATCTGGCCAATACTCGGTGCGAAGTGCATACAAAGTGATGAAGTCTCTAGAGAGTACGAATAGAATGATTGAGGAAGCTCCTTTCTGGAATAAATTTTGGAAAATGTTAGTCCCCTCAAAAGTCAAAATTTTGTACTGGAGAGCTGCACATAACTGTTTGCCAACAAAAAAATAGATTGTAAGAAAAAAAGGTTGTCGTTGACTGTCTATGCCCAGCTTGTGGTGTTGAAGATGAATCAAACTTGCATACTCTTGTTGACTGTTCTGTGGCAAAGAATGTCTGGACTCAATCAAATAGTGGATTCATTCGAGGGACAGGTACCTCCGTTCTTGACTGGCTAAAGTTGATTTTTTCAATCTGCTCAAATGATGTTTGTGAACAGACTCTCATGATATGCTGGAGTTTATGGAAGCACAGGAATGATATTGTTTGGAAAGGTAAATATATGACAGCAACTGGAATTCTTCACCTTGCAAATTCTTTTATGATTCAGTGGCGTAAAGCTAGGGAGAAAGACCGAAATGTTGCTGCTGCATACGGACAGAATGATCACCATCAAGTTTGGACAAAACCTGATTGCGGATGGATAAAAGTTAATGTAGACGCAGCAATCTTTAAGAAGGATAAATTGTCGGGAGTGGGATGGATTGCTCGAGACTTTGAAGGATTCTTTGTTCATGCACAATCAAAGTTGTTCCAAGGAGTGCTTGAGGTGTGCCTGGCAGAGTGCTTAGGAATCAGAGAAGCTTTGAGTTGGATTAAACATTCGGGTTTCCAAAAAGTAATTCTAGAATCTGACTCTCAAGAAGCGGTTAAGATGATAAATGAGTTGGAAAAATATCCCTCTACTCTTGGTCTTGTTATAGATGATTGTAGAAAGATTAAAGAAGATCTAGTTGATGTTAAAATTTCTTTTGTCAAACAGTCTGCGAATTCGGTGGCTCATACTATAGTGAGGGCCTCGATTTCTATGTCTAACCGTGGGGTTTGGGACCATAATCCTCCCCCTTTTATTGCGAATGCTATTTGTATTGATTCCTGATTAATGAAATCTTGGTTTTCTCAAAAAAAAAAAAAAGAAATAAAAAGGTGAGGACTTGTTACAAAAAAAAGATAAGTTAATGACAAAATAATGAGTGACAATACAAAATATGTCACTAATTATATATTTAGACGACAAAATATTTTGTTTTGTCACTTTAATGATTTTTACAAATTAAATAGTGACGGTAATAGTCTTTAAGTTGTCACAATTGACAATAGTGACACCCATATGGTAACAACCCAAAGACAATGAAAATCTTGTCATAAATTATAGTGGCACTTTTTATTGTAACTAGATTGTCACCATATTGGTGTTGCTAATTGTTAATGGTGACAACTTAAAATATTAATTTTTATCACTAATTAGCCATAATGGGACAAAACAAAAACTATTATCATCTAAAAAAATCACTAGTGATAAAATAAAAATTATTGTCACTTAATACATATCATTAGTGATAATTTTTACATTGCACTTATAATTTTGCCACTTGTATAACATTTTTTTTCTTGTAGTGACTTGTTGTTTATATTTTTATTTTTATTCTTTGTTTGCAGCATTTTTAGCTTGTCTTTATTTCGGGTATTAGATTTTGTGAGAAAACAAAAATATGTTTGGATTGATAGAATAAATTTTTTTACAAAAAGTTAACTAAAATTAATATTTTATTATAACAGTATTGAATAATTTAATGCAATAGTATGAAATACTATTATTTAATTTATATGGATCTTATTATCATATAGGTCAAATTATGTTGAGGTAAAAAATTATTATTAAATTCAATATGAATCTCATTATATCTTGGCATGATAAGAAAAATTATATATTATTTAATTAGTTGGTGAAATTTTAGTATTTTTAAATTAGTAGGAGTTTTAGGCTTAAAAAAATGATAGTTAATGATGGTATTTTCTTTTTTCATTTTTTCTTAAGAGAACTTTTCTAATTTCCTAACTACTCTAAACGAAGTTGTTATTTTCGTTGAAAAATGAGATAAAGATACTTATTTTCTATTTTTGAAATAGTACAAATTGAAAAAGTGAAGTTTGAAAATTTAAATCAATACTTTCAAACACTTGCTTTTAGAAAATATTATTGTGTTTGCTTCCAGAATTTTATTAATAAATATACATATATATATATATATATACACACACTACAGAAAAAAAAATTTCAAAACAAAAATGAGATGAAATTGATAATAGAGCCAAACATAGCATAAGATCTACATAAAATCTTGGTGTTGGAGTTTGGAAATGGATCTTGTTCCTATGTTACAAGCAGGGCACAATTTTTGCAGCCAATATGGAAAAGGTCAAATCTTTTGGTGTCTATGTCCAAATAAATCACATAAAATATGTATCTGCCATAATAAATTTCCACACAATTTTTTCTCCCAAGATTAGGGGCGACTTATAATCAATAATATTGACGAATGTTCCTTACATTTGATTTTATTGTTTCTAGACAAAGCAATCTAGAAAGGGAAAGGACAATGGCTGCTAAGGCCATGTTAGGAGAAGATTTTTTTTTTTCTTTTTTTTTTATGTCTTTTTTCTGATGTTTTGAGCATTTTATTTACATTAGAATCGATCTGAAAGGATTGTTTTAAACTAGAATTGTATGTTGCTCAATCTCAGTTTAATTTATATTTTCGAATTGTAAAAGTATATATGAGATCTTTGAATTACCATTTAACATCCAAATTTTTTGACAAGTAATTAGACATTCTCAAAGATGTAACATACATATTTGACACATGCATTTATGTGACTATATATGTCTTATGCAATGAAGGCCATTCATTGCATATATATAATGAATTGGAATATATATATATGCATACATACACATACATACATATAGACAAACAAGTCAAATTCCTCATTAAATATAAAGATTAATCAATTGCATTAAGTTATTGTTCCATCAATACAAATTGGTGGAAAATTTTGTCATTATAAATATAGATCTTGAGAAAAGAGGCAACCTGTAATGTATCTTAAAAGTCAAAACTCTCCACTTCTTCAATATGCGACAAGATCGAATATCATCATGATTCACTAGGAAAAACTTAGAAAGAGGAATATGGCCTTTGTTCTCACAAATGGAATCAATAATAATGACCAAATCCATCGTTGGACATATAGACTTAACCACGTCAATATATAGTCCTGTCAATATATTTTGGTTGGGATTTTTTGTCCATATAAAAATATCGTTGAAAGTATAGAGCAAGGATCAACGTTTAAGTTATTTCAAAACCTGGGTTTGAACCCAATTTTTCACGAATCTTTGGCATATGTGTGTATACAAAAAATTAGTGGAAAAATTCTTATTAAATATAAAATAAAATCAGATACCATCATTATATATATATATATTTTTAAAATTCTACTTTTATTGAGGCAAACAAATTCTGAAATGGATTAATAGCTTGTGTTAAAGAATGGATGTTGGGTCTAACTCAACTCCAAAAGTTAGATCAAAGAGTGAGGATTGCCCAAAACCATATATAAAGACAACAACTTATTTATTTAACTAATGTGTTATGCTAACAGTTGGTGACATCAACCCAAAATATTTTCAAATGATAAAACTTGACTTAAACAATTTTTCTTTTTCTGGGAACACAAAATTTCAAATAGTGAGATGACCTAAACAATTTCGCTAATTTTTTGGAACTGAAAAAATTTGACTGAAACAGGTCCAAAAAAACTGCTTCAGTGATGGTACCCACTTAATTGAGAACATTTGGCACAGCTCAATTGTTTATGCGACTAAAACGTAGACTATGATGTCCAAACAGACTAATCCTCTGTTTCAAAGACTGTACCCCACTTAGTCAAAAACACGTGCCCAACCCAACCCTTTTATGGCCCCCATAAATATGACACCAAATTAGTTCCTCAGATATACCCATTCTCCTGTCTACCATACACTAGTACATATTGATCCACAAAAGTGAAGCTCTGAACAACAGTAAGCAATGGGAAGCCAGAAAGAGCTCACCAGAGATGAAAGATGGTCACTTAAGGGGATGACAGCCCTTGTAACTGGTGGCACCAGAGGCATTGGGTCAGTATTAATTAATCCCTTTTCATATATATGTTCTCTAATAAAAAGTTACGTAGAATTATATGTCGTGTAGAGTCAGACTTTTTAATTCAAGGTAACGAGGATATTCTTGTGGAAATTTAGGTATGCCACAGTGGAGGAACTAGCAGGATTTGGTGCCAAAATCCATACTTGTTCAAGAAACCAGAAAGAAGTGGATGAAAGAATACAAGAGTGGAAAGGCAAGGGGTTTGAAGTCAGTGGCTCAGTGTGTGATTTATCTTCAAGAACACAAAGAGAGGAGCTCATGCAAACTGTGGCTTCTCTTTTTCATGGCCAGCTTGATATTCTTGTAAGTCATACTCAGCATCACTTATACAAATTTGTCACTAATTTCCAAATTTGGACTAAATTTTCTTTCACTCATGAGGTTGAGTAGATGATTACATGAGGTTGGATGGTGTAAAAATATGAATTTACATGTTACAAAAACTTGTTATATATATGATGATATCAAATTAATTTTATCCATATTAAAGAAGTTGAGGGTTTTGAAATTGTTTATAAATTGTTCTTCAGTTCTACTTTTCAATATACTTTTTCATAAAGACTAAATCCTCCTATATGTGCCAACGTGACAAAATTTCGACACTATTAGAGTTTTATATTTGTGAACAGATGTTGTCAAAATTAATGATGTCACACGCGAAGATGACAATCATATGTCTTTTATTAAACATTAATATTACGTTGTAAATGATTTTAGATAATTTTTGCTTGCAAATGATTTTTTTTAGCATTTGTTATAAAAAATTTCATGGTGATTTCCCATCAGATAAGCAATGCCGCTGTAACTATAATGAAAGGGGCAACGGATCACACCGAGCAAGATTTTTGGCGCCTGATTGGAATCAATTTGGAGGCCCCCAATCATCTATGCCAAATTGCATACCCACTGCTGAAAGCTTCAGGCAAGGGCAGTATCGTCTTTATATCATCTGTGGCCGCGAAAATAGCTCTTCCAGAACTCTCTATTTATTCCGCTTCTAAAAGTGAGTGATTTTAATTTTAATATTTTGGGAATGTGGAAAAAAAAGAGAAAAAAAGAAATTAACATGCCAATATTTTTTTATCCATAATTATTAATATTAATATGTGCAGGTGGCATTAATCAATTATCAAAGAATTTGGCCTTTGAGTGGGCAAAGGACAACATTAGAGTTAATACAGTGGCACCATGGGGTGTCAATACCACAGCGAGACCTGTAATATACTTCTCTTCTTAAAGTATTGGCATTTTGCTTCCTACGATTAATTTCTTTTATTTATTTGTTTATTTTTGGCAAAAAATTATATTTATATTACAAAATTAATGAATTTTCTTGGTTTTATTTTCAATTTTTTCCTTCTAAAAATTGGTTTTTTAAATTTTTGTATGAAATGAAAGTTTATTTTAGATTAGTGAGTTGTAAAATTTGACCAGTTGATTTAACTTGCTGATATGACAATTTGTTTTTGTTCAAATATATTTTGTTATGATATCAAGTTTTATTTAAGGTGAAAAGATTAGAGGATTTTGAGATAATATATTTATAAGTTGTCTGTCTCTCCTAACTATTGATATGTCTTTCATAAGAATAAATATTTTTCTAATAATCTATTAATTGATGATGCATCTTTTTAGAAGGATAAAATCTCGCAAGTAAAGTACGATTTTTCATATCCGACAAATCAAATCATTTTGACATTTATATATAGGGTTAATCACATCTACCTCTCCCGAGGTTTGGTGTAATTACAAAAAAAATTCCGTTATTTTGAAAATTACAAATACCACCCTGAACTTTCAAACTAAATTACAATGCTGACGGAAAGTGTAAAATGATCAAAATGTCATTCCGTTAAAAATTTGAAAAAAAAGAAAAAAATGAAAAAATTGATAGAAATATCAAGAGATAGAAATACCCTTGGACCTATTTGTAATATTTTTGAATTTATGAGGGTTTATTTGATATATTTTTATGACCTTCAATTTTCGCTGGACCGTCGCCATGCGCCTCTATCGGAACTAGGTTCTACCACTGCCAGAAGGTGTGGCTTATTGCACTCTATTAAACCCCCAAATCAATTTTAGCTTTCCCTTTCACTTCGTCGGCCAATTTCAAGCAAAATCGCCCAACGCCGTTGTGTGCCTCCACCTTCGATTCTCTTTATCCGTTGGTTAAATCACAAAATTGAAACCACCGTTATACTCCTTTTGTCAAGGTCATCAAAACCCACTCTTTGTTTATGAGTTTCTATCTCTGGAACTAAGCAACCCATCACCACCATCGTGAGACTTTGTTCAGAGCTTAATTTCTAGTGATTCGCCAGTTGTTTCTAGGCAAATTTGGTACTGATGCGTTCCTTGTGATGAGGGAAAGAGAATGGTTAGCTTGGTTGCTAGTTTTTCCAGCGTCGGAGAGGTGCTGGTTGGAGAGGATGGTGACGGTAAGCAAGGAAGAATTTGATACAATGGGAGGGTTCTTGAGTACATAATTTTCAACTTTCTGAAATTATAATTTCCACCCCAAAATTTCCTCTCGGATTTCAATTGAATCCTTCAGCTCTCTAAGTGCCTCACATTGACCCCAAACATTAATTTTAATTTTTAATTTACTCTATTTTTAATTAATAAAAATATTAAATTAAATTATTTTACATGTCATTTGTATTTTTTAATTTTAAAAATTATTAAAAATATGTTATCATGATAGATTTAGTTTATTTTAATTTTTTACTTATTTTACTTTTAGTTAAATTGAATTGAATTAAAATATTATATATATATATATTACTATTTTAATATTAAAAGATTATTTTAATAATATGAATTTATATTTAACATAATTTAATATGTTATATTTTAATGATATAAATTTAATTAAATTATTTTAGATATGCTTATTACTTTTAATATTATTGAATATATCATTTCAATTATTAAAATTATATGTTCCAAGATGATAGATTTGATTTATATTTTTAATTTTTCTTATTAATTATAATTGAATATAATTAAATTATCTTAAATACATTTACTATTTTAAATTCACCCTGAATTCTTCTTTGTTTTATTACAATTAGGTCCCCAAACAAAACAATAATAACAAATAAACCGTTACGAAATTCAAAAACATTACAATACCACCCCTGATGGTATTTTTGTCCGCTAAAAAAGTCAAATCAGGTCAAAAATGCCATCAGTTAGCCTAAGGGCATTTTTGGAATTTCACCCAAAAATTTAACGGCCTTTTGATAAAATCCTAACGGCAACTAACGGCTGGGCTTTTTTGGACGACGATTAAGTTCAGGGGGGTATTTGTAATTTTTAAAACAACGAGAATTTTTTTGTAATTAAGCCAAACCTCAGGAAAGATAGATGTAATTGTCCCTTATATATAAAAGGAGCCAAACAAAGGATGAATTATGAAATCTCCACTCCCAAGAAGCTAACCGATTAGCGCACCCGAAAATTCATGAATAACATTTTCCATTTGGAGTGGATGAGCTCATTGAAATTTCCAATAGTTTTACTAAAACAACAAAATGAGTCCCAAATTTGCAATTTTTTTTTTTTTTTGAGAATATTACAAATGACGAAATGTTATACTTTCAACAAAATAATATATTCCTATTTTCAAATTAAATAAATCCCTTTTCTCAAATCAAATAATCAAAGTGTAAACTACATACAAAGCACATAAAGTGCATAACGCGCCTATTACAGGTCAAATACAAAACCTCCCACTTAATAGGGGAAACGGATACCAAGTGGGCTACAAGCCACTGGGCATCTTGATTTCTTTTCAATTGTCAAATGTCAACTATTTTTATATATTTTTGCTCAGATTTTCATCTCAATTTTATTGCGTTTTTTCTTTTTCCTTTTTATTTGTAGGAAAATGTTGACACGCCCGCTCCAGATTTGATTCCAGCCCTACTGGCTCGAACACCTCTCCGACCAATGGCAGAACCTAATGAAATTTCATCGTTGGCTGCTTTCCTCTGCCTTCCAGCTGCTTCATATATTACTGGCCAAGTTATTTATGTTGATGGAGGATACACATCGAGTGCCTAAGTTTATAGATTTTACAATATATATTTACTTAAATCTGGATATATATTAGTTTACTCTAATAATAAGTTTTCATTAAACATACGATTTAATCTAAAGTTATCAGTTTTTGATATCGGACTACATTGTATAGTACCATTGATCGTTTATCTAAATAAACAAGAATAATAATTGCTTCTTTAGTGATTTTTTTAATGTTAGTTGTGCAAATTATTATAATTATATATGTCAAATAAACCCCAATTATATGGATTTTTAATTTCTATCATGCCAATTATTAATATAAACAAAGTCAATTAAATTACATCACAATCATAATTAGAATGGGAAAGCAATTGTAAATCATGTCCAAATTACATATATTATTATACTTTTCTCATTTTATCAAGACCTTTTGCCACATGTGACCCTTAGGAATCCAACCCCAATTCAATATTATTAGTTCTTGAAATCCAACTAACTTATATTAGGAAAATGAGTTTTTTTTTCATAGCTTTTGACATGTACCACCCCACTCAAAATACACACCATTAAATCTAATTAGGGCTGTCAATGGGTCAGATTAGGATCGGATCATATTGGATTCAAGTTCGAATTTGAAAGTAATATGCCATATACTACAAGGGAACAAGGCTTCAGAGACTGATTTTTTAGAGACGGAAAATTTTCCGTCTCTAATTTTCATCATATACAGACAACATCTAAGACAGAAATAATTTCTGCCGAATTTAATTATATAAATAATATAATTAAAAACAAAGATGGATTCAACCATGGATTTAAATTTTATTTAAATTCAATAAAAACAAAAAAAAAAAAAATAGAAAAGGGAATGACAAAGCACAGATGGATTTAGAGACCGATTTACATATTGAATTATTTTCGTCTGACAATCTATAGATATTTTAAAGTGAAAATTTTATAAAATTTGAGACAGAAAATAGTCCGTCTCTAAATGAAAAAAAATTCAAAGATGAGTTATAGTTTTCAAATTATATTTTATTTTATTTTAGTCTCTTCTAACATCTCAGATTTTATAAAATTTGAAGGAACTAATTTTTATAAAAAAAAACAAAAACGAAAATTACCAGCCTTCAGACTAATTAAAAAATAATTTAAAAGAATAATTAATATTTTAATACATTTATATATTAAAAATCAAAACAAAATATTTCTCAGTCAAAATGTTTTTAGCCCTAAAAAGCAAATCCACCATTTCTAATCAGCCCTTTGATGATCACCACCCCCGACTGCCTATCTCCAATCGCCGACGGCCGATCTATGCAGGTAATGTCTTGTTTTTCCAATAAAAAATGTTGCATCTATTCATGGTTTAGCGATGAAAGCAATATTTTTGAATTCATCATAGAGAATATTGCTAGCAAATCCTGTTGGAAATTGGTAAGTTTGACCAATTAATTAATGATGATCAAATAGAATATTTGGAGGCTCTTGTGATTAATGTAATCTACATTGAACGTAGATGATGATAGAGTCATTAATTGTTCAAATTTATTATTGAATAAATGAGAAATTAATGCCTAAAGTAAGCCTTTAAGAGTTGACTATTGTGGGGTTTAAGAGAAGATGGAAAGGTGGAAATATGAGGAGTCCTATATTGGAAAAACAATAAAAAACTGACCTATTTATATAGCTCAATTTTGGACTATAGGGTTGGGCCCCTTGGGGTACCAATAGTCTTCGGAGGGGAGAGGACTTAGATGGCTATAGGTTCGGTCCAAGCCACGCGCGCGATGCCGGCCGGCTCGGCACGGGTCCGGGTCTTGGCTCAGGCCTTATCTTTTTGGGCCAGATTTAATTAATTATTTGGTTGGGCTTATTTCTTTTAATTAAATACAGTTGGGCTTGTTTTATTTAATTAAAAGTCCAATCAATAAAGCCCATTCGGATTTAATTACTTTCGATTTTAAATTAATTTCCAGATTTTTCTGGAAATATTTTTTCATCTTAAAAACACAACGTTTGGTGTTTAAATTCCAGAACAGTTTGGAAATACCTTTCAAGTTTGAAATTGCAACTCTAAACAGTCAAGGGTTGTGTCCAGTAGCTGCAAAGGCATAATCAGGGGACATGTTGAACTAACATGTCCGTGCAATGTGACTCTTGATCCTCTATATATTCAGCCCCTCAGTTGTTGCATTACTCACTCGGAAATAATATACATTTCATAGCATCTTTCTTATCTTCTTCCTCATTTATCATATTCTGTTAAGAGAGTTTTGAGCATTCTTTAAGTTCGCTGGAGTCAAGCAGTTTGAAGTGCTTCTACTGCTTGAACGTTAGTCGTTGTATCTTGGGAGGCAATAGTCATAAACCGTGAGCACCGTAGCGGCGCTAATTTGCCTTAAGGAAAGAGAGTTACAAACTCTTGCCTCGACTTGCATTTGATCTTCAAGTTTACCAACAAATCCAAACATTCTTTGATACTAGAACAAATAGGGACTTCAATATATATATATATATATATATTCATTTATTTCTTTCAGCTAACTCGTCAATTTGTGTGTGTCTTCTGGCATTGCAGGAACTTTAGGCAGAGGAGAAGGGAACAAAGCAAGAAAGAAGAGATTAGATGGAGAATTTTGACCCAAAAAATAGTGAGATCAAAGAGTATTAACGGAGCTCCATTCTTCTCGTTGGAATCAACATAAAATGCAATAAAATTAAGACTGGTTTCTCATTGTAATTTATAGAGGAGAATACATTATTAATTTTTCTATTTTACTAGTTTTTAATTGTAACCACAAAGGGTCCATTTAATTTGTAGCTAGAAAGAGCATAGCACAAGATCTTTAAAGCTCTGCTCATTCATCCACAAAATTAAGAGTATGTTCGGTTGTGTTTTCTCAGAATAAGAAAATTAATAAATAAAATAGATAAAAAAATTAACAACACAAATTTATATAAAAAATAAATGGATTATAGACAAATTTAAAGCTAATTAGAGACAGATTTAGAGGCAAAAATGTTGAGAATTAGAGACAGAAATAAAGATGGAAAAAGACATATAAAAGTAGAGATGGAATCAGAGATGGATTATGGTAAAACAAATATTAGATATTAGAGACAGAATTAAAGACAAAAAGGCTATGAAAATAGAGATGGATTTTGTTTAAAAAAATATTAGATGTTAGAAATGGATTTAAAGATTGTATTTATCTGTCTTTAAATTCAGAGACGGAAATCATTCTGTCTTCTAAATTTGAGACAGGGCTTTCAGCCATAGGTTTAGAGACTGAAAAATTCGTCTCTATTTTGTTTCATAGACTGAAATCAGGGCTTTAGAGACGGAGATATCTGTCTCTAAAACCCTATTTTCTTGTAGTGATATTCAAATCCGATTCAAGATCCATCGGGTCTATAGTTGGTATAACCATATCCAAATCCAAATAAATATTGGATATCCAAAAAAATTCAAATTTGAATACTTCAAAAATCACCACATATTTATTATTTTTCTAAAAAGTTAGTATTTTAAATTCAAAACAGTCATCCTTAAAAAATATACAATAGATTAATGAATAATTTTTCAAGTTTATTGATCACTTAAAAGCAACAATAGAATTTAACTTAATCACATTCATTGCATTTTAGGTTCTATTGCTAATAATAGTTACTTATTTGACATTATATATACATAGTTATACTTGATTCTTCAATCAACTAACTATAGAATCAAAATTTTATAAAAAAGAAACTCATTTTGATCAAATCGAGATTTGCATTGCATTCTAGCCATATCATGGCATTCGGCTCCTATTCATTATTTTTCCCGCTTCATTTTTTGTTATAAAAATAGAGAAATAAGTGATGTAATTATGATGTAAATAACTTCAAAATCGAACAATTTATATGAAAAGCACATGATTTGATATATTGGATAGGAGCTTATTACTTTCTTCATCCAAATATCCACTTTGACATTGTTATAGGACCATATGTATACATATGTATAATATTAAATATATTTGGATTCGCATTATTAATGGATCTCATCGAATCATATTTATATTCGCTCCATTTATGTCGGATTACAAACTTTTTTAATCAAATCATATTCGTCGAATATTTTATCGATTAAAGATCCTAAATAATTGAATCGAATTTGAATTAAAATCAGCTCCATTGAGAGCCCTAAATCTAACATTTTGAGTTTTAACACTCTAATACATGTGACCTAACAAATGTAACCATCACAAAGGACAAGGTACCAAGCCTCTCTAATTGAAGCAAATCAACTCCAATCAACCTAACGAAATGACTTTGGTAGTTTACTCCCAACAATAAAAAATTATCCTTGTTAGAGTATACATGCATTACTCGTTTACAAGCTTAAATTTATTTATCTTGAGAAAAAATATTCATACAAGTGGAAAATGTGAGGGAGAGATAAATTGTCACAGTTAATATATTCGTAGTTTTTTTGTAAGGATAATTTATTTATTTATTTATTTTTTTGTGGTCTTTCTTTGATATTAACCTTTGAACTTGACTCCACTGTTCACAGATGTACCATCGGATATTTTCTAATTATGATTCATATTTCAAACAATTCACAAAGATTCTTGTTCCACCGTCTGATTTTCTTTTGTTTTTTTAATGCTCCAAGTTCAATATACCTCTTCTATATAATAATTATGTGGTTACCACTTACCAGACTATCCTACAAATCCGAGAATAAGATAAAAATTGAAACCATTTTTATTTTTCCACTAGTCCATTAAACTGGTTAATATGATCTATAAAATTATCATCCTCCCACATTTTTAACTTATATAATTGCCGCTTTGGCATTTATAGAAAAATTCTTCTTTAGCTTTACCTGGAGTCTAGATATTGAATTTTTTGAATCATCGTCCACAATAATATTTTCAATAACATTGTTCGCTTACAAGCCAAATCGTATTGATACAATTGTGAATTTATTAAGTTGTGTTAAGCCTTATTGAATAGAGAGATTTTTTATTTTTTATTTTTGTCAAAAGTGAAATTCTCTTTACTATTAAATTATTGAATTGTACATACGTTTGATCCAAAAAAAAAAAAAAAAAAAAAAAAAAGTGTTATATCCCAACTTGTAACCACAGTTAAGCTCTTGATACTATTTGTTGGCTCAATTTTTGAATTATCACTACCTGTACTTGGTCAATGTTGCTTCTATCTCTAAAGAAATTCTAGGAATGTTTGGTTATGTTTTTTATATGATTTTATTATGTATTTTGGGAGAATGAATTATTGAAGAATGTGAAAGTTATTTTTTGGTATGTTTGTTTATATTTTGAGAGAGGCATTTTTTTTACTGTAGCAATCAAATCAATGCTTTTTTATTGGATTTTTGGAGTGAAAATAGAATTGAGTGATTTTTTAATATTAGAATAATAATATAATATAATATATATATATATATATATATTAAAAAATGTGTGTTTTAGAGGAAAAATGAGGATATGCTTGGTTATGTTTCCCTATAACAACATTGTTATAGGGAAACATAACCAAATATTCCCTCTATTTTCTTTATAATTGTTGTCACATCCTGAATTAATTATGTACCTGCTTTGGCACTTCAAAAAAAACATAAAAATGGATTCATTACAACAGTTATGCATGTTACATAAAAAAAAATTACTAATAAGCAGTGATTTTTTTCCTTATCAAGTATGTTTTTCAAGAGGTGCATTACGTAGTTACATTAGTAAAACAGCACTTAATTATTAACTTAATAAGTTCATTAAAGCAAATATAATTATAATGTATAATGAGATAATAAATTCATGTAACAAGTGAAACAAATAAGGCTTGCGTGGTTAAAAAATCAACTTCCTGATATGTGTATCTTTAAATTATAAAAGATGGCTTTGACATTTTGGATAGTCCAAGTGATTCTAATTATAAGATGAAACTATTAAAAAAAAATATTAGAATCCTTTTAATTTTAACGAAGAATTGTCCTCTCAACGAGTCGATGGTATATAAAAATTGGAATTTAATAATTAAATAATCAATATCAATTTCAGTCACAAATATAAGACCTCATCAAAAGTCATTGAGCCAAGTTGTGCGGATCTGTAACCTTAGCAGGGACGTACAATTTCGGATGATGCAACCTCAATTGCATCTATACTAGTCATATATGAGGGGTGGGTTTGAGACCGTGAAATATTCATATCAGATTTAGTAAGATCTCCCTAGAAAAAAAAAAAAAAGGGAGAAAAAAAAAAAGGGAGAAGATTGAGGGTTGGACCCCCTCCAAGAACTTCAATGTCGGGAAATCGAAATGCTGAAAAGCACTCCAAACTAGGGATGCAGCCGAGCTTTGACCATTTCTTCAGGCTCGAGCTCGTGCTCGACGAGCTTAGGAAATTGAGGCTAGAGCTTGACTCGAGCAATTGTTCGGGCTCGGCTCGGCTCAGCTCGACTCGATTCATTAGGCTCGAACTCATAATCAAGCTATAGGCTTGAGTTCGGTTCGGGTTCGAGCTCGAGCTCGAAAAATTAAATTATTTTATAAATAAAATTTAAAATTAGTTTATTTTATTATATTTTTTTATATATAAATATTTTTTTAAATAAAAAATATAAGCTCGCGAGCTTGCGAACAAGAATTATTTGGCTTGAGCTTGGCTCGAGGTTGAATCGTTCGAACTTGAGCTCGAACACTTTTCGAGCCAACTCGTCAGACTCGTAAGCTAGCTCGATTCATTTGCATTCCTAATCCAAGCCCAGTGGTACCATCTCATTGTTATCTCCGACAGTTCATATGTCGATCTATTCGACATTTGCTGCTCTTATATTAACCTACCAAAAAAACTTGGGCCTAATGATATGTTATTTTCACTGCTTGTTTGTTTGACTACACAAACGATAAATAGTGTGCGTATTGTCTTGTGTATATTGTTCAATTCCTTGAAAATTTTAGTTAATTTGTTTTCATTATTCTTTATAAATGTATATATACACACATATATGGATTAAATTCATCATTAAATATAAATATTTTGTTGTATTGTGGTATTATTCCATTAACACAAATTAATGAAAATTTTTATTAATATGAAAATGTGTTTGGAGGGGCCTAAAAGGTTTTTTAAAATCATAGACGGCTTCAAGATACAACAAAATCAAATATCATTATTGTCCTTTAATTGATAGACTTCAGAAGAAGTACATAGCCTTTATTCTCATGGATGACACAAGTAATGATGACCAAATTTATTATCAAATATAAAGACTCAATTACGTTGATGTATTGTTATGTTGGCACACACTAATTGGATTTTGTCCTCGTAAAAATATGTTTGAATAAGATCATGTATCATTAATATATATATATATATATATATATATAGGCTATTCTCATGGATGACACAAGTAATGATGACCAAATTTATTATCAAATATAAAGACTCAATTACGTTGATGTATTGTTATGCTGGCACACACTAATGGGATTTTGTCCTTGTAAAAATATGTTTGAATAAGATCATATATCATTAATATGTATATATATATATATACATATTAATGATACATGATCTTATATTTTATTAAATGAGGATTTTAAAAAAATTTAAAAGTTTATTGTTTTAATCACCGTTCAAATATATATATATATATATATATATTGAAATCCTACTCCCATTGAGGCAATGAATCCCTAAATGGAATAATGGTTTGTCAATATTTTCAATTTGCAAATAATAAAAATTTGACTTAAACAATTTCCATAAAATTTGGGAGCTGAATAAATTTGACTAAAACAATAAAATATAATGTCCAAACACACTGTAACCCGCTGCTTCAAAGATTGTAACCCTTTTATTGGCCATTATAAACATTTACATCAAATTAGATCCCCAGACGTATCTATTCACCTGTCTAAGGTAATGATGGAGGATACAACACTAATATCAATATTACTGCCCAAGTTATTTATATTGATGGAGGATACACATCAAGTGCCTAAGGTAATGTTTTTGGTTACATTTTATATGTTTTGTATTACGTATTCTAGGAGAATAAATTTTGGGAATGGGGTTGGGGAATATAAAATTTGTGTTGGGAAATGTGATGATTATTTATTTATATTATGGGGAATAGTTAGAAAATTATTTTGGGAAATTTCGGTATATTTGTTTATATTTTGGGTGTTTATATTTTGGGGGAAATCATTTTTAATGTAGCGGTCAAATCAATGTTTTTTTTGTTAGGTTTTTTGAGGTGAAAATGGAATTAAGTAATTTTTGTATTAAAAAAAATAATAAAATATATATAATATGTATATGATATATATACATATATATATATTGAAAAATGTGGAAGTTTTGGGGATAATGAAGGATAGAATTTTGGGAAAACTTAATTTGAAGTTTTGGAGGAAAAAATAATGCATGCTTGGTATTTTGTTTTGCCAAAATGTTATCAAACATAGCCTAAGGTTTTAGGTTTTAACACACATTTACTTTATGGGTATCGGTTTACTTTAATAATAAAATTTTCGTTATATTTTATGTATATTTTAATAGAATGCTTATTGCGTTTTCACAAACCAAAAAGGTGAGCTCCTGTTTGGTTATATTTTTATGTTTTATTTTTAGTATTTTTAGCTCATTTTTATTTTAGGTATTAGATTTTGTGTGAAGAAAAAAACATGTATAGATTGGTAGAATAAAAGTTTAAAAAAAAAGGGATTAAAATTAATATATAATGTGACAGGTTGGATAATTTAATGCAATAATGAAATACACTATTATTTAATTTACTATGGGTCTTATTATCGCAGCAATCAAATTATGTTGAGATAAAAAATAATAATTAAATTTAGTGTAGGTTTCATTAATTTAAAATGATAGAAAAAATTATTATTTAATTAGTTAGTGAAATTTTAATTATTCTTAAATTAGTATGGTTTTTAGGTTTGGAAAAAATGATAATTATAGGTATGACAATAAAAAAGTATGGTGATATGATAAATTAAGTTCTCAAGGGTAAAAAAGTAATAGCAAACTAAAAAGTCCAATTGATTAAGTGAATAAAAGAATAAAAAGGTCAGAAAGTATTGACTAAGCCCACCCAAAAAGAACATCAAAATTGGGAGTACAACAGAGTCGCGAGCCTCACGAGTCGAACTCGAGCTATTTCGAACTCAAGTCAAGATGAATTGAGCCCAAACTTTTTTTTCGAGTTGTTTGTATCTAGGCTCAAGGTTCGTGAGCTGGCTATAATTACATATTATTTTTTATTTTACTAATAAATATATATCATATTGTTATAGTTATTTTATTTTGAGTTCGAGCTTATACTCGAGCTTGAGCTCAAGCTCATGGTTGTTTATAGCTCACTCAATAGTTTAAGCTTAATCGAGTCGAGCTTGAGTTTTCATCTAGTTGAGCTCGAGTATAAAATATTAGGCTTGTCAAGCATGACTTGACCCTAATATATATATATTTCGAGCTCAAACATGACAGTTTTTCTCAATATCGGCTTAGTTGGCTTCAATGGCACCCCCTAATCAAAACCCTACAAGATTGAAGCCCACTAAAAAAAAAGACTATAAATGCTGAGTCTCAAATAGAAATTAGGCACAAAAAATTATTTGCAAAAATTCGAGAATTTAGAACTCTCTGCATTGCATTTCATAGAAAAAGAATTCTAAATTCTGTTGACTTACGAAAAGGATCTTAGCTTCATTTCCAAGTAATATCATCTCGTGTTGTCTATAGGAACTCTGAATAAAGAAAAAAGAACATTGAGAATGCAAACGAGATCTAGAACTCGAGACTCTAACAACTAGGTGATTCCAAGGTTGGAGGACATGGAGAACTACTAGCCTAAAGCGCAGTCACGTCTAGCATTAGAGCCATCCCGAAAGTTCAATCGACATCGGATGAGACGCTTACATAGCAGGCACTACCTCACATAGAACCACTTTTGCAAATAATTCAGGAGACGTTGAAGACCTTGCTAGAAAACACCTTTTCTCAAGTTATGGCCAAAGCGGTCATGTCATATGCTGAAAAATGTCACTTCCAAGAACAGCTCCAATCTTCTCAATGGAATCGGAGGGCTTTGTTGCCCCTGAAGAGGACAGAGCGAACTACCAACTCAAAGAAAGACATTGCTCCACCACCTATGCCTTAGTGCATGGACATGTAGTCCTCTCTCTGACTTGTCCATTACGGAAATTGCAGTAAGCACCGTATCATTCTGGAGAAATTCTTGATTCAAATCGGGAAGTACATCCATTTAGGAGACACAACTACTCTCATGAAGAACCATAAGAGATGGTGGACAATTCCATCGTAAATCCTTCCTAGAGGTAGGTAGCAACACCTCTATCTGAATTATTTTAGCATAAACCTATTATTTGACTCCTTCAAGAGTATGTGTTTATTCGTAAGCCTATTGTAAATCTTCCATAGAGTTAAGTCGCTACAGCTTCATACTTTCAACTGAACTACACCTACAATTGAATTATCTTGGTGTAAATTCACTATATAGCCCTATCGGGGATACATGATTGGCACACATAAGCTTATTATAAAACCCCTTTGGAGGTAGATGGTTGCACTATTAAAGCCCACTGTTAGTCTTGCCAACCCATCAGACGTCAGCAATAACACCTCCTGAATGAGATTTGCATTCAAACATCATCACAACACTTAATGTCAGGGATAAGACCTTTTGATTCAAACATCATTGCATTACGGCACTTAACGTCAACGTTAAGCCCTCTCGAATGAGGTTATTAACAAAACAGAGTTGCACCACTTAACATTTGCATTAAGACCATGATGTTTGACTAAAACAGTAAATTATAATGTCCAAACACATTGTAACCCTCTGCTTCAGTGATGGTGCCCACTTAATTGAGAACATTTGGCACAACTCAATTCTTTATGTGACTAAAACATAGACCATGATGTCCAAACAGACTGTAATCCTCTGCTTCAAAGACTGTACCCCACTTAGTCAAAAAACATGTGCCCAACCCAACCGTTTACTGGCCCCTATAAATATGACACCAAATTAGTTCCCCAAATATACCCATTCTCCTATGTAGCATACACTAATATACATTGATACACAAAAGTGAAGCTCTGAATTATTAGAACTTTCAGTTTGATAGTCAGGGTTTCTGCATTGCTTAGTTAGGGTTTCATTTTCTTCTTTTATTTTCCCTAGCTTAGTTAGTTACAGATTCTTTGATAGCATAACATAATTAGTTAGCATAATAGCATGCGTAACTGTGCTACTCTTCCTTGTATATATATGATGTACAATCCCCTTCTGAAATATACAATTATTCACACTTTTCACACACATGCACTTGGATTGCATGGTAGCTTGACACTCATATTCTCTCCAGATTTTTCTTTAGCCTTTATCCTCTCCAATCCAAGCACTCTAACATGGTATCAGTGAACTCCTTCTGCCTCACCGCTGTGATTCCTTGATCACCGCTCAGCAATCTCTCGATTTCTTCTCCTTATTCTCTTTATTTCCTCATGGATGCTCCTCGATCATCATCCTCTGCAGCTTTCAATGGCAATTCCGCCATTGATAACTCATCCAGCCCATTCTACCTTACTCATTCTGACAGCCCCGGTCTCAATCTAGTGTCGCAACAATTATCCGATGAGAATTATGCCTCTTGGAGTAGAGCGATGACGATTGCGCTATCGGTAAAGAACAAAATCGGCTTCATCGATCGCACAATCCAGAAGCCAAATTCTGATGATCCTGCTCTTCTGAATTCATAGATGAGCAGCAACAACATTGTTGTTTCTTGGCTCCTCAACTCGGTTTCTAAGGAGATCTCTGCTAGCGTACTGTATTCTGATTTTGCGCATGAGATCTGGCTTGATCTTAAGGATCGCTTTCAACGATGCACCGGTCCTCGCCTCTACCAGCTGCATCGTGAACTCATCACCAACACTCAAGGTTCAAACTAGGTTAGTGTCTATTTCACTGAACTGAAAGCTATTTAGGATGAGTTGAACAATTTCAAACCTTCATGCACTTGCAATCAGTGTGTTTGTGGAGGTATGAAGAATCTACTTGAACACTATCAGCGGGAATACATTTTGGCGTTTCTAAGGGAGCTCAATGATACTTATGCTCAAATTCGGAGTCAAATCTTATTAATGGATCCCCTACCTCAAATTAGTAAGGTTTTCTCCTTAATCTGTCAAGTGGAGATACAACGAGGACTCAACAGTAACCAAAATGGTGACACTCCTCACAATGTTACCTTTGTTGTCAAAACTGAAGCTCCTAAACAACCTCCTAAACTTGTCAACACTCAATCCCCTAACTACTACAGAGGCCAACGGAAAGACAGACCTTACTGCACTCATTTCTCATATTATGGGCACACTGCAGAGACCTGCTACAAACTACATGGCTATCCTCTGGGGTTCAAGTTCAGAAACAAGCCTCAGCCTTCACAGCCAAATCATTCCAACTCCACTGCTACTCAGAAAGTCCCCAACATAATCAGCCAAGTCTCTCATCACCAGCAAGATGATACTACTGCAAATTTCTTCCAGACTCTCAGCACTACTCAGTACAGTCAACTCCTCAACCTCCTGTCCAACCATGCTAATGCTGCCACTTCTCTTTCTCCTCAAACCACTGAATCTGATCCTCCCAAAACTGCCTATACTACAAGTACTTGCTACTCTACTACACATCAAATATCTCCTTCATCTACTACTTGGATTGCAGATTCTGGTGCATCACCACATATATGCTCTAATCCTCACTTGTTCAAACACTTAACACCCATACAACACTCTTCAGTAATCTTACCAAACAACACAAGCATACCGGTTCACTATATGGGTGATATAATGCTTACTCGTGACATTACTCTCACTAATGTTCTGTATGTTCCTGACATCCAGCTGCAGCTCCTCTCAGTCAGTTCTCTACTTAATAATTCATCATATCTCATTACTTTCTCTCATGACTCGTTTGTGATTCAGGAAACTCAGACTTTGAGGGAGATTGGCAGGGGTAACAAGGAAGCTGACCTCTACACCTTTCATACTACTCATTCTAAAAACCATGAAGTCTCTTTAAATAAAGTTGCTGCCAAACTTTGGCATAATAAGCTAGGACATTTATCCAATCAGAAGCTTGTTTCCATGAAATCCTTGTTGAAATGTGATGTTATAGATGTAAATAAACCATGATGTATTTGTCCTCTTGCCAAGCAACGCCAACTTCCTTTTGTATCTCACAATCATCTATCTCAAAACGCTTTTGATCTTATATAGTTAGATATCTGGGGACCTTTTCATACCATAGCTCATACTGGCCACCGTTATTTCTTGACTATCGTGGATGATTGTACTAGATTTACATGGACATTCATGTTAAAAACCAAAGCAGAAGCATCTTGCATTGTTTCACGATTCTTTAATCTTGTTCGCACCTAATTCAACACCAATATCAAACAAGTTCGAAGTGACAATGCTAAAGAACTGAACCTCTCAGATTTCTACTCTGAAAATGGCATCGTCCACCAACTTGCTTGCTTAGAAACCCCACAACAAAACTCCGTTGTAGAACGCAAGCATCAACATTTCCTAAATGTGGCTTGCGCTCTCTATTTTCAGTCCCATATACCCCTTAAATTTTGGAACGAATGCATCTGAACTGCAACCTTTCTCATCAATAGAACACCATTACTCTTACTAAAAAACAAATGCCCCTATGAACTTCTATATCACACTTCTGAAGACTATTATCTCTTAAAGGTATTCGGTTGCTTGGCATATGTCTCTACCCTTAAGGCTCATCGCACTAAATTTGAACCACGCTCTAGGCCATATGTGTTCCTCGATTATCCTATCGCTACCAAAGGATAGAAATTCTATGATCTTACCACTAAACAACTTCTAGTGTCTAGGAATGCTTTTTTCCATGGAGAACTCTTTCCCTTTCAGCAAACCACTCATCACAATGCCACAACTGACCCCTTTCCAGATTTTGTCTTACCTCTCCCAACTGTAGACTTACCACCTCCTGTTCAGTCTGATGCAGCCCCTACAGCGCTTGCCATCTCCCCTCAATCAGTGGCTCCTGCCATTCGCAAGTCCACCAGGTCCACTAAACTCCCTACTTACCTCCAGGATTATTATTTAAATATCTCACATTCTAATCCTACTCACTCTCAATGCACTCATCCTATATCTAACTATCTTTCCTATGCTTCCTCTTCTCCCACACACAGATACTTCCTTCTCAATCTTTCATCTCACTTCGAACCTCAAACCTATAAGCAAACAATCCAATTCCCTGAGTGCCAAGATGCTATGCAATCTGAAATACAGGCACTAATATCCAACTACACCTGGAGTATGGTTCCCCTCCCCCTGGTAAACATGTTGTTGGTTGCAGGTGGATATACAAACTGAAGCTCTGAGTACATAGATCCATTGATAGACACAAAGCACGGCTCGTTGCAAAGAGCTATACACAACAGGCCGATGTTGATTTCTTGGATACATTTTCACCCGTGGCTAAGTTCTCTACAGTTAAAGTTCTCCTTGCCCTTGCTGCAGCAAAGCAATAGCATTTAGCTCAACTTGACATCAGTAACGCATTTCTCAATGGCTACTTATTTGAAGAAGTATGTATGGAGCTTCTTCCCGGCTACACTCCCGTATCATCTACACAACACTTTTCTGATCGCTTAGTCTGAAAACTACACAAGGCTCTTTATGGTTTCCGACATGCATCACGGAAATGGTATTCCAAACTTTCCACAGTGCTCTTCCACCTTGGCTTTGTTCAATCTCAAGCTAATCACAGTCTATTTACAAGACGTTCTGATCAATCATTCATTGCCATATTGGTGTACGTTGACGACATCATCATTGTTGGTCCATCATCTAATGCAAATGCCAAGCTCAAAACCATTCTTCAGCAACAATTCAAACTCCGTGATCTTGGCACATTGAAATACTTCTTGGGGCTTGAGATTGCTAGATCTTTATCTGGAATCTTCGTCTCTCAAAGACACTATGCTCTTCAGATACTAGAAGATACAGGTTTCCTTGCCGCTAAACCTGCCAGCGTCCCCCTTGATCCTTACAGCAAACTGAACTCAACTCAATTGATGGCGAACCCTTAACTGACTTATCTCAGTACAGATGCCTGATCGGCCACCTTCTCCGTGCATCGCCTTAATCAATTTGTTACTGCCCCTCGTACGCCACATTTACAGGCTTCCCATCACTTGCTTCGCTACATCAAATCCACTCCTGGCCAAGGCCTTCATTTTCCAGCTCATTCATCCCAAAAGCTCATGGCTTTCTTTGAATGTTGATTGGGCATTATGCCTAGAGACCGGATGATCCAACACAAGTTTTTGCATGTTCCTCGGCGAGTCCCTTATATCCTGGAAATCCAAGAAACAACAGACAGTATCCAGGTCCTCCGCTGAAGCCGAATATAGGGCCCTTGCTGCTACTGCAAGTGAAATTACTTGGCTCTAGCAACTTCTCCACGACTTTCACATCCATACTGCGAAACCCACCCTTTTATTCTGCGACAATCAAGCTGCTTTACATATAACCACCAACCCTGTGTTCCATGAACGTACAAAGCATATTGAAATAGACTGTCACTTTGTTAGAGAAAAAGTTTCTACTGGAACCATCAGGCTCATTCCCGTGCGTTCTAACAATCAACTAGCATACGTCCTTACTAAGGCCTTATTGAGCTCTACACTGATGCCTCTCCTTTCCAAGATGGCCATTCGAAACCCTCATTGTCCACCTTGAAGGGGGGGTATTAGAACTTTCAATTTGATATTCAAGGTTTCTGCATTGCTTAGTTAGGGTTTCATTTTCTTCTTTTATTTTCCCTAGCTTAGTTAGTTACAGATTCTTTGCTAGCATAATAGAATTAGTTAGCATAACAACATGCGTAACTGTGCTACTATCCCTTGTATATATATGATGTACAGTCCCTTTCTGAAATATACAATTATTCACTCTTTTCACACACACGCACTCGGATTGCATGGTAGCTTAACACTCATATTCTCTCCAGAGTTTTCTTTAGCCTTTATCCTCTCCAATCCAAGCACTCTAACATGAATAACAATAAGCAATGGGAAGCCAGAAAGAGCTCACCAGAGATGAAAGATAGTCACTTAAGGGGATGACATCCCTTGTAACTGGTGACACCAGAGGCATTGGGTCAGTTTTAATTAATCCCTTTTCATATATATGTTTTCTAATAAAAGTTACATAGAATTATATGTCGTGTAGAGTCGGACTTTTTAATTCAAGGTAACGAGGATTTTTTTCGAAATCTGGGTATTTTTTTTCCACTGGGGGCCTTTTTATAGCTTTTCTACGTGCTATGATTCAATTATTTAATTATCTTTTCAATATTCTTGTGGAAATTTACGTATGCCATAGTGGAGGAACTAGTAGGATTTGGTGCCAAAATCCGTACTTATTTAACTTCTTATTGCAAGTGTGTTGTAACCCAAAAAGACCAAATAACAATAGTTAAGAAATACCTGCACAGTAATTCAGTGAAAGAACATAAGATTTAACGTGGTTCGACGATGTTCCTAGTCCACCTGACAAAGAGATGAATTTTATTGATTTCAAATCAAATATCAAGTACAAATTCAAGTCCTACAAATCTCACGAGAACACCGAACACCCTCGTCCTAACCTCCGTTACAGGGAAAAATTTCAAAAATAGTTTAGAACTACTTTGAATAGGATTAAAGTTTGAAAACGATGGAAAATTTGATTAAATATGAGTTTGGATTGAAAAACAGCCCATTGAGCCTTCACCGTGCGCCTTGTCGCACAATCGTTGCACCCGAGTGCGCATGGCCCTGGGATGGGTAGTAGCTTGAGCGCCTGGGTGTAGGCCAGTCACACTTGGGTGCACGGGCGTTCCTACGCACCTACTGGTGCCGACCGTCCCCATTGCTACTGATTGTCCCTTCGTTTTAGCACTGTTTTCGTCCTGTCTCACCATTTCTCGCTGTGCTGAACTTCACCTTGTGCTGCTTACCATGACCGTCTGTATAAAATCATGTATTAGTCGTTATGGAGGTAATAGCTTGCAAGAATTAAGCATCCATGCCTAATATCATTCACAGACGCCTAAAAAGAGTAGTGTTATTTTGGACAGGCACTTTAGATGACCAAAGTGGTACTAATGATATTCTTTAAGTGATAATAATTTTTATTTTATCACAATATGGCTCAATAGTGACAAAAACTAGTACCTTAAGTTGTCAGCTTTGACAATCAGTAGCACCCCTATAATGATAATCTAGTGACAATAAAAGTTGTTACTATGATTTGCGATAAGATTTTTCATATCAACATGTTGTTACTATAAGTGTGTCACTAATTGTCAATGGTGATAATTTAAACACTATTCTTGTGACTATTTAGTTTGTAAAAATCATTAGGGTGACTGAATAAAATTTTTTGTCACCTAATAATTATATATACATATATACAAATTTTGTGATAATTTTTGGATTTTTACTTATTAAATGTTATTAATTTCTCTTTTTTTAATGTAAATAAATCTTAGATATCATGAACTTTAATCAGAAAGAGAAGACCTCATCGAAAGTTACCATGGCAATGTTTGGTTATGTTTTTTTGTGTGATTTTAATGTGTGTTTTGGGAAAATAAATGTTGAAAGTAACATTGGAGAATATGAATGTTGTGTTGGGGAATATAATGAATTTTTAGTTATATTTTGGGAATAGTTAAAAATTAATTTTGGAGAGTTTTGGTATGTTTGTTTATGTTTAGGGGGAGACATTTTTTGGGTGAAAATGGAATTGAATTATTTTTTTATTGTTAGAAAATAATAAAATATATATAATGTATATATAATATGTATGTATATATTAAAAATATAGAAGTTTTTGAAATAATGAAGGATATGAGAGGATATTTTAAAAAAATCATTTTTAGTATTTTAGAGGGAAAATGGGTGTATATTTGGTTATGCTTCCCCATAAACATAACCAAACATTCCCCATATTTTTCATTATTGGAAAATCAAATTAGTTTTAGGGAGAAGATTGGGAAAGTAGAACTCATGGAAAGCAATCCAAGCCCACCGGTAACGTCTTGTCGTTATCTCCGACAGCTCATATGTTGATCCATTCGACATTTGCTGCTCTCATATTAACCTGCAGAAAAACTTGGACCTAATGAAATGTTATTTTCACTGATTTTTTGTTTGACTACGCAAAAAATGGATAGTATATTCCTTGTGAATTTTAATTAACTTGTTTTTAGTATTCTTTATATATATATATATATGTGTGTGTGTGTGTGTGTATCATATTTTAAGAGAATTATCTTTTACATTTTTTAGAAATAAAAAAGCTGCGGACTTGTTACCCAAAAAAAAAAAAAGAAATATAAGTTAATGACAAAATAATGAGTGATAATGCAAAAATTGTCACTTTTATATATTTAAATGACAAAATATTTTATTTTGTTACTCTAATGATTTTTACAAATTAAATAGTAATAGTAATAGTATTTCAGTTGTCACAATTGACAATAGTGACACTCATATGATGACAACCTAGAGACAATGAAAATCTTGTCATAAGATGGTGAGGAGCAACCTGATCCTAAAGTGCAAAATAGAATTGTCATTAACAAGGTTTCGAATTAAATGAAATATTCATATCATGACAATTCAACAAAAAACTACACCTAAACGTGAGATATTGACAAAATAGACAAATGTTTATCAAGCTTTCATCACAGAATCCCCAATGCCATCATTTGCACAGTCCTTTTTCTTGCCTCCGAGGGCATGGATCAGAAGCATTCCAATTCATCTTTATTTTTAGCAAGCTGTAGAGCCACAATGATTTGCTGGTCCATAGTAAGCCCTGGCACAGCTACGACAGCATCAAACAAGACATCTCAACTACCTTGAGAGCTAGTATTGGATTCCATTGGTGGCCCGAGCTTCTCAAAAAAAGAATCAAATTTCTTGTCCTGCTTCTCAAAGTAAGAAGTCATAATCTCTTCTATTCCACCATCTAACTGCTCAACTAATTTTCTTTTCTTAGGATTCCTCTTCTTAGAGGACGATCCGCTACCATTAGCTTGAACATGTGAATCCACTTCTGTATTAAATTCAAATGGCTCTGGAGTAGGTATATAAGAATCTTGGGTATTAAACGTATGTGCTGTTTCAGTTTGGGGGGCATCTTGTTCCTCGTCTCCTATAGCTGCAACTCCTTCACCATTAGCCCTATCCTTTTCGAATATTTTTGTCCATTGTTCGTAATAAGGCCATGCCTTGTAACGCATATTTTTTGCTGAAGGATCACTCTGCCACATAAATAATAACATCAAATTAATGAAATAAATAATTATAACCATTAAATTTCATATCAACCAAGTAAGACATTACCATATTACCTTTAAATATTCTTCCCAAACATCATCATCCACTTTAATTTGAAATGTCGTAGCATCCCATCCAAAACCACTAGTATTCAACATTTTTTGCAAGTTGTAGTAGTATTTCTTCGATACATGCACCTTAGACCCGATATGTGGCTGTGCGCGAATTTTTGTTCCTGGAATGGCATTAATAAACTTTTGCTCTAAAATATTCAAAAAACCACACTTGAAAGATCCATCCGCCTTCCAACCGGCCAGGACTATGTCCCTCAATCCTGAAAGTAATACTTGTTCCTCTTGTAGAGTCCATGTTCTGCGTATCTTAGATGTTGCAACTTTATCTGTACCCTTCGGATCTGCAGCAGCCATCTCCTGCAAAACAAGGACCACATGTATCACATGATAAATATAACACTATTATATATCAAAACCTACTCAATTATCAAAAAAATAAAATGCAATATCATAAAATAGGCACAATTAAACAGCTTTAGTTCATTCATTTAACATAAAAAATCAAGTCATAATAATCCACAATTTTACATGTAAAGAAATATCCACTATTAATCAATTTTCTACTCTATTCATGTCTTAAACCCATCCAATCATTGTAGATGGATTATCCCTCCAACTAGTACAAGAATTAGACGGCTCAACGATTTCTATGTAATTAATAGTATCATCATCCTCAGCAACTATGTTTTTAGGAGTTTCCTGTTCCATTGGATCATATGGCATGGACATTCTTATATAGTTGTGGAGAAGGACACACGCCATTGTGATGCAATTTTGGATGTTGATTGGATAGAAGGCAGGACTGCGAAGCACCGCCCACCTCTGCTTGAGGAGGCCAATTGCATGTTCAATGATGTTACGTGCCTTTGAGTGCTTCAAATTAAAGTACTCTTTGGGATTTGGGGGTGCACCCGGTCCGGATGTCCACTCCCTTAAATGATACCTCACTCCTCGATATGGTGCAAGGAAACCATCTCCATTAGTATAATCGCCGTCGACTAAGTAATAACATCCTGCATGTTTTTAAAAATTCAAAAGTTAAGATGAAAGACATACATTAAATATAGCAAACTTAAGAACAAGTAGTTCATAATAAAAAGATATCAAACCAATAGGAACTTGTAGGCCATTTGTCCTTGTTACGGCATCTCAAAGCACGCAGAACGGGCTTTTAGTATTCGTGTGGACCTGAATGTTTATTATCACTCCAACCAAACGAATGACAAGGTGGGATAAAAACACTTTATCCCACCTTATGATTCCAACCAAACTAAATTATATTGGGTGTTACTAATTGTTAATGGAAACAACTTAAAATATTAGTTTTTATTACTAATGAGCCATAATGGGACAAAACAAAAATTATTATCATCTAAAAAATATCACTAGTGATAAAATAAAAGTTATTGTCATTCAATACATATCATTAATGATAATTTTTACACTGTTACTTATTATTTTGTCACTTATATAACATTTTTTCTTGTAGTGACTTGATTGTTTATATCTTTATTTTTATTCGTTGTTTGCAGTATTTTTAGCTTGTCTTTATTTCGGGTATTAGATTTTGTGAGAAAACAAAAATATGTTTAGATTGATAGAATAAATTTTTTTACAAAAAGTTAACTAAAAATAATATTTTAATATAATAGTATTGAATAATTTAATGCAATGGTATGCAATACTATTATTGAATTTTGGGAAAATGTCATAAATGGGCCCTAAAATTTTAGTTTAGAATCAAATTAGTCCTCAAACTTTAAAACTTTTTTTTTTAGTCCCTAACGTTTGGATTTAGTTTCAATCTAGTCCCTGTATAATATTTTATGTTCCAATTTAGTCCATATGTTATTGTTTTTCTTTTTCTTTTTTTCTTTTTATAAATATATGTGCATGTGTATATATATAATTGATACTAATATTATTATTAACATTAAATAATATATTATTTTATATTAATATCATTTGTGAGACTATTATAATTAATAATATTGTGGTGGCATGCGTCATTAATGCGGAGGCATGCCGCCTGGTGGAGCATTCAGTGCAGTTGAGGGGCTGCTACCTTTCCTCGACCTCCATGGTCGATATGGTCACTTCTGCATGATATCTTCTCGGGTGATTGATAAGGCGTGATCCAGTCCGGGTTAGATCTTACTGGACGAATAAGGGAGAATGCCTCGGGTTTGGGTCAACCAGAATTCGATCGACGAGGTGGTGCCGATGCACTGCCCTGGCTAACAAAACCCGAGGTCGAGTTGCAGTCAATAGGCTGAGCCTATCGACGATTGGGCCGTTGGACATCACATCACTGTCTTGGTCGAGTATCGTTGGGCTGAACTTGTAGGGCTGCCCCCATATCAATAATACTAATAATATTATATAATTATATTATCATAATAATACTATTATTATCATTGATAATATTAATCTTATTATTCTTATGATTAATTTTATTAATAATAATAAAAATAATTTAATATTTATTAGTATCATGTATTATTATTAATAAATTATATTAATAATATTAATAATATTATTAATACTATATATTATGAATATAATTAAAATTATTATAATATAATCTTTATTATTGTTAATATATCACTAATCATACAATTAATATTATTAATTATAATAGTATCACAAATGATATTAATATATCAATAATATATTATCTAATGTTAATAATAATATATTAGTATCAATTATATATACACACATGCACATATATTTATAAAAAGAAAAAAAGAAAAAGAAAAAAAGTAACATAGGGACTAAATTGAAATATAAAATCTTATATAGGGACTAAAGTGGAACATAAAACCTTATATAGGGACTAAAGTGAAACATAAAACTATAAATTGACAATTTTGCCCTTAAAAAGCTGTCGGAAAGTTGACTTAGGGACTAGATTGAAACTAAATCCAAACGTTAGAGACTAAAAAAAAAAGTTTTAAAGTTTGAGAACTAAAGTGATTCTAAACTAAAACTTTAGGGACCATTTATAACATTTGCCCTTGAATTTATATGGATTTTAGTATCATATAAGTAAAATTATGTTGAGGTAAAACATTATTATTAAATTAAGTATGAATCTCATTATATCTTGGCATGATAAGAAAAATTATTTATTATTTAATTAGTTGGTGAAATTTTAGTATTTTTAAATTAGTAAGAGTTTTAGGCTTAAAAAAATGATAGTTAATGATGATATTTTCTTTTTTCTTGTTTTTTTAAAAGAGAATCTTTGCTATCCTAACTACTCTAAACGAAGTTGTTATTTTCGTTGAAAAATGAGATAAAGATACTTATTTTTTATTTTTGAAATAGTACAAATTGAAAAAGTGAAGTTTGAAAATTTAAATCAATACTTTCAAACACGTGCTTTTAGAAAATATTATTGTGTTAGCTTCCAGAACTTTATTAATAAATATACATATATATATATATATATATACACACACTACAGAAAAAAAAATTCAAAACAAAAATGAGATGAAATTGATAATATAGCCAAACATAGCATAAGGTCTACATAAAATCTTGGTGTTGGAGTTTGGAAATGGATCTTGCTACAAGCATGGCACAATTTTTGCAGCCAATATGGAAAAGGTCCAATCTTTCGGTGTCTATGTCCAAATAAATCACATAAAATATGTATCTGCCATAATAAATTTCCACACAATTTTTTCTCCCAAAGATAAGGGGCAACTTATAATCAATAATATTGACAAATGTTCCCTACATTTGATTTTATTGTTTTTAGACAAAGCAATCTAGAAAGGGAAAGGACAATGGCTGCTAAGGCCATGTTAGGAGAAGATTTTTTATTTTTTTATTTTTTAATGTCTTTTTCTGAAGTTTTGAGCATTTTATTTACATTAGAATCGATCTGAAAGGATTGTTTTGAACTAGAATTGTATGTTGCTCAATCTCAGTTTAATTTATATTTTCGAATTGTAAAAGTATATATGAGATCTTTTAATTACCATTTAACATCCAAATTTTTTGACAAGTAATTAGACATTCTCAAAGATGTAACATACATATTTGACACATGCATTTATGTGACTATATATGTCTTATGCAATGAAGGCCATTCATTGCATATATATAATGAATTGGAATATATATATATATGCATACATACACATACATACATATAGACAAACAAGTCAAATTCGTCATTAAATATAAAGATTAATCAATTGCATTAAGTTATTGTTCCATCAATACAAATTGGTGGAAAATTTTGTCATTATAAATATAGATCTTGAGAAAAGAGGCAACCTGTAATGTATCTTAAAAGTCAAAACTCTCCACTTCTTCAATATGCGACAAGATCGAATATCATCATGATTCACTTGGAAAAACTTAGAAAGAGGAATATGGCCTTTGTTCTCACAAATGGAATCAATAATAATGACCAAATCCATCGTTGGACATATAAACTTAACCACGTCAATATATAGTCCTGTCAATATATTTTGGTTGGGATTTTTTGTCCATATAAAAATATCGTTGAAAGTATAGAGCAAGGATCAACGTTTAAGTTATTTCAAAACCTGGGTTTGAACCCAATTTTTCACGAATCTTTGGCATATGTGTGTATACAAAAAATTAGTGTAAAAATTCTTATTAAATATAAAATAAAATCAGATACCATCATTATATATATATATATATTTTTTTAAAATTCTACTTTTATTGAGGCAAACAAATTCTGAAATGGATTAATAGCTTGTGTTAAAGAATGGATGTTGGGTTTAACTCAACTCCAAAAATTAGATCAAAGAGTGAGGATTGCCCAAAATCATAGATAAAGACAACAACTTATTTATTTAACTAATGTGTTATGCTAACAGTTGGTGACATCAACCCAAAATATTTTCAAATGATAAAACTTGACTTAAACAATTTTTCTTTTTCTGGGAACACAAAATTTCAAATAGTGAGATGACCTAAACAATTTCGCTAATTTTTTGGAACTGAAAAAATTTGACTGAAACAGGTCCAAAAAAACTGCTTCAGTGATGGTACCCACTTAATTGAGAACATTTGGCACAGCTCAATTGTTTATGCGACTAAAACGTAGACTATGATGTCCAAACAGACTAATCCTCTGTTTCAAAGACTGTACCCCACTTAGTCAAAAACACGTGCCCAACCCAACCCTTTTATGGCCCCCATAAATATGACACCAAATTAGTTCCTCAGATATACCCATTCTCCTGTCTACCATACACTAGTACATATTGATCCACAAAAGTGAAGCTCTGAACAACAGTAAGCAATGGGAAGCCAGAAAGAGCTCACCAGAGATGAAAGATGGTCACTTAAGGGGATGACAGCCCTTGTAACTGGTGGCACCAGAGGCATTGGGTCAGTATTAATTAATCCCTTTTCATATATATGTTCTCTAATAAAAAGTTACGTAGAATTATATGTCGTGTAGAGTCAGACTTTTTAATTCAAGGTAACGAGGATATTCTTGTGGAAATTTAGGTATGCCACAGTGGAGGAACTAGCAGGATTTGGTGCCAAAATCCATACTTGTTCAAGAAACCAGAAAGAAGTGGATGAAAGAATACAAGAGTGGAAAGGCAAGGGGTTTGAAGTCAGTGGCTCAGTGTGTGATTTATCTTCAAGAACACAAAGAGAGGAGCTCATGCAAACTGTGGCTTCTCTTTTTCATGGCCAGCTTGATATTCTTGTAAGTCATACTCAGCATCACTTATACAAATTTGTCACTAATTTCCAAATTTGGACTAAATTTTCTTTCACTCATGAGGTTGAGTAGATGATTACATGAGGTTGGATGGTGTAAAAATATGAATTTACATGTTACAAAAACTTGTTATATATATGATGATATCAAATTAATTTTATCCATATTAAAGAAGTTGAGGGTTTTGAAATTGTTTATAAATTGTTCTTCAGTTCTACTTTTCAATATACTTTTTCATAAAGACTAAATCCTCCTATATGTGCCAACGTGACAAAATTTCGACACTATTAGAGTTTTATATTTGTGAACAGATGTTGTCAAAATTAATGATGTCACACGCGAAGATGACAATCATATGTCTTTTATTAAACATTAATATTACGTTGTAAATGATTTTAGATAATTTTTGCTTGCAAATGATTTTTTTTAGCATTTGTTATAAAAAATTTCATGGTGATTTCCCATCAGATAAGCAATGCCGCTGTAACTATAATGAAAGGGGCAACGGATCACACCGAGCAAGATTTTTGGCGCCTGATTGGAATCAATTTGGAGGCCCCCAATCATCTATGCCAAATTGCATACCCACTGCTGAAAGCTTCAGGCAAGGGCAGTATCGTCTTTATATCATCTGTGGCCGCGAAAATAGCTCTTCCAGAACTCTCTATTTATTCCGCTTCTAAAAGTGAGTGATTTTAATTTTAATATTTTGGGAATGTGGAAAAAAAAGAGAAAAAAAGAAATTAACATGCCAATATTTTTTTATCCATAATTATTAATATTAATATGTGCAGGTGGCATTAATCAATTATCAAAGAATTTGGCCTTTGAGTGGGCAAAGGACAACATTAGAGTTAATACAGTGGCACCATGGGGTGTCAATACCACAGCGAGACCTGTAATATACTTCTCTTCTTAAAGTATTGGCATTTTGCTTCCTACGATTAATTTCTTTTATTTATTTGTTTATTTTTGGCAAAAAATTATATTTATATTACAAAATTAATGAATTTTCTTGGTTTTATTTTCAATTTTTTCCTTCTAAAAATTGGTTTTTTAAATTTTTGTATGAAATGAAAGTTTATTTTAGATTAGTGAGTTGTAAAATTTGACCAGTTGATTTAACTTGCTGATATGACAATTTGTTTTTGTTCAAATATATTTTGTTATGATATCAAGTTTTATTTAAGGTGAAAAGATTAGAGGATTTTGAGATAATATATTTATAAGTTGTCTGTCTCTCCTAACTATTGATATGTCTTTCATAAGAATAAATATTTTTCTAATAATCTATTAATTGATGATGCATCTTTTTAGAAGGATAAAATCTCGCAAGTAAAGTACGATTTTTCATATCCGACAAATCAAATCATTTTGACATTTATATATAGGGTTAATCACATCTACCTCTCCCGAGGTTTGGTGTAATTACAAAAAAAATTCCGTTATTTTGAAAATTACAAATACCACCCTGAACTTTCAAACTAAATTACAATGCTGACGGAAAGTGTAAAATGATCAAAATGTCATTCCGTTAAAAATTTGAAAAAAAAGAAAAAAATGAAAAAATTGATAGAAATATCAAGAGATAGAAATACCCTTGGACCTATTTGTAATATTTTTGAATTTATGAGGGTTTATTTGATATATTTTTATGACCTTCAATTTTCGCTGGACCGTCGCCATGCGCCTCTATCGGAACTAGGTTCTACCACTGCCAGAAGGTGTGGCTTATTGCACTCTATTAAACCCCCAAATCAATTTTAGCTTTCCCTTTCACTTCGTCGGCCAATTTCAAGCAAAATCGCCCAACGCCGTTGTGTGCCTCCACCTTCGATTCTCTTTATCCGTTGGTTAAATCACAAAATTGAAACCACCGTTATACTCCTTTTGTCAAGGTCATCAAAACCCACTCTTTGTTTATGAGTTTCTATCTCTGGAACTAAGCAACCCATCACCACCATCGTGAGACTTTGTTCAGAGCTTAATTTCTAGTGATTCGCCAGTTGTTTCTAGGCAAATTTGGTGGTACTGATGCGTTCCTTGTGATGAGGGAAAGAGAATGGTTAGCTTGGTTGCTAGTTTTTCCAGCGTCGGAGAGGTGCTGGTTGGAGAGGATGGTGACGGTAAGCAAGGAAGAATTTGATACAATGGGAGGGTTCTTGAGTACATAATTTTCAACTTTCTGAAATTATAATTTCCACCCCAAAATTTCCTCTCGGATTTCAATTGAATCCTTCAGCTCTTTAAGTGCCTCACATTGACGCCAAACATTAATTTTAATTTTTAATTTACTCTATTTTTAATTAATAAAAATATTAAATTAAATTATTTTACATGTCATTTGTATTTTTTAATTTTAAAAATTATTAAAAATATGTTATCATGATAGATTTAGTTTATTTTAATTTTTTACTTATTTTACTTTTAGTTAAATTGAATTGAATTAAAATATTATATATATATATATATTACTATTTTAATATTAAAAGATTATTTTAATAATATGAATTTATATTTAACATAATTTAATATGTTATATTTTAATGATATAAATTTAATTAAATTATTTTAGATATGCTTATTACTTTTAATATTATTGAATATATCATTTCAATTATTAAAATTATATGTTCCAAGATGATAGATTTGATTTATATTTTTAATTTTTCTTATTAATTATAATTGAATATAATTAAATTATCTTAAATACATTTACTATTTTAAATTCACCCTGAATTCTTCTTTGTTTTATTACAATTAGGTCCCCAAACAAAACAATAATAACAAATAAACCGTTACGAAATTCAAAAACATTACAATACCACCCCTGATGGTATTTTTGTCCGCTAAAAAAGTCAAATCAGGTCAAAAATGCCATCAGTTAGCCTAAGGGCATTTTTGGAATTTCACCCAAAAATTTAACGGCCTTTTGATAAAATCCTAACGGCAACTAACGGCTGGGCTTTTTTGGACGACGATTAAGTTCAGGGGGGTATTTGTAATTTTTAAAACAATGAGAATTTTTTTGTAATTAAGCCAAACCTCAGGAAAGATAGATGTAATTGTCCCTTAAATATAAAAGGAGCCAAACAAAGGATGAATTATGAAATCTCCACTCCCAAGAAGCTAACCGATTAGCGCACCCGAAAATTCATGAATAACATTTTCCATTTGGAGTGGATGAGCTCATTGAAATTTCCAATAGTTTTACTAAAACAACAAAATGAGTCCCAAATTTGCAATTTTTTTTTTTTTTTGAGAATATTACAAATGACGAAATGTTATACTTTCAACAAAATAATATATTCCTATTTTCAAATTAAATAAATCCCTTTTCTCAAATCAAATAATCAAAGTGTAAACTACATACAAAGCACATAAAGTGCATAACGCGCCTATTACAGGTCAAATACAAAACCTCCCACTTAATAGGGGAGACGGATACCAAGTGGGCTACAAGCCACTGGGCATCTTGATTTCTTTTCAATTGTCAAATGTCAACTATTTTTATATATTTTTGCTCAGATTTTCATCTCAATTTTATTGCGTTTTTTCTTTTTCCTTTTTATTTGTAGGAAAATGTTGACACGCCCGCTCCAGATTTGATTCCAGCCCTACTGGCTCGAACACCTCTCCGACCAATGGCAGAACCTAATGAAATTTCATCGTTGGCTGCTTTCCTCTGCCTTCCAGCTGCTTCATATATTACTGGCCAAGTTATTTATGTTGATGGAGGATACACATCGAGTGCCTAAGTTTATAGATTTTACAATATATATTTACTTAAATCTGGATATATATTAGTTTACTCTAATAATAAGTTTTCATTAAACATACGATTTAATCTAAAGTTATCAGTTTTTGATATCGGACTACATTGTATAGTACCATTGATCGTTTATCTAAATAAACAAGAATAATAATTGCTTCTTTAGTGATTTTTTTAATGTTAGTTGTGCAAATTATTATAATTATATATGTCAAATAAACCCCAATTATATGGATTTTTAATTTCTATCATGCCAATTATTAATATAAACAAAGTCAATTAAATTACATCACAATCATAATTAGAATGGGAAAGCAATTGTAAATCATGTCCAAATTACATATATTATTATACTTTTCTCATTTTATCAAGACCTTTTGCCACATGTGACCCTTAGGAATCCAACCCCAATTCAATATTATTAGTTCTTGAAATCCAACTAACTTATATTAGGAAAATGAGTTTTTTTTTCATAGCTTTTGACATGTACCACCCCACTCAAAATACACACCATTAAATCTAATTAGGGCTGTCAATGGGTCAGATTAGGATCGGATCATATTGGATTCAAGTTCGAATTTGAAAGTTATATGCCATATACTACAAGGGAACAAGGCTTCAGAGACTGATTTTTTAGAGACGGAAAATTTTCCGTCTCTAATTTTCATCATATACAGACAACATCTAAGACAGAAATAATTTCTGCCGAATTTAATTATATAAATAATATAATTAAAAACAAAGATGGATTCAACCATGGATTTAAATTTTATTTAAATTCAATAAAAACAAAAAAAAAAAAATAGAAAAGGGAATGACAAAGCACAGATGGATTTAGAGACCGATTTACATATTGAATTATTTTCGTCTGACAATCTATAGATATTTTAAAGTGAAAATTTTATAAAATTTGAGACAGAAAATAGTCCGTCTCTAAATGAAAAAAAAATCAAAGATGAGTTATAGTTTTCAAATTTTATTTTATTTTATTTTAGTCTCTTCTAACATCTCAGATTTTATAAAATTTGAAGGAACTAATTTTTATAAAAAAAAACAAAAACGAAAATTACCAGCCTTCAGACTAATTAAAAAATAATTTAAAAGAATAATTAATATTTTAATACATTTATATATTAAAAATCAAAACAAAATATTTCTCAGTCAAAATGTTTTTAGCCCTAAAAAGCAAATCCACCATTTCTAATCAGCCCTTTGATGATCACCACCCCCGACTGCCTATCTCCAATCGCCGACGGCCGATCTATGCAGGTAATGTCTTGTTTTTCCAATAAAAAATGTTGCATCTATTCATGGTTTAGCGATGAAAGCAATATTTTTGAATTCATCATAGAGAATATTGCTAGCAAATCCTGTTGGAAATTGGTAAGTTTGACCAATTAATTAATGATGATCAAATAGAATATTTGGAGGCTCTTGTGATTAATGTAATCTACATTGAACGTAGATGATGATAGAGTCATTAATTGTTCAAATTTATTATTGAATAAATGAGAAATTAATGCCTAAAGTAAGCCTTTAAGAGTTGACTATTGTGGGGTTTAAGAGAAGATGGAAAGGTGGAAATATGAGGAGTCCTATATTGGAAAAACAATAAAAAACTGACCTATTTATATAGCTCAATTTTGGACTATAGGGTTGGGCCCCTTGGGGTACCAATAGTCTTCGGAGGGGAGAGGACTTAGATGGCTATAGGTTCGGTCCAAGCCACGCGCGCGATGCCGGCCGGCTCGGCACGGGTCCGGGTCTTGGCTCAGGCCTTATCTTTTTGGGCCAGATTTAATTAATTATTTGGTTGGGCTTATTTCTTTTAATTAAATACAGTTGGGCTTGTTTTATTTAATTAAAAGTCCAATCAATAAAGCCCATTCGGATTTAATTACTTTCGATTTTAAATTAATTTCCAGATTTTTCTGGAAATATTTTTTCATCTTAAAAACACAACGTTTGGTGTTTAAATTCCAGAACAGTTTGGAAATACCTTTCAAGTTTGAAATTGCAACTCTAAACAGTCAAGGGTTGTGTCCAGTAGCTGCAAAGGCATAATCAGGGGACATGTTGAACTAACATGTCCGTGCAATGTGACTCTTGATCCTCTATATATTCAGCCCCTCAGTTGTTGCATTACTCACTCGGAAATAATATACATTTCATAGCATCTTTCTTATCTTCTTCCTCATTTATCATATTCTGTTAAGAGAGTTTTGAGCATTCTTTAAGTTCGCTGGAGTCAAGCAGTTTGAAGTGCTTCTACTGCTTGAACGTTAGTCGTTGTATCTTGGGAGGCAATAGCCATAAACCGTGAGCACCGTTGCGGCGCTAATTTGCCTTAAGGAAAGAGAGTTACAAACTCTTGCCTCGACTTGCATTTGATCTTCAAGTTTACCAACAAATCCAAACATTCTTTGATACTAGAACAAATAGGGACTTCAATATATATATATATATATATATATATTCATTTATTTCTTTCAGCTAACTCGTCAATTTGTGTGTGTCTTCTGGCATTGCAGGAACTTTAGGCAGAGGAGAAGGGAACAAAGCAAGAAAGAAGAGATTAGATGGAGAATTTTGACCCAAAAAATAGTGAGATCAAAGAGTATTAACGGAGCTCCATTCTTCTCGTTGGAATCAACATAAAATGCAATAAAATTAAGACTGGTTTCTCATTGTAATTTATAGAGGAGAATACATTATTAATTTTTCTATTTTACTAGTTTTTAATTGTAACCACAAAGGGTCCATTTAATTTGTAGCTAGAAAGAGCATAGCACAAGATCTTTAAAGCTCTGCTCATTCATCCACAAAATTAAGAGTATGTTCGGTTGTGTTTTCTCAGAATAAGAAAATTAATAAATAAAATAGATAAAAAAATTAACAACACAAATTTATATAAAAAATAAATGGATTATAGACAAATTTAAAGCTAATTAAAGACAGATTTAGAGGCAAAAATGTTGAGAATTAGAGACAGAAATAAAGATGGAAAAAGATATATAAAAGTAGAGATGGAATCAGAGATGGATTATGGTAAAACAAATATTAGATATTAGAGACAGAATTAAAGACAAAAAGGCTATGAAAATAGAGATGGATTTTGTTTAAAAAAATATTAGATGTTAGAAATGGATTTAAAGATTGTATTTATCTGTCTTTAAATTCAGAGACGGAAATCATTCTGTCTTCTAAATTTGAGACAGGGCTTTCAGCCATAGGTTTAGAGACTGAAAAATTCGTCTCTATTTTGTTTCATAGACTGAAATCAGGGCTTTAGAGACGGAGATATCTGTCTCTAAAACCCTATTTTCTTGTAGTGATATTCAAATCCGATTCAAGATCCATCGGGTCTATAGTTGGTATAACCATATCCAAATCCAAATAAATATTGGATATCCAAAAAAATTCAAATTTGAATACTTCAAAAATCACCACATATTTATTATTTTTCTAAAAAGTTAGTATTTTAAATTCAAAACAGTCATCCTTAAAAAATATACAATAGATTAATGAATAATTTTTCAAGTTTATTGATCACTTAAAAGCAACAATAGAATTTAACTTAATCACATTCATTGCATTTTAGGTTCTATTGCTAATAATAGTTACTTATTTGACATTATATATACATAGTTATACTTGATTCTTCAATCAACTAACTATAGAATCAAAATTTTATAAAAAAGAAACTCATTTTGATCAAATCGAGATTTGCATTGCATTCTAGCCATATCATGGCATTCGGCTCCTATTCATTATTTTTCCCGCTTCATTTTTTGTTATAAAAATAGAGAAATAAGTGATGTAATTATGATGTAAATAACTTCAAAATCGAACAATTTATATGAAAAGCACATGATTTGATATATTGGATAGGAGCTTATTACTTTCTTCATCCAAATATCCACTTTGACATTGTTATAGGACCATATGTATACATATGTATAATATTAAATATATTTGGATTCGCATTATTAATGGATCTCATCGAATCATATTTATATTCGCTCCATTTATGTCGGATTACAAACTTTTTTAATCAAATCATATTCGTCGAATATTTTATCGATTAAAGATCCTAAATAATTGAATCGAATTTGAATTAAAATCAGCTCCATTGAGAGCCCTAAATCTAACATTTTGAGTTTTAACACTCTAATACATGTGACCTAACAAATGTAACCATCACAAAGGACAAGGTACCAAGCCTCTCTAATTGAAGCAAATCAACTCCAATCAACCTAACGAAATGACTTTGGTAGTTTACTCCCAACAATAAAAAATTATCCTTGTTAGAGTATACATGCATTACTCGTTTACAAGCTTAAATTTATTTATCTTGAGAAAAAATATTCATACAAGTGGAAAATGTGAGGGAGAGATAAATTGTCACAGTTAATATATTCGTAGTTTTTTTGTAAGGATAATTTATTTATTTATTTATTTTTTTGTGGTCTTTCTTTGATATTAACCTTTGAACTTGACTCCACTGTTCACAGATGTACCATCGGATATTTTCTAATTATGATTCATATTTCAAACAATTCACAAAGATTCTTGTTCCACCGTCTGATTTTCTTTTGTTTTTTTAATGCTCCAAGTTCAATATACCTCTTCTATATAATAATTATGTGGTTACCACTTACCAGACTATCCTACAAATCCGAGAATAAGATAAAAATTGAAACCATTTTTATTTTTCCACTAGTCCATTAAACTGGTTAATATGATCTATAAAATTATCATCCTCCCACATTTTTAACTTATATAATTGCCGCTTTGGCATTTATAGAAAAATTCTTCTTTAGCTTTACCTGGAGTCTAGATATTGAATTTTTTGAATCATCGTCCACAATAATATTTTCAATAACATTGTTCGCTTACAAGCCAAATCGTATTGATACAATTGTGAATTTATTAAGTTGTGTTAAGCCTTATTGAATAGAGAGATTTTTTATTTTTTATTTTTGTCAAAAGTGAAATTCTCTTTACTATTAAATTATTGAATTGTACATACGTTTGATCCAAAAAAAAAAAAAAAAAAAAAAAAAAGTGTTATATCCCAACTTGTAACCACAGTTAAGCTCTTGATACTATTTGTTGGCTCAATTTTTGAATTATCACTACCTGTACTTGGTCAATGTTGCTTCTATCTCTAAAGAAATTCTAGGAATGTTTGGTTATGTTTTTTATATGATTTTATTATGTATTTTGGGAGAATGAATTATTGAAGAATGTGAAAGTTATTTTTTGGTATGTTTGTTTATATTTTGAGAGAGGCATTTTTTTTACTGTAGCAATCAAATCAATGCTTTTTTATTGGATTTTTGGAGTGAAAATAGAATTGAGTGATTTTTTAATATTAGAATAATAATATAATATAATATATATATATATATATATATATATTAAAAAATGTGTGTTTTAGAGGAAAAATGAGGATATGCTTGGTTATGTTTCCCTATAACAACATTGTTATAGGGAAACATAACCAAATATTCCCTCTATTTTCTTTATAATTGTTGTCACATCCTGAATTAATTATGTACCTGCTTTGGCACTTCAAAAAAAACATAAAAATGGATTCATTACAACAGTTATGCATGTTACATAAAAAAAAATTACTAATAAGCAGTGATTTTTTTCCTTATCAAGTATGTTTTTCAAGAGGTGCATTACGTAGTTACATTAGTAAAACAGCACTTAATTATTAACTTAATAAGTTCATTAAAGCAAATATAATTATAATGTATAATGAGATAATAAATTCATGTAACAAGTGAAACAAATAAGGCTTGCGTGGTTAAAAAATCAACTTCCTGATATGTGTATCTTTAAATTATAAAAGATGGCTTTGACATTTTGGATAGTCCAAGTGATTCTAATTATAAGATGAAACTATTAAAAAAAAAAATTAGAATCCTTTTAATTTTAACGAAGAATTGTCCTCTCAACGAGTCGATGGTATATAAAAATTGGAATTTAATAATTAAATAATCAATATCAATTTCAGTCACAAATATAAGACCTCATCAAAAGTCATTGAGCCAAGTTGTGCGGATCTGTAACCTTAGCAGGGACGTACAATTTCGGATGATGCAACCTCAATTGCATCTATACTAGTCATATATGAGGGGTGGGTTTGAGACCGTGAAATATTCATATCAGATTTAGTAAGATCTCCCTAGAAAAAAAAAAAGGGAGAAGATTGAGGGTTGGACCCCCTCCAAGAACTTCAATGTCGGGAAATCGAAATGCTGAAAAGCACTCCAAACTAGGGATGCAGCCGAGCTTTGACCATTTTTTCAGGCTCGAGCTTGTGCTCGACGAGCTTCGGAAATTGAGGCTAGAGCTTGACTCGAGCAATTGTTCGGGCTCGGCTCGGCTCGGCTCAGCTCGACTCGATTCATTAGGCTCGAACTCATAATCAAGCTATAGGCTTGAGTTCGGTTCGGGTTCGAGCTCGAGCTCGAAAAATTAAATTATTTTATAAATAAAATTTAAAATTAGTTTATTTTATTATATTTTTTTATATATAAATATTTTTTTAAATAAAAAATATAAGCTCGCGAGCTTGCGAACAAGAATTATTTGGCTTGAGCTTGGCTCGAGGTTGAATTGTTCGAACTTGAGCTCGAACACTTTTCGAGCCAACTCGTCAGACTCGCGAGCTAGCTCGATTCATTTGCATTCCTAATCCAAGCCCAATGGTACCATCTCATTGTTATCTCCGACAGTTCATATGTCGATCTATTCGACATTTGCTGCTCTTATATTAACCTACCAAAAAAACTTGGGCCTAATGATATGTTATTTTCACTGCTTGTTTGTTTGACTACACAAACGATAAATAGTGTGCGTATTGTCTTGTGTATATTGTTCAATTCCTTGAAAATTTTAGTTAACTTGTTTTCATTATTCGTTATAAATGTATATATACACACATATATGGATTAAATTCATCATCAAATATAAATATTTTGTTGTATTGTGGTATTATTCCGTTAACACAAATTAATGAAAATTTTTATTAATATGAAAATGTGTTTGGAGGGGCCTAAAAGGTTTTTTAAAATCATAGACGGCTTCAAGATACGACAAAATCAAATATCATTATTGTCCTTTAATTGATAGACTTCAGAAGAAGTACATAGCCTTTATTCTCATGGATGACACAAGTAATGATGACCAAATTTATTATCAAATATAAAGACTCAATTACGTTGGTGTATTATTATGTTGGCACACACTAATTGGATTTTGTCCTCGTAAAAATATGTTTGAATAAGATCATGTATCATTAATATATATATATAGGCTATTCTCATGGATGACACAAGTAATGATGACCAAATTTATTATCAAATATAAAGACTCAATTACGTTGATGTATTGTTATGCTGGCACACACTAATGGGATTTTGTCCTTGTAAAAATATGTTTGAATAAGATCATATATCATTAATATGTATATATATATACATATTAATGATACATGATCTTATATTTTATTAAATGAGGATTTTAAAATAATTTAAAAGTTTATTGTTTTAATCACCGTTCAAATATATATATATATATATATATATATATATATTGAAATCCTACTCCCATTGAGGCAATGAATCCCTAAATGGAATAATGGTTTGTCAATATTTTCAATTTGCAAATAATAAAAATTTGACTTAAACAATTTCCATAAAATTTGGGAGCTGAATAAATTTGACTGAAACAATAAAATATAATGTCCAAACACACTGTAACCCGCTGCTTCAAAGATTGTAACCCTTTTATTGGCCATTATAAACATTTACATCAAATTAGATCCCCAGACGTATCTATTCACCTGTCTAAGGTAATGATGGAGGATACAACACTAATATCAATATTACTGCCCAAGTTATTTATATTGATGGAGGATACACATCAAGTGCCTAAGGTAATGTTTTGGTTACATTTTATATGTTTTGTATTACGTATTCTAGGAGAATAAATTTTGGGAATGAGGTTGGGAAATATAAAATTTGTGTTGGGAAATGTGATGATTATTTATTTATATTATGGGGAATAGTTAGAAAATTATTTTGGGAAATTTCGGTATGTTTGTTTATATTTTGGGTGTTTATATTTTGGGGGAAATCATTTTTAATGTAGCGGTCAAATCAATATTTTTTTTGTTAGGTTTTTGAGGTGAAAATGAAATTAAGTAATTTTTGTATTAAAAAAAATAATAAAATATATATAATATGTATATGATATATATATACATATATATATATTGAAAAATGTGGAAGTTTTGGGGATAATGAAGGATAGAATTTTGGGAAAACTTAATTTGAAGTTTTGGAGGAAAAAATAATGCATGCTTGGTATTTTGTTTTGCCAAAATGTTATCAAAAATAGCCTAAGGTTTTAGGTTTTAACGCACATTTACTTTATGGGTATCGGTTTACTTTAATAATAAAATTTTCGTTATATTTTATGTATATTTTAATAGAATGCTTATTGCGTTTTCACAAACCAAAAAGGTGTGCTCCTGTTTGGTTATATTTTTATGTTTTATTTTTAGTATTTTTAGCTCATTTTTATTTTAGGTATTAGATTTTGTGTGAAGAAAAAAACATGTATAGATTGGTAGAATAAAAGTTTAAAAAAAAAGGGATTAAAATTAATATATAATGTGACAGGTTGGATAATTTAATGCAATAATGAAATACACTATTATTTAATTTACTATGGGTCTTATTATCGCAGCAATCAAATTATGTTGAGATAAAAAATAATAATTAAATTTAGTGTAGGTTTCATTAATTTAAAATGATAGAAAAAATTATTATTTAATTAGTTAGTGAAATTTTAATTATTCTTAAATTAGTATGTTTTTTAGGTTTGGAAAAAATGATAATTATAGGTATGACAATAAAAAAGTATGGTGATATGATAAATTAAGTTCTCAAGGGTAAAAAAGTAATAGCAAACTAAAAAGTCCAATTGATTAAGTGAATAAAAGAATAAAAAGGTTAGAAAGTATTGACTAAGCCCACCCAAAAAGAGCATTAAAATTGGGAGTACAACAGAGTCGCGAGCCTCACGAGTCGAACTCGAGCTATTTCGAACTCAAGTCAAGATGAATTGAGCCCAAACTTTTTTTTTGAGTTGTTTGTATCTAGGCTCAAGGTTCGTGAGCTGGCTATAATTACATATTATTTTTTATTTTACTAATAAATATATATCATATTGTTATAGTTATTTTATTTTGAGTTCGAGCTTGAGCTCAAGCTCATGGTTGTTTATAGCTCACTCAATAGTTTAAGCTTAATCGAGTCGAGCTTGAGTTTTCATCTAGTTGAGCTCGAGTATAAAATATTAGGCTTGTCAAGCATGACTTGACCCTAATATATATATATATTTCGAGCTCAAACATGACAGTTTTTCTCAATATCGGCTCAGTTGGCTTCAATGGCACCCCCTAATCAAAACCCTACAAGATTGAAGCCCACTAAAAAAAAAGACTATAAATGCTGAGTCTCAAATAGAAATTAGGCACAAAAAATTATTTGCAAAAATTCGAGAATTTAGAACTCTCTGCATCGCATTTCATAGAAAAAGAATTCTAAATTCTGTTGACTTACGAAAAGGATCTTAGCTTCATTTCCAAGTAATATCATCTCGTGTTGTCTATAGGAACTCTGAATAAAGAAAAAAGAACATTGAGAATGCAAACGAGATCTAGAACTCGAGACTCTAACAACTAGGTGATTCCAAGGTTGGAGGACATGGAGAACTACTAGCCTAAAGCGCAGTCACGTCTAGCATTAGAGCCATCCCGAAAGTTCAATCGACATCGGATGAGACGCTTACATAGCAGGCACTACCTCACATAGAACCACTTTTGCAAATAATTCAGGAGACGTTGAAGACCTTGCTAGAAAACACCTTTTCTCAAGTTATGGCCAAAGCGGTCATGTCATATGCTGAAAAATGTCACTTCCAAGAACAGCTCCAATCTTCTCAATGGAATCGGAGGGCTTTGTTGCCCCCGAAGAGGACAGAGCGAAGTACCAACTCAAAGAAAGACATCGCTCCACCACCTATGCCTTAGTGCATGGACATGTAGTCCTCTCTCTGACTTGTCCATTACGGAAATTGCAGTAAGCACCGTATCATTCTGGAGAAATTCTTGATTCAAATCGGGAAGTACATCCATATAGGAGACACAACTACTCTCATGAAGAACCATAAGAGATGGTGGACAATTCCATCGTAAATCCTTCCTAGAGGTAGGTAGCAACACCTCTATCTAAATTATTTTAGCATAAACCTATTATTTGCCTCCTTCAAGAGTATGTGTTTATTCGTAAGCCTATTGTAAATCTTCCATAGAGTTAAGTCGCTATAGCCTCATACTTTCAATTGAACTACACCTACAATTGAATTATCTTGGTGTAAATTCACTATATAGCCCTATCGGGGATACATGATTGGCACACATAAGCTTATTATAAAACCCCTTTGGAGGTAGATGGTTGCACTATCAAAGCCCACTGTTAGTCTTGCCAACCCATCAGACGTCAGCAATAACACCTCCTGAATGAGATTTGCATTCAAACATCATCACAACACTTAATGTCAGGGATAAGACCTTTTGATTCAAACATCATTGCATTACGGCACTTAACGTCAACGTTAAGCCCTCTCGAATGAGGTTCTTAACAAAACAGAGTTGCACCACTTAACATTTGCATTAAGACCATGATGTTTGACTAAAACAGTAAATTATAATTTCCAAACACATTGTAACCCTCTGCTTCAGTGATGGTGCCCACTTAATTGAGAACATTTGGCACAGCTCAATTCTTTATGTGACTAAAACATAGACCATGATGTCCAAACAGACTGTAATCCTCTGCTTCAAAGACTGTACCCCACTTAGTCAAAAAACATGTGCCCAACCCAACCGTTTACTGGCCCCTATAAATATGACACTAAATTAGTTCCCCAGATATACCCATTCTCCTGTGTAGCATACACTAATATATATTGATACACAAAAGTGAAGCTCTGAATTATTAGAACTTTCAGTTTGATAGTCAGGGTTTCTGCATTGCTTAGTTAGGGTTTCATTTTCTTCTTTTATTTTCCCTAGCTTAGTTAGTTACAGATTCTTTGCTAGCATAACAGAATTAGTTAGCATAATAGCATGCGTAACTGTGCTACTCTTCCTTGTATATATATGATGTACAATCCCCTTCTGAAATATACAATTATTCACACTTTTCACACACATGCACTTGGATTGCATGGTAGCTTGACACTCATATTCTCTCCAGATTTTTCTTTAGCCTTTATCCTCTCCAATCCAAGCACTCTAACATGGTATCAGTGAACTCCTTCTGCCTCACCGCTGTGATTCCTTGATCACTGCTCAGCAATCTCTCGATTTCTTCTCCTTATTCTCTTTATTTCCTCATGGATGCTCCTCGATCATCATCCTCTGCAGCTTTCAATGGCAATTCCGCCATTGATAACTCATCCAGCCCATTCTACCTTACTCATTCTGACAGCCTCGGTCTCAATCTAGTGTCGCAACAATTATCCGATGAGAATTATGCCTCTTGGAGTAAAGCGATGACGATTGCGCTATCGGTAAAGAACAAAATCGGCTTCATCGATCGCACAATCCAGAAGCCAAATTCTGATGATCCTGCTTTTCTGAATTCATAGATGCGCAGCAACAACATTGTTGTTTCTTGGCTCCTCAACTCGGTTTCTAAGGAGATCTCTGCTAGCGTACTGTATTCTGATTCTGCGCATGAGATCTGGCTTGATCTTAAGGATCGCTTTCAGCGATGCACCGGTCCTCGCCTCTACCAGCTGCATCGTGAACTCATCACCAACACTCAAGGTTCAAACTAGGTTAGTGTCTATTTCACTGAACTGAAAGCTATTTAGGATGAGTTGAACAATTTCAAACCTTCATGCACTTGCAATCAGTGTGTTTGTGGAGGTATGAAGAATCTACTTGAACACTATCAGCGGGAATACATTTTGGCGTTTCTAAGGGAGCTCAATGATACTTATGCTCAAATTCGGAGTCAAATCTTATTAATGGATCCCCTACCTCAAATTAGTAAGGTTTTCTCCTTAATCTGTCAAGTGGAGATACAACGAGGACTCAACAGGAACCAAAATGGTGACACTCCTCACAATGTTGCCTTTGTTGTCAAAACTGAAGCTCCTAAACAACCTCCTAAACCTGTCAACACTCAATCCCCTAACTACTATAGAGGCCAACGGAAAGACAGACCTTACTGCACTCATTTCTCATATTATGGGCACACTGCAGAGACCTGCTACAAACTACATGGCTATCCTCTGGGGTTCAAGTTCAGAAACAAGCCTCAGCCTTCACAGCCAAATCATTCAAACTCCACTGCTACTCAGAAAGTCCCCAACATAATTAGCCAAGTCTCTCATCACCAGCAAGATGATACTACTGCAAATTTCTTCCAGACTCTCAGCACTACTCAGTACAGTCAACTCCTCAACCTCCTGTCCAACCATGCTAATGCTGCCACTTCTCTTTCTCCTCAAACCACTGAATTTGATCCTCCCAAAACTGCCTATACTACAAGTACTTGCTACTCTACTACACATCAAATATCTCCTTCATCTACTACTTGGATTGTAGATTTTGGTGCATCACCACATATATGCTCTAATCCTCACTTGTTCAAACACTTAACACCCATACAACACTCTTCAGTAATCTTACCAAACAACACAAGCATACCAGTTCACTATATGGGTGATATAATGCTTACTCGTGACATTACTCTCACCAATGTTCTGTATATTCCTGACATCCAGCTGCAGCTCCTCTCAGTCAGTTCTCTACTTAATAATTCATCATATCTCATTACTTTCTCTCATGACTCGTTTGTGATTCAGGAAACTCAGACTTTGAGGGAGATTGGCAGGGGTAACAAGGAAGCTGACCTCTACACCTTTCATACTACTCATTCTGAAAACCATGAAGTCTCTTTAAATAAAGTTGCTGCCAAACTTTGGCATAATAAGCTAGGACATTTATCCAATCAGAAGCTTGTTTCCATGAAATCCTTGTTGAAATGTGATGTTATAGATGTAAATAAACCATGATGTATTTGTCCTCTTGCCAAGCAACGCCAACTTCCTTTTGTATCTCACAATCATCTATCTCAAAACGCTTTTGATCTTATATAGTTAGATATCTGGGGACCTTTTCATACCATAGCTCATACTGGCCATCGTTATTTCTTGACTATCGTGGATGATTGTACTAGATTTACATGGACATTCATGTTAAAAACCAAAGCAGAAGCATCTTGCATTATTTCTCGATTCTTTAATCTTGTTCGCACCTAATTCAACACCAATATCAAACAAGTTCGAAGTGACAATGCTAAAGAACTGAACCTCTCAGATTTCTACTCTGAAAATGGCATCATCCACCAACTTGCTTGTGTAGAAACCCCACAACAAAACTCCGTTGTAGAACGCAAGCATCAACATTTCCTAAATGTGGCTTGCGTTCTCTATTTTCAGTCCCACATACCCCTTAAATTTTGGAACGAATGCATCTGAACTGCAACCTTTCTCATCAATAGAACACCATTACTCTTACTAAAAAACAAATGCCCCTATGAACTTCTATATCACACTTCTGGAGACTATTCTCTCTTAAAGGTATTCGGTTGCTTGGCATATGTCTCTACCCTTAAGGCTCATCGCACTAAATTTGAACCACGCTCTAGGCCATATGTGTTCCTCGATTATCCTATCGCTACCAAAGGATAGAGATTCTATGATCTTACCACTAAACAACTTCTAGTGTCTAGGAATGCTTTTTTCCATGGAGAACTCTTTCCCTTTCAGCAAACCACTCATCACAATGCCACAACTGACCCCTTTCCAGATTTTGTCTTACCTCTCCCAACCGTAGACTTACCACCTCCTGTTCAGTCTGATGCAGCCCCTATAGCGCTTGCCATCTCCCCTCAATCAGTGGCTCCTGCCATTCGCAAGTCCACCAGGTCCACTAAACTCCCTACTTACCTCCAGGATTATTATTTAAATATCTCACATTCTAATCCTACTCACTCTCAATGCACTCATCCTATATCTAACTATCTTTCCTATGCTTCCTCTTCTCCCACACACAGACACTTCATTCTCAATCTTTCATCTCACTTCGAACCTCAAACCTATAAGCAAACAATCCAATTCCCTGAGTGCCAAGATGCTATGCAATCTGAAATACAGGCACTAATATCCAACTACACCTGGAGTATGGTTCCCCTCCCCCTGGTAAACATGTTGTTGGTTGCAGGTGGATATACAAACTGAAGCTCTGAGTACATAGATCCGTTGATAGACACAATGCATGGCTCGTTGCAAAGGGCTATACACAACAGGTCGATGTCGATTTCTTGGATACATTTTCACCCGTGGCTAAGTTCTCTACAGTTAAAGTTCTCCTTGCCCTTGCTGCAGCAAAGCAATAGCATTTAGCTCAACTTGACATCAGTAACGCATTTCTCAATGGCTACTTATTTGAAGAAGTATGTATGGAGCTTCTTCCCGGCTACACTACTGTATCATCTACACAGCACTTTTCTGATCGCTTAGTCTGTAAACTACACAAGGCTCTTTATGGTTTCTGACATGCATCACGGAAATGGTATTCCAAACTTTCCACAGTGCTCTTCCACCTTGGCTTTGTTCAATCTCAAGCTGATCACAGTCTATTTACAAGACGTTCTGATCAATCATTCATTGTTATATTGGTGTACGCTGACGACATCATCATTGTTGGTCCATCATCTAATGCAAATGCCAAGCTCAAAACCATTCTTCAGCAACAATTCAAACTCCGTGATCTTGGCACATTGAAATACTTCTTGGGGCTTGAGATTGCTAGATCTCTATCTGGAATCTTCGTCTCTCAAAGACACTATGCTCTTTAGATACTAGAAGATACAGGTTTCCTTGCCGCTAAACCTGCCAGCGTCCCCCTTGATCCTTACAGCAAACTGAACTCAACTCAACTGATGGCGAACCCTTAACTGACTTATCTCAGTACAGACGCCTGATCGGCCGCCTTCTCCGTGCATCGCCTTAGTCAATTTGTTATTGCCCCTCGTACGCCACATTTACAGACTGCCCATCACTTGCTTCGCTACATCAAATCCACTCCTGGCCAAGGCCTTCATTTTCCAGCTCATTCATCCCAAAAGCTCATGGCTTTCTTTGATGTTGATTGGGAATTATGCCTAAAGACCGGACGATCCACCACAAGTTTTTGCATGTTCCTCGGCGAGTCCCTTATATCCTGGAAATCCAAGAAACAACAGACAGTATCCAGGTCCTCCGCTGAAACCGAATATAGGGCCCTTGCTGCTACTGCAAGTGAAATTACTTGGCTCTAGCAACTTCTCCACGACTTTCACATCCATACTGCGGCACCCACCCTTTTATTCTGTGACAATCAAGCTGCTTTACATATAACCACCAACCCTGTGTTCCATGAACGTACAAAGCATATTGAAATAGACTGTCACTTTGTTGGAGAAAAAGTTTCTACTGGAACCATCAGGCTCATTCCCGTGCGTTCTAACAATCAACTAGCATACGTCCTTACTAAGGCCTTATTGAGCTCTACACTGATGCCTCTCTTTTCCAAGATGGCCATTCGAAACCTTCATTGTCCACCTTGAAGGGGGGTATTAGAACTTTCAATTTGATAGTCAAGGTTTCTGCATTGCTTAGTTAGGGTTTTATTTTCTTCTTTTATTTTCCCTAGCTTAGTTAGTTACAGATTCTTTGCTAGCATAATAGAATTAGTTAGCATAACAACATGCGTAACTGTGCTACTATCCCTTGTATATATATGATGTACAGTCCCTTTCTGAAATATACAATTATTCACTCTTTTCACACACACGCACTCGGATTGCATGGTAGCTTAACACTCATATTCTCTCCAGAGTTTTCTTTAGCCTTCATCCTCTCCAATCCAAGCACTCTAACATGAATAACAATAAGCAATGGGAAGCCAGAAAGAGCTCACCAGAGATGAAAGATAGTCACTTAAGGGGATGACATCCCTTGTAACTGGTGACACCAGAGGCATTGGGTCAGTTTTAATTAATCCCTTTTCATATATATGTTTTCTAATAAAAGTTACATAGAATTATATGTCGTGTAGAGTCGGACTTTTTAATTCAAGGTAACGAGGATTTTTTTCGAAATCTGGGTATTTTTTTTCCACTGGGGGCCTTTTTATAGCTTTTCTACGTGCTATGATTCAATTATTTAATTATCTTTTCAATATTCTTGTGGAAATTTACGTATGCCATAGTGGAGGAACTAGTAGGATTTGGTGCCAAAATCCGTACTTATTTAACTTCTTATTGCAAGTGTGTTGTAACCCAAAAAGACCAAATAACAATAGTTAAGAAATACCTGCACAGTAATTCAGTGAAAGAACATAAGATTTAACGTGGTTCGACGATGTTCCTAGTCCACCTGACAAAGAGATGAATTTTATTGATTTCAAATCAAATATCAAGTACAAATTCAAGTCCTACAAATCTCACGAGAACACCGAACACCCTCGTCCTAACCTCCGTTACAGGGAAAAATTTCAAAAATAGTTTAGAACTACTTTGAATAGGATTAAAGTTTGAAAACGATGGAAAATTTGATTAAATATGAGTTTGGATTGAAAAACAGCCCATTGAGCCTTCACCGTGCGCCTTGTCGCACAATCGTTGCACCCGAGTGCGCATGGCCCTGGGATGGGTAGTAGCTTGAGCGCCTGGGTGTAGGCCAGTCACACTTGGGTGCACGGGCGTTCCTACGCACCTACTGGTGCCGACCGTCCCCATTGCTACTGATTGTCCCTTCGTTTTAGCACTGTTTTCGTCCTGTCTCACCATTTCTCGCTGTGCTGAACTTCACCTTGTGCTGCTTACCATGACCGTCTGTATAAAATCATGTATTAGTCGTTATGGAGGTAATAGCTTGCAAGAATTAAGCATCCATGCCTAATATCATTCACAGACGCCTAAAAAGAGTAGTGTTATTTTGGACAGGCACTTTAGATGACCAAAGTGGTACTAATGATATTCTTTAAGTGATAATAATTTTTATTTTATCACAATATGGCTCAATAGTGACAAAAACTAGTACCTTAAGTTGTCAGCTTTGACAATCAGTAGCACCCCTATAATGATAATCTAGTGACAATAAAAGTTGTTACTATGATTTGCGATAAGATTTTTCATATCAACATGTTGTTACTATAAGTGTGTCACTAATTGTCAATGGTGATAATTTAAACACTATTCTTGTGACTATTTAGTTTGTAAAAATCATTAGGGTGACTGAATAAAATTTTTTGTCACCTAATAATTATATATACATATATACAAATTTTGTGATAATTTTTGGATTTTTACTTATTAAATGTTATTAATTTCTCTTTTTTTAATGTAAATAAATCTTAGATATCATGAACTTTAATCAGAAAGAGAAGACCTCATCGAAAGTTACCATGGCAATGTTTGGTTATGTTTTTTTGTGTGATTTTAATGTGTGTTTTGGGAAAATAAATGTTGAAAGTAACATTGGAGAATATGAATGTTGTGTTGGGGAATATAATGAATTTTTAGTTATATTTTGGGAATAGTTAAAAATTAATTTTGGAGAGTTTTGGTATGTTTGTTTATGTTTAGGGGGAGACATTTTTTGGGTGAAAATGGAATTGAATTATTTTTTTATTGTTAGAAAATAATAAAATATATATAATGTATATATAATATGTATGTATATATTAAAAATATAGAAGTTTTTGAAATAATGAAGGATATGAGAGGATATTTTAAAAAAATCATTTTTAGTATTTTAGAGGGAAAATGGGTGTATATTTGGTTATGCTTCCCCATAAACATAACCAAACATTCCCCATATTTTTCATTATTGGAAAATCAAATTAGTTTTAGGGAGAAGATTGGGAAAGTAGAACTCATGGAAAGCAATCCAAGCCCACCGGTAACGTCTTGTCGTTATCTCCGACAGCTCATATGTTGATCCATTCGACATTTGCTGCTCTCATATTAACCTGCAGAAAAACTTGGACCTAATGAAATGTTATTTTCACTGATTTTTTGTTTGACTACGCAAAAAATGGATAGTATATTCCTTGTGAATTTTAATTAACTTGTTTTTAGTATTCTTTATATATATATATATATGTGTGTGTGTGTGTGTGTATCATATTTTAAGAGAATTATCTTTTACATTTTTTAGAAATAAAAAAGCTGCGGACTTGTTACCCAAAAAAAAAAAAAGAAATATAAGTTAATGACAAAATAATGAGTGATAATGCAAAAATTGTCACTTTTATATATTTAAATGACAAAATATTTTATTTTGTTACTCTAATGATTTTTACAAATTAAATAGTAATAGTAATAGTATTTCAGTTGTCACAATTGACAATAGTGACACTCATATGATGACAACCTAGAGACAATGAAAATCTTGTCATAAGATGGTGAGGAGCAACCTGATCCTAAAGTGCAAAATAGAATTGTCATTAACAAGGTTTCGAATTAAATGAAATATTCATATCATGACAATTCAACAAAAAACTACACCTAAACGTGAGATATTGACAAAATAGACAAATGTTTATCAAGCTTTCATCACAGAATCCCCAATGCCATCATTTGCACAGTCCTTTTTCTTGCCTCCGAGGGCATGGATCAGAAGCATTCCAATTCATCTTTATTTTTAGCAAGCTGTAGAGCCACAATGATTTGCTGGTCCATAGTAAGCCCTGGCACAGCTACGACAGCATCAAACAAGACATCTCAACTACCTTGAGAGCTAGTATTGGATTCCATTGGTGGCCCGAGCTTCTCAAAAAAAGAATCAAATTTCTTGTCCTGCTTCTCAAAGTAAGAAGTCATAATCTCTTCTATTCCACCATCTAACTGCTCAACTAATTTTCTTTTCTTAGGATTCCTCTTCTTAGAGGACGATCCGCTACCATTAGCTTGAACATGTGAATCCACTTCTGTATTAAATTCAAATGGCTCTGGAGTAGGTATATAAGAATCTTGGGTATTAAACGTATGTGCTGTTTCAGTTTGGGGGGCATCTTGTTCCTCGTCTCCTATAGCTGCAACTCCTTCACCATTAGCCCTATCCTTTTCGAATATTTTTGTCCATTGTTCGTAATAAGGCCATGCCTTGTAACGCATATTTTTTGCTGAAGGATCACTCTGCCACATAAATAATAACATCAAATTAATGAAATAAATAATTATAACCATTAAATTTCATATCAACCAAGTAAGACATTACCATATTACCTTTAAATATTCTTCCCAAACATCATCATCCACTTTAATTTGAAATGTCGTAGCATCCCATCCAAAACCACTAGTATTCAACATTTTTTGCAAGTTGTAGTAGTATTTCTTCGATACATGCACCTTAGACCCGATATGTGGCTGTGCGCGAATTTTTGTTCCTGGAATGGCATTAATAAACTTTTGCTCTAAAATATTCAAAAAACCACACTTGAAAGATCCATCCGCCTTCCAACCGGCCAGGACTATGTCCCTCAATCCTGAAAGTAATACTTGTTCCTCTTGTAGAGTCCATGTTCTGCGTATCTTAGATGTTGCAACTTTATCTGTACCCTTCGGATCTGCAGCAGCCATCTCCTGCAAAACAAGGACCACATGTATCACATGATAAAATATAACACTATTATATATCAAAACCTACTCAATTATCAAAAAAATAAAATGCAATATCATAAAATAGGCACAATTAAACAGCTTTAGTTCATTCATTTAACATAAAAAATCAAGTCATAATAATCCACAATTTTACATGTAAAGAAATATCCACTATTAATCAATTTTCTACTCTATTCATGTCTTAAACCCATCCAATCATTGTAGATGGATTATCCCTCCAACTAGTACAAGAATTAGACGGCTCAACGATTTCTATGTAATTAATAGTATCATCATCCTCAGCAACTATGTTTTTAGGAGTTTCCTGTTCCATTGGATCATATGGCATGGACATTCTTATATAGTTGTGGAGAAGGACACACGCCATTGTGATGCAATTTTGGATGTTGATTGGATAGAAGGCAGGACTGCGAAGCACCGCCCACCTCTGCTTGAGGAGGCCAATTGCATGTTCAATGATGTTACGTGCCTTTGAGTGCTTCAAATTAAAGTACTCTTTGGGATTTGGGGGTGCACCCGGTCCGGATGTCCACTCCCTTAAATGATACCTCACTCCTCGATATGGTGCAAGGAAACCATCTCCATTAGTATAATCGCCGTCGACTAAGTAATAACATCCTGCATGTTTTTAAAAATTCAAAAGTTAAGATGAAAGACATACATTAAATATAGCAAACTTAAGAACAAGTAGTTCATAATAAAAAGATATCAAACCAATAGGAACTTGTAGGCCATTTGTCCTTGTTACGGCATCTCAAAGCACGCAGAACGGGCTTTTAGTATTCGTGTGGACCTGAATGTTTATTATCACTCCAACCAAACGAATGACAAGGTGGGATAAAAACACTTTATCCCACCTTATGATTCCAACCAAACTAAATTATATTGGGTGTTACTAATTGTTAATGGAAACAACTTAAAATATTAGTTTTTATTACTAATGAGCCATAATGGGACAAAACAAAAATTATTATCATCTAAAATATCACTAGTGATAAAATAAAAGTTATTGTCATTCAATACATATCATTAATGATAATTTTTACACTGTTACTTATTATTTTGTCACTTATATAACATTTTTTCTTGTAGTGACTTGATTGTTTATATCTTTATTTTTATTCGTTGTTTGCAGTATTTTTAGCTTGTCTTTATTTCGGGTATTAGATTTTGTGAGAAAACAAAAATATGTTTAGATTGATAGAATAATTTTTTTTACAAAAAGTTAACTAAAAATAATATTTTAATATAATAGTATTGAATAATTTAATGCAATGGTATGCAATACTATTATTGAATTTTGGGAAAATGTCATAAATGGGCCCTAAAATTTTAGTTTAGAATCACATTAGTCCTCAAACTTTAAAACTTTTTTTTTTAGTCCCTAACGTTTGGATTTAGTTTCAATCTAGTCCCTGTATAATATTTTATGTTCCAATTTAGTCCATATGTTATTGTTTTTCTTTTTATAAATATATGTGCATGTGTATATATATAATTGATACTAATATTATTATTAACATTAAATAATATATTATTTTATATTAATATCATTTGTGAGACTATTATAATTAATAATATTGTGGTGGCATGCGTCATTAATGCGGAGGCATGCCGCCTGGTGGAGCATTCAGTGCAGTTGAGGGGCTGCTACCTTTCCTCGACCTCCATGGTCGATATGGTCACTTCTGCATGATATCTTCTCGGGTGATTGATAAGGCGTGATCCAGTCCGGGTTAGATCTTACTGGACGAATAAGGGAGAATGCCTCGGGTTTGGGTCAACCAGAATTCGATCGACGAGGTGGTGCCGATGCACTGCCCTGGCTAACAAAACCCGAGGTCGAGTTGCAGTCAATAGGCTGAGCCTATCGACGATTGGGCCGTTGGACATCACATCACTGTCTTGGTCGAGTATCGTTGGGCTGAACTTGTAGGGCTGCCCCCATATCAATAATACTAATAATATTATATAATTATATTATCATAATAATACTATTATTATCATTGGTAATATTAATCTTATTATTCTTATGATTAATTTTATTAATAATAATAAAAATAATTTAATATTTATTAGTATCATGTATTATTATTAATAAATTATATTAATAATATTAATAATATTATTAATACTATATATTATGAATATAATTAAAATTATTATAATATAATCTTTATTATTGTTAATATATCACTAATCATACAATTAATATTATTAATTATAATAGTATCACAAATGATATTAATATATCAATAATATTTTATCTAATGTTAATAATAATATATTAGTATCAATTATATATACACACATGCACATATATTTATAAAAAGAAAAAAAGAAAAAGAAAAAAAGTAACATAGGGACTAAATTGGAATATAAAATCTTATATAGGGACTAAAGTGGAACATAAAACCTTATATAGGGACTAAAGTGAAACATAAAACTATAAATTGACAATTTTGCCCTTAAAAAGCTGTCGGAAAGTTGACTTAGGGACTAGATTGAAACTAAATCCAAACGTTAGAGACTAAAAAAAAATTTTAAAGTTTGAGAACTAAAGTGACTCTAAACTAAAACTTTAGGGACCATTTATAACATTTGCCCTTGAATTTATATGGATTTTAGTATCATATAAGTAAAATTATGTTGAGGTAAAACATTATTATTAAATTAAGTATGAATCTCATTATATCTTGGCATGATAAGAAAAATTATTTATTATTTAATTAGTTGGTGAAATTTTAGTATTTTTAAATTAGTAGGAGTTTTAGGCTTAAAAAAATGATAGTTAATGATGATATTTTCTTTTTTCTTGTTTTTTTAAAAGAGAATCTTTGCTATCCTAACTACTCTAAACGAAGTTGTTATTTTCGTTGAAAAATGAGATAAAGATACTTATTTTTTATTTTTGAAATAGTACAAATTGAAAAAGTGAAGTTTGAAAATTTAAATCAATACTTTCAAACACGTGCTTTTAGAAAATATTATTGTGTTAGCTTCCAGAACTTTATTAATAAATATACATATATATATATATATATACACACACTACAGAAAAAAAAATTCAAAACAAAAATGAGATGAAATTGATAATATAGCCAAACATAGCATAAGGTCTACATAAAATCTTGGTGTTGGAGTTTGGAAATGGATCTTGCTACAAGCATGGCACAATTTTTGCAGCCAATATGGAAAAGGTCCAATCTTTCGGTGTCTATGTCCAAATAAATCACATAAAATATGTATCTGCCATAATAAATTTCCACACAATTTTTTCTCCCAAAGATAAGGGGCAACTTATAATCAATAATATTGACAAATGTTCCCTACATTTGATTTTATTGTTTTTAGACAAAGCAATCTAGAAAGGGAAAGGACAATGGCTGCTAAGGCCATGTTAGGAGAAGATTTTTTATTTTTTTATTTTTTAATGTCTTTTTCTGAAGTTTTGAGCATTTTATTTACATTAGAATCGATCTGAAAGGATTGTTTTGAACTAGAATTGTATGTTGCTCAATCTCTGTTTAATTTATATTTTCGAATTGTAAAAGTATATATGAGATCTTTTAATTACCATTTAACATCCAAATTTTTGGACAAGTAATTAGAAATTCTCAAAGATGTAAGAGACATATTTGACACATGCATTTATGTGACTATATATATCTTATGCAATGAAGGCCATTCATTGCATATATATAATGAATTGGAATATATATATATATATATGCATATATACACGTACATACATACAGACAAACAAGTCAAAGTTGTCATTAAATATAAAGATTAATCAATTGCATTAATTTACTGTTCCATCAATACAAATTGGTGAAAAATTTTGTCATTATAAATATAGATCTTGAGAAAAGAGGCAACCTATAATATATCTTAAAAGTCAAATCTCTCCACTTCTTCAATATGTGACAAGATCGAATATCATCATGATTCACTAGGAAAAACGTAGAAAGAGGAATCTGGCCTTTGTTCTCACAAATGGAATCAATAATAATGACCAAATGGTCCAAATCCATCATTGGACATATAGACTTAACCACGTCAATAGACAGTCCTGTCAATATATTTTGGTTGGGATTTTGTCCATATAAAGATATCGTTGAAGGTATAGAGCAAGGATCAACATTTAAGTTATTTCAAAACCTGGGTTTGAACCCAATTTTTCACGAATCTTTGGCATATGTGTGTATACAAAAAATTAGTGTAAAAATTCTTATTAAATATAAAATAAAACCAGATACCATCATTATATATATATATTTAAAATTCTACTTTATTGAGGCAAACAAATTCTGAAATGGATTAATAGCTTGTGTCAAAGAATGGATATTGGGTCTAACTCAACTCCAAAAGTTAGATCAAAATGTGAGGATTGTTAAAATCATATATCGAGATTACAACTTATTTATTTAACTAATGTGGTACGCTATCAGTTGGTGACATCAACACAAAATATTTTCAAATGATAAAACTTGACTTAAACAATTTTTCTTTTTCTGGGAACACAAAGTTTCAAATAGTGAGATGACCTAAACAATTTCGTTAATTTTTTGGAACTGAAAAAATTTGACTGAAACAGTAAATTATAGTGTCCAAAAAAACTGCTTCAGTGATGGTACCCACTTAATTGAGAACATTTGGCACAGCTCAATTCTTTATGCGACTAAAACGTAGACTATGATGTCCAAACAGACTAATCCTCTGCTTCAAAGACTGTACCCCACTTAGTCAAAAACACGTGCCCAACCCAACCCTTTTATGGCCCCCATAAATATGACACCAAATTAGTTCCTCAGATATACCCATTCTCCTGTCTACCATACACTAGTACATATTGATCCACAAAAGTGAAGCTCTGAACAACAGTAAGCAATGGGAAGCCAGAAAGAGCTCACCAGAGATGAAAGATGGTCACTTAAGGGGATGACAGCCCTTGTAACTGGTGGCACCAGAGGCATTGGGTCAGTATTAATTAATCCCTTTTCATATATATGTTCTCTAATAAAAAGTTACGTAGAATTATATGTCGTGTAGAGTCAGACTTTTTAATTCAAGGTAACGAGGATATTCTTGTGGAAATTTAGGTATGCCATAGTGGAGGAACTAGCAGGATTTGGTGCCAAAATCCATACTTGTTCAAGAAACCAGAAAGAAGTGGATGAAAGAATACAAGAGTGGAAAGGCAAGGGGTTTGAAGTCAGTGGCTCAGTGTGTGATTTATCTTCAAGAACACAAAGAGAGGAGCTCATGCAAACTGTGGCTTCTCTTTTTCATGGCCAGCTTGATATTCTTGTAAGTCATACTCAACATCACTTATACAAAATTGTCACTAATTTCCATATTTGGACTAAATTTTCTTTCACTCATGAGCTTGAGTGGACGATTACATGAGGTTGGATGATGTAAAAATATGAATTTACATGTTACAAAAACTTGTTATATATCTGATGATATCAAATTAATTTTATCATATTAAAGAAGTTCAGGGTTTTGAAATTGTTTTCCAATTCTATTTTTTGATATACTTTTTCATAAAGACTAAATCCTCCTACTAATATGTGCCAACGTGACAAAATCTCGACACTATTAGAGTTTTATATTTGTGAACAGATGTTGTCAAAATTAATGATGTCATACGCGAAGGTGACAGTCATATGTCTTTTATTAAACATTAATATTACATTCCTCATGTATAACTTGAAAATGATTTTCCCATTTTAGATACTTTTTGCTTGCGAATGATTTTTTTTTTAATTTTTTTAATAAAAATTTTCATGGTGATTTCCCATCAGATAAACAATGCCGCTGTTAACATAAGGAAAGGGGCAGTGAATTACACGGAGGAAGATTTTTGGCGCATAATTGGAATCAATTTGGAGGCCCCTAATCATCTATGCCAAAATGCATACCCACTGCTGAAAGCTTCAGGCAAGGGCAGTATCGTCTTTATATCATCTGTGGCCGGGAAAATAGCTCTTCCAGAAGTCTCTATTTATTCCGCTTCTAAAAGTGAGTAATCTTAATCTTAATTTTTTGCCAATATTTTTTTTGTATCTTTTTTTATTTTTGAAAGAGTATCATTTACAACAAATTTATAAATTTAATTATCAAATTAAGAAAATCAGTCTCAAAACAAATCAATATAACATATATGATATCAAATCAGAGAAAATGAAAGTACAATCTCTACAAGACCATAACCAAAAGACACACATAAAGTGCACATAAAGACGTCCATTCGGGTCGAATATAAGATCTCCCACATAATAGGGGAGATTCGATGCCATAGAGCTACAAGCTACTAGACATATTTTTTTTTTATATCCATAATTATTAATATGTGCAGGTGGCATTAATCAATTATCAAAGAATTTGGCCTTTGAGTGGGCAAAGGACAATATTAGAGTTAATACTGTGGCACCATGGGCTGTCAATACCACAGTGAGACCTGTAATATATTTCTCTTCTTAAAGTGTTGGCATTTTGCTTCCTACGATTAATTTCTTTTATTTATTTGTTTATTTTTGGCAAAAAATATTTTCAATTTTTTCCTTCTAAAAATGGGTCTTTTTAAATTTTTGTATGAAAATGAAAGTTTATTTTAGATTAGTAAGTTATAAAGTTTGACTAGTTCATTAACTTGCTGATATGACATTTTGTTTTTATTCAAATAATTTTGTAACGATATCTAATTTTATTTCAGGTGAAAAAATTCGAGGGTTTTGAGACAACATATTTATAAGTTGTCCGTCTTCTCCTAACTATTGATGTGTCCTTTTTAGAAGGATAAAATCTCCACAAGTAAAGTACGGTTTTTCATATCCGACAAATCAAATCATTTCCAATAGTTTTACTAAAACAACAAAATGAGTCCCAAATTTGCATCTTGATTTCTTTACAATTGTCAAATGCAACTATTTTTATATATTTTTGCTCAGATTTTCATCTCAATTTATTGTGTTTTTTTTCTTTTTTATTGATAATTGATTGCAGGAAAATGTTGACACGTCGGTTCCAGATATGTTTCCACACTTGTTTGCTCGCACACCTCTCCGGCCAATGGGAGAACCTCATGAAATTTCATCGTTGGCTGCTTTCCTCTGCCTTCCAGCTGCTTCGTATATTACTGGCCAAGTTATTTATGTTGATGGAGGATACACATCGAGTGCCTAAGTTTATTGATTTTACAATATATATTTACTTAAATCTGGATCTTAGTTTACTCTAATAATAAGTTTTCATTAAACATACGATTTAATCTAAAGTTATCAGTTTTTGATATCGGACTATATTGTATAATACAGTTAATCGTTTATCTAAATAAAAAAGAATAATTATTACTTCTTTTGTGATTTTTTTAATGTTAATTAGCTGTGCAAATTATTATAATTATATATCTCAAATAAACCCCAATTATATGGATTTTTAATTTCTATCATGCCAATTATTAATTTAAACAAAGTCAATTAAATTACATCACAATCATAATTAGAATGGGAAAGCAATTGTAAATCATGTCTAAATTACATAAATCATTATACTTTTCTCATTTTATCAAGACCTTTTGCCACATATGACCCTTAGGAATCCATCTCCAATTCAATATTAGTTCTTGAAATCCAACTAACTTAAGGAAAATGACTTTTTTCATAACTTTTGACATGCACCACACCACTCAAAATACACACCACTAAACCTAACTAGGGCCGTCAATGAGTCAGATTCGGATCGGATCATACTTAAAAAGTCATTATATATTTATTATTTTTTTAAAAATTAAGTAGTCCAAATTCAAAAAAGTCATCCTTAAAGAAATACACAATAGATTAATGAATAAATTTTCAAATCTGTTGCTCACTTAAAAGTAATAATAAAATTTAACTTAACCACATTCATTCATCAGATAATTACATTTTAGGTTCCATAGCTGATAGTAGAACTTATTTGGCATTATAAATATATAGTTATATTTGATTGTTCAATCAACTAACTATAGACTCAAAGTTTTACAAAAAAGAAACTCATTTTGATCAAATCGAGATTTACATTGCATTCTTGCCATATCATGGCATTCGACTCCTATTCATTATTCTTCACCCATCATTTTTTGTTATAGAAATAGAGAAACAAATGATGTAATTATGATGTACATAAGCTCAAAATCTAACAATTTATAAGAAAAATACTTGATTTGATATATTGGATAGGAGTCATTACTTCCTTCATCCAAATATCCACTTTGGCATTGCTATAGGATCCGATGTATACATATGTATATTATTACATAGGGCTAGTTTGGTTCGATTTTTAAGTTATCTCATAATTATTTATCATGTGATAATTTGTGTGATTATTTATCATTATGCTATAATTTGGTTTGCATGATTATTTTTATGTGGATCCACATGATTGTTGGTTGTTGTGTTTGGTTCAACATTAAAGCATCTTGATTACACCTAGAGCTCATTTGCTTTGAATGATGTGATTTATGAGCAAATGGATACATTTTAAGCCCATTAGGATAGAATCTTTTAATTTGATATTTGGTTGGTAAGATTAATATATAAATTTACTATTATATCCTTTATACTTTTTTTTATAAGTTTTTCACAATTTTCCAATCTTCCCCATTTTTATGAATAAGGTTTAATTGGAAATAAGATAAAAAAATAGGCCCTATTTGATCTTTGTAATTGTTATCAAACTAAATCAAGCACTCCCTCTCCTTTGATCCATTTTCCAAAAGCAACAAGAAATAATGTTGAGCCTAGAATTTATCGAGAGCTTTTATCAATTGAAACAATATTAAAAAATGCTTGATTAGATATGTATCAAACCCAATCAAGCTAAGCAAACAAAACCCTAGTAAATTATTTTTTTGTCCTTTACTCAAATATACAATCCATAATTTCAAAAATTAGGGTAAATAGATAATTTCAACACAAGGAGTAGACCTATGGTTAAATAATCTCATGGGAGTGGTAGGTTAATTTATCATGGGAATTGCACATATAAGCACGGACTCTTGGTATTTGTGCGGGACTGAGTATTTATTATTACTCAGACCAAATGAATGATAAGGTGGGATAAAGTGTTTTTATCCCAGCTTATCATCCCAACCAAACTTACCCTATAAGTATAATATTAAATACATTCATATTCGGATTATTAATGGATCGGATCGAGTCATATCCATATTCGCTCAATTTATTTTGGATTACGAACTTTTTTAATCAGATCGTATTCATCGAATCTTTTATTGGTTAAAGATACTAAATAATTAGTTTGAATTCGAATTAAAATCCTCTCCATTGACAACCGCAAATCTAACATTTTGAGTTTTAACACTCTAATACATGTGACCTGAAAAATGTAACCATCACAAAGGACAAGGTACCAAGCCTCTCTAATTGAAGCAAATCAGCTCCAATCAACCTAACGAAATGGCTTCGGTAGTTTATTTTCAACAATAAAAAACTATCCTTACTAGAGTATGCATGCATTACTCATTTACAAGCTTAAATTTATTTATCTTGAGAAAAAATATTCATACAAGTAGAAAATGTGAGGGAGAGATAAATTGTCACAATTAATATATTCGTATTTTTTTTTTAAGGAAAATATTTTATTTTTTTGTGGTCTTTCTTTGACATTAACCTTTGAACTTGACTCCACTGTTCACAGATATGCCATCAGATATTTTCGAATTATGATTCATATTTCAAACAATTCACAAAGATTCTTGTTCCACCGTCTCATTTTCTAATTATTATTCATATTAAGATTCTTTTTTCTTTTCTCCACTATCCAGTGACTTGTAGTTCAGTGCCATTAGTCTCCATATTATGCGGGATGTCTCGTATTTAACCCCAAGTGGTCGCCTTTGTGCATCTTGTGTGCATCTGATTGTATGATTTGTATTTCAATTAATTTGATTTGATTTGATAATAAGATAATATTAATTTGTTAAAAGAATGTGTAATGTTCTCTCTAATATATATATATATATATATTATGTGGTTACCAGACTATCCTACAAATCCGAGAATAAGATAAGAAGTGAAACCATTTTTATCTTTCCACCAGTCCATTAAACTGGTTAATATGATCTATAAAATTATCATCCTCCCACATTTTTAACTTATATAATTGCCGCTTTGGCATTTACAGAAAAATTCTTCTTTAGCTTTACCTGGAGTCTAGATATTGAATCTTTTAAATCATCGTCTACAATAATATTTTCAATAACACTGTTCGCTTACAAGCCGAATCGTGTTGATACAATTGTGAATTTATGTATCTGTACGTACCAGCTTTACCATAATTTCCCTTCAAATTAAGTTGTGTTAAGCTTTATTGAATCGAGAGATTTTTTTTTTTTTTTTTTTCAAAAGTAAAATTCTCTTTACTATTAAATTATTGAATTGTACATACTGTTTCATCCAAAAAAAAAAAAAGAGTTATATCCTAACTTGTAACCACAGCTAAGCTCTTGATACTATTTGTTGGCTCAGGTTTTGAATTATCACTACTTGGTCAATGCTGCTTCTATCTCTAAAGAAATTCAGGAAATGTTTGGTTATGTTTTTTGTGTGATTTTATTATGTGCTTATTATACATTTTGGGAGAATGAATTATTGGAGAATGCGAAAGTTGTTTTTTGGAATGTTTGTTTATGTTTTGGGGGAGATATTTTTTATTGTAACAGTCAAATTAATATTTTTTTGTTGGATTTTTGGGGTAAAAATGAAATTGAGTTATTTTTTTATATTTGAGTAATAATAAAATATATATAATGCATATATAATATATATGTATGTATATATTGAAAAATGTGTGTTTTAAAGGAAAAATGAGGATATGTTTGTATGTTTCCCCAAAATAATATTATTTTGGGGAAACATAGCCGAACATTTCCCCTATTTTCTTTATAATTGTTGTCACATCCTGAATTAATTATGTAGCCGCTTTGGCACTTCCCAAAAAAAAAAAAAAAAAAGATAAAAAAGATAAAAAAAAATGTAGTAACTTATTCGGGAAAATTATAATTTTGGTCCTTGAACATAGTCACTTATTCGCTTTCTGTCCCTAAATAATCTCGAGTTACACTTTTGGTCCTCAAACTGTCATTTTTTTAACAATTTTTGTCCTTGCAATTACTTCAGGCTTCAAAACTAACAGAAATTGGTCACGTGCATGGCACGTGAACGGGAAAATTATAATTTGGTCCTTGAACATAGTCACTTATGCGCTTTTCGTCCCTAAATAATTTCGAGTTACATTTTTGGTCCTCAAACTGTCATTTTTTTAATGAATTCCATCCTTGCCATTAATTACTTGTGCTGTTAAAGCTAACAAAAAGTTGGTCATGTGACACGCACATTTCTCCCCAAGGTTGGAATTTTGATCTTTAATCCTCTATTTCTACCAGAGATACAAGTTTTCAACACACATAGCCTCTCTCTTATCCATCTTTATTGTCTATTTGAGTAAAAGTCATTTCTCTACCCATTTGAAAGAGCTAGTTTTCAGCTCATTATCAACTCATAGCATTCTCTCTATCACTCTCTTTTTTTAATTATCCTTGAATTAATCTTTTTCTACAATAACTTAGTAGTCAGTCTCAATATTTTAAGTTTTTCAGTCTCCAGACACTTGTTGGCATTTTATAACAAGGTATTGGAAGATGGCAAAGATGTAAACAAGTGAAGTTGAAATAACCCCTACGCAATAAAATAGCACAATGCAAAGTTTTGCAATTTAAAATATAAGTGCAATACAATGATATCTGCGAAATAGCAAAAGTATAAACTAAGAAGAAACTGTCCGAACAGCAAACAAGTTCAAAAGCCTTGATCATAAATTTCATCTTCTTAAATAGAACAAAAACTTTCCAACCAAGGAATAGAAAGTTTTCTCAGTCAACATCCTCATACATACTCCAATGAACAACAGAAGGATAGTTATGTATCATTTTTGTGCCACGCAGATCAAACATCGAAAATTGGTTGAATGATGTCCCTCACTTTTCTCGGTATCTTCTCCCGTCAAGATGAGCTACTTGTGCAACTTATGTCTGACCAATTTGGATCAAGTAAAACAATACTTGCTAAGTATGTTGTAGCAAGATATAATGCAATAGCAAATAAGAGTGAGCAAGACATTGACTAAAAGTCATTTAGACCCACTACTTTAACCTACTGGGAAATTAGTCTTCGAATTTTACATGATTAATTCATATAGGGTTCAACAAACCTTAAAGTAACTACTCGTACGTAATACTCACAAGAATAAACACACAAAGATATTCCAATAACAAATTCATAGGCTTTCAAATGGAAAGATGCTCAGATGAAAATCTGAATACTAATATCTGAATAGTGAAAATTTTCCCAATCTTAATTTAGTCCCACCAATGGACATGATCGCCATCAAGGATTGAAAATGCTAAATATTGATGATAGTTAAATACTTTCAAGATAGTTGTTTGGACACAAGCAATTAACCTAGTAAAAGAGCCTAACAAGGTATCGCAAAAACAAAATAATAATAACTCTCAGAGAAAGATCAATTCAAAGACCAAAAAATCCATTAAGAGTAATTTCAATCTACCACATTTGTGAGAAGATCAAAATAGAAACTAAAACATAATAGAGGACCCAAATAGAATGAAAACAGCAGCATCAAATTGTAGGTGGAAACCAAACTTTATCTTGACACGGTTACAATAATATGCAGACCAACATGCTTCAATGACTCATACTCTTTTTTCTCTATTTTTTTCAGACACACAAGTAAATACCACAATTTCATCCCAGGTCACATTTTAGGTATATCATAATTACAATACATGCAACATCACATCATATTGCAACCTCAACTTTAGGACGTCATTTGTATTCTGATCATCAATTAATTTGATGGCTTTGAGTTTATAATCTTGTAGACAGAAAATATAAATCACAAATTTCATAAATGTCCACTTGGGTGCATCTCAATCATAAATCTAGGCGTTTGTTAAAGAATGGACCTTAAACCTAACTCAACCCTAAAAGCTAGCTCAAGAGGTGAGAATTACCCAAGACCATATATAGAGACCACAACTTATTTATTTCACCGATGTGGGATACTAACACACCCCGCATACGCCCAGGAATGAACATCTGGTGCGTGGAATAATATGAAATGAGTGGCCCAACAATACTGGGTAATCCAACATTGGGAATATGTGGCTTCGATACCATGTTAAAGAATAGACATTGGGCCTAACTCAACCCAAAACCTAGCTCAAGAGCTGAGGATTGCTCAAGACCATATATAAAGACCATAATTTATTTATTTCATCGATGTGGGACACTAACACACCCCGCGCACGCCCAGGAATGAACATCTGGAGTGTGGAATAACATGAAATTAGTGGCCCAACAACATTGGCTAACCCAACATTGGGAATGGGTGACTTTGATAACATGTTAAAGAATGGACCTTAAGCCTAACTCAACCCCAAAAGCTAGCTCAAGATGTAAGGATTACCTAAGACCATACATAGAGACCACAACTTATTTATTTCACCGATGTGGGATATTAACACACCCGGCGCACACCCAGGAATGAACATCTGGTGCATGGAATAATATTAAATAGGTGGCCCAACAACACTGGGTAACCCAACATCGGGAATAGGTGGCTCCGATACCATGTTAAAGAATGGACATTGGGCCTAACTCAACCCTAAAAGCTAGCTCAAGAGCTGAGGATTGTTCAAGACCATATATAGAGACCACAATTTATCTATTTCACCGATGTGGGACACTAACAATATTTCCAAGGAAAGACCCATAATATGCTGGGTATATATTTAAAGAGGAGAAAATATGCCATTCTAACCTTGCACATATCATAGTAAGTATCTAAAAGGAATTATACAAGCCAAATAAAAGAAAATAAAAAGAAATCAAAGCAACGATGTCCTGATTACCAAATGATCTGGGGTCTAATTTGAGATATAACTTCTTTAAATCCTGCTGTCTTTCCATAGCAATTCAAATGGAGTGAGAAGTAAGAAAGATAGGATAAATAATATATTGACAATCAACAACCATTGACTTAAAGCCAAAAGGCATAGAACCCAAAAGGGGGAAAAAGTAGAGATGCATTACTTCTTCAAAGGTTTCGCCTTTGGCTTTAGGAGAATAAGAAAGCACTTATTAGAACTTCACTGCCATCACTTAGCAAGAAATCAAGTGATTTATCTGATTTCTCTCCACTCAAGTTTTCCTTATTCAAGAGACACTCAATTAACTGAGAAAAAATTAATTGAACTTAGATAACAGAAAAATTAAACAAATAGAAGAAATGAAGAGTAAAACTCACAAATACGTCATTTTAGAATCATACATCATGGATGTGCTAGCGGGAAACATGAAGGAGGACACGCTCCATTTAACTGATACCTATGTTAAGTTGAATCTTTAGAAGTTGGCTTCCATCACCAAAACCATGTTGTTTGAGTAACAAGTAATAGGGGCTTGTTCTTCTAGTGTTTTCCAGGACATTTTCCAACTCCCAGGACAAAAATAAAATGCATACACATTTTCCCATTTTAATTCCACGATTCAGCCTTTTAATATCCAAAAAATCCTCAGAATTCATTTAGAAAATACCCTAACCCTGCCTGACACACCCACCTGCCCTGTCTCCCGTACTTTTCATCTCTTTCTCAATCTCCATCTGCTCTCCTCAACTTCCACTCTCCACTTCTCCTCTCTCCCTCATTTTTCTGAAAAATTACTCCACCAGAAGGCGTAAAAATCACACCCTTTTCCTATATTGAATATTGCTGTAGGTTTGCCCTAAATTTCTCACACACTTCTCCTCTCTCCCTCAATCTTCGTCTGCTCTGTTCCCACCTTCCAATCTCTATTTTTTTTGAAAAATTACTCCACCAGAAGGCTTAAAACCCATACCCATCTCGACAATTGAATGTTGCTGTATGTTTGCCCTCAGTTTATATTCATGGGCTCATATCTCTCATCTCTCCTAAAGGCTCTATCTGGTCATGACTCCTATTCCAGTCGTGATTTTGGTTGATAGACTCCCCCAATCTGGTTCAAGGAGAAAAACTTAAACCCTCATCGGCAAGACTATAACGAGGACCATGTCCATCATTTCATATTTATGTGCACAAGTATTGGGTTATACATAAACATCGCAGAAATTGAATTTGGTCAGAATTTTTTCTACGATTTTTGGGGAAAACATTAATACTGCTTGCTTAGGTTGTTGATATTATGCCCTGGCCTATTCTGTTTGTTGTTGTTGTTTGTTGCATGTTTAGGCCACATTTAGGGTTTATCCATATATTGCCTTAATTTGCTTGCTTCAATTATGGGTTGTTCCACTGTGTGGGAGTTAATACGCTTTGGTTGTGGGTTTGTCTATCTTAAGTTGGTGTTTTTCCAAAATTTTGATAGGTTTTTGAAGCATTTCTTACATGGCATGGGTCTAGGGTATTTTGGGGTATGTGCTTATGAGATTGTTGGTCTGAAATTCGTTTAATTTCTGTGAATGCCTCTAAATGTGACCCATTAGCCTATACCTGTTTTTTGGTTTTACTAGTTTTGAAAGTGAGCAAGAGTTCTCTATTTTGGCGTTGGTAGTCAATTTATTACTGTAATGTCTATACTACTTATATGTGTCTATGAGGACAACAATTTAAGCCATTACTGAAACACTTGTATGGTTGGTCTATAGTACTTGGTAGTGGCCAAAATTGTTATTGTAACTTCGTGTGTGTACTCTCTTACCTTTCCCCTTTTCATAGGGTCTTCAATAATGGAAGATTGACTGAGGCAGTATCTTTTATTTTCTTTACATAAAGCCGACAAAGGCATTGCTATATCACATCCATTCTATTTCTTTGACAAAAATTGCATTGTTAGTGGCTGCATTTCATTTGAATTCTGAAGCCTTTTTACACTATATATACAACCCTTTTAGTATAACCAAACTCACTTCCTTCCCATCGCACACTACATACACTGCAAGCACCATTACACCTCCCTTACACTTCACACACTTGCACAACGGCAACCCTAAAATCATCTAGCTGTCATGACAATATTGGGGGATACAAATTTTAAGAGCTTAGTTCAAAAGGGGGAGATTTGCATAATACTATTTCTTCTGCTTTGAGCTGTACACTGAGTACTGTGAACTTGGCCCTTTTTGGAGTTCTATTTTTTAAACCTACTAAAGAAATGCTATTTTGGGTTTTCGCTTTATTAGATTTACTTCCTTATTATTGCTTGCTATGATTTGCCTGTTAATACGTTCAATATATTACTAGGTACTTTGAATAGATTCAGTCAACAATTTTGTCATGCATTTTATATGGTTTTGCCTTCTATTGTTCTGATTTCAATGTTTTAATGCATTGGTAAATTGCTTCATGACATTTGATACATGTCATAAAGCTAATTTAGAGGCGCCATGCTTGGGGTTTCTCCACCCCTTGAGTGGAGAAGTAAGTATACCTCCATGGTGACCAATATATGATCTTCTCAAACACCATTCTTTGGTGTTCAGTTTTACAGTCACATTTTTGTGACTTCTTAGGTATGTTTCTGTCATACTATAGAAGTTCAGTGTGAATAAAGGTGGTTCATTGTGTCGAGGTCTAAGTTTATGTGCTTACTACCTTTAGTCTCATGCATTTTAGGTTGAGATAGCCTTAAGTCTTGAGCATTGAGCATTGAGCCTGTCCATTAATCACTCCATATATGCTTTGTGTGTTGAGTTAGTATGTGGTTACCATACTGGGGGATGTGTCTTGCATTTTTAGCACTCCATATTGGGCTGAGTTGGCTGCCCCTCGTTTGATATGTCCTCATGCAACTTCCATTACATCTATCCTCTATTTTTGGTTTCTGGTTTCTACTTCTGCAGATTCCAGTCCCTCCTTGCATGTTGTCTCTATTCTGTTTTAGTCTCCCATGGGGTTTTGCAGATTTACTTCTGCATTTTCTAGTTTTTCCTTGCAATTTGTAGTTCTAGTTGGTCATGCATTCTAGTTGCAGGATGTTTTCTTTCTTCATCTCTAGGATTGGTCATGTACGTTGTCATGCATTGAGTCAGTTAAACCATTGTAGGATCGGCATGTGTATATGGAGTGACATTGCCACAAGGGACGTGGCTTCTTATGTCATTGTTCCAAGCACACCACCCAACATTTTCTTTAGGCAATAATTGACATTAGGAGTTGTTAGTGTACGAAATGGTTCCTCTTGGCTCCCTGGTAGCTGAATTAGTTGTTATAATTGTCATTGTTATCTTTCAATTATGTGTAAATCATTTTATTGTTACGTACAAACTATGAAGATCTCTACAAATGATGTTTTTTCTTGAGTTCAAACACTAATTTAAGCATATATTATAGCCGTACTATAGGTTGTGCATGATATTGTAGAAATGATGCTATACTTTGTATTATGTTGCCAAGGTGATTAATTAGAAATGATGTAGATTATCATAAGAACCAAAGAATGAACAAAATAAAGATTTGTCCATTAGTGAGAGATTAGTATTAAAAGTAAAGGAAAATGTGTATATATGTTTTTTTTTTTTTTTACTTGTAATGTTATTGATTAAATTCATGTACCTTCTTCAAGGGTTTGGATATATACTTTAAGAATTTGATTGGATTAATAAAAGTTAGGGAGCAAATAAGTTTTACCCCTTTTAATGATTTCTTTATTAACCTTTAATTGGCGCCAAATTTTTGCAAATAGTTTAGGACCATTAGTGAAAAATGTGTTCAATTTATTAACGTTTACCTTGGTTTTATATAGAATTATAGAAAATGTATTACATCATCCATCTCACATTAACATCGCAGCAAATATATTAGTGAGTTGCAAATTCAATCATTTTTCTCATTCACTTAAAAAAGAATACATAAAAAGATATTAAACTACAATATATATTGAAATTAAAAGATAATATATAGTATTACAAATGAATATAAATAAGCCCATTCAACATTTTGTGGTTTTAATGAAAGTTATTTAAAGAAAAGCCATAATCCCAAAATATATATGGAGTCATTTAAAAGGTTGGAGTCCAAATATATAAAATTTTATTATTGGTACTCGCTATTTTAATTTAGTACAATATACCATCAACATACAATTCAAATAAACCATCAACTAATAGTCAAAATAAAAGGTATGATTTCATATTTTAAATCTAACAACCCAAATTAAATATACTCAAATTAAATATATTTGTATATTCCTCACAAAAAGTATGTACAATTAAAATTTTCAAATGGTATTATTTTTTGGATTATATTTAAAAAAATATTTTTGCCTTTTCGATTACTCTTTTACATTGACCAAATCGAAAAGCTAGTGCAAGCGACTTATATATAATTGTTACTCCACTTTTTGTAAATACGTATAGATGGTTTAAATTAATTTGTAAGATAATTGCATAAAACTATTTCAATTTATCTTGAATGGGGGTAAGTGCAATAAAACTCACATAAATGTGCTCAATGGAATTTATTTTAAATTGTGGTGAAAGTATGTCTTCTAAAATTTGTAACGAATATTTTTTTAGAAGATGTCAAATGATGGCCCCTTACTTAATTTAGCACCTTTACATAACTTAATAGTAGTCTAACTACAAGGATGTCGTTTTTGCCTTCAAATATTTGCCATGGACAATAGATGGATCCAATGTGAAAGAGCCCTCTAACTCTTCGGAGCGCCATCATGCAAGGGCAAGAAACACACGTTGGCCTCTTGAAAATGAGATAGCGTTCATTGAGTTATGCTATGAGGAGTTCGTTAACGATCATCTGCTCACAACTACCTTCTCGGCCTGCACTTGGGGAAGAATTTGCAACAAATTAAATGCACGAACAAATCACATGTTTAACTATGGCGTTCCACAGTGTAAAACAAAGTGGAATCACTTTCGAAATGCATGGCAGTTATTCCATCAACTAGTTACACATGAGACAGGTTTGGGATGGGATTATGAAAGACGTACTGTAACGGGTTCTCCTACCCAAATTCAGCAATGGAAGTCGGTAATTCCTATTATCATTCCTTTCATTGTCTCATCATTTACACCTTCTGTGAAATTACTCTCTTGTGTTTTAATATCATTTATCATTTAATAGGAGCTTCCAAATCATGCCCACATCATTGAGCATGGCCTGCCACATCACGACTATTGTATTGAGATGTTCCAGGGATCGATGGCGATGGGCTCAGAGTCTATATTGTCGTTGCAGTCAATCGACCTTTCTGAGGAGGATATGGTTCACAGTGTTGGTATGGACTCTGGAAAAGGCCATCGTTCTAAGCTTTCAGGCCATCGTTCTAGGCTTTCAGGCAGTTGTGGTGAAGACCTCGTAGATATGGCCAGCACCTCCGAAGGTTCTTCATGTTGTAGGAAAATCACATCCCAAGCCGATAAGGATGCCAGTTTGAATGAGGCACTTGAGAACTGGGATGATATGATAGAGACTAAATTGAGCAGGGTTGGAGCCAATGCTGAGAAGTCAATAGAAATTGTACTGAATCGCTCTGGCAAATAGATGGACTCCTTGATAGTGTTCTTGCGAGAGCTATTAATTCATTAAAGAGTAGCACTATGCGTTCATCTTTCAATCGCCTGTATGATCGTGAGAAGTGAATTTTGGCTAAGTCCCTGCAGTACATGTGATCATCATCCATGTAAATTTAAGACCAATGATGCTCTGCTATCAACTTGTCTCTGTTTATGTCATCTCTGTTAGCTTTTTTCAATTTATGCAGTTTATTATGCCGTACCAGACATTAGCTTTCCATATAGTTTTGCCATGTCTCAGCATGTCCATATTTACTCTATCGCTTTCTATACACATCTACCTATCTATTTTCGAACATGTGCAGTGAGCATATAAGGTGTGTTGATTGCAAGCAGCATGGTGAGCATCTCAAGTTCAATGCACCCTCATCCTGAAATTGAAAGTGATAGTAGTTCGGGCACACTCAAGAGTGACATTTCAGATAGAGCGGAGGAGTTATTTTTCATCACAGAGATCATCGCACCAAACATTGCACCTCAAAGGATGCCTTGAAATAACTGCAAATAATAGGTGGCAGAAATATTGAATGCTCAACCTCAAAGGTTTTACGATAACATCCGCATGACCAAGCATACATTTGAAGCTTTGGTTAAGTTACCGACATCTCGTGGCTTATTAACCCAGACTTGTAGATCAAGAGTATCTATTGTGGAGGAAGTATCCATGTTCATGCAAGCCGTAAGCATGCACCAAAGATAATGTTATGTAATGGAGAGGTTCCAACATTCATTATCCATGGTGAATCGCCATATAAGATGAGTTTTACGTGCACTGCTCTATCTAGCGCCTAAGATTATATCTTAATGATGATATGATGAAGTTCCACCTCAAATCGAGTCGAGTCCTAATTTTTATCCCTATTTTCAAGTTTGATTATTTTTGTACGATAGACTTTCATTATATTATAAATATACTGGAATAATTTATTTGTTGTTTTTAACTGCCAAAGAGGGCCAGAGGATCAATTGATGGCACTCTGATAAATGCATGGGTCCCTCACGGTCTACAAAGTGCATATAGGTTACGCAAGGGAAACACATGCCAGAACGTTCTTGCTATATGTGATTTGACCTTATGTTCACCTATGTGAACGCCGGATGAAAAGGCAGCGCAAATGACTCACGAGTGTTATTCACGGCAATTCAGAACGACCTATTCTTCTTGTTTCCTCTACTAGGTTCCCTATATAACTCAAAGCAATCATCGTGTATCATTCGATTACGATTCTTTTTCAATTTGTATTACATTATTTGAATGTTGTCCTTCTCACCATCCCAGGGAAGTACTACTTTGTCGATGCCGGCTTTACGAATTACATGTGCTTTCTAGCACCGTATAGACAATCACGCTATCATCTTGGGGAGTTTAGAAATTCTATTGTGTATAACAGTCATAGAGAAATGTTCAATCACGCACACTCGAGATTGAGGAACCACATAGAGCGTTCATTCGAAGTTATGAAAAAGAGGTTTCCTATTCTAGCTTGGGGTATGCCTAGCTATTTCCTCAATCATCAAAGGGACTTGGTCATTGCTTGCTGTATTTTACATAATTTTATTCAAAAGTTTGGTCGTGATGATAAAATTTTCAATGAGCCTTTGATTGAGGAGGAGACTGATTGGTACACCTTATACCACAGAGGTCATCCAAATCAAGAAGAGATCAATGCACATGTTGCTTTTAGGGAAAGCATAGCAATGCAAATGGGGCATGATAGTAGGAATTGAAATGAAGTAGGGTTAAATTAAGTTGTGAAACAAATGAAGTTCGTATCAGTAGCGTGTGTAGGTGTTAAGTATGAAACCAAATGCACTGTCCTTTACCTTTTTCGTGGGTTTACTGTGTATCTTATTTATCTATTTTGGTTGTTGTATTACTTGTCATGTTCTGTAGCACATGCTATTATACGTCGCCTTATTGTGTGTTTCGACTTTTGTCCTTCTTTTATCATTTTAATCATCCATAAATTTTATGTAGCTTATTTGACTTGTATCATCAGTGATAGGTCCACACAACCCTCCTTTATGTGCTTGCGGGATGGATCGATGCGGGTATACATGGCCAAGATACCTACAAATTACGGACAATTCTTCTTTAGATGCTAATGGGGGAGATCATGCTAGTTCTTTCCTATGGGTGGACTCGTGGATGCAAAGTGGGCAGTCATGTAGACAGCGTAGTAGCACTACATTGACTAGGTCACAGTCTCACTCTGATGCTGGCAGTTTTGCCCGGCCTTCGTCATCTGCCGCATATGCGCATAGCGACAAGAGCGAGGATTCAGTACTGATACTCGCTCCAGCCGATCCCATGATTTGTTTGCTGTGTTAATCGAATCTTCACTGCTTTTCCCATTATGCAGATGTCTTATGTTTGTCATACTTGTCATTTTGATCCTTCTAGCTACTGTACTCATTAAGCTACTAGTGATGTGATGTTAGGACATGATGTTTGATTTGTGTTTTAGTAATGTTCAAAATTTTACGGTTAAGATTACTGTAACTTCGAATGTATGATTTGTGTGTCTTTGTAAATGTACTGTGCACCATGCAATATTTAATATGTTTAATTTCAAGATTTATGTTTATGTATATTGGTGCATTTATTTTAATATTCACTATTTATGCAACTGTAGGTGTTGCTATGAGTCAACATCGATCAGTTGACGCTCTTACTTTTCAAGTCCTTGATGTGTAGGGGCCAGATGTCGAGGAGAGATTTATCCACATATTGTTAGATGCTAACACCGTTGAGCTATTGACAAACGACATGTATGTTGAGATAGTATGCCAGAGTTGGCGTCAGTGACACTTCCAGTGACCTTTCACCGTACCGTTCATTACTGAACAATTTTATGACTTGAAGAATAGGTAGAAACAGTTAGCACAATCATGTAGCATCTTGGCATGTGGCATAATGAGCGTATAGGGGAGATGTATGTGCCACCTGAGTTGCGCGAGAGGTTTGCTCATGTAAGCATAATATTCGATGGACAAAATTATTCCATTTAATGTTGTTTTTTTTTGTAATTTTTATTTTTCAGTAAACCAATGTAATATTTCTCTAATTTATTTTCCTTCATAGCTTGTGCCTTCATCTACACAATATTTTGAGCAGAGAGAGCCCTGATATGATTTGTTACGGGAGATTTTTGCATAGCCGATACCTGTTGACCCATCTGATAATAGCGAGGATGCGATTTGTCCTAGAGTACAGTTGGGTGGGGATTACCTCCACCCAATTCATGTTATGGATTCTAATGCTCCTCGAGCATCCCCTCATTATTACGGACTGTAGGCATCAACATGGTCACCAATACGATTAAGGGTGGACGTACATCCCAATCATGCACCTCTATATGTATCTCCACCACAGGTTGGGGAACATAATAATAGTGATAGGACATCAGTGGATGGTCAAATCAGCCACGCATGACGTGGGCTCATGCGATGTCTGAACACTTCGTGTGCATCTGGATCCAGTATCCACTAGTACAAGTGAAGTCAGCACTGTCAAACTTTCATCATGTTGGGTTTAGCAAACTATGCATCGCCTTCACTTTATGGTATTATTGAATTAAACTCATACTGGACATCTATGAGGATATGAATTATGCCATTGTTAAACAATATTTTTCAACTTACCAAGTCATGTATTATTAAAGCACAACTTAAAAAAATTGCATCACTAACGGGGAATAAATTGTTATTATTATTACTATTTTTCATAAGTACTTTTATACAGTAATTAACATTATAAACATCTAATTCAAATTGTCCTTTTATCTAGATTCATTCATTCATTTATCTAAATAAATCATTACATTAAATGAAAAAAAATATAGGCAATCTAATTCTGTTAATATTATTTTCTTTAATGCAATTGTATAATTTCTCTGTACTACATATGATTAAATGTAATAAATCATTGGTATTGTACTCAATTACGGCTTTATAATTATATGTTATTATACTAGTAATACAGTAATGTCATTATTTGCAAGTCAAATAATTTTGAGTGTATTAATAAATTATATATTATAATGTAGTGTAATAATAAAAATATATAAAGTTATTTTGGCATATTATTGAATCAATTAATTATATTTTTTGTACTTCAACGTACACACTTATTATTAACCATAATTTTATTTTAAATTTACTAATCTCAATTTTTTATTAATTTAATAAATTTATTTTTGAATACTTAACTTGGTTTTTAATAATTATTTTAACGTTGTTAAAATGTCATACGACATATATTATATTTTGAATAAAGAAAATATAATATGTCAAATTAATAAATCAAAGAAATTAATTACATTATTGAAATACAATACTATCTCAATCACTACAATAATATATATATATATATATACACACATACATATACATCATCCAACAAATAAGTATACATACATATATACATATATATGTATGTATGTATGTATGTATATATATATATGTATACTTATTTGTTGGATGATGTATATATATGTGTATGTATATATATATGTTACATTAAAAAAATCATTATCACCCTACAAACCCAATAAAAAAGCAACTGATTTGACATCAACAGTAAAGTTTGTCTCCGCCCCCACAAAAAAAATATAAATAAACAACCAACTCTGATGAGGGTCCGAATCATAATATGGATACTCCGATTCCGATCTATATCGAGTTCAACTCCAAAGGTGGATGTCTTTCGTTGATGATGTTTTAGAATCCTGCAATCAAGGTAATGTTAGGCTAGCCGAGTGGCCCTCGGCTTAGGCCCTCCGACGCTTAAGTCAGTATTAGAGGTATATTGCAATGGAGTAAGGTAGTTTCAGAATGTATTGGTGCATACCTTGTGAAGCAAGACAAAGGAGTTTTTATATTCTTCCCCTTACAGGAAATGACAGGTAAGCCCTTGGCTTACCCTTGGGGTCTTCAGCCTTCTTCAAGGGGCAATTAGTCTATTCCCCCATTTGAATTTTGCCAGCTAGATGTCCTTTCATGCTACAGGACGGGACGGTGTACGGGATGGCGCCTGCCGTGTCAGACAGTGAGGGGGTGGCATGCGTCATTAATACGGTGGCGTGGTGCCAGTCAATACATTTAATGCGGTGGCAGAGTACTGTGCAGAATTCGACCTCCTATCAGCCTGACGGGGGTCGAATATGGTCGATATCATCCGAGGGCTCTGAGGTGCCCGCTTGGGCCTGGGGGAGACTGGTCGAACATAGTCGACGTGTCCCATGGTCCCTGGGCCGTTGTCTGAACGTTGGGCCTTTTGGGCCCATTACCTGGTCGAACAGGGTCGACGTGGCACATGGGCCCTGGGCCGTTGTCTCATCGCTGGGCCTTTTGGGCCACCCTATATCAAACTCATTCTCAATGTTTTCCCAAAATACAAAGAAACACATGACACATTCTCCAAATTTTCTCCCAAAACATTTTCTACCATTCATCCAAAAGGCATAAGAACAAGCCCTTGATTAATTCCAGACTTTGAATGTCAAGATAAGAAGGAGAAGAACCAGTCAAATAAATGTAACAAATAAAAAATAAAAATAAAAATAAAAATAAAAAATGGATTTTTTATTAGAGAAGAAGGGGAAAAAAACTCTATAGTTATGATGACCATGGAAGTTACCCCATCTCCAACTTATCAATCTTGTAGTTTTGTCAACTCAAAATACACATAGAAACCAACTTCTTTAATATTTAAACTTGAAGAATAGAAAAAATGATCCATTCACCTTGGCAATCGGGTGCTCTACTTCTAGCATCTTCAATACCCTGCTGGGAGGATTTTTTCAAGGTCTTTATTTAGAAAAGCTGACCTCGATGATAGTTTTAGTGGTAATGACGATGCTGGCTGACCGTACCGAAGCTTGTGGAAGGGGAGGTTAGGACCATGGTCACTGGCGAGTTCTTTGGCTGGGGTTGGGATGGATTACGAAACCATGTTAAACAGCTTCCTCATTTACAGCACTGATGGTAATGCCTTATTCTGGTCGTCTTCTTTGCAATCAAAGAAAATCCCCAATAGAAATCTAAAACCTGTGACTACACAAAATTCATTTGTTTTTTAGGCCCAAGAAAAATAGTCGCGAAAAAGAAAAAGAAAAAATTGCTTCTTCTGACCTTTCGATGGCGAGAACTTCTTCCGATCTTTTTCTTCGTAAGGCGAGTAGTTAAATTTGGGATTATAAAATAAACTATCCATAATTTCTTTCCTTATTCTTCTTTGACGGCGAGAGCTTCTTCCGCTCATTTTCTTCATAAGGCGAGTAGTTAGATTCAAGATTACTAAATGAATTAACCATAATTTCTTTCCTCAAGCTGCTCTGATGGCGAGAGCTCTTCTGTCTTTTTTTTCTTTGTAAATTGTAACCAAAAGAATGCACTATTTGAGATTGAAGATAACAATGCACTCTTTTTGAGATTTTGTTGACCGCACAAAACACAAGAAAAGCAGACCAAAAAAAAAAAAAAACTAATTTCTTCTTATAATTTAACAAAATGCCAAAATAATATAAAAAAAGAAGCTCAGCATACAAGTACACCAAGCATCCAGCCCCTAAAATGATGTCGTTTTGTACATGGAAAGGGCAAAAAAAAAAACCATTGTTCACACATGGCGCATTGTTCACACGCACTTTGGTGCTTATATAATATAGTAATGTGTGTGTGTGTGTAATTTGTTTTGTATAAAAATAATTGATACAGAATACACGGTAAATTACTCAAAAAGTGCTTGATCAGAGTAAAGTTCAAAGAAAAGTGACTTAATTAGTTATTTATACTAATAATTTGGGCATATTCAATATATGTGCTAAAACTTTTATAGTATAAAGTAAACAATTTATTTTTGACATATGTGTAATTTTTAATAGCATTTGATATTTATTTAAATTTTTACACAAATAATAACAAAATATTAAGATAAATGATGATTATGGATATAGAATGTGTGGATTGTGAATGATAATTACTATATAGTTGTAGTTTTGGAGATTAAAGAAAAAATGAGGGTATTTTACGCACACTACACAAAAATATAAGAAAAAAAAATTAGGTGTTTTATTAATAGATAGATAATTTACCAGCCAAACTTAAGACAGTTGTAGGGTTGTCAATGGAGCAGATTTTAATTTGAGTTCGATCCGATTATACAGGATATTTAATCGATAAAATATTCAATGAATATGATCCTATTAAAAAAGTTCGTAGTCTGAATAAATGGATCGAATATGAATATGGCTTGATCCGCTCCATTGCTAATGCGAATTCGAATATATGTAATAATACATGTGTACACACATGGGCCTATAGCAATACCAAAGTGAATATTTGGATGAACGGAGTAAAGAACTCCTATATAATATATCGGGATAATTATAATTTTGGTTCTCAAATATAACCACTTATTCATTTTTAGTCCCTAAACAATCTCGAGTTACACTTTTGCCCTCAAATTGTCATTTTTTTTAATAATTTTCATCCTTGTCGTTACTTCAGGCATTAAAATTGACGGAAAGTGGTCATGTGCACATCAAGTGACCACTTTTGAAGGGAAAAACTAGGGAAAATTATAATTTTGGTCCTCAAATAAAATCACTTATTCGCTTTTAGTCCCTAAACAATCTTGACTAATTATGGTTGCGCAAGGTAGCATCGCCGATTACTGGACTGTGCAGGAAGCCATAGATGTAGTTCGTGTGGCACCTAGCATTTACCAGCAGCTCGTGTATGTGCCTAAGATGAAAAACCTCATCACACTCGTCGAAATCTGTCCCGATGATACGTTGCTGATGTGGAACAAAATCGCCACCAAAATCATCTACGACCAACCACTGCGAGTGATTGGAATTGGGACATTTGGATACAGGAGTATGATTGTTGAGGGAGAGGATTTTATTGTTGAGAACATCACCTTCAAAAATTCTGCTCCTCAGGGCTCAAGACAGGTTGTAGCAATCAGAGTGACGGCTAATCACTATGCGTTCTACTACTGGAGATTTCTTGGTTGGCAGGATACTTTGTATTTGCACTATGGGAAGCAGTATTTAAGGGATTGCTACATTGAAGGAAGTGTAGATTTTTCTTTTTGGGTAACAGCATTGCTCTTTGAGAGCATTGTCATATCCACTACAAGTTTGTTGGATATATAATAGCTCATAGCAGAAAATCTTCCCAAGAGACAACTGGATATGTATTCTTGAGATGTGTTGTCACTGGCGATGGAGGGACACAATACACATATCTGGGATGGCCATAGGGACCTTTTGGGACACAGTACACATATTGACCAAAATTGTAAGTCAAGATTGTTTAGGGACTAAAAGTGAATAAATGGTTATGTTTGAGGATCAAAATTATAATTTTCCCAAATTTTTCCTTCAAAAGTGGTCACGTGACGTGCACATGACCATTTTTCGTCAATTTTAACCCATAAAGTAACGGTAAGGATGAAAATTGTTAAAAAAATGACAATTTGAGGGCAAAAGTGTAACTCGAGATTGTTTAGGGACTAAAAGCGACTAAGTAGTTATGTTTGAGGACTAAAATTATAATTATCCCTTAATATATCAAATCAGGTGTTTTCATTCAAATTATTAGATTTTGAACTTATTTACATCATAATTACATAACTTATTTTTCTATTTTTATAACAAAAAATGGTGCGAGAAGAATAATGAGTAGGAGCCGAATGCCATGATATGGCAAGTATGCAATACAAATCTCGATTTGATCAAAATGAGTTTCTTTTTTTATAAAATTTTGAGTCTATAATTATTTGGTTGAAGAATCAAGTATAACTATGTATTTATAATGCCAAATAAGTAATATTATTAGAAATGGAACCTAAAATGCAATGATCTGCTAAATGAATGTGATTAAATTAAATTCTATTATTGCTTTTAAGTGATCAATAGACTTGAAAATTTATTTATTAATCTATTGTGTGTGTGTGTGTGTGTGTGTTTTAAGGATGACTGTTTTGAATTTGATTTGGATTCTACTAAATTTTAGAAAAACAATAAATATATTATGATTTTGGGAGTATTCGAATTTGAATTTTTTTAGATATTCGACGAATATTCAACTTTTATTTAGATTCGGATATGATTATATCAGTTACAAATCTGATAGGATCTTGAATCGAATTTAAATATGACATGTTATTTTCGACTTCAAATTCAAATCTAGCATGATCCAATCCAAATCCAATCTATTGACAGCCCTATATAATTGTAATTTTAATCTAAGACCGGTAAAATCTACTTATGCAGACGCTGGTTTCTAGTGGGACGAACCCGAAATTTCTCATATTTAGGATAAGGAACGCTGGGGCCAAGTTTCACAATTTTCTATGGCCACCAATTTTCGACGTATTTGACATTTTGGGATTATATTGTTTAGTCACTTGATGAACTCTATTATTTTTTTTATTCATATATCGAAACAAAAATTGCATTTTGCATCTTTTGGGGTCTCCCAATTAATTCATCTCCTCTTAGAATTTGAAGATGAATTTTTAAAAATATTTAAAAATTTTACCGCCTCCACTCTATCAATGATATGAAAAAATTAGACCACATTTGATATGTGGTACAAGACTAAATTGACATAGGATATATAATATTCTTAATCCTAGCAAACAAAAATAAAAATTACTCAATATTAATTCAATCTTCATTAATATATGTCGGGCTACATTTACATAAGATTCTTAGCATAGAAAACAAATGCTGTTTTAAATAATATTCAAGCAATATTTCGCTTTTTCTTTGAGTTACTTATAGTAGCAATAATAGTGGTCATGTGTGTCACATGACTACTTTTTGTTAGGTTTAACGTCACAAGTAATGGTAAAGATAAAAATTATTAAAAAATTAACATATTAAGAATTAAAAACGTAATTCAAAATTATTTAAGGACAAAAAATAAATAAATAATTATATTTAAGAATCAAAATTATAATTTTTTGACAGTAGAACGATTTCGATACACCCCTAATGACTAGTACTTATGGCCACATGAAAAAAAAGTGTATTTTAATGGCAAAGAAACAATGTCTGAAATCCGACAAGAAATGTGTACATCAACAAGAGCACAACCAGACCAGTTAAGCATCTTTGTCTTGTATACCAACCGATCGTTAATTAAGAAATAAACTTTTGTCCACCTAAGAACAAAATATATGTGTTTTGCCAGGAAACATAGAGAAACAAACCATTGAAGTCCAATACTGGCTGTCCCAAAATGTCTTGGATTGTCCACAGTCACTTATTCATTACAAGAGTTATGTGAGTTACACTAGAAATTACTAGAGTTGTTGATGGATCGGATTTGGATGGAATTTTGCTGAATTTTAATTTGAATTTCATCAAAGATTTTATAGAATTTTGGTTAGTATAATCATATTCTAATTCAAATAAAAATTGGATATCTGAAAAATAACCCGAATTCAAATACTTCCAAAAATTATATATTTGTTATTTTTCTAGAAATTTAGTAGAATATAAATCCAAAACATTCATTTTTAAAAAAAAAACATACACACAACAGATTAATGAATAAATTTTCAAGGCTATTGATCATTTAAAAGTAATAATAGAATATAACTTAATCACATTCATTCACTAAATTATTGTATTTTAGGTTCCATTTTTTATACTAGTACTTATTTGATATTATAAATATATATTCTTGATTTTTCAATCTACTAATTATAAATTTTTATAAAAAAGAAATTCATTTTGATCAAATCGAGATTTCAACTTCCCGCATCATTTTCTGTTATAAAAATAGAGAAATAAGTTATGCAAATATGATATAAATAAGCTTGAAATCTAACAACTTATATGAAAAGAATTTGATTTGATATATTGTAGGATCTCATTACTTCCTTCGTCCAAAAATTCATTTTGACATTGTTATAGGACCATGCATATCTATACTATTATATATAGCACAACGGTGTGGGACCCACAATTACTCAATTTTGATTGCAATTTTGTCCAAGTGGCAAATTCTTAGAATTTTGAGTTCTTTAATTAAATTCAAAAATTTTAATTAATTGTTGGTTATTAAATTTGATATTATTTATTTTGTTTTTAAAGATATTTATTATTATTTATCTCTAACTGATATGGATGTATTATATTTGAAAAGAAAAATCTTTATTATATAAAGGATTTCTTTTTTGAGTTTTTAATTGATGAATCAAAATTGATATTATATCTTTCATATCATTGATGAGATAATGGTATAGACGCTTAGATATGTTAAAACTCTTTTATGCATATCTATCTATCTATACTGTTATATATATAGTACAACGGTGTGGGACACAAATTGTATAATTTTGATTAAATTCTAAATTCTTAGAATTCTAAGTTTTTTAATTAAATTAAAAAAAATTATTTTATTATTGGTTATTAATTTGATATTATTTTTTCATTAAATGTATCAAGATTTTTAAAATCTTTTTTTGATTGGAACAAATCATTATTTATTTATATGTAATACCAGAATACGATTGCATTCTATCTATAAAATATTTTTCATCTTTACTCTCAATATATAGATGATTCCTTAATCATTCAAACTCCACAATTCGATAATTTTTTTATAATTTTTCTCTTATCTTTAATAACTAATTTATATCTATATCACTATAAATAAAGTATTTTGAAAGTCATTTTATTAATACTCTCAATTCTCTAGAATTTCTTTTTCTCTACCTCTTTGTGTGTGTTATTCTTTTATTCTTCAAATTATTAATTGATTGCTTGATTTTTCTTTGTTCAACATTTTGATTTCATTTTATTCGTTTAATTTTGTTATGTTATATTATGGAAGAGACTTTTTGGATTCTAATGCTTATAATTTTCTCTTCAACTATGAATAAAGTCAATCATCTAACTTTTATTGTTAAAATCCTATACCTTTTACATCTTTTTTGTTTATTACTTAGTTTAATTCATCAATTTATTTATTTAATTTTTTATCTTTCACCTTGTGATCATTTAATTTTGTAATTTTGCAAGATGAGGTATATTCATTATTTTTAATATTTTATAATTTATTAATTTTTAATTGCTATATTTTTTGCTTTAGTCATTGATAAATTCAATTATTTATTTCATTTATTTGTTTATTTTTCCAATTGTTTCAAAAAATCTTATTTTACATTTAGTATTTTTTTTCATTCATTCTTTCAATCATGTTATTAGTTAATTTGCTTTTTATTTTTAAGCTTTTTTTTTTTTTTTGTTCTCTAAATTTACTATTTTATAGGATGAAATTTATTATTTTGGTTTAATATTTTTAGAATTTTTTATTGTTTGAATTATAATTCTGTAAGTCATTAATTTTATTTTTTTCTCATATATATGCAATAATATATGTATAATATGTATAATTCTAACTCTTTTCAAAAAGCCTATATACTACTTCATCTATATATATTCTTTAAACTTAATTGGTTCTATGAAAAATTATGAGATGATATTATCAATAGAAAATACACTCATTAATTTTTTAAGTTTATAATATTGTTAGGCATAATTTAATCTATTTTTTATTTTTTTTATCTTTATTATCATAGTTTTGTATTGACTTGGTTGATTTAATAAAAAATTAAAATAAGAAATACTTTTCTTTAAATTTTTGTAGACTATTATTTAATTCCATATATTTTAACTTTCAACTTAATATATACTCATCTTCTTTTGAGTTTAAAGTAGTCTTTAAATGTTACACTTCTAAGTTTTGTTTTTTAATGACTTTTTAGCCCATTAATCTTGTGTTCTATATATTTTTGTATTTTTTAATACAACTGTCTTTTAGTTTTAGTTGTAATATTTTTTATATTTTGAGTAGATTATAATCTTACTTATATGCTTTTATCTTTAGAAGTTTTAAGTTTTTTAACTTCTTACTGAACAATTTTTAAATTCATTTTCCCATAATATCATGTATATAGCACATCAAATTATTTGATGCCTTTACATGTTTCAAACTTTAATGCTAAATTTTTACATGTTGTGGTAATATTTTGTTTTACTCATTAATTGAGCATTTTTTGTAATATTTTTATTTCTATATTAATTGTTAATTATATCTGTGATTTAGAGTAACATTAATATATAGTATTCATAAAAGTCCATGCATAGCACGGAAACAATGCTAGTACATATGTATAACACAATATACATGTATAATACCATATATATTCAAATTCGAATTATTAATAGATCAGATCGAGCCAAATCCAAATTCGTTCCATTTATTTCAAATTACGAATTTATTTTATCGAATCATAAATATTGAATCTTTTATCAAGTAAAGATCATAAATAATCGAATTGAATTCAAATTGAATTCAGATTAAAATTCACTCTATTGACAATCCTAGAAATTACTAACAAGCAGTAAATTTTCCCTTATCAAGTATTCTTTAGCTAAAGAGGTGATAATTACATAGTTATAATCATAAAATTATAATGAAAAACGAAACAATAAATTCACATATTTGAAACAAATAACGCATAATTGTCAAAAGACCAACTCCACGAAACGCATGTATTATAAAATTATAAAAAGTAATTTTGAAAAAGTTTGGACTTTTCAACTATCTCGTCTGCATAAATTATTTATTAATCATGAATATAGAAATGACAATTTGCTAGAAATAAGTATTATCATTCAGAGACGTCTGGAAAAGTCATCTTATTTTGAAGGACGCGTTAAATAATTGGAGTGATAAAAGTCATCCTATTAGAGAAAGGCATAAAGCTGTACTGGTCAATTTTGTTAAGAAAGTTGACATTACAACGACCTTTTAAGTTTAAAAAAGAATTATTCAATCAATAAGTTCAAGGGATATAAATTTAAAACCTAATATTTAAATAAATCTTAGACATCAACTTTGATCACATAGTTTTTAATCCATTTAAAAATCAAATTTTAGTGAGGAGACCCGTCCAAGAACTTCAATGTCGGCTGGAAGTAGAAGTACTGAAAAGCAACCGGGGTCCACCAGTATTTTTTTAAATACATTTTCTGAAACCATAAAGCACTATAATAAAACAATATAATTAATTAGAGCCAAATATATAAAGACATATTTTAAAATAATCATTAATAATAATTTAAATGGACAATTTAATATTAATTGTCCTTATAAATTATTTGGAGGCCTATGTATCGAAGCATATATTAGAATATCACATAAATAATAATAAAATAATTTTTAAAAAATTAAAAAAAAATGCCTCTATTGTTTCATATTGAGGCAAACCTAAAATGACATCTATATAATTCGCAACTGCAATTATGGAGGCTATTTATCCAATCGTATATATATTAGATGTAATTTTCAAGCTTTTAAAAGCAAAAATAATAACCTCGAAAACTCTATTTTGCAGTAGTGAAGTGAGGGTTTCATTGGTTATATTTTTAATTTCATTCTAAATTCTTAGTATTTTCAATTTATTTTCATTTTAGGGATTGAGCCATGTGAAAATGAAAAAATGTCTAGACGGGTAGAATATAAATTTTGAAAATAGTTGATTGAATCTAATATTTCAATTCAACAATATTGAATATTTTAATGCAATAGTATGCGATATTATTATTTAATTCATTGTGAGTTTTATTGTCACAACATTTAAATTATGTTGAGATAAGAAAATTATTATTAAATTTAGTGTGAGTCGCGTTCTTTTATGATGATAGAAAAAGAAAATATATATTATTTAATTAGTTGGTGAAATTTAATTACTTTCAAATTAGTAGAAATTTTTTATGTTTGAAGAAAATGATAATTGCGGTATGAGAATTAAAAAATGATAGCATTGTCTTGAGAAATTAGATAAACAGACATGTGTTTTATTTTTGAAATGAATAAAATAAAAAATGGACTTTGAAAATTCAAAAAGTCAAGGCCTGAAGTCTTTGAATATATTCGCATCCTTTTCAAAGGTTTTTACCGAAAATCTTTAAAAAATATACAGTAGAGAATTCCTGCAATAATTTCAAACACGGGTTTTCAGAAAATATTATTATAGTTTGCTTCTAATATTTTATTAAGAAACATATCTACTAAATAAAACGAAAAGAATTTTCAAAACGAAAATGAGATGAAAATTAATAATACAACCAAACATAACATAAGATCTGCAGCCCATGTAAAAAGGGTCCAAATCTTTTGCTGTCTTAGTCCAAATAAGTCCCATACAGCATGTATCTATCATAATAAATTTGTACACAATTTGTCTCTCGAAGAAAGGGACAACTTATCAATAAGCTTGACAAATTATTAATGTTCCAAAAATTTTAATTTGTTAGTTTTAGACAAAGCAATCTAGAAAGGGCAAGGACAATTTCAAGGCCAAGTTAATTAGAACAGATTTTTCCCTTTTTTTTTTTTTTTTCTTCTCTCTCTCTCTTTAATTTTTGGAGTTCTGATCATATAAGTAAGTCATAAACTGAAGTCGAATTAAGACGATGTTTTGAAGTAGAATTGTATGTTGTTTTCCCTATATTCTTTATTTTTGAATTATAAAAGTATGACATCTTTTAATTACCATTTAACATCAAAATTTTTGGACAACGACATTCTCAAACATGTAAGACACATACTTGACATGTGCATTTATGAGATTATGTCTTATGCAATGAAGGCCCTTCATGCTTGTTGGACAGCCAACAGCAATGGAGCAGGGGATTATCCTTATCATTTCAGCAGGAGGGGATGCGAGTGGCCAAAAGGGCTAGTTAAAGGAAAATAATAAGGGCGGATTGGAAGAGATAATAAATTGGAATTTTATATATATATATATATAGATAGATAGATATGCAAGGATCAAATTCGTCTTTTGATACAAAAGTTCAATTGCATTGAAGCATTGTTTCGTCTATACGAATTAGTGTAAGATCTAATCATTATAAAAAAGCCCCCAAAGAAGGAGATGGGGGATTAGCCCATAAAATATATTAAAATCCTCCACTCTTTCAATATACGATCATATCGAAATCATTATAAACTTTCGTAAGGAGCTTGGAAAAAGACATACAACTTTCGTTCTCGCGAATACAATGACCAAATACCTTGTTGGACATAGAAACTTACACTATGATTGGTTTCATGATTTTAGTGAGGAAAAGAAAAGAAAATGCCAAAAAGAATATTATTTTTTTTTTATTATTGGTAAAGAAAATAATAAAAACAGGAAACTTTTGAGAAAATATAGTGTGTTTGAAGTAAGTGAATTTTCATCACAAAATGGTGATGGAAATGAGGAAAAAGCATATTTGAGATTTGACCTCTATTTTCTTCTTCAACACATTCATCACCCTCTTTTCTTAAGTTTATTCTTCATTATTTTCTTTAACAACCAAACAAACTTGAGATTTATATTTTTTTTATTTTAATTTTTTTTTCTCTAATATTTTTCTTTTCTTATCAAAATCCTTGAACCAAACATAGCGTTAATTTCATGTCAAGATATTATTCTAGAATCTTAGTTTTGTCTTTATAAAAATATGTTTGAAGGATAAGAGAAGGGATCGGTTTTTAAGTTGCTCAAAACCCTCTAATATGATTACATAAAATCAGGTATAATCAATATTATATATATAAAATTCTACTTTTCAATGAGGCAAAGAAATCCTTAAATGGATTAATAGTTTGTCATATCCAACTCAAAATTTTCAAATAATAAAAATTTGACTTAATCAACTACCATAAGATTTGGGAACTGAACAAATTTGACTAAAACAGTAAAGTCATAAATCATGATGTCCAAACAGACTGTAATCCTCTGCCTCAAAGACTGCACCCACTTAAGCCCAACCCTTTATTGGCCCCTATAAATATGACACCAATTCATTTCCCCAGACATACCCATTCTCCTGCGTAGCATACACTAATATTCATACACAAAAGTGAAGATCTAAATAACAGTAAGCAATGGGAAGCCAGAAAGAGCTCACCAGAGATGAAAGATGGTCACTTAAGGGGATGACAGCCCTTGTAACTGGTGGCACTAAAGGCATTGGGTCAGTATTAATTAATCCCTTTTCATATATATGTTTTCTAATAAAAAGTTACGTCGAATTATACGTCGTGTAGAGTCAAACTTTTTCATTCAATGTAACGAGGACTTTTTCCGAAAGTCTGGTAATTTTTTTTTTTTTTTTTAATTTTTTATTGGACCTTTTTATCACTTTCTATGTGATATGATTCAATTATTTAATTAATTTTGTGATATTCTTGTGGAATTTTAGGTATGCCTTAGTGGAGGAACTAGCAGGATTTGGTGCCAAAGTCCATACTTGTTCGAGAAACCAGAAAGAAGTGGATGAGAGAATACAAGAGTGGAAAGGCAAGGGGTTTGAAGTTAGTGGCTCAGTGTGTGATTTATCTTCAAGAACACAAAGAGAGGAGCTCATGCAAACTGTGGCTTCTCTGTTTCATGGCAAGCTTGATATTCTTGTAAGTCATGCTTATACATCACATTTCCATTACTTAGTAAGTAATTTCCATTTCTGGACCAAATTTACTTCCATTCATGAGCTTGAAGATGATTACATGAGGTTAGATAACATAAAAATATGAACGTAGACATTGACAACTTAAGGGCTAGTTTGGCTCGATTTTTAAGTTATCTCATGATTATTTATTATGTGATAATTTGTGTGATTATTTATTATTATTTTATAGTTTGGTTTGCATAATTATTTTTACGTGGATTCACATGATTGTTGATTGTTATGTTTGGTTCAACATTCAAGCATCTTGATTACACTTAGTAAATTATCTTTTTATCGCTTACTCAATTATAGAATTCATAATTTCAAAAATTAAAGGGTAAATAGGTAATTTCAACACAAAAATAGGCCTATGGATAAATAATCTCATAGGGAATGGTAGGTTAATTTATCATGAAAATTGCACATATAATCATGTGTTTTTGGTATTTGTGCGGGCCTGAGTGTTTATTATTATTCCAACCAAATGAATGATAATATGGGATAAAAACACTTTATCCTACCTTATCATTCCAACCAAACTAACTCTTATTGTATAATTTGACAGTACTAAATTTTGTCCATATCGAAGAAGTTGAAAGTTAAAATTGTTTATTAGTTGTTGTCTTATTTCACTTTTTGAGGTCCTTTTTTTGTAAGGGCAAAGCTCTCTCCTTAATTTGTGCTATCGGGACAAAATCTCGACACAATTAAAATTTATATTTGACGATAAATTTGGTCAGAATCAATGATGTCGTATGTGGAAAAGACAGTCATGTATTTATTATAAAACTCATATCAATGTTATTTACTTCGTGTATAGCACATAACAAATTTCCCATTTTAGGCAATTTTGACTTGCAAACGTTTTTTATTTTTTTGCTTAAAAAAATTGTAGCATTTATTATAACAATTTTCATGGTAACTCCCACTAGATAAACAATGCCGCTTTTAGCATAATGAAAGCGGCGACGGATTTCACCGAGCCAGATTTTTGGCGCATGATTGGAACCAACTTGGAGGCCCCTAATCATCTCTGCCAAATTGCATACCCTCTGCTGAAAGCGTCAGGCAAGGGCAGTATTGTCTTTATATCATCTGTGGCATCGAAACTGGCTCTTCCAGGACTCTCTGTTTATTCCGCTTCTAAAGGTGAGTAATTTTTTTTTTTTTATCTTTTGGAAGGTGAAAAGACAAAAAAATCCTCAACCCACCAATTTTTTATCCTTCCATGCCTTTTTTGAATCCATTTACATTATCATAATTAATATTAATTAATATGTGCAGGTGGCGTTAATCAATTGTCAAAGAGTTTGGCTTTTGAGTGGGCAAAGGACAATATTAGAGTCAATACTGTGGCGCCATGGGCTGTCAACACCACAATGAGACCTGTACTATTTTTTTCTTCTTGAACTGTTGGCATTTTTCATCCAAAGATTATTTTTTTCCCCTCCCACCTACCCACCCCCCCAAAAAATTAGAATTTATACTATAAATTTAATGGCCTTTCTTGGTTTATTTTCATTTTTTTTAAATGGCTTTTTAAATTTTTTTATGAAAATGAATGTTTTATTTTGGATTACTCAGCTATAAAATTTGACTTGGCTTAACTTGCTGATCTGACATTTTGTTTTGATCGAATATATATTGTAATGATATTAAGTTACATTCTCTGTAGAAAGAGTCGAAAGTTTTTGAACAATTTATAAATTGTCTGTAATCTCTTGCTTGTTGATGCTGCCATTTTATAAAGATAAAATTTCCTACTAATAAAATTTACGTATTAACATATCTTTCCACAGAAACAAAATCCCTATAAAATTACTTTAACATTTATAAATGAAATCAAACAAGAAATGAATTATAAAATTCCACCGCCAATAAGATATCCAATTAGTGCACCCAAAAATTGATGAATACAATTTTCAACAAAACGGGTCCCAAATTTGCAACTTGATTTCTTGTCAACGGTCAAATGTCAACTATTCCATTTATTTTTGCTAAGATTTTCATCTCAATTTCTTGTGTTTTCTTTTTTCTTTTTATTTTTTACAGGAAAATGTTGACACGTCCATGTCAGATATATTACCACCCCTCGTTGATCGCACACCTCTCCGACCAAAGGCAGAACCTAATGAAATTTCTACTATGTATCCGCCCCTCCTCGCTCGCACGCCTCTCCGACCAATGGCAGAGCCTAATGAAATTTCATCGTTGGCTGCTTTCCTTTGCCTTCCAGCTGCTTCATATATTACTGGCCAAATTGTATATGTTGATGGAGGATACACATCATGTGCCTAAGTTTTTATGTTTTACAAGATAATTATTTACTTAGATATGGGTGTTAATTTAATTACTTTAATAATCATTTTTCATTAAACGCACGATTAAATTTAAAAATTATTAGTTTTTGATATCGGATTGTATTGTGTAACGAGAGTTCAGTAAAAAATAAAAAAAGATCATAACTATTAATTTAGTGACTTTTTCAATGTTAGTTGTACGAATTATTGCAATTATGTCAAAAAAATCCAAATTGTATGTGATTTGAGTTAGATTAATTAATCCTTCATGGGGTCATGTTCTACTGGATCTGGGTCAAATCTTGGGATCAGCATATTGAAGTTAGATGAAATCACAGTAAAATCGTTAGGATCGTCGGGAGATCTCAATAAAAATCTTTCAATACTCAGATCAAATTATAAGGCCAGATAAAAATATAGAAAGTAGTAAAATAAAATAAGGATAGGGAGAAATATCAGAGTGAATATGGTGAGGTTATAGCTGCTGGCATTTGTCCAATATTCCTTGAAGAGTGGTAACATCATGTTCACATAGGCAGAGCTTAACCAAGGGTGGGGAACATTTCTTGCTCTTGTATTAACATACCGAAAAACTTGAGCCTAATGAAATGTTATTTTCACTGCTTTTCTGTTTGACTTTATAAACAATAAATAGTGGTTGAGTGGTTATTGATTTAATGGTATCGTTTCAATTATTATATATGTAAAGTAGTACAAACTTTAATGAATTCTTAATATATATATATGTGTGTGTGTGTGTGCGCGCGCGCATGCGTGCGTGTACATTAATATGAATAAAAATAAATAGTATATTTTCTTCTGTGTTATTCATTCCTTGTAAATTTTAGGTAATTTGTTTTTAGTATTCTTTATAAATATAAATATTTTTATATATGTATATGAGAGAATGATATTTTTATGTTTTCAAAAACCATAAAAGGCGCGGGCTTGATTAGTTATATTTTTATTTTCATTCTTTATCAGTATTTTTAGCTCATTTGATGTTAGATGTTGTGTGAAATGAAAATATGTTTGGATTGGTAGAATAGAATTTTAAAAAAAATGGACTCAAAAATAATATTTATTTTAATGTAATAGTATGTGTGGAATAGTACATTGTTTAATTTATTGTGTGTCCCATTGCTACATCATTCAAGATATGTTGATATAAAAAAATTATTAAAAACTTAGTTTGGGTCTCATTATTTTGGAATAGTAGAGAAAATTTTCGTTAATTGATTGGTGAAAATTTAATTATTTTTAAATTAATATGTAGTTTAAGTTTGATATGGTTATGAGTGGTATTCTATAAAAATGAGATAAGCATGCATATTTTTTAGTTTCAAAATAAAATAAAATGAGAAACTGAAGTTTGAAAATATAATCGATCAATGCCTAGCCTTCTTGAATTTGTTTCCCATCATTTTCAGGTTTTGAATCAAAATCTTATAGAAGTATACAATATCGATTTCCCTATCATACTTTCAAACACGACCTTTCGAAACATATTATTATATATGTTTGCTTCTAGAATCTTATTAATAAAAATATGTACTGCAGGAAGAATTTTCAAAACGAAAATGATATGAAATTGATAATACAGCCAAAAATAGCATAAGATCCACACAAAATCCTGGTGTTGAAATTTGAAAATGGATCTTGTTCCTATGCAAGCATGGAATAGTTTCTGCAGCCAATGTAAAAAAGGTCCAATCTTTTGGTGTCTATGTTTAGTTAAGTCATACACACCAAGTCTTCATAATAAATTTGCAAAAAAAATTTCTCTAAAGATAAGGGACAACTTATCGAGTATCATTATAGATCCTCGGAAGGAGCATAAAAAGAAATATATAACCTTCATTTTTACAAATACCATCAATGATGATGACCAAACTCCTTATTGGACATGAAAACTTAATTTTACATTAAGATATTATTCTATCGCACATAATAGAATATGAAATAGTAAGCTCCCAGCAGTAGAAGGAGTTAGGGCTCTCACTACATGCCTAATGAAAAATGAGCTGACGATTTATAGGCAGTGACTTGTTTAAGAAAACCCATAGAAGCCGTAATAAAAGCGAGCCTTCGTAGGAAAATTGTCAATGCTTAATACCCGAATCTGAGTGATCTATCCATAGTCAAGATGAAGCTTGGTTGAAAGTAAGTGAAGGTACGAATCGATTGATATTGAAGAATTAATGAATGAATTGTGATTAGAAGTGAAATGTCACTCGAACCCAAAGCTAATTGGTTCCTTAACACATGATTGGAGTTTTATTTTTATAGAAATCATGTTTGAAGGGTAAGAGAGGGACAGCTTTTAAGTTGTTAAAAACCCTCATCTAATCTGGGATAAAATTAGGTATATTCCATATTGTGTGTGTGTTTGTGTGTATGCGTGTGTGTTTTAGTGAGGCAAACAAATCCTCAAAAGGAATAGTCAGATTCAACTCAAAATTTTTAAATAATAAAAAATTGATTTAGACAATTTTGATAAAATTTGGGAACTGAACAAATTTGACTAAAACAATAAAATTATAAATTATGATGACCAAAGAGACTGTAATCCCCTGCTTCAAAGATTTTGCCCACTAAGTTAAAAAACATGGGCCCAACCCTACCCTTTACTGGCCCCTATAAATTTGACACCAAATTAGTTCCCCAGATACACCTACTCACCTGTCTGGAATACACTAATATTCATACACAAAAGTGAAACTCTAAACAACAGTAAGCAATGGGAAGCCAGAAAGAGCTCACCAGAGATGAAAGATGGTCACTTAAGGGGATGACAGCCCTTGTAACTGGTGGTTCTAGAGGCATTGGGTCAGTGTTAATTAATCCCTTTTCATATATATGTTTTCTAATAAAAAGTTACGTAGAATCATACGTCGTAAATAGAATCAAAAATTTTGATTTGAGGATAACAAGGATTTTTTTTAAGTCGGGTATTGACCCCATTGGAGCTTTTTTATTCTTTTTTCTCTCGACTCAATTATTTAATTAATTTCGCGTATTATTCTTGTGGATTTAATTTTAGGTGTGCCATAGTGGAGGAACTAGCAGGATTTGGTGCCAAAGTCCACACTTGTTCAAGAAACCAGAAAGAAGTGGATGAAAGAATACAAGAGTGGAAAGGCAAGGGGTTTGAAGTTAGTGGCTCAGTGTGTGATTTATCTTCAAGAACCCAAAGAGAAGAGCTCATGCAAACTGTGGCTACTCTTTTTCATGGCCAGCTTGATATAATTGTAAGTCATACTTATACATCATCTATACAAATTCATTTCCAATACTTTGTCACTAATTTCCAATTTTGGGTTAATTTTTTTTTCAAGTGGACGATTTTATGACGTTGGATGATGTAAAATATGAATGCTGACATTAAAACTTAACAACTTGTTGTATATTTACAGTACTAAATTTTGTTCATATCGAATGAGTTGCAGATTTTGAAAATATAAATAAGTTAGTCTTATATTTCACTTTTTGAGATATTTTTTTCTAAGGATAAAACCATCTTCCTAATATGAATTGATGAGATAAAATCTCGATGCATTTGAAGTTTCATGTTTTGCACAAATTTGGTCCAAATCAATGATGTTGTACGTGAAAAAAACAGTAATGTGTTTTTATCAAACCCACATCAATATAATAACACGTATATAGCATAGAAATTTTTTCTCATTTTAGACAATTTTCACTTGCCAACGAATTTTTCTTTTTTTTTCTGTCCCTTTAAAAAATTGTTGCATTTATTACAACAATTTTCATGGTAATTTTTCCCACTAGATAAACAGTGCCGCTTTTAGCATAATGAAAGGGGCAACGGATTACACCGAGCAAGATTTTTGGCGCATAATTGGAACCAATTTGGAGGCCCCTAATCATCTCTGCCAAATTGCATACCCTCTGCTCAAAGCTTCAGGCAAGGGCAGTATCGTCTTTATATCATCTGTGGCCGCGAAACTAGCTCTCCCTGGACTCGCTCTTTATTCCGCTTCTAAGGGTGAGAAATTTTTACTTTAATTTTTGGGAACGTGAAAAGACAAAAAAACCTTAGCTCACCAATCTTTTATCCTTCCATGCCATCTTCTCAGTCCATTGACATTAATCATAATTAATATTAATATATGTGCAGGTAGCATTAATCAATTGTCAAAGAGTTTGGCTTTTGAGTGGGCAAAGGACAATATTAGAGTCAATACTGTGGCGCCATGGGCTGTCAACACCACAATGAGACCCGTAATATACCTGAATACTTCCTTTCTTTAAGTGTTGGACTGTTGACATTTTGCATCCTAGGATTACTTTTCTTATCTCTTTTTTTTTTTTTTTTTTTTTTTGAAAAATTAGAATTTATATTATAAAATTAATGTCTTCTCTTGGTTTTGTTTTCAATTTTTTTTCTTCTGAAAATGGGTTTTTAAATTTTTGCATGAAAATGAAAGTTTATTTCGGATTAATAAGTTCTAAAGTTTGAACAGTTGCTGCTGATGCGACATTCTATTATGATGATATTATTAAAATGTTGTAGGAAAATGTTGACACGTCGATTCCAGATATGTTTCCACCCTTACTTGCTCGCACACCTCTCCGACCAATGGCAGAACCTAATGAAATTTCATCGTTGGCTGCTTTCCTCTGCCTTCCAGCTGCTTCATATATTACTGGCCAAGTTATTTATGTTGATGGAGGATACACAGCAAGTGCCTAAGTTCTCAGTCTGATCGTTCCGTCTTTCATTTTTTATTTTATTTCATAAATATATGTCAAGTGTATTAAATATTATTTTATAAAAATAATTGTTTAGAAATAAAATATACTTGGTATATTTATATTGATGGAGGATACACATCAATTGCCTAAGTTCTTAGGTTTTACGACATATTTACTTAAGTATGGGTATTAGTTTACCTTAATAATAAAACTTTTATTAAAAGTGCAATAGTTTCATTTAGTTTTTTTTTTTTATCAATCTGTATTGTATATTGCAGTTGATCGCTTATCTTAATAAAAAAGACAATTAGTTCTTTATGACTTTTTCATTGTTAGTTGTGCAAATTATTATAATTATGCCAAATGAACCCGAATTATTTGGGTCTTTTATCATGTCAATTATTGATGTAAATAAAATCAAGTCACATCACAATTGGAACTGTAAAGCAAATGAGTGCCATTGTCTGGTGGCATAAGTCCCCAATATAAATTGTAAGGTTAGGAGTTCGTGCTTAATAAGCTCTAATGTTTGTATATATAATTAAAAAAGAATTGGAAGGGGAAAGTTTTTTAAATGTCCAAAATATTGCAAGTAATGTAATTGAGATTTTAGAATTTATAAGGCGAGTAATATAAATATTTTGTACTTTTTTATACAATGTGATAAGATTATGGTTAAGAATAATTAGATTCAAAGTCAAATTTTGACTTTCATAATAATGAGAGTGTGGTGCCACTTCAATTAATTTGATGATGTCAGGGCTATGCATAAAATACGGCTTGTTTATTCGTTACTTAGATCACATTTGAATACTTCTATTAATAGGTTGTAATAGCGGTTTCAGTAGTGGCTAGTCTCACATTTGATACGTGAGATTAAGGTGATCGAGTGAAGCTAATTAGCTTCGAGCTCGGACTGTAGCCACGATTAGGCTCTAATCAAATTTCAAAGTTGAGGTGACATTTGTAATGTCTCCATGTTGATTAACAATTTAAATGACTAATATATCCTTCACATAGCTGGTTGAAATCACTAGGGACCCTCCAAAATCATTTTAGGTTTAAAATTTGAATGTTGCTCACTTCAACACCTAGTTTATGCCTTGATGTAGGCAATTTTGTTGCATAAATTGGTGCATATGTGTGCGTAACTTGCCTATACTTGCATTAATAATTTGGTGGATAGCCGTGTTTCCATATTGCTCATATGGACTTCTTTCCTAGTAAAAAAATATGCACATTCTGGCACCTAGGCAACCACATTTTCTACGCATGTGCGCAAATGTTGCACTCTAGCGCCCATGCGTATATCCATGATATGCCTATGCTCAATACTATTGAGCATGGGAGCAATGTTGAAAAAACAAAACAATATAGTGGTAAATAGCTAGTATCAAACGTGATATAATAATTTGAGTATAATGTAGTGCCAAATGTAATATAGAGTATCAAACAAAAAATTAATTATAAGAGATTATGATAATCTTTCATAATTTGATGCGGGTCGAAATTATGGTACATTACTAATACATAAAATCAAACACGATGTTAGTAAATTAATACACTCAACAATGAATAGAGTTGTAAATGGATATTCGAAAATTCATTTACCGTTCGCATTCGTATCGATTTATATAAAATTTATCCGTATCTATTTAAAACAGATATTATCCATATTCGATTGGTAGATATCCGATTATAAATGGACATGAATATAGTAAATGCGTATCCGATCCATTTAATATCCGCTCTGAATATATATTTATTAAATAATATATTATTTATATTTTTTAAGAAAAATCTCATAATCCATATATGTATATATATAAATTATAATTGAATAATTGGGAAAAGAAAGAATAAATTTAAAAAATTATTGTAATATAGAGAAAAAAATTGAAGAATAAAGTTAATCAACATAATTATTGTTGGTTGACTTTATAATTAATATATTTCAATGCTATTATTATTATTATTATTAATAAGTACTAATAATCAATTATCAAGTTAATTTAGAAATTATGTTAGTTGTTTGATTGCTTTCTTTTTAATAAAATTATATAGTTCCTTCTATTAATTAAAATATGTATTTGTTATAGGTTTATAGATTTACGTATTTGAATATTTGTAAATAAATATTTAAATAATTATCATCAAATGAATATAAAAAAATATTCGAATATGGATAAGTTTAATAAAATATGAATAAATTTGAATAATTATAATCGAATACGGATATATCCGAATTCGATCGGTATCCGACGAATACGAATTCGGATATCATTTTTAAATATCCGTCAAATCTGTATCCGTATCTGAATATTCAAAAAATTAAATAGGTACGAATATAAAAATAGTGTATTCGATCCGTTTAATATCCGTTTACACCCCCTAATAATGAGTTGCGCCAAAAGCAATGGATCTACTGGGCACATTAAATAGGATGGGATGGGTTGCTACGGCCGCATTGTTCACGCACCACCAAATGGGTCCATCGGGCTTTCGCGCTGACTTGAATTTTAGCTTCTAGACAACGGGAGTTGATGATGTTGACGGTGATAAACAGGCAAAAGACCGGAGTAACAAATTTTATTTTTCTGTTGCCTTTTTACCTATAATCTATGGAAGAAAAATGGCGGGTTTGGTCTGAGTAGGAGTGCTGTTTACAATTGGGACCATGGCAGAGGTTTATAGATTTACGTATTTGAATATTTGTAAATAAATATTTAAATAATTATCATCAAATGAATATAAAAAAATATTCGAATATGGATAAGTTTAATAAAATATGAATAAATTTGAATAATTATAATCGAATACGGATATATCCGAATTCGATCGGTATCCGACGAATACGAATTCGGATATCATTTTTAAATATCCGTCAAATCTGTATCCGTATCTGAATATTCAAAAAATTAAATAGGTACGAATATAAAAATAGTGTATCCAATCCGTTTAATATCCGTTTACACCCCCTAATAATGAGTTGCGCCAAAAGCAATGGATCTACTGGGCACATTAAATAGGATGGGATGGGTTGCTACGGCCGCATTGTTCACGCACCACCAAATGGGTCCATCGGGCTTTCGCGCTGACTTGAATTTTAGCTTCTAGACAACGGGAGTTGATGATGTTGACGGTGATAAACAGGCAAAAGACCGGAGTAACAAATTTTATTTTTCTGTTGCCTTTTTACCTATAATCTATGGAAGAAAAATGGCGGGTTTGGTCTGAGTAGGAGTGCTGTTTACAATTGGGACCATGGCAGCTATTTTAATCTTAATTCATAATTGGATGTTTTAAGTTTATGAAATTGCATTGAAAGCAGAATCAATAACCTGTGCTTAGTTTTAATGCTTGAACTGATGCATTTTGGATTTGCCATTACCTAGCTGTAAAATTAACTTTTGAACCATATCTAGTATGTTTTTATTTCAATGCAATAGTGCCGAATATTTTGATGTAATAGTATGAAATAGTACTATTGTTTAATTTATTGTGGGTCTCATTGCCGTATCAAACAAAATATGTTAATATAAAAAAATTATTAAAAGCTTAGTGCAGGCCTCATTATTTTGGAATAATAGAAAAAGAAATTATTTTTTAATAAATTGGTGAAATTTTGGCTATGTTTGGTTATATTTTTTGTGTGATTTTAAAATGTGTTTTGGGTGAATGAATGTTGAAAGTGAGATTGGATAATGTGAAAATTATGTTGGAGAATGTAGTGGATTTTTTGTTATGTTTTGAGGAATAGTTAAAAATTGGTTTTGGAGAGTTTTGGTATGTTTGTTTATGTTTTGAGGGGAGGAGATATTTTTTATTGTAGCAGTCAAATCAATACTTTTTTGTTGGATTTTTGGGGTAAAAGTGGAATTGAGTAATTTTTTTTATTGTTAGAATAATAATAAAATATATATTATATATATAATATGTATGTATATATTGAAAAATGGAGAAGTTTGGGGGATAATGAAGGATGGGAGAGGGTATTTTGGGAAAATCATTTTTCATATTTTGAAGGAAAAGTGAATGTATGTTTGGTTATGTTTCCCAACAATAATTTTGTTTTGGGGAAATATAACCAAACATTCCCTTTAATTATTTTTAAATTAGTAAGTAGTTTAAGTTTGATATAGGTATGGGTAGCATTTATAAAATTGAGATAAAAATGCTTATTTTTTATATTCAAAATAATATAAAATGAGAAACTGAAGTTTAAAAAATATAATTGATCAATGCCTGAAGTTATTGAATTTGTTTCTCATCATTTTCAGCTTTGTAGTCAAAATCTTATAAAAGTACGTTTACAAAATCATTTTTGCTATCATACTTTCAACGCGACCGTTCAAAAGTGGAAATATGTTCGCTTCTAGAATTTTATTAAAAAATATATATACATGTAATGTACTACGAGAAGAATCCAAAAATAGCATAAGATCTACGCAAAATTCTGTTGTTGGAATTTGAAAATGGATCTTTTTCCCATGTAAGCATGGAATAATTTCTGCAGCCAACGTAAAAAAGGTCCAATCTGTAGGTGTCTTTGTGAGAATTTTGGCATAAAATTAATGAAATGTAAACTGATGATTTCGTCTCATTGAGGAGATGACTTTAAGTAGTTATATGCCAAAATTAATGAGATAGTGAATGAGCAACTTGAACTTAAAGTAGAGCATAAGTTAAGGAATAGTCAATACATGAGCATGGATGAATAGTTTGAAAGTGTCCATCCCACATTGGTATTCAAGGCTAAAGTTGAGCTAGTTAAATAACTTGGGTGTGGCTTAAGAGGTTGGACCCCTTTGCAGGTACCCAAGTCTTTGGAGGGGAGAGGACCTACATAAGTATTGGTTTGATTGTAATGAACCACATTGGGCGCCGCCCGCTAGCCTGTCTGGCTCAGATTGGGGGCGCGAGTGCGGATATTATTTTTTTAAAGAAAATTTATTTAAAATAAATAAAATATTTTTTATATTCTTGCATAAAATAGAGGTTCAAGTTAGTTGGAGTCCAGAGTCCAAGCAATTGGAGTGCGGCCTTTGTCTGGTCAAGTCGTTATATATTGGGACGTTGTCTGTTAGGAGTCCTCGTGTACCATTAGGAGGCAAATAAAACCTTAAGGAAGTTGCGTATGTGCAAGCCTCGACTCAAATAATTCTTTAAATTTGATTCTTGTTCCTGGTTTGTTTTCTCAAGTTTCTGTCTTCGTGTTTTTTGGCTGCAATAATATATATTCTGTGTTTAGTATAAATTAATTGTTCATACTATTGTTTTATGCTATTGTTTATTTTGACACATACACTGGTGCATATAAATTTCCAATAGGCTTAAGGTTTTATGTCTCTCTTCTGTCTTCTCAAATATTCAGTAGCAAACTTGCTCTAAATTCTACTTTTAATTTTCAGATTTTAAGTCTCTCTTGTTTGGTTCGGACTCTATTTAGACTATATCCTAGATAGATTGATGTTCCGTTCTTTCTTATAATTGATGTTCTGTCTTAAATTATAAGTTAAGTAATGCCATTAATTTGTTTGTGCAAAATCTGTGCAAGATTATTCTGTTTATGTTTCTATTGCTACACGTAAATGGTTTTGTTGCCATACAAAATTTTGACAAACTGCTCAGATTTTGCATTGTTATATAAATCTTTAATTATTACTGCCTCATTTATTCTTGTAGAAATTTATTATGGCAACAAATGTAACCAACATGCCTACTGAGTCCAACGCTGGTGGCATTGGTGGTAGATCATAGAATCCTCCTGTTGTTCCTCCTCCAGTTGTTGTTCCTCCTACCCTAGTTGTGGTTGATACTACACCTCTTGCTCTTGTCGCAGTTGGACAAGCAGAGAAACTAGAAAAGTTCAATGGGAAGGACTTTAAAAGTTGGGCAGCGAAAGATGTTATTCTATCTTACGACACTGAACCTAGCAAGGTTCCTACATCAAGAACGTCCTGTGTCACACCCCAAAATCTGACCATACAGTCTAATCTCGAGGCGTGAAACTTAATCCCAAATAAAAATGTATCACTTCTCTAAAGTCATGATCTTAAATAAATAAATAAATAAATAAAAACTCCAACATTTATAATAATTCAATTAATTCAAGCAACATAGAACTAAAGATGCCCAATATTCTTCCCTCAATTGGAAAAGAATCTTTAAAGGAGAAGAACTAATTCGCCAACACGGAAATAAAGCTAAACCTACTGGAAAGTCCTTATTCCAAAAGAAAACCTTCAATTCCGGTTTTCGTTAGAAGCAAGTTCAACATTCTCACTAGGGCTAGGATATAGGTCTACCAGAAAGAAATTAAAGAAGAAAACGATTGTGAGTAAAAGACTCAGTGAGTGCCGAGTGTGTGCATTGTGAATTCCGGAATTAAAATCATTTCTACAGTGAAAATGTTCAAGAATTTGTACAGTGAAAATATTTGAGGGAAAAAAAAAACATAAGTGGAATTCATAAAATAGTTTAGCAGTAACAGTCAAAAAGTTTATAAACAGTCAAGCAGTAACAAGTCAAGAGTTCAATAAACGGTTTTCTAAAAGTGAAAATCATTAAACAGTCAAGCAGTATCAAATCAAAATTTTAATAAACTGTTTTCTAGACTAACAACTCAAATTGCAATGATCAGACAGTGTTTGTTATAGCCAGTCAACCTTATAACTCCCACCTCAGCCATAAACGGCTTCTGTTGTACACTGGGGGGATTAGACCTAGGGGGTTTGGGGTTCAATCGACTAGCCTGCTGCTGCCCAGTGAAGTCCCTCATACAAGTTGGATGCAACTAACAGTAACAGTAATCAGTTGATCATCAAATTTAATTGTTAGTTTAGATGTATTAAAATCATAAAACATGTTTTTCTTGTATCATGAAACAAAATAAATCATTTTTTTGTGCGCAGTGGAATATAGTTATAGTGCAATGTAAGCGGAAACAAGTTACAAGTAAATTATATAATATCATATATCCTTCAGGGTTTTAAAACATAATAATATATAATATTTACATATTTAGACAGTCACCTTCAGGATCAATCCCAGAAGTCAACCACTTATCTCAGAATCAATCAAATCAAATATTGAGTCACCTGAATTCATTTAATAAGCTCATCAATAACCAATTTAACTAACTAACTAGACATAATTTACTTAGAACTAGTATGGGTACCGTAAGCCTGCAATATCCTGAACCCAACAATCCTAATTGGTAGAAAAATAATTTTACTATATCTATATATATATATATATTGTCCATTCAAAATCCTAGAATGTAAGTAAGAAAATTTATCTCAATATTTTCTAGAATCTCAACCCAATACAATTAAGCGGACATATCCAAAATCCAACAATTAGGTCAAGTTTTGTCTTCAGGAGCTCAAAATCCGAATTTATAAAGTCATCAACCAAAGCCCCTAGCCTTTAGTCAGAAAATTTTCACAGCAGAAGAATGAAAGATAAAAGAAGAAAAACTAACCGGCTACCACCAATGTCCGCCGTAATTCCCTTTCCTTGTTCTCTCCCTCTCTCTTACGTTCTGCTGCTTTTCTTTTTTTCTTTTTTTCTTTTTTTTTTGATTGAGTCGCTAGGTTTTAGGGTGTAGGTTTAATATATTGTATAGGATAAGTGTTTTATTTCATTTGAAACTCTAATTATTAATCTTCTAGAAATAAGATATTCCTGTAATAAATCTAGCCTCTTTGTCATTAATTCCTAAGGTCTCAATTATTAATTCTTAGTAATAATATCTTATTATTATAAGAAAATTATAACTTATTTTCCCAAAATTAACTTATCTATTATTTATATTTATATAGTAATTTATGACCTTAAATAGTAATTCTCAATATTTAATCAAGCGATAAATCTAGTGCTAAGTAAATACATACACATATATATTACATCTTCTAACTGATATAACAAGTAAATAAAAAATAAACATAGGATAAAATAATTAATTAAATAGGAAAGGAATTTTAAGGCGTTATATTTTTTATTTAAATAATAAATCAAATAAAATAAGGTAAAGTAATCGATTAAATATGAAATAAAATTTTTGGGCTATTACATCCTGCCTCTGGGGAAAATCCAAATATTCAAACCGTGGCAACCGTTGATGCTTGGAATCATGGGGATTTCTCGTGCAAAAACTACATCCTCAACGGTTTGGATAATGCGTTGTATAATGTTTACAGTCTAATTGCTACGGCTAAGGAACTTTGGGAATCACTTGAGAAAAAATACAAAATGGAAGATTCCGGCATGAAGAAATTCATTGTGGGTAAGTTTCTTGAGTCTGTTATGATTGACCTAAAATCTGTGATGTCCTAGATAAATGAATATTAGATGATATTGCATGAGTTGGCTGCCGAAAGGATGACACTTGGAGAACCATTTCAAGTGGCAGCACTCATTGAAAAATTGCCCCTGAGCTGGAAGGACTTCAAAAACTACCTCAAGCACAAATGAAAAAGGGATGCTTCTGACAACCAAAATGACGAAAGGAAGAAAAAGAAATTTGAGGAAAGCTGCTACATTTGTGGCAAGCCAAGCCATAGGGCAAAGGATTGCAGACACCATCAACAAGGAGGAACTCCAAAGAAAGATGGGTTTTCAAAGAAGAAAAAGACTACTCATGCAAACATGGCTGAAGTAGAAAATCTCTGAGATGGTGTCTATGACTTGAACCTTTTAGCAGTGGTTTCTGAGGTGAACCTAATTGAAAATCCCAAACAGTGGTAGGTGGACACCGGGGCCACTCGACATGTGTGCTCAAACAAAAGCTTGTTCACAACATATGAGAGTGCCAAGGATGAGAATTTGTTCATGGAAAACTCATCAACTTCCAAGGTGCATGGAATTGGAAAGGTGGTGCTTAAAATGACTTCTGGGAAGGAGTTGACTCTCAACAACGTGCTTCATGTGCCAGATATAAGAACAAATTTAGTGTCCAGTCCTATGCTTAGCAAGAATGGATTTAGACTAGTTTTTGAATACGACAAATTTGTACTTACAAAAAATGGTGTGTATGTTGAAAAATGATATTTATGTGTTGGTCTTTTTAAAATGAATGTAATGGTCATCATACCAAAAATGTACCAAAAGTTGTTGCAAATGGAAATAAAGTAAATTCGGCTTACTTGTTGGAGTCTCTAAATTTATGGCATCATAGACTAGGACATGTAAATTTCGGTACTTTAAGTAAACTAGCTAAAAGTGGAACTCTACCTAAGTTGGATTTTGACACAAAAACTAAGCGTGAAGTTTGCGTTGAGCCAAAAATAACAAAAACTCCTTTTAAGGCAATAGAAAGAAACACTGAACCATTAAATTTAATTCACACTGATGTATGTGACTTAAAAATGGTACAATCTAGAAAAGGTAAAAAATATTTTATAACTTTTATAGATGATGGCACAAAATATTGTCTTATTTATTTACTTTCAAATAAGGATGAAGCTATTGAAGTATTTAAACATTACAAGAATGAGGTTGAGAATCAACTTGCAAAGAAAATAAAAATACTTAGAAGTGATAGAGGAAGTGAATATGCTCACCCCTTTGAAGAATTTTGTATTGAACATGGAATAATCCATGACGTAATAGCACCTTATGCACCACAATCAAATGGTATTGCTGTGCGCGAAAATCGAACTTTAAAAAAAATGATGAATGCATTATTAAGTAATGCAGAGACACTTCAAAACATGTGGGGAGAGGCAGTGTTAACTGCAAATTATTTATTTAACAAGATAACCCATAAAAATTACAAAAAACACCATATGAGGTATGGAAAAGACACCCCCCCATCTTATCAATATGTTCGAGTATGGGGTGTCTAGCTAAAGTAGGAGTATCACCTACTAAAATGGTCAAAATAGGACCAAAAACAGTTGACGGAATCTTTATTGGCTACGCACAACATAGTGCCGCCTATCAATTCCTTGTACATAAATCTGATATTGACAACATTCAAGTCAATACGATAATCGAGTCAAAGAATGCAAGCTTCTTTGAAGAAATCTTTCTATGGAAAAAGGAAGAAGGGCAAGTGATATTTAAAAGACATTGAGAAATTCAAGAGTAGAGCAGAGAGGACTTTGAGCTAAGGCATAGCAAAAGAGCTAGAACGGCTAAATCATTTGGATATGACTTCTTGACTTACATATTAGAACGTGAACCGATGACGTTTACTAAAGCAATGACCTCCCTAGAAGCTCGGTTATGGAAAGAAACAATAAATAGTGAAATAGAATCCATCATGCATAATCATACTTGGGAACTAGTAGATTTACCTCCTCGAAATAAACCCTTGAGGTGTAAATAGAGTTTCAAGAGGAAAATGAAAGTTGATGGTATGATAGACAAATACAAGGCGAGGTTAGCAGTCAAAGGGTACCGACAAAAGGAAGGTCTTGACTACTTAATTTGATACATACTCACCGACAACTAGAATAACTTCAATCTAGTTATTAATTGCGTTTGCTACTATTAATAATATTGAGATCCATCAAATAGATGTAAAAACAACATTCCTAAATGGTGACCTCAATGAGAAAATTTATATAGAACAACCCAAAGGGTTTGTTGTTCCAAGACAAGAAAAGAAGGTGTGTAAGTTAATTAAATCGTTATACGGTTTAAAACAAGTACCTAAACATTGGCACCTTAAATTTGATCAAGTAATGGTAGGCAACGGCTTCAAAATTAATAAGTATGACAAGTGTATGTATATTAGAGATACATCAACTAATTATGTTATTATATGTCTATATGTGGATGATATGTTAATCATGGGAAGCAACAGTGGCATAATCAAAGAGACAAAGAAATTGATAAGTCGTAATTTCGCTATGAAAGATATGGGCCTTGCTGATGTTATACTTGGAATTAAAATTATAAGAACATCGGATGGGATAATTAACACAATCACACTATATTGAGAAAGCATTACAAAAGTTTCTAGATCCCGCTAGTAGTCCGGTGAAAATACCGATAGATGTAAATCAACAGCTTGCCAAGAATAAAGGTGAAGGAAAGGCTCAAGTGGAGTACGCATGTATAATTGGAAGCCTTATGTACACTAAGAATTGCACGAGGCTAAATATTGCATATGCAGTTGGTAAGCTGAGCAGATATACAAGCAACCCTGGACAAAAGCATTTGAATGCTATTGTCAGAGTACTAAGATGCTTAAAATAGACCACGAAGTATGGGTTGCATTATAACAAATGTCCAGTTGTAATTGAGGGATATAGTGATGCCAATTGAATATTTGACTCAAACGAGTCCAAATCCACGAGTGGATATGTATTCACTCTAAGTGGAGTTCCCATATCATGGAAACCCTCAAAATAAACCTGCATAGCTAGATCAATGATGGAATCAGAATTCATCGCATTAGATAAAGTAGGTGAGGAAGTGAAATGGCCACACCAATTTTTGGAAGACATTCCAAAATGGCCAAAACCTGTGCCAGCAATTTGCATCCACTGTGATAGCCAATTTGCCATTGGAAGGGCACAAAGTAGTATGTACAACGGTAAGTCTTGACACATATGGAGGAGACATAACACCATTAGACAACTGCTCTCTAGTGGAGTTATCTCAATTGACTACATGAAGTCTAAAGATAACATTGCGGATTCGCTAACTAAAGGTGTAATAGAGAGAAAGTACATAAATAATCGAAAAGAATGGGACTGAAGTCTTTAAATAACTGAGTCACCATAATGGGAACCCTACCTATGTGATTGGAGATCCCAAGATTTAGGTTCAAAGGGAAAAACAAGTTATGCAATTATGACTCGACGTGGATGCACTATGGGGGGCCTTGACCCTCTAACTCATTCTGTTGATGAGTAGATAGTGCATCCTGCAAAAGTTATAGGTTAAGCATTGCTTTTAGTGACAATCATATCTCAATGTTTCGAGTGGGGGTGCAGCAGGAACCTCTTAATGAGAAGTCACCTATATGAGTAAGGATTGGGCCGATCCCATGAGAATTTTTAAAGCTAAATTCTCAGGGTAGTATTCGTGATACCAAGGATTGTTCAGGGCCGAAATGAACACAACATGAACTGCATAAGCTGGCGATTAAGTGGTGTTGCGTGTAGCTCTATTGTCTTAGTGTACACAAAAGCCAAACAGTTCAAGATAACCACGTTCACTAGTTGACAAGTGCACTCAATAGTTTTCACTAAGGAAGGTTCAAAGCCAAAAGCTACCTCTCCCGACGTAGTACCACTTGAGCTGAACCTTTGTCATGTCAGACAATTTACTCATTCATGTAGGGGACTGTGAGAATTTTGGAATAAAATTAATGAAATGTAAATTGATGATTTCATCTCATTAAGGAGATGATTTTAAGTAGTTATATGCCAAAATTAATGAGATAGTGAATGAGCAACTTGAGCTTAAAGTAGAGCGTAAGTTAAGGAATAACCAAGACATGGGTATGGATGGATCGCTTGAAAGTGTTCATCCCACATTGGCATTCAAGGCTAAAGTTGAGCTAGTTAAATAACTTGGGTGTGTCGTAAGGGGTTGGACCCTTTTGGGGGGAGGGGAGGACCTACATGAGTGTAGGTTGGATTGCAATGAACCACACGCGCGCACGCCGACCAACTCGGCTTAGATCGGGGTGAGGCGTGGGTGAGGGCGCGGGTGTGCTTGTAGTCCAGATATTATCTTTTTAAAGAAAAATTTATTTAAAATAAATAAAATATATTTTTATATATAATAATTATGTTATATAATTATTATTTTGATTTTTGATTTTTGATTTTGATATCGATATTATTTCTCTCCGAATGGTCGTGTCCAAAAATTCTAAGCAGTTGCAGCCATATCTTTTTTGTTTGAAATTTTGCAATTTTGTCCTTAAAATTTAAAATTAAAGGTCATAACCTTCGTTTACGTCTGATGGGCATACAGTCATGTCTCATGCTATTAGGCACCTAGCATATATAAATATAGGGGATACAATTGTGCATAAGTCAGCAAAAAATGTCATACAGCATAGATACACACTTTCACGCATATAAAGTATTCATTCTCACATAAAACAGAGACTCAAGTTAGTTGGGGGTTCAGAGCCCAGGCAATTGGAGTGCAGCCTTTGTCTGGCCAAGTCGTTGTATCTTGGGAGGTTGTCCATTAGGAGTCCTCGTGCACCGTTGGGAGGCGGATAAAACCTTAAGGAAGTTGCGTATGTGCAAGCCTCGACTCAAATAATTCTTTAAATTCGATTGTTGTTCCTAGTTTCTGTCTTCTACTGTCTTCAAGATATTATTCTATTGCATATAATAGAACATGAAACTATAAGCTCTCAAGTAGGGGGGGAGCTAGGGCTTTGATTTCATGCCTGATGAAGAATGAGCCGGTGACTCATAGATAGTGGCTTGGTTAAGGGAACCCACCAGAGCCATAGCGAAAACAAGTCTTTATAGAGCAATTGTCACTACTTATGGACTCGAACTTGCGTGATTTATCCATGACCAAGATGAAATTTAGGTGAAACTAAGTTGAGATCAAAACCGACTGATGTTGAAAAATCAGGTAATGAGCTGTGGTTATGGTGAAATTAGAAATGCCACTCGAACTCAAAGCTAGCTAGTTCCTCAACACATGATTGTAGTTTTGTCTTTATAAAAATCATGTTTGAAGGATAAGAGAAGGGATCAACTTTTAAGTTACGTTGTTCAAAATCTTCATCTAATATAGGATAAAATTAGATGTAATTAATATTATATGTGTATATATACACTTAAAACTCTACTTTTTAATGAGGCAAAGAAATCCTTAAATAATAAACTTTCTAAATGAGACTAATAGTCTATCAATTTCAACTCTAAATTTTTAAATAATAAAATTTTGACTCACACAATTACCATAAAATTTGGGAACTGAATAAATTTGACTAAAACTTTTAAACAGAGACCACGATGTCCATACAGACTGTGATCCTCTAATTCAAAGACTGTACCGCACCTAATCAAAAAAATGTGCCCAACCCAACCCTTTATTGGCCCCCATAAATATGACACCAAATTAGTTCCCCAGATATACCCATTCTCCTGTCTACCATACCCTAATATACATTGATCCACAAAAGTGAAGCTCTGAATAACAGTAAGCAATGGGAAGCCAGAAAGAGCTCACCAGAGATGAAAGATGGTCACTTAAGGGGATGACAGCCCTTGTAACTGGTGGCACCAGAGGCATTGGGTCAGTATTAATTAATCCCTTTTCGTATATATGTTCTCTAATAAAAAGTTACATAGAATTATATGTCGTGTAGAGTCGAACTTTTTAATTCAAGGTAATGAGGATTTTTTTTTTAAAATCTGGGTATTTTTGTATTTTTTTTTTTACTGGGGCCTTTTTATCGCTTTTCTATGTGATGTGATTCAATTATTTAATTAATTTTGTGATATTCTTGTGGAAATTTAGGTATGCCATAGTGGAGGAACTAGCAGGATTTGGTGCCAAAATCCATACTTGTTCAAGAAACCAGAAAGAAGTGGATGAAAGAATACAAGAATGGAGAGCCAAGGGGTTTGAAGTTAGTGGCTCAGTGTGTGATTTATCTTCAAGAACCCAAAGAGAAGAGCTCATGCAAACTGTGGCTTCTCTTTTTCATGGCAGGCTTGATATTCTTGTAAGTCAAACTAGTGACTAATTTTCAATATTGGACCAAAACTTCTGTCAATTCTATGATTTCATGACGTTAGCAGCTTGCTGTATATTTACAGCATCAAAGTTGTTCTCACATTTCACTTTTCGAGGTTCTTTTGTTTTTATAAAGATGAAACTCTCTCCTAATATATGTGAATGAGATAAAATCACGATGCAATTGGAATTTCATGTTTAGTACAGGTTTGGTCGGAATGAATGAGGTATGTAAAAATGATAAGTCATATATTTTTATCAAACCCGCATCAATATATATAATTCGTATATAGCACGAAAATATTTTCTCAATTTAGACAATTTCAATTGCGCACAATTTTTTTCCTTAAAAATACTGTAGCATTTATTATAACAATTTTCATGGTAATTTCCCATTAGATAAACAATGCCGCTGTTAGCATAATGAAACGGGCAACGGATTACACCGAGCAAGATTTTTGGCGCATGATTGGAATCAATTTGGAGTCCCCTAATCATCTCTGCCAAATTGCATACCCTCTGCTGAAAGCTTCAGGCAAGGGCAGTATCGTCTTTATATCATCTGTGGCCTCGAAACTGGCCGTTCCTGAACTCGCCATTTATTCCGCTTCTAAAAGTGAGTAATTTTTATTTTTAATTTATGAGAATGTGATTAGACAAAAAAGACCTTAACTCACATAGGAGTGGTAATTTCTAGCACAACACGATAACTCGATCCGAATTCAATATGAAAAGTTTGTATTTGGGTTAATCCATTTTGGGTTCGAGTCCAATAAGATTAATACGAATAAAAACCCATACCATTTTGAGTTTGAGTCCAATAAGATTCGACACCAATAAGAACCCAAAGAAAATGGGTTGGGTTGGGTTGGGTTGGACTAAATTTCAGGTTACACAAACAATTCAAAATTTAATTTTGGATCACACGACAAATCAAACCTACCTGAACCTACTCGACTCAACTTGAATTAAACAAATAAAATTTGAATTTTTTAGGAGTAAAAATATAAAATAACAAAATACAACTTGAAATTTTGAACTTTAGCAATATTAAAATTACTATTTTGGTATTTTTCAGTCTTATTTATTTTCGCAAACATATAAGATGGATGCTATCGTGAATTTATGATGAGAATTTCTTACTCCTATTTTAATTTATTAATAATTAAGAATAGATAAAATAAAAAATAAAAATGACAAAAATATTCTAAAAATTAAAACAAATGTTTGAAATAACTATTTTAAATCAGATTGACAAGTTAGATTTGGTGGATTCGAGTTGGCGAGTTGATCTAATAAAAACTAGGTTGACCCGAACCTAATCCGATACGAATCAGGTTGGGTTATAATTGAATATTTTTAAATTATCATCAGGTTAAATTGAATTAAGATTGAAGAAATTAATATTATACTCCTACTTCAACTCAATCCGACCCACCCAAATTGCCACCCCTTTACCCACCAATCTTTTATCCTTCCATACCATCTTTAGAGTCCATTGATATTATCATAATTAATATTAATATATGTGCAGGTGGCATTAATCAATTGTCAAAGAGTTTGGCTTTTGAGTGGGCAAAGGACAATATTAGAGTCAATACTGTGGCTCCATGGGTTGTCAACACCACAATCAGACCTGTAACATACTTCTCTCCTTTTATACTTCTCTCCTTTGAAGTGTTGGCCCCCTGCATCCCAAGATGAATTTTTTTTTTTGTTTTTTGAAAAATTAGAATTTATATTATAAAATTAATGTCTTTTCTTGGTTCTGTTGTCTTTTTCTCTTTTTTTTTCCCCCTGAAAATGGGTTTTTAAATTTTTGCTTGAAAAAGAAAGTTTTTTTTTTTTTATGCAAGAAAATGAAAGTTTATTTTGGATTAGTAAGTTATGAAGTTTGAACAGTTGTTACTGATGGGGCACTTTGTTTTGATCAAATGTAGTTTGAGATGATGTTAAGTCTTATCCTATATGGGCTTGTTTGCTTGCAAGAACTATATAGGATAGATATATAATACAGTGTAAGTAATTGTATGGTTGTTATAATTAAAGCCCATGATTAATCAAAAGTCCAATATTTTATCCTAAGTGTTAGGATTATGCATCACACCCTCTTGGTGTGATTAATAATCCTAAAATTAGGAACATTGAGATTAATATATCAAATGATGAAATTATCCCTACATATAAACTACATATAGACTTAGTTAACAAATATGTATATATCACTAAAATTTGATTTATATAACTGATTTTTAAGAAAATATTAAATTATTTGCGAAATCAAACTTATTTTTATAAGGTTTTTTTATACAATATTTATCTAAAAAATATAAATTTTTATATCAAAATTATTTCCTCCATGATAATAAGATTTCATAGCTAAACTTCTTTTTTCTTTTTTTGTAAATTGGAAAATGAATAATATTTAATTTTTTGAATATAAATTTATGCTTAATATGAATTTATTTTGTAAAATTACAAACCAATATCCATAAACATATCAAATATAAGATAGTTTAATTTGCAAAACAAGTGTATGGTTTTATAAAATTTGAAAGTATTTTTCAAATTAAAAATCAACTCTTTTCTAGGTAATAATTAATTATAAACTATTTGAAAAAAAAGTTTGAAAAAATAGACCCACCCACTACAACACTATATATATATATTAAAACATTCTCAACAAAGATAACTCAATTATTAAAACAAAATTGAGGATAAAATTGATATTTTACACTTATCATAAGTTACAATTCTAAGCATACAAACAGCTAACTGTATTAAGATTAGAATATCCAAATTAGTAATCCAAGAAAACAAATAAAATATTGATATATTTTTTAAATAATGAATTCTACGCTTATCAATCACATCCAATTTTATCACGAGAAGCAAACAAGCCCTATGGAAATTATCGAAAATTTCTGAGTAAGTTATTTGTCTTCTCTCATTTCTTGATACATTTGATTTCTTTCCAATTGTCAAGTGTCAACTATTTGATTTGGTTTTGCTAAGATTTCTCATCTCAATTTCCTTTTCCCTTTTTTTTATTTATTTTTTTATTGTAGGAAAATATTGACACGGCGATTCCAGATATGCTTCCACCTTTACTTGCTCGCACACCTCTTCGACCAATAGCAGAACCTAATGAAATCTCACCGTTGGCTGCTTTCCTCTGCCTTCCAGCTGCTTCGTATATTACTGGCCAAGTTATTTATGTTGATGGAGGATACACAGCAAGTGCCTAAGTTCTCAGTCTGATCGTTTCGTGTTTTATTTTTTATTTTATTTTATAGATATATGTCAAGTGTATTAAATATTATTTTATAAAAATAATTATTTAGAAATAAAATATACTTGGTATATATTAATCGATATAGAATAGAAGATAAAATACGAAATAAAATAGAGGATCCAAGTGCTAAGTTCTTAGGTTTTAAACATATTTACTCAAATACGGATATTAGTTTACTTTAATAATAAATTTTTTATTAAAAGCACAATTTATTTAGAGTTATTAGTTTCATTTAATCAGTTTTCCATATCAGTCTGTATTGTATACTGTAGTTGATGGCTTATCTTAATAAAAAAAGACAATAATTAGTTAATGTATCACTTTTCCAATGTTAGTTGTGCAAATTATGATAATTATGTCAAATAAACTCGAATTATATGGGTTTTTATCATGTCAATTATTGATGTAAATAAAATTCGAATTATATGATATTTTATCATCTATACTATTAATAAAGCAAGAGGGCCTTAGTGGTATGTTTTCGAGTATTGAGACTAAAATGCCCTTAATTTTTATTTTAACTCCTTGTAATTACACCAATAACTATCAACCACGCTACCATCCCACTACCGTCCACTAACACCATTTCATATGATTAGGGGTGGCAATTTTCAACACGACAATATAACCCAATACGAGTTCGACACGAAAAAATTGGGTTTGAGTTGACTCATTTTAGGTTCGGGTCCAACAAGGTTGACACGAATAAGAACCCGAAGAAAATGAATTGGGTTGGGTTGAATTTTAAATTACACGAACAATTCAAAATTTTATTGTGAGTCACACGACAATCCGAACCTACCTGAACCAACTTGACCTAATTCGAATTAAATACATAAAATTTAAACTTTTTTAGGAATAAAAATATAAAATAAAAAATAAAGCTTGAAATTTTGAACTTTAATAATATCAAAATTACTCCATTGGCATTTTTTGGTCTTATTTATTTTCACTACCATATAGGATGGATCATTACAATTTTAAATTACTTCTAATGGTTAAGTAGACATGAAAATTGTATTGCAAAGAGTTAAAAAAATATTGCTTTAACTACTGAATTGTTCTACTAGTTTTTTTAGGCCATATACAATTCAAGATTTTGCTTATATAAACAGATAAGAATTCTTTCTGTTGGGATGTTATAAAAAAATTCAAAAGACTTAATCAAGTTTTTATAATAAATTATATGTATAATTTAAAATATTTTTTTACTTATTTACTCGATGATATATTTTTATTGATTTATTATTGCTTAAGTGAATCAATATAAAGTTAAAAGATAATGGCATTAATTTGAAAAAGTTCAAAAAGACAATTTAATCGACACAAAAGATCCAAAAATGAAAGATAGTAGGCGAGTAAAACTTGTAGAAGTATGATATTTTAAAAAATAAGGTACTTTGTTATTTCAATATTTTTATGATGCAGATAAATACTAGAAAATGAAATGAAAAAACGTCCTAAAAATCAATATATTATGTAGTTCAATTAAAATTAGTTGCGTGCATTTGTGAAGTTATAATGAAAACTCCTTACTCCTATTATAATTTATTAATAATTACAAATAGATAAAATTAAAAAATAAAAATTCCAAAAAGTTTCTAAAATTCAAACAAATATTCGAAATAAATATTTTAAAAATCAGGTCAATCCGAACCTGACCTGATACGAACTAGGTTGGGTTAAGGTTAAGTACTTTCAAGTTGGCATCAGGTTTGGTTGGGTTCGAGGTTGGAAAAATTAATGTTATACCCCTACTTCAACCCAATCCAAACCCACCGACCCACCCAAATTGCCATCCCTAATATGGTGGTTGCAAATTCATATTAGTCATTTCTAAAGAATTCAATTCATATTTGCTGTCATTATTTTGAGCTACGCAAACTTTTTTGTTATATCTGCATTTTCATAATTCTTTTCCTATCTTTTTGTACTCCAATTTTTATATGCACATGCATCGAGTGTGCATTGATCGCTAGTGTAAATAATTGGAATGACAAAGCAAATGAGTGTTATTGGGCTGGTAGCATAAGTCCCCAACATAAATTATAAGGTTAGGAGTTTGACTTAACATATTCTGGCATTCATGTGTATAAATAAAAAAGAAATTGACAGAGGAAAGCATTTTGAATGTCCAAAATATTGCGAGTATATGTAATTGCGAAATTTTAGGATTTATAAGGACGAATGACATAATTATTTTGTACTTTTTTATACAATAAGATTATGGTTCAGAATAATTAGGTTCAAAGTCAAAATTTGACTCTCATAAAAATGAGAGTGTGGTGCCACTTCAATCAATTGATGATGCCACAATTATGCATAAAAAAATGGCTTGTAATTTGTTCATTACTTAGGTTGCGTTAAATTTCTATCAATAGAATGTAATATTTGAGTCGATCTTAGGCCCGATAATGAGTTGGGCCAAAAATGAAGGATCTATTGGGCCCACTAAATAGGATGGGATGGGTTGCTTCGGCCGCATTGTTCACGCATAAGGGTGTCAATTTGGGTGGGTTGGGTGGATTTGGGTTAGGTTGAAATTGGGATATAATATTAATTTCCTCAATCGGATTCCAACCAACCTAATGACAATCTAAATATGCTCAAACTTAGCCTAACTTAATTCATATTAGGTTAGGTTTTGGTGCTAACTCAAATCCGCTCAATTCAACCTGCCAACCTTATTTAAAATAATAATTTCAAATATTTGTTTTAATTTTTAGAAATTTTTTGGTATTTTTATTTTTTTTAAGTTTTATCTATTCTTAATTACTAATTTAGAATAGAAGTAAGGAGTTCTCATCATAAATTCACAATAGTGGCTTTCTAAAAAAAATTTAATTGAACCAAATAATATATTGATTTTAGAACTTTTTTTCTTTTCACTTTGTAGTATCTATCAGCATTATAAAAATATTGAAATCACAAAGTATCTTATTTTTAAAAATAGCATACTTTTTCAAGTTTTATTCACCCGTTCTCTTTAATTTTTGTATCTTTTATGCCAATCAAATTGTCTCTTTTAACTTCTTAAAATGTCATTATTTTTTTTACTGTATATTGATTAAATTAAGCAACATATAAATCAATAAAAATATGTCATCAAGCAAATAAGTAAACAAGTATTTTAGTTGAACACATAATTTATTATAAAAACTTACTTGAGTCTTTTGAAATTTTTATAACCTTTCAACAAAAAGAATTCTTGTCTATTTATACATGCAAAATCTTGCATTGCAAAGGCCCAAGAAAAATTTATAGGATAATTCAGTAGTTAAAGCAATAATTTATCAACTCTTTACAAAACAACTTCCATGTCCACTTGGATATCCAAAAATAACCATTAAAAGCAATATAAAATTATAATAATACATCCTATATGTTTGCAAAAATAAATAAAATCTAAAAATACCAAAGTAGTAATTTTGATCTTGCTAAAATTCAAAATTTCAAGTTTTATTTTGTTATTTTATATTTTTACTCCTAAAAAATTAAATTTTATTTATTTAATTTGGGGGTTTCGGATTATTGTGTGACCCAAGATCAAACTTCAAGTTATTTGTGTAATTTAAAATTCAACCAAACCCATTCCATTTTCTTCGGGTTCTTATTCTTATTGACCTTATTGGGCTTGTATCTCAAATAGGTCGATCCAAATCTAATTTTTTCGTATCGAACTCATATCGGATTATCGTGTCGTGTTAAAAATTGCCACCACTATTCACGCACCAACAAATGGTCCATTGAGCTTTTCAAGCTGACTTGAATTTTAGTTTTATTACAACATGTCCACGGGAATTGATGATGTTGACAATGATAAATAGGCAAAAGACCGCAAAAGACCGGAGTAACAAATTTCGCGAAAAAGAACTTTTTCAGTTGCTATGAATAGGGGTGCAATCGAGCCGAGCCGAGTTGAACCGAGCTAAGTTTGGGCAAAATTTTTGAGCTCGAGCTCAGCTCGATAAAGCTCAAATTGACAAATGAATTATAAAAAATTACAAGCTCAAGCTCGGTTGAGCTCGAACTCAAAATAAAAAAATAGTAATATAATATATATTTATTAATAAAATAAAAAATAAAATTTAATTATATACTGGCTCACGAGCTGACTCGTAAGACTCGAGTCTAGATACAGACGGCTCGAGATCGGCTTGAATTAGAGCTTGAGCTTTATTCAACTTGACTCAAGCTCGGCTCGTGAGCCGGCTTGACTCATTTGCACCCCTAGCTATGAATGCTACCTTTGCTATTTGGGTCGACCTGACAGCCATTCCTCCAACCCATCTATGTTAATGGGCTCGAGTTGAGAGAAATGAAAGGCAAAATATGATAGTTGGGGACACAACGCTATCCAGCATCTGCACAAGCTATGTAGGCCCTACCCAAAGTATTGATAATTTTTTCAGCTTGTTTTGGGGGCTTTTGGTTTCTTTAATTCCCGTGTTTCTTTCAACTCTTTATACTATATCCATTTTACCTCATATAAATAATGAGAATTTTCTTTTATCGTTTCTTTTGAAAAAAAAAAAAAAATCTTTGTTGGTTTTCCAATTCGCCTACATAAGACTCGAATCCTCAAACTCATAATCTATCTGTTTGCATGTGTAGAAGTTTATCATCAAATTATCTACTTATACTTCATATAACTAATGAGATTAATGTAATTCGAAGATGACAATGAAGGGTGATTAGTCCATCCCCAAGACTACAAAGGTATTTGCAAACTTATTTTCAAATGATTCTCAATTATTAGCTATGTTTAAGTAAAATGGAAGTATCTGCAACAACAATTTTTGTTTTTAATTCTCTAAATTTAAGTATAAAAAAAGAAAGTTAGAAATTAGAATCCAAAAATAACCCATCCCTAACTTCAACAGCTTTTACGTGTTTTTCAATACAATTCTCAGGTACTCCCAACATCTAATATACAATCTCTCACATAATTTTTTGGCCTTCAAAATTCAATTATTCTTCAATCTTGAATGAATGAATGAATGAATGAATCACATAAAGTAGTATCTGAGCTTGTGCTATTTAGCTACCTTGATTTTGGCCTCACTTTCTAGCAGCAATATTTAATTTGTGCAATATGTGCATGCGCATGCACCCACAAATATATCATGGTTGGTCAAATTTAATGCACATTTTTGTTCATGATATGTCTATGGTCAATACTATTGAGTATGTAATGTTGGAAAAACAAAACAATATAATGGTAAATAACTAGTTTCAAACGTGATACAATAATTTGAGTATAATGCAATGCCAAATGTAATATAGAGTATCAAACAGAAAATTAATTATGAGAGATTACGATAATCTTTCATAATTTAATGCGGGTCGATATTGTCATACAGTACTAATACATGAAATCCAAACACGAACTTGGTAAATTGACACTAAAGTGGAACAATTATGTTTATCTTAGGCCCGATACTTAGTTGGGCCAAAAGCAATGGATCTAGTGGACCCACTAAATCGGATGGAATGGGACAATGGGTTGCTCCGACCGAATTATACACACACCACCAAACAGGTCCATCGGGCTTTTGGGCTAACTTGAATTTTAGTTTTATTACGACAGGAGCTGATGATGTTGACGATGATAAACAGGTAAAAGACCAGAGCAACAAATAAGGTTATAAACGGATATTAAACGATATTGATACACAGTGTTCGAATTTGTATTCATTTAAATTTTATAATATTCATATCTGTATTCGTATTTGATGGATATTTTTTAATAATATCTGAATTCATATTCGTTGTATATTTACCGAATGCAAATATATTCATATTCGATAATAATTATTTGGATACATCTGTTTATAAATATTCGAATATCGATTTATAAATATCTGATTCCATTAACTTGTAATAAATGCATATTTTTTTAACAAATTTCATTAAAAAAAGTTTACTATTTTATCTTCGAATTAAAAAATTAATTATTCTTGACTTAGTTAATTTTTTTAATTAATGAATGACTTATGATTAATTAATATTTATAAAATAATACCAATATAAATTAACTATAAAGTCAAGCAACAATAATTTTATATTGATTAATTTTATCATTTATATATTAATTTTTTAATTTTTTTCTTGATTTAGTAGTTTTTAATTATCATTACTGTCGTTTGTCGATTCTTTATAATCCTTAACTACTAATTTTTTTTCTTTTTAATTCTTTAATTACGAGTTTATATTTATATTCATTTATATATAGGTTATGAGATTTCATATTGAAAAAATAAAAATAGTTTATTATGTATAATAATATATTATATACGATAATTTTTTAAATGTTATTTATATTAAAATACATGAAAAATTAGAATATAATATATATAATAATTTTTTAAATATTATTTATTGAATATGGATAACAGATTTAATTAAATTAAGGATAATCAAATATATAAACTGATATATCCAATGGATATGTATTCGGAGTGGATATTAAATGGATCTGATAGCCAATTACTATCTTCGTATCCATTTACAGTCGAATATCTACTAATCGAATATGGATATATGCCTTATATATAAACAGATTCGGATGTGAAAGATAAATGAATTTTTGAATATTAATTTATAGCCCTATCAATTATAATAAATGTTTCATCTTTTATTTTACTGCACTTGATACATGTCAATTATATATAATTTATAATTAGATATTTTTATAAAAAAATATTTAATGCATCTTGACATTTTGTATAATATGGTTGGAGATTAAACAATTGCTAAAGTAAAATATCTTAATCACATTTGAACGAGATTAACAACCAAAGCACCATACATAACTCCTTTTATATATATATATATATATATATATATTTGAGAACATTACAAATGATAAAAATAAATTTTTAATCATTTCAACAAATCAATAATTTTTTATTCTCAAATCAAATAAATTAAAATATAAACTACACACAATGCACATAAGTACACAAAGGAGCCCATTCAGACTCAAACACGAGACCTCCCACATGAAAAGGGGAGACTTATATTTCAAAAGAATGTCGGTTCAACGAAAAATTAATTAAATTAATAATATGCTATATGAGGCGTTATAATTTAAGCAAATTTGCCATAACATCATCTTAAATTATATAAATTCTCAATAGATCAACACCGATGTCATTTTCATGGAACATTTACATAATCATTGGAAGTAATTAATTACAGCACATCATACCCATGGAACATTTACATAATTATTGGAAGTAATTAATACAACACATCATACCATATATATGTTACAACACATAATACCATATATATGCTTTTAGGTGACAAAATACTTTTATATCACATGGAATCATGACGCAAAAATAAATGTGCCAAACCAGCACCAACCAACGCAGACTTCATCGACCGTTCAGAATTCAGACACGGGCTGATCCTCATCGGACGGCGGAGGCAAAATCCACTCTCCATTTGCATCACGAACCAACCCTTTATTCTTCTCAACCCACCAGGAACCTGGAATCAAATATTCATCTTTCAGCATTGCGCAGGACTTGTTCACCAATGGCAAGCTCCTTTTCACCTTCAATTCAAATTCCCCGTCAGGCCCATTCCACCCCGCAACAACGTGCAGCATGGCCTGCAAATTATGCCAGTCGCTGGGATTCTCCGAATCCTTCAAACTTGGGGATTTCCTGGTATCAATCTCCAGCTCGACCCCGACGTTTGTATACCCCAATAATTCGCTGGGATAGTGCGGAATCATATCAATTTTGTTCCTGACGTGCAGAATTTTCAGATTCGGAAACTGAAGCACTCTCTCCTTGAACGCCTCGTTGCCCACCTGAGGGCTGCCGAAGACTATGGCCGAGACAGGAATATCGTCCACCCTGTTTTCGACGAGATCGAATGCTGATAATATTGCTAAACAAGCACCAAGACTGTGCCCTGTCAGGATAATGCTCAGGCTTTCGTTTTTGTATACGTTTCTCAGTTCTTTAATCTTCTCCTTGAGCTGAGTTCTCGCGCTAAGTTTCGTGAAAGGCGATTTGGGATCTGATGAAAGGTAGATTTTGAGCCAACCATCCATTACCTTGGGCACGCTATCATCGTCGTCGTCATCGCTACTACTACTGCCATCTGCTGTAATCTTTTTTGCCCAAGTTTTGGGACGCAATAATTGCTCTGCAGAATCGGGCCTGGCGCCCAACACGTCAATCCACTCATAATTCCTCGTCGTGCCACGCCAGACGACGTAGATTTCACGACGGCCTAAGGCCTGGCTGCGTTCGTCGGTAGTGGTGGCAATGTAGCCCATCCAGTTGGACTCCCTGTCCCAGGATTCACGCGACATAGAGTGGAAGAACAAGGCTACAATGGCGTCAACTTTGGCAGTGGCGTAGAGGAAACTGTAGACGTCGTAATACGACGCGGATTCAAGCATGACTTTTTGGAAGAAGGATTTCTTTCCGTACCTGCTGCTGCCAGCGTACTTGGAGTTCTCGTCGTTGTTGAAGGCGTCGTAGGTGGCCTGGCAGAAGTCGCCGCAGCGGAGGATGAGGCGACGGAGGCTGAGGTCTAGGGGGTCAAGCAGACCTTCCCAGTTGTTGCTACCGAGCAGTTGGGACCATGAGGGTTCTTGAATTGTTGTAGTTTGAGTTATTTCCATGGCTAATTGTTGTCCTGGTTTTGGCAAGGAGTAGAAGAGTGGCTTCTGGCATTATGGTGCAGTAAATAAATACTGATGAAAAAGAAAAGCGAAGAGGGGATATCCAATAAACATTGTGTGGATCATGAATTCATGAATGTCATTTTTGTGGGAACCATCCCACCCGTAGAATTTTCAATTATGAAACTAGGAGGACACAATGATATTAAAAGGGGATGGTGACATATATATGTAGGCTAATTTATAAAAATATTGTGAAAAAAAATAATTTTTACAAAATTACCGTGATTCTGGAGAATTTATAAAAGTATGGTAAGACGTGGTTTGTAGCCACTCCTTTAGCTATCTTATCCTTTTTTTTTTTTTTTCAATCAGATAAATAAGAGGCTTGGCTCGGGGCCACGCCTCTTTGGGAATTTTTTTTTTAATTCATTTTTTTATGTTTGAATTTTTTTGCTTTTGGGAATAATATTAGGGCTGACATCAGTCCTAATATTATTTTATGTAATTTAATATAAAATATTTTATTTTATATTTAAAATTTAATTAATTATTTTTTTGAAATATTAAAAATGAGACCATAAAAATGTAGTATAAATTTTAAATTTTTTTTATAAATATACTATTTTATAAAATGCAAGTGATTGAAGCATGTTTCTATAAGTTTACTATACTCTGTATTTACTTTAGTTGATGTAATATATTAATTCGTGAAGGGATGCTTGTAATGTTAGAACATTTGCCAAAATAGGCATGTGAAATTGCAGTATATGATTATATATTAATACGTTAATCAAAAATTATCATTTATAAATGACTACTCGCATATATTTCATTTGGATAAGGAGACTCGCATATCAACAATCATGCAAGTGGAAAATGACATTAATTTGTCAAACTTGTTGGATCCGAAGGTTGGCATAAATAGTGTGGAGTTGTTCATCGAAGTTGAACCAATATGCCCTAATAATATGCAAGACATATTATTGCGAGGGGAGCATGGATCCTACGTGTCACTTTTGATGCAATATCATTTGGGCAATACTTCTACATCTCCACAAATTCCCTTGGGAGGAAACCAATATGCCACTTAATTTAGTGGCAAATATGGACATACAATTTTACACACATAGGCAGGGATTCCTGACTTGCCCATCGAAACAGATGGCTTTACAAATTTTGGGATCCGTGATATTTATAGTGGTGGTTCTACATCTCATCAACATCCCAACGTTGGTCCTTCTACTTTCCATCAAAAAATTTTGAAGCCGACACCCAAGCCCAAGTACATGCGAGACAGCAAGCCCAAGCTCAAGCCCAATCCCGACATCATTTATTCTTCCAACTTTGTAATTTTGTTTTATGTTTTATGTTTTTCCTTTGTATCGAACATCAAGAATAATAAATTTGGTCGAAAATCTCAAAAATTTTATACAGCTGTGATCTATGTTACATTTCACTTACATACTTAAAGAATAAAATCCATACATTATTTTTAATTAAATAGTGAGTGTTACATATTAAACGCATAAAAATTAAATATACCTATACCCTAAACCCCAATATTCTGGCTTTGTCTTAGGGAGTAGTTGAAATGAAAATTTGGACTTTAAAATTAAAAATCAATAAAAACGATACATGATATTAATCATTTTCATTCAAGATATATTGACACTGACAATAATCATTTTTTTCTCTTAATAACCATGTATATCCACGCTAAAAAAATGAATCATCTCCCATTTGAATTTAATTCTAAAAGACAATATATAGAAATATATATGTATATATGATAAAGTTATGTGAATGGTGGGTTTTATAAGTTGGATAGATAAATGGGACCGAGTATGTAAAAATATTATGTGACAGTTTCATATACCAAAATAATAACATACCTTGAAATTACAAGCATTACTTATGATTAGAAAGTATGATAATGCTTGATTAATGTATTAATATATAATCATATACTGTGGTTTTACATGTCTATTTTGGCCAAGGTTCAAACATTACAATCATTCATTCATGAGTTAATATATTGCATCAACTAAAGTAAATATAGAGTATAGTAAATTTATAAAAACATGCTTCAATCACTTGCATTTTATAAAATAGTACATTTATAAAAAAAAAATTAAAATTTATACTATATTTTTATGGCTCATTTTTAATATTTTAAAAAATCAATTAATTAAATTTTAAATATAAGATAAAATATTTAATATTAAATTACATAAAATAAAGATAAAACAAATGATGCTATGTCAACCCTAATATTATTCCCAAAACAAAAAAAATTCAAACATAAAATTAAAATATATATATATATATATAAAACAATACCAAAAAGAAAAAAAAGAAAAAAAAATTCCCAAAGAGGCCACGCCTCTTGAAGGGAATAAGATCAGTTAAGAGAGGCCACGCCTCTTAATTATTCGGAAAAAAAAAGAAAGAAAAAGATAGTTAAAGCAGTCATGTCTTACCATAATTTTATAAATTTTTTAAAACTGCAGTAGTTTTGTAAAAATTATTTTTTCTCACTATATTTTATAAATTAGCCTGTATGTATCCATATGTATAATTTTGTAAGTTTCATAAATGACAAAAATAATTTAATCATTGATAAAGACTGATGCAAAATCAACAAATAAATAACGTGATATTTGATCACGTGTTCTAATTTAATTCAAAACATTATTCTAATTAGAATTTTATTTTCCATTGTACTATGATAATTTTGTTTGGTTCTATGCTGACGCTGATGTTCGGTGTCCTGTTTCATGAATCATGTCATTTTCGTGGGGACCATCCAACTCGTAGAATTTTCAATCATGAAATTGGGAGGATGTATAATCTTTTAGGTTTCATAAATGACAAAAGATAATTTAATCATTGATAAAGACTGATGCAAAATCGACAAACAAATAATGTGATATTTCATCACATGTTCTAATTTAATTCAAAATATTAGTCTAACTAGAATTTTATTTTATTTTATGTTCGGTGTCCTGTTTCATGAATGTCATTTTCGTGGGGACCATCCAACTCGTAGAATTTTCAATTATGAAACTAGGAGGACACAATGAGATCGGAAGGGGATGGCGATATATATATATATATATATCTGTGCGTGTGTGTGTGTCCATGCATATAATTTTTTAAGTTTCATAAATGACAAAAGATAATTTAATCATTGATAAAGACTAATGCAAAATTGACAACAAATAATGAGATATTTGATCACATGTTCTAATTTAATTCAAAATATGGGAACCATCTAAACCGCAGAATTTTCAATTATGAAACCGGGAGGACACAATGTTATTGGAAGGAAAAGGTGATATATATATGTATGTGTGTGTGTGTGTGTGTGTGTGTGTCCATATGTATAATTTTTTAAGTTGCATAAATGACAAAAGATAATTTAATCATTGATAAAGATCGATGCCAAATCGACAAAAAAATAATGTGATATTTGAACACGTGTTCTGATTTAATTCAAAATATTATGCTAATTAAAATTTTATTTTCCATTTCACTATGATAATCTTGTTTGGTGCCATGCTGATGCTGATGTTAGGTTGTGGCGGAAGCTGGTAGGGCGGGGCAAAGAATCCAGACGGAGCATCCCTATGCATAACCAGCTAAGCAATAATATCCTGCATCGTATCCAACCGCTTATTGGACATAGTTCGCATATCCTTAATTTAGGCTCCAAAGAAGCTACCGGTGATGCATTGGTGTCTCCTCTCAAGGTGCATTGTTGTAGGAGGACAACAGTTAATAGCTCTGCTTGTAAACCAAACCCTTTTTGTTAGGGCCACCCATGCTTGAGTACAAATCAACCTAAGATTAGTAGGTCTCTGTATTGCTCCCAACACTCTTCGGCTGAGCCTGGGTCTTAGACGCCTGCTGGAAGCTCTCCTGTAAGATAAAAATTAAATAATTGAATACCTAGCTCCTATTGGCCCACATCTAATGGTACGTGCAAAAATCTCCTTCTAAGCATACAAAACAAGAATCTATACTATATATAAAGCACATTCCCCTTCTTTGGTACGTGTTGGAGTAATCTTTCTAAACTACTCTCATTGTTATTTGTTAACTCTCATAACTATTTAGGTGGTTACCTTTTCTGCTTTTTAACATTTTTTTCTCTTCAATTTTCTTTTTTCGTTCTTCGTTTGTTTTTTTTTTCTTTTACTTATCACTAATATCTATACTATATACAAAGCACCTACCCCTTCTGTAATATGTTTTGGAGTAGTCTTTTTAAAATACCCTCATTATTATTTTTTAATTCTCATATATAACTACTTAGGTAATCACTTTTTCTCTTTTTTAATATTTTTTCTCTTCAATTTTTTATTTTTTCTTCCTTTTTTTTTTTTTTTTTGCTGCCCTTTTACTTATCACTAACATCTATATTATATACAAAGCACCTACCCCTTCTTTGGTATGTTTTGGAGTAGTCTTTTTAAAATACCCTCATTGTTATTTTTTAATTCTCATAACCACTTAGGTAGTTACCTTTTCTTTTTTTAATATTTTTTTTCTCTCTAATCTTTTATTTTTCCTTTATTCGTTCTTAGTTTTTGTTTTTTGTTTTGTTTTTTGTTTTTTGTTTTATACTTATCACTAACATTTTTAAATAAATGCATTGAAAATATTGAAAATTATAGTAATATTTGAGAGAGTATATGAAATGTCTATGAAATTTTAGCACTTCCATCAAGTTGCCAGAATTACTAGTTAACATAAGTGTGTTATATATGCAGAAGAAGATTCGGCAAGATCTCTTCTGAACTTATATTGATCTGTACCTAGAAAAATAGAAGCTCAACAATGGAAAAGGCATCAACCCTTTCCTATCTACCAACTTAAACCCTTTCCTATCAACCATGTCATGCAAACATCATAAATATAAGTCAATTTAATAAACATTCGAAAAATAGACTAAGTTTACTAAAGACTAAAACTTAGGAAACTTTTTTTGTCATATGAAATTTGAAACCTATAATAAAGGTTCATATCAAGAGCATGAATTTTAGTATAGAGAATCAAGGCTTCTATCTCTATTCCATATAATTAGCCCAGCAGTAAAATTAGTACTTACACATTAATTCTGATTAAAAGAATAAAAGTACTCTTACCTTTTCTTCGGCTTTTTCTCTATTTGGTTGTCGCGTTGAAAATAGAATTTAAACTCATTATTACCTCTCTTTCTCTTCAGGATCCCCAAACATTTATATATATAAAAATAAACGTTATCCCACATTTTCTTCCTTGATATTATTAAAACTAATTTTTATTAGTTTATAAGTTTACTTTTATCGTAAGCATAAGATGTGGCATTTCATCTTTTAATAAATTTTTATTAGAACTTTTGGCCAAATAATACCAAAGAAGGACATCTGCTAAAAATTCAAATCTAGAAACTAGTAGATACATTACAGAAAAATGCAATGATAGTGACAAAAAAATCAACAAATTATGAAAAATATCGCTAATTATATGTAAGTAAATAATAATAATTTTAAGTAAAAATAATTTTATTTTGTTAAAATATAGATAAATATGACAATATCTAATATTTTTTAGTTGTCATTATTGAAAATTAGTGATGCATTTGTGGTGACAACTTAGGTCCTGTTTGGTTTCATTTCCATAGCCCCTTTTTTGTAGCGCCCTGCTCGGGACATCACCTAAGTCGAAGAGCTACACAGTTCAAGCTTGACATACAATCAATAAAAAGGCAAACATTCACACTAACCCAAAAGATTGCTTCTCTGAACGAAATATGTACAATCTAGTGTCTTAAATTCAATATAAATATTCACATAACATTTCTGGTTTTGCTATCTCGATCAAGTGTAGACTATATGTACAATCGCAACACCTTATCTATTACAAAATAAACTGTCCAATCAAAGCTTGGCTCCTACTTCTCACTTATACTTGTCTGAAAAGAAAAGTAAACAATAACAAGGAGGGTAAGTCCTAAAAACTTAGTGAGGAAAATATTGATCCCCAACACTCTTAGAATGTTTCGGACTGGGGGATTTCCTCCCGTCAATATCCAGCTCCATTCCGGTGCTTCTGTACCCCAGTAATGGGTTAGGATACAATGGAATCTGAACTATCTTGTTCTTGAAGTGCAAGATTTTCAGATTTGGGAGACGGTACAATCTTTCACTGAAAGCCTTGTTGCCCACTTGAGGGCTCCTGAACATGATAGCCGCAACTAGGATATCGTCAACCCCATTTTCAACAAGATCAAATGCAGATAGCTAGACATCCACCAAAACTGAGCCTGTGATTGTAATACTCAGGCTTTCGTTTTTGTACATGTTTCTCAGTTCATCTATCTTCTTCAAGAGTTGGGTTCTTGCGCTTGGTTTGGTGAAAGGCGAATCGGGATTGCTGAAAATGTAGATCGACAGCCAACCCAGCATAACTTTGGGCACATGCTCATCATCTTCGTTGCTGTCGCTGCCGCTGTTATTTGCAGCCCTTTTTCCCCAACTCTTAGGGCGCAGCAATTGGTGGGTAGACTCAGGCTTAGTGCCCATAATATCAACCCACTCGTAGTTTCTCGTCGTGGCCCGCCAGGCGATGTAGATTTCACAGTGGCCCAAGGTGTGGCTAACTTCATCAGTGGTGGTAGCAATGTAGCCGATCTAATTGGATTATGTTGAAACCCACAATGATCTATTATGAAAACTATGAAATGACAGTAAAGTAATTCAATGAAAACTGACAATAAAATTTAATGTGGTTCGACGATGTGCTTAATCCATCCCAACAAAGAAAGGATCTTATTAATTTCAAATCAAGACAATAAGTACAACTTTGAGTCCCATAAATCTCACGAGAACACTAAATACCCTTGTTCTAAACTCCGTCTCAAGAAAACTATCTCAAAAGCAGTTAGAATCACTGGGGTATGTTCTCTCTCTGATTGTCCTGGAAGAAACTAGGGCTGTCAATGAATCAGATTTTAATTCGAATCGATCCGAATTTTAGGATTTTTATCCGATTAAAATGTCCAATAGATCATATCCAATTATAAATATCCATAATTCGAAATAAGTGGATCGGATATGAAATTATACAATCCGATCCGATAAAGATCCGAATCCGAATTTTATTAAATATATTATTAAATTAATAATTATATAGTATAAATTATATTAATGAAAACTTTTGACTAGAATGCAATATATGTGATATTATAACTGATAATGCCCTAATTTTTTTATTTCTTTGAAGCAATTAATTTAATAAAGTAATTATATATATATGTATGTTTCATATTATAGCCTAAATACACAATTTATAATGGCTTATGCATTGTAAAATATACATTACCGAATAATCAATTTGATACAACCCTCATGGATTATGCCTTAAATCTTTAGCTTTTGTAATGATATGATAAAAAGTTATGAAAAAAAATCTAAATTTGAGCTCTCTTAACTTTGTAAACATTATATTTGGATTAAAAGGTAATCTTGAAATTTTATATAACATGTCTTATAAGACGGTTCTTTCTAATAATATAAAAATTTAAAGAACGCAATTTTTTTTTTACTTTCTTATCGGATTGGACTTTCTTATCGAGTTTCGAATTTTTATCAGATCCAGACATGTAATTGGCATGCATAGATCCTATAGGACTCGGATTTGGATTCAGTTATATATACATGTTATCGAATTTGGATTCGGATTATCCTAATTTGATCCAAATTCGACCTGTTGACAACCATAGCTACTAACTACCCGCAAAAAAGAGTCCTTGGCCCATGGGCCTGTGTGCAGTGCCACGGCACTCGATCGCTCCAAGCCTACTCCACTTCGTTTCTTCCATTTCTTGTCATTTGTAGCCCAAAATTTAAGGCAAAATCAACAATTCTCCACATTGACTTGAAATTCACCATCCATCTTCTTTGTCCATGCCCCCAAAAAGGCCTATCATCCGAGTCTGCAAACATTAACCAAATCCAAGCAATGATTGAATTTGATTCCTGGAATAGCCTTAGTCAACATGTCTGCCGGATTATCCTTAGTCCCAACCTTATCAACTAAAATAACACCATACCCAGGCAAAGTGATACCTCATGTCAATGTGCTTTGTTCTCTCATGAAAAGCTTGATTTTTTTACAAGTGTATGGTATTCTGACTATCACAAAATATTAAGTAATATCATAATCCATACCCATATCCTCAATTAGACCCTTTAGCCAAATGTCTTCCTTCACGCCTTCAGCTAAAGCCATGTACTCAGTTTCTATTATGAACAATGCAACTAATGACTGCAAAGTTATCTTCCAGCTAACCGTACAACTCGAAACACAAAACACATATCCAGTCATCGACTTTCTGTTGTCCAAATCTCCTGTATAATCCGCATCCACATAACCAATAATTCTAGCAGTAAAATTCAATTGACTATACCTCAAACATCTGTCTGCAGAGCCTCTCAAATATCTCATGATCCATTTCACAGCTTGCAAATGAGTCTTTCTTTGCTTGTGCATGTACCTACTCGCGACACTAACTGAATGTGAAATGTTTAGCCTAATGCACACCATGGCGTACATCAAGCTACCCACTGCACTAACATGTGGCACATTTGACATGTACTACACCTCCTCCTTAGTACTCTGATGAGAGCTTGAAATGAGCTGCAAGTGGCGTAGTAACTAGCGTAGACTTATCCGTCTCAAATCGCTCAAGTATTTTCTCAATGTAATATTGTTGAGACAAGTACAACATTTCTTCATGTCTATCTCAGATAATCTCCATGCCCAATATCTTCTTTACACGCTGCCTAAATCCTTCATCTCAAATTCTTCACTTAACAAAGCTTTTAAATTGTTGATCTCAAATATGTTTCTAGAGGCAATCAAAATATTATTAATGTACAATAGCAAATATACGAGAAGGCTATCACTATAATTTTTATTATAAAGGCAACAATCAAATTTGCTTCTAGGATATCCTATCTTGGTAATAAAAAACTCAAACCTTTTATACCACTGCTTGGGAGACTGTTTCAAGCCATATAAAGACCTCTTCAAAAGACATGCTTGATTTTATTTTTCAAAAATAACGAATCCCTCTAGTTAACTCTTGTAGATTTGTTCCTCCAACCCACTATGCAGAAATACTATTTTTACATCTATCTGCTCAAGCTTCATATCAAACAGAGCAACCATGACAAGTAAAACATGAATGGAAGTATGTTTTACAATTGAGGAAAACACTTCATGAAAGTTAACTCCCTCTCTCTGAGTAAAACCTTTTGCAACCAATCGCGCTTTGTATCTAGCATCCCGAATCCCGAGAATCTTTTCTTTTTTCTTGTAGAACCATTTTCAACCTACAATCTTTTGCCCTTTGGGTACATCAACCAGTTCCTAAGTGGTATTCTTGTGTAGAGATTCCATCTCTTCACTCATAGCTGCAAACCATTTATTAGAATTTGGCTAGGAAATTGCCTCTTTGTATGAGACTAGATTATCTCCTACAAACTCTTCCGCTAAACTCAAAGCATAAGCAACCATATCTGAATATGCATACCGTTGTAGTGGTTTGATCTACCGTTCTCTCTCTATCATGAGCTAAATGATAGTTTTGTAGTGAATTGTTTTCCTGCTGTTGATTAGGTGATAATGTGCTCCCATCTGCTTAATCTACCACTTTCTGTTTTCCCTTTGAAACTCGTGAAGTGTCTAGTTCAAACTCCACCTTCTCCTTAATGCCCTGTTGACTGCTTTTGGGCCGCTCTACTTTATTCATCATAGCAAACTCATCAAATGTCACGTCCTTGCTGATAATCATCTTGGAGCTCTTGTTATCATTACACCAAAAACAATAACCATTAACTCCATTTGCATAGCCTAGAAATATGCACTTCCTAGCCCTTAGCTTAAGCTTTCCATCCCAGACATGAGCATAGGCTGGACACCCAAAACTCTCAAATTTATGTAATCAGTAGGAGACCTGGACGAAACTTTTGTTGGTGTCTTCCAGTCCAAAGTAGTTGATAGTGACCTATTCACCAAATAACAAGCAGACCCAAAAATTCTTGGACAATTCGACATTAAAGAGTACGCATTTAGCTCTTTCGAAGATAGTTTTGTTCATCTATTTTGCAGCTCCATTCTGCTATGGTGTATTTACAATTGTGCGATGCCTTACAATTCCTTCCTTATCGCAGAATTTCTAAAATTCCTTGTTGCAGAACTCCAATTCATTGTCAATCCTCAAGCGTTTTATTTCCTTTCCTGTCTACTTCTTGATTAAACTTTTCCATTGCTTGAAGTTGACAAACACCTCATCCTTCTGCTTCAGTATGCACACCCATATTCTCCATGAGAAGTCATATATGAATGTCAGCATGTACCTAGCATCTCATTTTGAAGAAGCCTGAGAAGGCCCCCAAAGATCTGAGTGAATGCAATCCAAGGTATCCTTGGTCCTATGAACTGTAGTGCCGAATTTCATCTTGTTTTGCTTGCCAAGCACATACTGCTCGCAAAAATCCAACTCTCCAATCTTCTCTCCACAAAGCAAACCTCATTTACTCAGTTCTGAAATCCCCTTCTCGCTCATATGCCCAAGTCGCATATGTCACAATCTTGTAGTATCATTGACTAATGAAGAAATCATTTCAGTACCAGAAACTATGATTCCCTGCAATATGTGAAGGCCATTCCGCTTGTCTCCTTTCATGATAAGCAATGCACCTTTGGAAACTCGCAGAACTCCATCTTGAGCTCTGTACTCACAACCATTCTTGTCCAAAGTACCAAGCGATATCAAATTTTTCTTCAGATCTGGAATATGACGCACATCTATTAACGTTCTTACTATGCCATCATGCATTCTAATACAAACTTAGCTAATTCCTGCAACCCTGCAAGAAACATCATTTATCATAAGCACTTTTCCACCATTGTATTTTTGATAAGTGGTAAACCAATCTTCTTGTGGGCACATGTGGTAGGAACGACCACTATCCAAAGTCCATTCAAAGCTTAGTAAAGTTTCAACAACATTGAGAATAAGCCTACCATCAAACTCATCCTCAACAATTCTTGCGACATCATCCCGTTTTTTATCAGAAATTTTACTTGTATCCTTTGCCTTTCCTCGTTCCAGACAATTCTGTTTCCAGTGCCCCTTTCCATTGTACCTAAAATACTTGTCACTGTTTCTAAGCTTGGTTCGGGACTTCGATTGGCCTCCACTCCTTTCCCTTTCTCTCGGTCTCCCTTTCGCCACCAATCCTTCCCTACTTTCAGCATCATTGCTACTCAAGACATGTTTTATCAATTCGTTTAAATTCAATGAGGCATCCTCTATTGAAATCGTATCCCTTACATATAGTAAAGTAGTAACCAAGTGCTCAAAAGATTTTGACAGAGAACATAAGAGAATTAACCCTTAGTCTTCATCTTTAATTTTAACATCTATACTAGTGAAATCCAGTATCACCTTATTGAAATAATCAATATGCCGAGTAATAGATATACCTTTCTTCATCTTCAATGTGTATAACCGCTGTTTCAAATACAGTCGATTCATCAAAGACTTCATCATATAAATACTCTCTAGCTTCTTCCATAAATTTGCTGGCGTACTTTCTGTGGCGACCTCTCTCAGTACGTTATCTGCCAATGATAACAACGGAGCACCATAAGTCTTCATCATAAACTCATCCTTCTCTTCATTTGTCAACATTTTTGGCAAGGAATCTCTACCCTTTAACATTCTTTGTAAACCTTGTTGACATAGAATGGTGTGAACCTTCATCTTCCACAGCCCAAAGTTGTTCTTCCCATCGAATTTCTTTATCTCATACTTCATGGATGATATGAAAATAAATGAAAGAAATGAAGTAGAGTAGGCTTGGAGCGACCGAGAGCTGCAGCGCTAGAAAGCCAACGCCGCAGCGCCGCACAAAGGTCGATGGGCCAATGACTCTTTTTCATGGGTATTTAAGTAGTTTTCTTTCGGGACAATCACAGAGAAATCATACACGAATGATTCTAACTACTTTTGAGATATTTTCTCGAGACAGAGTTTAGAAAAATGGTGTTTGGTGTTCTCGTGAGATTTGTGGGACTCAAAATCTTAATTTGAAATCAATAATATCCTTTCTTTATCTGCTGGATTAGGCACATCGCCAAACCATATTAAATCTTGTTGTTAGTTTTCATTGAATTACTATACTGTTATTTCATAGTTTTCATAATAGATCCTCCTGGGTTTCAACAAATTGGTATCGGAGTTTTTTGTTGGGGCTGCAAGTTGAGATTCAATTTTTCAGAGATGGACAGTATCATTGACAAATTACTTCATGGTTTAAAACCTTAAAGGCAAAGAAAATTTCACTCTTTGGTAAGGAAGGGTGGAGGATCTCCTAATTCAACAACGCTTAGCAGTGGTGTTGAAGAAAAGGTAGGAGAAGCCAACAGATATGAAGGATTTACAACGGGAAGATTTGACTTTGTATTGCGGACAACATTACCAATAATGTTGTGGAAATGATTGGATTTTTTATTTTGGATGCGTAATGCATGTTTGCTCCATGGAGGGTTTATTTTTATTTACTTCAATCATGGAAGATATGTAATTTGTCTTTGTGTAATGATTCTACTTGGAGAGTCATGTGTATTGGAGTGGTAAAAATCAAAATAGTTGTTGGAGTGGTTCGTACTTGAGGTGGTATGACCTATATATGTCCTAAAGACATGAAAAATCTAATATCCTTCAGCCAGATAGATTCCAAGGGCTATGAATATTTGCTGGAGTTAGAGTCATAAAAGCACACATCAAGCTATACGTGTGTATTGGCTGGGATGAGTTAGTTGGTGCTCGGACCTTACTAATTTTGCATGTGCAGTGGTGTCTTTAAAGACCAATGGAATTTAGTTTGCGATGGAGTTATGAACAACTGCTGAGATGAGAAACCTCGCCAAGGTGGAGATTGTTAGTAGCTGACTCAGTTATCTAGAGATCACGTTTGATAGAATTAGGACTCTCTCTTGTATTAGGTTTCCTAGTTCTAGATGAAGTAGTCATATAGTTTTCTCTTATAAATAGAGGTGTTTATTTGATTACTTTATAAAGAGGACACTTATGGAACTCATGAGATTCATAGGGTAGTTAATATGAGTACGAGTGAGGCAATATAAGAGGGTGGAGTGAGTATCTCTTTGGTAGTTATAATAGGGGTTATACAAGGGTTTTTTTGGCTTAAGTTTGGACATGTTAAAGTCAAGGGTTAGCTTGTACGGGAAAAATTCTATCATAACTGAAGAAAGAAAACTCCCATAGAGGTAGGCGAAATTTGTCGAACCACATAAATATGTGTCTATTTTATTTTTTTATCTGTTGGGTATTCTTTTTGTCATCAACTTTGTGAGTGTGATTTGTGGATTCCTGATAAATTAAATTTTGTGCCTAAATTGCTTCTGCTGTGCTTCAACAGATTCCATGTCCCAAGATTTGCACGACATAAAGTTTAAGAATAGGGATTCCAGATGGCTGACTCGAGTAGTTGCGTAGAGGAAGCTGTGGACTTGACAATCGGATGCAAATTCAAGCATGACATTTTGGTAGAAGGAGTTCTTGCCGTACCCACTGCCGACGTACTTGGAGTTTTGGTCACTGTTGAAGGCATCGTACGTAGGTAGCATGGCAGAAGTCGCCGTAGCCCATTTGTTGCCACCTAGGAGTTTAGCCAATGAGGCTTCTGTTTTAGGCATCTAATTCCATTGTTGATTTCAAGACCAAAAGAGTGTTTGACTAAACTTATTTAAAATATTTTATAATTTTTTATATTTTATAAGATGTTAGATCTTATTTTTAAAATAAGTTATTGAAGTGTTTGAATAAAATAAAATTTTGAAGCTTATAAGATGTTAATAATGACAATTTTATAATTAAAATGATTAAAAATAAATGAGTTTGTTAAGATTTTAGAAATAAGTTATGGTCTCCTTACTTTTTTTAAAAGAGCTTATAAGATGCTACCATCTTATTTTAAAATTTTATAAAAAAATTTTAAAAAATATTTTATCAAATACTTTTTATCATCTTATACAATCTTAAATATTTTAGAAAATATTTTGAGTAGTTTATAAACTCACCTCAAACAATTTTAATGGCACTAAGCAAATGGGTTTGGTCTTATAATGTAATGGCATGAGATGATGTTGAAACAACTAGCTGGAACCCAAAGCATATATATAATAGCCATTGGTGGAAAATTATATAATAGTAATGGGAGACATACCTGGTGAAGTTATCCACCCTCCCCTCCCCAAAAAAAACAAAATTTTAGTTATTGAGTTAGTACTTTTTTTTCATTTATATACATGCACATCAGGAATCCGTTAGGATTCCAACTCATGATTTCTCATATTATGTGGAAAACTTATGCCGTTAGGCCACTCGCCTCCTATTGAGTTAGTACTTGTTAATTAATTAGAACTAAAAAAATTTAAAGAGACAAGTTGCAAATAGATTGGACCATGTGTTCTTTCCACCTCGACAAGATATGTCTTCTATTTAGCTTTTCCTCAGTCTTTTTTTTTTTTTGAAATATTTTTGATAGTATAGGATCGAAGAAAAGGACAAAAATATTTCACACATTAAAGGGTTCGATTAGTTGTGTTTTCATTTTTACTTTTTATTTGGGAATAACTTTTTATGTATTTTTATTTTACGTGTGAGAATGCAAATGTAATTGAACTAATAAGATAAAAAAAAATTTAAAAAATGAAATATTGAGTATAAAATTTTAATATAATAATATTAAATATTTTAATATAATAATTTATTCAATCTTTTTATATCTTATTAATAAATTGGATAGAATAAGAAATTATTCTTTGATTTAGTGTGGTTCTTATTATCTTGAAAAGATAAAAATAATTATTATTATTTAATTTTTTTGTGCATTATGTTGACATAAGAGACTATAATTAACAAATATAGAAGGAACTCATTATTTTGAGATGATGGAAAATGAAAATATGATTTAATTAGTTAGTAGGTTTTAATTAGTAAGTATTTTAAGTTTGAAAATAATAGATATATGTATGAGAATAAAAAAAGATAGTACTTTTACTAAAAATGAGCCTAAAAGTTGTATTTTCTTCTTTTAAAGTAGTTTAAAAATAAAAATAACCACTATAAAATATGACCAATCACGACCTAAGTTTTTGTTCGAACTTTTTCAGTTGCTATGAATGCTGCCTTTGCTATTTGGGTCGACCCGTCAGCCATTTCCACTGCCCCATTCATGTTAATGGCTCTAGTTGAGAGAAATGGATGGCCGAAAATGATAGTTGGGGACACAACGCTCTACGAGCATCTGCACAAGCTAGTTGGCGTAAAATCAGAGCAAGAGCTTGAAAACTTGCTCCAACTGCTATGGCAGACCCGCAAAACTGGTTTATCCGGCCCGGAAAAAGCTTCCCTTCAGTCCCTTCTCAAGCTCCCTTCGCCCGGCGATCTTGGCACGGTGAGTCGTCTTTGTACCCTGTGCTGCAAATCTCATTTTCTGTTGCTAATCTGTGGAAGAAAAATGGCGGCTTTGGTCTGAGTAGGAGTGCTGTTGACAATTGGAACCATGGCAGCTATTTTGACTTATCGTGCTAGGGCTTCTAGCTGACTGCTTATTCATTTTACATTTAATTTTGTTATAGGTTTTGGCATCCCTTCGTTGGCTTATTCGGAATTGTGTGCACAAGAACTTAGAAAGTGATGATGTTTTGAAGCTTCTCCCACCTGATCTTCCTCTGGAACTGCAAAGCATGCTTCTTGTATTATTGCAGAAACATCGAAGCCAGTGGAAAGGAGAACTGTCTGAAGAACAGGTAATCTTTCTCGGAATGTCAAGAAGATGAAAATGCGTACTATAATCGTAATTGGATGTGTTATGTTTCTGAAAATTGCATTTGAAAGCAGATTCATGGAATATATTTCTTAGGTTCTAAGAGACATGAGCGATTGTTCAAATATCATGCTATGCTTGTTGTATTGAGGAGATTGTAACTTCATTGAAATTAATCAGAACTAAAAGAAATGAAGAATGTAACCTGCCATAAGTGGTCTGGGAATTTATGAAGAAAGTGATAAGTTTTCTGTTTCTTTTTTACTCCCTGTTTGAGGTAATTTACTTGAAAGTTGAAAGTTAAAGTCATCAATAATTGATTTGTTATGATACAAATAGAGAGTTACAGGCTTTGATGTTTAGTTTAACGAGCAGGAGTCGCTCTATGTTTAAATTTTGGCATTAACGAATGGATTACGGAAGATATTTTTGTTATGAACATTTGCATAAGATCTCAGAGGTGATGGTGTGATTTCTCAATAATCTGGGTAAAATTTGATCCCTGGGGCCTCTCTTTGTATCTGCTCATGATGCTGATGCCATTATGGAAATATTTTTATCGGTTTTTAGTCCTTGATTTACTTTTGATGTGTGCACCTTCAGCAGAATGTATTGGGACAGACCAGATTCTCGCATCAGGTTAATGCTGCTGGCTTCTCAGCACCTTTATTATCTTTTTCCTCTTCAGAGGTTTATGGGTCATTGTTATCACAGCAAGTTGATCCAGTTCCTCAATTCAACAGTCATAATCTTGGAGCGCCAACACCAGTCACTGCTGAAAGAAATGTGGCTTGTTACCCACAGTTAACTCTTCAACATGATACCGTCCCTTCTGAAATGCTGGTATGCAAAAAATTAAGTAATTTTCTGGGTTTTCTTTGAGAGCTAATTTGGCTGTTAGGAAACTCGTCCTCCTACTGCACCTTTAACCCTTTTAATGGATTCTAAACATTATATATTGAATATTGACTCTTCCATGAAAATATATCTCGAATGGCACCTGTGCACTCCATCTTGAAGGATTTACACATCTGCTTTATAGTCTCAATTTCACGCGAAGGATTCAATAATTCTCCATATTTCAATGAAGAGGATATATAACTCTTGATAATTTAGGACTGCCTTGAGGAGGTTTCTTCAGTCTGATGTGATTGAGCCGGATTCTGGAGGAGCCTTTACTTTATTCCAACTTGTTTGCTTGGCTATGTTTTCTTTGTCATGAGCTCTCAGCTGGCCGGGGGCCTTGAATTAAAATTCAGAATCATAATAGATCTAGGTTCTTTCCAGTTATGCAGCACTCTCTTAGTGCGGCAACCCTAGGACTTCTAGGCCCTTGAAGCAGCAGATGAAATTTAGCCAGCTTGTGCTGATGCATATACTTGATTGATGCAGAGAGTTCTTCCGCGGGTGAAATCTATGACTTGGACTGTGGAGAATAAAAGTGTGATCCCAGCTAATCGAGTGGCTATTATTACTCTCAAGGTATGCTAATTAAACAGGCTGTAACAATTAATCTCCACTTCAACTAACCACCAATCTGCAGATTGCAGAATTTGAAATATTAACACGTGATTTGGAGACTATCAAGCGAAAAACATGAAACTGCAACACTGTTCGAAAATCGCAGTCCTGTGATCTTAACATCGTGTTTATATGTTATCTACTCTACCTTATTACTCTCTTGCTTATGAGAAACTAGGGGAAAAACACACTGAGTTCAGATATTCATGTAGTCTGTTAATGCATTAGACTTTCCATTTCTTCTTCTTACTTCTCCCTCTTGATAGCTGCAAGATTATACCAAGTCTCCTTCGAACGAGATGGAAGTGAAATTTCAACTTACAAGAGACACACTTGAGGCAGTGTTGAGATCAATGACCTATATCCATGAACAATTAGCAAAATTTGTAAGTGTAGTAATATCTCATTGTCATTATACAGGAATCTGTTAGAGAAGCTTTGTAATGTTTCTGTTTTCATATCTCGATTGTTTCTAAAAGCTGAAATGAACTAGGAGAACGATTAATTTCGAGGAGTAAAAGGTTGTTTCTCCATCTTTATAGCCATTTTTCGTGTCTAAGTGATGTGTTCGCTGGACTTTCTTTGTCAGGTGAAATCCTCTTCAGCGCCATTGAGGAAGAAACAAAAGCAGTAGGGATTTGAACCCTCAACAGATGGTTCGTGGCCACAGGCTTTCGGACATCTCATCACAGGCTCGACAGGCAACCGATAAAGTATATCATCAACAACAGAACATCTTAAGAGCAAAAGTTACTCGTTTTCCTGCCATATATCAAGCAACAATTTCCTTGTAAAATGTGAAAGCAATTTGTGAATTAAACGCGCAATTGTCCATCTCAATGCATCTTTGCATGGTACACACACACACACAAAAAAAAGATTTATGATTTCACGGATGCAAAGGAGGGCTATGTACGACGAAAGCATTTTGTAAACATTGTAAGAAATGCATCACAAGAAAGACAAGTTCTGACCTCACAGCTTCATTGCCTTTAAAAGCTGCAAAGCGGGCAAGTTGGTGTATTCGATCAAAATTCTTTTGAGCCATTGCCTTTTTGTCGAATATTGCGTCTGATAAAACAACTGACGAGGCGCCCTGATCAATATATTGACCCACTGAATCTGTGTTCAAATTAAGATATCAATACAAAATAACAATGGTGATGACTAAGAAGAGAGATGTTACAGATAATCATCATGAAGATTAATCTTTGTCTGCTTTGTCTTTTTGTCATCCATGAACAACAAATTCCTACCCTTATTTTTTCTTCTTTGCGTAATTTCTTCTACCTTCTTAGTTTCTATGGGTGGGTATTTGAATCGAATACATATGAGCTATGATGAGTTAAGATGTTCGAAACTCATACAGAAGTTGCCTTCAACCTGAGATTAATAAGAGAATATCATAGCAAATGGAGAAGTAACTATATTGCACATAAGAAAAGAATATGTTTCAGCTTTCTAACCTATTGTTATGCCTTGTGATGCTACTATTGGGATATGGGGAAACGGCTTCTTCAGCGCTGCTATATAGTCAACTCCACCTAATGCAGAGACGGGGTACACCTGTTAAACAAACAGGAAGGAACACTCAAGTCATTTGAGACTGCCTAATATCTACACACATACATGCCATTCACGATACATACAGCAAAAAAAGATAAAGAATCTAAGACATAAGCTTATCACAATAAGAGATCCCTGTTTCCCAAAATGAAGATTTTTGTAGAGAAATTTTTAAACAAAATACGTTGTGCAGAGTTTAAGAAAGTCATTTTCAAGCTTTGATGACAATCAGAAGGTCTATGAATGCATGAAGGTATCATGAATGGACTTGTCAAAGCTACGTAATAAAAAAAGAAGATTACTCACCTTGACGATTTTGGCACCAGCATTGAATGCGAATAATATCTGCATGATCATAGAATTAATTCAGTGAACTTCTCATTTCTTCTAATCCACATAGGAGAGGGGATTTTAGAGTTTCAAAGAAGACGCCAACAAAACCGTATAGCATCAATCAATTATTTGAGTTATTATTATACTAAGAATAAAGGCAGTTTAACATGATCTTGTATTAAGAACGGCAAATGCTAATCTCAAGGGAGTCCAATGGGAATGGAAACAAAGTAAACTTAAGCATACCTCTGTTGGGGTCATTGCTCCAGGTATATACAGAGCCTGATCCTCTGCAACATCATCTAAGATGTCCTGAGACCGTCAAATGTATTAAATTAATTAAGAGATGCCCTTTGGGCCAAAGATTATCACATATTTGTCTTCATAGACAAAGCGCCTCAAAAGTAACACCACAAAAGGAACTGACTGATGAACCGAATAAACAGTGCCATAAGATTGACATAATAACAGTATTTGATACCTTCACCATTGCAGGACTCATTAGGAACTTAGCTCCAAATCTTAATGCATCTTTGGCATCTGCTCTATATAAAACAGTTCCAACCTACAACATCCAAAAATACAAGGCGTTTAAGACAAAGTGGACCAAATTGCAATTTTCCAAAGTAAAACTGTCTAAGTTCATTATCTTCATGTTTATTTTAATAAAAAAGAAAAACTGTTCATAATATCTAATGTAGAAAAAGTAGGGATAATTATAACTTGTCAATTAGTACCAAAGTTCAGCATGAGTAAACATAGCCTTTGATGCCCACAGGACAACATAACTGACTTTTTCTAAGGCAGAATTAGGAATTTCACTGTCTTCAATTGGTTGTAGGCCAGAATCGTCATCAACTATTTCAAAGATTCTTATGTAATGTCCAGCGAGGTAATGAAGAATAATATTCCTTCCTCATAAACAGAAAAGAATATAGGAGATGATCATACTGCTACTCCTTATGTAGAATCTATTTTAGATGTCATCTGCAATATTCTTCATCCATCCTTATAAAACATCATACTAGAAACTATGCAAATAAGGTATCGTAATCCAAGAGTGGAAACATTGAATTCATAATCTGCTTGAAAATTACTTACTCCTATTGATGCAGAAGGATACTCTTGGACCAAACATTCCAAAGCCTGTGTAGAAATAAGTAAAGCATATTGCCTGATAAATTTCCAGGACCAATTTGTGAAAAAGGCAAGAGATTAAAATTCTACATTTACCTCAAAAACACCTGAGGTGGACATTGTGATTTCCAACTGCAAATTGAAAATCATGACATCTGTCAGACCACTCCAAGTCATCTGAATGAAGTTTCAAAACTTTTCGGGACTCAGAAAGAATGAGTTCCATTAAGTTCATTTTCTGTTGTTAGCCTTTCCTATAAAAGAAAATTCTATTTTTATCATATTCCCTTAATTTACACGAGAAATTCAGAAAGTCGAAAGTTAAGGATGTCAGGTTTTGCCTTGGTGACATGTTTTCATTCCCTCAAAATGAAACCAAATATTTTCCCCTTAATAGTTCTTCTTTTCCCCAAAAAATTCTAATAATTTTAAATCATTGCATCGTCCAAAAATCTTAATATTTATGTCTTCCAACCATTATCTTAATATAAATAATGTATTTTTCAATCACTATATATATTAGTAAAACAACATGTATAATAATAATAATATAAAAGTTTGACGGGAGACCATTAATAATACAAAAGTTTTAAAAGAATTTACAATAGAATAAATTCCCCCCTAAAAAATAAAACCAAGTATACTTTACACTTCTCAAATACTTCCCCCCAGATATCCTACCAAAGACTCAAAAATAAAACCAAACATTGCCTCTAACACCACTTCAAAACTCAAGGGAGGATTAGTAGAAGCTTCTCACTTCTCACCACAATATAATCAATTCTCTTCACACTACAACATTTTATGTTATATGTCAAACTATTTGTGCTTCCAATTAATATAAATTCAACTATTTTTGCATTGAACTATGATGGTCAAATAAGATGGATATAAAACTTACAACTAGGATTCCTCCTCTAAGTGCTGCACGTGCAGCTTCAATTGCTACCTCTGCACTAAAACAGAACAATCAACAAATTAACTAAACAACAATAACAGCCCAGAGAAAAAGAACAGAACTTTTTTCATCCAAGCACATAACAATTTACAGAAACCCCCAATATCTCTAGTTGCATGCGTTGCAGCTGTCTAAATAATCTCTTCTACATGCAAAACAAATGAATCTCTTCCAACTACAAGAACTAATACAAATTGATGAGAAGTCTAATACATATATGTGTGTGTATGGGTATAAAAGATCGACCTTTGGGCCCGAAGGCAAGCAATTATGCCGGAATTCCGAATATCCAACAAAACTCTGTCGGCAACACTATTGGGATAAACAGCGATGGAGTTCTGGTGGGAATTTTTACAGCGGAAATGAGAAGAAAATGTTTTACAGTAGGAATGTGGAGAAGCTACTGGAATAAAGGGATTCATCTTTGACGAAGGGAAGGAGATATTGAGAGGCCAAATGCTCCGGCTGCTCGCGACGGCCATCATGCCCCCTGCTTGCTATCTCTATTCACTCAGCTATATCTTTTGGAACCAACAGACAGAGCTTAGTGCACGAGGACCAAGATGGATAGATATGTATTATCAGAAGAATAGCCTAAATATCTTTTGTAGTTTGGTTTTAAGATCATCTCTAAAATTTTAGATAGTGTTGATGTCATTTTTTTTGCCAATTTTCTAACGACAATTTTTGATGAATAAGGAACCTTTTTAATCATTAACTTGTATTAATTAAAGTTCTAGTTTTATTTTTAAAATTATCGTTCAAATATTGAATTTCGGATACTATTTAAGTGTGTTATTAAATTTTTTTATTGCTGAATGATCATTTGACCCAATAACATAAATTTCAAATATAAAGTGTGGGGTTAAGGGTTTAAATTTAATTAATTTTAATAAAAAAATCTTTTTTACTGTCAAATATTAGATCTGACTCTATTTAAATTTCCATGAATTGTCTCATTTAAAACTTATGAGGGTTAAAGATTCAAAAAGTTGTCAAGTGTTTTTTGATCTAACGATAAGTGAAGTCGGAGTTCAAATGCAGCCGACATTTATTTTATGTATATAAATAATTAATTAGTTACTTGATAATAATATCTATTTCCAATAGCTTATGCGTTCGGTAGCCCAAGTGACTTGATCTTTGCCACCAATGGAAGAGGCCCTGTATAAGCATATTGGCAAGCCCAAGTATGGGAAGCAATATGGCTTTTAATTTGCTTCAAACGTGTCATGGCCCGAGCCCCACGAGTCAACTGGATGCGAAAATTGCTTCTAAACCATTGAATGCATTTTGAAATTATGCTCTAATCAACTTATTTAAAAAAAAAAATTCAATGGATGCATATGAGTTTTTTTATCAAAACTTAGAGTTATTCGGTCAAAACTTATGTAATACACTTTCTTTTAATATTTAATCAATGTGGGATGGGGTATTACAATCATTTATCCTTTAGAATGCAACGTCCTCGTCGTTGCGGCGTGATATTGATTTAGGATCAGTCACCAAGCGTTGGAACTTTAGATGTGGCTTCTACAAGATCAATAGGTGGCTCTTGTACATGTAAATTATCCCGCAAATTAAAGAGGTGGCTCCCATACACATAACACTTTGTCCCATATAGTGCTTAGCTCTCAATATTTCGGCTGGTGATGGCTCTGGTACTATCTATCATAGTTCGGGCCCATGAGCCCATTGAATGTGAGAATCGCCTCCAAACCCACTTGGTGCATCCTAAAATTAACTGTAATCTACTTGCCAAAAAAGGATATCCAATGAATATATGTAATTTCTTTAGCCAAAGCTTATATAAGACTCTTTGTTTCAATATTTAGTTTATGTGGGATGGGGCGTTACAAAACCACATGAACTTCCAATCATGTGCATTACAAAACCACAAACTTCTAATCATGTCCAAGACAACATGGAGAAAATATATATGTATATACATATATATATATAAGATTGACGTCTTCATAAAACTTAGAGCGGGCATTGCAATGAATGAACTTTGTTGGCAAGAACAACAACTTGCCGAACGCATAAAACTAGCTTGATGCAATACAATTACTATCAAACATACCTCATATTATAAAACTTATAAGCTAAGACTATATATAACCCCCCCTCCCCCCACAAGTACATACTAAGATCACTTCAAATCCATCAAATTGAGACAACATTAGTTTGCAATCATGTCTAAGAGTAACATTTTGCGAATAGTTTTTGCGCTTTTCATGGGTTTCGCACTTTGTTGCTACCTTATAAATGATTCTTTAATATATGATGTTTCAGCAGGCAGTAACTATGACTCAAATGATACGTCTGTTTACTCCAATGTTCAATCATACAACAATGAGCTTGAAGATGTTGAAGTCCTCGACCGCTCCAGTGAGTGGGCACAGGTTGATGGTCTGTCCGGGAAGCCCCACAGGAGGCTACAATGTGTTTGTAGGTGCGGTTGTTGTGGAAGAAATAATTGTAGTCTCTGCTGTCTCTTGCTCAACAAAAATGGAACAGCTTGACTATGATCTTGCATTGTGTTTGTTCTACATATATACAAGCATTATATATTTCAATAAATGTTTTCTGAATTAAGAATGTGTGCAACACTTAAATCAATGTTGCATGGTGTTTCTTAAGGTTATTTTCATATAAAAGGACTAGTCCAATAAAAACATGTTGAAATATATGGAATTTACATGAATTGTAAGTTGATCCCATATGATTCAACTATTTCTATGTGAATTCAGCCAAATGACTCAAGACTTTCGAAGTATTTCCTTAGCTTGTTTATTGGTAACTTTTGAAGTCTTATGATGTTTATGTTTTCTCATAGTCATATGTATTGATCATATGTTGTAGTTTGGAGAGATTATATATATTACTCTTATTCAATTAAAGGATCCAATTATCTTACCAAGCAAATTCTAGACTGAAAACCTTGAACAAATCAAAACTTGTGCTAAATTTCATTATCTATGACTTCTAACAAAACCAGAAGCACTACAAAGAATTATAGCTAATTACGGTTAATTCGTAGTTGATACAAAAGTTTCATAATTTTAACTACAAAATTCGGTTAATTCATAGTTGATACTAAAATTTCATAATTTTAACTACAAAATTGACCCAACTGTTAGATACTTTCAAAGCCAACTCTCGCTATATCTAATATGTAGCTGATAATTATTCTTTTTTTTTTATATACATAATTTTCATACAGATAATACATAACTAATTTATTATGATTCAAACATTAATCCTACTAATTAATAGCTAATATTTTTTAATGCTCGCTATGAAATTAACTTTATAGTAATTTTTCCAACAAATATCTAAGTTTTTGATAGTGAAGAAATTTAGAAGATGTTTAAAAGTGAGCTTGTATGCTTTTCAAATATTTACACTCGTTCGGCAAATTTTTTCTAAGAATAGCAATTCATAAGCTGTCAAAATAAGATTTTAATATCTAATAAACTTATTTAGAATTATTCAAGTTATTTTTTAGATTTTAACAGAATTTTTTTAATTATAAACATATTAGTTAAATATTTACATATGAATATCAAATTCCCCAATGTATCAAATTTCCCAAGAATTTATGAAATGTTTTCACGTATTCGGTAAAAAATGTTGTTTTGAAAGAAATGCATTTTAAGTCTCAAAACATAAAAGATTTGTAAGCTTGGTGTCATACTCTCGAAAACATTTAAATTTAGTAGTCATTAACAATTAATTAGTCACATAAATAAAATACGTATTATCAATATCAAGGCCATTAAGTTGTGCTAATAAACATAAATGATGCTAAATAGCAGGCCCGCTTTCCAGCAATACTGGGCTGAAAATATAAAGATCGTAATCCAGATTTAATAGGCCCAAGAGCCCATTATAATATCACCGTAGAGTGCCGCAGTTGCCAATTGTACCTTGTGTACAATTGTACCTTTCTTCCAGAAATAAACCAATGGTCGAATCAAAGAGAAGACTTCGGATAGGCTTTATAGCTTCCTTTGATTCTGGAGAAAGAAAGCACTAAGGCAGAAGATTGAAGAGCAAGCAACGTAAGACAAAGCAAAACGGCGTTTGCTCTTGTTCCTCTGCTCGTAAGTGTTCTTTTCGATTTCGCTGTAATTTTTTACTGTGCGTATACCAATTTCTTGATCGCTATTTTTTCAGCTGACAGACGCCGTTTTGAACTTCGCATTGAGTTGCTGATGACTTCTCGAACGCTGCGTAGAAGGGTTCAGCATGGAGATGTTGATGGGGGGAGGTACGGTCGTTTTGAATCTTCTGGGATCGATTCTTTGAGCGAGCCATTGCTGGGAAATCCAGATTACGGTGATAATTACCGCTCTGAGGTGAAAGAATTTTCTCAAAACTGAAACTTTTAAATTGGATTTGATTTTTCTTTTGAATTTTCGTTTGTTTAAATTATGATTAGGAGCAAGCGCCCACGGATATTTTAGATGAACAACGAAGTAAAGAAGGCCTACATTGGATGATGCTTTTCTCGCATATCATCATACAGTGGGCGCAATGGTTAGGTGTGATGTTACAGTAGTTTTTGTTTCTTGATTTCGTAACAAAAAAGTTAGTTTTTTACTGGTGTATTTGTCACAATTCTTGCTTTGGAGTATTTGGGATGTGGACTATGGACTGGGGAGGTGGTAGAGTAAGATAAATCAAATGGAAGTACTTCATTTTTTGAATAATATAGTTGTTTTTCCTTGGGAAGGTGAATTAGCTCCTCCGCTGCCTATTCATTTTCTCATTGTGGAATACGCCTATAGATGGCTAAGGTGCGTTTATTTGTTGATTTTTTTAGGGACGCGTGCATTTGCAAATATCCGAATGCATTACATTTTTTAATTCAAAAGTGGTCACCATACATTGAAATTTTGCGTCTATTTATCTAAATTAATGAAGTGGTTAGTTATTTGCATTTTGGTGACTTTTACAAGCTCACCAGACCAACCTATTTGCCAAAAGATTAGCTTAACTTCAGCGCAGAAGGTACATCATAGTTGGATGCCAAAAGATTTGAGGAGCATCAAAAGTTTTGGAGAAATATAGTGTGTATGTTTCAGTGTGATATAGCTAGTATTGGTTTAGTTAATCAATCATTTTATCTTTTCCTTCTCCAGCTAATATTGTCCTTGGATCTGGGTCACTGATTGGACGAATTTTACCATTTATTCCGGGCACTCAGAACGGAGCAAATGGCAACCTTCAACCTGTTTTACTTAGTCCATTGCAGGTATCGTATGGCAATTTCATCGGCCATTTCCAAGATTGTGGATTGTTGATTTCTTTTATCTAATTTTCTTTTCCACTTCTGCTTTGTACTAAGGAAATGAGTAATTTAGTTCCCATCTTCCTAGGATGTAATTTTAATTTTCTTGGTAACAGTTTGATTAAAAAAAATACAGTTTTGGACATAATGGAAGTGGTCCCCTGACCAACCAAGTAAAACATGAATATTCACTTTCATATACTGCATAAACCATTTTTCTTGCATACTTGTGCATTTGTTTTGTGTGTATGGATGTCACTGTACAACCTCTACAGATGTGTTATCTTTGAGTGGTTGGAACTTTGGTAGCACCAATGTTTTACTTGAAGAATTTCTGTTTTTTAGTTTCAATATTTCTACTAAACCTCAGAGGTTTGTAAATTCACCACATTCACAAGATGAATTCATTGATGTTAAATGGCTATGCTTGCGAACCTCAGACAGAGTAGTCTGGTTGAAATACTGAAGGGATAACTTATAAAGATGGAGTCGTCGTGGGGTTCATATGAAAATTACAAGGGACTTCTTTTGTGAATATGGTGCAATGTGAATCTTGAACGTGTCTCTCCGTTATTGATAGAGAAAAGAGTTTGTACAGCTAGTGGAATGCTCAAGCACAATGGATCATAATAACAGTATACTAGTATACATTAGATCAAATGTATTTATTGCTTATTATTGTTAGCAACTTATATATTTGAATTATTCAGTGTGGTATTGCAACGATGTTATCTTTAACAGCTACATTTTTTACAACAGTTTATGTTTCCTACCTTTCAAATTTTCATCTGTTCTTCCTTAGTTTTGGGTAAATGTATCAGTTTTTATCTTTGATTGTTCGAGTTGATTTGGAAATAGGAAGCAAGGCTGCAATATCTAAAACAGAGGCTGGCAATTCCATTTGATGGTGCTTTTTCAGAGCATCAAGTATGTATATCCCTCCATTTTCTGAAAAAAGATATGTTTTTTGACTATCCAAATGTTTGTATTTATATCATTTTATATCGACTCAGTGCATTTAGATTTCCTTTTGTGCAAAAGACAACAAAATGATGATTCCATATCATGAATGGCATGAAAATCAACAAAATTGTAATATTATGTGCATATTGTCTGCCTGAAAGATAATTCTTTCTCTGTATCTGTCTTGATTTGAATATCTTTGTTTCTTTTTTGAGTTGTCTACAAATAATTTCCTAAATAGTAATTTACTTTCGAAACCGCTAGAGTATGTGATGTGTGCATATTTATTTTTAGTCCTGCTTTTTATATAATTAAAGCTGTAAAGATGCATAACTATCTCATGATCTGAATTCTCATCCAAATGTTTGTGCCAACTCGTGTAGAAGCTTTTTTTGGGGTTGGAGGGAGCATAAAGTTATTTGCATGTTTTTGTTTTCAGATATTAAGTCGTACTAGAAAGAGTTTTGTAAATATGTTTCTCTTGAGAGTTTAACTTGTCACATGGATTATGCTTTTCAGATATCTGTTGGCTTTACCATGGAGTACTAAATATATCTGTGTTTATTTTGTTCTTCTCCTATCTTGTATGGCTACTTGTAAGTCATTCTTGCTCAAATTATCCATGAGGACCATGACTGAGATGAACCTGAAAAGAGGTAGGACGGTAACCATTTGAACTAGATTACCCAATATGTGATCTCATTTAACATATAAGTGAAATAAATGGTTTCACTTCAAAAGTAGATGTAGATGGAAATTATAAGAGTTGCTCCCACTTTAATGAGGGAGTAAAAAGGTATTACGTGTGGATTTACACTTGGTTTGAAGTTTATCTTATAGCTTTTATATAGAATTCTGACATATTAACTATTGTGTATTCCTGTGAGTGCAATCCATGTTGGAAATACAGTTTGTTGAAGAAAAGTTTATTATATTGATCCTGACCAATGACTGTATGGAGTTTTATTGTTTTAGTTGGGCCTGTTAGGGATTTTGTGTATAAAAGGCATTTTGGTTACAGAACTTCAGTTGGTAGTTGACAAGGAACCATTGAGATTGTGTACGTAAGTTTCTGAGATAAATTAGATTCAGCTTTTAAAATTGATTATTTCTTTATCTTGCCCTTTTGCTTCTTTTGGTAGTTTAATAGAGAAACACAATAGTGTTTAAACATGCATCAACATTGATATTCTGTTTGCAGAATGCTCTTAGGCAGCTATGGTGTTTAGCTTATCAAGATAGACCACTTCCATCTCTTAAATCAGAGCTTTGGAAAGATATGGGTTGGCAGGGATCTGATCCATCTACAGATTTCAGGTTTGTGGTAACATGTGATTAATTCAATGGGACATGTGTATTAAGTGTATTTATTTGGAAACTTATGGCCAAAATGTTCAGGGGTGGAGGATTCATATCATTGGAGAATCTTATCTTTTTTGCCAAGACATATCCGGTTTGTAGTTCTTCTTCTTCTTGTTTTTTCTATTTTAATTTTTTACCTTGCATTTACATGGCTTTTTATTGGGATTTTCTTTTATTGTTTGTCTGAACTGAAACAACTGCTCAGATTTCAAGAAAATACAGGCTTTTATAAATGAATTTTATATATATTTTTTAAAAATCCTGTAAAATCAAAAGTTTTGTAAGATTACAATAAAGTGTGAGCTGGAGCTTCTAGGCACACCTTCTTTAATTGTTTCTTAAATTAAATATTTAATTTTGTCGTTTAAATTTGTCGCTCTACAGTCTTAGGTTTCACCTGTTTCATGCCATGCTGATTATTGTTAGCTAATATTTTCTGGGTTTTGTTAACCTTGAAGAAGCATAAGAAGATTTACCTGTGTAACAATTTCCAAGTTGATTATGTAAACTTAATTTTCGTCTTCCCAGATTGATGGAAAAAAGTAAATTATATTCCATTTTTTAAGTTTATACTGTTTCTCACCCTGACAGGAAGCATTTCAAAACCTATTGCACAAAAGAGATGGAGACAGGTCCGAATGGGAGTATCCATTTGCTGTGGCTGGCATCAATATCACGTTTATGCTGGTGCAAATGTTAGATCTTCAGTCAGGTGCCGAATTTCTGACAAAATAGTCATGCACATGTATACGGTTCTCTTATATATTATCCATCTTTCCGGCCAAGGATGTCATGGTTGGCTTGTTTATATTGCCATTAGAAGCATTTCTGGGACATTGACTGACTATGCTAAAGTGGCCATCAATAACAATTTGATTAAGAAAAATTACACATTTTGCAGAACTAGGAAAAGATATTATACTGAGATCCATTTGCCTTTTCCTTTCAGCACATGTTTGTTAAAATGTTAACAAGAGTTCTTGCAGTAATTTACAGAAAGGCAAGAGTGCTGTGGCTGAAATATTCAACGCTTTAATGTTTCGAAATGAAATTCCTGTGCAGGGAAGCCAGGCACTATGGCTGGACATTGCTTCCTGAAATTGCTAATCGAAGATGAGATGGCTTTTGACAACCTTTTCTGTGTTGCCTTCACTATGTTAGACGCACAATGGCTTGCAAAACGTGCTTCATATATGGAGTTTAACGTAAGAACACATCCCTCTTATCTATCTAGTTTAGGCCTTTTGTCCTAGAAATCAGTTTAATTGCCTTTCATCTCGTCTCAATCAGTAATGAAATCCATAATTCTTTTTTCTTAATAGGATGTCCTCAAGTCGACAAGATCACAGCTAGAGCGTGAGCTTGCACTGGAAGATGTGTCAAGTGTAAGAGATTTACCAGCTTATAATCTGTTGAAAAGATGATTAATGATACATCTAACATAAACTATTAGATAATCCTATATTTTTTCTACTAGGGATGAAAGTTCATAGTTCCAGAGTTGTAGTTATAAATCTAAGAAACTGTTGTTCAGACCAAAGTTGTAAATTTTGCTGTACCAAGTTGATGGATCATGGTAGATGAGTCCTACCCTATGGCATAAGAATGAATTTTGTTTTGAACAACTCCCTTTGGTCCTTGCTTTCTTTGGGTTGCGGTGAAGAAATTTAGACACTGTTTGGCCGAAAGATTTTAGAAATCCTACATCTTTGATATTTCATAAGATGTTTTCAAAAAACAAAATGTTAAATATTTAGACTATTAAATATTTTAACACTAAGGTTTAAACAATTTTCAAACATTTTACAAGTTTGTATCTTTTGCAAAATGTTTTTGCTTTTTATAAGAAGTATGATATTATTTTAATATAAGTTTTTGGATAACATATTTGACAACTTATAAGGTGTTTCAAGATAGGGTTTGTGATAGATAAAAATGATTTGATCTATTGATAAAGTGAGAGTGGGATCGTACAAAATTTAATGGAGATATTTCAAGTACTTTATGTGTAAAAATAAAATAAATTATAAGATATTATAAAAATGCATAGCAAACATCTTTTTCTTTTTTAATTTATTAGTTCATTTTTTAAAAATTTTACCACATGTATATTATTGAAAAAATATAGTCTACCAATATAAGATCAAGAGTCCATTCTGATCAGAATAATTTGGAGCCAAGATATTTATCCAAGATGATCACACTAAATGTTGATCTACTGACTACCTTCGAATATTTAAGCATTATTAGAATTCTATTTATTCTCATTTGATTATTCCAAATACCACCTTGTGAAATGTGTTGAAATTTTAGATATTATTTAAAAAATATAGTCTATCAGTATAAGATCATGAGTCTATTCTAGCCACAATAATTTGGAGCCAAGATATTTATCCAAATGAGTCCATCCCAGCCACAATAATTTGTAGCCAAGATATTTATCCAAGGTGATCACACTAAATGTTTGATCTACTGACTACCTTCGAATATTCAAGTATTATCAGAATTCTATCTAGTCTCATATGACGATTCCAAATACCACCTTGTCAAACGTGTTGAAGTTTTAAATACCTATATATAAATAAAAAATAACATTAACAAATGTAATAAACATGTTAAAAATCCTCGTATTCAACATAAAAAATATCATTCCTATTTTACCTCTTCATCCCAATTTGTTCTCCATATCATGAACCCCAGTGAAAGCGTCTGAGTCACAACTCCACTAGTCATTCCAAGCCATATACCCTATGAAGTCAATTATAACCAGATTAGGCACCTCAAATTTTATTTTAAAAGGAAACACAAGAAAAAACTTCACATTAGCCACTCAAAAAGTAATTAATAGTATGACATATAGTTGCAGTCTAGGGATGTAAATGAATTATGAATTATGCTAGCTCGCGAGTCTAATGAATTGGTTCAAAAAATGTTTGAGCTTGAACTAATTTTGTGTAAGTTTCGAATTGAGTTCGAGCTAAATAATTTTTATTTGTAAAGATCGCGAGCCTTGAACTCGAATTCGAGCCTACAACTTGATGAAAAATTTGAGCTTAATGAATCGAGCCAAGCCCAAAAGCTTGAGGCTTAGTTTTCTTAGCTCGTCGAGTTCAAGTTCGAGCTCAAGCTCAGTTCATTTGATTCGAACTCGAGCCCAAATCCAAAAAATTAGCTTGACTTGGCTCAACCCATTTACTTCCCTACTTTAGTCGGTAAATGGTTTTTTCTTAGCACAGGCATAGGTTGTGTTACATTAAATAAGTATAATACCTGTACTTGAAGATGAGCCACATATCCAAGTACAATTCCAATAGGAAGTCCAATTACATAGAAGCAAATTAAATTGATAAACGCAACCTTTGTTTGCAGACCTGCTCCTACGGCCACACCTGAAGAAAAAGGATGAGATCTTGAAGGACTTCTAGAGGTCCATAACCTGCATTATGGGGTTGGCTATGTTCATTTTAATCAGAAAACACAACCAAACTAACCTGAAAGAACTGTGAAAATGCTGCCAAGCAACACTGTGAATGCGAGTAGAAGAGAAAGATCAGACACGCTCTGCACGACTTCCTCTTCATTTGTGAACAGATATCCGATATTCTTGCTGAAAACCAAGCAAAGAAGCCAAAAGAATAGCCCTATGGAAAGTGAAGTGCTGATCAACACTTTGATTGAAAATTTTGCGGCATTGGCATCTCCTCGCCCAAGCTCATTTGCGACCCTCATGCTGTTTTCCAGAAACAATTACAACTGATTCAAGTTGTTTTTTTCCGAACAAAAGATAACTGCAGAACAAGAAAGGGATTTCGGACATTCCATGCAGCAGCCATAATGCCGATGAAGCTATTGATTATCCAGCCTTGTATGTTAATGCTGAAAGGTTTTCAACTTTTATCAGCAGAGATCTTGTTTGTATGCAGGAAGATACAGAACAAGCTTTTCATGACGACGTACCAAATAGAGAAGGCAGATATGGCAACCTTTGCATTTTTCATGTATCCAGCCAGTAAGACCAGAATAGCGTAGTACCACAATTCCAAGCTACAAGACGACCAAGAAGAAAGAATATGCAAACTAGTATAGAAGAACAAGGAAATATGATAAGTCTAAGGTTGTAAGAAAGAGATTTACCAGACCATCACACCAAATGATATGGAGAGTTTCACTACTGGCAATAAGTCCTTCACTGCAGCAACAGTGAATCCTTTCCATGTATCATGGCACCAACCGCCAAAGATGCACACAAATTCTCCAAACACAACAAACCAAGAAGATATGCAGAGTGCACCCATGGCACCAGGGATTCCAAAATCAAGAACATTAACAAAAAGCCAAGATAATAGAATGTGGATCGCGAATTGCATGGCCGATAGCCACGCGATGATCGTGTTCTTCTGCTGTGCTTGTAAATACATTTGTATCGTCAAGCTAAAAATGGCACCACAGACGAAGGGAATGAACCACAAGGAAATATATCCAGCAGATTTTGCAATAGCTTCTTCCTCGCCAAGTAGGTTAAATATTGGCGCTGCAAAGATGAAAATAGGAAGTAAAATTATTAGCGTGATGAGATCAATAAACCATGATTTTTGCAGGTAAATGCCCATCATATGGTACTGTCTCGCCCCAAATGCTTGGCCACAAAGAGTTTCTATTGCACTCGACATTCCAGTCTGTGAAACATAAGATAAACTAAGAGAAGTAAATAGAAAAAGAAAATAAGTTTATGTCAAAGAACAGGAGCATAATGGAATGATACTGCTGATTTCCAATGAAGTCTTAACGTCTAGAAGTCCTTTTCTGATCAAAAGAAACTAAGCCCTACATCTAAATCTCAACTTGCCAACTTTGTGGCTTTATCCTCAGGCTAAATATGGGCAATTCTTTTGTCTCACAGCTTCTATACAATCACTAAATTGATCCAGCATATCCTTTACTAATTGAGGATTTCTTGTTAGTTCAGCAAACAAGCCTACATGAAAACCTTTTAGAGAAGGAAAAAAAAAAAAAAAAATGTTATATGACCAGTATAGTGGCATATAACAAACTATACATGTGTATATGTCCAAATGTAACTATAATCAGTGCATCTTTCAACTGCCCTTACTTCATTAGTATTACCAGTAGTCCATTATAATTATCACAATAGGAAATCTGAGATTTAATATACAAAGATAACAGAGAGAATACGACAGCGACGATTTGATTCTTGAACCGTACAGAAAATCTTTTGTTAAGTAACAGTGGAAAGTTATTTAATATAATCGTGAATTGTGATGCTAAAAATGACAACTTAAGGGAATTCCTTACAAGGACATCAAGCAGGGAGTTACCAGTATCCCATTCACAAATTGAACGCTTAAGGTTTGGACGAGAGCATAACCAGCACGGTCCACTGAACTTATGTGTCCAATAAACGACTGTGTCAAAACTATGGTTCCGAATGAACTCACTCTTGAAATAACACTTGGCATTGCAAACTTCCATATCTTCTTAGATTCTTCGAAAATTCTTCCCTTCGAAACACCTTCTTGTTCTGGTTTTGAACCGAGTAGACTCTGTTGTATGCTATTATCCTCCATAGCTCTATAATCATAAATAAGGACCCAAAACATGGTTATTATCATAGAAATAAAACCTTTTCCATAAAAAACAGTTACACAAGTGAACTCACCTGAACCAGAAAACTAAGGCCTTTTCTTTTTGCAAGATTTCTTCTTTCAGATAAAGTGATTTTTGCTTTTCACTATCAGATCATCAACTTTTTAAGCCTCAGCATGCTCCTTTGGTAGCCTTTTGTGATTAGTTAAATTTCAATCCATCATAGCATTTGCTTTCATAAATTCAGTTCCTCTTTGTCCCTACAAAGTATGAAGCTATTCATAAAAGTAAACAAATAACAAAAGTGTGACTGGGAAAAAGAAAAAAAGTTGAATATTGGCAGCAAAACAGTTCAACCCTTGTGGTTAATCAACATGATAAAGAAGAAAACCCCACCATTGCAAGGAAAGTCAAAGATGAATGACTGCAGCAGTATCATTACATTAGGTAAAGAAAAGCAAGAGGGAAGACGAAGACTACTAACATCCAAGAACCAATCATCAATCAGGACAAATACTCAAGCTATTACAGTGGCTGAGGCAACTTACGATCCAAAGTTCTGCTGTCCAAAATTTAAACTATCAAATGTGAAGCTATAACAAGATAAGATTGTTCCTCCAGTAAAAAAGCTTTCGTTTTTTTTTTTTTTTTTTTAATATAGCAATCACTTATACTGCTGCAAGAAAGCCTATACTGAGCTGCATCACACAGTGGGAAGAACAATCTTGACAAATATTTTTCCTAGTGGGTTCAGATCATTGTATATATGGAGTAGTAGAACTCAAATGAAGATAGCAAGGACTGACAAATATCTCTATGAAGCAATCAGCAAAATAAGAAAACACACACAACACACAGTTAAGACACACGTACCCAGTCTTAAAGAGTATTTAGATTTCCTGTATTCTAATGTGATGTGAAGGGCTCTTTCTCCCTTCCCTTGTAAGAACAGCTTTACACTAGCCTCCCTCCCTTGTGGGCTACTTTCTTGTTTTTCTTATGTCTGCTTTCTAATTGTAAGGCAGCTAGCTAGTTTTGAAATTTTGGTTATAAAATTTGCTGTCTTGGCTTTATTTTATTATAACTAGAAAGGTGCACACGTGAGATGCATGTGACTTGTTAATTTTTTTTATATTAATTTATTTTATAAGTTATTTTTTATTTATATATAATTTAAATGCTTATCAAATAGACAAATAAAAAATAAAAAATAAAAAATAAATTATCACTAGTTTAGAAACAATTTAAAACAATTTATTTCTTCTTTGATCGGATTTGCACCATTTATAGAACCAATTATAGTTTTAGGTTTCTTCCGTTCCAATGTTTACATTGTTGTCTCAAATATAATATTTTACCCACATCTACATTGTTTGAACACTCAATAAAAGATGTTGAAAAATAATCCTTTAATTTCCAATTTGACTATCCCATGCTCTCCATTTATGGTGATATCCATCATTTTTTTATTATAATTCAGATATCGGATTTAATAGGTTATGATAATAGTAATCAATCTTCTAGTTTTCAGTTTTATGTCATTAAGTTGAAGAACCAACAACAGATTTTTTTCCCCCAAAAGAAATTGCTATAGGATTGATAGCAGAAGCTTGATCTTTGTATAAATAAATTATAATTTGTAACTATGAAAAATTGCATATGAAAAATGTTTAAAATCTTGATAATAAGGAATAAACAAATATATATTCGCATTAGTTTAAAACTTCAAATTTTTAATTTTATAAGTGCTTTACGGATTATTTTTTGCATTGGTTAAACTTTGTACACTAATAGCAAAGAAGAAAACAAGTATCTCTTTTCAATATAAGAGTAATATATAATGGAATAAACTATAAAATAAGATATAAACTTCTTTATTCTTCTCAACAGTGGTTGCACTACTTGTTAAAGTCACTTGGATAGATTTATTATTTTGGATTGCATCATTGGATATTTTGGTACCCCTTTTTTGAATATTTAGGTGCCATCCTACATTACCTCTTGGGAAAAGAAGTGGATATTATAGTAGGTCGTAACATTTATAATAATGTATTATTATATGTATATGACCTCAATGTGCATGGACAATAACATCTTGTTCCACTGATATATTATGATTATTTCCTTCAACCAAAATTGCAGCAACTTGGTAAACATTTAGAGAATTATAAATTGAATTAGTCTAGCTTCATGTTTTTAAGATATGAAGTTGAATATCGTTCATGGAAAGGAAATCATCATTTAACTTTCTAAAGATTTTTGCATATTAATTTATCTTTATAAACTTTATAAGTTTTCTCATAATTGTTTTTGATAAATCTAATTCTTTTAGTATTTTTTATTGTTAAGCTTATTTTTTGTTTTGCCAAAATACAACTGAAAGTTATCATGCCTATTTTCATTTGGAAATTAACCCTAAAAGATCACGATATACCACGTCTTGTATTCAAAAAGTATAACTCCACCCTTGTAGATGCAAGTTCTTTATCTAATTTCACATCAAATGAAGTAAAAGAAAATATGCAGTTCAAGATTAAAATATTTTTTTAAAAGTTCATAACCCCTTTTAATAGAGAAATAAACAACTTATGCAAGTCTTTTTTTTTTCCCCTATTGTCACAATGAAATATGTAAGGATTTTTTTAAATTGTACAGCGTTGCAATGGATGTAATTAAGTACCTTAATTCATGAGTCTTCGAGCACACAAGATTATAAATTCTCAAACTAATCAAAAAATGAGATTAAAATTTAAAACTTTTCCATATGAGAATTTTTGCCCGCATATATGATATTTATTGAAAAATCATAGGGTATGTATTTATTGAAAAATTACTAACATTTGATTGATAAGAAATCATCTATGTTCTTAGAAGTTATACATTGGTGAATATAGACAATTGGATTCTTTATGAATTAACTCTTTTTCATCCAAAGCTATGTTAAAAGAGATGTGCCAACTTATTAATTTTTATGTTTTTCTCCTTCAATGATTTAATTGATTTTTTCATTTTCTTGGACTCTTTATTTTATCTATATATACCTGTCTTTCTATAATACTCAATGCGACTTGTTTTCTCTTCATCTTATCTCGTCTCATTGTCAAAATAAATATACTATAATGATATTATTAGAAAAATTATGTCCATGTATCAAAAAATATAGTAGCCATGTACGATGTTTTAAATATATATCACAATATCCAATATTAAATCAATTAAACATGAAATTGATTCAAGAAAGAAGTTTATCGATTCATTACCATTTAAAAAACCCTTTATCTATTCATTACCATTTAAATCGACTAAACATGAAATTGATATTCTATTTTATATATTATTAGAAAATATTTCACTATATTATATTAATGCTATTGTTAAACTTGAATAAATATTTTTTAAGCTTAATGGCTTAAATTATGTAACTATCAATCCAACAATACATACATTTTTGAAAAAATTCAAATCTTAATTATATATGACTAAGTTCAAGTCAATTATATAATGAGCGAATTATACTTGTTGTGTAGTTGATGTATACCATAACAATGCTTATCATATGATTAGTTAAGTCATACAAAACTTGATCTTGACAAAGTCTTCTTCATCCTCCATCACACCCCAAATAAAAAATTTTGTTTGATCCTTGGAAAGGTTATTTAATAAAATAAATATATATATATATATATTTCTATCCTATTCCTTTTAAAAATAATTATAAAAAGGTAGTAATGCCGCATTATTATTTTAATTAAAAAATAATTTATTTAAAAAGTCTATTTAGGTTTAGCTAATTATTTTCACAACTTTTAATAGAACTATCAATTATATATTCTTTTTTTTATTTTGATCCATTTTTTGTCTTTAAGCTACGTAAATAAGATTAAGAAATTTTGTTCGGATTTGTAATAGAACATGAAAGTACTTTTTGCTATTAATTTTCAAGAAAATGAAATGTATACATCATTATATGTAAAAATTGATCAAAATATATTTAAATATATATATATATATATATAAATACACAAATAAAAAAATAAAAAATTAAATAAACTTAGTTTATTCTTTTTCATTATCATACTAAGTATAATATTACATATAAGTTTGACACCTATTATGATAAATAGTAAATATATTTCTCGTTTTGTTTTTGAGAAACAACCTACATTTGTACGAATACATTTTTAAAAGGGTAAATAGTAGACAATCCCCTAATGTATAGGGTCATTCGCACTTGGCCCCCCAACCGTTGCAAGTGTGCGGAACGATTGCCTAACCTTTGTTAAATGTACTTAAATACCCCGTGTCTCAACTTTCTGGTGATATATTTAAAAGTTGTTGCACTCTGCCTCCTAATATTTTGAAAATTTTATATTTAGCCACCTAAAATATTTTAAAATATTATCCTTAGCATTAAATTCTTATTTTGGTAGAATAAAGCAAAATATTTTTCCAAAAATTATTATCATATATTATCTAATTGTCAATATATCACAAGTTCAGTTAAGTACTTGAGTTATCTGAAATGTATAATCCAACTTAATGGTAAAAATTTCCTAAATTGATATGTGTAAGATAATTAAAAATTAATTTTGGAGTTCTGTTACCAAATGATTGTCATGGCATACTTATAAATTTGTGCTTATTTGTTTAATTAACAATGTACGTGGTTTAGGGTTTTAATTTGAATAAGAACAAGATAGGTGGCGTAGTCGGACGAATATTAGCAATAAATAATGTAAATCTTAATATCCACATTACCTCTCCCATTTATTACTCCATTTAAATTAAACATATTTAAATATCATTGCTAACAAATATGTATAATGTTATATTGATATAAAAATCAATTAGGATGTAATATTAAAATTAATTTTAACCATCTAATGTATATAAATTAACTAAAATATAATCAAAAAATTAATTTAAAATTATATGATAGCTTGAACTGATTTAATTGTCCATATATTAGCAAATGACTACTATGTGATAATATTTTTTATAAAATATTTCACTTTATTCCACAAAAATACAAATTTAATGATAAAAATGCAACACTTTAGAATGATTAGGCTATTAAATATACATTTTATTAAAATTGAGGAGGTAAGTGCAGCACGCTCAAAGTATTTTAGCATTTTCGGTGGAATATTTTAATAGAAAATGGAACAATGAGATATTCAAGCACATTTAGCAAAAGCTAGGTAATCGTTTCGCACATTTGCAACAATTGGGGGGGGGGGGGGGGAGTTGTACATGATCCTATACATTGTGGGGATGTCTACTATTTACCCTTTATAAAATATAATTTTTTTTTCCCTCATCAATTAAACATGTGATTGTAAAACTTAATTTACTCTTTATAATTGTCATATTAAATTTACTATTCATTTGAAATGAACACATATTTTTATATATAAAAAATATTTCTTTTCTTACTTTTGAGGAAAAGTGCAGAAAGAATATTTATACAAATATATTTATGAAGAATAATTTTTTCCTCATCAATTGATTTTTTCTTAATTAATTTTAGTTCAATTATTAGTTTCTATGAGTATAATTAAAGTAAATTTAATTAAGTCTTAGTTTACAAACAACCATATGTATTGAATGTGATAGTAATAGCCTCATTAGTTGGGGATATAATTTAATTGCTTAATTTTAATTTAATTACTATTTTCTATAGGCCCAACTAAATATGTTGGTAGAAGAATAAATTTCAATATACATAATTATATTTGCTAAGTAGGAAAATTTGATTTAATTAATATTAATATAATTATTATTTGTATATGTCTAATTAAAAATGCACTAAATTTGGAGTAAATTTAATACTTACAATGTATATACATTTGATATATATGCATTTGTTAAGTGGAAAGACTTGATTTAATTAATTATAGTTATTATTTTTTGTGAGTGTAATTAAAAATAAAATTAATTTGATTGTAATTACCATTAAACTATGTGTATTAAACATGCAAGGTACTTTCAATATATGTAATTATATTTGCTAAGTAGAAAATTTATTTAATTAATTTCAATGTAATTATTATTTTGTATAATTTTAATAAAAAATATATTTAATTTGTAACAAATAAAATAAATACAATGATATAAATTTGGTGTATATACATTATTTAAGATGGAAGAATTAATTTAATTAATTATAGTTATTACTTTCTATGAGTCTAAATACAATATATATACATTTGATGTATATACATTGTTTAAGTTAAAAGGCTATATTATAATTTTGTATAATTCTAATAAAAAAATACATTTAATTTGTAACAAATGTAATAAATATAATGACTTACATTCAATGTATATACATTACGTAAGATGAAAGACCTAATTTAATTAATTATAGTTATTATTTTTTGAGTTTAAATAAAATGTATATACATTTGATCTATACACATTATTAAGTTGAAGACTTGATTTAATGGTTAATTACCATTAAACCATGTGTGTTAAATGTGATAATTTTATTAGAGAGGGATATTTTTGTCCTCACATAGAAGGGAAGAAACCACTATACTTATTCATATTTTTATAAGTAGTATAGATATAGATAAAACAAGAATATGATAAGAATGACAAAGGCTTTGATTGGTTTAAATTTTTGGATACTTTCTATTAGGAGAAATAAAACTAAATGTATTTCAGTATTTTCACCAAAAATATTCAACTCAATGCATCAAATCACTTTTACAATCCTAATTTTTCCATTCTTTGATGCACTTATAATTACTATTATTTTTACACATTTCTACGTTCAAACATCACACTTATATGTGTTTATATATATGAAGACAATATTATTAAGTGAATAAATCATTTTACATACACATACTTCACCTCATAATTATATATAAAATAATAATATAAGTCACATTTTCATTCTACTGACCAAACAAAAAAAAATATTTATTTAACATTTATAGTGCAATTTATCTCGCCTATAAGAAAATCAAATATATCATTCTATTTCAAAATAATTTTTACAATTTTTTCAGAATAAAACCAAACATACATCATATTTTTGTAACTCATTCTTTGAAACTATGAGAATGTTTGTTTTTATTTCCCCATTATGGTTTCCTTCTGGGGAAAATAAAAACAAACATAACTTTTTTATTTTCCCCTAAAACATACAAAATAATCTCAAAATATTGTACCAAATTGAAGGATGGTGGTGCATAAGTCCTATCCTATGGCATGGATATGGATTTGGTTTTGAACAACTCTCTTTGGTCCTTGTTATCTTAAGGTTGTATTGGAGAAATTCACATGTTGTTGGTTAGATTGATTGAAAAAGTTCTATAAGATGCTACATCTCATAAGATATTTTTGATATTTTACAAGATATTTTTAGAGTTTATAAGATTTGCCCTTTTTCAAACACTAAGCTTTTAAATTGTTTACAAACATTTTATAAATTCTATCTTTTATAAGATATTTTTACTTTAAGTTGTTGAGTGTTTGGATAAAATAATGCCAAACAACTTTTAAGGCGTCTTATAAGGTGTTTAAAATCTATTTCTAATTAAAATCCATTTCTAATATAATAGTAATATACCATATAGTTTATTTTATTTAATTTAAATTCAAATTTAAGTCAAATTCACCCTCTCTTGCTCCCTTCCAAATTCAAATTCTTTAATTTAAAACTAAGTCTGTGATGATGGATAAGGCTTGCAAACTCGGAATACAGTCATGAAATTGAAACTATCATAAATTCTTGATAATTTTGGTCTCTCTTCTAGGAGTTTTATCTTTTCAACTTGCAATTTTGTGTTCATGGCTATATCTACCTTATCATGACTTTACCTTTGTTTAATTATTCTATGTTGTAAATGTTTGCTTCTGTGCTTTAGTTGCATGTTTTAGGATTTGCTTCTTTGTGTAATCTTTCTTTTCCGACCAGTTTAATTGTATTTTCTTTTCTGTACTTCCTAGATGATTCCACACTGGTTGCTTCCTTGTTTCCTTCTCATCAGTCAATCTATATCTTTCCTTTTAGTACTTTTTTAGCAGTTACATTTTCCTTTGGCTATTCCTTACTCGAGTAACTTCCCTCGTGCTCTTTAGGTTTTCTTATGTTACTTTTCTACAGGTGTTGTTTTACGATTCCGATTAGTATAGTCCGCTATTTTGTTCAATGCTTTGATCTAGTTTGGTTCAATGAAATAAGTTGATGAATTTTTCCATACTTCTTTTAACCTTACTAAAGCCGAGCATGAAAGTTTGATAATCCCTGATGAAAGTTGGATGCCTAAATACCTTGAATCTTGATCTTACTTTGGTTGGCAGAATCCTCACAACAAAGTTGATTAATTTTGAAGCATTCTATCATATAGTTATGAGAATTTTCAACTCGGGTAAAGGATTTGATGTGAAATCGCTTGGTAATGAGAGGTTTTTATTTGTGTTTCATCATTCCAAAGATCAGGAATGAGTTCTTAATGAATGTCCATGGTCTTTTGATAAACACGTATTGATTCTCTCTAGTTTTCTTCCTGGGGACGACCCTGTATCATTTCCATTAAATTGGTGTAATTTTTTGGTGCAAGTTCATGGGTTACTAGTTTATAAATATTCAGCTAACATTGCACAATATATTGGTAATAACATTGAGCAATTTCTCGAGGTCGATATGGATTCTTCAAGTCCTTCTACAGCAAAACATTTGCGGATACGTGTTAGCTTGAATGTTTGTAAACCATTAGACCGACTCACTTAGATTTTGACTCCCCTTGTGCTCAAATGGTAGTATCCTTTTGATATGAACAGTTACCAAATTTTTGCTACTTATGTGGGATTCTTGGACATATTATGATTGAATGTTCATCTCAGTATTTAGCAGATTTTGATTCTAACAAGGAACCTAAGTTTGGATCTTGGCTTCGGGATTCCACAGTGCGCCTTTATATGGATATAACTTTGGATCCAAGCCATTTGTTCAACCTTCTTCTTATTTCAAGTTTGGTTATTTCGGTAGGTCTAATTTTTTTTCCCAAGTCTCTCAACAAGCACCTGTTTGTGGTCCATCAATTTTTGGCACTTTTGGGAATTCATCTAGCACTTCCCTCTCACTTGTTGATGCACACAACAATTCATCCCTCCATGCTCTTATACCACAGCACAATTCAAACTCCTTGTCTTAGCCTTTGTCCAATTTTTCAAACCTGAATCCTATTCCTCACAACCAACCATCCTTAGTAGAAAATTCTAACTTACCCAGTACACAACCAGCTGCTACTAAAATCCCACAACTAGATGCTAAGAATTCTCTTATTTCATGCATTCCAATTAAATCACAGACTATTGATATAGAAGTCAATCAAACTGGTTCTCTAGTTGAGTTTCCATTAGCACTTGATGAAGGTGTATCTCATCCTACTTCGGGGTTTAAGCGACCATATAAAGCAACTACTTCTATTCGTCGTCAAGTCTCGGTACGATAAAAAAAAAATCTCACAGATGCAGTGGAAAGTAACTAGGACGAGTCTGAGCAACCTATTGCTAAAAGGCTAAATTCTGGACAATAGATCGTGATTACGCCTATTGATTACTTATTGGCAGAGGTTGCGTTGCAACCCCACTGGGAACTGTGATTTGCTTATCATGGAACTGCCAAGGTTTGGGGCATCCTTGGGCAATTCGTGAGCTTAGAGATTTGATTCGACATCATAAACCCCAGTTAATATTTTTTATGGAAACAAAATCGCCTGTGTCAAGAATGGAACGTATACGTGATTCTCTTAGTTTTTTTGGAGTTTTTGTTGAATCTGTTGGATGTTCAGGAGGTTTGGGATTGATGTGGGACAAAAGTATTCATGTATTGTTGAGAACGTTCTCTCGTTACAACATTGATTTCACGGTCCATGATGATACACGAAATTCTCAATTTTGATTTATTGGTTTCTATGGTAACCCCTCGGTAAGTCACTGGAAAGAGTCCTGGAAATAATTACGTCGCCTAAGTACACAATCACAACTTCCGTGGTTATGCGTTGATGATTTCAATGAGACACTGCATCAATCGGAGAAACAATGAGGAGTCATGGTACCTAATTGGAGATTACAAGCATTTTGTCATGCACTGCTTAATACTAGGCTTTCTGATCTTAGGTTCACTAGTTACCCTTTTACTTGGTGTGATAAACGAGCATTTTCTTATACTATCAGAGAACGTCTGGATAGATTTTGTGCAGCTCCTGCTTAGTTTAATATTTTTCCTCACAATTGGGTTCAACATATTCATGCATGGGCATTAGATCACTATGCTATATTGTCGAATTTTACTGTTACAGATTTTGATTCTTCTCGATTGAAGCATCGTCCATTCAGATTTGAAGCCATGTGGCTTAAATTTGCTGCATGTACTAAGGTTATTGAGAATTACTGGAAATCGAGCCATGACAAACCACCTTTTGCTATCGTGTAGGATAACATAAAGAAGTGTCGTGTGGATCTTCATCAATGGAACCGCACTTCATTTGGTAATGTTAACAAACAGATTATGGAACTAAAGGCTGAAATTGATTATATGCAATCTGATATACTTACTGACTCTGCTCGGCAGCAAGCAGCACAATTGAGGAATAAATTGGAGGATATTCTTGACCCTGAAGAGATCTTATGGAGATAGAGGTACAAATCACAATAGCTAATAGAGGGTGATCGGAATACCAGATTTTTCCATGCAAAAACAACCTCCAAATATCAATTTAATAGGATTAACAATTTAAAGGATTCTACCGGTCAATGGTGTAATTCTAATCAGTAGATGAAGGTCGTGGTTCTTGATTACTTTAAGTCACATTTTCAAACCTCCCAGCCATCTTCTGATACCATGGATGTCATTCTTACTTGCATTGAACAAAAAGTTGACAATACAATGAATGAGGAACTGATGAGACAATACACTGCTGAGGAGGTGATGCAAGCTATAAAACAAATGTTTCCTCTCAAATCTCCTAGTCCTAATGGTATGCTGGTTCTTTTCTATCAACAATTTTGGAATATTATAGGGCCTAAAATGTGCTCAACCTGAATACATCAGTTGATTTCATTCTATAAGTCTCTGTAATGTTGTGTATAAACTTGTTTCAAAGACCATTGTTAATAGCCTTCGTCTTTTTCTTGAATCGATTATCTCTAGTTCTTAATGTGCATTTGTACCCTCTAGACTCATCACTGATAATGTTTTAATTACTTATGAGTTAAATCACTTTTTGCACTGCAAAACTAGAGGTATACAAGCATTTATGTCTATGAAACTGGACATGCGTAAAGCTTATGATAAGGTGGAATGGCCTTTTTTAGAAGGTGTGATGACCAAACTTGGATTTGCTCCTCAATTCATAAATACTATCATGCGATGCATCAAAATCGTATCTTATTTTGTTATGCTTAAAGGAAAACCATATGGTTTCTTTTCTATGCAGAGGCTCTGAGCTCCTTTCTCTCTTATTAGGAACAAATAAGGCAATTTATAGGGGTCAAAATTTGTCAAAATGCACCCAATATTTCTCACATATTCTTAGCAAATGATACATTGATTTTCTGTCATGCATTAGAGGATAGTGCTTCTGCTATTCAAGAGGTTTTGGAGATTTATGCTTTGGTATCTGGACAACATATTAATCTTAAGAAATCTACCATTGTTTTTAGCCAGAATGCCTCATCAGAGTTGAAATCTTGCATTCAAAATATTTTGGGCATGCATGTGGAGGATAAACCTAATAAATATTTAGGTCTTCCAGGAGTGATAGGCAAATCTAAGAAAGAGGTATTTGCCTATTTAAGGGAGCGAGTATGGAACAAAATACAGGGATGGAGTGAAAAATTCCTATCACGAATAGGTAAGGAGGTCTTGCTCAAAGCTGTGGTGCAAAGTATACTGACATATGCAATGAGTTGTTTTAAATTGCCAGTTACTTTACTACAAGAAATTGAATCCATGATGGCCAATTTTTGGTGGGGCAACAAGGGACATAACAAGATTCATTAGGTTCGATGGGATTTACTAATGGATAGAAAGAAGGATGGCGGACTTGGATTTAGAGAATTATGGAGTTTCAATATTGCTATGCTAGATAAACAAGGATGGCGACTTCTTCATCATCCTTATCTCCTTCTTTGCAGGCTACTTAAAGTAAGGTATTACACTCTACGCTTCTTGATGTAGCTAGAGGCTTCAACTCTTCTTTTACTTGGAAAAGCATTTGGGACTCTAAATTCTTACTTTTAGAGGGGCTACGTTTCAAGGATGGGAATGGTCAAAATATTAGGGTTTTCATGATCCTTGGATTCCTCGGTCTTCCTCCTTTCGGATTTATTCATTTTGTCCTTCCTTATCTTTAGATTTATAAGTTTCTAAGTTTATCAATATTGAACATGCAACTTGGAATGAGGATTTGATTCGTGCAAATTTTAATGAAGATAATGTCAAATTTATTCTTTCCATTCCACTAGATGCTTTAAATAATGGGTATACACTGATTTGGCATTATGGTAAGTCTGGCATATCATTTGGCATATGATGTTGCAAAACAGTGACTGCTTGGATTAAGGGGATCCTTTAGTGTCATACATAGGGGAAATTATTTGTTCATATGGTCTCATAAATTGCCTCCCAAGATCAAACTTTTTGTTTGGCGAATGTGTTTAAATGCTCTACCAACTTGTGATAATCTTGAGAAGCGAGGTGTCGTTACTAATGGAGATTGATTCTTATGTGGAGGTGCCATGGAATCCTCTTTCCACCTTTTCTTCACTTGTGATTCTTCTAGGCAAAGATGGGCATTGTCTAATATTCTGCATAGAGTTTTTTGCCAATTAGATGTTAATATGGAGAGTTGCATCCGTTCTATGTTTCATGCTCTTGAGACTCATCTATTTGATCTTTTCCTTGTCTGTGCATGTTGGTCTATTTGGTATCAGTAGAATCAGGTTTTTTATGGCAAGAGAATACAGTCTACCTTGAAAACGATGCAGTTTGCCTCTCAATTTCTGGTTGAATGTTCAAATGCTTGTTCTAATTTATTTTAGGCCATGTTTACTGTGATGATTTCCTTTTGATGTACTTCGGAACATTGTACCTTCAAGATTTTATGTTATAAAATTTCATCGCTTTCTTCACAAAAGAAAAGAAAAGAAAAGAAAAGAAAAGAAAAGAAAGTATCATAAATTTCTAGTGGCATACCATAAAAAAGGCCTTTCTCGATCAATTGGATAAATCAAGAAAAATAACAATAGCAGCTACAATTGGAGTTAAATATGCAACAACAATCCAAAGTCGCATACCCAGTCGGAAACTAAGATTCACAATTCTACATCATCATAAAATCTCAAAAAAATAAAAAATAAAAAATCAAACTGCTCTTATCACATTAATATTAACTAATTGATGAAAATCAACAACTAAATTATTAGATATAATTACATTTAAGAAATGCAAATAAAATGAAGCTTTTCTTATATTATTGCAGCGAACGCCTAAAAAAATTGAATTGAGAGCTACTTCTTTAGTGATGTTGTTACATTCAATTCTTCTTAGTCCATTTTTTCAATTTGCATCACTTTGGTTCCTGAAAAAAAGAAAAAAGAAAAAAGAAAAAAGAAAAATAAGAAAGAAATTTAAGGGAGTGTTTGGTATGTTGCCCCTAAACAAAAATTGGTCTGGGGAAACATAATCAAACATATCCCATTTTTCTTCCAAAACATCTATTTTTCAATATATACATACATATATTACATATATACATCATATATATATACTATATTATTTTAACACTAAAAAAATCACTCAATTTCATTTTCACCCCCCAAAAATTCAACAAAAAAACATTGATTTGACCGATACAATAAAAAATATCTCCCCAAAACATAAACAAACATACCAAAATACAACTTTTACATTCTCCAATAATTCATTCTCCCAAAACACATAATAAACACATAATAAAATTGCACAAAAAAACATAACCAAACATTCGCTAAGATTTTTTATTCTTTCGTAAATCTATATTTATATATCAATATCAAAGAGCCATGGCTCAAACTTGCACATATTTATATCTATACTATTATAAAAAGAAAGGCATTTTTGTGTCTAAAATGGAAGTTATGATACCAAATTTCAATATACCAAATTTGCCCTTTTACTTATTCAATATTTAATAAAAAATTATATGTACAAATAACCACAATTTATTCAAAAACTTCCACTATGTACCTATTTTAATTAGTTTTAAATTTTTTCTTTAATTTGGTAATGAATTATAAAAAGTTTACTTTAAGTAAGTGCTATCTAATTTGTAACAAATAAAATAAATACAATGATATACATTTGATGTATATACATTACTTAAGACGGAAGAACTGATTTAATTAATTATAGTTATTACTTTCTATGAGTCTAAATACAATGTATATACATTTGATGTATATACATTATTGAAGTTGAAAGACTATATTATTATTTTGTATAATTCTAATAAAAATATATTTAATTTGTAACAAATGTAATAAATATAATGACATACATTCGATGTATATACATTAAGAAAGACTTGATTTAATTAATTATAGTTATTATTTTTTTGAGTTTAAATACAATGTATATACATTTGATGTATACACATTATTTAAGTTGAAAGACTTGATTTAATGATTAATTACTATTAAACCATGTGTGTTAAATGTGATAATTTTATTAGAGAGGGATCTTTTCTGAAAGTTCATGGAGTTTGATGAAAATTATAGAAAGTCTTATATGAAGGCTATAAGCCGGAATATTAAGACAGTCAAAAGACTATAAGAGAGGATAATTTGACACAGTGAATTATAGTGGTTCGGCGAACCTAGTCCACTACCTAAGTGATACTACTTAAGATTTTTAACCTGCAATATTATTAAAAGAAAAGCATATACAAGATACAAAGTATCAAACGGCTGGAACTTGCACTGCTTCACAAGCAAAAGTTCTCATTCAACCGAATGCAAGCTACTCAAGGCTAATCAAGTATATTGTGAGACTCACAACTAATACTTAGTTTAATTCTCACTTAAATAGGCGCCGGTAGAGTTTTCCTTTCATAGCCGAGCTTGTAATATGTCATTTTCCTTTTCTGTCTTGACAACCAACTTTCCTTCTTTGATTCTAATAGTCATTTGCCATATTTTCTTTGCACAATCATTGATATGGACAAGGTAACAAATCTAAATGGTAACTTGCCATATGTAGAAAAATAAAGTACAAGGTAGTTGATTGATCATAGTCAAAACACACAGAAAGTCTATTCATATCAGTTGAGTGCCCACTACTATTTAATGTGCAAGACAGAATGGTAAGATTAATCAAACGATGTAGGAAAAAATGGTCAATGTAAAGTTTTTTGAGAGCCTCACCCTTAAATAGCTTGGGGGTTTTCCCCTCCCAGAACAAATACTTAGCATGAGATAGATTAAAAGAGTTATCAGTGCACCATTCACCAAAAGCAAAAAATTTAACTCCTGTATCAGATAGCCCTAAGTATTGATTCAATTTAGCAACAATAAAGGTTATAGGAGTACCAGGAACATTTGAATTGAGAATAAGGGAGAGAGTGACTAGATCATTTTCAAAGGTAAGATTAGCATAGAAAAGGCATACCAGAAGTGGATGTGATGGCTCATTGATGGTCATGAAGTTCTTCCACCCCATACAGTCAATCCAATCGAGCACAGAAGAAGATGGAATTTTAGCAAAATCGATTGCGTGACCCCAATTAATGTGACGATTTTGGATGGAAGAAGAGAAGATTCAGAGGCGTTGGCAATGGGAAACTTTATTTGTGGGGGAATAGAGAAGAAATCCCAATTGTTGAAGCTGGTGTCAGTAAGTTCATCGAAAATAGGACTAAGGGATTTGGAAGTTGGTTTGGGATATGGAAGTTTCTATGAAGAGGATGTAGCAGATCGGGAGCGCGGGTTGATGGAGATAATGGAGACCGAGTTGAGGGTTTGGAATGGTGAGAAGATAGGGTACGGTGATGCGGTGGTGGCGTACTCTTGGAATCATTATTGGAGACAACGAAACGACGGCGATGTGTGGATTCTGCCTCTTTGGAAGAGGAATGTAGTAGGGCGGCTTTGCGAAGATGTCGGTGGAAGCTATTTTAGATGAGTTGTAGGAAAACTGGGAAGAGCAATGGACATTGTAGATGGTTTGGTTGTTTTTGGAGAGAGATGTATAAAGATTTTTGTTTCCAAGAAAGAATTTAAGGAGAAAATTCAGCGATTTTGAGAAGGCAATAAATTTGAAAATTTGTAGGGAGAGGAAAATATATAAAAATCATACCATATTTATGCGAGAAAGGGAATAATACCTAACTTTAATTTTAAAATGAAAAATCTTTCTTCAGATAGGGGTTTAGTAAAAATGTCAGCTAGCTAATTTGATGAAGCAACATAATTTATGCAAACATCACCATTGGTAACAAACATCACCATTGGTAACATGATCTTTAATAAAGTGGTGACAAATTTCAATGTGTTTTGTTCGAAAGTGGTGTACAGGATTTCTAGTAATGTTAATTGCACTAGTGTTATCACAGTGAATGGGAACACATGAGAAATTCAAGCCAAAATCACGGAGTGTTTGTTTCATCCATATTACCTAAGTGCAACAGCTACCTAGTGCCATGTATTCAGCTTCGATAGTTGAAAGAGCAACGACACTTTGCTTCTTGCTACACCAACTAACTAGACTTTCACTAAGGAATTGGCAAGTTTTGGTTGTGCTTTTTCGATCAACCTTCCATCCTGCATAGTCAGCATCAGAAAAACCAACAAGAGAAAAGGAATTGGATTGAGGATACCATAGTCCCCAGTTGGTGGATCCTTTCAAGTGTCGAAGAATTTATTTTACAGCATTGAGATGAGATTCTTTTGGAGTGTTTGAAATCTTGCACGTAGGCTGGTAGCAAAGAGTATGTCTAGCCGACTTGCAATCAGATATAAGAGGCTTCCTATGACTCTTCGGTATATTGATTCATCGATGCTATTTTCGGAAGAGTTATGATCCAGTTTGGTATTAGGTGTAATGGGAACTGAAGACTCTTTGCAATTATCCATACCAAACTTTCGTAGTAATTCATTGGCATATTTCTCTTGACAAAGAAAAATCCCTTTGGGAGTTTGTATGATTTGTAATCCAAGAAAGAAGTTGAGTTGACCCATGAGACTTATTTCAAATTATTTTTTCATGCATGAAATAAATTCGTTGCATAGCTCAGAGGATGTCCCTCCAAAGATGATGTCATCAACATAGATTGGACTAAAAGAATTTTTTTTTTATGATGCTTAGTGAATAGGGTGTTATCAATGGAACCAATGCAAAAATCATTTGTAGTGAGAAAAGTGCTTAGCCTTTCATACCACGCTCTTGGGGCTTGTTGTAAATCATAAAGGGCTTTTGATAGTTTGAAAACATGATTTGAAAATTCTCCATTTTTAAAACCGGACAATTGTTCAACAAAAACTTCTTCCTTTATAAAGTCGTTCAAAAATGCACTTTTGACATCCATTTGAAATAGAGTAAAGTTTTTTGAGATGCAAATGCTAAAAGCAATCAAATTGACTCAAGTCGTGCCACGAAAACATAGGTTTCATCACAATCGATACCCTTTTATTGAGAGTATCCCTTAGCAACCAATCTAGCTTTATTTTTTATAACCTTACCTTCCTCATTCAATTTGTTTTGGAAGATCCACTTGGTTCCAATCACAAGATGATCGAATGGTCTTTCTCCTAAGTTCTAGACGTTGTTTTTATCAAACTACAGCAGTTCTTCCCTCATTGCACGGACTAATGATTTATTCTTTAAGGCCTCTTTAATGTTTCCTAGTTCTGAAAGAGATAAAAATACAACATTAGTAGAATCTACGGTGTCTTCCCTTGCCTCGGCCCTTGTGGTAATTCCTTTTAGCGGGTCTCCAATTATATTAGTAGTAGGATGACTAGATGCATGTTTGAATTTCCTTTCGACTTGATCGACTTCATCATTGAAACTTCCAGCAGTGGTATTTGAGATGATTTCATTTGCTGGAGGTTCCTGTTTAGCTCCTTTTTTTTTTATGAATTGGCTCAATAATGTGATCAATTCCTAAAGATTCAATGCTCAAGGTGTCATTGGCAGTCTGAGGGTTAGATTCATCAAAAACAATATGAATAGTTTCTTGTACAACCTTTTTCCTTTCATTGTAAACTCGATATGCTTTGCTATGAGTTGAATATCTAACAAAGATGCCATTATCAGATTTTGAATCAAATTTACCTCAAGGGTCTTTGTCATTGAGAATGTGGCATTTGCATCCGAAGACTCGAAAGTAGGAAACATTCGGGACTTTTCCATTCCATAGTTCATAAGGTGTCTTCTTGATGAATGGTCTCAAGAATACAGTATTGATAACATAGCATGCTGTGTTGATAGCCTCTCCCCAAAAGGATTTTGGTAGGTTGTACTCATTTAACTTTGATAGTGCCATTTCTTGAAGCATCGTGTTCTTTCTTTCAACTACCCTATTTTGTTGGGGTGTTCTAGGAGCAGAGAAATCATGAGTATAGCCACACTCATAACAGAAATTACTTAAGTTAGAATTGTCAAATTCTAGACCATGATCGCTTCTTATGGACTTAATATTGAAACCCTTCTCATTTTAAATTTTATTGGTGAGTGAAATGAAGGATTTTAGTACATTATTTTTATGCGAAAGGAAACAAACCCAAGTAAAACGAGAGAAATCATCCACAATTACAAAGACATACTTACTCCCCCCTAGTGATTAAGTTTTCACTGGACCAAAAAGATCTAGGTGAAGAAGTTCCAACGGAGTGGAAGTTCCAACATCATTTATTGGTTTGAAAGAAGTTCTCAATTGTTTCCCTTTAACACATGCATCACATACTTTGTTTTTGTCAAAACTTAGTCTGGGAATTCCTTTTACTAGATCCCTTTTGACAATGTGATTTAGCAATTTTATGTTTGCATGACCCAGATGTCTATGCCATGTCCAACTAGGATCTTCAGATGCAACAAGAGGTTCAACCTTTTGATAAGACAGATCATTTAGATTTATGCAATAAATGTTTCTATCTCTAATGGCAGTAAAAAAGGGTTCATAATCTTTTGAGACTATACAAAGTGAGGGTTTGAAATGTAACTTATACTCATTGTCACATAGTTGACTGATGCTTAATAAATTGTGTTTCAGTCCTTCTACTAACCAGACATTTTCTATGGAAGTCCAGTGTTCTTTCCAACTGTTCTTTACCGATGATCTTACCTTTGGTGTTATCCGCAAACAGTATATTTCCTCTATTGATATCTTGTAGGCTTGAGAAAAATGACCTATCTCTTATCACGTGTCTGGAACATCCATTGTCCAAATACCATTTCTTGTGTCCTTTTTCTATTGGTTCCTGCATCATAGATGTTCAAGTTTTTAGGTACCTACATATTACTGGGTTCTGATTCGTTAGACTTCTTGACCTATGTATACTTAGTTCCAATAAGTCGTTTTAGAGGACACTTATAAGATAGATGACGAGCATGATTACGGGAATATCATGTTCTGGAATTTCTAGATTCTGTGATATTCAAGGGCATTTTTCATTTGATTTTCCTTTTTAAAAAGTAGTTTTCATCAAGAATCTCTTTTACCTTTCGTCAAATCCATATTAGTATTAATTTTAATATCATGTTTAGGACTTAACAAATAATTTTTTTGTTTAAAAAATTATAATTTCTTTGCTAATTAGTGAAAATTTGGAATTACAGGAATACAAGTGGAGAAACTACAAATGGGGACAAATTGACAAAAGTTGATGGAAATGCTAACAGGATGACACCTCATGATCTAATTAAGGATGGGCAAAAAAGTCTTTTTATTTATTTGAGTCCTATTCTAATTAGAAGATTTTTTTTAATCAGTTATCAATAGGCCTTTTAGACACTTAGTGGAGGAGGGGAATTTGCAATTTTGGAGATTAGAAGTATCGCGAGAATTTGGGATTAAGAGAACGACAAAGTGGAGATCAAATTCATCTAGGAATAGAGGTTCTTCTTCTCCCCTTGATTTTGTTTTTAATTCTGGATTTGAAAGAATGTTTCATTTTATTCATGTTTTGTTTGACAATTCAATTATGAACTACTTCGTTACTCTAGGATTATGATGGATTTTTTTGAATAAATTGATGCATGATTTTCTTCCATGAAATTAATAGCGCTTAAGATTATTTCTTCTAATGTGTGCTTTTTTTTATTTGATTGTCTAATCAACAGTCAAGTATATCTTTAAACCCTAGAGGAGTCTTGAAAAAGAAAATCTAGGGATTGATTGACAATAGAAGACCTTAGGATTAATTGTTCAAATTGATGAACTAATTAATTTGTGAGTAGGAAGGAATATACTTGCTTGCCCTAGGGAGTTGGTTGAATGGTACAACCTTATTCATAATTTAGTTAATTCACATAAGAATATAGTGGATTGAATAAATTAGGGATTTGATTGCGGATAATTCCGAAGAACCTCATAATTGCACAAGACTCAAGAGTAATAACATGCTATTAATTTCATAGGGAGAAAATTATGAAATCAACTTATTAGATTGATGAAATCATAATTCTAGACTTCTATATCCTGATAGAAATCTTAATCAGTACCTTTTTTCTTATTTTCATTAGTTTAGTTTTGATTCTTATTTAATTGATTTTGTTTGAATAAAACAAGTGTGTGATAAATTAATAATTAGTAATGAATAATTTAGTTCCTCGTGGGATCGACACTCTTCTCATTATTTTATTACTTGTTGCGACACGTGCACTTGCGTAATTGTTTGCATTATTTATTTTGCACAACACAACCAACAAGTTTTTGGCGCTGTTGTCGGGGAACTAAAATTATTTTGTTTCTACTAATATTAATTTTAAGCGCCAAGTTTTAGTTCATTTTTTTTTACTTATTTATTTTGTTTTATCTAATTATTTATTTTTATTTTATTTTATTTGTTTGTTTATTGTTTTAGCAAACGAGGATACTGCAGAAATGGCAGAGGATGATGGATATTTGGGGGATTATGTTATCCCCCAAATTCAGGGCTTTCAGATGGAAATCGCTAGACCATCTATTCAGGCTAATAATTTTGAAATCAAGCCCGCTATCATTCAGATGATACAGAGTTCAGTCCAGTTTGGGGGTCTCCAACAGAAGATCCGAATGCTCATCTAGCTAATTTTTTGGAGATTTGTGATACTTCAAATATAATAGAGTTTCTAATGATGCAATCCGATTAAGGCTATTTCCATTTTCACTAAAGGACAAAGCAAAGAGTTGGCTATCATCTTTACCATCGGGAACCACTGCCACTTGGGAGGATTTAGCCAAGAGATTCTTAGCTAAGTTTTTCCCACCATCACGAATAGTCAAGTTGAGGAATGAAATTACATTCTTTGTCCAATTTGATAAGGAAACATTTTATGAGGCATGGGAAAGATATAAGGAGATGCTCAGAAAATGTCCTCATCATGGATTGAAAAAGTAGTTTCAAGTGCAAACATTCTACAATAGATTGACCGCACAAATAAGAGGAATAGTTGATGCTGCTGCAGAAGGTACACTTATGAGGAAAAAGATTGGGGAAATATTTAAGTTATTTGAAGAGATGGCAGCAAATAATTATCAATGGCCAATTGATAGGTTAACTCAACCAAAGAAAACTGCAGGAATCTATAAGGTAAATGCTACTACATCTTTTACTGCACAGTTAGAAGCTTTAACAAAAAAGATGGACATGCTTGCAAGTATCATGACCCAGCTAATGCAGCAAAAGAACCAATTTATTACTTGCAAAATTTGTGGTGATGCACATTCAAGTGATCAGTGTCAGCATACTGTGAAATCAATGTAGTTTGTTGGGAACTTTAACAGGAATCAAAGTAATCCATACTCAAATACTTATAATCCTAGATGGAGACAACACCCCAATTTTTCTTGGAGTAATAATCAAGGACAAACTTCAGCACCTAAACCTCCACCACCAGGCTTCCAGCAACAAATAAATCCACCAACTCAAGCAAAGAAGCCATCATTAGAGGAAATGTTTATGCAGTTCATGACAAAAACTGAAGCAGCAATTCAGAGTCAATCAGCTTCAATCAGAACATTAGAAATGCAAATGGGCCAGCTAGCCACTGCATTGAGTATGAGACAACAAAGAACTTTGCCAAGTGATACTGAGATAAATCCTAAACGAGAAGACAAGGAACATTGCAATGATGTTTCTTTGAGGAATGGTAGAGAATTGCAAGAATTTCAGAAGGTCCCTCCATCTTTAGAGGAATTGGAAGAAGAATCACCAGTTGAGAAGGGAAAGGATGAGAAGCAGAAAATTGAAGAAGTTGATCCTATCAGACCACCTCCACCCTTTCCTTAAAGGCTTAAGAAGCAAAAGTTAGACAAGCAATTTCAACAATTTTTAGAGGTTTTCAAGAAACTCCACATAAATATTTCATTTGCTGAAGCCTTAGAACAAATGCCTAGTTATGTAAAATTCATGAAAGCAATTTTATCTAAGAAAAGGCATTTAAGTGAATTTGAAACAGTGGCTCTCACAGAGGAATGCAGTGCAATCATCCAAAAGAAGTTATCTCCAAAGCTTAAGGATCCTGGGAGTTTCACCATACCATGCAAAATTGGTACTAATTTTTTTGGACAGGCACTTTGTGATTTGGGAGCAAGCATAAATTTAATGCCATGTTCCATCTACCAACGAGTTGGATTAGGAGAGATCAAGCCAACCAATGTAACCTTACAACTTGCGGTAGAACATTCAAGTATCCTAAGGGAATAATTGAAGATGTATTGGTGAAAGTTGATAAATTTATTTTCCCTGCAGATTTTATTGTGTTAGACATGGAAGAGGATACTGAAGTTCTGATCATCCTTGGGAGACCATTCTTGGCCATAGGTAGGACTATCATAGATGTGTAAAAATGTGAGCTAACCATGAGATTCCAAGATGAAAAGGTAACTTTTAATGTGTTTAAAGCATTTGATTTTCCTAAAGACATTGACAAGTGTTTTGCAGTTAATGTGGTAAATAAAAAAGCCAAGTCACATAAAGGAAAGACTGAATATAGGAGTGATTGCAAAATTTTGAAAGACCTATTAGAACTAGGTGAACATGTACTATTCTATGGCTCCCGTTTTAAGTGGTTATTAGGAAAACTAAGATCACAATGGTTGAGGCTATTTCGCATAATTGAAATCTTTTCACATGGAATGATGGAGTTGAAAGAAATTGGTTCAAGAAGGCGATTTAAGGCGAATAGGAAAAGAATCAAACACTATTGGAAAAGTGAGTTGATCATCAACAATCTACAACCACTTTAATCAACATCAAGTGAAGCCAGAAAGTCAAGCAGAAAACTATAAATCAAGCGCTTATTGGGAGGCAACCCAAGTTTATAATTATTTTATTTATTTATTTTTAGTATTTTTTTATTTTTTTATTTGTTTATTTATTTGTTATTTGGTTTTTTTCCTTTTATATATATATGTAAAAAAAAGGTAGCAGTGGCCTAAGCACCGAGGCGTAAGAAATTTGCGCCCCTGCACCAAGGCGTGAATTTTCACACCTTGGGCGCTGCATTCTAGTGATGTTTGCGCAGGGCGCAAGTAATTTGCTCCCTAGCTTACAATTGAAAAAAAAAGAAAAAAAGTCAAAATTGGGGGCAGCCAATTTTGACTGCCCCCCTAGCCGACCCCGCCCCCACAAAACAACCCCAACCATCTCTCTCTTTTATATATATATATATATACACGTATATATATTTTTTTTCTTTTCTTTTTCTCTTTTCCTTTTCCATTTTTCTATTTTTTTTTCTTTTCTTTTCTTTTTTTTTCTTTCTCTCTATATTAATCTTCTTTTCTTCAAACAAACCCACCTACACCACCATTCTCACCACTTCCTTTTTAGCATATTTTAGATATATTAGTGTTTTAAATTAATTTGAATTTTTATATATTTATTAGTTAATAAAGGCCTATTTTATTGATTTGAGAGTTTGGAATTAGTTAGTTTATTGTTTGAATAATTTTAATTTAATGGCTAATATATAAGATTATTCAATAAATAATTGATTGATTATTGAGGTGAAGTGATGGATATTTGGATGCAAATTGAATTAAATTTTTGGATGTTGATTTATTGATTGGAATTTCTTGATTTTTTTAGGTATTGGGAATAATTTTATTTGGAATTAATTCTCACCACAACCATATCCTTACATTGCTGTTGCAATTCCACCCCCGGGGGCCAAGAAGGACAATGACATCATCGATTGATCAGGACGTATTTTTTCTTTTCTTTTTCTTTATTTTATTTTTGTCTTTATTTTTATTTTTATCCTTTTTTCATATTAGTTTCTCTTATTTTCTTGCTTTCTCTGTCATGATAGTATTAGTACTTTGAGGGCAAAGTACCTCTCGAGTTTGAAGGGGGGCTTTGTGCGTCAATTTTTAGTCCTTCGTGTTCTTTTATTTTCTATTGTTTTGATTTTGATTACGGTTTAGTAACTGAGTTGATGTCTTGCATGTACAAAAATTAATCTTCTTGAATCAATGAAGATATTACTCCTTTAATTTTATGTTTCGTGAAAAATTATACTTGTGTGATGATGGAACTGTACGCTTTGAGTAGAAGTAATGCTAGGATGGCATCCCCTATTTTTGAGTACTCTCTTTCTCACTTTTAGTTATTGGTTAATTTAGAGGACATTTATGCATGAGTTATATAGGTAATACTTTAAACTCTATAATTTGTTTGATTCCCTATCAAGGCAAAATCCTAGAAAACACTCACTTAAAGGAAATGACTTAGGCCATTTTTTATCCGTTTGAGCCTTTCAAACTTACCAATTGATATTATATCCCTTAGGTCCCTTGTCGAGCCTATTTTTAAATATCCTTTTCAATTGACAACTAACTCATCAACCAATCTAGAAACATAATCCCACCAAATAAATCCCACCATTACTTATTAGATCTATTTGAAATGGGAACAAGCAGTATAGTACCCATGAGTTTGATTTTCTTTCTTTCATGAGAAAAAAAGGTGTAGATAAGGCCTCATGCACACACATGTGTGCATAATGGCATGAGCACAGTAAAAAAAAAAAAAAAAAAAAAAGAAGGAAAAGAAAAGGAGAAAGAAAGAAAGAAATTGAGAAGTACTGTTCAATAAGTTTGGGGGAGAATTAAGAGGTGATGATGAACAAGTGATATGGGTATTGAGCCAGTGTTATCCATATTTTTCCTACATTTACCCAAGCCTACATTACAAGCTGTGAAAGTCCTTAATGATCTTTTGTTGAGTGTATTCTACATTAGTGGAGATAGAGATGAAAAGCAAACCTATGGAGTATTAAAGAAGAGTCTTGTACTTGTACATATATTAATACGAATTACCAGTAACTACTTGTAGAGAAAGCACACACATGTACAGGTGATTCATTTGAACATTGTATATGCTTATTTGTGCATAGTGAAATTAGATCGCAATTGTGATTAACTACGAGCATAGCTTTGAAGTAGTTCCGAGAGTAGCAAAAAAAAGTGATATTTTTGTATATGCATTTTTGTGTTGATTTATTTTTCTTTGAGTGTCTTTAAGTCTTTTCTTTGCGTTGCTCGAGGGCGAGCAACATATTAAGTTTGGGGGTATTTGTTAAGTCCATATTAGTATTAATTTTAATATCATGTTTAGGACTTAACAAATAATTTTCTTGTTTAAAAAATTATAATTCCCTTGCTAATTGGTGAAAATTTGGAATTACAGGAATATAAGTGGAGAATCTACAAAAGGGGACAAATTGACAAAAGTTGATGGGAATGCTGACAAGATGACACCTCATGATCTAATCAAGGATGGGCAGAAAAGTCTTTTTATTTATTCGAGTCCTATTCTAATTAGAAGACTTTTTTAATCAGTTATAAACAGGCCTTTTAGACACTTAGTGAATGAGGGGGATTTGCGATTTTGGAGACTAGAAGTATCGCAAGAATTCAGGATTCAGAGAAGGACAAAGTGGAGATCAGATTCATCTAGGAATAGAGGTTCTTCTTCTCCCTTTGATTTTGTTTTTAATTCTGGATTTGAAACGATGTTTCGTTTTATTCATGTTTTGTTTGACAATTCAATCACGAACTAATTCGTTACTCTAGGATTATGATGGATTCTTTTGAATAAATTGATGTATGATTTTCTTCCATGAAATTGATAGCGCTTAAGGTTATTTCTTCTACTGTGTGCTTTTTCTATTTGATTGTCTGATCAACTGTCAAGTGTATCTTTAAACCCTAGAGGAGTCTTGGAAAAGAAAATCTAGGGATTGATTGATAATAGAAGACCTTAGAATTAATTGTTCAAATTGATAAACTAATTAATTTGTGAGTAGGATAGGAATATACCTGCTTGCCCTAGGGAGTTGGTTGAGTGGTACAGCTTTATTCATAATTTAGTTAATTCACATAAGAATATAGTGGATTGAATAAATTAGAGATTTGATTGCTGGCAATTCGAAAGAACCTTGTAATTGCATAAGACTCAAGACTAATAACCTGTTACTAATTTCATAGGGAGAAAATTATGAAATCAACTTATTCGATTGATGAAATCATAATTCTAGACTTCTATATCCTAATAGAAATCTTAATCAGTACCTTTTTTCTTATTTTCATTAGTTTATTTTTAATTCTTGTTTAATTTATTTTGTTTGAATAAAACAATTGTGTGATAAATTAATAATTAATAGTGAATAATTTAGTTCCTTGTGGGATCAACACTCTTCTCATCATTTTATTACTTATTGCGACACATGCACTTGCGTAATTATTTGCATTATTTATTTTGCACAACACAACCAACACCTTTCTTTCTAATTCTTGGTTTTTTTTAACAACTCTATTTCTTTGTTCAACCCCCTTTTTGATAATGTTGTTGTAAATGCAAAGTATCTCTGATTTTTCATTAAAAATTTTTTGTAGTTGATCTTTAAGAAAGTTTATATCAATTTGTAATTCAGTTAATTGATTATGACATTCAGCATGAAGATTGAAAACACTATTACATGTTTGTCTGCTATTAAGCAGTTGTCCTCTACGTCATTGATCAAAATCAGAATTGTCCCATGTGATTGTCATAGCTCTTGGTCTGGAACTTCGGTCAGGTATGGGACTTCATTTAAGCTTTGGGCAATCTGGTCTCTGGTGCCTTGCTTCATGACATTCATGGCAAATAATTTGGTTTGACTTTTGATTTTCATTGTTGTATCTTTTGAAGTTGGGTTTCGAATCTTTTCTGAATTTTCCTTTTGCTTGAGTTAGTAGCCTTAGTTGTCTTGCGATCATGGCTATCTCTTCATTTAACGTTTCTTCGTCAAGATCACCCAACTCTTCATTCCAGTCTCTATTTTCTGCATTGAAGGATATGTTTTTCTTGTTTTTGGTTTCGAAACTTTCTTCCCTGCTTAGAAGTGTCATCTCATGTGAGGTGAGTGACCTAATAAGTTTTCCCATAATCATCTTCTCTAAATTCTTTGCCTCATGAATGGTCGTAACCTTAGGGCTCCACTCTTTAGGTAAGGATCGCAATATATTTCTAACTTGCTCACTTTTTAAAATGACTTTTCCCAAGGCAAACATTGGATTTACAATTTCCATAAATTGAGCATACATTTGACTCACTGATTCATTTGTTTTCATAGGAAACATTTCAAATTAGTGAGTCAAAAGAGCAATTCTTTGTAGCCTTACTTGTGAAGTTCCTTCATGCGTGATTTGCAACATGTCCCACATTTCTTTTGCTAAAGAGCAAGTGCTGACGTGGTTGTATTCCTCCTTGGCATTGATTTAGAGGACTTTTTTTTATCTTCGGCAGTAAGTTCCAGTTTGCCTTTTGGCGCCATGTTTGAGTTTGTTGGAATTATGGGCCCATCAATGACGACACTCCAACAATCATAGTCTAAGGCAATGCAAAATTCTTGAATTCTATTTTTCCATGTGGAATAGTTTGTCCCGTCGAACAGAGGAGGATGGGTATAGGATTGTCCTTCCGCGTAGATGTCAAAACTGGAAGCAGCCATACTGATGGGTAACCTGGCTTGGATGCCAACTAAAAGTTGGTGGAGTTTGATGAAAATTATAGAAAGTCTTATATAAAGGCTATAAGCCGAAATATTAAGACAGTCAAAAGACTATAAAAGAGAATAACATGGTGAATTATAGTAGTTTGGTGAACCTAGTCCACTACCTAAGTGATAATACTTAGGATTTTTAACCTATAATATTATTAGAAGAAAAATAGATACATATAAAGTACCAAACAGTCGGGACTGCACTTCTTCACAAACGAAAGTTCTCACTCAACTGAATACAAGCTACTCAAGGCTAATCAAATATATTGTGAGACTCACAACTAATACTTAGTGTAATTCTCACTTAAATAGGCACTAGTAAAGTTTTCCTTTCATAGCCGAGCTTCAAGTATGTCATTTTCCTTTTCTGTCTTGATAGCCAACTTGCCTTCTTTGATTCTAACAGTCACTTGACATATTTTCTTTGCACAATCATTGATATGTACAAGGTAACAAATCTAAACGATAACTTGCCATATGTAGAAAAATAAAGTACAAGATAGTTGATTGGTCATAGTCAAAACACTTTTTGGAAGAGATTTAACATTTTCATCCTCACATAGAAGGGAAGAAACCGCTATACCCATTCATACTTCTAAAGATATTATAGATATAGATAAAACAAGAATCTGATAAGGGTGACAAAGGCTATGATTGGTTTCATTTTTGGGATACTTTCCATTAGGAGGAATAAAACTAAATGTATTTTAGTGTTTTCACCAAAAAAAAAATTCAACTCAATGAATCAAAACACTTTCACAATCCTAATCTTTCCATTCTTTGATGCACTTATAATTATTGTTATTTTTACACATTTCTGCGATCAAACCTCACACTTATATGTGTTTATATATGTGAAGATAATACTATTAAGTCAATAAATCATTTTACATATACATACTTCACATCACACTTATATATAAAATAATAATATGAGTCACATTTTCATTCCATTAACCAAACAAAAAAATATTAATTTAACATTTTCAAGATAATTTATCTTTCCTATAATAAAATTAAATATATCATTCTATTTCAAAATAATTTTTAACAACTTTTTCAGAATAAAACCAAACAAACATTATATTTAACTCATTCTTTGAAACTAAGGGAATGTTTGTTTTTATTTCCCCATTATGTTTTTCTTCTGGGGAAGACAAAAACAAACATAACTTTTTTATTTTCGACAAAAAACTCAAAATAATCTCAACATATTGTACCAAATTGAAGGATAGAGGTGCATAAGTCCTATCCTATGGCATGGATATGGATTTGGTTTTGAACAATTCTCTTTGGTCCTTGCTATCTTAAGGTTGTACTAGGGAAACTCTGTAACACCCCGATTTTGGGATTATAAATTTAAGTTGATTAAATTAAATTAATAAAAAGCATAGGTAGAAATGTGGGAATTGTAAATAAGAAAATAACTTAGTCGTTTAAAATTATAAAGTTTTGGGGATTAATGTGGACAAGTTAAAAGTTGGAGGACCTTAAAATAATTGGATTTGGACCTAATCGTTCAGAAACAAAAAAGTTAGGGGTCAATATGCAAGAATCAGAAGTTGAAGGACTCAATTGAAGGCCAGGGGTGAAAACAAAGGCGGTGTAAGAGTTTTGGGGTAAGATTGTAGGCAGTCCAGAAGTTTTAGGGCCAATTTATAAGAGGTTGAAAAATTGGTTGTAATATACAATTGAGGACAGAATTTCCTCAAATTCTCAAAAATGGCCTAAACTTCACCCCACCGGCAAATCATCAAAAAATGACCATCAAACTCAAAATTGAAACCATAGTTGCATTCCTCTCAGCTCAAGGAACACAACCATACCAATTTCGCACAAAACCACCCAAGAAAATGGTCAAAAAATGAGGGCGACAGTGAGCTTGCAGTGGTGGCGGCAGTTTTGCTGCCGGACAGGAACTGGGTGGGTTTTGGTTGTGAGGTTATGGGTAATCTGGTGGTGATGTCGATTTGGGGTTTCAATGGCAAACGGAGGAGGAATTCGCATCTGGCGATGCTAAGGCTTGCCGACGAGTTTTGGCCAAATTGGTTGTTGAGATGGCAGCGAAATGGAAAATTATTTTGGGGTTTCTGCTCGCCTCGGTAAGGCACACAAGATGGTGGCGCATGATGGTGGCATTTAAGGCAGTCTGTGTAGAATGAAGTTTTGGATTTACCTAAACTATTTTGGGCTTGAGATTGGACCTTGGATTGACCCAATTTGGGTAAATTTCAATAATCAAATTTTAATTCAATTGAATTGTCGGGTGTAATTGGATATTTTTTTGAATGAAGTCTAGTTGTGATCTAAACTAAGATTGTTAAAATACGATTTAGCTTAATGTCATCAGTTAATTATATAATTAACATAGCATCGAATTCAATCAGCTCAAAGGAATTATCATATTGTTGTTGAGACCTTAAATAAGATGTTAACAACCATCTTACCAAGTTATCGAGTTAAGGACTATGATAGGTGATTACCTTGCACAGTTGAATGTAACATGGAACCTAAGGAAGTTCTGACTGAATAGTTAAAGAAACCGAAAAACTGGATAAGGGTGTTTGAGTACTTGAGAATTATGATTCTAAAAGCAAAACAATGTTTGTTTAGGCTATTTTATTCTAAACTATGAATTGAATAGGAAACAAGGTCATGGGTTGTTCAAACCTTTAAGGATTATCAGGATTATGTCAAAATATCCTTAGGGTTGATAAAGATATTAGTGATGTTTATCCTTAAAACTCAGAGGATTAATGAAATGATAACTCAAGTTATCTTATGACAGCTCTCGGTTGTTTGACTAAGAAGCTAGGACTTGGGTGATCACTCGACTAGAAATTCCTCTTCATTTGCTAGGTGAGTTTATGCTTAATAGTATGAGATTTCTTTGCTGAGGAAAGAACATATATATTTACTATATATCCTGATCGCTTGCTGCCTTCCAATCTATGTGTTAAAAATAGTACTCCACATCGCCCTTTTATACTTGGTGCTTCTGTTGATATTGATTGATATCACTTTACTTGATATTTGGCGATTGTGTTGAGGAAATTGAAAAGTGATTTCGAAATATATATTTTACTCGCAGTCTAGCCAACTTAGGCTGAATCAGTGATTACATGCTTAACATGGTGAAGTGATACATTAAATCATATGTTGTTGGATGCATTCAATGATATCAGTGATTATACTTAATACCCTTGGGGGTGGGCCTTGGTATCGGTTACGAAAGACGGCTGGGTGGAACGGTCCGTGATGACAGATTTTTTGGCTGATACCCATGCGCGATGCGATGCACACAAAAATCCCTACTCAGTAGACCAGCTGGAGGTAGCCGCCTATGAGCAGGATCAAGCATGCGGCTAGCCATGCCTAGTGAATTTTTAAGTATCCGAGCCGATCACTCGGTACTTTGGAGGGATAAGGATTTCTGTGTTTTCAAAAGTTGAGTGATAAGGTAGGAGAACTACCAACAGCTTAATAGTGAAAATGTTTTGATAAATTATGTTTAGTTTATTCGATGTGCCTGACACTTATACTTTAAATCTCAATTATTTGACTGGAATCTAGTGAATGTTCAAATGGCATATCGACCCCCTTTTTAATGATAGTTGAGGTTTAAACTTCTGTGAGATATAGTGAATTTTGTGAAGTCTCATCACTGGTATGGGATGATGGTGAGATGGATCACCTCAAAACTTTGACTAAAACCTTCTCGCACAACTTCTGAAAATATTTATGCTTCTATTTGTCTCCTACGTCATAATTGTAATATTGTCATTTTGTTGCTATTGCTATATTATCTCACTAAGTCATTTGGACTTATATTATTTTGTTGTTTCTTTCGTTCTATGCCCCAGATAGAATCGAGTGATGAAAACAGATTAACCCAGGCGACACATAAGGCAATGAGGGTGATAGAAGGCCATATTTCGATTCAAACTAGAACATCAGATGAAGGTCGTTGTAGAAATTAATTTTTTTTTTTTTGGGATTTTTGAGAAAAGTATTTTCTGTTGTAAAGAAGACATGTGGTACTATTTGAGTAGCATCTCGGCCGGAAGCAGGCGCCTCCCGGTCGGGGCGTTACAAACTCATATGCCGTTTGGTTAAATTATTTAAAAGGTTCTATAAGATGCTACATCTCATAAGATATTTTTGATATTTTACAAAATAGTTTTAGAGTTTATAAGATTTTTTTTTTTAAACATTGAGCTCTTAAATTGTTTACAAACATTTTATAAATTCTATCTTTTATAAGATGGCTTTACATTAAGTTATTGAGTGTTTGGATAAAATAGTGTCAAACAACTTTTAAGGCACCTTAATAAGGTGTCTTATAAGGTTTTTAAGATAGGCTTATGGTAGATAAAAATAGTTTGACATACCAATAAATATAAAGTGGGGAAGTACGAAATATAATAGAGGTGTTCCAAGTAGTTTATGTGTCAAAATAAAATAACTTATAAAATGGTCAAAAAGTTATTTTTTTTCTCAAATAACTTATAAGCTCCAGAGATCTTATTTTTTGGACTGATAAGTTTATCTTTTATAAATTTTACAAAACAAATCTAAAGAGCTTATGAATTTAGTCAGTTATGACCTATACTTAAATTAAAATTCATTTCTAATATAATAGTAATATACCATATAGTTTATTTTATTTTATTTAAATTCAAATTTAAGTCAAATTCACCCTCTCTTACGACCTACCAAATTCAAATTCTTTGATATAAAACTAAGCTTGTGACGATGGACAAGGCTTGCAGACTTGGAATACAATCATGAAGTTGAAAGTATCATAAATTCTTAGTGGCATACCATGAAAAAGACATTTCTCGATCAGCTAGATAAATCAAGAAAATAGCAATAGCAACTACAAATTGGAGCAACAACAATCCAATGTTGCATACCCAGTCGGAAACCAAGATTCACAATCCTACACATCATAAAATCTCAAAAAAGAAAAACTAAAAATCAAACTGCTCTTATCACATATTAATATTAACTAATTGATGAAAATCAACTACTAAATTATTAGATATAATTACATGTACGAAATGCAAATATAATGAAGTTTGTCTTATATTATTGCAGCTACCGCCTAAAGAAATTGAATTGAGAGCTACTTCTTTAGTGATGTTGTTACATCCAATTCTTCTTAGTCCATTGTTTCAATTTGCATCACTTTGGTTCCTAAAAAAGAAAGAAAGAAAAAAGAAAAATAAGAGAGGAACTTAAGATTTTCTATTCTTTGCCAAATTTATATTTATATATCAATATCAAAGCGCCATGGCTCAAACTTGCACATATGTTTAAAAAAAAAATCAAAGCACACATCTTTTTCTTTTTTAAGTTTATTAGTTCATTTTATAAAAATTTTACCACACATATATTGTGAAAAAATATAGTCTATCCCTATTAGATAATGATTTGGAGCCAAGACATTTATCCAAGTGATCACACTAGCTGATGATCTAATGACTACCTTTAATATTCAAGCATTATCAGAACTCCGTTTATTCTCGTATGACGATTTCAAATACCACCTTTTCAGACGTGCTAAAGTTTTAGATACCTGTAAAAAAAAATATCATTAACAAATGTAATAAACAGGTTGAAAATCCTTTGTCTTCAACATAAAAAAAATAAAAATAAAAAAGCCACTCCTGTTTTACCTCTTCATCCCAATTTGTTCTCCATATCATGAACCCAAGTGAAAGCGTCTGAGTCACAACTCCACTGGTCAGTCCGAGCCATATACCCTGTGAAGATTACAACCACATTAGGCACCTCAAATTTTACTTTGAAAGGAAACACAAGCAAAAACTTCACATCAGCCACTCTCTTAAAAAGTAATTAATAGGATAACATATAGGTGCAGTCTACGGATGTAAACGAATTATGAACTGTGCTAGCTCACGAGTCTAACAAGTTGGCTCAAAAAGTATTCAAACTCGAACTAAACTTATATAAGTTTTGAGTTGAGCTTGAGCTAAATAATTCTTGTTTGCAAGTTCGCGAGTCTTGAAGTCAAACTCGAGCCTATAGCTTGATGAAAAGTTCGAACTTAACGAATTGAGTCAAGCCCAAAGAGCTCGAGGCTCAATTTTCTTAGCTTGTCGAGTTCAACCTCGAGATGGAGCTCAATTCATTTGATTCGAACTCGAGCCGGAGTCCAAGCCCAAAATAAATTACTCGATTCGACTCATTTGCATCCTTACTTTAGTCGGTAAATATTTTTCTCTCAATACAGGCATCAATTGTGTTGCATTAAATAAATATATTACCTCTACTTGAAGATGAGCCACATATCCAAGCACAATTCCAATAGGAAGTCCAATAACATAGAAGCAAATTAAATTGATAAACGCAACCTTTGTTTGCAGACCTGCTCCTACGGCCACACCTGAAGGAAAAAGAATGAGATTTTGAAGGGCTTCCAAAGATCCATAAGCTGCATTATGGGATTGGATAAGTTCATTTGATCATAACAAAACTAACCTGAGAGAACTGGGAAAATGCTACCAAGCAACACTGTAAAGGCAAGTAGGAGAGAAAGATCAGACACGCTCTGCGCGACTTCCTCGTCGTTTGTGAACAAATATCCGATTTTCTTGCTGAAAACCAAGCAAAGAAGCCAAAAGAATAGCCCTATGGAAACTGAAGTGCTGATCAACACTTTGATTGAAAATTTTGCGGCTTTGGCATCTCCTCTTCCAAGCTCATTCGCGACCCTCACGCTATTTTAGAGAAATAATGACAACTGATTCGTTGTTTTTTCTCAAACGAAAGACAACTGCAGAACAAGAAAGGGAGTTCGAACATACCATGCAGCACCCATAATGCCGAGGATGCTCATGATTATCCAGCCACTTATGTTAAGGCTGAAAATTTTCAACTTCTGTCATTAGAGATCTTAATCGCGTAGGAAAATAGAAGAACAATGTTTTCATAACGACGTACCAAATAGAGAAGGCAGATATGGCAACCGTTGCATTTTTCATGTATCCAGCCAGTAAGACCAGAATAGCATAGTACCATAATTCCAAGCTATAAGACAACCAAGAAGACAGAATATGTAAAAAAGTATAGGAGAACAACGAAATATGATAAGTCTAAGGTTGTAAGAAAGATCGATTTACCAGACCATCACACCAGATGATATGGAGAGTTTCACTACTGGCAGTAAGTCCTTCACTGCAGCAATAGTGAATCCTTTCCATGTGTCATGGCACCAGCCGCCGAAGATGTAAACAAATTCTCCAAACACAACAAACCATGAAGATATGCATAGTGCACCCATTGCACCAGGGATTCCAAAATCAAGAACATTTACAAAAAGCCAAGATAATAGAATGTGGATTAAGAATTGCATAGCCGATAACCATGCGATGATCATGTTCTTCTGCTGTGCTTGTAAATACATTTGTATAGTCAAGCTAAATATAGCGCCATAGATAAAGGGAATGAACCACAAGAATATATATCCAGCGGATTTGGCGATAACTTCTTCCTCACCAAGTAGGTTGAAGATGGGCATAGCGAAGATGAAAATAGGAAGTAAAATTGTTAGTGTAATGAGATCAATAAACCATGATCTTTGCAGGTAAATGCCCATCATATGGTACTGTTTCGCTCCAAACGCTTGGCCGCAGAGAGTTTCTGTTGCACTCGACATTCCAATCTGTGAAAACATAAGATTGACTAACTGAAGTAAATAGAAAAATGAGAAATAACTTTATATCAAAAAACAGGAGCCATAATGGAATGTCATTGCTTATTTCCAATCAAATCTAACTTCTACAAGTCCTTTTTCAATCAAAAGAAGCTAAGCTCACATCTGGCCAACTTCCTGGCTTTATCCCCAGGCTAAATATAGGCAAAAAATTTTGGCTCACAGCTCCTATACAGTCACTAAATTGAGCCAGCATGTCCTGTATTAGCTCACTAGTTGGTTTAGCGGATAAGCCAACATGAAAACTTTTCAAAGAAAAAAAAATAAAAATTATGGCCAGCATAGTGGCATATAACAAACTATACTTGTGTATGTATCCAAATATACCAGTGCATAATCAGTATATACATAAGCATGTATGTGTGCTACATTACTTGTCGATATGTATGGAAACAGAATCAGCAAAACTATGGAGATATCTTTCAGTTGTCAATACTTCAGTATTATTACCAGTAGTCCATTGTAATCTGAGATTTCATATACAAAGATAACAGAGAATGCGACAGCCATGATCTGATTCTTGAACTATACAGCAAATCTTTTGTTAACTAATTCTTGAACTATACAGCAAATCTTTTGTTAAGTGGCCATGAAAAGGTACATAATTGTGGATCGTGATGCTGCAAGCGACAACTTAGAGGAAATTCCTTACAAGGATATCAAGCAGAGAATTACCAGTATCCCATTCACAAATCGAACGCTCAAGGTTTGGACAAGTGCATAACCAGCAAGGTCCACAGAACTTATGTGTCCGATAAACAACTGTGTCACAACGATGGTTCCGAATGAACTCACTCTTGAAATAACACCTGGCATTGCAACCCTCCATATCTTCTTAGATTCTTCAAAAATTCTTCACTTCAAATCACCTTCTTGTTCTTGTTCTGGTTCTGAACTGAGTAGAGACTGTTGTATGCTATTATTATCCATGGCACTATGTTCATAAATAAGGACACAACACATAGTTAATATCACAAAAAAGAAACCCTTTCCACAAAGAACAGTTATACAACTGAAAAAACTCAACTGAATCAAAAAACTGTGACCTTTTCTTCTTGCACAGAATTTCTCGTTTCTGATAAAGTGATTTTTGTTTTTCCCTATCAGATCATCAACTTTTTGCATTCTTCTTTCGTAGTCTTTGTGATTATTATAATTAAATTTTAATCCATCATAGCATTTGATTTTGTAAATTATGTCTTTTTGTCCCTACAAAGTACAAAGCTATTCAAAAAGGTAAACAAATAACAAAAGTGCGACTGGGGAAAAGGAAAGAAAAGTTCAATATTTGCAGCAAAACCGTTCAACCCTCGTGGTTAAAAAAACATGAAAAAGAACAAATCCCACCATTGCAAGAAAAGTCAAAGATGAATGACTGCAGCAGTATCATTATATCAAGTAAAGAAAAGCAAGAGGGAAGACGAAGACAACTACTGACACTATTACATTGGCTGAGGCAACTTATGTTACAAAGTTTTGCTGACAAATGAAAATTAAACTGTCAAGTATGAAGTTATGACAAGATAAGATTGTTCCTCCAGTGCAAAAGCTTTTTTTATTTTGCTTTTTTTTTTTTTTTTTTAAAATATAGTAATAACTTATCCTGCTGCAAGAAAACCTATACTGAGCTGATCACACAGTGGAAAGAACAATCTTGATCAATATTTTTTCCAGTGGGCTCAAATCATTGTATATATGGAGTAGAAGAACACAAGTGAGGAGAAAGAAAGGACTGGACTGATAGCATTATTGAGAATCAGCAAAAATGAAAACACACACAACACACACTGATGATACACTTCAATTGTCTTAAAGAGTATCTAGATTTCCTGTATTCTAATGTGATGCTGAAGGGCCCTTTCTCCCTTCCCCTGTCAGAACAGCTTAAGACTAGCCTCCCTCCCTTGTGGGTTCACTTTCTTGTTTTTCTTTGTATTAGATTAGGATCTTCTTTTCACTTGTATTTCATTTTGTATATAGCTAACTTTCTGTTATTTTATCAGAGTTAGTTAGGGTTAGCAAACAAATTCTGTTAGCTAGTCAGAGCTAGTCAGTTGTCCTTCTCGTGTATATAAATATGGCTGCATCCTTCCTAAATAATACACTTTTCAGATTGCATCAACTCTCCATGCTATTTTGCAGTTGTTAACACTTTTTCCTTTCTCTAATTGTAAGGCAGCTAGCTAGTTTTGAAATTTTGGTTATAAAATTGCAGTCATGGGCTTCATGTCTTTATTTTATTTTATTATAATAAAACAAGAATCTGATAAGGGTGACAAACGTGGTTTCATTTTTTGGATATTTTCCATTCGGAGAAATAAAACTAAATGTATTTCAGTGCTTTCACCAAAAATATTCAACTCAATGTATCAAAACACTTTTACATTCCTAATTTTTCCATTCTTTGATGCACTCATAATTATTATTATTTTTACATATTTCTATAGTCGAACCTCACACTTATATTTATGTATATATGTGAAGACAATACTATTGAGTCAATAAATCATTTTACATACACATACTTCACATTACAATTATATATATATATATAAAACAATAGTACACTTCACATTTTCATTCCACTAATCAAAAAAAAAAAAAAAATTAACATTTACATGACAATTTATCTCTCCTATAATAAAATCAAATATATATCATTCTGTTTCAAAATAATTTTTAACAATTTTTTCAAAATAAAACCAAACATATATTATATTTCGCAACTCATTCTTTGAAATTAAAGGAACGTTTGTTTTTATTTCCCCATAATGTTTTCCTTATAGTGAAAATAAAAATAAACATAACTTTTTTATTTTCCCAAAATACTCAAAATATCTCAAAATACTCTTCTTCCACCGTTTCCCAAGAAAAACATAATCATTATATATACATATGGATCATATTATTTTTTCATTCCACTAACTAGATACTAAGATGTTGATTTGACATTTACAGTATAATTTATTTTCTACCAAAATAAAATCAAATATACAATTTCAATCCAAAACAATCTCTAATAAATTTTCAAAATATAACCGAACATGCACCGCATTCTTCCAACTCACTCCCCAAAACATTTTTCCCAAAAATATTCTTTCCAAAACACCAAAAATAAAACCAAACACTATATGATTTTCATCAACACTCAAACTAAAAAAAGAAAAAGGAGAAGAAAACACTCGAACATTGCCCAAATGTACTCGGACAAACAATGATTGGTTTCATTTATTCTATACCATTTTCACATTTTAAGTCCAAAAAATGATTTTTTTTTTTAACATTTTTAAAAATCAGTGATCAAAATCTATATCATATTTTTCAACCTTATTTTGAAAGTATATGTATATATGGGAATGTTTGGTTATATTTCCCTATAACAAAATTATTTTGGAGAAATATAACCAAATATATCCTCATTTTTCCTTCAAAACACAAAAAAAAAAAAAAAATCCCAGAATACTCTTGTTATCATTCATTATCTCCAAAACTTTCCTATTTTTCAATATATACATATATATATTATTATTATTCTAATAATAAAAAAAATTACTCAATTATATTTTTACTCCAAAAATTCAAAAAAAAAAAAAGCATTAATTTGACTGTTACAGTAAAAAATATATCCTCCCAAAATATAAACAAACATATCAAACTTCTGCAAAATTAATTTTTAATTATTCTCCAAAATATAACCAAACATCAATTATATTTTTCAACACAACTTTTACGTTCTCTCATACTTCATTCTTCCAAAAACTAAAACACATAATAAAATCTTACAAAAAAACATAACCAAACATTCCATATACTTTTTTCATTTTTTGAAAGTCTTCGGGTACCACTGGGCATATTTTATCAAATGAAATATCACGTCAATATGTCGCCTCAACTATGCAAAATTTTGTAACTTCCATTTATTCTCGCACATTTTCCAAAGAAATCTTGTCAAAAGATTTTTAAAAGATATTCCCAGTTTCCCACATAATAAACTAATATGAATTTAATATATTGCCATTGTATTTTAATATACATATATATATATGTATCAATTTTGCACGCTCTATATGAGCTAAAGCTTTTATAGTACTACAAAATAAATAAAAATATTTATTTATTTTTATATTATTTTATAATTTTTTAATAATTTCAATGTATCTATTTAAACTTTTAGATGATAAAAAAAAAATTATAATAAAGTGATATTAGTAGGAACATAGAGCAGTAATAGTATATTATAAATAATAGTTACTATATATTATAGTTATGAAAATTAGAGGACAACAATGAGTCATTTAAAAAAAATCACTTGAAGACAAGTTGAAAACGTTGTTATTTTATTTAAGATATAGATATATATTTCCTAATAATATATTACAGAAAAATAAGTTTAATTTTAATTTTTTTAACATACACACATTTAGAATTTATTAGGATTTGAACTTCTATAACGATACTCAACATAAATTTAACACTTGTTTAGTAAATATTTTTAACTGACGAATTAATTTTATTTTAGAAACTACATTGTCAGAAAATTAAAAAAAAAAAAGAAACAAAAAAAAAGATTCACATTTTATTAGAAAGAAACCAAAAAAAAAACTATTTGCTTGTGGACAAATCATCTGTCAACTCACATCTGCCAACGATATATTTACTTCCCAAGATATTTAAAATAAGCACTTCAGCCCATGAAAATGTTATTAGACCAATTGGAATCGTGGTCCCCCTCTTCAAGACATATATTAACATAACGTCCTGTCTGTCAGTTTCTTCCAAATTTCTACATCATATGAATCTTTATAACATATATATTTCTTCTTTATATGCAGCGTCGAATATCTCCTTTTTTAGCTGGGAGGTCCATCTCCCTTCTCCTTTTTATAAACCAGCAGTAATCACAAGTGGTTTCTACGTATATAAAATAATTTTTTTAGTAATATATGTTATTTGTATAATTAAAAATATCATGTTTCTCACATTCAACATAAATTGAATATCATTATGAGAGATGATTTATGTTCATAGATATCAATAGTAATTGCAATCATAAGAAAAATTTATTGTTGTGTACCTTAAAAACTATATCACTTCAAGAAAATAATAAAAACCAAATATATCATAAAAATAAAAAATTTATATATATATTTGGATGGTTGTAGGAGAAACAGAGGGTGTTTTTGGGTACATAAGTGATTGTAGGAGAAACTATAAGAATTTTTCATATGCATGTTGATAGTTGTAGGATAAATAATAAAATTTTCTGGTATATGGGTGGTTAAAAATAGGAGTTATTTGTAAGTAGAAGGGTAAATTTGGCAATTCAAAAATTGGTATCATAATTATCTCTAAAACATGAATTTTCAATTTAATTCTCAATATTATATTTTTAAGTCTATTTTTAGAGAAAATTAAAGGGCAAATTTTGTAAATATTCATTAGTAATTTTCATTTGTGAGACAAAATTGCCTTTTCTTTTATAATAGTATATATATATATTGTATAAATAAGTAAATAAAAAAGATGCATTGAGGAATGAGGATGAACCCATCAAACTGCTCGAACTGAAAAATACTATGGTCATAACTGTTAATGATCATGATTTGCAAGAATAGTCGTGGAGATTGAAAAAAGATGCCATCATTTTAGTACGTACCATTATAATGGATAAAATTCATTTTTATCCCTAGTATTTCAACTTAATTATAAAATTATTTTTATTTTTTTAATTCACTTCAATCTCATCCTTCTAGCCATCCTCCGGCTATATATTCGGCCAAATTGAAGGGTATTTTAGTAATGATCCATTTAATAATTAAACTAATAAAAAACAAAATATTATCCATTCATTGTTATGGGATAATCTAAACCAAAAACCAAAGACAACATGTTTGATTTATTTTCAGTTTTCCGTTTATTTTTTAATTTAGTTAAATTTATTTTATTATGCTTTAATTTCATTGTAACCATGGGTTCCCAATCTTGGAGGTAAGATCTCTTTACTTTAAGGTAAATAAATTGTATGTGTTTGTTCAATTATAAATCACTAAATAAGTTAAGTTATTAAATATATTTATATTAGCATTATTCTTGTACTATGCATGGATTCTTTAAAATTACTATAAATTAATTTAATTGTTCAATAAACATAACTAAAATTAACAATATAAAAATAAAAATATAAAAAAAGTCAAATAATTAGTAAAATTAAATATTACTTCAAAAAATGGTCAAGTAAAATTAAAATTAAAACTTTAAAATTTAGCATTTAAAAGTTCGGAACATATAAAAACATCTCATATACATGATTTCATGAAAAATAAATTTTAAAATTATTCAATGAGAAGTTAACAAAAAATTCAAAACTTCCAAAGATAAAAGTCTGTGAGTATTATTATATACTTTATTAAAAAGAAGAAAATATTATGCAACTTAAAACTAATAGATAGTTGCATTAAAAAATAAAAATATATGAGAAGGAATAGGAAATAAGATTGACAGCTTAAAAGTTTTTGGAAAAAAAAAACTTAAAATTACAATACTTTAATATTACTTTAGACTTCAAAGATGATGAATATATATTAACTTAAAAATATATAGACAACGAAGAATTTTAAAAAAATCATATCTGCAACATCCCGACCGGGAGGCGCTTGCTCCCGACCCGGATGCTACTCACTCTATATCACAAGTCTCTTGAATAATAGAAAATACCTTTCATAAAAATCCGAAGCATTTAATTTCTACGAGCAATACCCACCAAAGGTTCAATTGTGAACCTAAATATCATGAATTACACTTAGCACTTCTGTCACTCTTATTACCTCATGTGTTGTCTGGGCTAGTGTATCTTCATCACTCGTCCTTGTCTGGGGTAAAGAATGGAGAATAATAATAAAACAATGTAAGTCCGAATGACTTAGTGAGATAGTTTAGCACTAAAAATAGAGTGGTAAATTTCTCAACATTATATAAGCAACAAGAAGCATTAAAATTCTCAGAAGTAGTGAGAGAAGATTTTAGTCAATATTTAGAATGATTCATCTCACCACCGTCCCATACTAGTGATGAGACTTCACAAATGCACTGTCTCTCACAAAGGTTTAAATCACAATTACGACCACGAGGGGTCAATATGTCACTTGAACAATCACTGGATTTGCATCAAATGCTCGAGTTTCAAAGCATAAAAATAAAATTAATAATCACTTTCACATTTTTGCTATTGGTGGTTCTCCTACCTTATCACTCCACTTTCGAAAACACGAAAATCATTATTCCTCCAAAGTACCGAGTGATCGACTCGAACACTTAATCACTCACTAGGCATGGCTAGCCGCATGCCTGATCCCGCTCATAGGTGGCTACCTCCAACTAGCCTACTGAGTAGGGATTTTGTGCATCGTGCATGGGTATCAATCGAAAGATCTGTCACCGCAAACCATTCCGCCAAGTCGTCTTTTGTAACCAATCCTAGGGCCCACCCCCAAGGGTATTAATATAATCACTGATATCACTAAATATGCCCTAATGGGTGTCGAATCCAACAAAAATAAATTTCTACTCTAAAGATATGATTTGTAAATAGCGATGAGTAGGATCGTATTCCACATGACTGTTAAATTTTATTTCTTTCAAGTTTACAAAATAAAATAAATTAGAAGGGGGATTTTTATGAAAACGAAGACCTAGAATCTTAAAAGTAAATAAATCACAAATAAAAATAAAAAATCAATAAGAATGAAATCTAGCCTAAGGTAAAAATCTCAATTTGGTTCTCAGATCTGATCATTGATGCAAAGATCAATTCATCTTTTCTTGAATAGACTGGTTATAGTAACTCGGATGCTCTAATAAACAATCTCTCCTTAATATCTTGATAACAAAGAGAAGCTCGTTAGTTATTCCCTTTGCCAATAAACATCCCTAAAGAAGCGCTCATAGGATTTAATTTATCAACAGCATTAAAAACTAGAGAGACCCAGCCCTAGCCAACAAACACACACAAGCAAGGTTCATTTAGACTAGATTATTTATCCACATAATATAAATCATGCATGTGGTCACCACACATAACTATGTTATTTGCCACAAACATTAGAACAATTAAACAAGTATGGATTTAATGTTCTAATTGACATGACAATTATTCTAAGCTATCAAATTTGGGCCATAAATTCAATGAACCTGAATAATTGTAAGGGGAAGGCATTTATCGGATTTGTTTGGCGTTTTTTAGTGATTCGCCGCCAGGGTTGCTGTGGGGTTGATTTTGGGAATTGGACAAACTTTTGTCCTCAATTGTATATATATAAATGCATTTTTAGCCTTTTACAAATCAACCCCAAAACTTGTTGACCGACTCCAATTCTAATCCAAAACTTTTAAACCGCCTTCAACTTGGTCCCTGATTTTCATTTAAGTTCTTCAACTTCTAATTTTTACACATTGGCCCCTAACTTTTCTATTTTTGAGTAATTAAGTCGAAATCCAATTATTTTAAAGTCCTCCAACTTTCAACTTGTCCACATTAACCCCCTAAACCTTATAATTTTAAACAATCGAGCCTTTCCTTATTTATAATTAAATCCTCCAACTCCCAATATTTCTACCTAAACTTTAATTAATTTAATTTCAATCAACTTAAACTAATATTCTAAAAATCGGGGTGTTACAATATTTAATTTAAATTTTTTATTAAAAATCAATTCAGTTAAGATAAAACTATAATAGTAAAGATAATTTTTTTTAAAAAGAATCAAAATAAAATATAAAATAATTATAAAGTTAAAATTAATATTAGTATATAAGTTAATACAAACCATTTATAGATATAGATATAGCTAAAACAAGAATTTGATAAGGGTGACAAAGGCTTTGATTGGTTTCATTTTTTGTATACTTTCCATTAGGAGAAACAAAACTAAATGTATTTCAGTGTTTTCACCAAAAATATTCAACTCGATGCATCAAAACACTTACAATCCTAATTTTTCCATTCTTTGATGCACTTATAATTATTATTATTATTGTACATTTCTACGTTCGAACCTCACACTTATATGTGTTTATATATGTAAAGACAATACTATTGAATCAATAAATCATTTTACATACACATACTTCACAATTATATATATAATAATAATATAAGTCACATTTTCATTCTATTAACCAAACAAAAAAAATATTAATTTAACATTTACAGTAAATTTATATTTCTTATAATAAAACCAAATATATCATTCTATTTCAAAATAATTTTTAACTACTTTTTCATAATAAAACCAAACACACATTATATTTTTGTAACTCATTCTTTGAAACTAAGGGAATGTTTATTTTTAGGGCAAATGTCATAAATGGTCCTTAAAGTTTTAGTTTAGAATCACTTTAATCCTTCAACTTTAAAACTTCATTTTTTATTCCCCAACGTTTGGATTTAGTTTCAATTTAGTCCCTAAGTCAACTTTCCGACAACTTTTCACTGGAAATTGACCAAATTTGACATTTTTAAGGGCAAAATTGCCAATTTATAATTTTATGTTCCAATTTAGTCTCCATGTTACTTTTTTTTCTTTTTATAAATATATGTGCATGTGTGTATATATAGTTGATATTAATATATTATTATTAACATTAAATAATATATTATTGATATATTAATTTCATTTGTGATACTATTATAATTAATGATATTAATTGTATGATTGGTGATATATTAATAATAATAAAGATTATATTATAATAATTTTAATTATATTCATAATATATAGTATTAATAATATTATAAATATTATTAATATAATTGATTATTATTATAATATTACTACTAATAATAATAATACATGATACTAATAAATATTAAATTAATTTTATTATTATTAATATAATTAATCATAAGAATAATAAGATTAATATTATCAATGATAATAATAGTATTATTATGATAATATAATTATCTAATATTATTATTGACATGGGGAAGCCCAACAGGTCCAGCCCAACGATACTCGACCAAGAAAGTGATGTGATGTCCAGCGGCCCAATCGTTGATAGGCTTGGCCTATCGACCACAACTCAACCTCAGGTTTTGTCAGCCAAGGCTATGCATTGGCATCACCTTGTCGATCGGATTCTGATCGACCCGAACCCAAGGTGTTCTCCCTCATTCATCCAGTAAGATCTAACCCGAGATGGATCATGCCTTGTCGACCAGAACCCGAGAAGGTATCATGCAGAAGTGACCATATCGACCATGGAGGTCGAGGAAACGCAACAGCCCCTCAACCGCACTGAATGCTCCACCAGGCGGCGTGCCCCCGCATTAATAGCGCATGCCACCACAATACTATCTTTTCTCAGTTACATTAGGTTAGTACGCACCACTAGTGTACCCCCTTGCCTTAGGTTGCACCACCTAAAATAGTACACTACTGGGAGAAGACTTAAAGACGCTCAGGTGAAAACAAAAGCCCTTCACGCTTGGCAAGGGCATCATAGACTTACCAGCCACCTTGAAGAGGTTACAAATACTCCATCCATTGCCTTTAGCAAGGTATGTTATTTTCCTATCTTGTGCCCTCACTCTGCTGCTCATTTCTTTAGTAGATCTATAGTAACTTGAGTGTCGGTGCCCTCGGCTAGCTTGACATTTGTTGTTGATCACAGGACTCGACCCCAAACACCTCAAAAGCTCATTCCTCGACTACCATCTAGTAGATATTACTAGATTACGACTCCATATATTAAAATACAACTTTCACCCTCACCAATTATTAATAATATTACTAACAAAAATTCAAGTAAGCAAAGACTTTTTCCAGTAAGACAAAAAAATTGCCATGTCAGCTGAAAATTTGCCACCTAAGTAAAAATTCTCAAATTCAACAAATTTTAGTGTGCTACATCAACATTTCCAGTCATTTTTATGAGATTCCGGCAACTTTCGGACTCTAAATGTGCAAATTTTTTTAACTTATAGGACTAAATTTGAAATTGCGTGACATATAGGACAAAATTAAAAGTTGAAAAATTTTATAGGATGAAAAAAAATATTTTTCCCATTTGCTAGGTGTAGCTACCATGGCCGACCACCGTGGGATGGGGATGGGGATGGGGGTTGTGGAGGGTGCGGGGTGCAGGGATGGGTGGGACTATTATACAAATATAATTATATAGTATTTTTATATATTTATATTTATTTATTAGTATATATCATATTTAATTATATTACTATTAATCTTATTATTCTTATGATTAATAATAATAATAATAATAATAATAATAAATTATTATATGGATAATATTTATAATATTATTAATACTATATATTATGAATATAATTAAAATTATTATAATATAATCTTTATTATTATTAATATATCACTAATCAGACAATTAATATTATTAATTATAATAGTATCACAAATGATATTAATATATCAATAATATATTATTTAATGTTAATAATAATATATTAATATCAATTATATAAACACACATGCACATATATTTATAAAAAGAAAAAAAGTAACATGGAGACTAAATTGGAACATAAAATCTTATACAAGGACTAAAGTGGAACATAAAACCTTATATAGGGACTAAAGTGAAACATAAAATTATAAATTGACAATTTTGCCCTTAAAAATGTCAAACTTGGTCAATTTTCCTGCGAAAAGTTGCCAGAAAGTTGACTTAGGGACTAGATTGAAACTAAATCAAAACTTTAGAGACTAAAAAATGAAGTTTTAAAGTTTGAGGACTAAAGTGATTCTAAACTAAAACTTTATGGACCATTTATGCAATTTGCCCTTGTTTTTATTTCCCCATTATGTTTTCCTTCTGGGAAAAATAAAAATAAAAATAAACATAACTTTCTTATTTTCCCCAAAAAACTCAAAATAATCACAACTTATTGTACCAAATTGAAGGATAGTGGTGCATAAGTCATGTCCTATGGCATGGATATGGATTTAGTTTTGAAAAACTCTCTTTGGACCTTGCTATCTTAAAGTTGTACTAGAGAAACTCATATGCCGTTTGGTTAGATTTATTTAAAAGGTTCTATAAGATGCTACATCTCGTAAGATATTTTTGATATTTTACAAAATATTTTTAGAGTTTATAAGATTTTTTTTAACACTGAGCATTAAATTGTTTACTAACATTTTATAAATTCTATCTTTTATAAGATGTTTTTACATTAAGTTGCTGAGTGTTTGGATAAAATAATGTCAAACAATTTTTAAGGCATCTTAATAAGGTGTCTTATAAGGTGTTTAAGATAGGCTTATGATAGATAAAAATAGTTTGACATACCAATAAATATAAAGTGGGGAAGTATGAAATATAATAGTGGTGTTTCAAGTACTTTATGTGTCAAAATAGAATAACTTATAAAATGGTCAAAAAGTTATTTTTTTTCTCAAATAACTTATAAGCTGAAGAGATTTTTTTTTTTTTTGGACTTATGCGTTTATCTTTTATAAGTTTTACAAAACAAATCTAAAGAGCTTATGAATTTAGTCAGTTATTATTGATTGTATTAATTTATTTTTTGTATATGAAGAATAGTTACTCTTAATAATACTTTAATTGAAAGCTTGTGCACCTATACTTAAATTAAAATTCATTTCTAATATAATAGTAATATACCATATAGTTTATTTTATTTAATTTAAATTCAGATTTAAGTCAAATTCACCCTCTCTTGCGGCCTACCAAATTCAAATTCTTTGATTTAAAACTAAGCTTGTGATGATGGACAAGGCTTTATAGACTTGGAATACAATCATGAAGTAGAAAGTACCACAAATTCTTAATGGCATACCATAAAAAAGACCTTTCTCGATCAACTAGATAAATCAAGAAAACAGTAATAGTAGCTATAATTGGAGCTAAATATGCAACAATAATCCAGGGTCGTATACCCAGTTGGAAACTAAGATTCACAATTCTACATCATCATAAAATCTCAAAATAGAAAAACTAAAAATCAAACTGCTCTTATCACATATTAATATTAACTAATTGATGAAAATCAACTACTAAATTAATAGATATAATTACATTTAAGAAATGCAAATAAAATGAAGTTTTTCTTATATTATTGCAGCGAACGAGTAAAGAAATTGAATTGAGAACTATTTCTTTTGTAATGTTGTTACATCCAATTCTTCTTAGTCTATTGTTTCAATTTGCATCACTTTGGCTCCTCAAGAAAAGGAAAAAAAAAAAAAAGAAAAAGAAAAAGAAAAATAAGAGAGAAACTAAAGATTTTTTATTCTTTTCTAAATCTATATTTATATATCAATATCAAAGTGCCATGGCTCAAACTTGCACATATGTTAAAAAAAAATTCATAGCACACATTTTTTTCTTTTTAAAGTTTATTACTTCATTTTATAAAAATTTTACCACACATATATTGTGAAAAAATATAGTCAATCCCTATTGGATCATGAGAACATCCCAATGATAATGACTTGGAGCCAACACGCTTATCCAAGTGATCACACTAGCTGAGGATCTAATGACTACCTTTAATATTTAAGCATTATCAGAACTCTGTTTATTCTCATCCGACGATTTCAAATACCACCTTTTCAGACGTACTGAAGTTTTAAATACCTGTAAAGAAAAATATCATTAACAAATGTAATAAACAGGTTAAAAATCCTTTGTCTTCAGCATAAAAAATTATTCCTGTTTTACCTCTTCATCCCAATTTGTCCTCCATATCATGAACACTAGTGAAAGCGTCTGAGTCACAACTCCACCGGTCAGTCCGAGCCATATACCCTGCGAAGTCGATTATAACCTCATTAGGCACCTCAAATTTTATTTTGAAAGGAAACACCAGCAAAAACTTCACATCAGCCACTCTCTTGCAAAGTAATTAATAAGATAACATATAGGTGCAATCTAGGGATGTAAACGAATTATGAATCGTGCTAGCTCGAGAGCCTAACAAGTTGGTTCAAAAAGTATTCGAGCTCGAGCTAAGTTTGTATATGTTTCAAGTCGAGCTTGAGCTAAATAATTTTTGTTTGCAAGTTTGCAAGTCTTAAAGTCGAACTCGAGCCTGTAACTTGATGAAAAGTTCAAACTTAACGAACGGAGTCAAGGCCCAAATAGTTCGAGGCTCAAATATCTTAGCTTGCGGAGTTCAACCTCGAGATAAAGCTTAGTTCATTTGATTTGAATTCGAGCCTGAACCCAAAACAAATGGCTCGGTTTGACTCATTTGCATCCCTGCTTCAGTCGGTAAATATTTTTTTCTTAGCATAGGCATCGATTGTGTTACATTAAATAAATATATTACCTCTATTTGAAGATGAGCCACATATCCAAGCACAATTCCAATAGGAAGTCCAATCACATAGAAGCATATTAAATTGATAAACGCAACCTTTATTTGCAGACCTGCTCCCACGGCCACACCTGAAGAAAAAAGGATGAGATTTTGAAGGGCTTCTAAAGATCCATAAGCTGCATTATGGGATCGGCTAAGTTCATTTAATCAAAACTAACCTGAGAGAACTGGGAAAATGCTACCAAGCAACACTGTAAAGGCAAGTAGGAGAGAAAGATCAGACACACTCTGCGCGACTTCCTCGTCGTTTGTGAACAAATATCCAATTTTCTTGCTGAAAACCAAGCAAAGAAGCCAAAAGAATAGCCCTATGGAAACTGAAGTGCTGATCAACACTTTGATTGAAAACTTTGCGGCTTTGGCATCTCCTCTTCCAAGCTCATTTGCGACCCTCACGCTGTTTTAGAGAAATAATGACAACTGATTCGTTGTTTTTTCTCAAACAAAAGACAACTGCAGAACAAGAAAGGGAGTTCGAACATACCATGCAGCACCCATAATGCCGAGGATGCTCATGATTATCCAGCCACTTATGTTAAGGCTGCAAATTTTCAACTTCTGTCATTAGAGATCTTGATCGCGTAGGAAAATAGAAGAACAATGTTTTCATAACGACGTACCAAATAGAGAAGGCAGATATGGCAACCGTTGCATTTTTCATGTATCCAGCCAGTAAGACCAGAATAGCATAGTACCATAATTCCAAGCTATAAGACAACCAAGAAGACAGAATATGTAAAAAAGTATAGGAGAACAACGAAATATGATAAGTCTAAGTTTGTAAGAAAGATCGATTTACCAGACCATCACACCAGATGATATGGACAGTTTCACTACTGGCAGTAAGTCCTTCACTGCAGCAATAGTGAATCCTTTCCATGTGTCGTGGCACCAGCCGCCGAAGATGTAAACAAATTCTCCAAACACAACAAACCATGAAGATATGCATAGTGCACCCATTGCACCAGGGATTCCAAAATCAAGAACATTTACAAAAAGCCAAGATAATAGAATGTGGATTAAGAATTGCATGGCCGATAACCATGCGATGATCATGTTCTTCTGCTGTGCTTGTAAATACATTTGTATCGTCAAGCTAAAAATAACGCCATAGATATAGGGAATGAACCACAAGGATATATATCCAGCAGATTTGGCGATAGCTTCTTCCTCACCAAGTAGGTTGAAGATTGGCGTAGCGAAGATGAAAATAGGAAGTAAAATTGTTAGTGTAATGAGATCAATAAACCATGATCTTTGCAGGTAAATGCCCATCATATTGTACTGTTTTGCTCCAAACGCTTGGCCGCAGAGAGTTTCTGTTGCACTCGACATTCCAATCTGTGAAAACATAAGATTAACTAACTGAAGTAAATAGAAAAATGAGAAATAACTTTATATCAAAAAAAGGGAGCCATAATGGAATGTCATTGCTTATTTCCAATCAAATCTAACTTCTACAAGTTCTTTTCAATCAAAAGAAGCTAAGCCCACATCTGGCCAACTTCCTGGCTTTATCCCCAGGCTAAATATAGGCAAATTTTTTTGGCTCACAGCTCCTATACAGTCACTAAGTTGAGCCAGCATGTCCTGTACTAGCGCACTAGTTGGTTTAGCAGATAAGCCCACATGAAAACTTTTTAAAGGAAAAAAAAAAAAATGGTTTTATGGCCAGCATAGTGGCATATAACAAACTATACTTGTGTATGTATCCAAATATACCAGTGCATAATCAGTATATACATAAGCATGTATGTGTGCTACATTACTTGTCAATACGTATGGAAACAGAATCAGCAAAACTATGGAGATATCTGTCAGTTGTCAATACTTCAGTATTATCACCAGTAATCCATTGTAATCTGAGATTTCACATACAAAGATAACAGAGAATGGGACAGCCATGATCTGATTCTTGAAACTATACAGCAAATCTTTTGTTAACTGATTCTTGAACTCTACAGCAAATCTTTTGTTAATTGGCCGTGAAAAGGTACATAATTATGGATCGTGATGCTGCAAGCGACAACTTAGAGGAAATTCCTTACAAGAATATCAAGCAGAGAATTACCAGTATCCCATTCACAAATCGAACGCTCAAGGTTTGGACAAGTGCATAACCAGCAAGGTCCACTGAACTTATGTGCCCGACAAACGACTGTGTCACAACGATGGTTCCAAATGAACTCACTCTTGAAATAACACCTGGCATTGCAACCCTCCATATCTTCTTAGATTCTTCAAAAATTCTTCCCTTCAAATCACCTTCTTGTTCTGGTTCTGAACTGAGTAGACTCTGTTGTATGTTATTATTATCCATGGCTCTATAATCATAAATAAGGACACAGAACATAGTTAATATCATAAAAAAGAAATCCATTCCACAAAGAACAGTTATACAACTAAAAAAATTCACCTGAATCAAAAAACTGTGACCTTTTCTTCTTGCACAGAATTTCTCCTTTCTGATAAAGTGATTTTTGTTTTTCCCTATCAGATCATCAACTTTTTAAACCTCAGCATTCTTCTTTGGTAGTCTTTTATGATTATTATAATTAAGTTTTAATCCATCATAGCATTTGCTTTTATTCATTATGTCTTTTTGTCCCTACAAAGTACAAAGCTATTCATAAAATTAAACAAATAACAAAAGTGTGACTGGGCAAAAAGAAAGAAAAGTTCAATATTGGCAGCAAAACAGTTCAACCCTTGTGGTTAAAAAAACATGATAAAGAAGAAAAACCCGCCATTGCAAGAAAAGTCAAAGATGAATGACTGTAGCAGTATCATTATATTTAGGCAAAGAAAAGCAAGAGGGAAGACGAAGACAACTACTAACATCCAAGAACCAATCATCAATCAGGACAACTACTCAAACTATTAAATTGGCTGAGGCAACCTATGTTCCAAAGTTTTGCTGTCCAAAAATTAAACTATCAAATATGAAGCCATTACAAGATAAGGTTGTTCCTCCAGTAAGAAAGTTTTCTTTTCTTTTCTTTTTTTTCCACCATACAGTAATCACTTATCCTGCTGCAAGAAAACCTATAATGAGCTGCATCACACTGTGGAAAGAACAATCTTGATCAATATTTTTCCTAGTGGGCTCAGATCATTGTATATCTGGAGTAGAAGAACTCAGGTGAAGAGAAAGAAAGGACTGAACTGATAGCATACTTAAGCAATCAGAAAAAAGGAAAACATGCACAACACACACTGATACACTCACCTAGTCTTAAAGAGTACTTAGATTTCCTGTATTCTAATGTGATGATGAAGGGCTCTTTCTCCTTTCCTTTGTAAGAACAGCTTTCCACCAGCCTCCCTCCCGTCCCATGTGGGTTCACTTTCTCCAGTTTCTCTATGTCTTCTTTCTAATTGTAAGGCAGCTAGTTTTGGAATTTTGGTTATAACATTTGCTGTCACGGGCCTCATGGCTTTATTATAATAAAACAAGAATCTGATAAGCGTGGCAAAGGCTTTGATTTGTTTTATATTTATTTGAATATTTTCCATTGGGAGAAACAAAACACGTATTTCGTGTTTTCAACAAAAATATTCAACTCAATGTACCAAAAGACTTCTACAATCCTAAGGGGGTGTTTGGTTTTATTTTCAAACCCAATTTTCATCAATTTTACTATTCTAAAAATAAAAATCTTCACTTTTTAAAATCTTTCACCCAACATAATTTTCATTTTCATTTTCAAAATACATTCTCTAACAACCTATATATCTTTTTTCAATAACCTATATGTCTTCTCTCTCTATTCCATTATTTCCACATTTCTCCACCTACAACCTATTAAAATCAACATAATCATTACATTTCCAAACATTTCATCTAAATATATTTTTATTTCCACATCACATCACATAATTAATTCTTACCATTTTAAAAATGATGAAAATAAAAAATGAAAATAAAACCAAACGAGCCCTAAATCTTTCCATTCTTTGAGGCAATTATGATTATTATTATTATTATTTTACACATTCCTACGTTCGAACCTTTATGTGTGTGAAGGTTGTTATCGAGCCAATAATTTATTTTAAATGTACATACTTTATGTTACAATTATACATAAAAATAATAATATAAATCACATTTTCGTCCCACTAACCAACTAAAGAAAAATATTGATTTAAAATTTCCAATGCAACTTATATCGCCTAAAATAAAATCAAACATATCATTCTATTTCAAAATAATATTTGATAATTTTTAAAAATAAAATTAAACATACATTATATTTTTCCAACTCATTTTATTTTCCTAACCACTTAAAGAGAAAAAAATACAAGAAAACACTCGAACATTGCTAAAATGCACTTGTACCTGGACAAACAATGATAGGTTTCATTTTTTTACCATTTTCACATTTTAAGTCCAAAAAATGTTTTATTTGAAAATTTTGAAAAATCAAAGTCAATATATATATATATATATATATCATATTTTTCAACCTTATTTTCCAAAATATATGTATATTAATTTTTTTGAAAGCCTACAAATACCTTTGGACATGTTTTTTCAAACGAAATATCACGTCAACATGTCGCCTCAACTATGCAAAATTTTGTAACTTGGCATGCTCTCCACTTATCTCAATTTTGTGAGTCCCACACATTTTCCACAGAAATCTGGTCAAAAGAATTTCTAAATGATGCCCCACAGGATGAAGCTAATGTGAATTTAAACATTGCCATTGTATTTTAACACATTGATTTTGCACACTCTGTACATGAACTAAAACTTTTATGGTATAAAATAAATAAAAATATTTATTTATTTTTATATTATTTTATAATTTTTAATAATTTTAATGTATTTATTTAAATTTTTAAATGAATAAAAAAATATGATAGTGACAATAGTGGGTATATAGAGTAGTAATAATATATTGTACATCATAATTACTATATATTATAGTTATGAAGTTTAATAGACAACAACGAGTCATTTTAGAAAAATTATCACTTGAAGATAAGTTGAAAATGCTATTATTTTTTTTAGAGCATAAATACGTGTTTCTTAATAATATATAACCAAAAAATAAATTTCACTTCTTTTTTAATATATACACACATATTTAAAATTTATGAAGGTTGGAATTTTGTGCAAGAAGACCACAATTGAACAATTAACCCACTCGGCATAAATTTAACCCTCGTTTAGTAAATATTTATAATTGACAAATTAATTTTGTTTTGAAAACTACATTGTCTGAAAACAAAAAAATAAGAAACAAAAAGAAAATTCACATTTTATTAGAAAGAAACCAAAAAAAAACTATTTGCTTGTGGACAAATCATCTGTCATGTCCCAAAGATAGATGTTCTTCCCAAGATATTTAAAATAAGTTGATATATATCGGTTGAAGTTGTTCGGCTTGATTCTTTCTAATGTCAGCCCATGAAAATGCTATGATTCCAATGGGCAATATGGAATCTTGGTCCCCGTCTTCAACGGAGACATGCATATATTAATATGGATGCTAACCATTGATGTTCTGTCAGTTTTGGCTTAAGAAATCTTTCTTCGAAATTTCTCCATCATATGATTCTTTCTAACATATATATTTCTTCTTTATATGAAACTTTGTAGCATCGAATTTCTTCTTCTTTTTTTAAGCTGGGCAATCTCTTTGATCCATTGGTCAGAAGAGCTCCTTCATAAATTCTTCCTTTTTCTTCAATAAAGATAAGAGAGAAAGAGAGAGAGGATAAACTCCGACAATCAACCTCTCAATAGTACTGTAAATGAATATTCAAAAATTTATTTATCATTTATATTTGAATCTATTTATACGGCACACTATCTATAATTATTTAAAATGTAATAAATTACAACCGACAAATTAATTTTGTGTTAAAACTATATGGTCAAAAAATGAATAGTAAGAAAAAAAATACATTTTAAAGAAACCAATTAAAAAATATATATATATATATATATATACTATTGGCTTGTGGATAAATCATCTGTCATCTCAAAAAGTGGTACTACTTCCCAAGAAATTTAAAATATTATTGAACATGTTATCTCACCTCGACTTATTTGTTGTTGGCCTTGTGGGCACCGCATCCATACAAATAGGGATCCACCCACCAGCATGGATCTTGTTCACGGGGAATCTTTTGAGACAGGGAATTTATTCCAGATTTTTTTTTCTTTTATAATTGCATATAAAAGTGAGATTCGAAGCTATTACAGCATTTCTTGTGTGATAGAGGCTGATTAAGATGCTCTATTTAAAATCTTAAACAATTAATATTTTATTTTATTTTTCATCCTCTCAATTGTTATCATTATTTCATTCAGTATTCGTTTATTGTCAGAAAAATTAAATATTATTTTAATCCTCAATCGAGAGGTTACAAAAGAAATAAATTACACTCATTTTTATCGATAACGTTAATAATAATAATAAGTAAATCTCTCATCAAATACAGATATCACATAGTCTATTAGACAGGTAAGTATTAAATCAAATTGTTTAGTGAGAATACGTACTGCCTTTCATATTTCAGGGGTAAATGATGCATGAGCCAAAGTCTGACGGTGGCAATGTCTATTTTACCCTTTTTTATTTTGTGCAATATGATTTTGTATTGTTAGAAAAAATTATGGCCAGCCAACTTCGCAAGTTGTAGAAAGAATGTACTCAAATTTGAGACATACATTCACCAAACCCAGTAAAGATTGCTTCATGGTCAACTCAAAATTATGTTGTGTTCAAAGTATAGGTTATATTTTATATTTTAAATAGGTCGTTTCTTAATTACTTTAGTAAACAAAATAAATGATGCAGTTTGAAAAATTAAAATAGAGAGTTCACTACATGAAAAGCAATTCAAATTATCAATTTTATTAATATTTTAAATTCATTCCTTAAAATATTTTTTTTTTTTACAAATAATTCAATAAGATTATTACTTTTCATAGAACCTAACAAACCCATAGATCCACGTTGTCACAAATTTATCTTCCATCATCTTTTTTGTTATGTCAAACATCCACCATAGTCTTAATTTTACTCCACGATTCAAATCATTTCTTGTATTAACCCAAAAAGTATTGAATATGTTTGTTTGGTTTGGTTACAACATGTAACCAACATCTACTATGTTGAGAAAACAATACTGTCACAATTTTAGAGTTTACAAATAAAGATAAAGAACACGCAAAAATAGTTTATTATGCACATATCTTATTCAATTTATTATAACTAGCGGTTGGTGTACATTTGATATTTGTGCATCTAATAAAAGTAAAACTAACCGTACTATGAAGATGTAACTTTAAACTCCAAGTGGCTTAAAAGTAATTGTTAGAGAAAAAAAATATCAATCAATTAACACAAGAGAAAAACTCATTCATGTAACTTTGTAAAAAATTATAGATAAATAGTAAAAAGATATTAGATGGGAGAAATCACACCTGCAGGAAGAAGCTTGGCAATATGGGGAAAAAACCCTTCAGAGAAATAAAATGTAGAGCTATATATAATCTTCACGGGATTACTACATGGTAGTAATGGAGTAATAATAAATTGATAGTTATTTTATGTAAATATGAGGACTTAAAAAATTATGAAATTTTCTTGAAAATGATGGAATTTGTTTCACAAATAAGTACTACTTATATTTTAATCTTTCAATGCAATCGAACATCACGAATCTATTGAATCTTTTAATAATATGACCCAGCCAGTCCCACTAAGTCTCACATAAATTCATTCTTCATCACAATATAGTTCTACGAAATTCACATAAATTCATTAGCATGACAAATATAATGAGATATAAGTATGAAGCAGCAACTATATCATTACTTATCGATTGGTCCATGAAATATAAGTATGAAGCAATAATTATATAATTACTCAACAATTGATCCAATAACATTGCCTTCATATATATAAGTATGAGGTTCGAAATTCGGAACTTAACAAATCATTAATGTGCGTGTATATGTAAATTAAAAAACAAAATCCCTTAATTATTCATATTGAATTATACATCACCTTCATAAATTTAGCTAACATGTGCAACATTGATGTACAATGGTTATGAAGCTTTGTGTATAACTAAACCAGAAATGCCAAAATAATATTCCCCTAACACATATAAACATGCAAGAAGCACATTTCTCGAATTCAGGCCTCAAATTTTCGTCAAGAATCTCATCAAACCATAATGTAACAAGAATTACAAATTCCTAACAAATTCCCCAAAGAAACTCAACATCAAACCATAATGCATCAATTCACAAACAAAACAAAAATATTCAACATCGAATCAATTATTTTTACAAGAAAATATTTTATAAACATATCATATATCCATAAAATGAAACAGAATATGAAACACAAAATACAATAGAGGATTTAATATGCTCATTTACTGTGTAATTTTTAGTATAACGTAAAATAAATGTATTTACCTATACTTGAAGATGAGCCAGATATCCAAGCACAGCTCCAATAGGAAGTCCAATTACATAAAAGCAAATTAAGTTGATACATGCAACCTTTGTTTGCAGCCCTGATTCTATGGCCACACCTAATAGCAAACAAACAAGCCTAAAATTCACATACACGGAACAAATAAGGAAGAAAAAACATGGCATTTTGCAGGACTTCCAGAGGTCTACACTGTAATAAAACTAACTTGAGAGTATTGGAAAAATGCTACCAAGCAAACGCTGTAAGCACAAGTAGAAGAGAAGGATCAGACACTCTCTGTGACTTACTCTTCATTTGTGAATGAATATCCGATTTTCTTGCTAAAAACCAAGCAACGAATTGGGAAAATTGTAATTTTGGTCCTTTAACTATTGTTAAATTTTTAAATGGTTCATTTTCTATTGCAGCTTGCATATTTAGTCATTATTTTAAATTTGCCATCATATTTAGTCCATTTATTTACAAATTTAGTCCTTCAAACCTCTTAATTTGAAATTAAGCCCAAAAATTTCTCATTGGGGGCTCCAAATTTGGGATTTTTTGGCCTATGTGTACTTAGGCGCCACATCCTTTGCCACACCAGTTTAAAATTTAACTAAATATTGAATTTTAAGATGTGATTTATGAAACAATTGATGTAATTCTTTTTTTTTTTATCTAAAAGAAACAAAAGTTAAAAATGATATTAAGAAAGATAGATATTTAAAAAATAATTTAGGAAAGTAAATATATATGAAAAGTTGAAAAAAAATATTATAAAAATGAATATTTATAGGTGAAAAATGTGGTAGGCTTTTTTAATTTTTTTGATCTAAAAAAATAAGTATATTAATTGTTTTCTAAATCACATTTTCAAGTTTAGTATTTAGTTAAATTTTAAGTTGATGTAACAAAGATGTGGCACCTGAGTACACATAGTTAAAAATTTTCAAATTTTGACCTAATGAGAGGTGATTGGACATGTTTCTAGCTCGATTATATTAAGCGGTCAGAAGGACTAAATTTGTAAATAAATGGACTAAATGTGATGATAAATTTTAGATAATTGACTAAATATGCAAGTTTCAATAGAAAATGGATCATTTAAAAAGTTAGTAATAGTTATATGGCTAAAATTGCATTTTCCCCCAAAGAATCCAAAAGAATAATCCTAGTGAAACTGAAGCGCTTATTAACACTTTGATTGAAAATTTTGCAGCTTCAGCATCTCCTCTCCCAAGCTCGTTGGCAACCCTCACGCTGTGTTGGAGAAACAATAATGGCAACTCATTCATCGTTTTTCAAATGAATCAAAAAGGGATTTTGGGTGTTTCGAATGAACAAATTCAATGAGCAGAGATCTTGATAGTGAAGGAAAATACAGAACAGGCTTTTTCATGAAAGTTTACCAAATAGAGAAGGCAGATATGGCAACCTTTCCGTTTTTCACGTATCCGGCCAGTAAGATCAAGATTGCATAGTATCATAATCCCAAACTATAAGACAACGAAGAAGACAGAATATGTTGAAAACCAGAGGAGAACAAGGAAATATGATAAGTCTAAGGTGGTAAGAAAAAGATTTACCCGATCATCACACCAGATGAAATGGAGAGTTTCACTACTGGCAATAAGTCCTTCACCGCAGCAACGGTGAATCCCTTCCATGTCTCGGGGCACCAACCGCCAAAGATGTAAACAAATTCTCCAAACACAACAAACCATGAAGATATACATAGTGCAGCCATGGTGCCAGAGGTTCCAAAATCAAGAACATTTACAAAAGCTGATAGTCATGCAATGACCATGTTCTTCTGCTGTGCTTGTAAATACATTTGTATTGTCAAGCTAAAAATAACGCTATAGATAAAGGGTATGAACCACAAGGATATATATCCAGCAGATTTGGCAATAACTTCTTCCTCACCAAGTAGGTTAAATATTGGCGTTGCAAGAGAATATAGGAAGTAAAATTGTTAGTGTGATGAGATCAATTAACCACAATCTATGCAAGTAAATGGCCATCATATGGTACAGTCTCGCCCCAAACGCTTGGCCACAAAGAGTTTCTGTTGCACTTGACATTCCAATCTGTCAAACAAAAGATAAACTAACAGAAGTAAATCGAAATTCTTAACAGGATGAATACTGATACAAGGACGTCAAAGAGGGATTTACCAGTATTCCAGTTACAAATTGAACGCTTAAGATATGGACAAGCGCATAACCTGCAAGGTCCAATGAACTTGTGTGTCCCACAAATGACTGTGTGACGACAACTGTTCCAAATGAACTCACTCTTGCGGTAACAGTTGGCATTGCAACCCTCCATGTCTTCGTAGATTCTTCGAGAATTCTTCCCTTCAAATCGCCTTCTTGTTCTGCTTTTGGACTAAGCAGGCTCTGTTGTATGCTATTATTATCGATGGCTCTACAATCATAAATAAGGACACAAAACACAGGTAATATCATCGAAGAAAATCCGTTTCCCTATAGAATACTTACCAATTAAAAGATGATCACCTGATTTAAAAAGATATGGACCTTTCTCTTTTCTGTAGGATTTTTCCTTTCGGATAAACTGGTTTTTGTTTTTCACATCATCTTTTTAAACTTCTTTGGAAGCCCTTGTTAATTCTTTGCACAAAATTTTAACCTGATCATAATATTTTCTGTTACCTGCAAAGATATTTATAAAAGTAAACAAAATAATAAGATTGTGACTGGGAAAAAGAAAGAAATTTTCATGTTTGCAGCAAAACCCCCAAAAATAAGAAAAAGGAAGAAGAAGAAAATCCCATCTGCAAGAAAAGCCACTGAAGGCAACCTGATAATTATTTAATTATTTAATTTTTGGTTGATAATGAAGGCAAAGATGAATGGCTACAGAAATCTGATTATATTAACTAAATAAATTCAGAAGGAAAGATGAAGACATGTGCTGAATCCAAGAATCAAGAGTAGCGATTATGACAACTATTCAAATTATTATTTTTCTCCAAGGTTACTGTGCAGTGCAAATCAAACTCTCTCATTTGAAGCTAGGACTAGAAAAGATTTTAGCAATTTTTAACATAAAGAAATTTGGTTACCCAATAAGAGAACATATTTGCACATACAATAATCACTTATCTTCTGCAGGAAAAAACCTGCGTTGGACTGCATCACACGCACACAGTGGGAAGAACAGTCTTCATCAATCTCTTTCCTAGCATTATTAACACTATATTTGATTCATGGATTTTGGTGAGGGGGAAAAATATGAAAATGTTGATTTTGCCTTGAAATTTGAGGTAAAATTGACAAGAAACTGAAAAAATAAAGCGAAACGGAGCAAAGTGGTCGAAATGAGCTCGAGAACACATCCGGCGCGTGTTGTAAGGACTCCTTGCGCCGGGGCGCAAGTTTTGTGCCTCCTGGCGAGCAACGCAAGCCCATGGGCCTTGGGCTTTGGTTTTCGACTATAACTATCAGTTTTTTCTTCCGGGAAAAGTATCATGTACATAACACAAGGGCTTATTTGCTGCTTTTGAGTAATTCTATCAAGACGGAGATTAGAACAAGGGTGTTAGGTATTTTCGTGAGATTTGTGGAATTCAAGTTTGTACTTGCACTTTAATTTGAGATCAATAAAATTTCTTTTCTTTATTGGGTGGATTAGGCACATCGCAGAACTACGTTAAATCTTGTTGTCATAATTCTATTGAATTACTTTACTGTTATTTTATTATTTCCGCAATAGATCCTCCTGAATTACAACAGAAAATGATAGAGGAAAATACATTTGGTTGTTTGGTTAATAAAAATAATAATAAAGAAAGGAAATCTTGAAGAAAAATATAATGTATTTGAAGAAAAATCATTTTTCTAACAATTTTGTTAGAAAAATGAATTTTTCTTATAATTCTCTGTCATTCTCCTATACTTTCATTATTCATCTTTGTCTCACTATTTTTTTCATAATTTTTTTTAACAACCAAACAAATTTGAGATTTTATATATATTTTTTTCTTTTCCCTAATATTTTCTTTTCTTTTTCAAAATTCTTAAACCAAACATAGTGTAAGCAATCAGCAAAAAAGAAAACACACACAACGCACACTGATGATGTACTCACCTAGTACTAAGATTTAAAGAGTATAGATTTCTTATAGTTCCATTGTGATGACTGATGATGGAGGGCTGTTTCTCCCTTCCCTTGTAGGAACAGCTTAAGCTAGCCTTCCCAGTGGGTTCATTTTCTTCGGTCTTTTTTATGTTTATTTTCATAATTTAAGGCAGCTTGGTTTGGCATTTTGGTTATAAAATTTGCTGTTATGGTATTATTTCAATATATATATATACATATATATATTAAAATACTATATTACTAATTCAAGAATATATATTTACAAAACATGCGAACACATATGGATATATATGTTCATATATATATATATATACACACACAAATGTATTACATACCTGCATGGAATTATTTATATAATACATATAGATAATTCAAGAATATATATTAAAATATTCAAGAATATTTATTTACTAATTCAAGAATATATATTTACAAAACATGCGAACACATATGGATATATATGTTCATATATATACACACACACACACACATGTATTACATACCTGCATGGAATTATTTATATAATACATATAGATTGCAATCAAAGGTTCACAAGCGTTAGAAACTCTTTTGATGAGAGACTTAACCAATCACAATTCAACAACATTATCTAACCAAACACATCATATATTTTGTATCTCAAAAATAATACAATCAAACACACATCTCAGTCCCATTTCTCTTTCCCTTAAATTACTCTTTTTGTTTCTTCAATGATGTTCCCTACTTATATTGGAAGGGGAATTAAATAAATTATGACAAAAGACAAACATGATCTATTGAAATGAATTACTGAGCTCACTAAAATAGGTTGTTGAATTCAATGGGTCCATCTCTCAAACAAAAAAGTTCAAAGGGTCCAATTTGCTAAAAACTCATTGAGTATAAATTCTAGTAATCGAAGTATGAAATGACATTTTAATTAAGTTGAGCACTCTCTTAATGCAAGCACATTCTTAAAACAAAAGCTCAAATTATTATTAAAAAATTTCATGGGTATGATTTCCGACACATCTTTTTAGCACTATTTATGAAAAATGCTTTTCTATTTATAAAATGATTAGCAAGTAAATGCGATTCAAATCTTGAAACTCCAATGCCCAATAACACCCTAAAGAGACAACGTTATGAATAACCAAACACGAATGCAACCCTGCCGGTTGCCCGGCATACGCCCCCATTTATTTTTCATAGAAATCTTCTCAATGCTTTTTCAAAAGTATTCCCAACAAAATAAAACTAAAATGAATTTGAACATTAGCGACATTTCTTTTGATAAACCACAACCAACAAATTAATTTTGTTTTAAAAACTATATGGTCAAAAAATGAATAAAACAAAAAAATCACAATAGAAAAATATATATATAAATATATATATATATATATGCTTTGCTTGTGGACAAATCATCAGACATCTCAGAAAGTCGTACGTACTTCCCAAGAAATTTAAAAATTATTGAACATGCAATCATAACCTCTTGATTTTTTATTCTTGGCCTTGTGTTGTGGGCACCCCATCCATCACAATCCCCTCCATATGTTATGTACCAAACTAATTATAAAAATAGGGACCCACCCACCAATATGGATCTTGTTGCAAGAGAATCTTTTGAGAGAGAGAAAATATTATAGAATTTTCTTTTATAATTGGATATAATAGTGAGATTTGAAGTTATTACATCATTTTTGGCATGGTCGATGCTGACCAAGGCGATCTATATAAAATCTTAAACAACCAATATTTTATTTTATTTTTCATCCACTCAATTGTTATCATCATCTAATTATATCTAAAATAAATTAAGTATTATTATAACTCTCAATCGAAAAATTAACAAAAAAGCAGATGATATTCATTCTATCGATGACGTCAATAATAATATAATTAAATTTATCCTCAAACATAAAAGCCACAAAACTATTTGAAAGTAGGGGAAGTTTATGGTGAAGTATGTTCGTATTTACCTCATATGAGGTATCATTAAATAAATGACATGTGTTATTTTACAATATGTTATTGTTAATTATACAATTAGTTGTAGGTTTACAATTTAAAGTTGGACATGTCTACGATGAGATAATATTGTACTTTATTCATATAAAGTATTCTCAAATTAAGTTGTACATATTTTTTATAATAAATTGTTGCTAATTTCACAACAAATCATTGCTTTTGTATTTTAAAATCTTAATACATCTAATTGTTGGTTAATAATCCCCCCAAAAAAGTTAAAATTAAAAATTAAAAATAAAAATCTATTATCTTAAATAATATAATTTAATAATTTTAAAATGTATATTCTATAATGTTAAATAATAAATAGTCCAAAATAATATGAATAAATTTAATTGAATTATTTATTAATTAAGATATAAAATTAAAAAATAGAAAAATATATAATTTCATCTACAATATAATTTTAATAATTTTAACTTGTATAGTCAATAATATTAAATAGACATATTTAAAATAATTTAACTAAATTTTGTTAATAAGTAAAAAAATTGAAAACAAGAAAATTTTAAATTTATTATTTCAAATAATATAATTTTAGTAATTTTAAGTTACATACTTAACAATAATAATAATATTTAACTTAATTAATTTTATTTTTTATTAAAAAACAAACAAATAAATAAGTTCTAAAAACAAAACAAAAAACTAAATATTTGTTTCTTCCAAATTGGCAACCGCCATCACCGGTCCACTACTACCCACACATCCCACTCCCCAACACACTTCAGCCCTTAGCACACACACACCCGGGGGGGGGTGGGGGGGGGGGGTGGGGTGGGGTGTCATTGCAAGCGGATTTATATACACCACCAGCGATATAAATTAGATGCGTGTGCATTCAATAAAAATAAATATTATTAATTTATTAATTTATAATTTATTATTTAGATTTTTATTCATATAATTTAATTAAAATGAAAATAAATTTTCTAAAATACAATATGTATGAAATTAAAAGATAATAAATATAAATATAACAATCCTATATGTATTTGGTTTAATAATGAAAAAGCATGTAATGGAAAACCCAGTTTAATGGGCCCAAAATATATACGGAACTATTTAAGAAATGAAATTCAAAATAAATAAAATTTTATTATTAATAGCAATTATTTTATTATAGTGCACCCTCAATATATAAGCAAAATTTTCATCAATTGTTTGCACAGGTAGCAAGTTAAATATACTTTAGTATGTTGCCAACTAATCATTAAAAGAAAAGTTATGATTTCACATTTTAAATCCAACGATTCAGATTAAATACATTTGTACATTCCTTATATGAGGTATGTACAACCATGATTGCACCATAGACTACTCCTATAAAGTAATTATTTAGTGAGAGGAAGTATTGGCTTTCATACTTTAGGGGTAAATGATACATCCGCCAAAGTTCGAGGGTGGTAATGTTTGTTTTGCCTATTTTCTCAGCCCAATATGATTTTATATTGTTAAAAAAATTATGACCAACCAACCTCACAAGTTGTAGAAATAATGTATTCAAATTTGAGCCGCACACTCACCTAACTCCAACAAAGAAAGGTAAATTGCTTCATGGTCAACTAAAAATAATGTAATATATACCATTATAAAAAAAAAGAAAAAAAGAAAGATGTGTTCAAAGTGGAAATCATATTAATTTTTTAAAAAGGTTGTCTTTTAATTGATTTAGTAAATAAAATAAATAATACAATTTGAAATATTAAAATGAAGAGTTTGACACATGAAAAGTAGTTTGAATTTTCAATTTACTAATATTTTGAATTTATCCCCTAAAGTACTATTCTATTTACAAATAATTCAGTAAGGTTATAATGTACTTTTTATAGAACTCAACAGACCCACAAATCCACATTGTCACAAGTTTATTCTCCATCTTTTTTGTTATGTCAAACATCTACCATAGTAGTAACTTTGATCCACAGTTCAAATTATTTCTTGTGTTAACCCAACAAGTATTGAATACATCCCTAGTTTGGTTACCACATGTGATCAACGCCTACCATGTTGAGAAAACAATCTTAGAGTATACAACTAAGATGAAGAATACGCCAAAATAGTTTATTATGCGCATATCTTGTTCTTTTTATTATAATTAGTCGGTGCGCACTCGATATTTGTGCATCGAATAAAAATGAAAACTTACCATTCTATGATAATGTAACTTCAAAATTCAAGTGGCTTAAAAATAATTGATAGAGTGAAGAAAAAAGTCAATCAATCAACACAAGGAAAACTCATTCATGTAACTTTGAAAAAAATTATAAATAAATAGTAAAAAGATATTAAATGGGAGAAATCACACTTGCAGCATGCAGGAAGAAGCTTGAAAATATAGGAAAAGAAGAATCTTCAGAAAAATAAAAATATGTATAACTATGTATAACCTTCATGGGACTACTATATGGTAATAATGGAGTAACAATAGGTTGGTAGTTATTTTATGTAAATATGAGGATTTAAAAAATTATGAAATTTTTTCTTGAAAACAATGGAATTTGTTTTTCAAATAAGTACTACCTATATTTTAATTTTTTAGTCCAATCATATATTATGAAAATAATTTATAAACTAAGTGTATAATTTAATAGATCATCTTATTATATTGTAAAATCATATGCATTGATATTATTATTAACTTTTGAATGATTTTCTCAAAAGTAAATTGAACAGGAGAAACTTCGACCAAACTAAATTAGTTTTCAACCCAAATCATTTTAATCCACCTATCTAAATTCAAACTAGACCTATCCCAAATCTAACATGACCTGCTAATCCTACTAAGTCTCGCATAATTCATTCTTTTATCACAACATTGTTCTACAAGTCCACATAAATTCATTAACATGATAAATATAATAAGATATATATGAAGCAGTAATTGCATAATTATTTACATTATCGAGTAGTTAATTGATCCAATTGCATCTCCCTTATATACATAAATATGAGATTTAGAATTCGAAACTCAGTGAACTTTTAATGTACGTATGTGCATAAATAAAAATAAAATCACATAATTATTCATATTGAATTACACATCACCTTCATAAATTTGGCTAACATGTGTGACATTGATGTACAATAATTAATATGAAGCTTTGTGTATAACTAAACCAAAAATGTTAACATAATATTCTCCTAACACATAAAAACATACAAGAAACAAATGTCAGGCCTAAAAATTTCTTCAAGAATCTCTTGGCACAAGGCATAGCATCTCATGCATTAACAAGAATTACAAATTCATAACAAATCACCCAAAAAGAGAGTGGGGAAAAATCAACATCAAACCATAATACACCAATTAACAAACAAAAAATAAAAATAAAAATTCAACATCAAATCACATCACTTCATTTAGAATATAATTATAGCGAATTAATTGAAGAAACTAACCGAAGTCTTTTTTCCCATGCTAAACATCGACAAGATTGATATTGGAACTAGGATTTTACACAAGGCAATGATCATACTAGCTACTAACTTATTTACGTTTTCTCAATTCCAACATGATCAGAACTCTGCTTGTCCTTATCTAAAGATTTCAAGTACCATTTTTTGAGACGAGCTGAAGTTTTCAATACCTGCAAAAACGAGATCTTCTATTTCAATTGATATTTCATATTTTATTTCACACTGCAAAAATGTACTTAGTATATTGAATATTTTTTCATAAATATGTAGGTAGGAAATGTTGTAGCAATACGTTAATATTAAATTCCCTCAGTTTTTGATGTGGAGGTTATGCATGTTTACCTCTTCATCCCAGTTTGTCCTCCATGTCATAAAACTAAGTGCAACTGTTTCAGTAACAACTCCACTGATCATTCCAATCCATATACCCTGCAAATCAAAATCCAATACCAACCTCAGATTTACGTTGCAATTATTTCTTCAGGCATCAAGTTTCTAGGGATAATATATATATATACATATACATCAAATATATCATATGAAGAAAAAAATTTCCTAGAGTTTGACCAGTAGAATTTACTAAAATAGTTACCTATACAATATAAAAAGAAAAGGGGCTTTTACACTCACAAAAAGACAGTTTTAGCACTTGGGGTACCAAATTGTTATATGCCTGCTTTAAACTTAAACTTTTCATTAATTGGGGAAAAAAAAAAAAATAAGGTTACATATGAAATTTTACTTATTAGTGAAAAATCTATTATTCTCTCATGTTCTCTTTTTCTTCCCCAAGTTCTTAAAATACTTTCCTCCCATGTTATATGGTAACTTAAATTTATGCTTGCAGGAATAACGTGCTAAATAGATAAAAACGTGTCACCTTCACTTGAAGTTGAGTTACATATCCAAGAACTGCTCCAATGGGTACTCCAATCATATAGAAGCAAATAAAGTTAATAATCGCGACTTTGGTTTGTAAACCTGCTCCGACGGCCACTCCTAATCGTAAACAAATACAGAAGTACACAGGAAAAAAGAAATGTTAGAACGCTGATGAGACAGCGCTGTAAAGCTTGAAGAGACTTATGAACTAAAATTAAGGTAGAAAGATAAGAGTAAGTAACCTGAGAGGACGGGATAAAACGCCATTGAGCAGCACTGAGACAGAAAGCAGAGACGATAGATCTGAGACGGTCTGCGCCACTTCCTTTATGTTCGTGAACAAGTATCCAAGTTTGTTGCCGAATACCAAGCAAAGAATGCAGAAGAACAGGGCTATTGAAAAGGATGTGCTGATCAGAACTTTGATTGAAAATCTTGTAGCTTTAGCATCTCCTCTGCCTAACTCATTGGCCACTCGGACTCTGTTTAGAGAAGAAAAACAAACAACTGATTCGTCGTTTCCATCAAATGTACTATGATTTGCTTACGAGAAAAACACATACATTGCAGCTCCCAGGATGCCGAGGCTGATCATGAATTCCCAGGCACAGACATTGAGGCTGAAAAGTTCAAGTTCGATTAGCTGAGATCTTCATAATGCAGGTACATCGAAAATCAAGAAATTGTGTTTGAGGTGGCTCACCATATGGAGAAGGCAGATATGGAAACCTCTGCGTTTTTCATGTATCCAGCCAGTAAGACAAGAACGGCATAGTACCACAACTCCAAGCTGTAAAAATGGTAGCAAATGATAAGGAAGCATACTGGAAGTTTCTTTATGATGAAGTAGACTAGAATCCACACTTGGTATAAATTCATCAAATAGAATAGAATATGAAACATGAAATGCAGTAGAGGATCCAAACTGCCCTCAAATGGCTCAAACAAACATGGTCTTTACTCAATTTTGTTTGTTCCGTGTAAAAGTTCTATTTGGATTCTTTAGTCTGATCCAGTTCCCTTTGTCCTTATTTTTACATCACTAGGTTCAGACATTACTTTGGTGCTTCTTAATCCTTTCAAAGATGCCTTGTCAATGACAAAAGTCTAGCCGAAATAAGATCATATGAAGCAATAATCGAAATATTGTAAACATGAAATGTGATGGTTGGAACAATAAAGCCTATATCTCTTGAATACAGCTCCGGGCTGATCCCCTTCTTTCTGCAGTGAATAACATTCGGACAATGTAAATAGTAACAAGAGAGGGGTTTTACCAGACCATCACGCCAGAGGATATGGAGAGCTTCACTACTGGTAATATGTCCTTCACTGCTGCTAATGAGAATCCCTTCCACGAGTCAGGGCACCAACCTCCAAAAATGTAGATGAATTCTCCAAAAACCAAAAACCATGTAGATATGACTAATGCACCCATTGCTCCATTGATCCCCCAATTTAGAACATAGACGAAAAGCCAAGACAATGTAATGTGGATCAAGAATTGCAGAACCGATATCCATGCGATGATCTTGTTCTTCTGCTGGGCTTGCAGATACATTTGGATTGTCGAGGAAAACATAATACCATAGAGAAACGGAATGAACCATAGAGAAATATATCCTGCGGATTTAGCAATGGCTTCTTCCTGGCCAAGTAGCTTAAAGATTCTCGTTCCAAAGATGAAGACAGGGAGAAAGATGGTTAATGTAATGAGATCGACTAACCATGATCTTTGCAAGAAAATACCCATCATATGGTACTGTTTTGCTCCAAAGGCTTGTCCGCATAGAGTTTCAGTTGCACTCGACATCCCAATCTGGGAGACGAAAAAGTATAACAGATAAATGCTAAACCATAATGTCCAAAGGAATTTAAAAGGTAGCTCTAAACCAACAGTTTTGAAGATAACAGATCAATGACATCATAGTTAAATACGCAGCAGATCTTTCAGACTGAAACAGTATTATCTCCAAACTAAAATCAGGTCATATATACAAGGAATGTAATAGTTTTCATGGGATGTAATGAATCAAAAGGAGTTCTTAATGATACTGATATATAAGTTACCACAATTCCATTCACAAACCGAACGTTTAATGTCTGAGCAAGTGCATATCCAGCAAGATCCGTAGAACTTATATGTCCGACAAATGATTGTGTGACAACAATGGTTCCGAATGAAGTTACTCTAGAAATAACACTTGGCAATGCAACCCTCCATATTTTCTTGGATTCTTCATAAATCTTGCCCTTCAATTCAGTTGGTTGTTCTGCTGTTGTAGTAAGCAGACCCTCTTGTACGCTATTATCCATTGCCCTGTACAAATATATTTGTTAGGACGGAAAGTAATTCACTTAAAGTGAAAAACATGAGTTGAATCAGAAGAAATTTTGACATTCTATTTTCAACTAAAAGGTCTAATTTTAAATGTGATCTCTATGTATTATTATTCGAGAAACTGAGTAATTCGATCTGATTATGCTTCTTTTGCTAACTTCAATCGTATGGAAGGCGTCTTTATTGTGTCCTATAAAGTAATTAATGTGAATGAGATAGAAGAGAGCAAAATCCAGCATCAGCACAACAGGTTTCTTAGAGAATTTATGACAGGGCAAAAGCTAGATGAAATAGTAGATGAAGCAGAAGTATCAAAAAGAAGAAAATAACTTTATATCCAAGAACCAATTATCAACGTTGGTCCAAAGTGTACATGGGCCTCAGAAAATTTATTTCCTAAACTTTTTGCCATTAAGATTGTATATTGAACCCAAGACTCTCTGCCTGACAATTTACTAGCAAATCTTCAAAAGGAAATCAGGTCAGCCCACAGGAAGTAAGCATAACTGCGGCCTCTGCATATAATGAGATTCACTTCCACCGATTTATAGTATGTTCTGAAAATGAAATGCAAAGTTCGCTTGTGTACTTGGCTAGCACACACACACACACAACCCACCTCTCCATTCACACACACACACACACACACGCAGTGTGGAATTATATATATATATATATATGTGTGTGTGTGTGTGTGTATATATATATCCTCAACATTAGTTGTAGCGTCAATAAAGTACGAGTAAAAGGAACAGAGCACAAAGACATAAAAGTGCGCCTACCCTCCTGTGCAGTTTCCCTACTTGAAAATGAGAAGTTGAACGGACAGCTTAATGTACCAACCCGGGGTGGTGATGAGGTGGGTTGGTTGGAGTGGAGAAGATGAACCATGAAACATATACCAATGCTGTTCACTTTCTTGCAATATTAACACAATCTTTTCTTTATTTTTTTCATTTGTCTTTTCTGCTGAATTTCTACGACCATGTTTGTCGGTTTTTATTACATTAATTGCACTGTCTGAATTATATTAAATAAATATACACACAAATGTTACATTTTACAAGTCAAAACATTCTTCGACATTGGTGGATGTAAATAATTAGGCCCACATATGTTATTATCAGTGGTTAATTAGTAATGTTTTTTCTTTTCTTTTTTTTTTAATTGTTTAAGAAATAGAGCACAAGTAGAAAGTAAAGACTAGATGGTGATAGAAAGAATAGCTTTATAAAATGACAACAAATTTCAGAGTTCCGTGGTCAGTCATCCATATTTGATTATTTTCAGAATACTTCATGGTAATTTTCGGGCTTTAGAAAAAATTTGAAAATAAAATTTTCAGATAATTAAATTATTATTTAATGAATGAAAATGAGACAAGTAACTTGAAAGCAAGATGGCATCTTTGGACTTTGAGCTTAAAGTATTATTTTTGTTTTTCTCTTTTGAAAAGGAGCTAATTATTTATTAAAACATCGTGATGTCACATGATTCATCACATTACATCAACCTTAAAATTGTATTTTATTATTTGCTTTATTACAAAAGCACATCATATCAAAACTTAACAAAGTCTATACAACTAATAATTTGAACAAAATCATCATGTCATACTATAATTAAGTACAAATATTTCCTTTTTAACAAATTATTAAAAGTAATCAAGCATGATTGTATTTTTTTAATAAATCATAATGCAATTTTTGAAAAATAATAGCGCTAGTAAAGTTTGAATTCAAAATCATTAAAATTTTAGGATAATTTATTTTTATTTTCAAATTGTCATTTTCATTTTCAAAATTATTTAAAAATAAGAATTATAAACTCCATCATTTTTTATTGAAAATATCACTTATTTTTGTTTTAATTTTTATTTTTTTAGTATATCCTATCATTATATTATCACATCAATTAAACATATTTGAATTTTTTATTTAAAAATAATGACTTGAGTACATAAAGGGCCTTTTCATTTTTCAATACTATTTTAAAAATGAAAACTATAAACTTTTATCATTTTCATTGAAAGTATAATTTATTTTTTATTTTTTATTCTTTTTACTAAATTCACTGTACTATTTTATTATCGCACCAATTATAAATTCAAATTTAATTTAACATAAAATGTCTTTTATTATTTTAAAACAATTATATACATATATTTTAGAAAAAACACATTTGTTTAGGTATAAAAAAATTGAATCACCTAAATTTTTCTCCATACACGTACCGTAACCATCATTTTCAGACAAAATATTTAAATATATATTTTTTATTTTTAGAAAAAATTGTTGAAATTTAAAAATAAAACCAAACGGCCCTTAGAACCTCAAATTCCGTATCCAACTATATAAAGCTTGACTTAGACACATGTATTTTTCACAATATAATGCCAGAGCTTGATTGATCATTGGATAACTATGTTTTCACAATAATTGCAGAATTCAGACATCTTTTCAAACTCAAATTCTTGGATCCAAATTCAATACAAATGCAACACAAACGACAGTTTTTCTTGATTTTTGACCCTGCTGATGTGTGCGTGTGGTGGGAGGGTGCCCACCACAAATAGAGGAAGTATTTGATTTTATTTTGTCTTTCGAGAAAAATATTTTGAAAAAGACACATTGAGGAATATGATATATATTTAATTTTATGTTAAAAATTCAGAAGAAATTTTTTTGAAGTATAATGGTATATTTGATTTTATTTTGTAAGGGAATATATTGTACTATAGGTATCAAGTAGTGAAAATATAATCTTGTATTATTATTTTAATGTATGTATAATTATAATGTAAAAGAAAATTTATGTATATATATGTATGACTATGTATGTCTTGAAAAATGAGAAGAATATTTTGAAATCATTTTTAATCTTTTGAGAAAAATATTAAAAAATTATATTTTATTTTATTTTCATTCAAAAAATAAAAACAAACATAACCAGAATAATTGGTGCTTCAAGGTTTATGTTGTTTCATGCTAGGTATCTCATATGTATTCTTTTATTTTTATTTTTAAACATTTTAAAATAAAAAAATTGTATTTAAAATGATTTTTTTTCCAAAAGTATTCGTGCCACTACAAAAATGAGATAACAATAATATTTTTCAACCGTTATTTTTGAAAGTCATTAAAAATTTATTTAAAATTTTTACTTTTTCAACTTACATCTTACCTTGGAACAAATTAAATTAAGCTCCTAATATTTGGTGTAAATAACATTTCTCGAAATGGAGGGTACATCTTCTGCAATTTCGAGATTGGAGGCAGCCTGAAATGGGAAACTCGCCTGTTTGGTTTTATTTCCATTTTCAATTTTTATTTTCATCATTTCTAAAATAGTAAAAATTAATTATGTGATGTGATGTGATGTGAAAATGAAAATATATTTGGATGAAATATTTGGAAATGTAATGATTATGTAGGTTGTAGATGGAGAAAGATAGAAATAATGGAATACAGAGAGAAGATATATATGTTATTGGGAAAAGATATATAAGTTATTAGACAATGTGTTTTGAAAATAAAAATTGAAATTATGTTGGGTGAAATTTTTTAAAAAGTGATGATTTCTATTTCTGGAAGAGTAAAATTGGTGGAAAATGGGTTTGGAAATAAAACCAAACAGGCTCTAAGGGGCTGCTTGGTTTTATTTCCATTTCCACAATTTCTAAAATAGTGAGATTTACTTACGTGATGTGACGTGAAAATAAAAATGTATTTAGATGAAATATTTGGAAATGTAATGATTATGTTGGAAATATAATAATTCTGTTAATTTTAATAGGTTGTAGGTGGAGAGAGATAGAAATAATGGAATAGAGAGAGAAGATATATATGTTATTGGAAAAAATATATATGTTATTGGAGAATGCATTTTGAAAATGAAAATGTAAATTATGTTGGGTGGAAATTTTTAAAAAGTGATGATTTCTATTTTTGAAATAGGAGAAAATGAAAAAAGTGAGTTTGGAAATAAAACCAAATGAGCCCTAAGGCCCCGTTTGGTTTCATTTTCTGATGCTACTTTCATTTTTTAGTGAAAATGCATACTGAAAAGTTAGTTGGAAAAAATATTTTTCAAAATGAGTTGTATTTGAATGAGTTGTTTAAAATTATAGGTTTATATAGGTGTGGAAATGAATTGTATTTGGATGTTGGGTGTTTTTGTATTAAAAGGAAGAAATTTTTTGAATTGAATTTGAATTGATGATGTGATATGTATTTATTTGAAAAATAATATAAAATAATATTTTTGTGATGAATGATGGTTAAGAAGTATTGAGAAGATAAAAAAATGGATATAGATAGTAATATGAGTTGAAATAAGGTGAAAATGAAGACAGAATATATAAAAGAATGTTTTGAAAATGAAAATATCTTAGAAAATAGTGTAGATAGTGATAACTTTCATTTTTCATTTTGAGAAGAAAATGAAAATGGGAGTTGAAAATGAAAGCAAACAGGCCCTAAGGGGCTGTTTGGTTTTATTTCCATTTTCAATTTCTATTTTCATCGTTTCTAAAATGATGAGAATTAGTTGTGTGATGTGATGTGAATATGAAAATATATTTGGATGAAATATTTGGAAATATAATGATTATGTTGGTTTTAATAGGTTATAGGTGAAAAGAGATAAAAATAATTAAATAGAGAGAAAAAAATAGATAGATTATTGGGAAAAAGTATATAGATTATTGAAGAATATGAAAATAAAGATGAAAATTGAAAAGTTGTTCCCTAAAAATGGGCTCATCCAAACATTTTCCAAAATTTAAATAGTAAAAACATTGGGAATGAGTTGTGGAACTAAAAAAATGTGTGTATTAGAAATTTAATAATTTTGTTAAATTTAATTTTTTTTATTATATAGTACTGTTGAAACGATAATCATATGGCTTTTCTATGCCCTACGATTGAGGAAGATTTTTCTGAGACCATTTCTCCTATTTTATGGTGACCACAAAATATTTTCTCGGTCATATGTCCAGCTGGCGCGGGAGTTTCGTGCATTAATGAAGAAAAAGACGACGGTACAAATATGTCAGAAACATTATTAGTTTTGGGGGATTCCTACCTCACATACCCTCGTACATACTTGACAGTTTCACAAACCGCAATTTAATTTTTGATACGAAATGTTGACAAAATTTGTAGAGCGCATTTAATTATTTTACCCTTTTTGATGAATATTTCTGTAAATATGTCGATATTGTTATTAACAATTAATAATTATAATATTACAAAAAAAAATTGTTACTATTATTAATGATTATTGCGTAAAAAAAGTACTAAAATTGCAGAAAAAAATCACTAATATTATTAGTGACTTAAATTTTTTTTTTTTTGTAAATTCTAATACTTAAAAAACAATAATCGCTACTATTATTGTAAATTATAATATTTAAAAAATAATAGTAAAAAATTGCTACTATTATTAGTGATTATTGCATAAATTTTAATATAAAAAAATTCGCTGGCGATTATAATATAAAAAAAAAAAAAAAAAAGGAATTGCTACTATGATCATCGATTATTGTTTAAATTGTAATATTAAAAAAATGCTACAATAAATTGTAATATTCATAAGCTAATAAATTGTAATATTAAAAAAAGTAATCACTACTATTATTAGCTATTTTTTAAAATTGTAATATTAAAAAAAGTAATCGCTACTATTATTAGCTATTTTTTTAAAATTGTAATATTAAAAAAAATGCTACAATAAATTGTAATATTCATAAGCTTAAAAAAATAAATGGTAATATTTTTTGGAAAAAAAAAAAGACCGCTACTATTATTAGCGATTATTGTAAATTGTAATATTAAAAAAAAATCTCTAAAAAAATTTGCTACTATAATTAGATTATGGTGTAATATTGAAAAAAAATGGCTGCTACGTAAATTGTAATATTGAAAAAATAGATTGCTACAATGATTAGCATAAGCATTAGTGTCTTTTTAAATTGTAATATTAAAAAAAAAAAAAAAAGCGCTACTATTGTTAGTGATTATTGTAAATTATAATATTAAAAAAAATAGTCTCTACTATTTAGTATCGCTGCTATTAGCGATTAGGAAAAAAAATTGCTAATATGATTAGCATGTAAATTGTAATATTAAAGAATTGCTACAATAAATTGTAGTATTCATAAGCTAAAAATAATAATAAATTGTAATATTAAAAATATAATCGATTTATTTAAATTGTAATATTTATAAGAAAAAAAGAATCGCTACTATCAGTAGTGATTATTGTAAATTGTAATATTTAAAAAAATAATCTCTACTATTTATTTTTTTTCAATTAAAAAAATACAAGAAGAAATGAATTAAATATTATATGTTAAAATGTCACGAAAAGTATATTACAAGACTATCATGTCATATAAATTACATGTAGCGATATATTGCATGTAGTGACATATTAAATAACTACGCCACAAAACGCATGTATATATTAAAATACCACCAACAATCTCTTTTTAAATTAGATTATAATATACACGAAACATTAGAAATTATAATATACCATTTAACTAATCACGGAGGTTAATAGTTGATGAGGGTTCGATAGGTGGATGGAGAACCGACTATGAATATGGTAGGGACCTCAACCTGAAGGGTCTATATTCCTGCTTGGATGGGAAAGAATCCTGCAATCACAGTAAACGTTAGGCTAGCCGAGGAGCCCTCGACTTAGGCCATCCGACGCTCAAGTCAGTAGAAATCGACCTCAAATATCTAGCAGCAGAGCAAGGGCTTTTTAGTGTATATGAGTGCGTACATCTAGAAGGTTGGGGGTGAGGGTATTTATATCCTTCTCCCTTCGAGGAAAGGTCAGGGATGCCCCTGGTACACCTAAGGGGCCTTTAGACTTGGGCCTGGAGTAATTAGTCATTTCCCTGCCTTGCATATCTCCAGCTAACAACCTTTCCAGGTTTCAAGATAAGATAGTACACTGTAGCGGCGCATGCTGGGGAATGGCATGCGCTATTAATGCGGAGGCGTGATGTCTGTCAACACATTTAATACGGTGGCAGAGTACTGTACTGTTCTCGACCTCGCTATGGTCGACTGAGGTCGAGGAATTCAATGGGCCTCGAGCGCCTGACTGGGCATGGCACTGCGTCTCTGGGCCAACCTGGTCGAGTGAAGTCGACGAGGCATATGGGCCCTGGGCGCCTGACTTGGCCTACTTAGTTTGGGCCTAGGTACTTGAGGCGTCCCATATCATGAGTCCCCCCACTTCGCAAGGCTAAACGAGGATTCGATGAGAAGCGTTGGGAAGTAGCGAAATCGGTATTAGTGGTAATCGACTAGGGTTTTTGAAAATTGACCAGGGTTCGGCGTATTTATTGAGCGGTTATATCGTGGCGCGTGTGGGGCGGCGTGGCGGTTATAGACATTATTGCGGATGCTTGGTTTGCCGCGCTTCTCTCCCTATAAATACCCATTGTAACTCTGGCCATTTTTACTTTTACGGCATTAGCATCTGGTCGAGCGCTTATCCAAACGTCTTCGCTTCCAAGACTTTCTGAGTTTAGCCTTTATATTCAGTAAGTGTTCCTCTGCTTCTACTTCCTGTTCTCTAATTTTCTTTGATAATCATGTTGGGATTGTATAGCTCTGAGGGTAGTTAGGGGGGGATAGTGAGGCCACCCAGTCCGATAGGCGTAGGTATGCTTCTGGGTCGTCGAGCGACGATTCCAGTTCCAGCAGCTCGAGCAGCAACCACGAGGGGGAAGAAGCTGGGCCAAGCCAGATTCCCCCTCGCGAGGTCGACTGTTTACTCCCAGTCATTATAGTGAAATAATATCTACCATTAACTCGGGGGACTTGAGACGTCTCAGAGAACTGTACCATATCCCTCCCGAGTATCAGCTTTTGGCCCCTGGACCACCTGGTCGAATGCATCGCGCCCCTGCGGGCTGTATAACTATTTTTGAGGACGCGTTTAGATGTGGTCTTAGGTTTCCTCTGAGTGATAGTATAGTTGGTCTGCTCAGGGGTCTTCAAGTATGTATCACACAACTTCTGCCCAATAGTTTTTCTACCCTTTGCAGTTTTATAGTTTTGATGCGTTTATTTAATCAACCTGCTAGTTTTGAAAAAATTTCCAACCTTTTTCATCTTCCCATGTCCCACAAGTCGGGTAGCGCCGACAAATCGGGATTTTACTACATCACTGCACGACCCCGCCGCAAATTCCTCGTGGCCCTCCTCTTCTTCGTATGGGCAGGACTGGAAGAAGCGATACCTTTTTGTTCGAGTGGCGGGGGGTTTCAATATTCCCCGGGGCTGGTGGAGGGGACATGTCGATATGCCTGGGAATCTGACTCCGACCTGGCCGAACACATTTGTGCGGGATCTGGTCGAGTTTGGCCTAATGGAGGCCTCTGTTTTCATCGAGAAGAGGCATCTAGTGTTGGCTAGACTGTCATCGGCCCCCTTAGATTTTCCTGCGGATTATCAAATAGGTAGAGAGAGTGTGTCTTGTTATTTGTTATCTTTGATGCCGTGCATGAATCTTTGTTTCTAATCTTTTGTTGATTTTGATGTTTGGCAGATTGTGCAGAAATTATGAACAGGTCGCAAGCTGAAGCGCTGGCTCGAGCAGAGCAGAATCAGCAGCGCCGCCAGGAGACCGCTGCTCGTCTAGCGCTCGCTGCCGCCGAAGAGCTACGTTGGGTGGCCGCAGCACCCACGCCGTCTCCGAGTCCTTCGCCAGGTCGAGCTATAACGGCCGTCATCAAGAGCCCCGCAAGTCAGGGCAAGAGGGCCATGATCGAGCAGGGAGGTCCTCCACCTAAGAAAGCTGCTGCCGGAAGGGGCAAAGGGAAGGCAACAGGGTTGGGGCTGCCGATCGGGAATGATCTCTTCGGAGATCGAGGGGACGACGTGTTGTTTACTTTGCCCAAGTTTCCCTCTCTACGATTCGAGCCAGAGCCCAGCCCCGTCGTCCACAATTCTTTATGCATGGACACGGCGAGGCCAACCAGGGTGGCCCCTTTGAAGGTGTTGATGGCAGGTCAGTTCTTGGCTGACCAGAAAAGAATTATGGGGCTGAGTCAGGCTGCGGCCCTTCGAGAGTTTGCCTACCACGCCAACATGGTAAGGTTTCATATCTTTTATAGTGTGTTTACACTTTTCTCAATCAGATGGTAATGACTTTTATGTTTCATGTCGGGCAACTGGGCTACAATTTCTACCACCGATCAGAGCTAGCCCTGGCCGATCGTGAGCAGTTGGAGGGCAGCGGGGACGCCGAGACTTTGAAAGCTCAGCTGGAGTCTTCATAGATGCGGGTCGACGAGCCGAAAAAGCAGGTCGGCCAACTCACTAAGGAGCTGGAGCAAAAGGATGAGCAGGTCATCCTTGCTGTTAAACAAAGGACAAAAATGGATGACATGGTTAAGAAGCTGCAACTGGATGTGCAGGTGGCCTATAACTCTAGTCGATCAGCGGGCCGGAACGAATGTTTGGCAAAGGCCAGGGCGGAGTTCAACCAGATACTGCCACAGGTGCGCTGAGAAGCTGTGCAACAGTTCCTGGTCAGTCCAGCTTTCCAGGATGAGAGTGTTGTGTTCTCCCTGGACGACGCCTGGAATGCTTTTCAAAAGGCCATTCAGCAAATGCAATTTCTGGGCTATGCGCTCTGGGCCGGGGACTGATCGCGAATGAGCCACGCACTCGACGAACAACTGTGTCTGTACCCCGATGAGGAGGGCGGTGCGGAGGAGCTAGTCGTTGAGGCAGGCAAAGTGGAGGGCGCTCCGGAGGTCGAATTGGCTATCGAAGAGAGAAGGCGTGCTGAACTTGACAGGAAACTGAAGGCGGTCGCCAGGGAGTTTGAGTTTGCCAGCGACCTTGCCTTCAAGGTGTCAGAGGGGACAACTGATGTCACCGCCTACTTCGCGATCTCCGAGCGGCAGTTCTTACAAGATGCTGCTGGCCCTTCTCAACCAGTGACTACCGCGGTCCCCGTGTCAATGGCCCTACCTGAGCCCCAACCATCTACAACTCCAGCTCCTGCTCCTGCCCCCGTTCCTGATGTCGAAGAGGTCGGCAGTTTCAGCTAGGCCTGACTTTATTATTTGCTTTTGCTTGATGAGATGTATATGCCTCGATGAGGCTTTTTCAAAACGGTTGTGGAATTCTTGCCTCGATGAAATGATGAATGATGGCTTGCTTTTCTTTACTGCAATTTCGATCGTAATTTTTCTTGCTTTTGTTATAAATTGGTTTGGTTGATGTGTACGTGTTTCGCAAAACATTAACTGGAGTGCTTGCTGTTCTGCATATCAGAATTTTTGTATGAATGCTCACGAATGTGGCAAGCAATTTTCATTCATGTTCTTCATCGAATAAAGGCTGTGTTTTTCCGCATTCATTTTTGACTCTTGTCGAGCAAGTTGTAATTAATCCGCTAGCATAATAGCTAATCTTTAAGCTTGGAATGATCTTGACGATTGTAGGATAGGTTTATCACCGTTGCAATTGTAATTAACAATTTTAACTAAGTCGGCCCATAGGGTTCGACTTCGTGCTGTAAAAAGGTTGTTTTGCCAACTACGAGGTCGGCTGCTTGGTTTTGGCGCGAAGATTGATTTGTCGACTATGGGGTCAACTATTTGGTCTTAGGCGTGAAGGCCTCGACTTGGCGGCGTAGAGCCTTTTGTCGACAGCGGGGTCGACTATTTGGTCTCGGTGCGAATGCCTCGACTTGGCGGCGTAGAAACTTTTGTCGACTGCGGGGTCGATTATTTGGTCTCGACGCGAAGGTCTCGACTTGGCGGCATAGAGCCTTTTGTCGACTGCGGGGTCGACTACTTGAGAAAGATTCATTCCGTTTCATGCGGTTTGAACATATCATAATTTCACTTCGTTGGGAATACAAAGGTCGTCAATGACCAGTTACACAATTTTTTTTTCAAGTTTACTGCATTCTAAGGTCGAGGTAGCTCACAGCTTGATGCATCAGCTAGTTGGTAGGCATTATTTTTTGACACCTTAATCACTGAATACGGTCTCTCCCACTTTGGGTCGAGTTTCCCTACAGGTTTAGACACTTCCATTTTCTTGAGAACGAGGTCGCCCACCTTGAAGCTCCGGGGTCGCACTGTCTTGTTATAGCGGTCTGCCATCTTTGAACGATATTGCTGGATTGTGTTGTAAGCTGCATGGCATTGCTCGTCGACAATGATTAGATCCAGTGTCCTCTTCGATGCATTTGTTATCGGGTTATAGTGGATCACCCTCGCTGTGTGTTGAATCAATTCTAACGGAATTACTGTCTCGGATTCGTAGACTAGGCTGTACAGGCTGTGGCCTGTGGCTGTTCGAGGCGTCGTCCTATAAGCCCAAAGCACTCCAAGGAGGTCATCTGCCTAACTGGCCCCAGTCCCCGCTATTCGACTCTTGATATGGTCGAGGATGGTTCTGTTGGTGACCTCAGTCTATCCATTAGCCTGCAGATTTCCCATCGAAGTGAAGTGTTGGGCGATCCCCAAGGTCTCACACCATTTCCTCGTGTTTTTGCTTTGAAATTGAGTGCCATTATCTGAGATTAAGACCTTAGGCAATCCAAAACGACATACTATATTCTTCCAAATGAAACTTTTAATGGTCGCGTCGGTGATCTTCGGGATTGCCTCAGCTTCCACCCATTTAGTAAAGTACTCAACGGTCACTATGATAAACTTGAGTTGGCCAGAAGTCTTCCCCCACTAGTTGAATGGCCAAGTGATGTTAACGTTGATCATCGGTGTGACTGACTGGTGCTGAATGTTCGAGTAGATTTAGGCATGATGAGCATTTTCTAGCGAAGTCAACGAAATCTCTCAACAACGTCAACCAGAAATACCCGTAACGATTGACCTTGTGTGCCAGGGATCGTCCGCCCGAGTGGTTGCCGCAGATGCTGGCATGTATCTCCTGTAACACCTTATTTGCTTCATCGGGTTCTAAGTATCTGAGTGGAGGTCCTGCTATCGACTTCCGATACAGCTGGCCATGCTTGTCCAACGCATACTTGGCTGCTAACCCCTTGAGTCTGTGGGCCTCCTTGTTGTTGTTGGGTAAGGTACCTCGACTTAGATAGAGTTTGATTGGGTCCTGCCACAAGAGGGCTATTTCCTCGATGCACCCGACGAGGCTCTGATTGGTAGTGGTGACACAGGGCTTGTCGGCCATCAAAAATGTTATTGTTCTTTCTCTGGTACCCTTCGTCGAGCTGGCTAGCTTTGAGAGCACATCTGCTCGTTCATTTTCTGATCGGGGGACTTAGCTCAGTGAAAAGTTTCTGAACATGTGTCTTAATTGGTACACTTTTGCCAAATATTGTGCCATTTTGTGTTCCTTCGCCTCAAAGTTGCCTTTGACTTGTTCTGCAACCAGCTAGGAGTCAGTGAATGCTGCGAGCTACTGGACGCCTCGGGTTGTGGCCATGCGCATTCCTGTGATGAGGGCATCATATTCTGCTTCATTATTGGTGACCGGGAAGTCGAGTTTCACCCCAAAATCATACTCCTCGACAAATGGGGATCAGAGGGATATACCTATCCCGCCTCCGGATGAGGTTGCGGACCCGTCGACGTGTAAGGGTCCATGTGGAGGTGCTCTCAATACTCTGCGTCGGCAGGTCAAGCCGTTCGACGATGAAGTCGGCTAGTACCTGTGCCTTAACGGTTGTCCGCGGTTGGAATGTGATGTTGAATTCCCCAAGCTCGATGGCCCATTTGGTGAGCCGACCTGAAATATCTGGCTTCGACGACACCTGTTTTAGCGACTGATTCGTCAGTACCAAAATTGTGTGGGATTGAAAGTAAGGCCGCAGCTTCCTGGCTGATGTGACAAGGGCTAGAGCGAACTTCTCGATCTCCAGATAATTATGCTCGGGCCCCTGGAGAGCCTTGTTGCAAAAATATACTGGATGGGGGTTTCCTCCTCTTGTCGTCGTCAACGCCGAACTGATCGAGGCCGAGGAGACTACCAAGTATAGCTATAGCACTTCTCCTAGTTCAGGTTTGGCGAGCATATGTGGCGAAGTCAGGTATTGCTTGAGCTGTTGCAAAGCTTGATCGCGCTGTTGATCCTACTTGAATCCAGACTTCCTTGCGTTTATGAGGATTTTGAAGAAATGTAGGCTCTTGTTGGCTAGTCGGGCTATGAATTTGCCCAAGGCTATAACTCTACCAACCAGACGCTAGACTTCTCGAACTGTGCAATGTGGGGTGATGTCCAGAATTGCTTGGATCTTCTGCGGGTTGGCTTCGATCCCCCTATGACTGACCATACAACCGAGGAATTTTCCGCCTCGAACGCCGAAGATGCGTTTGCTAGGATTGAGCTTCATACCGAAAGCTCTCAATATGAAAAAGGTGTGGGTGAGGTTGACTAGATGGTCTTTTGCCTTTTCGGTTTTTACAATCATATCGTCCACATAAACTTCCATCGACTTGCCGATTTCCTTCTTGAACATGAAATTGACTAATCTTTGGTACGTCACCCCTGTATTTTTAAGTCCAAATGGCATAATTAGGAAGCAATATACTCCATTGGGGACGACAAAAGAGGTTTTGTCCATGTCTTCGGGTGTTATAAATATTTGATAATAGCCTTGGAATGCATCCATCATGCTAAGCAACTCACAACCAGCAGTATAATCAACTAATAAATCTATCTGAGGCAAGGGGTAAGGATCCTTAGGGTAAGCTTTATTTAAATCAGTAAAGTCATTACACATTCTCCATTTTCCCTCATTCTTGGGGACAAGTACAACGTTACAAAGCCAAGAGGGGTATTAGATTTCTACAATATATCTTGCTTCCAAAAGCTTGCTGACCTCCTTCTCGATGATCTGGGTCCTTTCAGCATTGAAAGTTTTTTCTTCTACCACACTGTTTTGTGGGCCGGGTCTACATTGAGTCGGTGGACAATGATGTTGGGGTCGATGCCTTGAAGATCAGCAGCTTTCCACGCAAAAACATTAATGTTGCGCCGAAGGAAATCGACCATAAGGCATTCTAATCGATCCCCCAGGTCGCTTCCAATCCTGGTGGTTATGTTAGGGTTCCCAGGCTCGTGTTTTGAATTCCCCAACAGGCTCGACCATGGTGTCTTCCAGCTTCCTCTTCTTCGAGGAAGGTCCCTCCTCAGGTTTGCTACTGGGGCGTCCCCCGAGGGCTTCAATTCAGGCCGCTTTTTCTCCTCGCTAGAGTCGTCAAAAATGGTGTAACAGCGCCAAGCATCCTTGAGGTTGCACAAAAGCTCACCCACTCCGGCTGGGGTTGGGGACTTTATCTTCATGTGGTATGTGGATACAATGGCACTTAAGTCATTGAGGGCTGGTTGACCTATGATGACATTATATGCAAAGGGGCATCGACCACCAGGTAGTTGATTATTAGTGTTCGGCTATGCTGACCTTACCTGAATGTGGTGGAAAGATTGATGGATCCTTCTGGGATGATCTCCGACCCACCAAATCTGACCAAGGGTGTTTTGACCGGATCAAACTTCAACTTCCCCAATTTCAGTCTGTTTAGGGTCGACAAGAATATGATGTTCACGGAACTTCCGTTATCGACTAGCACCTTCTTGACCTCGAAGTTGGCTATTTCAAGGGCGATCACCATTGGGCAATCTATCTTACGATCGGCTCCTCTGTTCTCCATGTGGTCCAGGTCTGCTCGGTGAAAGATATTGGTTCAGTGTTGGTTGTCAGCTGAAAAATCGTCTCGACCTTGGATGGTTTGGTCGAGTTGAGTTTCCTCTGCATTTGCTTTCTTGTGTTTCAGGAATCTCCTCCCATGGGTCCTCATGCGATCATGTCGATGATTCCCCTGATGGGTGGGTTAGGTTCCTGGGCAGGTCGCTTTCCCTTGTCTTCTCTCATTGGGCTGATCGACCTTTCTCTTTGGGGAGTCCGATCGGCCATGCCCTCCTCTCTTCTGGCTTGTTCCTCGATAAGCTTTTTCAAGTGGCCTTGTCTGATCAACCTCTCGATTTCGTGCTTCAAGTTAAAACACTCATCGGTGTCATGCCCTTTCTGCTTATGAAAATGGCAGTACTTCTTTGACTTCTTCATGGCCTCGGTCTCAGTGATTTTTCTGGGCTTCTTAAGCAAATTATCATGCTGGATAGCGAACAACACTTCTCTCCTTGGTATGTTCAATGGAGTGTATTCATGGAAGCGCTTTATCGGGGAACGGCACCCCTCTTTGATTTGTCTATCATTTTTCTCCTTACCTTTCTTTTTGTCGACTTCCATGCTGCCATATTTAATCCTGTTTATCTCCTCCTAGGTCATGTACCTCACCATGAGGTCGAGGAGCTCCTCCATTATTTTATGCTGCTCGCGCACCAAAGCATTAGCGCATTCTTTGTGACTCAAACCTAAGAAAAGCACATCGATCAAGAACTCAATCCTCGGGCTGTCAATCTTCAGGACTTCAGTGTTGAATTAAGTGAAAAAATCCCGAAGGGATTCTCCTTTCGCTTGTTTCACAGTATGTAAATGGGTGTGGGGGAGTTTCGCTTTCCTCCTGCTCGCAAACTGGTGCAAAAACTTATCACACAACTGATCATAAGAGAAGATGGACGCTGGTTCCAGCTTCACAAACCAATCCAGGGCCACTCCCTGAAACGTGGTCACCAGCATCTTCGCATGGATGTATTCGTTGTGCCCATGCAGCTGCATCATGTGTTCAAACTGCAGCAGGTGTTTGTTCGGGTCCGTGGAGCCATCGTACCTCGGGAGTCCGGTTCGGATCTTTGCATCGATGGCGATGCACTCGTCAATGATCTCCTGGATAAACGGTGAATCTCACTCCTTCTTGAACCTCTGTGGCCCGTCTGGCTGAAAAGCTCTGTCCGTATTCCACTTTGAAATCTCCTATAGTCGCCTGTTCAGTTGTTGCACCTGATGGGATACCTCTTCCCATTCTTGCTGATCTACTTGGGATGCATTTCTGCTTGGCTTGAATCTAGAACATTCGACCATATCGCGTTGCGGGGCTCGAAGGGGCCAAACTTCATGGTCAATGAAGTCTGCCACCTCTTCTCTTGGCGGGGGACGGGCTGTTTCCCTAGGAAAGCGTCCCGAGCTCAGTCCCTCCTTAACTGGTGCTTAGCGACTCCGGTCGCTGGAAGTGCTCTTCTGGTCGCACCCTCTTTGGAGCTGCAAGCTGGGGTGTGGCACTAACCGCCGGCTCCGGCTGCACTGCATGTTTGTTTAATGCAGTAGAGAGTTGAGTCGAAATCTGTGCGGAGATTTGCTCGCTGATGAGCTGCATTAACTGGGGCATTGTAAGTGTGACCACAGGCTCAGGCTGAGCGCTGGACCCTTGGGCATTTGGCTCTGGGTTCTGCCGAAGGGGAGGGGAGCTAGGACCTCCTATTTTCTTCTCTCCCAGATGGAGCTCACCTAGTGTTTACCATTTTCGATAGAGGATTCAAGGTTTCCCATAGACAGCGCCAAATGATGAGGGTTCGATCGGTGGATAGAGAACCGGCTATGAATATGGTAGGACCTCAACCTGAAGGGTCTATATTCCTGCTTGGATGGGGAAGAATTCTGCAATCACAATAAATATTAGGCTAGCCGAGGAGCCCTCGGCTTAGGCCCTCAGACGCTCAAGTCAGTAGAAATCGACCTCAAATATCGAGCAGCAGAGCAAGGGCTTTTTAGTGTATATAAGTGCGTACCTCTAGAAGGTTAGGGGTGAGGGTATTTATATCCTTCTCCCTTCGAGGAAAGGTCAGGGATGCCCCTAGTACACCCAAGGGGCCTTTAGACTTGGGCCTGGAGTAATTAGTCATTTCCCTGCCTTGCATATCTCCAGCTAACTGCCCTTCCAGGTTTCAAGGACAAGATAGTACACTGTAGCGGCGCCTACTATGTCAGGCGGTGATGGGGGATGACATGCGCTATTAATGCGGAGGCATGATGTCCGTCAGCGCATTTAATGCGGTGGCAGAGTACTATACTGTTCTCGACCTTCGACTCGACCTCGCTATGGTCGACTGAGGTCGAGGAATTCAATGGGCCTCGAGCGCCTGACTGGGCCTGGCGCTGCGTCTCTGAGCCGACCTGGTCGAGTGAAGTCGACGAGGCATATAGGCCCTGGGCACCTGACTGGGCCTACTTGGTTTAGGCCTAGGTACTTGGGCCGTCCCATATCAATAGTGATTATTTTCATCAATGTATTCTTGCTATTTATTCGCTATTGCACTAGCCTTACTTTTTTCCTTTTTTTATTTTATTTAAATCTTATTATAATAATGTATTATATATACTAATCGTCATATCAAATAATGATTAGTTTGGTTTTCGCTATTTATTTAACATTATACCAATTACAATAAATTTTTTATTGTCTTTCATAGCAATATTTTATTTTTTAATTTAAAAAAAAATATTATATTTATTACAATTTATTTATTTATTTGTTTCCTAATAATTTTTTTTAATATTATTGCATACATGTATTTTCTACTACAAATGATTGCCATTTTACTTGCTTTTTCCTTTATTTAAATTTTATTATATTAATAATATAATAATAATAATAACGTATTATACTAGTCACCATTTCAAATAGCGGTTAATTGTTTTTTGTATTTATTTAATATTATACCAATTTATTGTGTTTCATAGCATTAAGTAATATTATATTTAATTTCTTTTATTTAAAAAATATTATATTCATTACAATTTATTTATTTATTTATGTGTTTCCTAGCAAAAAATAATTTACTATTATTACATGCATGTCCATCCTACTACAAATAATTGCCATTTTACTTTCTTTTTTTCTTTTATTTAAATTTTATTTATACTAGCCACCCTATCAAATAGCGATTAATTTTGGGTTTCATATATTACAATAATAATTTTTTTTATTGGGTTCCATATATTATATTATTTTTTTATTGGATTGATATATTATAGTAATTTTTTAATTACTATTCATATATTATAGTGAAGAAACAGAAGAATCGCTAATCAACTAGCGATTAGTTTAATCAAAACAAAAAAAAAATCGCTCGTCAAACTAGCGATTACTTATTTATCTTCCAAGGTTATATTTGTATTTTGCTCTACTTGACAATCGTATGTATTTAACGGTGAAGATTTCCTTATTCCCTTCTAATAGCTTTCAACTGTCACATAGGTATGGCAGCTACCTGACAGTAGAAAGCCCGTAGTTAGTGTTTGACTGTGACACATGTCAAGTCGTCCACATGGCTTGAGCTATCTAAATTTGATCTCGATCTGTTTCACGCTTGATAAAATTTAATTGAATTTAATTTTTATTTTAAATTAATTTTAAAATATTTATATTTAGATTCTTGAATCAATATATAATTAAATATTATTTTTATTTTACTAATAAATATATATTGTATTTACTATTTTTTATTTTAAGTTTAAATTCAAAAATTCGATTTCAATCTCTTTATTGTTTATAATTCATTTGATAGTTTGAGATTCACTAAGCTCGAGCTCGAGTTCAAAATATCAAGGTCGTCAAGCTCCAGTGTAATATATATATATATATATATATATATGTTGAGTTTGAGTTTAAATTTGAAAATTTCTCCCAAATTCAATTCGATTCAACTCAACGGCACCCCCTTATTAATATGGCTCTATATTTAAAATTATGAAAAGAAATACATTGAATGAATTATGTATCAAAATATAGATTTTTTTTATTTTATATTAACTGCACTGTAAATATTAAAAACATGAGGGTATTTGTATAATACTAATAAATTATACGTAAAATAAATTCTTTATATTCATTGTATTATATGAGTTATAATTTTGTTTGCAAACTCACAAACTTCCAATTAACATAGCTATTATACCTCTTGTGAAATAAATTCTATTTTTATTTTTATGGTAATTATAGAAACTTTTTATTCTTATCAGTATTCTAAATAATAACGTAACATAAATTAATTAAATTTTTTGCATATGCATTTTGAAAATATTTAGTGTTATAAAAAGTAACAATATCTTTAAAAATTATCTTAACCGTTGATTTAAATAGCTAATTATGTGAAATATGCGCCAATCAAACACCTCATAGTTTCTGTTAAATCTCAATCAAGTGTTGGTTACGGTTGGAACACTTCTCCAATAGGTTCTATGAATCTGTATCAAGATTTTATTAGATTGATTTGAATAGGAAATTGTTCTTATAATTGCTCGTTTGAATCTAAAACAAAAGTTACCATATGTAATTTGAGTTGAGGATGAATTTTTGGAGTTAATTTGTGCTCATTAGATTATGACCTTTCACCTTTTAGATACTTCGGGCGTACATGTTTCAACAATGTCATAAGGGCAATGATCATCTAATTGATATGATCATCGCTTTTATTTGATTTATTACTGACAGTCTGCTCAAGATTTTAAATTCAATAATAACAATTTTAACATTTAGAACTATATGACATGATTAATTATTGATTTTCACTACTTAAAAATTATCGTCTTTGTGCTCTATAGGAAATTGTTCTTATAATTTTTCGATTGAATCTAGTACAAGAGTTACCATTGCAATTCAAGTTAGGATAATTCTTTGGAGTTAATTCATGTTCATTAGATTATGACATTTCACTTTTTATTTTGGACGTACGCGCATTAGCAACATCACAAGGGGCATGATCACTTAATTGATATGATCATCACTTTTATTTAATTTATTATCGATAGTCTGTTCAAAATTTTAAATTCAATAATAATAATTTTGATATTTAAAACTACATGACATGATTAATTATTGATTTTCACTACTTAAAATTTATCATCTTTTTGCTCTATAAAAAAGTTCCATCGAATATTAAATATTGAGATTTATTTAAATCATGTATCCATTTTTGATTGATCCGAAGAACGTAATCCAATTTTATCATCATGATCCAAACAAAAAGTTTGATATGTGTCAATTTGAAAAATTATATATAGTGATATAATTTTAGAAAAAATTAAAAACTAAATTTTCATATTAAAAAAAATTATAAAGTATTTTTCCATCCAGAGAGTTAATACTATCAATTTTTCATTCCAAAAAATTCAATAGTCAATTTCTTCTGACTAGCTACTCTAAAATTTTTAGATTAAAAAATTTATTAAGTTGATCTTTTAAAGGGAAAACTTTTCTTTAGGTTGTATGGATAATGGTTTAAAATTTAATAAATTAAATTGTTAGATAAAAATAGTTTCTTGAATTTTTGCATGTAACATTTTCTCTTTTTAGAAATCTAATTGACTAAAAAAATATTAATTTTTTTTTCAAGTTTATAGATTAATTTTTTTTTCTAAGTTTTTGTTAAAGAAATCTATTTCTTTTTCTTTTTCTTACAAGGCGAAAAATAGAACTATCGATGCGTTAAATTTAAATCGGATCAATCAAATTTGAATCTGAATTCAATTATCAAATTTTCATATTTGAATCCGACTCGATATCCTATAAGATTTTTGTTAGTCAATATTATACCTGAATTCGATGAATATCCCAAATTCAATAAACAAAATCCGACACAATTTCATAATTTTTTCTTTTTGAATTGTATAAAAATATTGTATTTACATAAGTATATGTACATTATATTTGAATTTTAAACAATTTTTTTTTTATCATATATTGGCCTAAGAATTAAATATTTAAATACTAAACTCTTATATAATATTAGATTAATACATAAATAAATTATTATACATTATTATATTTGATATTTTTTTCAATATCCCATTTATTTTTAGACTAAGACTCAATATCAATAACACAATATAGACATTGGACCAACATAATATAAAAATTTTAGTTTAAAATCTTTATTAATGTTATATATAAGAGTATTAATTTAATAAAAAATTATTAAAATTCAAATACAGATCTTTTAATGCTTAATCCAATATTCAATCTACTTATTTTAAATTACATATAATTTATAATCGAATTTGATCCATCGAAAATTTTAATCAATTAAAAATCCTAAAATTCAATTTTTTTTTTTTGATTTACACACACACACACATATCAAGAATCAGTTAGAACTCGAACTTATAACCCCTCCCACATCATATGGGAGATTATGCCATTGGGCCACAAGCCAATTGACAATCCTCAAATTCAAATTAAATTCAAACCGAGTTCAAATTAAATTTCTATTCATTGACAACCCTAACGAAAAGAGATGGACCAATAGCACCACTAGTAATATGGACCTACTACAATTCAACAAGATATATATATATATATTATAATTTTAAAAATAATAATTATCGATTCACAATTATCTATATAAAACTTAAACCTACGACCAATCTGTCCACAATTATTTTTTTACTATATCAAATATTTATATGTCAGACGTTTATGCACTCCAATCCAAGTAAATATTTCTTTAACACAACATCAAACAATCCAAAAAAAAATCTCGAGAACCCATCAAAATTACCAAAGCAGTCTAAATTGTATGGTAGAATTACAAGCATTGTGGGAAGAAAGAATATGTTAGCACGGCGAACACAACATACGAAATAGAGCTACATACGAACAAACCACCACACAACTTGCAAAATCCAACTTATTTGGCACAGTAATTCTTACGATATACACAAACTAAACAATTTACTTAAGCAAGGTAGTGCGAGCAGGTAGACATAATGATCGTTAGAATCTCGTGAGATCAGCCACCAGTTAGAATATTGGCAATCTATAACTTAGCCAAGAAAAAGAGACAAGCCCAGATTGCACAAGGACATATGTGTGCTCTAGTCGAATCCATTAAAAATCGAGATAATGTTGAGGTTTATAAAGAGAAGATTAAATTAAATGAAAGAATGAAGGGAAAGAAACGAATGGTTCCACAACCATAAAGAGAGCAGAATCCGGCTGTTTAAGTCAGCAACTACTTTTAACTCTCATCTGCACAGGAATCCCATGTTTCTTCCCTGCTTTGGGGACTTGCGAGATTAATATCTGGTACAACCTCAATGTCCCTATCAGGCTTTTAAGATTTGAGGACAATTATTACGTGAGATGAATAAGTCGTGTAATAGTTATAGTATTGAAGTTGTACAAAGGATGTAATAAGAACATCATACCTGCCACAGCTGCAAGAAACGCCAGAACAAAAAATCGATTATCATGACCAAGCAAAAGAGCTTGCCTGCCCATGCACCACAAGAGAGGTACCTAGAAATAAAATGATGTTAGTACAAACACACTTGACCTTTATCTGCTTGTTAGGAGTCTATTCATGTAAGATGCTGTGGCATAAAAAAAATGATTCACTAGTTAAAACATAACTTTTGTAAGCATACCTGGGTAGACGTTCCACGAGATTCTGATTGGAACATTTGAGAGCACGATCATACACAATCTCTGTCCTGTTGGCAACATCATGCCAACTATAGAGTTTCTTCATCTGCCAAGGAATGATTTAGCAAAGTGAATAAGGTTATATCTATTAGATGAACAGATCTTTGATGGGGTACTATAATTTTAAATCCAGACAACAATGTTTTGCAGTTTAGGTTAGTGGCAGGTGATGTACTGGAAGTATACACGTAGCAACCTTCTGGGACCGTGGATATCATGGAACCAATATATTTCTCATTACGACATCAGTCTCAAGTTAAATACATGGCAATAGACCAATAAAAATGCTAATTTTTTGTCCTTTGTAGCATATCCAAAAGATAATTATAAACTTGAAAAAATAACAGGTTTAATATTATACAGCTGTCATCCCCCTACAAAATGACTTTGCAACATCTCATGATGTCAATCATGACAAGTTTTGAGCAAATTCTTTTAGGGATCCCAATAATGGCCATCTTGGTCATTCTTGCAACCAAAAATTTTTAAGGCATTGTTTGTGATTTCATTTGGCAACAATATTACCTTGCTCAGCTATTTATTCGTGATTGTAACTCAGTAAATCAAAAAATGCATACAAAAAGCTGCATAAGCATTTAAACCTCTACTGCAGGCCATAAATGTCAATACATGAACTTAGTTTTTCACAATGCCAGCAGAATCTTGAGCCTAGTTTAAGGTTGTGGTCATTGGAGCTCCTTAATTTATATTAAGAATGTCAAATATTTATTGAGAGAGATAAAGAGAAATGAAAATTGAGCTGGATTCATAATACATTAGTAACTGTAGTGATTCAGCAGTCATTCCTCCATCAAGGAGCATCTCAGGCCACAAAACAAACATATGAAAACAGTTTTGTTATCACCATAAACCAATTTCTCACCCATGCCGAAAATGTTGTTTCATTTATGTGTCAGAGAACTCACACGACTGTGCATTGCTTGTGGATCAATCTGGGGAAGCAAGTGTATTGCTTTTGTGATTGCCTGTACCATGTCACTTGGATCTGGCTCTGAGAGAACAATCATATCATCTGGAAGAACCTATGAAACAAAGGTGAACTTTTCAGAAGTCTGAATATAAAATACATATTTCTACAAATGTTAAAGCCAATACTGGAAATTTCATCGCCACTCAATATTAGCACGATAGGCAGATGTTATCAAATTAGCCAAGCTAAGTAAAAGTGTCATATGAGCATGCCTCTGGCACACCACCCACGCGTGTACTGACAGTCAATAATCCACAACTAGCAGCTTCCAATATGGCTATACAGAATGCTTCCGTTAAAGAACTGTCAAAATGGACACAAATCAGGTAAAGAAAACAAGTGCTCTACTAAAGCAGGGCATCATAAGTTTTAGCTCTTGATCCGGATGCTTATAGTCAAATAAATATGCACAATGCCAGGGCAATACTTGATATATCATAAAAACAAGAATCTTGTCAAGATAACATCTATTTATAGATCAGAAGATGATGATAGAACAGGTTCACAGAAGAAGAACTTGATCAGAGATGACTCCATTGCTGGAGGATTTTTGGATCAAATTCTTACATAGTCTTTTAATTCCTTCTTACTTTGGAAAACTGCCTAATATAGTTTGCGGCCGAAGTCTAGCTCAAAAATGTTACCTTTATGCTAGAAGTAAACGAATTGATATTAGGCATGACATATTTACTTTGTCAAAAGGGAACCTTTGGATTTCTCAAATCAGAGTAGATGAATAGACCTGCAACAGGCGTCTGCATTGATAGCTACTTTCAGGCTTTCAACATAAGAATTTCTAGCTTAGTTTACTCTCATCTGTCCATTATAGTCCCCAGTCCTCTCGTACGATAGACAAAGGCAAGTGTGGGTACCCTGATACATTCATTTTTGGCTTGTCTATTTGTCCAAACCAAAGCCCCTTCATATCACCTAAATTCCTCTAACCTCTATATTCCAAGTCATATACAGATAACATTTGCATTTTGGTATATTTTACTTCAAGATGAGGAATTTTGATTAGATAGGATGAACTAAACAAAGTCTCGTGTTTCCTAATTTTGTATTTTAGCTGTAAAGACTTAATATGCTAAGATTTGTGGTGTCAAATTTAGTTCAAGAATTGTGTATGAGCTCCAAAGAAGAAGTTTTTAGGATGCTTTTCCTTCAGTTTTTGAGATGTTTTCCTTGAACACAAATTCACAATATAGCAACTATCACAGCCATCTCCACTAGGAACAGCTACTCCACTAGACTGGTAAACTGTCTAAAGAACTACTTATCTTGATTTCATTTTCACATATATTTTAAGGCTGATGAATTATAAATACATAGTTCAGCTCGGCCTTCAGATACAAATGGTTGGCATATTCAATTCACTTCTTCATTCCCTTAAGAGACATTTAAACCAGGCACTAGTGGTATAAGAATTTATGTATTAACACTTGCAAATAAATTATATTTCTCTATCTTAAAGTACAAAACAAATTGAAAACGATTAGAAGAATTTGCATTAACTTGATCAGACTAACAATAGGAAAAGCTAACACACCTGTTTAAGAATATATGTCCTGTGACCAAAACTGACTGTACTTTGGCATGTGGGACAGCACCCAACATATCAACTCGATCTTGAAGAGAGTGCTTTTCCCTCATCTGTTCCAGCCGCACTCTTTTGGGTCCATCTCCACCAATAATGAACCGTACCTTAACATTGTATCTACAAGGTTATGCAGAGTATGATTTATTTCATTTCTTTCTTTTTTTTTTTTTTTGGGGGTGGGGGGTGTCTTAAAATCTCTTCAACACCCTAATTGTCTTAAAAATATTGCAATATTGCAAGATTTATAACAATTACAGCACCACAATTTTGAAACATTAATCTAGTTCCCATAGGTATTACTATAATAAATCATGAATAATGAGGATAAGTATTCTCATTAAAAAGTCAACAAATAGGGAATAACATACTCACATTGGGATGCAAACTGCACACTTCAGGGATGACTTCAACAAGTAGATCCACCCCTTTTCGATAAACCAACCGACTTATAACAACAATAACAATTTCATGACTGCTAAGTCGCTCTGGAGCAGGCTTGAACATAGCCGTATCCACAGCATTTGGAATGACAAAAACCTTTTCAGGTGGCAGTCCAGACCTCAGAACTGTATTTTCCTTACTCATGTGAGAAACACATATAGCCTGGCTCACATCTGCCAGAGTAAATTGCAAAACCTTGTTCATGTGAATACTTCCCACATCAGCAAAACCATAAAGGGAATGATCAGTAAACACAACTTTGTATCCCATTGTGCGGGCATGCATTAGAGTTTCATGGCATAGGGTGGAAAAAGCTTGATGTCCGTGCACTAATGATATCCTTTCTCGAATCAAAATTGTTCTAACAATTGGAAGAGTTCCATAAAATGTTGGCAATGTATTCTGCATAAGAAACGGTTTCCATGGCACGTAATAAACTTTCAAGCCACCAGTCATGTACCTCACTCCAGAACGATTTCCATAAGCGTGAGTCATAACAACCACCTGAGAGACAGAAAAAGTTACATGTATTCTGTTTCTAATACTTCTATTTCAATGGAAACTCATGGGAGGGGGTTTTGGCAAAACTCCTACTTTTGCAAAAGAAACAAATTAAAGGAGCAGGGAAGGCATGCGCACGTGCCGGGGAAGGGGTGTAGAAAGACTAAGAAAAAAATACATAATCAAAAATGATGTGAATTCACTAACCTTGTGGCCAAGTTTTATCAAGCATTGTGATAGATAATAAATGTGATTCTCTACGCCACCAAAATTGGGGTAGAAAAAGTCAGACACCATTAATATTCTATGCTTTCCATGTTGGTTCATTTTATCTCCTGTCTCACATGCCTACAGCCATGAAAAGAATCCGTTTTGAAAAATTCTGCCGCCAAGGGATAAGCAAAAAGTACACAAGCTCAACACCAAACTTAGCAAACACATCATTCAATGCTAAAACCTTTTCATCTAGGCACATTGAAGCAAACAGGTTGCAAAATCAAACCGACATTTATCTCAAGGATCATATACCTACACACAGATGCACTTAAATGTAATTGAGATGCCCAGGAAAAGGAAAACGCATAAGGGACTAACCAAAATTACACAAAATTTTCTGTGTAAAACATCTCTAAACCACCCAATAGTCATGATCAGCCTATATACATAAGCTTAACAGTGTACTTCTGAGATTGCTTACCTTTGTTCTCAGAAAATCAAGTTATTGGACTAAGCTGGGCAGCTGCAATTGGTACAATTTCCTATCGGCGGTTGCCGGAGAGGACAATGCACTTAGAGGGCACTATCAAGAAAATAATTTGCGTGAGTATGGTCATAAGGAATACAGTTGAGCTTCATTTCAAGAACTCTTTATCCATGCTTAGTCTAAAAATTATGGTGAAATTCAAGCAAATCTTGAGTTGCGAATGAAGGAAAATAGCGACAAATGGTTACAGGTAGACCGGTCAAGTCACCAAGGAAAATAGAAGAGTATAAAGAGATAGAGGCTGAGCTGCCAAGAGAAGATCATTCAGAGGACACAAAATAACAATAAGATGTGGTCATGTGGCTGGCGCAAGTTGGCGCTATTGTGAAAAAAGGAAAACAAAAACCAGATAAAAATGCCGGGACCGAATTGCAAACTTCATCAATTTTTTTCTTCCTCAGAGTTAACAGAAATTATAATTACAACTAATCTTTATAGGTTGTTGCAAAAATAGAAAGTTAAAAAAAAAAAGGGAAAAAGAAAAGAAAAAGAAAAATACGTTGCACAATCACACTCAAGACAGCTGATCAAAACCTAATATTCTTGAAAATGAACAAACCAAAATAGTTAAGGTTTAAATATTCCCAACGGAAGAACTAACGTAAATGTCATAAGCCACGAGTCATTTCATTAGAAACACAGAATCAGCCTGATCAAAGTACACTATGTTGCTTAAAGCAAACAAAATCAAACCTTGAACAAAATACACCGAAAAATTTCCATCAAAGATTCAAACCATCATATAATTTGCCATAACGAGAGAGCACTAAGCATAGAAACTATAAAATTCGTTAAATGAAAGGAAATAATACTCAAATTTTAGTAAAAGGAGCAAAGAACTCACGAACCCTATCAGGAATTCGAATGAAGAAAAATGATACCAGTCAGGAGAATCTTTACCTGAAAAGTGTAGGAAATTTACCAGGAAACAAATTTGCGCAAGAGTTTTTTGGCCGGAGGAAGATTGCAGAATACATGTAATTAGGGCTGTCAACAGGTCGGATTTGGATTGGATCTATTATATCCGAATTCAAATTTGATTAACAAAATTTATATTTAAATCTGACCCAAAATCTAATAGGATATTTGTTAATCAGTACCATATCCGAATCTGATAGATATCCGAAATCCGGTTAAAAAATCTGATTCGATTTCATTTTTTTTCAATCTTGTTTTTTCGTTTTAAATTTTATAAAAATATTGTATTTATAAAGTAAATATATGTCATATTTAAATTTTTAACAACTTTTTATTATATATTAGTCAAAAAGTTAAATATTTAAATATTAAAGTCCTTTTTCACATTATATTAATGTATAGATAAACTATTATATGTTATTATATTTGATATTTTATCAATATATCTCTTATTTTTTAGGTTAAAAAACTCAATATTAATAGTATAATATAAATGTTAATATAGATATTAGGTTAATATAATATATATATTTTATTTTAAAATATTATTAATATTATATATAAGAGTATTAATTTAATAAAAAATATTAAAATTTGGATTCGAATATTTAATGGATCGAATTACTTAATTCCATATTCAATCCACTTATTTCGAATTTCGAATATTTATAATCGGATCTAATTCATCGAATATTTTAATCGGATAAAATTTCTAAAATTCGAATCGAATTCAAATCAGATTCGGATTAAAATCCGATCCATTGACAGCCCTACATGTAATGTAAGAAGAAGAGAACGTTGGCCCAAAATCAGATGGAAAAAGCATGATTTGTAATTATGGGCCATAGGCCCAAAGATTGGTCGGCATTCGTCCAACTGATATAATAGCCAAATTTAGAGGATATATATATTTATTTATTTATACATATGCACGTAAATTAAGAATTTATTAAAGCTCAAATTCCTGACATCTCATATTATGTGGAAGATTTAAGTCATTGGGCCACATGCCATTGTTCAAATTATTTACAATAATTAAGACATTTTAATTGAGGGGATTAAAAATAAAAAATGAGTTATTTGTATCAAACATTCTTTATAGTTAGATTTTGAATTTAAGATTCTAAAATCTATATAAATATGTATATATTTATTTAAAAGATGTTGGGCTGGAATTTCATTCTAAACTTTTAAAGATTCCGACTACAGAAGAACTAGAAACCAATAAATTAAATCAATAAGGACCAAATCTTTTTATGGGACTTCAACTTACTTTTAAAAAAAAATTAAATCTGTTTTTCCCTGCGTATATAATCAATGGTAGCCCCTAGCTCAATGGTTTAGTGCTTCAAAGGGTTGTACTTTGTGGTGTAAGAACAGCCAATGGGCCAATCATGAAAAGTTTATTCTTATGGGCTTCAATAAACACATGTGATGGAAATAAACTTGAAATTCTTTTAAATATAATTTTAAATTTTTATCAATTTATTTTCTGGCCTCATTTTATTACACCAATATTAGCTTTATTATTATTTGACCGTTGGGTGAATATAAATATTAGAACTACATCTTATATTCGAATTTGTTTTAATATTTATAATATTAAATAACATCACATTATTGGACATAAAAAAAAAATAGTATATTGATGAGGTTACTGATAAGTCTCCATATAAAAGACTTCTTTGCTTTTAGGATTCTCAAAAGTACTTTAATACGATGAAGATTTGTGTTTTTTTTTTTTGCTCCCAACCAGAACCGAATCGGGTCAAAACCCAGTTCATAAATCGTGATCCAAATAAGATCAAACTGACAAACATGTGGAGTCATAGAATAAAGGATAGTTCAGCATCCACATAAATGGAATACTTAAATAGTAACAAGTTATGCCATTTTTATTCAAGTCCTATTTGAATTATTAAGGACCCATTTGTTTTCATTTTTAAACACCATTTTTATTTTCTCTTCAAAATGAAAATAGAGAATTATCACTATGTAAACCATTTTCTCAAACATTTTCATTTTCAAAACATTCTTGATTATATTCTATCTCTATTTTCATCATCTTTTCAACCCATATCATTACTTTAATTATTTTTTATCTTCTCAATACTTCTCATACACCATTCACAACAAAATTATTATAAATTCAAATTATAATATTATTTTTTCAAATAATCACACATTACATCATCAATTTAAATTCAAAAGATACACAACTTTTAATACAAAAACACCAAACATCCAAATACATCTCATTTTCACACGTATATAAACCTATATAAATCTACATAAACCTATAATTTTCTACATCACATTCAAATAAAACTTCATTTTCAAATTCAACTATTTTAACTAACTTTTCACTATGCGTTTTCACTAGAAAATGAAAATGGCCTCTAAGTAATTCCCTTCATATTCTCTCCTTAATTTAGCTTAGGTATCGAAGAGCCTTATATAAGCAGCTGAGGACGACATAGTCTAACATATGTTAAGTTTTAATTAGGTCAGAAACTTGAAACACTTGTGCGAATCAAGATTGAGATCGAAATCATTTTCGAAATTCCAATTCAAGGAAAAGACCTAGGATCAGGGCCGCAGAAATTTCATATAGTTCTTGTTGAAAGGCACTCAACTTCTCAACAACTGTCCTATGACAACATAAACATTAATAACCAACAAATCAGCAGTACTTAACAACCAATGATATTGTCCTTGGAGCTCTTCTTTCGATCAAAGAGTAGCAGCTTACAAGCTACAATGATTGCTGCTGTCTGAAGGAGAACCATCCCCCCTTTTTTAGTCTTGCAAAGCAAAGATGAAAAACTACAAATGATAGAACTGCTAATGTCCGAAATCATTCTCTCAAAATCCTCAAGAGCTAGGACAACTGCTTCATGTCAAAGAAATCTCGATCAACAAATGACTTAGAACCAAACTGCAGACAGTGCTCCGTCAAAGCATTCTTGCAACGTTATTAGTTACAGCTTTAGGAACTCAAGCTTGACCAGACTTTTGATTAGCCTCGTCTGGAGATTTCAGGTACCACTTTTTGAGGCGAGCAGAAGCTTTTAGGACCTATAAGTATATTTATTTTTGATTAACAAGCCGATATATTCAAAACTCAAAATTTTAGCGCCCGATTGGTTTTATTTTCATTTTCATTATTTTTGAAATTTGAAAAAGTGATTAGTAAAAATGCGTTGAAAATGAGTTTTTGGATAAATTGTTGGAAAAGTAATAATTATGTTGGGTTTAATAAGTTGTAAGTAAAGAGAAGTAAAAATAATGAAATAGATAGAAAACATATATATGTTATTAGGAGAAGATATATAGATTATTAGAGAATATGTTTTGAAAATAAAAATGAAAATGATGTTGCGTGAAAATTTGTAAAAAATTATGCGTTTCAATTTTCAAATAGTAGAAAATATGAAAATGGGGTTTAAAAATAAAACCAAACAGGCGCTTAGCTCTTCATTTTATTTCCTATCTTCAAACATAATTTCCAGGGAGAAGGAGAAAATACCTCTTCGTCCCAGCTCGTCCTCCACATAATGAAGCTCAGCACAAGAGTCTCACAGATAACCCCACACAGCATTCCGATCCACAAGCCCTGTGACACCGGCATTAGATTTTTATAGTCATAAGAACTGATAGGGCGTTTGGTAAAACTTATTTAAAATATTTTATAAACTTCTATATTTTATAAATTGTTGCTGCAGTTTTAAGATGTTAAATTTTATTGTAAAAATTAATATGTTTAAAAGGTTAGGAACCATTTTTTTTTCAAAGAAGTTTATAAAGTCCTAATATTTTATTTTGAAAGTTTACAAGCTTTTTTTTTTTCAAAAAAAAAATAAAAAAATGACAAAATACTTTATAACATCTTATAAACTTTCAAATAATATCTTACGCCATTATAAATAACTTATAAGTTCACCCAAATAGCATCTCAGCTGAAATAAGGTCACGGTGTTACCTTCACTTGAAGATGAGCGACATAACCAAGTACGATTCCAACTGGTAACCCTATCAAATAGAAGCAAACGATGTTCACAACAGCTACCGTTGCTTGTAAACCTGCTCCAACCGCTACACCTGATATGCAAAGTGAATCAGAAGGGAAAGAAAAATGTGAGACATAAGCAAATCAAATATGGTACATAAGTTAAGCTATGTCTTATGAAGCTTGCAAGAACACCATTATGGGAATTATGAAAATTTTAAAAAAGAAAAAAAAAAAAAAAAAAAAAGGAAAAATGAAACCTGAGAACACTGGGTAAATGCTGTTGAACAAGACGGAGAAAGCAAGTAGAAGAGAGAGATCAGATACGCTCTTTACAACTTCCTCATCATCGCTGAATAGGTATCCGAGCCTGTTTCCGAAGACTAAGCAGAGAATCCAAAACGATACCCCTATTACAACCGAAGTACAGAGGAGGACTTTGATTGAAAATCTCACAGCTTTGGCATTTCCTCTTCCTAGCTCATTAGCAACCCGGACACTATACACAGAAAAATACGAATTTTTCAGACAAAAGAATAGCGATAGATGATCCGTAACAAGGATTCGCGATGAAGTATAGTTAATAAATGCATACCATGCGGCGCCAAGAATGCCCAAGCATATCATGAATTCCCATCCGTTGATGTTGAGGCTGCAAATTTTTGTAGTTTTAGTTGTAATTTTTATAGGGTAATGAAAATGGGACAATCATATGATGAATTCTTACCAAACAGAGAAGGCGGATATGGCAACCTCTGCATTTTTCATGTATCCTGCTACTAAGACAAGAATGGCATAGTACCACATCTCCAAACTATAGAACAATCAAAAACAGTTAGTAAGTTGGTTCATAATGGGAAAGTTTCATGATTTTACAAAATAAAGATTTCGGCATAAGGAAAAAGAAATGCAAAGAAAAGAAAAGCTTCATTTGATTATGGTTATGACATAATTGTGGGCACAAATGAGTCAAGCAAGTTCGCAAGCCTTACGAGTTGAGTTGAACTAGCTAGAGCTATTTTCAGACTCAAGTCAATTTGAATCAAGTCCGATTTTTATTTCGAGTCGATTATTCAGTATATAATTAACTATTATTTTTATTTATTAGTGATATATATTACATCACTAGTATTTTACTTCAAGTTCAAGCTTAAAACTCGAGTTGGGGTTCAAGCTTGAACTTTTTTTCAGCTCACTAGATAAGTCGAATTTAATCAAGTTGAGCTCAGCTGATTTGGAGTTTTCACCAGGCCAATTTCGAGTTCAAATATTAGGATCGTTAAACTCGAGATCAAGTTCGAAACTAATATGTATATTTCAAACTTAAGCTCATGCTTGAAAAATTTCCCTAACTCAACTCGATTGCACCCATTAACAGAACCATTCTAACATAGTTTGCAGCATTAATAGGACAGCTAACATTTGACTCATGTTGCTAAGGCTAAACTGCATAAAACAAAAGGATTTACCAGATCATAAGACCAGAATATATCGACAGTTTCACCACCGGAAATATGTCCTTCAATGCAGCCACATCGAATCCTCTCCACGAGTCGGGGCACCAACCCCCGAAGATGTAGATGAACTCTCCAAATACCACAAGCCATGAAGATATGGAAAGTGCAGCCATAGCTCCACCAACCCCCCAATCAAGAAGGTAGACGAAAGCCAACGACAAAGGAATGTGGACTACAAATTGCAGAATTGATAGGTACGCAATTATTAGGTTCTTCTGCTGTGCTTGTAGATACATTTGGATCGTCAAGCTAAAAACGAGGGCGTAGCAGAAAGGAATGAACCATAGAGCAATATATCCCGCGGATTCTGCAATATCAGCTTCCTCACCAAGTAGATTAAAGATGGAAGTTCCCAAGAAAAAAAGAGGGAGTAAAATGGTTAATGTAGCAAGATCGACCAGCCATGAACGTTGCAAGAAAATGCCCATCATATGGTACTGCTTCGCCCCAAATGCTTGGCCACAGAGAGTTTCAGTTGCACTAGACATTCCTATCTGCAGAACAAATTACAGTAACAGTGATGAACAGACAATCTTTGAATGAAAAGCTTGTCATGAAGAAACATAAATGTAGATATAGCAGTTGTGACATTTCTTATAAAGGATGTGGGGTGGATAATTAACTACCCTATCTTGAAAAGTGCAAATGTCATCTGAAGAAGTATAACAATTTAACTTCAGGTTTACTAGGAGAGGCCTATTTTGATCCGGGATAATGGCCAAGAAAGGGCCTTTTAGTTAGTTGTAGTAGTATGTTTGATACAAGAGATTAGGTAATATGTTTGATATAAGAGATTAGAATGACAAACTGTGCTGCAATTATCTCCGAGCCCACTTTGGGCTTGGACCATTCAAACCATTAGGCTCCAATCAAATCTTAGGGTCTAATGTGTGATTACTTAATTGCAAGTTATGTCTCCCGTTTAACCTTGGTAAAGTTGATAAGATGATGGCAATTATGAGAAAACGAATAATTATGTTGATCAATGCAATGTATCAAAAAAGAATTTAAGATTGCAATGCCAACAATCTCATCTACTATCTCTAAAATCTAATGAAAATAAGAGATTATTCAATACGTGCATATATAATCTTCACATGCCAAAATTCTGTGGGATTACTGGTTCAACAAAATGCTTGTGGGCTCGTTTGATTAGAGCTAATAGATAGGATAAGGGCCCCTAACCTAGCCTATTGTATTGTTTGATATCCACTACTACAGAAGTGGGTCAAATCGCTTTTTTGACTCAGCCAGCTACTGTAGCAAAGATGAGGGGCAATTGTTGTAGTGGCTTGTAGGGCACGATTATGTTCCATTACAATTTCACTTTCATAGTTGTCCTTTTAATTTTTATCTTATTTTAATTCTATCCTCTAATTTTAACACATAAGAATCTCAAATTCAGGGCAATCTTACATATCAAATAAGTAGCAGAAATTAACTAGGGAAAATACTAATAGTAGTTAATGTAAAGCCAATCTTCAATATCAAATAGACTAACATATTGTTTAATCTTATCTTATGTCCTTCTATTCAAATTTTCACTACTATCTACATTTACAATCAAATGTACCCTGTATATATAATGTGGCATTATATATACTCAACATAGATATACAACAAATGTATCCATACGTAATAAATTGCATAAAGGTATTGGAGTAAAGCATCAAAGAAATTCTCAATAACAAGATGCATCTTCTTCATTGTATCAAACAGACTAACATATTGTTTAACATATGTTAAGTGCCCATTTGATTTTGCTTTCACAATCAAATGTATCCCGTATATATAATGTGGCATTATATATACTCAACATAGATATTCATACAACAAATGTATCCATACTGAATAAATTGCATAAAGGTATTGGAGTAAAGCATCAAAGAAATCCTCAATGACAAGATATATCTTCTTCATTATATAGAGTTTATGAAGAATGCTTAATTATTACCAGAACTCCATTGACAAAGCGGACGCCCAAGGTTTGAACGAGTGCATAACCAGCAAGATCCACTGCGCTTATGTGCCCAATAAAGGACTGCGTCACTACTACGGTCCCAAAAGAAGTAACTCTTGAAATAACACTTGGCAATGCAACCCTCCATATCTTCTTGGATTCTTCACAAACCCTTCCCTTCAAATCACGCTCCTCTTCTGCTCTAGAACTGAGGAGCCTCTCTTGCAGTTGATTGTCCATGTCTGCACGAAGATAGAAATTAAGAAGGTGTTTGGTTAAATTTATTAAAAAAGTTATATAATCTATTATATTTTATAAGATGTTTTTAAAGTATGTTATATATCATATATGAGTAAGTTTTTAAAATATTTGAATAAAATAAAATTTTAAAATTTATAATATATTAATAATGATAATTTTAAAACTAACATAATTAAAATTAAAGGAATTTTTTAAATTTTAAAAATAAGTTGGAAACTTCGAAAAAAAAAATTATAAACTTCTAACATTTGTTTATATTTTTTATGAGCTCTCAAACATGTTAGGACATCTTATAAGATTTTGAGAAAAGGAACTCATAAACTCATTGAATCAGCCTATGAATAATCAATTAAAAAAGAAAGAAAGAAAGAAACCACTGGATATAGATCAATTTTTCTATTAGCATCAGCAGCAACACACACACACACACACACACACACACACATATATATATATAGAGAGAGAGAGAGAGGAAGAGAGGGACCTGATGTTTACAGATTGCCTTTGGAAGGAAAGTTGAATACTATTTGGTTGCCGGGAGGTGAAGAAGACGAACTTAAAAGGCACTGTGATGATTGGAGGGGTTTACATTTACACTTAACTTTCTTGGTGCAACAAGAAGTCTGCAACCCCCAGCAATACTCTAATAAATGAAATCAGAAAGAAAGACATGATGTTAACAGCTTTAAATGCTGTGTTTAGAGAAAGTTTGGTAGCATGACTGGCTCACAACTTACCACCTCTCACGAACATAACAAATCGTAATAAATATAGTTGAACTGATGATCAAGTAGAGTTTTCAATTACTAAATATAGAAGTTGAGCCGTATCGAGTTATTGTTGTTCCACCTAGGATTCTCTTTACAAGTGCCTTAAAAAAATAAAATAGCTTGATTATAAACTATTTCAAAACCTTAAACTCCTTGCACGTAGAATAAAATTTGATATCACTATAACCCCCTAAGTTAAGAGGTTTGAGAAGAAGTATATGGCAATCGTTTCTATAGATCCATTACTGATGATTAGAGTACAACCTACCAAAGTATCTTTACCATCGGCACAAGATCTACTTTAGGGCCCTTTAATCATCCAAATATGTGGGATAACTGGAAAAAAAAAAAAAGGATATTAGTGACCGATCACTAAAACCCTCATCACTAATTAGTAACTGACCACTATACTATATGCATTTTAATGGGTTCAAAATATTTATATTGAACTTTACTTCCTCTTGAATTCGAACTCAAGACATTTGTTTTGTTCAAATGAGTAACTGACCACTATACCACATGCATTTTTATACATTTGTCTCAACAATATAATATATATAACTAACATGTATGTCTAGTTTGCTCGTATCCAATGAATAGTTTTGTTCAATGAGCAATTTTTTAATATGCACAATTATGTTCATTCATATATAATTTTTCAAAAATTATAAACAGACCCCTCCTGTGTGCAAAATTCATTCATTTAATGATTTATACACTATAATATATTTTGAAAGTTCATCCTCTACATCTTTCTTAGGGGTGGCAATTTCTAACCCGATCCAACAATCAGACACAAAACCAACATGAAATTAGTGGGTTTAGGTTAGGGCTTATTGGGTTATATTGAAATTGGGTCACCCCGAAATACAATCCAAAAAATTTAGGTAGGTTTGGGTTGGGTCATTGGTTGACCCGACCAATCCCAAATTATTTTTCGGATGACCCATCAACCCAACTTGACCCAACCCAACCCACATAACATTTAAAAAAAAAAACAAATATAAGTTAGATATTTGAAATAAGTAAAGGCCTGAAATGCCAAAAAAGGTAAAAAAGAAGAAAGCCCTAGCTTTATTTCTTTCTTATGCCCAGCCACCATTAGAGATGTGAATAGGCTAAGTTACTCTTCAAGGGCTTATGGCCTAACTTACGTATAGCTTATATGCCTTGTCCTAACCTATTTAATAAAAAAGCCAAATTAAGGCTTAAAAAGTAGCTTTTTTAACGAAATATGAATTTTACTATTTTTTATTTCTTATATTTTTTGATGTTTAATTGTATTTTTCTTTGTTCTATTAGCTTAATCTTGGAGACTTGGACATGAGAAAAAATGGAGAACGGTGACTGTAGACTGGAATTTGGATGAATTTTTGGAGCTATGTTTCTATTGATTTTGTGTAACTTAAGGTTTCAATTCATGGAAAACTAGAATTTTTAGCTTTTTGAGCTATGATTAAACTATGATGTATTCAACAATTCTTGCACTATAATGGTTTTCTATTTTGCTTTTGGTTGGAGAATCATGACATTTTTTTTCATCATATACAAATGTTAGTGTGTGCTGCAAAAATTATAAAAGTTGTGTGTGATTAGTACAAAAAGTATAAGCCTTCAAATCCACCAAGTTAATACTGATTGAAATATTATTCATATTATACAAATGTTTATGTAATTTATTCCTTCAATGCACAATAAAAATGGATTATGGAAGTCAAATCTACAACAACAAGCAATGTAAAATATGGTTTACATTACCATTGTCGAATTGGTTGGGTGGGTTGTGGGTTATTGGGTCAATCTAATTTATAATTGGGTTGACCCGATTCGACCTGATCTAAAGTGGGTTGGGTTTGGATTTAGGTTTATCAGGTTGAAAATTAAATGAGTTGGGTTTGGGTTGAGCAAATTTATATAATATTCCTACCTTGACCCAACCCGAGCCCACCAAACCTACCCGAATTGCCACCCCTAATCTTTCTTTTGTGCGCTTATATTCTAAGATCTCATTTCTTTGGCGTGTTTGGATTAGGTATGACACATATAACTAGGATAAATAGTAGGTTATCATGTATCATATCTAATGTTTGTTTGCATATTTTAAATAACTTAATATCCAACTTTGATTGTTTGCTTGGCATGATTATCCCATTTGATAAACTATAATTTATTTTTAGCTTATGTTGGAAAATATATCACACTATAGGGCCTTAATACATAAGTCAAGTTTGGCCTTAAATACATGACGTGCCCTGACTGTATCAATGACTTCTAAAAATGAACCAAACATTGGAATTAAATTAGATTGTGTATCTATCATGCAATATTAAAGCAAGCAAACGAGCTCTAAGAAAATAAAACATTAAGATGTAGAATAAAATAAAAGTATCACAAATTGTAAAATATTAATAAAATAAAATTATCACAAGGAAAAAAAAATGATAAAATAAATCATATAAAACTCAAGAAATTGAAATGTTTTACTTCATCACAACACAATTTAAATTCATGATTATTTCCCTACATACAGATTTTGATGCCTGAACATTATTCTAGAATAATATTATTAGCTCACTTCTATGATCTCATATGCATAAACACTATATCTTCCTTTCCAACTATAAGAAAAATGGCCCAATTAGAAAATCGAGCCCAACCACGAATTGGCCCAACAACAAAAAGAACGCAAAAGACATGAAAAGCAGCCCAACTCAAATTGCCCTTCCTGATCTTGGGCCCAGAATGAGCCCTATATGGATCATGATAAGGTTGACTATTTTTAAAAAATAAGAGATAATCCATATGTCCAAGATAATAAGCTATGTGCACGATTTGTTGTTGCTAAATTCCCAGAAGGTGTTTGGATGGGCTTATAAGTTCGTGTACATTATTCAATAAATTTTTCAGCCTAAGTAAGGTTAACTTGCTTTCTCCCGAGATTCTCTTATGTAACCAACCAAGTCAAAGGAAGGGTAGCATACCTATTCGATTTTAGCTATATAGAAAGGCCCAATTAGACCAAGGATTAGATAGGCAATTGAGTTTCAGTTCGAAAAAGGGATAAAAGCACACCTTGGAGCAGAAGGAATAGCTCTAATGATCACGGAAAGATATCTTTTTTGGAATATTTTTATTAGGCTTGATTTTGCTCTTTATTACTTTCGTTTAACTAAGAGCTATCTTTGATTTGTCTTCTACATATCCATTCTCTTTTGCATTTATGTCTTTCACTACTTTAGTCAAATTTGTTTACTTTCTCGACTAGGTCTTCATTTAAATGATCTTTCTTTTCTTATTTTAAGTGTGTTCCTAGGAAGGCAAACTTTTCCTTTTTTAGCACCTTTTGGTCCATCAAGCTCCTCCTCTTTTTTGAAAGATTCATTCAAAATGAAAGTTTTAATAGTGTGTCTCATCACACTCCTTCATTTGAATAATAATTTTAAATTATTTTAAAAAATAAATTATTAATTCTAAATCAAGAGAATTTAAAAAATGTGTTTGAGCCAGTTGATGCTAAAAGTTGTTATATCTGAGATTCATTTAACAATTTATTGATGCATGCGTGAAATGAATATATATATATATATATATATATATTGTGATATTCTTAATTGCACCACTTGGTCCAACTATAATTATTGGATTGAAAAGGGATTTTTCATGTTATATTTCAATTCAATAGTGATCAATAGATTGGGTATGTTGCACCCAATGGATTGTATGCTCACCCATTTTTGTTCCATACAGTCAGTTTTAGTTGCTTCCTGAATTGCGTTGGTGACAAAAGAAAAGCATTAAATGGAACAATCCCCTTTTCGACTTTTGGACCAATGACATAAATATTACACATAAAATGTGATCTAAAAAGTTCCAACCCTAATGACCTTCTATTTTGCGTGTGTATAAATAAAAAGTTAACGCAAAAATAAAATTTTCTTTTCTTCATGTTGTTCAAGTTGATTTATATACACAAATAGAGACAATTTTAATTTTTAAAATCAAATCAAATGAATAAGAAATTTTTTTTCAAATTTTATGGATTAGTTTTTTATAAGTATTTACCAAATATAAACAATTTTTTAACAAAAAACTAATTTTAGAATTGAGTGTCAATAATAACAAATTCCCTAATACAAGACGTTCAGAGATAATATTGTGTAAAAATAGAGTAAAAGTTAATAATTTTTCTTTCTTTCTTTCTTTCTTCTTTTTTAAAGTAAAAATTAAATAAATTAATGCCAAAAAAAATTGAATAAATAAAAAAGATTTATTACCCAAATAGACAAATAAGTAAATTGCAAAAAGTACCCCTGTGTTACTTCTAATTATCAAAAAAACCCATGGGATGTGAATTTAAGCCAAAACCCCCTCATGTTACAATATTAATTGCTCATCGCCCCCCCCACAGCGATTTATCTGTTGACCAAGTGCATCTTGACGAAAATACCCCTATGCAAAAAGCCCCTCCTGATATTGAAATTAGCAACAACAAAAAAAACAAAAAACCTTGTGTTAGTGTTTTCTTTATTCACTGCACCCAATTATGTTTCTCATTGATTAGGTGTAACTTGACGTAAATACCCCTTTTATACTTGTCAAATGTAAATGCATGCAACAGAAAATTACTTCACAGTCAACTAATAATTCTTTGGTGGAATCAATCATCTCATAATAGGTTTTTCTGTATTTGTCTCCAATCTCCATATTTCTAAGCAATATATTTTTGTGTTTGTCTCTCCATATTGAAATTGCAAAAAAAATAAAAAATAAAAAAATCAGAAATTGCCAATAGAATGGCAAAATGTCAAATCCTTCAAATAGTAATATCAATTCAATAATTCACTGTACACTCATCACTGGAAACTCATTTTATTATGGATGTTCAAATCCAATCCAATCCAAAAAAAAAACCCAATGAATCGATCCAAAAAATTGAAAATCGATCAAAACTGAATTTTTTTGGATTGAATTGGATTTGTTTTCTAAAAATCAATTGAATTGGATCGATTTTCAATTTTAATCTCAAAAATCGATCCAATCCAAACCAAACCAAAATTTATATACTAATAATATAAAAAATATATATCTTAATTGTAAAATACACAAATAAATTAAAATAAACTAAAATTAGAATTTTTTTCACTTTCAAAAATTAAATACATATGAATGATTATTGTGGACTTATAACTTTATAGTTGCGTGTTACTTACATAATTTAACTTAATTCCACAAGATTAGTGTGATAAGATAGTTAAATGAAATTTACAAATCGATTGATTAAATTAATTTAATTATCAATAGTAACTTGTCAAATATTTCAATTGAAATTTTAAATTAAAAAATTGAATTAGCCAATCCAATTCAAACCGATTTAAAATGGATTGAATTTGATCAAATTTACAATAAAAATTTAACTTATCCAAATTGATCCAATGTATATTATATAGTTTGGATCGGTTAGTTTTTTATCCCATAATCGATCCAAACCAAACCGCGAATACCCCTACGTTTTATGCAATGCCTCATTGAGATCAAGATATCTAATTGCTAGTTGTTTCCTAGCAGAAAATTTCATCTTTAAGTATCAAACATGAGTTTAATTTGAAAAAAATCCATAACATAGAAAATAAGAATTCCTCGCAAAAATGTTATTATAACTTCTAGCATAGATGAAGTGAGCCTGAGCCATCAGATTCCACTTGGCTTTGCAAGCTTAAATTTCTTGAGGACAGTTTTTGCTTAAATTCATAACTCATGGGGGGTTTGGCAATTCGAAATAACACAAGGGATTTTTTGCAATTAACTCTGAACAAAAATGTCAAAAAAAGGGTAAAAATAACTTTTTGGTTGACAAATACAATTACCAGTCGCATACCAAGCGCATGTATAACACAAATGGCCAAGAAGGACATAAATAACTTTGATCATGTAACACAAGGGGTTTTTTTATAATTAAAATTACATAAGGAGGTAATTACATGCGAGATATTTCACAGGGGAGTTTTTGCTATTTACTCAATATATTCCATATATAAGTGGTATCAAAATATCGATTTCACTCTTTAATTCACAAATTTGATAGGTAGCAATCTTCAGAAGATGTACGGGTAGCCGTTCACGCTCAAAGTTATCTTCTCGTTGTTTTTTATGAAAGGAAGCATCCCTGGACCTTGGAATGTAAGATATACCATTTTGAACTTTAGGTATACTATATTGCTGACAATTTAAAATAGGGTCAAATTTATTTTGCCTTCTTGTAATATAGGGATCGTGTCAAAAATTCCTTAATACTATAAAAACCTTCAAAAACCCCCTTATATCAGTTAATGGTGTTAACTTTTGTTGGAGTGTTTTTTTTGTGCAAAAATAAATAATGCAAACAAATACACAAGTGCACGTGTCGCAATAAGTAATAAAATGATGAGAAGAGTGTCGATCCCACGAGAAACTAAATTATTCGCTACTAATTATTAATTTACCACACACTTGTTTTATTCAAACAAAATCAATTAAATAAGAATTAAAACTAAACTAATGAAAATAAGAAAAAAAGGTTACTGGTTAAGATTTTCTATCAGGATATAGAAGCCTAGAATTATGATTTCATCAATCGAATAAGTTGATTACATAATTTTCTCCCAATGAAATTAATAACAGGTTATTAGTACCGAGTCTTATGCAATTAGGAGGTTCTTCCGAATTACTCGCAATCAAATCCCTAATTTATTCAATTCATTATATTCTTATGTGAATTAACTAAATTATGAAGAAGGTTGTACCACTCAATTAACTCCCTAGGGCAAACAGGTATATTTCTATCCTACTCATAAATTAATTAGTTCATCAATTTGAACAATTAATCCTAAGATCTTCTATTGTCAATCAATCCCTAGATTTTCTTTTCCAAGACTCCTATAGGGTTTAAAGATACACTTGATTGTTGATCAAACAATCAAATAGAAAAAGCACACAGTAGAAGAAATAACCTTAAGCGCTATTAATTTCATGGAAGAAAATCATGCATCAATTTATTCAAAAGAATCCATCATAATCCTAGAGTAACGAATTAGTTCATGATTGAATTGTCAAACAAAACATGAATAAAACAAAACATCGTTTCAAATCCAGAATTAAAAAGAAAATCAAAGGAAGAAGAAGAAGAAGAAACTCTATTCCTAGATGAATCTGATCTCCACTTTGTTCTCCTCTGAATCCCGAATTTTTGCGATACTTCTAATTTCAAAATAACAAATCCCCAAAAATTCTCTTAACTAAGTGTCTAAAAGGCTAATTTATAACTGATTAAAAGAGTCTTCTAATTAGAATAGGACTCGAATAAATAAAAAGACTTTTCTGCCCATCCTTGATTAGATCATGAGGTGTCATCCTGCCAGCAGTCCCATCAACTTTTGTCAATTTATCCCCATTTTGTAACTTCTCCACTTATATTCCTGTAATTCCAAATTTTAATCAATTAGCAAAGGAATTGTAATTTTTTTAAACAAGAAAATTATTTGTTAAGTCCTAAACATAATATTAAAATTAATACTAATATGGACTTAACAACTTTCAATGCAAAATTATTAATATAACCTTCATAAAATAAGTTAATTAAAAAAAAAAATTGGTACACTTGACATTTTTTTTTGTGGGGGGTTATAATAAATTAGCCTTGACAACCTAATATTGTGAAGAAGAAAATAAAACGCATAAAGAAATTATACAAATGTACTTAATCACCCATGAAAATTTTGAGGATATATCTTAAACTCAAAAATCCTAAAAAATTTTGATGGTTGAACTTGACGACACTTGCAAAGCTCTTCAATTTTCCTTTTTTTTTTTTGTCCATAAACTTTAATAGTGATTGTCTAATTCTATTCCCTCATCATATATATCTGGCTCAATTTAACGCATAAATTTGCATTTATTTAGCTTCTATTATAAAAATAAATAGCTAACATAATTATAAATAATTTAAAAAATTTAGATAGAAATTTTCACATTTCAATTGCAACAACCAACAAAAATTTGTTCCAAGATTATTTAGAGACCTGGAAATGCGTATATGTGTTATATTTTACTATAATTGCACAATACCCTTCGAACATAGATGTATAATTGCTTGAGCATCAGGAATCACTATATGATGATTTTATATTGCAATAGCTGCTTGATATTGTTTTGCTTTTAGAGTAATGAAAATTCTAATTAAGAAGATGATTTTATTTAAAAAAAAAAATTGACGTTAAAATTTTAAAAATAGAGAATGCTCTAAATGTTAGTTAGTTCATCAATGGCATGCAGGCTTTAGGGAGATTTTTGAAGATTTTTATAATACAAGAGAGTTTTTTATACAACCCTCATATATAGGAGGGAAAGTAAATTTATCTATAAATATATATATATATATATTAAAAGGGTAATTTGAGTATTAAAATATATATAAGCTATACAATCATTAACAAACTAATGGTAAGAGGAGTTTGGGATGGGAGGGGAGGGGAGGGGAGGGGAGGGGATGTTTAAAAGTTTTTATAGTACAATGGAGTTTTTGACACGATCTCGATAGTACAAGAGGGCAAAATGAATTTAATAACCCTTTAAAATATGCAAATACCCATAATTTCCTCCCCACACCACCCCCCACTCCCCCGGCCGCTTTTTTTTCCTGAAATAAATGAGAATCCATGCATTGATGGTTTCCTAATCCAAATTTTCAACTATGATATATATCCGTTATCCTTTAGTACGAAAATACTGCTATTTTAAGGAATTATTATGTGTTTATTAATAAGGCATCTCCTATCATTAATACGGATGTATGGAGTATTTTGATTATTTATATTTCAAGTTATTTAATCATTTTATGTATCTGGTTTTAAATAGGAATGCAATCAAATCGAGCCGAATTGAGCTGAGTTTGGAGGATATTTTCAAGCTCAAACTTGAATTTAAAATATATGTGTACATATCAAGTTCGAGGTTGAGTTCGACGAGCCTAATACTTTGTGCTCCAGCTTGACCCGATTAAGCTCGAATTGTTAATTGAGCTTTAAAAAATTGCAAGCTCAAACTCGAATTTGAATTCAAAATAAAAAAGAATAATATATATATTAAAATAATGGTTGAAAACTATGAATAATGTTGCTAAATCTTATACTACAAAAAAAATGAGCTTTAGTGACCGAGTTAGTGACTGCTTTGTGTGGTAACTAATATTAGTGACTGAAAAAAGAGTTCGGTCACTAATTAGTGAGCGGTCACTAATTCAGTTACTAATTAATGATCATGTTTTTCAATCAATAAATAGTTACAAATATAAAATTTTATTTTTTGCATATTCTTGTAACATATGTGAAAGCATACAATTTATGTAACACCTATATAACTAATAAACATATATTTGATAATAATATATGTATATATGAAAAATATAAAAATATATGTATATATATAAATATATAACCACTAAATATTTCTATATAATATCCATATAATTGAGCATTAATTTATTAATGTATATATAGATACACAAAGAAATAAACAAGAATAATATTCTTACACGAAGAAAAAATGAGAAATAATTAATATATACATGTCAATAATATATATATATATTACATGTTGATATGGGATAGCCCAATGTGCTCGGCCCTAATGACCACAGGCCCAAGGATATAGCGGCAAGCCCACTTCATACACTGGGCCCAATCATGCTACCAACGTTAGGTGACCCAAATCGACCACACAGATCGACATCGCTCGCGGACAGGGCCGCTGATCGATATTTCGACCACATCACTCGTCCACCCTGTACGCCACGCGCCAATCCATTGTTAGGTCGACCAGACACGTAACCATCTCTGCCGCATTAAATGCCCTGATAGCCTGCATGCCTCCGCATTAATGGCGCATGTCGCCCCAATACCACCCATGTTGCCACACTAGGGAGGAGGCGCGTGTACAGTGTCCTATTCCGTCCCCAAAACCTGGAGAGGCAGCAGCCCCATGCAAGGACAAAAACCATTACTACATGTAAAGAGCATCTCAAACAAATCTCCACTAAGAGAAGGCTATAAATATCATCACCCTACCTCTTAAAGGTATGCCATTCTAGACACACAAAGCCCTCACTCTGCTGCTCATTATATCTGGTCGACTCTACACTAACTTGAGCATCAGAGTGCCTAAGCCGATGACTCCTCGACTAGCCTGACATTTGCTCGTGATTGCAGGACTCAACCCAGTTCTATCCATATATCGACCAGAGAGGTTGAACCAATCCAAAATCACTACATGATCCAGCTACCAACGGATTTCATCATCATCATTATTTGGCGCCGTTTGTGGGAATCTTTAAGTCCGCTATCAAAAATGGTGAACACCAGGCGAGCCCCCTCAGGAAGAAAAGAGAACATGAGGTCTAGCTCTCCCCCTATTCGACCTCAGCAAGAAACCAGCGCACCAGGATCGAGCGCTCTTCAGAACATGTGGTCACCTTGACCATGCCTCAACTGATGCAGCTCATTAGCGAACAGATATCCGCCCAGATTTTGGCTCAATTTTCAGCAGCTTTGAATAAACATACTGTGCAGCTGGAGCCAGCTACCCGTGCAATGCCGCAACCTGGAGCCCTGGAGGAAAGACTATCGAGGGATAACCTGGATCGACCAGAGTCCAGAAGGCCCCCCTCAAGGCGTGAAGTGAGCCCAAGCTATTTTTTGAGAGCAACGGCTCGACCTGTGCCCCGCGAAGAAGTTGTAGATTTCGTTGATCAGGGTATTCGACCCATTCGAGCCCCGTAGTGTGATAGGGTCGATCACTCGAGACCCCACCCGAGCATAAATGCATCCCAAGCTGACAAAGCAGAATGGGAAGAGGTGTCACACTAAGTCTAGCAGTTGAATCGATGACTGGAGGAAATCTCGAGGAGAAACATAGAGGTGCTAAAGATTGACAGCCCAAGGATTGAATTCCTGATCGACGTGTTGTTTTGGGCCTCAGGCACAAGGAATGCGCCAATGCTCTGGTGTGCTAGTAGCTACAGTCAATGGAGGAGCTCCTTAACCTCGTGGAGAGATACATGACGCAAGAAGAGATGATTAAACTTAAGTATGGCAATCTCGAGGTCGAGAAGACAATGAGTAAGGAGAAAGATGACCGCCAAGTTAAAGAGGGACGTCGATCACCCATCAAGCGCTTCCATGACTATACTCCACTTAATCTCCCTAGAAAGGAGATGCTGATTGCTATCCAGCATGACAATCTCTTTAAAAGGCCCAAGAAGACTGAGACAGAAGCATGAAAAAATCAAAGAAATACTGCCACTTCCATAAATAGAAAGGGCATGACATAGAGGATTGCTTTAACTTGCACGACGAGATAGAAAAACTGATCTGGAAGGGCCATCTAAACAAATTTTTCGACCAACGTGCCAGGGGTGAAGAGGGCAAAACTAACTGGACTCCTCGTAAAGTAAAGTCGGCCAGCCTGAGGAGAGAAGATAAAGGAAAGAGACCAGCCCAGGAGCCCCACCCACCCATTCGAGGGGTCATCGACATGATTGCAGGAGAACCTGTTGGGGGGGACTCAAGGTCCGCCAGAAAGCAAACCCAAAGACAACTGGAGTCGACCAAATCATCCAAGGTCGAAACCATTTTCCAGCTCTCTACCAGCGCTGAACCAATCTCCTTCATTGACTCTGAGCTCGACCATCTGGAGAACAGAGGAATGGATAGAAATATTGATTGCCCCATGGTAGGAACACTCGAAATAGCCAATTTCTAGGTGAGGAAGATTTTGGTCGACAATGGCAGTTCTGCGAACATTATATTTTTGTCCACCTTGAACAGGATGAATTTGGGGCAACTAAAGTTTGAACTAGTCCGAACGCTGTTGGTCAGATTTGGGGGGTCCGAGATCATTACGGAGGGATCTATTAACCTACCCACATCATTTGATAGGATCCCCGAAGCAGAACCTTGATGGTCAACTACCTGGTAGTCGACACCCCATTTGCCTACAATGTTATCATTGGTCGACCAGCCCTGAACGACTTCAGAGCTATTGTCTCCACTTACCACATGAAGATCAAGTTCCCGACCCCAGCAGGGGTAGAAGAACTTTTATACAATCTTAAGGATGCATGGCGTTGCTACACCATTTCCATCGAGTCTAGCGAACAAAAGAAGCGACCTCAATTGAAGCCCTTGGGGGGACACCCCTATAGCGAAACTCGAGGAAGGACCTGCATCTAAGAAAAGAAAATTGAAGGACACCCAGGTCGAGCCCTTCGAGGAGTTCAAAACAATAGAGCTGGAACCTGGAAACCCTGACAAAACCACTCGAGTCGGAAGCGATATGGGCGATCGCCTAGAACGGCCTCATGGTCGATTTCCTTCGATGAAACATCAATGTGTTCGCTTGGAAAGCTGCCAAACTCCAAGGAATCGACCCAAGTGTCATCATCCATTGACTCAATGTGAACCTTACCCATAAGCCAATGAGGCAAAAGATAAGAACTTTCAATACAGAGAGGTCCCAAATCATAGAAGAGGAGGTCAACAAGCTACTAGAAACATGATATATTGTAGAAATTCAGTACCCCTCTTGGCTTTGTAATGTTGTACTCATCTCTAAGAATAAGGGAAAATTATGCATGTGTAACGATTTCACTGATTTAAATAAATCTTGCCCTAAGGATCCTTACCCCCTGCCTCATATAGATTTATTAGTCGATTCCACCGCTGGTTGTGAGTTGTTGAGCATGATGGATGCCTTCCAAGGTTATTAGCAAATATTCATAGGACCCGAGGACAGGGACAAGACCTTCTTTTTTTTTTTTATCCCCAGTGGAGTATACTGTTTCTTAGTCATGCCCTTTGGGCTCAAGAATACTGGAGCAACGTACCAAAGATTGGTCAACTTTATGTTCAAGAACAAGATTAGAAGATCGATTAAGGTCTACGTCAATGACATGATTGTCAAAACAGAGAAAGCCGTGGACCATCTCATCGACCTCGACCACACTTTTTCTATACTAAGGGCATTTGGCATGAAACTCAACCCTAATAAATGCGCATTTGAAGTTCGATGAGTCAAGTTCCTCGGCTCTATGGTCAGTTAGAAGAGGATCGAGGCAAACCCGCATAAGATATAGGCAGTTCTGGACATCACACCGCTTCGCACTGTTCGAGATGTACAACGCCTGATCGGCAGGATCATAGCCCTTGGTATGTTTATTACACAGCTGTCCGAAAAGAGTCTTTCTTTCTCAAAATACTCAGAAATGCAAAGAAATCAGGGTTTTAGTGGACTTAGCAATGCGACCAGGCCTTAATCGAGCTTAAACAATACTTGTCTTCGCCACCTATGCTCACTAAACTCGAGCTGGGAGAACTTTTACAACTTTACTTGGTTGTATCTACCGTCTCGATTAGTTCAGTATTGGCATCGACGAGAGGTGGGACTCACCGACCTGTGTATTACTGCAGTAAGGATTTGCACAGGCTTGAACATAAGTACCTGGAGATCGAAAAGTTTGCTCTCGCCCTCGTCACGGCAGCATGGAAGTTGCGACTTTACTTCTTGTCCCATGCGATCGTAGTCCTAACCAATCAGCCATTAAAACAAGTATTGTCGAAATCAAACATATTAGAATGACTCACGAAGTGGGCAATTGAGCTCGGGGAATTCGACATCACGTTCCAACAGCAAAAAGCCATTAAAGCACAAGTACTAGCTGATTTTGTCGCCGAGAGACTCGACCTCCTAGACCACCTCGACCAAAACCCATCTGTGTGGACATTGCACATCGATAGGTCGGCAATAGTATCAGGGATCGAAATTGGTAGAGTATGATTTTGCCATAAAGCTCGACTTTCCAATTACCAACAATGAGGCAGAATATGAAGCTCTCATAGCTGGAATAAACATGGCAGCAGCTTGGGGCATTGAGCAACTAGTAGCAATCACCAATTCCTAGTTGGTGGCGGAGCAAGTTGAAGGGAATTTTGAAGCAAAGGAAACTAAAATGAGCCAGTATCTGACTGAAGTAAAACAATTACAACAGTCATTCAAAAGCTTCACCCTGAGCCAGGTACCCTGAGCAAAAAATAAACAGGCAGATGCATTTTCAAAGTTAGCCAGCTCAACGAAAGGAACCAGGAAAAGAACTATAATGTTCTTGGTGGCCAGCAAACCATGTATTCAAGCCATCGGTCATAACCTTGTCGAGTGAGTCGAAGAGACAGTGCCCTCCTGGCAAGACCCAATCAAGCTCTACCTGAGCCAGGGGATGGTCCCCAACGACGAGAAGAAGGCCCGCAGGCTTAGAGGACAGGCCGCCAAGTTTGCCCTCGACAAACATGGACAACTCAACAAGAGGTTGATATCAGGACCACCACTTAAATGCTTAACACCCGAAGAGGCAAACAAAGTGCTACATAAGATTCACGCCAGCATCTACGGCAGCTATTCCGGAGGTCGGTCCTTGACCCACAAAGTTGTTCGTTATGGTTATTTTTGGCCCACCTTATTGCAAGACTCAGTCAACTTTACCAGAAAATGCCCATCGTGCCAGATCTACTCAAACATACTGCACCAAACAGCTGCGTTGATGGTGAATGTCCAGATCACATGGCCATTCGATCAGTGGGGGCTTAACATAGTTGGTTCTCTCCCGAAGACATCGGGTCAGGGAAAATTCATCATCGTGGCGGTTGAGTACTTCACTAAATGGGTTGAAGCCGAAGTAGTTCCAAAAATCACCGATGTGGCCATCAAGAGCTTCATTTGGAAGAACATAATTTGTCAATTCGATTCGTCCAAAGTCTTTATTTTGGATAATGGGAGCCAATTCCAGAGTAAGAGCACGAGAAAATAGTGTGAGACCTTAGGAATCAGCCAGCACTTCACGTCGGTAGGGAACCCCCAAGCTAATAGTCAGACGGAGGTCACGAACATGACAGTTCTCGACCACCTCAAAACTCGAATAACAGGCACAGGGGCAAGTTGGGCAGATGACCTCCCAGGAGTGCTATGGGCATATAGGACCACTCCGCGAACAGCCACAGACCGCAGCTCCTACAACTTGGTTTATGGCTCCGAAGCAGTAATTCCATCCGAGCTGGTCTAGCACATAACCGGAGTGATTCACTATAATCCGATCAGAAATGCGATAGAAAGGACCCTAGACCTAATCACCATCGACAAGCTACACCACACAGCCTACAACACGATGCAATGATACCGATCAAAAATGACAGAACGTTACAATAAAGCAATTCGACCCCGCAGTTTCAAATGCGGCAACCTAGTCCTCAAGAAGGTCGAATATCGAGAAATGTGGGAAAACTCGACCCAAAATGGGAGGGACCTTACTCTATGGTCAAAGTGTCAAAGCACAATGCATACTGGCTAGTAGACATGCGAGCCAACAAACTAACACGACCTTGGAACGCCGTAAATCTAAAGAAATTCTATGTATAAAAAGCTTGTGAGCCTCCATCGTATTCCATCGCAGAAATAATTGAAAAGTTTGTGGAAATTCATGCGAATACCTATTGACATAAGTTGATTACTCACTGTCGACCCTGTAGTTGACCAAGCAGGCTTCAAGCTGCCAAGTCGAGGCTTCGCAGCTAAGACCAACTTGTCGACCCTGTAGTTGACCAAGCAGGCTCCTAGCCGCCATGCTAAACCCTAACGAGTTTATCGTTAATTATCTCGTTCAACTAAGCAATCAACGCGGAAGATTGCAGTCGACCCTGCAGTCGCTAGATTATACGAGTTTATCGTTAATTATCTTGTTCAATTAAGCAATTGACGTGTCAGGTTGCAACAAACCTTCGAGTTATTAAATTACACATTAGTCACAATTCACTTGACGAGGATATTGAACTAATCTTCCAAAAATTTAACAGTATGAACATTCGATTGCAAATTCATTCATTCAACCAAGTAAAGCTGTTCAAATTCAAAAGATTTAGAGGAACATCTCGTTCAAATTCAGAAAACCTTGATTACATATATCAAAGCGAGTACATAAAAATATATATATATAAAATATACAACATTGTAGCAGCATCAGCTTAACCCAGCGCCCTCGTCGCCCCCACCTCGAGCGCCCTCATCGATTGCTTGTTCGAGCTCGTCACTCGAAGGAATAGGAATGAGAATTGGCTCGAGCATGGCGACAACAACAGAAATAGCGGCAGTCGCCAGCTGAGAAGATCCACGTCGATCAGAAAACGCCTGTCCAGGGGAGGACGATACTCGGCAACGTCGACCAGGCCATCCCGAACCTCGAGCGCAAAGTCGTTGGCGAAGTCAAACTCCTTGGAAATTGTGTCCAACCTTTTCGCCACCTTAACCCGCTTTCTCTGCTCATCTGTCAAAGGTACGGCAGGCAGAGCCTCCGCAACTCCCTCGGCCACAAGGGCCTCTGCACCTCCCCCTTCAGCACCCTCCTCACTTTCTTGATATGGTTGTAGCTGCTCTTTGAGAAGATGACTGAGGTGTTCCCTATCCTTCGGTCGGAATGAATAGCCCAGAAACTGCAATTGCTTAAGGGCCTTCTGGAACGAGTTCTGGGTGTCGTCTAGTGAGAACACAATGCTCGCGTCCTGAAATGCTGAGCTGAGCATGAACTGCTGAACTGTCTCTCTCCTCATCAACGGTATCTTTCGGTAAAATTTAGCTCGAGCCTCATCGAGCGTAGCCCTCCGACCAGCGAATCGACCAGAGTCATAGGTGAGCTACGCATCCAACCTAGCCTGCTTCAGCAACTCATCCATTCTGGTCCTCTCCTTGACAGAGGCAACTAACTGACTATCCTTCACTCGGAGCTGACTGTTTAGCTCCTCAATATGCTTTGCCACTCTTCGACCCAAGTCTGCCAAGACTCGAGCTGAGCTTTCAGAGTCTCCATGTCCTCGCCCTCCGACAGGCACTCACAGTCGGCTAAGGCCAGTCCGACCTCCTGCAGAAGTGATATCCTAGCTGGCCGACCTGAAAGACAACATTACTAATAACAGAACAATATTCGACCCAAAATAAAGCTCAACAATATAACTTATTCGGCTAGAGCCTTACCATGTTGGAGTGATAGCCTAAGACCAGCATCCTGACTTAGTCCCATCAGTTTTTTCTAGTCGGACATGAATAGCCCGGCCATTAACACCTTCAGAGGAGCGGCCCCGGTCGACCCGCTGTCCCCATTGGCAGCGAATTGTGAATAGCCATGCTTGGCTCCATATCGAACCTCAGTGAGGCCAATTTAGGCAGATGGAACAGTAAGTTATTCCCGCACTACCCGAACAGATCATAGCCCGAGGGTTAACCTAACCTCGTGGCCCTCCCTTTCCCCTTCTCAACCACGGTCCTCTTTGGGGCAGGTCCCGCCTGCTACACCATAGGTCTTTTTCCTCGACCCGCCAGGCTGTTGCCTGCAGTTGCTATTGGTTGAGCAGGTGACGGAGTTGGCGACGAAGAAGGTGTCATAGCCTCTGGTTGAGGTGCCTTAGCCACAGCTGCCCCTCGACGAGCTGCAGTCGCCAAGCGACATTGCTAGTTCCTCGCAGCCCTTGCCAAAGCTTCAGCTCTTGATTGGTTCATGATCTCATCGCGATCTACCAAGCAACATAATAGCAAATGGTTAAAATCGAACAGAAAAGCAGAAAAATAACGAACCATAGATAGCACAATATACCTAGTCGATCGTCCACCGGCAAATCTAGTTGGGCTGGTGATAACCCAGCTGACACCAAACTCCTCTCCTCGATAAACACCGAGGCCTCCACCTGGCCAAACTCGACCAGATCCCGAACAAAAGTATTGGGCCAGTTCGAAATCAGGTTACCTAGCATCTCGACATACCCCATCCACCAGCCCATCGGAATATTGAAACCCCCAGCAACTCGAATATATAGATAACATTTTTTCCACTCTTGTCCATAAGAAGAGGCCAAGGTGATGAGAAATTTACGAGGGGGTCGAGCAATGAGGTAATAGAAACCTAACTCATCGGTGCTACCCAATTTGCAGGACATTGGAAGGTGGAAAAGATTGGAGAAATTATCAAAATTAGCAGGCTGGTTGAAAAGGTGCATCAAGACATTAAAGCTATAAATGGTTGAAAAATAATTCGATAACAGTTAGGTTATACACATTTGTAGGCCCCTAAGCAGGTCGACTACATGACCACCTAAGGGGAATCTAAGACCACACCTAAAGGCATCCTCAAACACGGTGATACAGCCAGCTGGGGGTCGATGCATTTGACTAGAATCCCCAGGTGTTAATAACTCATGCTCAGGAGGGATGTGATACAACTGTCTAATGCGCCTTAGGTCAACGGGAGTGATTGTGGATACTATCTAGTTGTAATGGTCAGGGGTGAATAATCGACCCCATGATGGAGGAACCTGACTTGGCCCAGCTGCATCACTCCCACGATTGCTACTCAAGCTACTGGAACTCAACCTGTCGCTCGAGGAGCTACTTGACTCTCTGATGAACCCCCAGGCCTATCAAAATGAGTAGCCTCGTTGTCCTCCCCCCCATGGCTACTATCAAAATGAGATAAATGCAACATCACTACAATAAAACAAAGAACACTAAGGAGAATGAAAGAAAGGACTTACACTCTGTCGATGAATAGAAAGCAAAATATATTAGAAGCAAAGGCAGTTGGCTAGACTCTCGACCAGACGCGAAGGCAGTAAAAGTAAAAATGGCTTGTTTTAACAGCGCCTATTTATAGGCACGCGAGTGCAGGAATCCAAGCGGCTGTAATAATGCTGTAACCGTCGTTCCGCACCACGTGCGATACAATGTAACTGCTCATTAAATTCTCAAAACTCAAGTCGACTTTCAAAAACCCTGGTCTATGAGCCTGCGTAATCGCTCAACAAACTACCCCCCAATCTTTCTCGTCAATTCCTTCGTTCAGCATTCAGAAGTAGAGGGGACTCATGATATGGGATAGCCCAATGTGCTTAGCCCAATGACCACAGGCCCAAGGATGTAGCGGCAGGCCCACCTCATATACTGGGCCCAATCATGCTATCGACGTCAAGTGACCCAAATCGACCACACAGATCGACATCACTTGCGGACAGGGCCGTTGATCGATACTTCGACCGCATCACTCGTCCACACCGTAAGCCATGTGCGAATCCATTGTTAGGTCGACCTGTCAGTCAACCATGGAGGTCGACCCAACGTGTAATCATCTCTGCCACATTAAATGCCCTGACAGGCAGCATGCCTCCGCATTAATGACGCATACCGCCCCAGTACCACCCACACTGCCACATTAGGGAGGAGGCCGGTGTACAGTGTCATATTCTGTTCCCAAAACCTGGAGAGGTAGCCACCTGAAATAGTACAAGAGTGGAAGATGACCTAATGGCTCCCATGCAAGGACAAAAACCATTACTACATGTAAAGGACATCTCAGACAAATCCCCACTGAGAGAAGGCTATAAATACTCTCACTCCTGCCTTTCAAAGGTATACCATTCTAGACACACAAAGCCCTCACTCTGCTACTTATTATATCTGGTCGACTCTACACTGACTTAAGCGTCGGAGTGCCCAAGCCGAGGGCTCCTCGGCTAGCCTGATGATTGTTCCTGATTGCAGGACTCAGCCCAATTATATCCATATATAGACCAGAGAGGTCGAACCAATCCAAAATCACTACCTGATCCAGCTACCAACAGATTTCATCATCATCATCACATGTATTATGAGAAAATAAATACTTATAATATAATTAATAATATTATATATTAATTTCTATGTATAAGGATATATACATATTACCATATATATGTGTAAACTATTTATTACTATAAATAGTAATAAATATTAGTATTTATTATAAGAAAAAGAAAAAATCTATTTATCACTATACATATTAGTGCATATATATATATATATAATTTTTTAATGTGTTTATAATATATTATGATAAAATATACCTAAACTTTAAAAGTAATAATTATAAATAATAAATATAATACGTTATTATATTGAATAAATATTACAAAGGAAAATGTTAAGATAATTTTGCACAATAATTCCTAGCCGTACATCCAAGTAATGCTGCCAAGTCCCTATCAAATTGAGGAATACATTTTCTAAATAAGCGTATAGTAGTCCTGCACGTCGTCTCTACACTATCTTGCCAGATATATCATCAGAATTAATTGCAATGATAAATAATAAAATGAATTAATTTTATAAATAATATAAATAAATATATAGTAATACAATTTTAACAATAACTACATCAAATAATATGAAATAATATGAAAAGAATACTCTGATCCATTTATATGTGCATTTTAGTTTATGTTAATAACAATTTTTTATTATTTTGATTTAGAACTGTTGATTATATTTTAATATTATACTTAATTATTTAAGTTTTAATGTATTGGAGGATGCAACTGATCATCGAGCTTATGTCATTTATTTAGATTGTATTCAAATGAATTATAAATTATTTAATAAAAATATGATAATTTTGTTAAATGATGTAAAATATTTAATAATTTATAATTTATTTATTTATATACTGACTGAGTTGCATGAAATGTCCCAATCTAAGTGATCGAATTAAATATTCAAAAAAATCTTAATAGTATTCAAATTGATATAATAATATAATTTCGTAGCATTGACTGCGAATTTTGTGGAGTAATAAATTTTTATATCTAAAAAATTCAAGAAAATATTTTTGAGTCCAAAAAACATATTCCAATAACTTTTCAATCCAAAAATCTTGAACTACTAACTTTTACTTCTTTTGCATACAATTATCCATGATTGTTTATTTTTAACAAAAACTTTGAAAAAACTTTTTTTTATAAACTTTATAATATTTAATATTTTTTAGTCAATTAGATTTCTGAAAAGAGAAAAAATTATATATAAAAGTTAGAGAAACTATTTTTTATCTAGCAATTTAATTTATTACAATTTAAACCATCAGTCATACAACCTAATTTGAATTTTGAACAACCTAAAGAAAAGTTTTCCATGTAAAAAAATCAACTTATTAAACTTTTTAATCTAAAAAATATAGAGTAATTAGTCAAAAGAAATTGACTATTGAATTTTTTGGAATGAAAATTTGATAATATTAACTCTTTGGATGGAAAAATATTTTATAAATTTTTTAATATGAAATTTTTATTTTTATTTTTTTCTAAAATTATATCACTATACGTAATTTTCCAAATTGACACATATCAAACTTTATGTTTGGATCATGATGATAAAATTGGACTATGTTCTTTGAATCAATTAGAAATCGGTATATGATCTATATAAATCTCAATATTTAATATTGGATTAAACTACTTTATAGAGCAAAGAGACAATAAATTTTAATTAGTGAAATGAATTTGAAATCTTGAACAGACTATTAGTAAAAAATCAGATAAAAGTGATGATCATGTCAATTAAATGATCATGCCCCTTATAATGTTGCTAACACGCGCACATCGTCCGAAATAAAAGGTGAAAGGTTATAATTAACGAGAATGAATTAACTCCAAAAATTCATCCTCAACTCGAATTACAAATGGTTACTTTTGTATTAGATTCAACCGAGCAATTATAAGAACAATTTCCTAATCAAATCAATCTAACCAACACTTGATTGAGATTTAATAGAAACTATGAAGGGTTTGATTGGCACATATTTCAAATAATTGGCTGTTAAAATCAACAATTAAGATAGTTTTTAAAGATATTGTTACTTTTTATAACACTGAATATTTTCAAAATGCTTATGCAAAAAATTTAATTAATTTATGTTACGTTATTATTTAGAATACTAATATTTTGATAACAATTGAAAAGTTCCTATAATTACCATAAAAATAAAAATAAAAATTATTTCACAAGAGGTATAATAGCTATTTTAATTGGACGTTTGTGCTTGTTAGGATTTGACTCGATCATCTGGAGACTAAGTTTGACTAGAATTATGACTCCTTCTTATATTAGCCCATGTTTTGAAAATCGGATCGAACCAGTGGGCAATCCGATCCGATTGAGGCATGAAAACTGGCGGCGGTCAAAACCGGTCAAAAATCGATTGAACACTATACCGGTTCACTCTTTTCTTTTCTTTTCTTTTTTTGAAAATTTAAAAATTATTTTTTTCTAAAAAAAAGAAAAAGTAAAAAACAAAAGAGAAATTATAAATTGAAGATGATGATTAAAGATTTTGGACATGTAATTTTTTGAAACTTGAATTTATTTTCTTAAAATTTAATGAAGTAATAGTTATATGTGAGCTTATGTTTAATTTGTTATTTTATTTTGTTGAATCTCTCTTAGATTATGTTGAATATTTAGCATAAAAAAATTATTTTTACTTGAAGTTGAAGCATGAAACGAATAATTAAGTAAATTAATGTGAAATATTATTTTTTATTTATTTATAATTGACTAATTGTGAAACAGTATTATTTTCTAAAAAACGTACTTAAAAATAAGTAAGTATAAATTTTTTTAAATAATATTCTTCCTTTATCAAGTGGAAGTTTTATTTTTTGTTAATATTAAAATATTATATATTTTTATAAAATTAAATATAATTATTATGTGATTATGACGTCATACCGGTTGAACCGATTGAACCAATAACTAGTGAGGTCACCGATTTTTTGTCCGGTCCAATTTTGAAAACATTGGTATTAGGTTTTCTAGTTCTATATGAAGTTGTAAAGTAATTTTCTATTATAAATAGAAGTATTTATTTGATCACTTAAAACGGAAGATATTTGTGGAACTCGTGATACTCATGGGATAATTATTGTGAGTACAAGTGGGGCAATATAAAGGGGTGGAGTGAGTATCTCTTTAGTAGTTATGATATGGATTGTATAAGAGATTTTTTGGCTTGAGTTTGGGCATGTCAAATTTAAGGGTTAGCTTGTACTGATAAAATTCTATCATAATTGAAGAAAAAAAACTCTTGTGGAGGTAAGTGAAATTTGCCGAACCACACAAATCTGTATCTGTTATATTTTTTTTATCTGTTGGATATTATTTTTGTTATCAACTTTGTGAGTGTGATTTTTGAATTCCTGATAAATTAAATATTGTGCCTAAATTGCTTCTGTTGTGCTTTAATAGTGCTTTTGCAAATAAAATTATAATTGATATAATACAATAAGTATTAAGAATTTATTTTAAGTGGAATTTATTAATATTATACAAACGCCCTCATGTTTTTTATATTTACAGTGCAACTGATATAAAATAAAAAGTTTGCTATATTTTGATATGTAATTCATTTAATGTATTTCTTTTTATAATTTGAAATATGGGGCCATATTAATAAGAGGGTGCAGGTGAGTCGAATTGAGTTGAGTTTGGGAGAAATTTTAAGCTCAAACTCGAACTTGACATATATATTATACTGAAGTTCGACGAGTTTAATATTTGGAGTTCGAGATTGAGCTCGATAAATCTCAATATGTCAAGTGAATTATAAAAAATGACGAGATTGAACTCAAAATTTTGATTTTGAACTTAGAATTTAAAAAAAAAAAAGATAATATTTATTTATTAATAAAATAAAATAAATATTTAATTATATATTAGTTCACGAACCTAAATATAAATGCTTTGATATTGATTCGAAATAAAAATTAAATTTAATTAAAAATTTTAAATTTAAAACAGCTCAAGATCAAGTTGAGATAGGTCAAGCTATCCTCGTATCTGGACAAATACAATTCGACTCGTGTCACTGCCAAACACTAATGAAGTTTTGGAGATATTTGTACTGTCGTCCTATTCTTCATTAATGCACGAAAGACGAAACTGTCGCGCCAGCAGGACATACGATACTAGGAAACATTTTGTGGTCACCATAAAACAGGAGAAGCGGTCCGAGAATAATTGGGTCCGGTCCGAGTGAAGGGTATTTGTCTTGGGTCAATTACAAACCCATCAGTCAAAGCTTCCTCAATCAGAAGGCATAGGAAAAGCCATATGATCATCGTTTCAACCGTAATGTTTATAAGCCGTTTTAATAAAATTAGAGGCTTAAGATGAAATATAAAAATAAAATTTTAATATATAATAAAATTTAAATTTAATAAATTATTAAGTTTTTAATATATACATTTCTTTAGTAAGCATTTCGCATTTTATAGGAAAATAATTTTTCATATAAAATATTACTGTTTAAATTTTATTTTTTGGATTTTTTTGAGATGCAAAATTATTAATCTTCAATTGATACTATAGCTAATTCATTCTATCCTTCTTGAGACATTGTTGATCTTAGATAAGATTGTATTAGTTTTAATTTTGAAAAACTTCGTTCGGCAAAAAATAAGAAATAAAATTTTTATTTATAGTGGAAGAGGATTGAAATTAATGCTATTTCAAGATTAATATTGGAGTGTTTTTTAGTGATTAGTATTGAAAAAGAAGAAAGCAGATAGTGTTATGATAAGTAAAAGAATAAGAAATAAAAACATATAAGAGATTTAGGAAATTGAAATTGAAGTACTAAAATCTAAATTTTTAATTAATTGTATTCAATTAATAATTGTAACTTAAGTAATAAGGTCTCCAAATAAAAGCCTCATATTTTTCTTAGACCTAAATTTTTAAGAACAAACATATGTATATGAGGCTTTTAAGTTAAATGCCTTGTATTTTTTTAGGCCTTTCGTGAAAGAAAAAATAGTTCTTAAGTACCTTATTTTCAATTTATTTTATAGGAGTAATTAAAACCAATTCTTGGGAATAGTACCAATACCTTGCAAGCTATCAAAGAAACCATCATTTTAGCATTCTTCCCTCAAGGACATGCAAATGAATCCAGCATTTGAAAGCATCAACCAGCTATTGGAACCTTTAATTCAGCGAACCTTAACAAAAAATGCACGTCCATTCCTTTGAGAAACAAAAAGATCTTCATCAGGCGGCTCCCAAGCTATTATCATTAGGCTCAGCTTCCACCAACCATCTATTAACTCTTGTTCGAGCAATCAAAACCTAGATGGACGCAAAGGTTAATGAGCCGATACAAAGATTCTTGAAAATGAAACGGACACAGAATCAAAGACGTGTTTATGTACCTGTTTATCCAAATCAGTTCTGTAGGTTATTATCATCAGAATGATAGTTTGAATGAATGTGCCGACTATCATTCCGACTATCATTCCAATCCAAACACCCTGTTAAAAGATTGATGAGTTCATAAGGGCTCAAGAAAGAACCGAAAATTTGATTGTTTTTCTTTTTTGCCTCTTACATTATGTTAACGTGAGACATCGTAGTACTATTTCAATGCAAATTATGGGATATGAGAACTAACCTCGACTTGTAATTTGATGATATACTCAAGCAAAACCCCACAAGGAATTCCTATCAAGTAATAACATCCCAGGTTAACATATACTACAACACTCTGTCATCCAGCCCCAATTGCAACACCTGTTCAGATGAAAAGACCTTCATTGTGTTATGGGTTTTTCAGTAAGTTAACCTTCTTTTGCTACAAGAAATATATCAAAGTACTAAAGAATCAATAACATGATATAGACCTCACCAGACATAATTGGTTGGACGCTATTCAGAAGTATAGAAAATGCAAGAAGAGGTGACAAATGGGCGACTTCCTTGGCCACACCATGATCCTTTGTGAATATATAAGCCAGATGTTCGCGAAAGAACAGGAAAAATGTTAATAGCACGAGTCCAATGGCCAATGAAGTTAGCACTATATTCACAATTGAGAACTTTGCAGCTTCCGAGTCTTCCTTTCCGAGCTCATTTGACACCCGAACACTAAAATATGAGGAAGGAGCCTTATGAATTGTAATAAAGTTATACGGGCTTTTGTGGCCTAAGATAACTGTTTTATGTTACTAAAAGAACAAATAATGACAAGAATACCTGGCCGCAGCCATGAAACCAAACGACATCATCATTTCCCAACCATTGATGTTAAGACTGCAATGAAGAAGAGATTTCCAGTGTCATATAACAGAAAAAATAAGGAAATTAACAAGAACAATGGGAGAGTATTACCAAATAGAAAGAGCATCAACTTCAACCTCGGCATTCTTTAGGTTTCCCGTCAAAAGAATCAGTATGGCATTGTACCACAGTTCAAGACTGTAATCAAAGAAACCATGTAGATTGGGAGCATAGAGAACATATTGCATAACTAAATTTCTATTAAAATTTTGGTTTCTCTTGTATGAGATGATGTAATGAGGACGCAAAGTGCTATTCAACATATATATGTTACGTCTCATATAACAGATATTAGGCTCTATTTGTACTATTTGAGATTAATAAAAGACAACTCTTTGTGTAGATTTCTGACAGAGCTAAAAAACTAGAACACAAGAGGAACTAAAACAAACAGATGTGGTTGGCAGAAACTGGCAACAGATTGGATCTTAAAATGTAGTCTGAAATGGTTAGCAACGCACGGTTAATCTGGTCTTTTAATTAGTATGCATGGGTCTTACCAGAGCATTGCACCAGATGATAAAGAAAGTTTGACTACTGGCCAAAGATCTTTGAAGGCTAAGGTTGTAAAACCTTTCCACGTTTCCTTACATCCTCCGGAGATGACAAATATTAGTTGACCCAAATTTGGAATCCAGTATGCCGAAATAGTTGACACCATGGCGCCGGTTATAGCAAACTTACACTTCACAGTAAAAAGCCATGAGAGGAAAATATGGATTGAGATGATCATGTTCTTGCTCTGTGCTTGTAAGTACATTTGGCAGCTATACGATATCCCGAAGGCATATATCACAGGAATAAACCAGAGCGCAATAGTGCTAGCCACTTCTGCGATAGCTTCATCCTGTCCTAAAGCTTTTAAGATCGGGGCAGCAAAAATATAAATCGGCAGTAGTAGAGTTGCGGTTGCAATCAAAACAATCCATGATCTTTGAAGATATATCCCAAGCATGTGGTATTACTTTGCACCAAAGGCTTACGCACATAGAGTTTCCAATCCGCTTGCCCCTCCTAGCTGCAGTTCAGAATCGAAAGGTCAAAAGAAATCCTTCAAATGGGTATTTTCTTAGGTTCCTGGATTCAACTCAGTTGTAGCGAAAACTGGAACTGTCATTCAAAAAACATGGAGATCTAATCACATGGTATATCTTCAACACAGAATAAATTCTTCCATGAAGCTTAAGCAATAATCATGATCATATGGCACTTAAACAAATTAAAGAAACCTCTTCACTGTTTCATAAAGTTGCATATCTAGTTGCTTTTAAAAGAATCATACATAAAGCTAGCTGAGAGTATTATCAAATACCAATACTCCATTGGCAAATCTTGTGAGGAGAGTGAAAACCAGAGCATAGGCAGCAAGTTCTGTAGCACCAATATGGCCTACAAATGCTTGGCTGATGACGTTTATCCCAAAAGTTGAGAATCGAGTGAAAATAGCAGGGCCAGCTACCACCCACATTTTCTTAGCCTCTACCCATATCTTTCCCTTGAGATTCTCTTCCTTACTCCCATGGTTTTCGGCTTCTGCTGTCTTCAACAGCTTCTCATTAATATCACCTTCCATTTGCTGATCTCTTCTTTGACCTTTTTCTTCTGTGACAAAGGGCAGAAAGATTGAATTAATCATCAGATTTCAGTTTTCCACAATCCAAGTTGTCATTTTTAACTAAGGATGTAAGGTGAGCTAACTAATCTCTCGGTCAATAAGCTCGACTAAAGCTCATAGAGTTTAGCTTACTAACTAAGTTGAACCAACCAAAATATAGATCTTCAAAAGCTTACAAAGGAATTGAAATGCTCCCGGAACTAAACTTCAAATTTTTAAAACAAGTTTGAACTTGAGCCTAAAAGCTGAGGGGTTCAGCTTATGGAAAGTTAAACCAACCAAAATACAAACATTAAGCTCACAAACGAACATTATTCTCCGCCAGCCAAACTCAAACTTTTTAAGTTTGAACTTGAGGCCAAAAATTTTCATAAACCTCGACTCGACTCAATTCAACTCATACATAAATACAAATACATATATATGTATATTACTATATATATGTGTATATATATCAAATATGTCTAGGGTATTACATCATCCAAGCATTTAAATTAAAAGAAACAACAGGGATATATTTCTGAAGAATACTTCAAAGTTCGCTAGCAATCAAGCAAGAACAAATAAATCAGACCTTTTTGTTGAACTTCTGACGTTTTCCGAGCAGAAAATCGTATTCATATAAAGAAAGTATACAACAAAACACAGATCACTGAAAAGACGAAAAAATCACAACTTTTTGTTGAACTTCACAGATTTTCCCAGCAGGAAATTTTGTGATTCAAGTTTAGAAGAGAAAAATAAAAAATTTGAGACTTACATGGGAAGGATATCAGGTGGAGAAAAGGGCAGCAGCCGAGAGTTGAGGCCTCCTCTCGTCTGTTTATTATCTTTTATAGTTTCATGCAATAAAAACAGAAATAAAGGTCACAGTTTTATAACTAGCTTTAGCCATTTCCACCCTACAGCATACGTACCAACGTGGGCCTTTTTAGGTGTCGTACTTACCCGACGATTCTGAACTACTGGATTAATTTAATAAAATTTTTATCATTGAAGAGAAATGATTGTGAGGCAGGGTAAAAGACAAATATATCACCGCAGCAAGTAAGAAATTGCTAGTCAAACTAACAATTACTTTGTCTTCTTCAAAATTCCAGCATTGCATTTTAATAATAAACTCCTTTATTATACTATTTCTTAATATTATGAATAAAATTAAAAATTAAATATAATTAATATAATAATAGTTAAATAATGAAAACTAAGTAATCGCTTTGTGATAGGGTGACTAGTAATATATAATTCATTATTATTATGAATAACGTTAATGAATAAAATTTAATAAATATAATAATATTTAAATAAAAGAGAAAAGCAAGTAATCGCTTTATAAAATGGCAATTAGTTGTAGTAGAAAATGTATGTATATAATAATATTAATTTTTATTATAATGAAACACATAAATAAATCAAATATAATGAATATAATAATATTTAAATAAAAGAAATAAAACAAAGTAATGGAAATCTAATATATTACTAACAAATTATTTTGGCAAAATGTAACCAAACATACGGGTCACTTTTTTACCAAAATAACAATTACTAATTTTCAAAATACCCTTCCAAATCAATTGGCTTATTACCAAAAATCTCATGTACATACATATACGTATCATAATATTTTATCATTATTTTTACAATTAATAAATCATATACAATCATCACATATACATATTATACATTTTATTATTTTTTTACAATAAAAAGTATTATTTAATTTTATTTTCACCCTAAAAACCCGACAATAAAGTATTTATTTGACTGCTAGAGTAAAAATTGTCTCCTCCCAAAACATACCAAAACTCCCCAAAATAATTTTCTAACTATTATCAAAATTTAAACAAACATACATCCATTCCCCAACACAAATTTCACATTCCCCTACCCCACATCCAAAACTCATTCTTGCAAAAAATATAATCCAAAATATATAATTTATATCTAAACATTACCATAAATATTTAAATATGTATATACACAGAGCTTTTTTATTCCTTTTTAAATTAAGTCGCTTTTCAATCTACCAATTTTTAGTTTGACCAATATACATATTTTAATATATGCGGAGTTTTTTTTTCTTTCAAGTTTATTGCTATTCAACTGCCAAAATTGTGTTTGAATAATTAAATATTTTAATATTTTATTCGGTTAAATCGCTATTCAATGTAGCAGTTTTGTGTTTCAATAATATATATATAGTATTTCAGATGGTATAAATCTAGTATTTTTATTTTTTTTCCGTAGATATTCCTACTAAAACTAGTGATATCATGTTTGAATAATTAAATATTTTATCAATTTTATTCTTTTTCCTCACAAAAATCGCTACTCAAAATGGCTATATTATATAGGAGGTCACATTTGGCATTACAATTTTTTATGTATTGTCAATGTCATTTGTCAGTCGTACCGAATCATGCGTGGCAAGTTCGGATTTGTTTACTTTAGTCAGGTAGGTATGTACCTACCTGACGGTAGAAAGCCCATACAAATGTGCAGTCCGTGGAATAAATGCATGGAAAAGAAAGTTTTTATTTTTCGAATTAAATATTTCATATTTCTTCCTCCAAATCCAAATTTTATTTTTAAGAAATCTTAATTCCTATTATACATACATTTATATGTTGAATATTTTTTTATTTATACGTGAAGATATGTGTTTAGAATTCGTTATGATTCAAACATCAACTCTTACACGGAAAGGTGTGAAGACAATTTCATTGAATCAATTAATCGCCCATTATGTACACGTTGAAATATATATTTTCTTATTATATCTTTATATAGTGTGGAGTAAGAAAAACATTCTCTTTTACATAATATTGTTATATTTTAATAATTTTAATATACCTATTGAATTTTTAGTACAAATCAACATAGAAAATTAAAATGAAGTAACATAACTGAAAAGAGAAAAGGACATAGAGCTCCCTTTTTGTTGTTTTTTATGATTTGGATAAATAAGACTATAAGGTCAAATTAGTAAAAGAATTAAATAAGGTTCAATGGACTAAATCAATTAATTAAATAAATAAATAAATAACAGAGAACATAAAAATATTTAAGCCCATGAAGAAAGACAACGAAATCCTAATGGGCCGGGAAAAAAAAAAAACTATAAATATTGAGTCCCAAAAAAAACTCAGCATAAGAAATCATTCAAAAATAATCGCGAACTTTCGAGACAATTCGAGAGCAAATAATATCTCTGTACGCATTACTAATAAAATGAATCGACACACTGATGTCTATTGAAAGGACCTGACTCCACTTTCACGCAATATCATTTAAAGATAGATTTAATTTTGTTAGTTTATTTCAAACCCTCTCAATAATATCCCGATACTTTATATATAATTTAGATATAATAGTGGTCATTGAAACAAACTTGATCACAATGATGGCTCATTAATTACGCTGGCTTGACTTATGCTTCCTAAATCATAAGGAGAACCGCCGGCCCCTCCCCCGCCCGGGGCTTGCTAACATAAGGGACATGACATATGTATAATTAATATCTCTGTCGGAAAATTGGCCGAATTATAAATATTAAAATTTATAATAATATAATACAATGAGTATTAAGAATTTATTTTACGTGTAATTTATTAATATTACACAAATACCCTCATGTTTTTTATATTTACAGTGCAACTAATATAAAATAAAAAGTTTTCTATATTTTGATATGTAATTCATTTAATGTATTTCTTTTTATAATTTTAAATATAGAACCATATTAATAAAGGGTGCAGTCGAGTCGAGTCGAGTTTGGAAAAAAATTTCAAACTCAAACTCGAATTCGACATATATATTACGCTGAAACTCGATGAGCCTAATATTTTGAGCTCAAGCTCAAGTTTGGTGAATTTCAACTATCAAGTGAATTATAAATAATGATGAGATTGAGCTCGAATTTTTCAATTCAAACTTAAAATAAAAGAAAATAGCAATATAATATATATTTATTAATAAAATAAAAATATATTTAATTATATATTAGTTCATTAACCTAAATATAAATGTCTTAAAATTGATTCAAAATAAAAATAAAAGTTAATTAAATTTTTTAATTTTGAAACAATTCGAGATCAAGTTGAGATAAGTCAAGCTATCCTCGTATATGGATAATTCGACTTGTGTCACTGTCAAACACAAATACGTTGCGGACATATTTGTACTGTCGTCATATTTGGACATATGACACGAGGAAATATTTTGCGCTAACCATAAAATAGGAGAAATGGTCGGGAAAAATTGGGTCCGGTCCGGATGAAGGGTATTTGTCTTGGATCAATTACAAGCCCATCTCTCAGAAGCTTCCTCAATCGTAGGGCATAGAAAAAGTCATATGATTATCATTTCAATCGTAATATTTATAAGCCGTTCAATAATATTGAAGGCTTAAGGCGAAATATAAAAATAAAATTTTAATATGTATTAAAATATTAAATTTAATAAAATTGTTAAATTTTTAATGCACATGTCTTTTTAGAAAGTATTTTGCATTTTATAGGAAAATTATTTTTCATATAAAATATAATTTTTTAAATTTTATTTTTTGAACTTTTTTAAGATGCAAAATTATTAATTTTCAATTGATACCATAGTTAACCCATTATATCTTTCTTGAGATATTGTTGACCTTAGATAAGATTTTATTGGTTTCAACTTTGAAAAACTTCATTCAGCAAAATATAAGAAATAAAATTTTTATTTATAGTGAAAGAGAATTGAAATTAATGTTATTTCAAGATTAATATAGGAGTGTTATTTAGTGATTAGTATTGAAAAAGAAGAAAATAGATAGTGTTTTGATAAGTAAAAGAATAAGAAATAAAAGCATATAGGAGATTAAGGAAATTGAAATTGAAGTACTAATATTTAAAATTTTAATTTTTAAGTAATTGTATTCAATTAATAATTGTAACTTAAGTAAGAAGGCCTCCAAATAAAAGCCTCATAATTTTCTTAGACCTAAATTTTTAAAAACAAACATATGTATATGAGGCTTTTAAGTTAAATGCCCTGTATTTTTTTAGGCCTTCTATGAAAGAAAAAAATAGTCCTTATATATATATATATATATTTCTTTTTGAGGCCTAAAATATGAAAAAGAAATTGATATGGGATAACACAATAGGTCCAATTTAACAACACTCAACTGGAACAGAAATATGGTGTCATGCGACCCAATTACTAGAGGTGTCAAAACGGGCTGGGTGGACCGAATCGGCCCGACCCACAAAAAAATCGGCCCAACTCAGCTCGTTTAATTTTTTAATATGGGCTGGGCTGGACCGGCTCGCTTGAAAACCCATCTCGAGCTAAAATTTTGCAACCCGGGACCGACTCAGCCCGCAGACTGTGAAGGACCGTGGGCTAGCCCGCTTAGCCCGCAATATTTTTTTAATTTAAATTATAAATTACAATTTTTAAAAATTTAAGAATTTATAATTTTTAAATTACAAATTATTAATTTTAAAAAATTATAAATTTATAATTTATAATTAAGAATGTATAATTTATAATTTATTAGTTTATAAATGTATAAATCAATAATAAAGAAATTTTAATTTTTAAATTATAAATTATAAATTATAAAATAAAAAAAAGGGAAAGTAGTCGTTACAATATATGTAACAGCTACTTTAAGTAAATTGACCGTTGTCCTGGCCATTGGCCAACGGTCAATTTAGCAGCTGGCAGCAATTTAAGCTTGGAGCAATTTGCTCCTCTCTCTCTCTCTCTCTTTTTTTTTTTTTTTTTTTTCAAAAATAACAAATGACCACTATAATAAAAATATTTCTTATCAAATCTCTCAATTTCTCCCAAATCTCTGAAGCCTCAAAATTCTAAAATTTTATTTCTTATTCTACAATTTCTCTCTAATCTAATAATTTATAAATAAATTATATCTTTTATTCATTTCGTACATATTATTAAATTTATTTAGTAGAGCTTTGAATAGAGGTTTATCAATTTGCTACTTCATGGAGCCGTGAATAGTGGTGTATTAAATTGCGACTTCTTAATTATTATTACGTCTTTTACGATAGCATCTATCCTTTTTTTACAATTTAATTTGTGTGTTAATCTTTGTGAATTTTAATTGTTAATTGTTCATATTTAGTTGATTATAAAAATGAAGAAATTTTTTAATCTTGCTAGTAGTTCTAAAAATAAAAAAACTAGTAATCGCTCTACGGCCCCTCCGACGGTAGACCAACATTCTCTTTTAAATGACCCCTCAATTTGTCCCTCCACTCAACCCACTAGGCGTAGTACTAGTCATCAATTTATATACCCGCCCCTAAGACCTACCACTACCCCTCCCTCTTCTTCTAGTTCTACGGTCCGATATCATATGGAATGTAATTTAAATACAGAAGAATATAATTTTATTGCACAAACCCCCGCATCTTTGCATAATACCGAATCACAAGAACAATATCATGCCACTACCGATAGAATAGACGAAGAAAACCCCCTACATGATGATGAAACACAATCACCCGATGATAGTGACACACATAATGATACACATGGGAATAAAAAAAGAAGATTAACTAGTGATGTATGGAAATGTATAGCTATTGGCCCACTCGGTTCGGTGTATTGTAAAATTTGTCGTGCAGTTTATAAACATAAAAAAGTAGGTGGAACGAGTACAATTAAAAGACATTTAGACACTCATCATCCGGGTTGGAATGAAGAGGGTGTGGGGGTAGAGGGTCAATCACAACTTTATCGAAATGAATCAGGCGAACTACAAAGTTGGAGATATAGTCAAGAAAATATGAGAATAGACTTATCTAGATTAGTTGTACAAAATGAGTTACCTTTTACTTATGCCGAAAATGAATTAGTAACTAGATATAATCAAATGTATTCACAACCGGCTTATAAACCCATTTCACGTAACACTTGCTATGATGATGGGTATAAACAATATTTAGCGGAAATTTTAAATTTAACTGAAATTTTTGATAATTTGAAATGTAGAGTTTCTTTTACATCCGATATGTGGTTAGGTAGAGGCAATTTGCATTATTTATGTGTTATGGCTCATTGGATTGATGATAATTGGTGTATGCAAAAAAGAATAATTGAATTTCAACAACTTGATCATCCCCATACGGGTATTCATATTTATGAAGCAATTAGAGATTGTCTTAGGGGTTGGAAATTAATGGATAGAGTTATGTCTATGTCTTTTGATAATGCATCTAATAATACATCTGCCGTAAGGAAATTAGTTAAATTAATAGACCCTTTAAAAAATGGTATTTTTTTTCATGTTAGATTTTTTTGTCATATTATTCATTTATGTTGTAAAGATGGTTTAGAAAAAATGAATTTTTCGGTAGGTAAAATTAGAAGTACTTTAACACATATTATGGCTTCATCAGTTAGAACACAAGAATATAAAAGATTTTGTCAAAACCGTAGGACAAGATTTGTAATTCCTTACTTAGATACTCAACATAGGTGGAACTCTACATATAGAATGCTTAGTGAGGCAATGCCTTATTGTCAAATAATTAGTGAATTTTGTAATAAAGAAATGTTTGATGATTATGGTGAACCATTTTTGCATGATGCGGATTGGGATATTGTGGAAGTTCTTGCTCCACTTCTTCAAACATTTAATGATGAAACCAAAATTATGTCCGGTCATTTTTATCCAACATCTAACTTGTTATTATATACACTATGTGAAATTGTTCAATTATTTGATAATCATAGATATGATGAACATATAAGTGAAGTAATTTGTGCAATGGAAAAAAAAATTTCTTAAGTATTATGAAAAAATACCCTACATAGCAATTATTTCAAGTGTTTTATATCCTAGATTAAAGTTAAATATGTGTGTTGTATTAATGCAAAAATATAATAATTTTATACTTCATGAGGATTTTAACCATGAAGAAGAAAAAACAAGAATTTTAGATATTTTGAAAAAATTGTATAGTGTTTATAGTCAAAATTGTGGGATAGGACAAATGCATGTAGGTACGCAATGGCCATCTACTAGCAAAAGAGGAATGCTTGCATCTTTAGGTAATTTGATAAATGAAAGACCGTCAAGCTCAAGACCCGAAAGTAGCGCGGAGATATCGCTATATTTACAAAACGCATGTGAAGAAGACTATGAAGGATTCGACATGTTAGAGTGGTGGAAGAATAATACTAAAGTGTATCCAATTCTTTCATGCATTGCTCGAGACGTACTTGCACTTCAAATATCGACGCTGGCATTCGAGAATGCCTTTAGTGCGGGCAAGCGCACATTGACCGATACAAGATCGCGGTTAAAACCCGATTCGATTAAGTTTTGTATTCTTTGGAAGGATTGGCTAGACCAAGAGTATAGAAACAAAAATTTGAGAAAGGTGAATACCATATTGCCTCAATTTGAAGAAGACGATGAAGAATGGCTTGAAACCGCATCCACCATCGCATCTCAATCCGAGAGCGATTTAGATCACTTGAGTGAATGACCGGTTTATCATTGGACATGTTTAGATGTTTAGATATTAAAAAGTTGTTTATTTTTTATTTATTTTTTTGTTATTATTATGTACTTTCATTTAGAGGTTTGGTCAAATCCACCTCTATATAATTATTTTTTCTAAATTAATGACGGGTAGAGGGGTCCATGCCAAACCCCTCACCACCTTATTTGGTGGTGTTTTTGAAAAAATATAATTGATAAAAAAAACTAATATAAGTATAAATTTTTAAGTTTTTATAAAAATTTAAGTGTTGTAAAATATTAAAAAGCACATAAGTATAAATTATTAAGTCTTTTAAAAAAGTATAAGTGTTGGAAAAAAAACATTAACAATCACATAAATATAAAAACTTCAAAATTTTAAATTCATTTTCAAAAAAAAAAAAAAAGAAACTCGCGAGTCGGCCCGGTAACGCCATTAACCGTTTGTTAAACGAGCCGGGCTAGCTCGGCCCGACTCATTTGACACCTCTACCAATTACTTATAGGCCCAATCTATCGACCGACACTCGACTTCATAGCCTTATCCATTGTAGCATGTACTAGCGTTCACCACGTCGACTAGATCTTGATAGACCAGAACCAGGAGGCGAAGTCCCTCAGCCGACCAAGAAGGTTTAACCACGACGGAGTTGCATCTCGTTGACTAGAGTTTAAGGAGGTATCTTGCAGAAGTGTTCATCTTGACAAGGGAGGTCGATTCGAGGCGACAACCCTTTAGCCGCGTTGAATGCTCTACAAGGCGGTGTGCCCCTGCATTAATGGCATATACCACCACGGCACTACCTTTTTCAGCAATGCCAGGCTAGAGCACGCCACTAGTCTACCACCTTACCCTAGGCTATGCCACCTAGAGTAGTATACATGCAGGAGAAAACTTCAAAGCCCTCAGGTAAGGACAAGAGCCTCTCCTACTCAACAAGGGCACTGCAATCATATCAACGACACAAAGAAGGCTATAAATACCCCATTCTCAGCCTTCAGCAAGGTATGTCATTTTATCATCCTAAAGCCCTCACTCTAGTGCTCCATTTTCTAGTTGATATATACTGACTTGAGGGTCGGAGTACCTTAGTCGAAGGCACCTCGACTAGCCTGACATTTGATGTTAATTGCAAGACTCGACCCTAATACACTTAAACCATTTTCATCAACTACCCCCTGGTCGATTATATTGGATTTTAGCCCAATTCCCTCATAAATAGTTTTCACCCTCATCATTTGGCGCCGTCTGTGGGAAACTTGAGTCCGCAATCGAGAAAAATGGTTAACATTAGGAGAGCCACTTCACAAAGAGAGTAGAACATAAGATCTCCAACCCCTCTAACCTCAACAAGAACCAAATTTGGCGAGACCTAGTGCCCTGCCAGAATAGGTGGTCACCTTGACTATACCTCAACTATGAAGCTAATAAGCAAGCAGATATCTGCTCAAATTTCTGTTGCCCTAAATTGACACAACACTCAACCTGGGCCAGCTGCCATGCTACTCCCCAACCCACTCAATGCGAGGAGAGGCCAACTAGAGAAGAGAGGGGTCGACCAGAAACTAGGCGACCGCTAACCTAATGTGACGATAGTCCCAGGCAATTTCCAAGAGAAGAAGCCTGGCAAAACCCCCGAGAAGAAGTTACAGACTTTGTGGACCACAGCGTTTGATCCCTTCGAGCCCCGCAGCACGATAGGGTCGAGCGAGCAAGACCTCAAGCAAACAGGAACCTGACCCAGGCTAATCGAGAAGAAAGGGAAGAAGTATCTCATCAAGTACAACAATTAAATCGACGACTTGAAGAAATTTCAAAGAGAAACTCTGACATGAGTCCCTAGTAAGATGACACTCCCCATTTTTGTCGCGAAAGGGAGTTACTATTCATACAAGAGATCATCGATGAGCGAATCACTATTGACGCCAAAGTTTCAATCGGATTGCCCAGATATGATGGCTCGATGGATCCGAATAAACACCTCCTTCAATTTAAGCATATGATGTAGTTACATGGGCATAATGAATATATCCATACAAAGATGTTGGTGACCATCTTCTAGGGAATCGCACTCGATTGGTTTGTAAAGCTAGAGCCAGCGTTGATCTACTCATACGACCAGTTGTGCAATAAGTTCTTACACCAATTTGCTAGTCAGAGGAAGGCAAAGCTCTCCCATACCCACCTGCACATTGTTAAGCAGAATGATGGAGAGTCTTTTCGCGATTTCTTTATCAGATTTAACACCAAAGTCCTTAATATTGACAGTCTATAGATCGAGTTTCTGATCGATATGCTGTTACTGGGCCTTCGCCACAAGGAGTATGCCAATGCTTTGGTCAAGGAACGACCCAGGTCGATGGAGGAGTTGCTCGACCTTGCTTAAAGGTACATGATTCAGGAAGACATGAACAACCTCAAGTATGGTAATCCTAAGGCCAACAAGAAGAGGCTCAAGGAAAAAGATGACCATCAGCACAAAGATGGTCATCGATCTCCGATCAAACGATTCCACAACTACACTCCACTCAATGTTGTAAGAAAGAAGGTGTTGTTTGCCGTCCAACAGGACAGCCTCCTCAAGAAACCCAGAAAGCTAACCAAAACAGAAGCTATTAAGAGGTCCAAAAAATACTGTCATTTTCATCGACAGAAGGGCCATGACATGAAGGACTGTTTCAACCTCCACGATGAGATCGAAAGGTTGATTCGACAAGGCCACCTGAAAAAATTTATCAATGAAAGAGCCCGATAAGAAACAGGCGCAATCGACCAGACTCTCCCCGTAGAGAATGGTCAGTTAGCCCGAGGAAAAAAGATAAAGGAAAAAAAACTGCCCATGATCCTCGCCCACCCACCAAGGAAGTGATCAACACCATCGTAGAAGGCCCGACTGCGAGGGACTCGAAGTCGGCTAGGAGGCAACACCAGCACAGGCTAGAATTGACCATGTCCTCCTCAGTCAAAATAATTTTCCAACTATTGACCAATGCAGAGCCAATCTCTTTTTTCGATACAGACCTCTCCCATATCAAAAATCATAGGGTCAATAACAAGCTAGATTGCCCATTGGTGATCTCGATTGAAATTGTAAACTTTGAGGTCAAAAAGATATTGGTCAACAATGGCAATTTCGCAAACATCATCTTCTTGTCGACGTTGCAGAGAATGAACATGGGCAAACTAAATTTTAAGCCCGTCCGCACGCCCCCAGTCGGATTTGGGGGGTCAAAAATCATCCCTAAGGGATCCATCAGCCTATCTACATAATTCGGGGAGGCGAATTTCCAACCACTGTCAGGATAGGTGAACTCTTATGTCACATGAAGGAAGCCTGCGATGTTACATAATTTCAATCAAGGTGAATGAGCAAAAGGCTCGACTAAAACTAAAACCTTTGGGGGATGCCCTAGTAGCGGAACACGATAAGGGACAGTAGTCCAAGAAGCATAAACTCGAAAAGACTAGGGTTGAGCCTATCGGGGAGTTTAAAACTATTGAACTGGAGCCAGGGAACCCCAACAACATTTCCAGGATCGAAACAGACATAGGCAGTAGCATGGAGTGTCTCATGGTCAATTTTCTCCGAAGAAACATTGATATTTTTGCATGCAAAGCCTCCGACCTTCAGGGAATCGACCCTAGCATCATTGTCCACCGTCTGAATGTAGACCCCTCATACAAGCCAATGAAATAGAAGATCAAGACCTTCAATGCTGAAAGATGCCATATCTTCAAAAAAGAGGTCAACAAACTTTTAAAGGCAAATACATTGTAGAAATTCAATATCCAAGTTGGCTTTTTAATGTAGTTCTTGTCCCTAAAAATGAGGAAAAATGGCGCATGTATAATGATTTTACTGATTTGAATAAAGCTTACCCTAAAGATCCTTACCCCTTCCTCGTATAGATTTGCGAGTTGATTCTACTACTGGTTGTAACTTATTGAGTATGATGGATGCATTCCAAAGTTACTACCAAATTTTCATGGCACCTAAGGACAGGGACAAGACATCCTTTGTCATCCCCAATAGGGTATATTATTTTCTGGTCATACCCTTCAAGCTCAAAAATGCAGGTGCAGCTTATCAAAGACTAGTAAACTTCATGTTAAAAAATGAGATCGGAAAATCCATGGAGGTCTATGTCGACGACATGATTATCAAAATAGAAAAAGCATAACATCACTTAATCGACCTCAACCACACATTCTCAATATTAAGAGCATTTGGTATGAAACTCAACCCTAACAAGTGTACATTTGGGGTAAGAGGAGGCAAGTTTTTGGGATACATGATTAGCTAAAGAGGCATTGAGGCAAACCCATAAAAAATTCTGGCCATTTTGGATATTATACCTCTTCGAACAGTCAAAGATGTGCAGTGTCTGGTCGGGAGAGTCATAGCACTAGGTAGGTTCATTGCCTGATTAGCCAACAAGAGCTTACCGTTCTTTTAGATCCTAAGAAACGCAAAGAAGTCAGGCTTTCAATAGATAGAGTAGTGTGACCAGGCCCTGGTCGAGATGAACATTACCTCTCCTCGGCACCCATGTTGGCCAACCCTGAAGTTGGAGAAGTTTTGCACATATATTTAGCAGTCTCGTCGGCCTCAATCAGCTCAGTCTTGGTATCGACCAGAGATGACATCCATCGACCTGTCTACTATAACAGCAAAGCATTGTGGGGCCCCAAGTACAACTATCTGGATCGAGAAATTTGCCCTCGCCCTTGTCACAACGGCCAAAAAATTGAGGCCCTATTTCCAATCTCACGCCATCATAGTATTGACAAATTAACCATTGAAAAAGGTGTTATCAAAGCCAGATATGTGGGCAATCTAGCTGGGTAAAGTAAATTGAACATAGGTTGATAACAAGTGGATACCATCTATTATATTCTGATAATTTGATTACAAAGTTGTCACGGAAAATAAAAGCCAGCGCCTCGCAAGGCAATCGAAAACATAAAAGGAAAATATAAAAGTACAATCAGCTAAGTGCTTCGGTAGACCCAGCACCATCAACTCGCATGCCCTAATGGATCACTTGATCGAGCTCATCACTGGAGGGGATTGGGACAACAGTAGGGCCTTCAACTTCCTGCTCGGGCGCTGCAACAGAAGATGGCAAGACTGCAGGAATTGGTCGAGAAGGGCCCACCTCATCAACCAGGAATGGGTGCCCAACCAGAAAAAAGAAGTCAGCTACATTGATCTTGCCATCCCTGATGTTGAAAGTAAAGTCATTAGCAAAATTGAACTTACTGGTCACGGCCTCGAGCCTAGGCAAATAGCCAGGCACCACCCCGACCACTGGTGCAGCAACAGGCTCCTCGACGAGAGCAGCCTCGTTGGGGTTAGGCCCCTCTACAAGAGCAACCCATCCGGATCAACGTACGCGCGAAGTTGCTCGTCGAACATGGGGCTCAGTCCAGATGGAGTAAACAAGAAACTCCAGCTGCTTGATGGCCTTCTGAGCACATTCGGCCTAAGCTTTCACCACCTCCATATCACTATGCTCCTGTTGGAGCCTGTCACGATCGTCGAGCGTAAGCTCCGACCTTCTGTGAATATGGTAGCCTAGTTGGCTAACCTGCAAAGGCCACAATCCTTTAATATATATGAAAAAAAAATGAATGATAAAAAAATGAAATAAAAAAAAGGACGCACAAAGAACGAGTCTCACTCGACCATAAACTTACCATATTGCAATGATAACCCAAGGCTTTCAGCACGCCCCTTGGCTCAAATTCATCATTTTCGCTGGTTGGATGCAAACAAACTAGCCATCATCATCTTCAGCGGCAGGGAGCCAATCGGCCCCGCCGTCATCACCAACATGGAATTATGAACAACCATGTCGATTTCGAACCGAGGCGATAGGAGGTCAACCAAATGAAATAACACACCTTCGTCTTGGCGCCCAAAAATATCATAATTGGTTGGGGAAGCCGATGCCCCATCTTTGCCTTTGCCCTTGTCGGCAGCCGCCTTCTTCTAGGCGAGTCTCATCTGTTCGATGCCGACCTTTTCTGCCGAGCAGACGAGCTGGAGGTCACGGCAGTTGTTGGTCAAGCCAGAGAGATGGCAGGAATAGATAATGTAGCTCGGGGCTAAGGAGCAGCCTGAGATGCGCTTTCTCGATGAGCAGCCGCGCCTTGACGCTGCTTCCAGTTCCTTTGCGCATGAGCTAAAGCTTGAGCTCGAGTCTGATTCATAATTTCTTGTCGATCTGCATGGAAACAGAAGCAAAACACATCAAAATCGACCAAACAGATTGGAATAAAAGTAATTTGAGAAATGAACAATTAAAGCATCTACCTAATCGAGTGTCGGCCGGTAACCCTAGTTATCACCAGCTAGAACCAAATTCTTTTCCTCGATATATCCCGAGGCTTCTATGTGGCCGAATTAAATTAAATCCCAGATGAACGTGTTTGGCCAGGTCGGGGTAATGTTCCCAGGTATCTCGAAGTGCCCCCTCCACCAACCCCTAGGAATGGCAAAACCCCCAGGTACCCGAACAAAAAGGTATCATTTTTTCCACTCCTGACCATAGGACGACGAGGGGGTAACAAGAATTTATGATGGGGTCGAGCAGTAAGATAATAGAAGCCCCACTCGTTGGTGCCACCCAACTTTTGGGACATTGAAATATGGAATACATTGGAAAAATTGGCAAATGAGGGAGGCTGGTCGTGAATATGCATCAGCACGATGAAACTATATATGATCGAAAAACAGTTGGGGAGCAGTTGGGTGATGCAAACTTGAAGACCTATTAACAGGTCGACTATAGGTTGTGCGAAAGGAAACCTAAGCCTACATCTAAAAGCCTCCTCGAATACAGTGTTACAGCCTGTAGGGTGCTGATGCATCCTATCAGAAAGATCAAAAATGATCAGCTCGTACCCTAGGGGGATATGGTAAAGCTGCCTAGTCGACGCAAGGTCAGCAAGAGTAATCTTAGAAGGTATCTCACTACAGTGGTCGGGCGTGAATAGCTGACCATGTGATATTGGGGGTTGACTTGGCCCAGCTTTATCCCCAGCGGCAACATAACATCACCAGAACTGCTTGAGGTCGAACTGTCATCAGATGAACTACTAAACTCGCTAGTTGAGTTGCCCCCCTGGTCAAAACCTCACCCGACTTAATTGCCTCACTATCGCTCCCCCAGACATTGTCCTCACCAAATACTCTCAACATAATTGACAAAAATGCTATGCTCAAAGACACAAAAATACAAAGGGGTATCCAAAAAGCAGAGACTTACGCAGTCAGGAAGCTAGAGCAGAGAGCAATTAAGGCGGAAAGCAGTGAAATAGTTAGCTCGACCTCACGGAATGCTATAAAAGGAAAAATAAGAGTTTTTCACTGCTCTTATTTACAGGCACCAGCGCACAGCAACCTAAACGACTGCAATAACTACACTGCCGCCGTTTGGCGCTTCACGTGACCCAAGGTAATTGATGCATTTAATGCACTGAAACCCCGATCAATTTCTAAAAACTTTGTTCGACCCTCTAGAGCTCTCGTCGAGCATTCCTAGCTCCCGCAGATTAGCCACTCCCCATCCCTTCTCATCGATACTCTCGTTCAAGACTTGGCAGTGGAAAGGACTCATGATATGGGATAGCCCAACAGGCTCGGCCCAGCAACACTCTACCAGAACAAAAATATGGTGTCAGGCAGCCCAATTACTTATAGGCCCAATCTATCGACCGACACTCAACTTTATAGCCTTATCTATTGTAACATGTACCAGCATTCACCCTGTTAACCAGATCCTGATCGACTAGAACCAGGAGGCGAAGTCTCTCATTCGAACAAGAAGGTTTAACTACGATGGAGTTGCATCTCGCCGACTAGAGTTTAAGGAGGTATCTTGCAGAAGTGTTCATCTCGACAAGGAAGGTCAATCTGAGGCGACGGCCCCTCAGATGCATTGAATGCTTTACTAAGCGGCGTGCCCCTGCATTAATGACGTACGCCACCACAATACTACCTTTTTCAGCAACGTCTGGCAAGAGCGCGCCACTAGTGTACCACCTCGCCCTAGGCTGCGCTACTTTGAATAGTACATATGTAGGAGAAGACTTCAAATCCCTCAAGTAAGGATAGGAGCCTTTCCTACTCAGCAAGAGCACTGCAGTCATATCAACCACACTGAGAAGACTATAAATACTACATTCCCAGCCTTCAGCTAGATGTGCCATTTTATCATCCTAAAACCCTCACTCGACTGCTCCATTTTCTAGTTGATATATACTGACTTGAGTATCGGAGTACCTTAGCCGAGGGCACCTCGACTAGCCTGACGTTTGCTGTTGATTGCAGGACTCGACCTTAATACACTTAAAACATTTTCAACGACCACCCCCTAGTTGATTATACTAAATGTTAGCCCAATTTCCTCATAATCAATTTTCACCCTCATCAAAAATATATATAGAAGGCCTTCAAAATTTGAAGGTCTAAAACGATTGCATTTCTTAACTAAAAGTAAAGCCATCCATGAATATTTAAATGTTTAAATATGTCATTGATTATAAAAAATTTAATTTGTAAAGTACTATTTTATAAATATTCATAGGGGGAAAAAAGTATAGAAGATAGTATTTGATCCATGTTATTTGGACAAAACCATTTAGGAGACCCCCTTTGGACATGTTTTCATTTCATTTTCTGTTTTCAATATTTTTCAAAATTATAAAGTTAGTCATAATTTTTCAAATAAAAATAAAATTATATTTAAATATTTATGTCAAAATAATGATTAGAATAGATATGAAGTTGAAACTTTAGGAGATTTATATTTTTTATGATTAAAAAGACATTTTTTTCCATGTATATATTAGTTATTTCAAAATGATTGTTCGTGCTTTATGTCAAATGAAAGTGTAGATTTATGAGAAATTAAAAATAATATAAATGTTATTTCTGGTAAAAATGAGAAAAAGCCAATTGTTTTCTATTCTAAAATAGTGAAAAGATGGAAAATGGCCATTGAAAACAAATACGAACGAGCACTAAATATCTAAACTTGTTACTAAATATGAAAGATCCAGTTTTACCAAATATTGTTCACCAGCACTCATAGCCAATGATATCTTTATGGAAAAGTATTTCAATGGATGAGAAAGAAAAACAACTTTACAAACTGCTTCAAAATCCTCAATTCCTCCAATGTAAAATAATACTTGGTAACAAAGCATATACATCATCCTATTTATGTGCTTTATTTTCAATTTATTTTATAAGAGTACTCAACCAATTCTTGGGGATATGTACTAATGCTTTGCAAGCTATTAAAGAAACCATTTGTTCTAGCATTCTTCCCTCAAGGACATGCAAATGATCCAGAACTCGAAAGCATCAACCAGCTATGGGAACCTTTGTTTCAACAGACCTTAACAAAAAATGCATGTCCATTCCTTTGAGAAACAAAAAGATCTTCATCAGGCAGCTCCCGAGTTATCATCATTAGGTTCAACTTCCACGAACCATCTATTAACTCTTGTCTGAGCAATCAAAACCTAGACGGACGCAAAGGTTAATGAGCTAACAAAGATTCTTGAAAATGAAACAAACATTGAATCAAAGGCATGTGCACACATATACCCATTTATCCCAATCAATTCTATAGGTTATTCTCACTAGAATGATAGTTTGAATGAACGCGTCGACTATCATTCGAATCCAAACACCCTGTTAAAAGAATGATGAGTTCATAAGGGCTCAAGAGTGAACCAAAGATTTGGTTTTTTTCTCTTTTTTGCCTCTTACATTATCTTAACAAGAGACATCATGGTACTATTACAATGCAAATTATGGGATATGAGAACTAACCTCGACTTGTAATTTGATGATATAACCAAGCAAAACCCCCACAATGAATTCCTATCAAATAATAGCATCCTAGGTTAACATATACTACAACACTCTGCCATCCAGCCCCAATTGCAACACCTGTTCACACGAAAAGACCTTCATCGTGTTATGAATTTTTCAGTAAGTTAACCTTCTTTAGCTACAAGAAACGTATCAAATCACTAACGAATCAATAACAGGATATAGACCTCACCGAACAGAACCAGTTGGACGCTATTCATAAGTATAGAAAATGAGAGAAGAGGTGACAAGTGGGCGACTTCCGTGGCCACAGCATGATCCTTTGTGAATATATAAGCCAGACGTTCGCGAAAGAATAGGAAAAATGTGAATAGTACGATTCCAATGGCCAATGAAGTTAGCACTATATTCACAATTGAGAACTTTGCAGCTTTCGAGTCTCCCTTTCCGAGCTCATTTGACACCCGAACACTAAAATATGAGGAAGGAGCCTTATGAATTGTAATAAAGTTATACGGGCTTTTGTGGCCTAAGATAACTGTTATGTTACTAAAAGGACAACTAATGACAAGCATACCTGGCCGCAGCCAAGAAACCTCGGCATTCTTTAGGTTTCCGGTCAAAAGAATCAGTATGGCATTGTACCACAGTTCAAGACTGTAATCAAAGAAAACAAAGATAGGGTGAAACAATGTAGATTGGGAGCATAGAGAACATATTGCATAACTAAATTTCTATTAAAACTTTGGTTTCTCTTGTATGAGATGATGTAATGAGTACTCAAAGAGTTATTCAACATGTATCTGTTATGTATCATTTGCCAGATATTAGACTCTATTTGTACTATTTGAGATTAATAAAAGACAACTCTTTGTGTAGATTTTTGACAAAGCTAAAAAACTAGAACACAAGAGGAACTAAAACAAACAGATGTGGATGCCAGAAACTGGCATTTGATCTTAAAATGTGGTCTGAAATGGTTAATAATACATGGTTAATCTGGTCTTTTAATTAGCAGGCATGGGTCTTACCAGATCATTGCACCAGATGATAAAGAAAGCTTGACTACTGGCCAAAGATCTTTGAAGGCTATGGTTGTAAAACCTTTCCACGTCTACTTACATCCTCTGGAGATGACAAATATTAGTTGACCCAAATTTGGAATTGAGTATGCCAAAATAGTCGACACCATGGCACCGGTTATACCAAACTTATACTTCACAGTTAAAAGCCATGAGGAAAATATGGATTGATAAAGAAAATGCCGCCAAATATGTGATGATCATGTTCTTGCTCTGTGCTTGTAAGTACATTTGGCAGCTACACGATATGACTAAGGCGTAGATCACAGGAATGAACCAGAGAGCAATAGTGGTTGCCGCTTCTGCAATAGCTTCATCCTGTCCTAAAGCTTTTAAGATTGGGGCAGCAAAGATATAAATCGGCAGTAGTAGAGTTGCAGTTGCAATCAAAACAATCCATGATCTTTGAAGATATATCCCAAGCATGTGGTATTGCTTCGCACCAAAGGCTTGCCCACAAAGAGTTTCCAATGAGCTTGCCACTCCTAGCTGCAGTTCAGAATCGAAAGGTCAAAAAGAATCCTTCAAATGGATATTTCCTTAGGCTCCTAGATTTCGCTCAGTTGTAGCGAAAGCTAGAACTTTAAATCAAAAAATATGAAGATCTAATCACATGGTTTATCTTCGACAAAGAATAAATTCTTCCATGAAGCTTAAGTAATAATCATGATCATGGCACTTAAACAAATTAAAGAAACCTCTGCAATGCTCCAGAAAGTTGCGTATCTAGTTACTTTTAAAAGAATCATATATAAAGCTAGTTGGGAGTATCATCAAGTACCAGTAATCCATTGGCAAATCTTGTGAGGGAGTGAAAACCAGAGCATAGGCAGCAAGTTCTGTAGCACCAATGTGGCCTACAAACGCTTGGCTGATGACGTTTATCCCAAATGTTGAGAATCGAGTGAAAATAGCAGGGCCAGCTACCACCCACATTTTCTTAGCCTCTATCCATATCTTTCCCTTGAGATTCTCTTCCTTACTCCCATGCTTTTCAGCTTCCGCTGTCTTCAACAGCTTCTCATTAATACCACCTTCCATTTGCTGATCTCTTCTTTGAACTTTTTCTTCTGTGACAAAGGGCAGAAGGATTGAATTAATCGTCAGATTTCAGTTTTCCACAATCTAAGTTCTTATTTTTAACTAAGGATGCAAATTGAGCTAACTCATCTTGGGGCAAATAAGCTCGACTAAAGCTCAAAGAGTTAAGCTCACTAACCAAGTTGAACCAACCAAAATATAGATATTCAAAAGCTTACAAAGGAATTGAAATGCACCCGGAGCTAAACTTCAGGTTTTTAAAACAAGTTTCAACTTGAGCCTAAAAATTTCCAGAAGCTGAACCAACCAAAATACAAACATTAAGCTCACAAACGAACATTATTCTCCGCCTGCTAAACTCAAATATTTTAAGTTTGGCTAAAAAATTTCAGAATCCTCGACTCAACTGAACTCATACGTAAATACAAATATATATGCGTATATATATATATATATCAAATATGTCTACGAGTATTACATCATCCAAGCATTTAAATTAAAAGAAACAACAGGGATATATATTTCTGAAGAATACTTCAAAGTTCACCAGTAATCAAGCAAGAAAAAATAAATCAGACCTTTTTGTTGAACTTCTGACGTTTTCCGAGCAGAAAATTGTATTCAAATAAAGAAAGAACACAACAAACACACAGATCACTGTAAAGGCAAAAAAATCACAACTTTTTGTTGAACTTCCCAGATTTTCCCAGCAGGAAATTTTTTGATTCAAGTTTGGAAGAGAAAAATCAAAAATTTGAGACTTACATAGGAAAGATATCAGGTGGAGAAAAGGGCAGCAGCCGAGAGTTGAGGCCTCTATCTTCTCCTCTTTCTTTCTCTTGTCTGCTATTATCCTTTATGGTTTCATGCATTAAAAATTGGAATAAAGGTCACATTTTTAGACTTAGACTTGGCCTTTCCCACTTCACAGCATACGTGCAAACGTGAAACGTGTCGTCCGTCGAATAAATGTCAAAGAAAAGAAAGGGAGTGTTTGGTTATGTTTCCCATAACAAAATTGTTTTAATATATCTTCATTTTCCCTTCAAAATTTTGTTTTTTAATATATATATATATATATATATTATATATTTTATTATTATTTTAACAATAAAAAAATCATTCAATTCCATTTTTACCCCAAAAATCTAACAAAAAAGTATTAATTTGACTGCTACAGTAAAAAATGTATCCCTCAACATATAAACATACAACCAAAATACAATTTTTACATTCTCCAATAATTCATCCTCCCAAAATATATAATAAATCACACAAAAAACATAATCAAACATTCTCGTAGTTTTTATTCTTCAATATTTCATATTTCTTCCTCCAAATCCAAATTTTATTTTTAAGAAATCTTCATTCCTATTATACATACATGTATATGCTGAATATTTTTTTATTTATACATGAAGACATGTGTTTAGAATTTGTTATGGTTCAAACCCCAACTTTCATATGAGAAGGTGTGAAGGCGATTCTATTAAATCAATTGAATGTCTCCAATATGTACATGTTAAAACTTATTTTTTTTATTATATCTTTATACACACACACACACACACACACAATCATTATATTTAACTAGTAATTTTAACACATTTTATACGTGTGCTATAATATTTATAGTGTGGAGTAAAAAAATCTCTTTTACATATTAATCTCTTTTAAAAATATTAATTTATTTAATTTTTATTTTAAAAAAAGAAAGAAAGAAGAATTATTAACTTTTACTCTATTTTCACTCAATATTATCCCTGAACATCTTGTATTAGGGAATTTGTTATTATTGACACTCAATTCTAAAATTATTTTTTTGTTAAAAATTTGTTTATGTTTGGTAAATACTTTTAAAAAACTAATCCATAAACTTTGACAAAAAATTTCTTATTCATTTGATTTGATTTTAAAAATTAAAATTGTCTCTTACAACATGAAGAAAAGAAAATTTTATTTTTGTATTATTTTTTTTATTTAGACACACGTATGACAGGAATTCATTAGGATTTGAACTCCTTGCATCACATTTTATATGTGATACTTATGTCATTACTCTAAAAAGTCAAAAGAGGGGGGTTGTTCCATTGAATGCTTTTCTTCCGTCACCAGCGCAATTTAGGAAGAAACTAAAACTGGACAAAAATGGGTGAGTATACAATCGATTGGCTGCAACATACCCAATCTATTGATCACTATTGAATTGAAATATGACATGAAAACACCCTCTTCAATCCAATAATTATAGTGCAATTAAGAATATCACAATATATATTCATTTATTGAATGCATCAATAAATTGCTATACGAATCTCAAATTTAACAACTTTTAGTATCAACTGGTCCAAACACATCTTTTAAATTCTTTTAATTTAGAATTATCAATTCATTTTTTAAATAATTAAAAATTATTATTCAAATGAAGGAGTGTGACGAGACACATTATTAAGACTTTCATTTTGAATGAAACTTCCAAAAATGGGGAGCTTGATGGGCCAGAAGGTGCTGAAAAAGGAAAAGCTTGCCCTCTCGGGAACACACTTAAAATAAGAAAGGAAAGATCAGTTAAATGAAGACCTAATTGAGAAAGTAAGTAGATTTTAAGAAAGTAATGAAAGACATAAATGCAAAACAGAGTGGATATATAGAAAACAAATCAAAGATAGTTCTTAGTCAAACAAAAGTAATAAAGACAAAAGAGCAAAACCAAGCCTAATAACAGTATTCAAAAAAAGATATTTCCACGATCATTAGAGCTATTCCTTCTGCTCCAAGGTGAGCGTTTATCCCTTTTTCGAATTGAAACTTAGTTGCCTATCTGATCCTTGATCTAATTGGGCCTTTCTATATAGCTCGAATCGAATAGGTAGGCTACCTTTCCTTTGAGTTGGTTGGTTACATAAGAAAATCCTGGAAGAAAGCAAGTTAACCTTACTTGGGCTGAAAGATTTATTGAATGGTATACACAAACTTCTTTTTATAAACTTTCAAATATCTTATAAAATATTTTAAATAACTTATAAGCTCATCTAAACACCTTTTGGGAATTTAGCAACAACAAACCGTGCGCATAGACTATTATCTTTGACATATGGATTATCTTTTATTTCTGAAAATAGTCAACCTTAGTTATCATGATCCATATAGGGCTCATTCCGGGCCCAAGATCAGGAAGGGCAATCTGATTCTGAGTTGGTTCATGTCTTGTGCATTCTTTTTATTGTTGGGCCAGTTTATGGTTGGGCTCAATTTTCTAGTTGGGCCTTTTGTCTTATAGTTGGAAAGTAAGATATAGTGTTTGTGCATATGAGATAATAAAAGTAAGCTAATAAAATTATTCTAGAATAATGTTTAGGCATCAAAATCTGTATGTAGGGCAAAAATCACGAATTTAAAATGTGTTGTGATGAAGAAAAATATTTCAATTTCTTGAGTTGTATATGATTTATTTTATCATTTTTTTTCCCTTGAGATAATTTTATTTTATTAATATTTTACAATTTGTAATAATTTTATTTTTTCTATATCTTAATGTTTTATTTTCTTAGAATATAAGCGCACAAAAGAAAGATGTAGAATATGAACTTTCGGAATATATTAGAGTGTATAAATCATTAAATGAATGAATTTTGTACACATGAGGGGTCTATTTATAATTTTTTAAAAATTATATCTGAATGGATATAACCATTAGAAAAGTTATGACTGAACAAAAATGCATATTGGAAAATAATGCTCATTAAACAAAATATTCATTGTATAGGAGCAAACTAGACATACATGTTAGTTATACAACAAAGATACTAACAACCCATTTGGTTTCATTACATTTACATGTGCCCTTGATGAAAATGAAAAATATAAATTATCACCTTTGATCAATTTTTATTTAATTTTTTTTTTCATTTTTTAAACTTGCTTTGCCATTCTATTTTCGTATCAATCAAATTCAAATTTGATTTTGACATAAAATACTCATTATTATTTTAAAATTAATAAAATATAAATATATTTAAAAAATAAATCTTTTAAACATAAATAAATATAAATTAACTTACTTTTCAAACTTATACATATTTTGATCATTACTTTTTAAAATTTCATTCAAATACATCTTAATTTTTATTTCATTGCATAACTATTTTTTCAATTTTTTGAAATACATGGAACCTAAAAATACATATGGAAATAAAACCAAACGGACCGTAAAAGTCCAAAACAATCATGTTTCAAGAGTCATGTCTATCTTTTCATTCAGTCACTTTCCATATTATCTTTAAATAACTTACTTTTTACTTCAACTTTAATTCACCCAAAATTAAGCTTAATTATTATGAAATCAAAACTATTTTTCATAATTATTATGTATGATGTACTTAATCTAATTGATCAAAATTAAAATTTCCAAATCAATTTCCCACACGTCTTACATCCAAGACGCATGGTTGTCGCTTTTCAAAGGAAAAATGTTAAGATAATTTTGGACAATAATTCCTAGCATACATCCAAATAAATGCTGCCAAGTCCCTATCAAATTGAGGAATACAGTTTCAAAATAAGTGTACAGTAGTCCTGCACGCCATCTCTGCATTATCTTGCTAGATATATCATCAGAATTAATTGCAATGATAAATAGTAAAATAAATTAATTTTATAAATAATATAAAAATATATATAATAATATAATTTTAACAATAACTACATTAAATAATATGAAATAATATGGAAAGAATACTCTGATCCATTTATACGTGAATATTAGTTTATGTTAATAACAATATTTTATTATTTTGATTTAGAGCTGTTGATTATAATTTAATATTGTACTTTATTGCTTAAGTTTTAATGTATTGAGGATGTAACTGATCATCGAGTTTATGTCATTTATTTAGATTGTGTTCAAATGAATTATAAATTATTAAATAAAAATATGATTATTTTGTTATATTATGTAAAAATATCTAATAATTTATAATTTATTTGTTTATATATTGAATGAGTTGCATGACATGTCCAAATCTAAGTGATCGAATTAAATATTCAAAAAATTCTTAATACTATTCAAATTGATATAATAATATAATTTCGTAGAATTGACTGTGAATTTTGTAAAGTAATAAATTTTTATAATTAAAAAATTCATGAAAATATTTTTGAGTCCAAAAAACATATTCTAGTAACTTTTCATTCAAAAAATCTTGAACTACCAACTTGTACCTTATCTTTGCATATAATTATCCATGAACTCTCGCATTAAGAAAGTCTTTTATTTATTTTTTAAAAAAATTAGAAAAAAAAATTAATCTATAAATTTTTAAAAAAATTAATATTTTTTTAGTCAATTAGATTTCTAAAAAGAGAAAATATTATATATAAAAATTGAAGAAACTATTTTTAAAATTTAAACCATTATTCATACAACCTAAAGAAAAGTTTTCCCTTTAAAAAAATCAACTTATTAAATTTTTTAATCTAAAAATTTTGGAATGAAAAATTGATAATATTAACTCTTTGGATGGAAAAATCCTTCATAAATTTTTTAATATGAAAATTTAGTTTTTATTTTTTTTTTCTTTCTAAAATTATATCACTATATATCATTTTTCAAATTGACACATATCAAACTTTTTGTTTGGATCATGATGATAAAATTGGACTACGTTCTTCGAATCAATTAAAAATGGGTACATGATTTAAATAAATCTCAATATTTAATATTTGATGGAACTTCTTTGTAGAGCAAAAAGACAATAAATTTAAGTAGTGAAAATCAATAATTAATCATGTCATGTAGTTTTAAATATCAAAATTATTATTATTGAATTTGAAATTTTGATCGGACTGTCAGTAATAAATCAAATAAAAATAATAATCATATCAATTAAGTGATCATGCCCCTTGTGATGTTGCTGACGCGCGTATGTCCGAAATAAAAGGTGAAAGGTCATAATCTAATCAACATGAATTAACTCTAAAGATTTATCCTAACTTGAATTGCAATGGTAACTCTTGTATTAGATTCAATCGAGAAATTATAAAAACAATGTCCTATAGAGCAAAAAGACAATAATTTTAAGTGGTGAAAATCAATATTTAATCTTGCCGTCTATCTATCTATATTATTATATGTAGCACAACGGTGTGGGACCCACAATTATTCAATTTTGATTGCAATTTTGGCCAAGTGGCAAATTCTTAGAATTTTGAGTTCTTTAATTAAATTTAAAATTTTTCATTAATTGTTGATTATTATTTCTAACCGATATGATTGTATCTTATCTCTAATTTTCTTTCATTTGAAATTTAAAATAAATCTCTCTATACTATTAAGTAAGAACTTAATTCAAATTTAAAAATATAATTTATTTTATTTATTAACAATTAGATATTAATACTAGATTATAAAAAACTGATAAAATCTTTTTCTTTAATAATTTAAGATAAAGTCGCTACATCTCCATTGAAAAAAAAAAAAAAAACAATAGCCTCTAAGATGAAGTCATTACTTTTTTAGTTAATTCGCACTAAATTGTTAAAATTTTAAATTTTTTATTTAAATCAAAAAAATTATTGGTAGTTGGTTGGTCTCTTCATATTAGTTGAGCACTTATCTATTCCATATAAATATTTCTAAAGTTTCGAAATTGTTTTCTTGGTTGAATAAATAATTATTTAATTGATCTTTAATATCAGAAAAATGATTATTTATAAAATTTGTTTCATCTCACGCTTAGAATATATCGAAGATTTCTTAATTTACAATTTTTTCAAAGATTTTTTTTAAGTTTTCTCTTAGCTTTAATAACTAAATTTATTTATACCTGATTGTTTGTGATGAAAACTTTTTGAAAAAAGAAATATTAATTTTACAACTAATTACAAGAGGCTATGTGTAAAATAAAGTACTAATAGTCAATTTATTGGTTTTATTTATAATTGAAGTATCAAATTCAATTTTAAATATAATAATTAATTTAAATAAAATTCTAAATATTTATTTGGTTCATAAATCTAATATAGCTAAATATAAAGTTGAGATTTTTCAACCAACAAAATGCAATCTAATAAGATATAACAATAAAGTAAATTTCATCAGACGACATCAAATCTCTATCAAATAAAGATTTAATATTATCCTTTAATATTATATATAAGAATAAGATAATATCAAAAATATTTCAGTAGGTTAAGACTCTTCTACTTCATAAACCTATATAAAGGGGCTATGTGATTCCATGCAAACATAACTGGAAGAAATAGAAAAAATTCAAATTTCAAAACGCTTTGCCTCGGTCTTTCAAATCTGAAAGAAGGAGAAATCAATAAATTTTTCCATAATAAATTCATTTTCTGCTGATATTTGGTATCTATTGAAATTTTGATTTCATATATATAATTAAACATAATTATCTTTTCTTGATTGTTGAAAACCTTATGTTCTCTATGTTAATATGACAGAGTATGACAAATTAGCTGGGCACAAGAAATGGGTGAGCAAGAAAATTTGCATCAAAAAATGATTCTTTTTTGACTTATTTGTAATGATTCAGGTGGTATTTTCTTCATATTCATTTCAAGTATAAGATATATCGAATCATATAAATGTATTTCTTGCCCCAACCCCCCCCCCCCCCAACACTAGAGTACTGCTACAACCTTAATATTTTAAGGATCATGAAAAATATTGATCATTAATTTATTTTACCTTTTTTATATGAATGGTTAGGAGGTTTGGACATGGATGATTTTTGATGGAAGAGTAATAGAAATTATTATATTAATACGACGACGATACAATGAAGTTGGGAAATAGAGGTAAATAATATGTGAAAAAAATTGTTATTTATTATTAGTCCACTTTCAATAATTATTTGGAATACAGAGAATTTTTTTTATCATAATGTAATTTTAAGTTGAGAAGGTCTCAAAGCATATTGAAAGGTGATCAATTTCTGATGTGGAGTCTCATAAGTGATGAAGGAATTCAAGATAAAGATGAATCATGTCTTAATTTTTACTTTAAAAGAAAACTCATAACTTAGGTAATGTGATTTTTATTTTTATTGATTGAGTATTTGTATTACTTGAAAAAATTAATATAATGTTAATTTTATTTCATCAGTAGTTTCTCAAAATGTTACTTTTGTTTCATCAGTAGTTTTTCAAAATATAATGTTACTTTTGTTTCATTAGTAGTTCCTCAAAATGTGATTAAATTTTTGCTAGATTTAGTATTTCAAAACATGATTCTAATACTTTTGAGGAGTATTTTCTTCCATTAATGTAGTGTTCCACTTCGCTTAGCCTTTTAAAATGTGATATCACAACTTTCGAGCTAATTGTATAAAAATTTTGCAACTACTCATTTGGCCGAATAGGATTATCCTTGCACTTATATGTATAAGATTTGGTGTTCAAACTCAAAATAGTCCCAAATGTATTCACCTTTTGTTTGAGATTTTTTTTTTAAATTGTGCAATAAGTTTTTATATTATTAATATTGTTTATCATTCTTTCATATCTTTGCAGGTATTACACTTTTTATTATTTTGTTCAATTTCTTTTAAATTGACTAAGTTGTCTTGGGTTATAGAAAAAATAAGAGTCTTTGCATTTTTACATCATATTTTTTTAAATTGATAATAATGTGATGAGCTTAAGTTTTTATTGCTTTTTATTGATATTAATACATATAATTTGGTGGGAAAAACTCTTTAATTTTGATATTATTCATCTAATTTAAAAAAAAACACGTATTAAACTTGCTTTTACATAAAATAAAAACAATACTAATATATTATATTTTCAATAGTAATTAATTCCATCCGTGCATAGCACGGGGTACATGCTAGTACAATTATATATAGCACAACAGTGTGAGATCCACAATTACTCAATTTTGATTGCAATTTTGGCCAAGTGGCAAATTCTTAAAATTTTGAGCTTTTTTAATTAAATTAAAAAAATTTCATTAACTGTTGGTTATTAAATTTGATATTATTTATATTGTTTTTAAAGCTATTTTATCTCTAACTGATATGGATGTATTAAAATTGAAAAGAAAAATCTTCATTATTTAAAGGATTTCTTTTTTGAGTTTTCAATTGATAAATTAAAATTGATATTATCTCTTTCATATCATGACAAGATAATGTCATAGATATTTAGATGTGTTAAAACTCTTCTATGCATATATATACTATTATATATAGTGCAATAGTAAGGAACCCATAATTGTACAATTTTGACCAAATTTTAAATTCTTAGAATTTTGAGAATTAAATTTAAAAATTGAGTTTTAGTTATTAAATTTGATATTATTTATTCCTTTCAAAGATATCTGATTTTTTGAAATCATTTTCTTGATTAGAATAATATTCTTTATTTATCTCTAATTTCAAAACATAATTACATTTTATCTACAAAATCTTTTCTATCTCTACTTTCAATATATGGAAGATTTCTTGATCATTTGAACTCTATAGTTTAATAAGTCTTTCATGATTTCTCTTATTTTTAATAACTAATTTATATCTATACTACTATATACAAAGTCTTTTAAAAGTCATTTCATTAATATTCTCAGGTTGTAGCATTTTTTTTCACTCTATTCTTTGTGTCCTCTTTATTTTCTAGCATTTTTTTTTCTTCTATCTCTTTGTGTGCATCTTTAGTTCATTATTCAAAGTGTTTATTGTTTATTTGATTTTATTGTTCACCTTTTTTATTTTCTTTTCTTTTCTTTTCATTCTTTTTATGGTTTATTTTAGGTATATTACATGATGGAAGAGATCTTTTGAATTTTAATGCTATAATTTTCTTTTCAACCTAAATAAAGTCTATCATTTAGCCTTTATTACTATTAAATTTGTAAATTTCTAGATCTTTTTTGCTTACTACTAAGTTTATGCTATCAATTCATTTTATGAGATTTATTGATTGCGCTTAATATTTTTAATTTAATTTTAGTTTCATTAGTTACATTTTCTCTTTTATTATTGGTAAATTTTTTCATTTAATTTTTATTTTATTTAAATTATTATACATTTAGTATCCTTTTACTCATTTATTGAATAAAATTATTAATTTATTGTCAAATTTTGTAATTTATTTTTCAATTCACTTTTTTTTTTGTTCATCTAAGTTTATAATTTTATAGGATGAGATCTATTTTTTTATTGAATATTTTCAAATTTTATTTTACTTTTTGAATATTTATAATTTTAGAAGTATGTCATTTAATTTTTATTTTATATTCATATATTTGTAATTATGTATGTATAAGTATAATTCAAACTCTTTTTAAAAATTATATATACTACATTAATATATATTCTTAGATCTTTTTTGATTTATTTAAAAAGATTATGAGATGGTTATTTCAATAGAAAATACACCTATTAACTTTTTAAGTTTATAACTCTGTACATTATATATGGAATGTGTTCATACAAACAAACACAATAATTTTTTGCTCAAACTAATTTATGGATTGGCCATTCTTAGTTTGTGTATAAAATCTTGGTTTCTTAAAATGCGAAAGGAAGAAGTTAGAGGATCCCCACAATATTAGGGCATTAATCTAATTTTTATTCTTAGTTTCAAAACATCAAGTTGAAAATACAAGTTTTCTTCTTTATATTTTCAATGCGTTGCTAGCCAAAAAGGTTCATCGGCTTCAATAAAGGCTCTTTAATTTGCTTTTATTTTTATTTTTATTTTCAGTTTCACCACTATTAAAGTTAAAAAAACTAATTATAATTTTGAAAATGCAAACCAGCTCATAGTTGGACATTTTCTCTAAAAATAATAATTAGTGTAGATATAGAAGTGAAAATGTATATGGTTTTATCATTTTTATGTCTAAGAAGACGTAATTTTCAAATTATACGTATATTTTTAATTGTTTTGATGATAACGTATGTGATATGGGATGGCCCAAAGGCTTGGGCCCAAACCAGCAAGGCCCAGCGAGAGACGGCGGCCCAACTGAGACTCAGGGCCCATACGTCTCGTCGACTTCACTCGACCGGATCTGCACAGGCCCAATTAGGTTCCCTGGACCCGCGAAAGTTCCTCGACCTCACTTGGTGTCGAGTCCAATACAATAGTCTGCCACCTCATTTAATGCACTGACAGGCGCCACGCCTCCGCATTAATGGCGCATGCCGATCCCCTCACCATCTGACACAGCAGCTGCCGCTACAGTGTACTATCTTGTCCTTGAAACCTGGAAGGGCAGCTGGCTGGAAATATTCAAATGGGGGAAATGACTAAACACCCCAGGCCCAAGGTTAGTGGCCCGGGGAAATACCTAAGGGCTTTCTGGACATTTTCTAGGAAGAGAAGGATATATATACCCTCAACCCTGCCCTTCAGAGGTACGCACTCATATACACCAAAAAAGCCCTTACCCCTCGGGTCGATTGTTGAGGTCGAATCTTACTGACTTGATCGTCGGAGGGCCTAAGCCGAGGGCCACTCGGCTAGCCTAATGTTTATTGTGACTGCAGAATTCTTTCCCTACTATAACAGGAACGTGATCCATCCGGATCGAGTTCAACCATCGTTCTAGCCGGGACCCTAGCCCAACGAAACGAACCCTCATCATTTGGCACCGTCTGTGGGAAACTTGAATCCTCTGTCGGAAAATGTTAAACACTAGGCGAGCCCCATCGAGAAGAGATGAAAATAGGAGGTCCAGCTCCCTCCCCATCGTCAGGACTCAGAGCCGAATATACAAGGACCAAGCTCTCCGCCTGAGCTGGTGGTCACACTTACGATGCCGCAGCTAATGCAGCTCATTAGTGAGCAAATTTCTGCGCAGATTTCAGCACAACTCTCCGCCGCCCTAAACAGGCATACGGTGCAGCCGGAGCCAGCGGTCAGCGCCACGCCGCAACCCGCGGCCCCAGAAAAAGCACAGCCTGAAGAGCCTTCCCAACGGCTGGAATCGCCAAGACACCAGTTCAGGAGAGATTCGAGCCCTGGCCGTTTCCCTAGAGAAGCAGCCCGCCCCCCGCCAAGAGAGGAGGTAGCAGACTCCGTGGATCATGACGTGTGGCCCATTCGCGCCCCGCAGCGCGATAGGGCCAAGCGTTCCAGACATAAGCCGGGTAAAGGTGTCTTCCAAGCAGATCAACAAGAATGGGAAGAGGTATCTCACTAGGTGCAACAGTTGAATAGGCGCCTGGAGGAGATCTCGCGAAGGAATGCGGATAGGGTGGCCCTGCCAGACGGACCGCAAAGGTTCAGAAGGGAGCGGGATTCGCCGTTCGTCCAAGAGATCATTGAAGAGCGCGTCGCTGTCGATGCAAAGATCCCTACGGGGCTTCCAAGGTATGATGGCTCCACGAACCCGAATGAGCATCTGCTGCAGTTTGAGCATATGATGCAGCTGCATGGGCATAATGACTATATACATGCAAAGATGCTGGTAACTACATTCCAGGGAGTGGCCTTGGACTGGTTTGTAAAACTGGAGCCGGCATCCATCTTCTCCTACGACCAGTTGTGTGATAAGTTTCTGCACCAGTTCGCCAGCAGGAGAAAGGCAAAGCTTCCACACACACACCTACACACAGTGAAACAGGCTAATGGAGAATCCCTTCGGGATTTTTTCACCAGATTCAACACAGAGGTGTTGAAAATCGATAGCCCGAGGATCGAGTTTCTGATCGATGTGTTGTTCTTGGGCTTGAGGCATAAAGAGTGCGCCAATGCCCTGGTGCGCGCGCAGCCCAAAATGATGGAAGAGCTCCTCGACCTAGCCGAGAGGTATATGACCCAAGAGGAGATGAACAGGATGAAATACGACAGCTTGGAACATGACAAGAAGAGGGGCAAAGAGAAAGATGATAGACAAAACAAGGAGGGACGTTGTTCCCCGATCAAGCGCTTCCATGAATACACTCCGTTGAACCTACCGAGGAGAGAAGTGTTGTTCTCCATTCAACATGACAACTTGCTCAAGAAGCCTCGAAAAATCACAGAAACCGAAGCCATAAAGAAGTCAAAAAAGTACTGCTATTTCCATAGGCAGAAAGGACACGACACCGAAGACTACTTTAATTTGAAAGACGAAATTGAGAGGCTAATTAGACAAGACCACTTAAAAAAATTCGTCGAGGAGCAGGCCCGAAGAGAGGAAGGCCTGATCGACCGGACTCCCCGAAGAGAAAGGTCGGTCAGCCCGAGGAGAGAGGATAAAGGAAAGAGACCAGCCCATGAACCTAACCCACCCATCAGGGGTGTCATTGACATGATCGCCGGAGGGCCCACGGGAGGGGATTCCCGAAATGCGAGAAAGCAAACACAGAGGCAGCTCGACTCAACCAGGCCACCCAGGGTCGAAGCAGTCTTTCAGCTGACGACCAATACCGGACCAATTTCTTTCACTGACGCAGATCTGGACCACCTGGAGAAAGCCGACCATAAGATAGATTGCCCGATGGTGATCGCCCTGGAAGTTGCTAATTTTGAGGTCCGGAAGGTGCTGGTTGACAACGGGAGTTCGGTGAACATAATATTCTTATCGACTTTGAGCAGAATAGAATTGGGACAGTTGAAATTTGATCCGGTTAGAACGCCATTGGTCGGGTTTGGTGGGTCCGAGATTATCCCAGTCGGATCCATCAGTCTCTCCACCACGTTCGGGCAGGGACAGCGCAACCGAACGCTAATGATCAGTTACCTGGTGGTCGACGCTCCCTTCGCATATAATGTTATCATAGGCCGACCAGCCCTACACGATTTCAGAGCCATTGTGTCCACTTACCATATGAAGATAAAGTTCCCGACCCCAGCCGGAGTGGGTGAGCTTTTATGCAACCTTAAGGACGCTTGGTGATGCTACACAATCTCTGTCGACTTAACTGACCAGAAGAAGCGACCCGCGCTGAAGCCCTCGGGGGACGCCCCAGTAGCGAAACCCGAGGAGGGATCCTCGTCGAAAAAGAGAAAGTTGGAGGACACAAGGGTCGAGCCCGTTGGGGAATTCAAAACGATCGAGCTCGAACTGGGAAATCCAGAGAAAACCACCAGAATCGGGACCGAGATGGAAGATCGATTAGAATGCCTTATGGTCGACTTCCTCCGGCGGAACGTCGATGTTTTTGCATGGAAGGCGGCGGATCTTCAAGGCATTGATCCCAACATAATCGTCCACCGCCTCAATGTAGACCCAGCCCGCAAGCCAGTGCGGTAGAAGAAAAGAACCTTTAATGCTGAATGGAGCCAAATTAACGACGAGGAGGTCAGCAAGCTTTTGCAAGCAGGTTATATTGTAGAAATCCAATATCCCTCTTGGCTTTGTAACGTTGTACTTGTTCCCAAGAATGAGGGAAAGTGGAGGATGTGTAATGACTTTACAGATTTGAATAAAGCTTGCCCTAAGGATCCTTACCCCTTGCCTCGTATTTATTTACTTGTTGACTCTGCTGCTGGCTGCGAATTGCTTAGCATGATGGATGCATTTCAAGGCTATTATCAAATATTCATGGCACCCGAGGACAAGGACAAAATAGCCTTTGTCGTTCCCAATAGAGTGTATTGTTTCCTGGTTATGCCATTCGGACTTAAAAATGCGGGGGCAACTTACCAGAGATTGGTTAATTATATGTTCAAGAATGAAATTGGGAGATCGATGGAGGTCTATGTTGATCATATGATTATAAAGACAGAAAAGGCTGAAGACCACCTGCTCGACCTCAGCCACACCTTTTCCATTTTGAGAGCTTTCGGAATGAAACTTAATCCTAGCAAGTGTACCTTCGTGGTACGAGGAGGCAAATTCCTCGGCTACATGGTCAGCCAAAGAGGCATCGAGGCCAACCCGCAGAAGATCCAAGCAATTTTAGACATCGCCCCACCTCGCACAGTCCGGGATGTCCAGCGCCTGGTCGGCAGGATCATAGCCTTGGGCAGATTCATATCTCGACTAGTAGATAAGAGCTTACCTTTCTTCAAAATCCTGCGAAACACGAATAAATCCGGATTCAAGTGGGACCAACAGTGTGATCACGCCTTACTCGACCTCAAGCAATACCTCTCTTCGCCACCCATGCTCGCCAAGCCGGAGCTGGGAAAAGTACTACAGATATACTTGGCAGTCTCTTCGGCCTCCATCAGTTCAGTGCTGACGACGACGAGAGCAGGAAACCCCCATCCAATTATTATTGCAGCAAGGCCCTCCAGGGACCCGAGCACAATTATTTAGAGATCGAAAAGTTCGCTCTGGCCCTTGTTAGGTCAGCCAGGAAACTGCGGCCTTATTTCCAATCCCACACAGTATTGGTGTTGACGAATTAGCCGCTAAAACAAGTGTTGTCGAAGTCGGACACTTCTGGTCGGCTCACTAAATGGGCCATTGAGCTCGGGGAATTCGACATTCAATTTCAACCGCGGACCTCCATTAAAGCGCAGGTGTTAGCCGACTTCATCGTTGAAAGGCTCGACCTCCGGCACAGGGGGTCGAAAGCACCATCTGGTGGACCTTGCATGTCGACGGGTCCGCAACCTCATCTGGCGAAGGAATAGGGATATCCCTCCGATCCCCACTGGCCGAGGAATATGATTTCGCGGTGAAACTCGACTTCCCGGTCACTAATAACAAAGCAGAATATGAGGCCCTTATTGCAGGAATGCGCATGGCCAGAGACCATGGGGTCGAGCAACTAGCAGCATTCACCGACTTTCAGCTCGTGGCAGAACAGGTCGAAGGCAACTTTGAGGCGAATGAACACAAAATGTCCCAATATTTGGCAAAAGTGCGCCAAGTGAGGCAAATGTTTAGAAACTTCTCGCTGAGCCAAATACCTCGATCAGAAAATGAGCGAGCAGACTCGCTCTCCAAGCTGGCCAGCTCGACGAAAGGCACCAGAGAAAATATAATAACATTTTTTGTTGCCGCTCAGCCTTGCGTCCCTTCACCCGACCAGGGACTGGTCGGGTGCCTCGGCGAAACGACCCTTTCTTGGCAGCACCCAATCAAACTTTATCTAAGTCACGGCACCCTGCTTGACGATGATAAGGAGGCCCGCAGACTAAAGGGTTTAGCACCTAAATACACGCTGGATGAGCACGGACAATTGTACAAGCGGTCAATAGCAGGGCCGCCGCCACTCAGGTGTCTGGATCCCAACCAAGCTAATGAAGTATTACAGGAAGTACATACCGGTATTTGCGGCAACCACTCTGGCGGCCGATCCCTGGCACATAAGGTCATTCGCTATGGGTATTTTTGGCCAACTTTATTGAGAGATTCTGTCGACTTTGCTAAAAAATTCCCATCCTGTCAAATTCATTCGAACATCCATCACCAGCCAGCCGCACCGATGACCAATGTTAACATCACCTGGCCGTTCGACTAGTGGGGGATCGACATAGTAGGGTCGCTTCCAAAAAATTTTGGGCAGCGAAAATTCATCATAGTGACCGTCGAATACTTTACAAAATGGGTGGAAGCTGAGGCAGTCCCGAAGATCACTGACGCCACCATTAAAAGTTTCATTTGGAAGAATATTGTATGCCGATTTGGGCTGCCTAAGGTCCTAATATCAGATAACGACACCCAGTTTCAAAGTAAAAACACGAGGAGATGGTGCGAAACCTTAGGGATCTCCCAGCACTTTACTTCAGTGGGAAATCCGCAAGCCAATGGACAGACTGAGGTTACCAACAGAACTGTCCTCGACCACGTCAAGAGTCGAATAGCGGGGACAGGGACCAGCTGGGCGGATGACCTCCCTGGTGTTCTTTGGGCTTACAGAACGACTCCTCGAACAACCATAGGTCACAGCCCGTACAGCCTAGTCTACAGATCTGAGGCAGTGATCCCGTCAGAATTAATCCAGCACACAGCGAGGGTGATCCACTACAACCCGATAGCTAACGTGTCAGAGAGGACGCTAAACCTAATCACTATCGACGAACAACGCCATACAGCTTACAATACAATGCAGCGATATCGTTCAAAGATGGCGGATCGCTATAACAGGTCGGTGCGACCGCGGAACTTCAAGGTGGGCAATCTCGTTCTCAAGAAAGTGGAAGTATCCAAACCTGTCAGGAAACTCGACCCAAAATGGGAGAGACCGTACTCGGTGATCAAGGTGGCTAAAAATAATGCCTACCGACTAGCTGATGCATCAGGTCGTGAGCTACCTCGACCTTGGAATGCCATAAACCTGAAAAAGCTTTTTGTATAATTGGTCTCCGATGACCTTTGTACTGCTGAAGGAAATGAAATTGCAAAATATCCAAACGTGTGCAGTAGAGCGAACCTTCCTTTAAAAAGTTGACCCCGTAGTCGACGAGAGGCTTCACGCCCAAAAAGTCGAGGCCCGCGCGCCAAGACCAAAAAATCGACCCCGTAGTCGACGAGAGGCTTCACGCCCAAAAAGTCGAGGCCCGCGCGCCAAGACCAAAAAGTCGACCCCGTAGTCAACGAGAGGCTTCACGTCCAAAACATCGAGGCCCGCGCGCTAAGACCAAAAAATCGACCCCTGTAGTCGACGAGAGGCTTCACGCCTAAAACGTCGAGGCCCGCGCGCCAAGACCAAAAAGTCGACACGTAGTCGACGAGAGGCTTCACGCCCAAAAAGTCGAGGCCCGCGCGCCAAGACCAAAAAGTCGACCCCGTAGTCGACGAAAGGCTTCACGCCCAAAAGGTCGAGGCCCGCGCGCCAAGACCAAAAAGTCGACCCCGTAGTCGACGAGGGGCTTCACGCCCAAAAAGTCGAGGCCCGCGCGCCAAGACCAAAAAATCGACCCCGTAGTCGACGAGAGGCTTCACACCCAAAAAGTCGAGGCCCGCGCGCTAAGACCAAAAAGTCGACCCCGTAGTCGACGAGGGGCTTCACGCCCAAAAAGTCGAGGCCCGCGCGCCAAGACCAAAAAATCGACCCCATAGTCGACGAGAGGCTTCACGCCTAAAAAGTCGAGGCCCGCGCGCCAAGACCAAAAAGTCGACCCCGTAGTTGACGACAGGCTTCACGCCCAAAAAGTCGAGGCCCGCGTGCCAAGACCAAAAAATTGACCTGTAGTCGACGAGAGGCTTCACGCCCAAAAAATCGAGGCCCGCGCACCAAGACCAAAAGGTCGACCCCGTAGTCGACGAGGGGCTTTACGCCCAAAAAGTCGAGGCCCGCAAGCCAAGACCAAAAAGTTGACCCCGTAGTCGACGAAAGGCTTCACGCCCAAAAAGTCGTGGCCCGCGCGCCAAGACCAAAAAGTCGACCACGTAGTCGACGAGAGGTTTCACGCCAAAAAGTCAAGGCCTATGCGCCGAAACCAAGCTATCGATGATAAACTTATGCGAAAGACGTTCAAAACTCAAACGTTAGTTATTATCTTATTGCATTTTTAGGGCAACTTGTCCTACAGAAGCAAAATATCAAGTCAGAAAAGCAGATCATCGTCTAATGAAGGGCAAGAGGAGAAGCTACTCGCCACATTCGTAAAGCCAGCCGTCAAAATAATTTAACACAAACGCAAACACAAACACGATAATGATCAAAATTGCAGTTAAATTCTATAGTAATTCAGTGAAAGCTTCATCGAAGCGATAATTCAATAAATGTTTAAGGTCTCAGCAGGGCCTATACATCAAAAGCAAAACAAAAAGGCGGGCCTAATTGGAGCTGCCCGTCTCTTCGATTCTGGGGACTGGGGTAGGTATACCGGATGGAGCAAAAGTTGACTGAGGCTCGGGCCGCGCCATTGCGACAGGGACAGCAGCAGTCACGGGCCGAGAGAGGCCAGCTGCAGCTTGTAGGAGCAGCCGCTCGGTAGCCGGGAATAAGGAGGCCGCATCAACTTTTCCCTCTGATATGTCGTAAGCTAGGTCGCCGGTGAACTCGAACTCCCGGGCCACGGCCTTCAACTTTTCATCAAGTTCAGCCCGTCTCTTCTCTTCGGGCGACATTTTGATTCTCGGACTGGCCTCCACGGCGGCTTCCCCGGCATAGCCACTCTTCTCGACGTACGAACGCAGCTGTTCATCAAGAGTGTAGCTCATTCTGGAGCGCTCCTCAGGTCGGAGAGCATGGCCCAAGAATTGCATTTGCTGAATTGCCTTCTCGAAGGCGTCCCGCCCGTCATCTAGAGCCAGCGTAGCACTTGCATCCTGAAAAAGCCGAACTAACCATGAACTGCTGCACGACCTCCAGGCGCACCTCCGGTAATATCCGGGCAAACTCAGCCTTGGCCTCAACCAAACGCTCTCTTCGGCCAGCAGCTCAACCAGACTCATAAGCAACTTGCACGTCCAGTTGCAATTTTTCCAGCTTCGCGTCCATTTTGGTCCTCTCTGTAATGGCGAGGAAGACCTGTTCGTCTTTCTCCTCCATCTCCCGGGCATGCTGGCTAACTTGCTTCTCCAACTCCTCAAGTCGCAGTTGGGAAGACTCCAGCTGAGCCTTCAAAGTTTCAGCATCACCACCAGCATCCAACTGTTCTCGATCAGCAAGGGCCAGCTCGGAGCGGCGATAGAGATGGTAGCCAAGTTGCCCGACCTGAGACATAAAGGTCACAACTGTCAAACCAACAAAAGTATAAATACGCAGAGACGCTGAAAATGAAATCTTACCATGATCGTGTGATATGCGAACTCACAAAGGGCAGCAGCCTGGCTCATGCCCATCATCTTCTTGTGGTCAGGCAAGAACTGACCAGCAATCAGCACCTTCAAGGCATCCACCCCGGTGGGCCCCGACGCGAGCATGCTCGAGGAGTTGCTTATGGCGAAGCTTGGGTCTGTCCCGAACCGAGGAAACGGAAACTTTCGCAGGTTGAATAGTGCATCAGCTTCTCGATCTCCAAAAAGATCGTTCCCCGTCGGCACCCCCGACCCCGTACTTTTTCCTTTACCTTTCCCCGCTGCAATTTTCTTAGGCGGGGGACTACTCCGTTCGCCCATCGGCCTTTTTCCTCGACCAGCAGGTACCTCGCTCGATGTGGCTGCTGCTCGACCAGGCGAGGGGGTCGGAGCTGCCTCCAATCGACACGGCTCGTTGCTCGTTGAAGACTCTCGTCGAGAAGTAGCTCCCTATTTGCGCTGCTTGTTCTTTTCTGCTCGGGCCAGCACCTCGGCTCTTGATCGGTTCATGATCTCTGCTCGATCTGCGCACAGCGAATTCAACAGCAGTCAAAATCAAAAGAGTTGCGCAAATTATCAAAGATAGGCAAATAATAAAGCACAAAGCACACTCCATCTACCTATCTCATAATCAGCAGGAAAATCTATAGGGGTCGGTGACAGCCCGGCCAGCATTAACTGCCTCTCCTCGATCAAGACGGAGGCCTCGATGGGGCCAAACTCGACAAGATCCCGCACGAATGTGTTCGGCCATGTCGGAGTCATGTGCCCGTGCATCTCGACATGCCCCGTCCACCAACCCCGAGGAATATTAAAACCCCCATTCACTCGAACAAAGAAATAGCATTTTTTCCATGCCTGACCATATGAAGTGGAGCGGGCTACCAAAAATCTCCAACGAGGTCGAGTGGCGAGGTAATAGAACCTCAACTCGTCGGCACTGCCAGACTTATGAGACATGGGAAGATGGAACAGGTTGGAAAAGTTTTCGAAACTGGCCGGTTGGTTGAACAGATGCATCAAAACTATAAAACTACAGAGAATAGAAAAACAGTTGGGCAGAAGTTGAGTTATGCATACTTGAAGACCCCTAAGCAGACCTATCATGCTGTCACTTAGGGGGAACCTAAGCCCACACCTAAAGGCGTCCTCAAACACAGTTATGCAACCCGCAGGGGCGCGATGCATTCGACCAGGTGGCCTAGGGACTAAAAGCTGGTATTCATGAGGAATATGATAGAGCTCCCTGAGACGTCTCAAGTCCCCAGGGTTCATGGTAGATACTATTTCGCTAAAATGACTGCGGGTAAATAATCGACCTCGCGACAGGGGTACTTGGCTAGGCCCAGCCTCCTCCGCACCGCATTTGCTGCTCGAGCTGCTGGAATTAGAATCATCATGCGACGACTCGTTAGACGCCACAGAGCGGTACCTACGCCTTTGGGACGGGGTCGCCTCACTATCCCCCCCTGACTACCCTCAGAACTATACAATCCCAGCATGATGTTTCAAAAGAAAAGCAGACGATAAGAAGTCAAAACAGCGGTACACTTACTGGAAACGGAAGATAAACGCAGGAAATCGGGGGAGCGAACGCGAAGGTTAGATTCAGAAGCCCTGGGCACCAAAGAGTGTTTCTACAAGCTCCTGCGCGGATTCTAAAGCAGTAAAAGTAAAAATAGCCAGAATTACAGTGGATATTTACAGGGAAAGAGGCGCGGTAAATCAAACGTCTCCATAATGACGTCTGCCATAATGACTGTAACCGCCACGCCGTCCCGTACTAGCCATGATGTAACCGCTCAATAAATGCACTAAACCCCAGTCGACTGTCAACAGAACCGTTTTTCGCTACTTCTCAACGCTTCTCATCAGTACCCTGTTCAGCCTTGCGAAGTGGGGGGACTCATGATATGGGATGGCCCAAAGGCTTTGGCCCAAACCAGCAAGGCCCAGCGAGAGACGGCGGCCCAACTGAGACTCAGGGCCCATATGTCTCGTCGACTTCACTCGACCGGATCTGCACATGCCCAATTAGGTTCCCTAGACCTGCGAAAGTTCCTCGACCTCACCTGGGGTCGAGTCCAGTACAGTAGTCTGCCACCTTATTTAATGTACTGGCAGGCGCCATGCCTCCGCATTAATGGCGCATGCCGTTCCTCTCACCGTCTGACACAGCAGGCGCCGCTACAGTGTACTATCTTGTCCTTGAAACCTGGAAGGGCGGCTGGCAGGAAATATTCAAATGGGGGAAATGACTAAACACCCCAGGCCCAAGGTTAGTGGCCCGGGGAAATACCTAAGGGCTTTCCGGATATTTCCTAGGAAGAGAAGGATATATATACCCTCAACCCTGCCCTTCAGAGGTACGCACTCATATACACCAAAAAAGCCCTTACCCCTCTGGTCGATTGTTGAGGTCGAATCTTACTGACTTGATCGTCGGAGGGCCTAAGCCGAGGGCCACTCGACTAGCCTAACGTTTATTGTGACTGCAAGATTCTTTTCCTACTATAACAGGAATGTGATCCATCCGTATCGAGTTCGACCATCGTTCTAGCCGGGACCCTAGCCCAGCGAAACGAACCCTCATCAGTATGTTATATGAAATCGAATTTGAATTTGAATTTAACTGATGCGATAATAGGAAGAAAAAAATATGTTTAATAAAAATAAGTAATATTTTCAATAAATATGTATAGAATTTGATAGTTTTTCAATTTTAAAAGAGAAGAAGATGATTTAAAAACAAAAGCAAAAAACCCCTTAGTTGTAATGGTTAATTTAAACAAGTATTGTTAAATGTCAAATAGCAAGATGTATATTTTTAATATCTTCATTCATGTAGATATACTTTGTGGGGATTTTCTACAATCCTATTTGATTTGTTTTATCTATTATCATATAATCACTTTGTATTGTGCCAAGTGTTCATATTATTTTATTTAATTAGTAATAGATTTTGTTTTTTTAAATACTAAAAATAATTATTATTCATTGTTAATCACATAAAGTAAAATAAATACTATTATAGAATAAATTATTTCAATTTAAAATTCATTTCGATGCATCGCACTGGACACATGCTAGTATAATTTTAAATATTATTATTATTATTATTATTGTTGTTGTTGTTGTTGAATTTGAAATCTTGAACAGACCTATCAGTAATAAATCAAATAAAAGTGATGATCATATCAATTAAGTGATTAATGTCCCTTATGATATTACTGACACGTGTACATCCGAAATATATAAAAGGTGAAATGTCATAATCTAATGAGCATGAATTAACTCCAAAAATTCATCCTCAACTCAAATTACATATGGAACTTTTGTATTAGAGTCAACCGAGCAATTATAAGAACAATTTCCTATTCAAATCAATCTAATAAAAACTTGGTATAGATTCATAGAACCTATTGGAGAAGTGTTCCAACCGTAACGAACACTTGATGAGATTTAATAGAAACTACGAAGTGTTTGATTGGCACATATTTCATATAACTAGCTTCTTCTTCTTCTTCTTCTTTTTTTCTTTTTTTTTTTTTTTAGAGAGTATCCTTTACAACATATCTATAGATTTAATTATCAAATCAAGAAAATTAATCTTACAGCAAATCAATAAAATACGGGTATCTATAGATTCAATTATCAAATCAAGAAGTCTTATGATAAGTCAATAAAATACATATATCAAACCAAGAAAAATAAAAGTACAAACTCCACTAGATCACAACCAAAAGGCATACATAAGGTGCACACAAAGACGCTCATTTAAGTCGAACACGAGACCTCCCACATAATTAGCTATTTAAATCAACAATTAAGATAGTTTTTAAAGATATTGTTACTTTTTATAACACTAAATATTTTCAAAATCCTTATGCAAAAAATTTAATTAATTTGTGTTACGTTATTATTTATAACACTGATAACAATCGAAAAGTTTCTGTAATTACCATAAAAATAAAAATAACATTTATTTCACAAGAGGTATAATAGCTATTTTAATTGGAAGTTTGTGAGTTTGCAAGTAAAATTATAATTGATATAATACAATGAGTATAAAGAATTTATTTTACGTGTAATTTATCAATATTATACAAATACCCTCATGTTTTTAATATTTATAGTGCAGCTAACATAAATAAAAAGTTTTCTATATTTTGATACGTAATTCTTTTAATGTATTTCTTTTTATAATTTTAAATATAGAGCCATATTAATAAGGGGGTGCCGTCGAGTTGAATCGAATCGAATTTGGGAGAAATTTTTAAATTCAAACTCAAACTCAACATATATATTATGCTGGAACTCGACGAGCTTCATATTTTGAACTCGAGCTCGAGCTTAGTGAATATCAAACTGTCAAGTGAATTATAAACAATAACGAGATTGAACTCAAATTTTTGAGTTTAAACTTAAAAAAAATACAATATATATTTATTAGTAAAATAAAAATAATATTTAATTATATATTAATTCACAAATCTAAATATAAATGTTTTGAAATTAATTTAAAATAAAAATTAAATTCAATTATATTTTATCAATCTTGAAACAGATCGATATCAAATTTAGATTGCTCAGTCAAGTTGAATTGAATCGAATTTGGGAGAAATTTTTAAATTCAAACTCAAACTCAACATATATATATTACGCTTGAACTCGAAGAGCTTGATATTTTGAACTCAAGTTCAAGCTCAGTGAATATCAAACTATCAAGTGAATTATAAACAATAACGAGATTGAACTCAAATTTTTGAGTTTAAACTTAAAAAAAAAATGCAATATATATTTATTAGTAAAATAAAATTAATATTTAATTATATATTAATTCATGAATCTAAATATAAATATTTTGAAATTAATTTAAAATAAAAATTAAATTCAATTATATTTTATCAATCTTGAAACAGATCGATAGCTCAAGCCATGTGGACGACTTGATGTGTGTCACAGTCAAACACTAATTATGTTTCGGACATATTTGTACCGTCGTCCGTTTCTTCATTAATGCACGAAACTACCGCGACAGCTGGACATATGACAGGAAACATTTTGTGGTCACCATAAAATACGAGAAATGGTCCGAGAATAATTGGGTCCGGTACGGAAGAAGGGTAGTTTGTATTGGGTCAATTACAAACCCATCTAGCGGAAGCTTCCTCAATGGCTCAATCATATGGCATAGAAAAAGCCACATGATTATCGTCTCAACAGTAATATATAATAAAAAAATTAAATTTTTAATACACGCATCTTTTTAGTAAACATTTCGCATTTTATAGGAAAATAATTTTTTATATGAAATATTACTGTTTAAATTTAGGAAGTTTTCAAAAGTTGAAGGTCTAAGATGATCATCTTTCTTACCTAAAAATAGAACAACTTATATTTAAATGTTTAAATCTATAATTGATTATAAAAAATTTAATTCTCTAAAATATTGTTTTATAGACATTCATTGGGAAAAAATATATAGAGAATAGTATTTGATTGTTGTTGTTTGGACAACACCATTTAAGAGCCCTTGTTTGGACATGTTTTCATTTCATTTTATGTTTCTAGTATTTTGGAAAATTGTAACGTTAGTTATAATTTTGAAATAAAAATAAAATTATATTTGAATATATATCTTAAAATAATAATTAGAATAGATATGAAGTTGAAATTTAGGTGGTTTATATTTTTTATACTTAACAAGACACATGCTTTTTCATCTATACATTAATTATTTCAAAATGATTGCGGGTGCTTTATGTCAAATAAAAATGTGGATTTATAAGAGATTAAAAATAAAAATAAATGAAATTTTTGGTAAAAATGAGAAAAAGTCAATTGTTTTATATTCTAAGATAGTGGAAAGATGGAAAATGGCCATTGAAAACAAATCCAAACGAGCACTAAATATCTAAACTTGTTACTATATATGAAAGATCCAATTTTACATGATATTGTTCACCAGTACTTAGCCAAGGATATCTTTATAGAAAAGTATCACAATAGATGAGAAAGGAAAACAACTTTATAAACTGCTTCAAAATTCTCAATTCCTCCAATGTAAACAATACTTGGTAACAAAGCTTATACATCATCGCATTTATATACTTTATTTTCAATTTATTTTATAGGAGCACTCAAAACCAATTCTTGGGTATATGTATCAATACTATCCCCAATACTTTGCAAACTATTAAAGAAACCATCATTTCAGCATTTCTTCCCTCAAGGACATGCAAATGAATCTAGAACTTGAAAGCATCAACCAGCTATTGGAACCTTTATTTCAGCACACCTTAACAAAAAATGCACGTCCATTTCTTTGAGAAACAAAAAAATCTTCATCAGGCAGCTCCCGAGTTATTATCATTAGGTTCAGCTTCCACGAACCATCTATTAACTCTTGTCCGAGCAATCAAAACCTAGACAGACACAAAGGTTGATAAGACCAACACGGATTCTTGAAAAGACAATGGACACAAAATCAAAAGCATGTTTATGTACCTGTTTATCCCAATCAGTTTTGTAGGTTATTATCACTAGAATAATAGTTTGAATGAATGTGCCGACTATCATTCCAATCCAAACACCCTGTTAAAAGAATGATGAGTTCATAAGGGCTCAAGAAAGAACCGAAGATTTGGTTGTTTTTCTTTTTTGCCTCTTACATTATCTTAAAAAGAGACATAATAGTACTATTACAATGCAAATTATGGGATAATGGAACTAACCTCGACTTGTAATTTGATGACATAACCAAGTAAAACCCCACAAGGAATTCCTATTAAGTAATAGCATCCTAGGTTAACATATACTACAACACTCTGCCATCCAGCCCCAATTGCAACACCTGTTCAGACGAAAAGATCTTCATCGTGTTATGGATTTTTTAGTAAGTTAACCTTCTTTAGCTACAAGAAACATATCAAATCACTAAAGAATCAATAACAGGATATAGACCTCACCGGACAGAACCGGTTGGACGCTATTCATAAGTATAGAAAATGCGAGAAGAGGTGACAAGTGGGCGACTTCCATGGCCACAGCATGATCCTTTGTGAATATATAAGCCAGACGTTCGCGAAAGAACAGGAAAAATGTGAATAGTACGATTCCAATGGCCAATGAAGTTAGCACTATATTCACAATTGAGAACCTTGCAGCTTTCGAGTCTCCCTTTCCGAGCTCATTTGACACCCGAACACTAAAATATGAGGAAGGAGCCTTATGAATTGTAATAAAGTTATACGGGCTTTTGTGGCCTAAGATAACTGTTATGTTACTAAAAGATCAACTAATGACACGAATACCTGGCCGCAGCCAAGAAACCAAGTGATACCATCATTTCCCAACCATTGATGTTAAGACTGCAATGAAGAAGAGATTTCCATTGTCATATAACAAAAAAAAAAAGGAAATTAACAAGAACAATGGAAGAGTATTACCAAATAGAAAGAGCATCAACTTCAACCTCAGCATTCTTTAGGTTTCCCGTCAAAAGAATCAGTATGGCATTGTACCACAGCTCAAGACTGTAATCACAGTAAACAAAGAAAGGGAGAAACAATGTAGATTGGGAGCATAGAGAACATATTGCATAACTAAATTTCTATTAAAATTTTGGTTTCTCTTGTATGAGATTATGTAATGAGCACGCTATTCAACATATATCCGTTACGTCTCATTTGCCAGATATTAGGCTCTATTTCTACTATTTGAGATTAATAAAAGACAACTCTCGTGTAGATTTCTGACACAGCTAAAAAACTAGAACACAAGAGGAACTAAAACAAACAGTTGTGGATGGCAGAAACTGGCATTTGATATTAAAATGTGGTCTGAAATGGTTAGTAATACACGGTTAATCTGGTCTTTTAATTAGTATGCATGGGTCTTACCAGATCATTGCACCAGATGATAAGGAAAGCTTGACCACTGGCCAAAGATCTTTGAAGGCTAAGGTTGTAAAACCGGTCCACGTCTCCTTACATCCTCCGGAGATGACAAATATTAGTTGACCCACATTTGGAATCCAGTATGCCAAAATAGTCGACACCATGGCACCGGTTATACCGAACTTATACTTCACAGTTAAAAGCCATGAGAGGAAAATATGGATTGATAAAGAAAATGCTGCCAAATATGTGATGATCATATTCTTGCTCTGTGCTTGTAAGTACATTTGGCAGCTAAACGATACGACGAAGGCGTATATCACAGGAATGAACCAGAGAGCAATAGTGCTAGCCACTTCTGCAATAGCTTCATCCTGTCCTAAAGCTTTCAAGATCGGGGCAGCGAAAATATAAATTGGCAGCAGTAGAGTTGCGGTTGCAATCAAAACAATCCATGATCTTTGAAGATATATCCCAAGCATGTGGTATTGCTTTGCACCAAAGGCTTGCCCACATAGAGTTTCCAATCCGCTTGCCACCCCTAGCTGCAGTTCAGAATGGAAAGGTCAAAAGAAGTGCTTCGAAGTATATGTTCTTGGTTTCCTAGATTTTACTCAGTCGTATTGAGAACAAGAACTACCAATCAAAAGAATATGCAAAATCTGATCACTTGGTTTGTCTTCGACAAAGAATGAGTTCTTTCATGAAGCTTAAGCGACAATCATGATCATGACACTTATCTGTTGTCAATTATAAGACTTTTATCTGGTGAAAACAAATTAAAGAAACCTCTGCAATGCTCCAGAAAGTTGCGTATCTAGTTACTTTAAAAAGAATCATATATAAAGCCAGTTGGGAGTATCATCAAGTACCAGTAATCCATTGGCAAATCTTGTGAGGAGGGTGAGAACCAGAGCATAGGCAGCAAGTTCTGTAGAACCAATATGGCCTACAAATGCTTGGCTGATGACGTTTATCCCAAAAGTTGAGAATCGAGTGAAAATAGCAGGGCCAGCTACAACCCACATTTTCTTAGACTCTATCCATATCTTTCCCTTGAGATTCTCTTCCTTACTCCCATGGTTTTCAGCTTCCGCTGTCTTCAACAGCTTCTCATTAATATCACCTTCCATTTGCTGATCTCTTCTTTGACCTTTTTCTTCTGTGACAAAGGGCAGAAAGATTGAATTAATCATCAGATTTCAGTTTTCCACAATCTAAGTTGTCATTTTTAACTAAGGATGTAAAGTGAGCTAACTCATCTCGCGGCAAACAAGCTCGACTAAAGCTTGTTAAAGAATGGACCTTAGGCCTAACTCAACCCCAAAAGCTTGCTCATGAGGAGAGAATTGTCCAAAACCATATATAGAGACCACAGTTTATTTATTTCACCGATATGAGATACTAACACACCCCGTATATGCCCAGAAATAAATATTTGAAGCATGAAAGGACATGAAATGAGTGGCCCAACAATATTAGATAGCCCAATATCATAAATAGGTGGCGCTGATATCATGTTAAAGAATGAATCTTAAACCTAACTCAACCCCAAAAATTAGCTCATGAAATGAGATTTGTCCAAGACCACAGAGACCACAGTTTATTTATTTCACCGATATAAAATACTAACAAAGCTCTAAGAGTTTAGCTTACTAACCAAGTTGAACCAACCAAAATATAGATCTTCAAAAGCTTACAAAGGAATTGAAATGCTCCCGGAGCTAAACTTCAAATTTTTAAAACAAGTTTGAACTTGAGCCAAAAAAATTCCAGAAGCTGAACCAACCAAGATACAAACATTTAAGCTCACAAAAGAACATTATTCTCCACCAAAAGCTCAACTTGACTCGACTCAACTCATACATAAATACAAATATATATATGTGCATATATATATATATATATATATCAAAGACGTCTACAGGGATATATTTCCGAAGAATGCTTCGAAGTTCACTAGTAATCAAGCAAGAACAAATAAATCAAACCTTTTTGTTGAACTTCTGACGTTTTCGGAGCAGAAACTCTGTATTCAAATAAAGAAAGAAAACAAAAAACACACAGATCACTGAAAAGGCAAAAAAAATCACAACTTTTTGTTGAACTTCTCAGATTTTCCCAGCAGGAAATTTTTTGATTCAAGTTTGGAAGAGAAAAATAAAAAATTTGAGACTTACATGGGAAAGATATCAGGTGGAGAAAACGGCAGATATCAGGTGGAGAAAACGGCAGCTGCGGAGAGTTGAGGCCTCCTCTCTTCTCTTTCTTTGTCTTCTGCTATTATCTTTTATGGTTTCATGCATTAAAAATTGGAATAAAGGTCACATTTTTAGACTTAGACTTAGACTTGGCCTTTTCCACTTCACAGCATACGTGCAAACGTTTATTAATTTATTATAGAAAGAAGATATACATATTAACGGAAAAATTACACTTTTAATCTCATAATACCACTGTATTTTTATTGTTAGTCCCAAAAATTGACACTTAGTCATTTTTAGTCCAAATTTATAATGTTTTTAACATTTTTGGTCCTCCACTGTTAAGTATTGATGGAATTCGTTAAAAAAAAAGGACTAATTACCCACAGACCCCCAAAAATTAATTTATTTATGAAAAAAACCACAAAATGTGAAATGTCCATTTTATCCTTACTATAAAAAATTATACAAAACAAAACAAAAACTAAATTCTCCATAAAAATATTTTAAAATTAAATATATTTGCAATATATGTATATATAATATATACATATTTTAAAAAACATATTATGTATATATATTATGAATATATATAAATAAGTACATTATATATATATAAAAAAAACCCACCCCACCCCTCTCCTCTCCCAAATTTAGGTTGTTGGCCATATTCATGGCCTGGCGGCCGCTTGGCCAGGTGGCCAGATCTGGCCATGGCCAGGCTAACAGCCGACTGGCACAATGGCTAGCGGCCGGCATGACTAGGGGTGGGGCGCTGGCGGGAGGGAGCAGGGGGTGTTGTGGGCGGCGCTGACCAGAAGGGGGAGGGGGTGTTCAGGGGCTGCTGACTGCTTGGTGCCGCCATGGCCCTGTCGGCCGTTGGCCACAGCTAGATCGGCTATGGGCTGCTAGGGGGTGGAGGGCTAGTGGGGTGCGAGGGACACTAGGTTGGGGGGTGTTGAGGGGTCCCAGGGCTGCGTTTGGTTTTGCTGGGTATGGGGGGTGGGGGTGAAGAAAAAATTAACTTTTTTGTTAAAAAAAAATACTTATTTATCTTTATTAATTTATTAAGTATTAATTTTAATATTATTCAAAATAATTATTTTTACTTATTTTATTTTATTAAAATAAATTATTCAAAATGATTTAAATTGTATTAAGATGATTAAAATTATCAAATTACTTATTTAAAATTGTCAAATTACTTATGCAATGTTTGTTTATGTTTTTTGTGTGATTTTAATATGTGTTTTGGGAAATGAATGTTGAAGTGAGATTGAAAAATGTGAAAGTTGTGTTGGAGAATGTAATAGAATTTTTGTTATTTTTTGGGGAATAGTTAAAATTTAATTTTGAAGAGTTTTGGTATATTTGTTAATATTTTGAGCAAAATATTTTTTATTGTAATAGTCAAATCTGCTTTTTTATTGAATTTTTAGTGTGAAAATGAAATTGAGTAATTTTTTTATTGCTGAAATAATAATAAAATATATATGATGTATATATATAATATGTATCTATATATATATTAAAAAATAGAAAAGTTTTGGGAATAATAAATGATAGCAGAGAGTATTTTGAGAAATTTTTTTTTAGTATTTTGGAGGGAAAATAAGTGTATGTTTGGTTATATTTCCCCAAAATAATTTTGTTTTGGGAAAATATAACCAAATATTTTCTTAAATTTTAAATTATTAAATTATATTAAAATATGAAGTAATTAATTTAAAATCATAAAAATTTATATTATTTAGAAGACGAATCTAATTTTTATTTTGATTTTTTTCTATTATTTACTTATTTTATTTTTTAATTAATAAATAAATTTAATTGAATTTGATTAAATTACTTTAGGTATGTTTATGGTTTAAATTTTTTTATTTTTTAATTTAACTTGAATTTAAAGATTATTAATATTTAAGAAACTTTATTAATAATAAAATATATTTAAATTTATTATGAGTAATTTAAACAATGTCAAAATTACAACCGAATGGTATGACCAAATACCAATATTACATATAGGTCTAAGGGCATCTCTACCTCAAAAATAATCAAAACAGTTATTTGAGGATTTTTTTTAATTTTCACATAAATTTTTGAATGATGTCAACAAATTTATTAAATGAGGTTAACAAGTCTTCAAAAATTTTCAATTCAGCAAAATATTAGGACCTCGTTGCAAATTTTTGGGTTTATTTGTAATTGAATCAAACCTTAAGGGTTCTATGTAATTAACTCAAATCAAAATGTCAGTGGGTTCTTTTATAAATAAATCAAACTTGAGGGGCTCTTTTATAAATACATAACAGTTTTTGTCAAAGATTTAACGGAAAATTACGGTGGAGGACCAAAAATGTTAAAAAACTATAAATTTGGACTAAAAGTGGTTAAGTGTCAATTTTTGGGACTAACAATGAAAACACAGTTGTATTATGGGACTAAAAATGTAATTACATATTAGCATACGTACAAACGTGAATCGTGTGGTCCGTCGAATAAATGTCAAAGAAAAGAAAGGGAGTGCTTGGTTATATTTCTCCATAATAAAATTATTTTGAAAAAATATAATTAAATATATTCTTTTTTTTTCTTAAAAATTTTTATTTTTAATATATATATACACATATATATATATATTATATTATATATTTATTATTATTATTCTAATAATAAAAAAATTACTAAATTTTATTTTTACCCCAAAAATCTAACAAAAAAATATTAATTTGACTTAGTAAAAACTGTCTCCCCCAAAATATAAACATATATATACCAAAATACAACTTTCACATTCTCCAATAATTCATTCTCTCAAAACATATAATAAAATCACACAAAAAATATAATCAAACTTTCCTTGGTTTTTATTCTTCAAATTAAAATATTTCATATTTCTTCCTCCAAATCCAAATTTTATTTTTAAGAAATCTTCATTCCTATTATACATACATGTATATGCTAAATATTTTTTTATTTATACTTGCAGACATGTGTTTAGAATTCGTTATGGTTCGAACCCCAACTTTCACATGAAAAGTTGTGAAGGCGATTCCATTAAATCAATTGAATGACTCTAATATGCACATGTTAAAACTTATATTTTTTATTATATCTTTACACACACACACACACACACACACACAATCATTATATTTAACTAGCAATTTTAACGCATTTTATACGTGTGCTAAAAATTTTATACTGTAGAGTAAAAAAATCTCTTTTCCATAATATTGTCATATTTTAATAATTTTAATATACCTATTGAATTTTTAGTATAAATCAGAATAAAAATTAAAGTGAAGTAAAATAATTGAAAAGAGAAAAGGATAGAGCACTATCTTTTTATTATTATTTTTTATTTGAATAAATAAGACTAGAAGGGCAAATTAGTAAAAGAACTAAATAAAGTTGAATGGACTAAATCAATTAATTAAATAAAAAAAATACGAAAACCTAAAGACACTTAAACCCATAAAACCTTGTGGGTCTAAACTCATCAAGAAAAAATTATAAATATTAAGTCACAAAAAAAAAATCCCTCAGCAAAAGATATCATTTGAAAAGAATAGCAAACTTTTGAAATGATTTGAGACTTAATAATTTCTCAATATGCATTACTAATAGAATAAATTGACACATTGCTATCTATCGAAAATGACATGACTCCTTTCATTCAACATCATTTTAAGACACATTTAATTTGGTTAATTTTTTGAAACCATCTCAACAATACCACGATACTTCATGTATATTTTAGATATAATCAGAGTCATTCAAACAAACTTGATCACATGGTGGATTATTTATTACGCTGGCTTGACTTATGCTTCCTAATCATAGGGACCCCACCCTAAAATAAGAGACGTGACCATAAACACTATCTTTGTCGGAAAATCGGCCGAACTGTAAATAGTGAAGATGGTTTAGGTTAATTTAAAAGTAAATTAAATATCTTTTATTTTTTATTTATTCTTTAATATATATTTCTCTTAATATCTTTTTCAAAACAATTAAAGAAAAATAAAAATAAACATTTTAATATGTGTCTAAAAGTGTTATCTATTTTCTCCGTCCCACCCACCAGAAAAGTTGTGGTCCCTTCTTGTGGTGATGTTAGCTAGGGGCCATTTGATTCAGGCCAATAGCCTCAATTGATACAGTTAATGGAGGCCAGTTGCATGTTTAATTTATGCTATTGAAAATGCGGGTCGGCCTGAATTTTGCAACGGGCTATTACTGTTGAGGCAGATTACACTCGATTAAAATCGCGCCTTAAGGAGTGCGATTAAATAATCGCATGGCCTCACGACCCACATAGAAGACAAATTTGCCCATGAACAGGATCTGCAAATTTTCGAATCTGTCCTACCCTACGTAATCTCACCTAATATGCCAATATAACAATAGCAACTACTAGCTATCTGTTGAATCAAACGGCCCCTATGTGAAATAATACTATCATTATGGAGATTGTCTTATAACCTTTTTCTGATATGTGTAATCTTTTTTCTGTTGACATTTTTTTGTTTTAAGGCTAATTTGTTGCATTAAAATTGTATTTTCACGTAAAGATAATGCAATTTTTTTTTTTTGAAAAAAAAAATTCTATTTAACTATACTTATGATGGTATTTGTTTGGTAAATAAAAGTTTTGTTGTTTTTAACCATCATATGCTTTTGGATGCATGAATTACATCAAATAGATTAAGAGGATATCTGGCTAAATCTATATATTTTATAAAATATTTTTAAATTGATATGATATTAAATTTTTTTTAAATTATAACAAATAATGAAGAGAAATTAATAATTTAATCCATAAGTATGGATATAATATTTTTAAATACTATATAATATTTGTACTTATAATAATATAATATGTATAGGATTTTATATAAACAGTTATTTACATACGCATTTAATATTTGTTAGAGTTTGAATTTCGAACTTCAAATCTTTATTATTATATATAGCACACAATTTGTACTTTTTTGATTGCATAATTTTGATTTTAATTGTGCAATTTTGTCTACATGTCAAATTCTTAAAATTTTGAGATTTTTTTAATTCAATTGAAAAAATTTCATTAGTTTTTAATTATTATCTCTAACCGATGTAGTTGTATCTTATCTTTAATTTTCTTTAATCCAAAAATAAAAATATATTGTAATAATATTTCATAATCTTTATTAAAGAGCTAGAAATTTGAGAAATGAATAATTATAAATTAGCTAATATGTAAGAGCTCAATTTATCAAAATATTTAAAATTTAATTATTTTTACAATAATATTTTTTAGATATTGAAAATATTTTTAGATAAAACTATATATAAAAAATATAACAAATAATTTAATCTGAAGAATATTTCAAATATAAAAAGTTACTTCCTGCAATAACTATAAACTCTAAACTTTATTTATATTATTAATTTAAATCATTTTAGATTTTTAGCAATATAATAAAGAATTCATTTTCAATTATTTGAAAAAAGTTCTATTATATGGAACATATATAGCTGATATAATTGAAAATTTTCAAAAGCTTGATAAATGACTGCTTAAATGGCAAATAATGTCAATTTTTTATATTTTTAATATATTTAATACATCACCTACTTTATTTTAATATCTTTGCTTGTAATAATTCATAAAAAATATATTTTTACATGAATTAATAATGTCATATCAAAAAAAGTTTGACTGAAAGTAAGTATCCATTTAATTATTCGTACATGTTTATATATTTATAAAAGAAACTTCTCTATGAGAGAGTGATATTTTATTTTGAATTGAATATTGAAAATTTACCTTTTATTTTATTGATGTACATAATATATATTATTTGATAATTCTAAAAATAATAAAATAACTATATATTAATAAATATAAATAAATTTTACTTATCATAGTTATATAAAATATTAAGAGACATTTTAGTTTATAAAAATTGCATGTGACAAACTTTGTATTGAATTATATATCAAATAATAACCTAATGTAAGTTATTTTCATAGACAAAGTATAAAGATGCTTACGTATTTACTCTAACACAAAACAAAAAAAAAAACAAAGAAAAAAAAACTTAACATTTAAAAATCCCAAATATCATGAAAATTGTAATTATAACCTACATCATTAAGAAATCATTCTACATTTAAAAATAAACATTTGCTTACTTATCAAATCAAAATATGTATGTATAAAGATATATCTAATTTAAAAAGCATATTTAGTTAAATATTCTGCTATTATTATTTTCTTAATTCTTCATTTATTTTTTTAAATTTTAACATTTAATTTTTTTTTGTATAATTTATAAACTTAGAGTTAGCAATTCTTCATATTCCACAATTTATTTAAGTACAAAATATCTTCAAACATAATATTAATAAATTAAAATATTCCTATTCTTTTATTTAATTAGTAATAGATTTTATTTCTTTAAATATTAAAAATAATTATGATTCATTTTTCATCACATGAAGTAAAATAAATATTATTACAAAATTATTATTTCAATACTAAAATTCTTTTCGGTGCATCGCACTAGGCACATGCTAGTGTATATATATATATATATCTACACTATTATATATAGTACAATGGTGTGGGACTTATAATTTTGCAAGTTTGACCAAATTCTGAATTCTTAGAATTTTGAATTTTTTAATTATATTTAAAATTAGTTAAATTTGATATTATTTATTCCATTAAATATATATAGATTTTGAAACCATTTTCTCGATTAGACCAAATTATTTCTTATTTATCTCTAATACTAAAAAATGATTAGATTTTGCCTCTAAAATTTCTTTCATTTCTACTCTCAGTATGTGGAAGATTCATTAATCATTTGAATTCTATAATTTGATAAATCTTTTATAGTTTTTCTCTTATCTTTAATAACTAATTTATATATATCCCACTATATATAGAATACGTCAAAAATCATTTAATAATTTTCATTAATATTCTTTCTTGCATTTTTTCATTCTATTCTTTATATACCTTTGTATTTTATGGCATTCTTTCCCTCTTCTCTTTATATGCATCTTTACTTCATTCTTAAGATTATATATTGTTTGTCTGATTTTGTTGTTCCCTTTTCTGTTCCCTTTTTTTTTTTTTTTGTTCCCATTTTTTTTTTTGTTTATTTTAGGTATGCTACATGATGGAAGAAATTTTTGTATTTTAATGCTATAATTTTATTTTCAATCATAAATAAAGTTTCACTACTCCCACATAGGTTGCTGGCCGGCTAGAGAGATACAACTCTTAGTAAGCTGTGATGATAACTTTTATTTGTTATTAAATTTATAATTTTTTGTATTTTTTTTGGTTTATTACTTAGTTTAACTTATCAATTTATTTTTATTTTTTTTATTTTTTTTAAATTCTCTTTTTGCTCATTTAATTTTATAATTTTACGAGATGAGATATATTAATTGCTCTCAATATTTTTTAATTTAATTTCATTTTTATTAGTTACATTTTTCTCTTTAGTCATTAATAAATTTTGTCATTTAATTTTTATTTATTTAAATTGATATACATTTAGTATCCTTTTACTCATTCTTTTTATTTGTTAAATTTTATGATTTATTTTTAAATCATCTCTTTTTTTTCATCTTAATTTATAATTTTATAAGACGACATCTATTCTTTGGTTTTAATATTTTTAAATTTTGTTTTACTTTTTGAGTATTTATAATTTTATTTTAAAAGCATGTCATTTAATTTTTATTTTTTATTCATATGAATTTAATTATGTATGTATATATATGTATAATTCAAACTTTTTTTAAAATTTTTATATATTACTTCATCAATATATATTCTTAAATCTTTTTTGATCTATTTAAAAAAAATTATGATATGGTTATATCAATAGGAAATACACCCAATAATTTTTTAAGTTCATAACATTGGACATTATTTAATCCATCATATATATATATATATATATATTCAATTTTAATTTTTAATTTTTAATTTTTTAATATTTTGAATGCTTGAAAGGTTAACAACTTTTTTTGTTATTTACTTTTTTTTGGCTATTTGTGAAAAATAATATGAAGATCCAATTATATTTATATAAAAAATTTGAGAATTAACGTATTAATTTATCTTGTTCATATTTTATTTTACATTCTAATTTCATCCTCATATTCTTCTTCTAATTCCTATTTTAGAATTAATTTTGAGTTTATAATTATTTTATTAATTTAATATAAATTTTAACTTAGTATTACTAATGTCACACTCTTTTTTTCACTTATTCAATAACCAAGTTATGATTCAAATCAAAAGGTTTTCATTAACTTATGTTTTAATATTTATTTTAACTTTATAATTCTTTTATATAATTATTTTAATTTTTCTGATTTCTTTTATCTTTACTATCATAGTTTTGCCTTGACTTAATTGAAGTTTTAATAAAAAAATAAAATCAAATAAGATTCTTTTAAGTTCTTTGCAGTTTATTATCTAATTTTTTATATTATAAGTTTTAACTTAATATATACTCATCGTCTTTTAAGTCTAAAATAATCTTAAAATATTATAATTTCAAGTTTTTTCCAACAACTTTTAAGCCATCAACCTTGTGCTCTATATCCTTCTAATATATTTTTATTTTTTAATACACCCATAATTGTGGCACCCCATCTCGGGATTAAGTTGAGGCACCACTCTAGTTCAAACTTAAATCTTAATCCATAAATAAGCAATACAATCAATATCCAATCAAAAAAAAATTTCACAACTTATTAGAGACATATAGCAGCGGATTTCAAACTTAAACAACCTCATCAAAATACTAAGTACATACCATCAAAGGTCTCATAACATCCAACATAATATTTACATACCTTGAGTAATAATTCCGTTTTACATATCACAACATTTCTAAGATAAAGCTTAGCATTCAAGAGAACCCATGTATATATACACATCCATTTTATTGAAAAATTCAATGACTGATCCAAGACTGAAATCCAAGTCCATCACCTGATCCTGTTTGAGAAAATCAAAGATAAACTTGTGGGGGGGGGGGGGGTAAGTCCAAAGGACTTAGTGAGGGATCATTGTAATTACATGCGATGGGGATCTGTCGAGGACGAATCAACTCAACAGATCATAATTTAACAGTTCAAACAGAAATATATTAGTATACAGTTTAATGATCAGAACAGTCTTATACCAATCAAACCGAACTAAACTTACCCAATCAAATCAAACTAAACTTACCCAGGCATGACAACCTAGTACAGAACTTATCCAAGTATATCGACTTGGTACAAAACTTACCTAAGCATATCAGAACAAACTTATACTAATCAAACCGAACTTACCCAGGCATAACCACCTGGTACAAAACTTACCCAAGCTTATCGATTCGGTACAGAACTGACCAATCAAACTGAACTTACCTAGGCATAACAACCTGGTACAGAAATTATCCGAGCGTGACAACCTGGGACAAACTTACCCAAGCTTGACAACTTGGTACAAACTTACCTGAGTGAGACAACCTGGTACAAACTTACCCAAGCGTGACAACCTGATACAAAACTTATCCAAGCATGGCTTGGTACATAACTTACCCAGGCATATCAGCTTGGTACGTAACTTATTGCTGATAAAACAAATCAATGGCATATCAATCTAACTAACTTGCCAAAGCATAGCAGCTTGGTACATAACAATTGCTGACAGAACGAATCAATAGCAAACCAATCAGACTCAAACAGATCAGCAAGAACGAACATACGGCGAACAGGTCGAAATGAATGGAACAGAATGAATAAATAGCATACCAATCAGACTCAAACAGATCAACAAGAACAAACATACGGCGAATAGGTCAAAACGAATGGAACAATACCAACAGACAATAAGAGTTCTAGGTTCCAGAACGAACAAGAACAAACTCATCAGAGTGCAAGTAGGCAATAACTCTTATAGGGGTATACGAGTCAATAAATAGAAAACAAACAAGAAATCAATCAAATACATATTTCAATAAACACGAGCAGCAGGTACAATACAAGCAAATTCAACCCTCACATGGGTTTTTCCACAAGAACAAATAGATATATTCAAGGCTAAATTGGCAGACCCTCACAGGGGTAACAATAATTAACAAAGTACGGTAATCAAGTCAATATCAACCCTCACATGGGTTTATCAAGAAACTTGATAGGGATAAGAGGTGCCAAATTGGTGGACCCTCACCTCCATAGTCTCAGAAATGTTGTCGCTGCCTACTGACTTGCGGGACCCACTTCGTCGTCACCTAATCAAAATAGTATATTTACTGTCAAAAATCCTCATTCGACTATATAATAGTAATTACACAAACAACGGCCTAAAATCAATACTTAATCGGCTAAATCGATACCTCAATAAAGACATGCTAATAGCGCTAATCTCGTTAAAGGAATATATAATTGGATCCTAAATCATCCAATTGATCTTGCCACGACATACTAAATCGATAATGATGGCCACGACATACTAAATCGATAATGATGGTCCAATATCCCTTAAACATCCCAATTTATCTTAAATTTATCGCATGATAATACAAATTTGAGTTTACTAAACTTATAATAGTACATGCATGACCTAAATATTGGTTCTGTATCATCTCAATTAACCCAATTATCGTCACTAAGGTTCAAAATTCATAAAACGAGGGTTTCTCCACCTAATTAACTTAATTATCATGATTATTACGTGATATGATAGAATTCAGATCCATTGACTTATGTAATTTTAAGCATGTCTCAATATTTTCGATCAAATCATGCGTATTACTCATTTATACAATACATCGTAAGGTTTGGAAAGTATCTACATACACATGCATACAATTTAAATCCATTGTCGGCCATTTACCTAATATCTTTTTATCAAAGCTTCAAATGCACGATCAGTTTGCGTGTATATAATTACTGCTATGAGACGAACAAACTGTTTTGTCGTCGTCGCTGCCACCGGAGATGGCCAACGACACCACAAAAATGTTCCTTTCAGCTCAACTAATAAAAGCACTCAACCAATTTCGGATTTCTCCGCTGTTTGGCTGGTCAACTGGCTGAAAAATCAAAACCCTGCCAGCAACGCCACCGCACCTTTCTGCCTCAATTTCGCTCGCTCCGGTAGCCTGTTTCCAAAATTGAACCCACCTATATGATCCCCGAGCTGAACCCAACAAAACCCATATTTCAAACCCAAGCTTTAGCCGCCAGAACAAAGAAACCCATCACCACCACCAAGCCACGACTTTGAGCTCTAATTTCGGTTGCCTCGTCAGTTAGTTTTGGGGGGAAATGGTATTTTTGAGTTCCTTGTGCTAAAGGAAGAATATTGATACCAAATTTGAGGGGTTTCCATCACTGGTGAGGGGTGGACGGTGAAAGGGTGGTTCACAGTGCTCGAGGGAGAAGAAAGGAAGAATTAGGGGGAGGGGGAATGCGAATCCACTATTTATAGATTGGATCTTTCCTTATTCGCAAATTGACCCCAAACCTTTAAGCTGGCTCACAATTAAGTCCTCAAAAGTTATTTCATTTTCAATTTCAGTCCCAAACTCAGTTAGTGCCCTATTTTGGCCTTTTTGACCAAGAATTATTCCTTGCAAACTCTCAAAATTTTTAAGGATTGCTCAATCAAGTTTCTGCAAATTAACCCCAAAACTTTCAAAATTCTTACAATCAAGTTCTCTTTTTATTTTTTTGAGCACTAAAATCCGATCAACCAATATCTTGATTTTTTAAATCCTTATTTTGTAAAATATTGAATTTTAGGGGTGTTAGACTCCTCCTGTCTTAAAAGAATATGGTCCCCAGATTTTCATTTGAGTATTGTTTCGACTGATAGAAAATAAGTAGATTCGATCAGTCGATCTACATCCTCTTTCCATTACATTATGCCAGGATTGCTCCTTCAAGTCTCGATGCATTTTTATGCCTCTCGAATGCATCGTGTATCTTGACTTGTGCGTCTCACTAGCAAACTTTCTTCCATTTCTTCTGGCACATATATTTTCTTAAGGAACAGAAGGACATCTTGATTTTTGGTATTGAACTCAGATCTCTTAAACTTTCAATCTTTCTTTCAGTTCCAACGTTGATATATCTTTGGCTTAGGGCTCATCGCATTTCATCCTATGATTCGGACTGCACTTATCTTTGCAATCCTACTCGCTGTATTAATTTTAGCTCAGCACCCGTTCTTAGGCTTTCTAATACTTTTGTTGCCAATAAGGGAGCCATTCTAGCATTTCAGCTCGAGGCATCACCACTAAATTCACCTTTTGGGGTGATAGGTGATGGAGAAATTGAAATCTTCTAGAATTTCCATCTATTAGCGTTGTCTCCTATTCAGATTCTCATTCTGGTCAAATGGTTGACCTTTCTAAGTTAATTTAGTCAATATGTCAGCTAATTAGAAAAGTTCTCCACAATGTTCGTTAACAGTCGACAAGATGTAGAAAACTATGAAGTTCTGTCACGTTTTTTCGATCTCTTCCAGTTGACTACTGCTTCTATCTCAGAGGGATCAATCCCCTACCCTTGCTTCTTCCAAGATTCAATCTCTTTTTTCTCTACATTCTCTATTAATCTGTCTAGCATATAACTCTTTACCCTAAGTACTGATTTTAAGTGACTTGACTCTGTTCTTCTATCCTTTAAAGCCTTATTCATATCATACAGCTCTCCTCAAAACCTTGGCATCATCTCAGAAGATTTTCCTTTTCCTCCTTTAGGACCTTATTCTCATTCTTCAAATCCTCCACAATATCCTCAATATTACATGCGATGATTCCTTTCCTATATCTCCACATAACTAATTTTTCCTGCCCAAAATCCACATTCTAAGAATCATATCCCTACATAGCTAAGGTATCCCTTAACTCAAGTGCTTACATTCGAAATAATTCCCAATTCAAGCTTAATCTCAAGTAAGTCCATCAACTCTAACTCCTCTAAACTTCCAGGAATAAAAGGAATATAAAGATCATATGGGAAACTCAAGGATACACAAGTTTTAATCATTCTATATTAAGGACAAGATCCTATAGGCATCCTACAGTACATAATTTCATCTCCTTAACACCAACTAATCAAATTCATCTTCAATCCTTAAATCACATAGAAGTTTCCCAAACGTACATGATATCAAAAGTTCTTACTCCAAACAACCTAAACAAAAGTTCAGTCACAAAGCCCAATGATACCCAAATAACATACAATGCTTAGATCATTGATAACCTTGGCTCTGATATCCTTTAACTCATTCATATCTTAAACATTTCCACAGTCAAGCTTAAATCCACTATCCAAGAGTTCCATATCTAAGGATCATATTCTAGTGTTGCTTGGGCTTTTCAAACCCAAGCTCTGAAACCAAGCCTGTAGCGCCGCATCTTAGGATAGCACCTAAGTTGAGGCCCCACTCTAGTTCAGACTTAAATCTTAATCCATAAATAAGCAATACAATCAATATAACATTAGAAATTTTTTTTCACAACTTATCAGAGACATATAGCAGCGGATTTCAAACTTAAACAACCCAATCAAAATACTAAGTACTTACCATCAAAGGTCTCATAACATCCAACATAATATTTACATGCCTTAAGTCATAATTCCATTTCACATATCACAACATTTCTAAGATAAGGCTTAGCATTCAAGGGAACCCATATGCATATACACATCTATTCTATTGCAAAATTTCAATCACTGATCCAAGACTGAAATCCAAGTCCATCACCTAATCCTGTTTGAGAAAATCAAAGATAAGCGAAGGGTTAAGTCCAAAGGACTTAGTGAGGGATGATTGTAATCACATACAATGGGGATCTGCCAAGGACGAATCAACTCAGCAGATCATATTTTAACAATTCAAATAGAAACATATCAGGATACAGTTTCATGATCAAAACAGTCTTATACCAATCAAACCGAACTAAACATGCCAAATCAAATCGAACTAAACTTACCCAAGCATGACAACCTGGTACAGAACTTACCAAAATATATCAACTTGGTACAAAATTTATCTAAGCATATCAGAACAAACTTATACTAATCAAACCGAACTTACCTAGGCATAACCACCTGGTACAAAACTTACCCGGCATAACAACTTGGTACAGAAATTACCTGAGCATGACAACCTAATGCAAACTTACCCAAGCGGACAACTTGGTACAAACTTACCCAAGTGTGATAACCTGGTACAAAACTTATCCGAGCATAGTTTGGTATATAACTTACCCAAGTATATCAGCTTTGTACATAACTTACCTAGGCCTATCAACTTGGTACATAACTTATTGCTGACAGAACAAACCAATGCCATATCAATCGAACTAACTTGCCCAAGCATAGCAGCTTGGTACATAACAATTGCTGACAGAACGAATCAATAGCATACCAATCAAACTCAGACATATCAACAAGAACGAACATACGACGAATAAGTCAAAACGAACAGAACAATACCAATAGACTATGAGAGTTTTGGCGCCAGAACGGACAAGAACAAACTCATCAGAGTGCAAGCAGACAATAACCCTTATAGGGGTATACGAGTCAATAAATAGATAACAAATAAGAAATCAATTAAATACAGATTTCAATAAACACGAGCAGGTACAGTATAAGCAAATTTAACCCTCATAGGGGTTTTTCCACAAGAACAAATAGATATATTCAATGCCAAATTGGCAGCCCCTCACAGGGGTAACAATAATTAATAGAGTAAGGTAATCAAGTCAATACCAACCCTCACAGGGGTTTATCAAAAAAATCGATAGGGACAAGAGGTGCCAGATTGGCGGGCCTTCATCTCCGTAGTCTCAGAAATGACTTTGCCGCCTACTAACCTGTGGGACCAACTTCATCGTCACCTAACCAAAATAGTATATTTGCAGTAAAAAATCCTCATTCGAACATATAATCGCAATTGCACAAACAACGACCTAAAATTAATACTTAATCGATCAAATCGATAGCCTCTATAAAGACATGCTAATAGCGCTGATCTCGTTAAAGAAATATATAATTGGATCCTAAATCGTCCAATTGATCTTGCCACGACGTACTAAATCGATAACGATGGTCTAATATCCCTTAAAAATTCCAATTTATCTCAAATTTATCACATGATAATACAAATTCAAGTTTACTAAACTTATAATAGTACATGCATGACCTAAAAATTGGTTCTATATCATTTCAATTAAGTCAATTATCGCCACTTAGGTTCCAAATTCATAAAATGAGGGTTTCTCCACCTAATGAACTTAATTATAAAGATTGTTACGTGATTTGACAAAATTCGGATCCATTGACTTATGTAATTCTATGCATATCTCAATATTTTTGATCAAATCATGCGTATTATTCATTTATACAATACATCGTAAGGTTTGGAAAGTATTGACATACACATGTATACAATTTAAATCCATTTTCGGCCATTTACCTAATATCTTTTTATCAAAGCTTCAAATGCACGATCAGTTTGCGTGCATGTAATCACTGCTATGAGACGAGCAAACTGTTCTGTCGTCGTCGCTACCGCCAGAGATGGCCAATGACACCACCAAAATGTTCCTTTTAGCTCAACTAATAAGAGCCCTCAACCAATTTTGGATTTCTCCGCTGTTAGGTTGGTCAATTGGCCAAAAAATCAAAACCCCGCCACCAACACCGTCGCGCCTTTTCCACCTCAATTCCGCTTGCTCCGGTGGTCCATTTCCAAAATTGAACCCACCTGCATGATCCCCAAGCTAAACCCAACAAAGCTCATATTTCAAACCCAAGCTTCAATCGCCATAATGGAGAAACCCATCACCACCAACAAGGCCATGACTTTGAGCTCTAATTTCAGCCGCCTCGTCGGTTAGTTTTGGGGGAAAATGGTATTTTTGAGTTCCTTGTGCTACGGGAAGAATATTGATACCAAATTTAAGGCGTTTCCATTGCCGGAGAGGGGTGGCTGGTGAAATGTGGTTCACGGTACTCGGTGGAGAAGAAAGGAAGAATTGGCGAGTGGGGGGGAATGCAAAATCCACTATTTATAGGTTGGATCTTTCCTTATTCGCATATTGACTCCAAACCTTTAAGCCAACTTCCAATTAAATCCTCAAAAGTTATTTCATCTTCAATTTTAGTCCCAAACTTAGTTAGTGCCCTATTTTGGCCCCTTTGACCAAGAATTGTTCCCTGCAAACGCCCAAATTTTTTAAGGATTACTCAATCAAGTTTTATAAATTACAAATTGACCCTAAAACTTTCAAAATTCTTACAATCAAGTCTTTTATTTATATTTCTGAGCCCTAAAATTCGATCAACCCATATCTTGATTTTCTATATCCTTTGTTTGTAAAATACCGAATTTTAGGGGTGTTACAATGTTTGTTTTTTGTTGTATAATATTTTCTCCTTTTTAATAAAGTATATAATCATATTCATAGACTCTTTTTGAATTCTTTTTTACCTTCTCATTAAATAATCTTAAATTTTTTTTCGTGACATCATGTATATGAGATGTCTTTATATATTTTAAACTTTTAAATACTAAATTTAAAATCTTTAAATTTAATTTTACTTGATTATTTTCAAGGTAATATTTGATTTTACTCATTATTTGATTATTTTTAAAAATATTTTTATTTTTATATTGTTATTTTAATTTATATCTATAATTCAATAATTATATTAATATATTGTAGTTTTAAGGAATCAGTGCATAGTATGGGAATAATGCTATAATGTGTGTGTGTGTGAGAGAGAGAGAGAGAGAGAGAGAACAACATCACTCAATTTATTAACTCTTCTGACATATAAAGGTCAAGTGTGAATAAATTTTATATCAGTCACAATAATTAGGCATAATGACATAGAATAGAATTTGAAATTTGCACTCAATGTACTTAGAAATTGATTTAGATTTTTTATTTTAATTTATATTTCATTTTTTATTTTATTTTATAAATATATGATAAGTATATTAAATATTTTTATATAAAAATAATTAATTAAAATTTAAATATATTTCATATATATTAAATTAAAATAAAAAATGAAATATGAAATGTAAATAGAGAATCTAAAATGCTTTGGAACGCCGCCGTCGACAGCAAATTTGATCCACAACAATTACCTACATCTCTCCTCAGCCGTGCAAAATTTCTGGAGGAATTTGAGTCTCTTTAATTGTCTAACAACTAGGGGAAGAGAAACTCTTGTGGGTCCTACAACCTAATGTATTAATATTGTGGGCATGGGTCCAGTCTCATTTTCAAATCAATCATTCAATCCACTTTCCTCTATTTTCATAATGTGCTTATGCCAAAAATATAGACAGTCGTAAATAATTATGGGATAAAATTCTTTTGAATAGACTATATATAGATATCTAATTATAGAAATTAAATTTTCAGTAAAATTTTATTTAATCTCCTTGAACGAGTAAATGACACTTCACTTTCTAAATTTACTCGTTTTTGGCACAATAATTCTAAAAACCAACTTAAGATAATAATTTACCTTCCTAATTTAGATTCTTGCAGCATTTTGCCCCCTAAGTGAACTTCTAGGTAAATTACGTGAGTGGAAAATAAGCGTCTGACTTTAATATGCTTTGTCAAAGGCTATTCATATACTTTTATCTCTTCTCACGCAAAAAAGAAAAAGAAAAAAAGAAAAAAATAATTATGAAGAGTTATTTGATCTGTATGAATTAACCTTTCTGTTAGTCAGAAGCACACCTTTTATAATTTACCGCAAAATTAAATTCAGGTATATTTAAGCTAAATATATACACAAGTCTATGTATGTAGTTAATAGTTATTAGGGGTTTTTTAGGGTCCGATACTGGTACTTTTGACTTAGCATCATATTTATTTTTTAGTCATTTATATCAGTTTGATTTTATCTCTACATTTGAACCATGATGAAGTACAAAATCATGATTCTTATAAGGAACTATTTTCTTTTAAAATTAAATTATGAAAAATAAAATAAAAATCATTACCCTTCTAATACTCAATAACCAAATTTACCTTACTAATTTTAACAAATTAAAAATCTTTTTTTTCTAATATTAAACCCTAATTCAAAAAAAAAAAAAAAAAAAAAACCTTAGGAGACGAATTCAATTGGAAGAGAGTCAATCTCAATTGTTGTTGCTTCTACTCAATTAGAAAAAATATATTTCAAATCCTACGAAACTCTAAATCAACTTTATTCCTCCTCACTACCATCACCACCTCTCCTTCCCAACACCGCCCATCCTCTCCGCTCTCCCCTTCTCTTTTTATCTGTATCATCACCTTCCTCCTCCTCTTTTCTATCATATCTTCTTCCTCATTTCTTCGCCCGTCGCCTCCTCTCTCTCTCCCTTCGTTTCACTATCTCTCCTTTTTCCTTTCACTTTGCACTTTCTATCTCCCATTCTTGTCCATGTTGTTCTCTTTCTTCTATTGTTCAGTCCATCATCTTTTTCTGTCTATTGGCCTCCATCCAATTTTTTTTTCCATTAACACCCTTAAAATGAGAACATAAGTCATGACCAAAAAAAGCTAAAAAAAAGATGTATATATTTGAGAGGAAAAAATAGAAAAGAAACGAAACATAAAAAAGGAATTGGTAATTTACATATTTAAGGCGATGTGAGTATAATTAACCATGTATAGGGCTTAGTAGGTTGTAGGTGGAAAGAGATGGTAATATGAAGAAGAGAGAGAAGATATACCGGTTATTAGGAGAAAATATATATGTAGGTTATTGAAAAATATGTTTTGAGATGAAAATAAGTTGGAATGTTGGTAAAAATAATGATAAGTTGTTGTAAATTCATTTTGAAATAGTAAAAACAACAAAAAATAAAATAAAAACATAAACAAACACTCTCTTTGTTTTTATTTTTCAAATTAAAATATTTCATATTCTTCCGGCAAATCCAAATTTTATTTTTAAGAAATCTTCACTTCTATTATACATACATGTATATGATGAATATTTTTTTTTATTACACACGCAGACATTTGTTTAGAATTTGTTATTATTCGAATTCCCAACTTTCACATGGGAAGGTGTGAAAGCGATTTTATTAAATCAATTGAATGTCTCCAATATGTATATGTTGGAACTTATAGTTTTTATTATATCTTTATATATATACACACACAATCATTATATTTAACTAGTAATTTTAACACATTTTATACGTGTGCTATAATTTTTATAGTGTGGAGAAAAAAAATATCTTCTACATAATATTGTCATATTTTAATAATTTTAATACACCCATTGGATTTTTAGTATAAATCAAAATAGAAAATTAAAGCGAAGGAAAATAATTGAAAAGAGAAAAGGATAGAGCACTATTTTTTTATTACTTTTTATGATTTGGATGAGTAAGACTATAAGGACAAATTAGTAAAAGAACTAAATAAGGTTGAATGGACTAAATTAATTAATTAAATAAATAAAATCAAAAAACCTAAAAATCCTTAAGTCCACGAAGAAAGGTGACGAGAACCCTGATGGGTCTAAACTCATCAAGAAAAAATTATAAATATTAAATCAAAAAAAAAAACTCAGTAAAAGATATCATTTGAAAAGAATCGCAAACTAGCAAATATTTTTTCTGTACGCATTACTAATAAAATAAACTGATACATTGCTGTCTATCCGAAAGGACATGACTCCTTTCATACAGCATCATTTTAAGATAAATTTAATTTTGTTAATTTATTTGGAACCATCTCAATAATATCACGATACTTCATGTATAATTTAGTCATAGTCGTTGAAACAAACTTGATCACATGGTGGATTATTTATTATGCTGGTCGCTGGCTTGACTTGTGCTTCTAATCATATGGACCCCACCCTAAAATAAGAGGCGTGACCATACACACTATCTTTCTCGAAAATTCGGCCGAACTATAAATGATGTAAGGGTAAATATCGATCGATTTGGTAAATTAATTAATTAAATAAATTAATTAATTTATTAAAAATATATTAAAATTATTAATTATTTATCGCATCAAAATTTTCAGTTAATCGATAAAATTAATCAAAATTTTTTGATTTAGTTTGGATAATTTACTAATTGACCAATCTTTATTTGATTTTTTTTAATATTATTATTCAACAACATAATACTATAATTGAAATAAAAACTTAATTATTTCGGTTCAAGCAAAAACAAACAATCTAATTATTTTTAAAATTATAGTAAAAAACTTTCAATATTATAGAACAAGTAAAATGTATTAGTAAGTAGAACACCTAAAAATTATCATACTTTTACCCCTGTTTAACAAGCTTTTGGGGAGCTTTTGAATATCTTATAATCATGTTACAATAAGAAAAATCTAGAATTAAATGGACTCAATCCAAAAATTAAAACTTTATTCAACTGAAAATGTATTTACATAAGTAGTTTTCTATTAAATAATTCAACAAGAATACAATATAAACTTTATAAATCTGAAGTTACTCCTCATTATTTTTAGACATATGCTTCTTCCCATAGTTATATAATTTATAAAGAAAAAACTGAGCAACCTACATAATGGTTGATAATTTATAAAAATTCAGTTAAATTGGTTTTAACAGATTTTTTATGGAAAATTAATCGAACCGCACTATTAACCGAAAATTTCTAAAAAATTACTATTAACCGAACCGAAAATCACCTGGACAAAATGATTTGGTAAATTCGGTTTCAATTCCTGTTCGATTGATTAATCGGTTTTTTCGATTAATTGATAATTTTGCTCACCCTTAAAATAGTGAAGATGGTTTAAGGTAAATTAAAAGTAAATTAAATATATTTTATCTTTTATTTATCCTTTAATATATATTTCTCTTAATATCTTTTTCAAAACAATTAAAGAAAAATAAAAATAAACATTTTGATATTTGTCTAGAAGTGTAATCCATTTTCTTTGTCTCAGCCACCAGAAAAGCAGTAGTCCCTTCTCGTGGTGATGTTTTGCATGTGAAATAGTACACCTTTTTTCAGATGTGTGTAATCTTTTTTTCTGTCGACATTTTTTTGTTTTAAGGCTAATTTGTCGCATTAAAATTGTATTTTCAAGTAAAGTTAATATATTTATTTTTTTTTGAAAAAAAAAATCTATTTGACTATACTTATGATGGTGTTTGTTTGGTAAATAAAAGTTTTGCTGGCTTTAACTATCTTATGCTTTTGGATGCATGAATTACATCAAATAAATTAAGAGGGTGTTCGACTAAATCTATATATTTTATAAAATATTTTTAAAATTTATAAGATATTAAAATTTATTTTTAATTATAAAAAATAATGAAGATAAATTTACAAAATATTTGTACTGATAATAATATAAGATGTATAGGATTTTATATAAACAGTTATTTGCATACGCATTTAATACTTGTTAGAGTTCGAATTTCAAATCTCATATTTATACTATTATATATAACAAAGTCTTGTACTTATCTGATTGTGTAATTTTGATTTTAATTGTGCAATTTTGTTCAAATGTTAAATTCTTAAAATTTTGAGTTTTTTTTTAACTCAATTGAAAATTTTTTATTGGTTGTTAATGATTGTCTCTATCCAATATGATTATATTTTATCTTCAATTTTCTTTCTTCCAAAAATAAAAAATATTTAATAATATTTCATGATCTTTATTAAAGAGCTAAAAATTTGGGAAATGAATAATTATAAATTAATTGATATAGAAGATCTCAATTTATCAAAATCTTTAAAAATCTAATTACTTGTACAATAATATTTTTTAGATATTGAAAATATTTTTAGATAAAACTATATATATAAAATATAACAAATAATTTAATTTGAAGAATATTTCAAATATAAAAAGTTACTTCTTGCAATAACTATAAACTCTATATTTTATTTTTTATTATTAATTTAAATCATTTTAGGTTTTTAGCAATATAATAAAGAATTCATTTTCAATTATTTGAAAAAAGTTCTATTATATGGGACATATATAGTTGATATAATTGAAATTTTTTAAAAGTTTGATAAATGAGTGCTTACATAGAAAATAATGTCAATTTTTATATTTTTAATATATTTAAATAGATAATTTTACAATTATATCACCTATTTATTTTAATATTTTTGCTTATACTAATTCATAAAAAGATATTTTTACATGAATTGATAATGTCGTATCAAAAAAAGATTGACTAAAAGTAGGTATCCATTTAATTATTTGTACATATTTATATATTTATAAAAAAACTTCTCTATGAGAGAGTGATATTTTATTTTAAATTGAATATTAAAAATTTACTTATTATTTTATTGATGTACATAATATATATTATTTGACAATTCTAAAAATAATAAAATAACTAGATATGCATATTAATAAATATAAATAAATTTTACTTATCATAGTTATATAAAATATTAAGAGACATTTTAGTTTATAAAAATTGCATGTTACAAATTCTGTACTGAATTAGTTATCAAATAATAACCTAATGTAAGTTATTTTCATAGATACAGTATAAAGATGCTTACTTATTTACTCTAACAAAAAAAGAAAAAGAAAACTTAACATTTAAAATTCTCAACTATCATGAAAATTGTAATTGTAACTCTACATCATTGAGAAATCATTTTACATTTAAAAAAAAAATATTTGCTTACTTTAAATATCATATCAAAATATGTATGTATAAATATATATATCTAATTTAAAAGGCGTATTTAGTTAAATATTATGCTATACTATTATTTTCTTAATTCTTTCATTTATTTTTTTAAATTTTATCAATTTAATTTTTTTTGTTTAATTTATAAACTTAGAGTTAGCAATCTTCATATTCCACAACTTATTTAAGTTAAAATATCTTCAAACATAATATTAATAAATTAAAATGTTCATATTATTTTATTTAATTAGAAATAGATTTATTTGTTTAAATATTAAAAATAATTACAATTAATTTTAATCACATGAAGTAAAATAATAATTATTATAAAATAATTATTTTAATATTAAAATTCTTTTCGGTGCATCACACCGGGCACATGCTAATATATATTTATACTATTATATAAGCATAATGATGTAGGATCCACAATTACTCAATTTTGATTACAATTTTGGTCAATAGGCAAATCCCTAAAATTTTGAGTTTTTTAATTAAATTCAAAAAATTTCATTAATGGTTGGTTATTAAATGTGATATTATTTATTTCATTTTTAAAGATATTTATTCTTATTTATCTTTAACTAATATGGATGTATTATATTTCAAAAGAAAATTTTTCATTAGATAAATGATTTCTTTTTTGAGTTTTCAGTTGATAAATCGAAATTGATATTATCTCTTTTATATCATTGATGAGATAATATTACAGATGTTTAGATGTATTAAAACTATTCTATGCATATCTATACTATTATATATATAGCATAATGGTGTGGAACCCATAACTGTGCAATTTTGATCAAATTTTAAATTTTTAGAATTTTGAGTTTTTTAATTAAATTTAAAAATTGATTTTTAGTTATTAAATTTGATATTATTTCTTCCTTTTAAATATATCTATAATCATTTTCTTGATTAGAACAATATTTTTTATTTATCTCTAATCTCAAAAAATAATTGCATTTTATCTACAAAATATTTTCCATCTCTACTTTCAATATATAGAAAATTTCTTTATCATTTGAACTTTATAGTTTGATAAGTCTTTTATGATTTTTTCTTATCTTTAATAACTAATTTATATCTATATAAAGTCTTTCAAAAGTTATTTCATTAATATTCTCAGGTTCAAGCATCTTTTTCACTCTATTCTTTGTGTCCTCTTTATTTTCTAGTATTTTTTTTTCTTATACCTCTTTGTGTGCATCTTTAATTCATTATTCAAAGTGTTTATTGTTTATTTAATTTTATTGTTCGCATTTTTTATTTTGATTTTTTTTTTTTGGTTTATTTTAGGTATATTACATGATGGAAGAGATTTTTTGGATTTTATTGCTATAATTTTCTTTTCAACCCAAATAAAGTCTATCATTTAACTTTTATTACTATTAAATTTGTAAATTTCTATATCTTTTTTGTTTACTACTTAGTTTATGTTATCAATTCATTTATAATGAGATATATTAATTATGCTTAATATTTTTAATTTAACTTTATTTTTATTAGTTACATTTTTCTCCTTAATTATTGGCAAATTTTGTCATTTAATTTTTATTTTATTTAAATTATTATACATTTAGCATACTTTTATTCATTTTTAGAATCAAGTTATTAATTTGTTGTTAAATTTTGTAATTTATTTTCAATTCGCTTTTTTTCCCCCATATGAGTTTATAGTTTTATAGGATGAGATCTATTTTTTCATTTTAATATTTTTAAAATTTATTTCACTTTTTGAATATTTATAATTTTAGAAGTATGTCATTTAATTTAATTTTATATTCGTATATTTGTAATTTTGTATGTATAAATATGTATAATTCGAATTGTTTTTAGAAATTTTATATACTACATCAATGTATATTCTTAGATCATTTTTCATATATTTAAAAAAAAAATATGAGATGGTTATTTCAATAAAAAATACACCAATTAACTTTTTAAGTTTATATCTTTAGATATTATTTAGTCTATCAATATATATAATTTTATTTTTTTATTTTTTTAAAAATTTTGATTATTTGAATGGTTAACAACTTTTTTTTTATTTACTTTTTCTTTTTGCTATTTGTGAAATATAATATGAACATCCAATTACATTCATACAAAAAAATTGAGAATGAACATAATAATTTTTTTTTTTAATTTTAGTTTACATTCTAATTTCATCCTCATATCCTATCACTAATTCCTATTTAAAATTAATTTTGAGCTTATAATCACTTTATCAATTTACTATGATTTTAACTTTGCATTGCTAATATCTAACTTTTTTCTTCACTTAATTATTCGATAACTAAGCTATAAGTCAAATTAAGATGTTTCTATGAACTAATATACTAATATCGATCTTAACTTTGTAATTATTTTATATATTTATTTTAATTTTTTAATTTTTTTAATCTTTACTATCATAGTTTTCCCTTGACTTAATAGATTTTAATTTTAATCAAAAATTAAAATTAAATAAGAGTTTTCTAATCATTGGTAACTAATATATTATCTAATTCTATATATCTTAAGTTTTGATTTAATATATACTCACCCTCTTTTAAGTCTAAAATAATCTTCAAGTATTATAATTTTAATTTTTTTCAAACAACTTTCATGCCATCAATCTTGCATTCTATATCATTCTCATATGTTTTTATTTTATAATACAACTATCTGCTAGCTTTCGATTGCATTTTTTAAAATAAAATACATAATCATGTTCATAGATTTTTATTTTTTGGATGTTTTAAATTTGTTTAACTTCTCACTGGATAATTTTGAAATTTATTTTTTATGACATAATATATATGAGATGTCTTTATATGTTACAACCTTTTAAATACTAAATTTTAAAATTTAATTTTGCTATTTCTTGATATTTTTGTGATATTTTTATTTTTATATTATTATTTTGGTTATATTTATAATTCAATCATTATATTAATATATATAGTAATTTTAAAGAATTTGTGCATAGCATGGGGATACTACTAGTATATCTATACTATTATATATAGTACGATAGTATGAGACCCATAATTATGAAATTTTGATTCTAATTATGTAATTTTGGCCAAATGTCAAATTCTTAAAATTTTGAGCATTTTAATTAATTTAAAAAAAAATATTATTTGTTGATTATTATTTCTAACTGATATGATTGTATCTTATTTCTAATTTTTCATTCAAAATTTAAAATATATCTATCTATCTATCTATTTATACTATTATATATAGCAAAACGGTATGAGACTCATAATTATGCAATTTTGATCAAATTTTAAATTCTTTGTATTTTGTGTTTTTTAATTAAATTTAAAAATTGATTTTTAGTTATTAAATTTGATATTATTTATTCCTTTTAAAGAAATCTAATTTTTTGAAATCATTGTCTTAATTAGAATAATATTTTTTAGTTATGTCTAATATCAAAAAAATAATTACATTTCATCTACAAAATTTTTTCCATTTCTACTTTCAATATATGGAAGATTTCTTGATCATTTGAGTTCTATAATTTGACAAGTCTTTCGTGATTTTCTCTTATCTTTAATAATTAATTTATATCTATATTACTATATATAAAGTCTTTCAAAAGTCATCTCATTGATATTCTCATATTCTAGCATTTTTTTACTCTATTCATTGTGTTCTTTTTTTTTTATAGCATTTTTTTCCTTCTATCTCTCTGTGCATCTTTAGTTCATTATTCAAAGTGTTTATTGTTTATTTGATTTTATTATTCACCTTTTTGATTTTGTTTTCTTTTTTCTTTTTGGTTTATTTTAGGTATATTATATGATGGAAGAGATTTTTTAGATTTTAATGCTATAATTTTCTTTTCAATCTAAATAAAGTCTATTATTTAGTTTTTATCACTATTAAATTTGTAAATTTGTATATCTTTTTTGTTTACTACTTAGTTTATGTTATCAATTCATTTATTATGAGATTTATTAATTGCGCTTAATATCTTTAATTTAATTTAATTTTTATTAGTTACATTTTTCTCCTTAATTGTTGATAAAATTTGTCATTTAATTTTTTTATTTAAATTATTATACATTTAGCATCATTTTACTCATTTTTTTGAATCAAGTTATTAATTTATTGTTACATTTTGTAATTTATTTTTCAATTCAGTGTTTTTCATTTCTTTTTTGCTCATCTAAGTTTATATTTTTATAGGATGAGATCTATTTTTTGTTTTAATATTTTTAAAATTTATTTCACTTTTTGAATATTTATAATCTTAGAAGTATGCCATTTAATTTTATTTTATATTCATATATTTGTAATTATGTATGTATAAATATGTATAATTCTAACTCTTTTTAAAAATTTTATATACTACATCAATATATATTTTTAGATCAGTTTTGATATATTTAAAAAAATTATGAGATGGTTATTTTAATAGAAAATACACCTATTAACTTTTTAAGTTTAGAACTCTGACTTTATTTAGTCTATCAAAAAATATATATAATTTTATTTTTTTATTTTTTAAAATTCTGATTGTTTGAAAGGTTAACAACTTTTTTAGTTATTCAATTTTTTTTCTGCTATTTGTGAAATATAAATTGAAGATCCAATTAATTCATAAAAAAAAAAAAAGAGAATGAACACAATAATTTTTTTTCCATATTTTATTTTACATTCTAATTTCAACCTTATATCACTTTTTTTTTCTGCTATTTGCGAAATAAAATATGAAGATCCAATTAATTCATAAAAAAAAAAAAAAAAAAATTGAGAATGAACACAATAATTTTTTTTCCATATTTTATTTTACATTCTAATTTCAACCTCATATCCTATCACTATTTCCTATTTAAAATTAATTTTGATCTTATAATTACTTTATCAATTTACTATGACTTTGGCTTTGCATTACTAATATCAAACTTTTTTCTTCACTTAATTAATTATTCGATAACTAAGCTATGAGCCAAATTAAAAGGTTTCTATAAACTTATGTGCTAATATTAATCTTAACTTTGCAATTATTTTATATATTATTTTAAAATTTTAATTTATTTTTATCTTTACTATCATAATTTTGTCCTGACTTAATTGATTTTTAATAAAAAACTAAAATTAAATAAGAATTTTCTAATCCTTGACAACTAATATATTATGCAATACTTTATATTTTAAGTTTTAACTTAATATATACTCATTCTCTTTTAAGTTTAAAATAATCTTAAAGTATTATTAATTTAAATTTTTTCGAACAATTTCCAAGCCATCAAACTTGTGGTCTATATCATTCTCATATATTTTTATTTGTTAATGCAACTATCTGTCAGCTTTTGATCACATAATATTTTCTTTTTTTAATGAAATACATAGTCATATTTATAGATTTTTATTTTTGGATGTTTTGAATTTTGCTGAATAATTTTGAAATTTATTTTTTATGACATAACGGATATGGGGTGTCTTTATATGTAGCAAACTTTTAAATTCTAAATTTTAAAATTTTAAATTTAATTTTATTAATTACTTGATATTTTTGAAATATTTTTATTTTTATATTATTATTTTAGTTTTATTTATAATTCAATAATTATATTAATATATAGAAATTTTAAAGAATTCGTGCATAGTATGGGAATAATGCTAATATATATATATGAGAACAATGCCACTCGATTTATTAACTCTTCTAACATATAAAGGTCAAGTGTGAATAAATTTTATATCAATCACAATAATTAAGCATAATGACATTGAATAGAGTTTGAAATTTGCACCCAATGTACTTTGGAATCGGTTTAGATTTTCTATTTCAATTTATGTTTCATCTCCTATTTCATTTTATGAATATACAATAAGTGTATTAAATATTTCTATATAAAACTAATTGATTGAAATTCAAATGCATTTGACATATATAGATATATATTAAATTGAAATAAATGATGATGTAACACCTCTAAAATTTAGTATTTTAGAAAATCAAGATTTTTGGTTAATCTGATTTTAGGGCTCAGAATTAATATTAAAAGGACTTGATTGCAAAGATTTTGAAATTTTTAGGGTCAATATGTAATTTTTAGAAATTTGATTGTCCAACAATTGAAATTTTTTTTGGGTCAAAGTGGAATTATTCTTTATCAAAAGGGGACAAAATAAGGCATTAACTAAGTTTGGGACTGAAATTGAAGATGAAATAACCTTTGAGGACTTAAGTGATGGCTGGAATAAAGTTTTGGGAGTGAAAACATAATTTTCAGAAGTAGGCCTTTAAATAGTAGCTCAGCCGCTAATTTCTTCATTTTCTTCACTTAAGCCCATTGTCTTCCTCCTCCAGCCATCTCTTCTGGTGAGCGGTGAAACCCAACATATTATATACTATTTTGATCCTCTCAGCACAAGGAACTCAAAAATACCATTTCCCCCCAAAACCCACTAGTGAGGCGGCCGAAATTTGAGCTAAAAAATGCGACTACGGCGAAGCTTGGCGTGTTCGTTGTTCCGGCAACTTTTTACGATGAACAAGATACAGTTATGACGAGCTCAGCTCAAGGAGCATGCTAGTAGTTTTAGATTTCAAAATGGACCACCATGGACGGAGAAATTGGAAGAAAATTGAGCGATGGCGTTGGTTGCGGGATTTTGATTTTTCGGTCAATTGACCGTCCAAACGGCGGTGAAATCCAAAATTGTTTGAGGGGTTAGATTTGTGGAGCTGAGGAGCATCTTTTGGTAGTGTCGTTGGCCATCTCCGGAGGTGGTGCGGTAGTGGAGGAGAAGAGACAGAATCTTTGTCTCGTCGTAAGGGTTACATGCACGCAAGTTGATCGTGCATTTGGAGCTTCAATAACAAGATATTGGGTAAAAACGAGAAACCCGTGTTAAAGTTGTATGCATGTGTATGTATATGCCTCCAAATCTTATGACGTATTGTATAAACAAGAAATACGCATGATTTGATTTAAATATTGAGATATGCATAGAATTTCTAAGTCAATGTATCTGGATTTTTGTCATATCGGATAATAATCTTGATAATTAAGTTAATTAGGTAGAGAAAACCCTCATTTTACGAATTTGGAACCTAAATGGCGATAAATTGGGATTTTTAAAGGATATTGGACCATCGTTATTGATTTAGTATGTTGTGGCAAGATCAATTGGATGATTCAGAATCCAATTACATATTCCTTTAATGAGATCGGTGCTATTATCATATCTTTATCGAGGCTATCGATTTAGCTGATTAAGTAATGATTTAGGTCGTTGTTTGTGTAATTGTGAGTATATGGTCAAATGAAGATTTTGATTGTAAAATATTATTTTAGTTAGGTGACGACGATTTGGGACCCACAGATCATTAGACTGTTGACGATGATTGTAGTTTTCTGAGACTAAGGAGGTGAGGGTCTGCCAATTTGGCCTTGAATATATCTATTTGTTCTTGTGGAAGAACACATGTGAGGGTTAAATGTGTTTGTACTGTACCTACTTGCGTTTATTGGAATCTATATTTGATTGAGTTCTTGATTATTATCTGTTATCTGATTTGAACACCTCAGTAGAGTCTGCCAACCTGGCACTCATTTCAATTATTTATTATTGGGATAGACCCCTGTGTGGATTTTCTATTTCTGAATCGTGCTTAGTTATGTTTGAAATCTGAAATCTGAAATGTGTTTGAATTTTGATTGTTATTTGTTATTTGATTTAAACATCCTTGTGAGGGTTATCTTTGATATCAATTTTGTTTCTGTCTGTTATGGTGCCCAGAACTCCTATCCATTATTTGTACCGTTCTGTTATCTGTCCCATTTGTTATATTATCTGTTGCCTTGTTGGCGTTTTTGTACTGTTCTAAACTGTCTATACTGTTATCGATCTGTTATCTGAATGTATGTTATTTGTACAAATCTATTATATGACTGTTTGTTATCTGTCCATACGTTGGTATTGATTTGTTCTGTCATTAATCAGTTATGTACCAAGTTGTAACACCTGAGTAAGTTATGTACCAAGCTGGAATGCCTGGGTAAGTTATGTACCAAGCTATGCTTGGGTAAGTTTTTTACTAGGTTGTCAGGTTTGAGTAAGTTAAGCACTAGGTTGTCACACTTGGATAAGTTCAGTTCGTTTTATGTAAGATTAAGTTCGGTACCAAGCTGCCATACTTGGAAAAGTTTAGTCTGATTGGAAAATACGTTTTGACCTGATTTTTTTTATTTGAATGATTTCTAAAATGTCCTAAACTGTCTGTCGTTATTCTGATATATTTTTGCCTGACTATTGAATTATAATCTATTGAGTTGACTCTTCCTCAATAGATTCTTTTTACGCTTACAATTATCCCTCATTAAGTCCTTTGGAAACCCCCCCTCCCCCCCAAATTTATTTTGATTCTCTCAGACAAGGACTAAGGGAAGGATTTGGACTTCAGGATGGTTATGAGTATATTTTGTAATAGATTAGGTCTTGAATGCATACATGGCATCATTTGACAGCTAAGTATGGACTCGAGATGTCGTGATATGTCATGTTGATATGGATGACTTATGAAATGTAAATATTTTGTTACATTAGAACATGAATCATGGCATTTACTTAATGGTTATCGAGTTTGTTAAGTTTGAATTTCGCTGCTTCTGATAAGTTGACTTCGAGATTTTTGTGGTAGGTACCATAGTATTATGTGTTATATGTTATAGGTTTTTTAAGTTGGAATCCTCTGCTATTTCTGATGAGCTAGAAATATTTGATTATGGGCCTATTGAATTGTATTTTGAGTTTAAAATTATTGATTGAAATGTTTTGATATTTCAACTTTGAATTATCCCAAGTGGAGTATTACAGATAAAATACAAAATGTAATGGAAAATCTAAAATGCTCTGAAATGCCGCCGTCGACTGCAAATTTGATCCATGCAAATTTGATCCACAACAATTACCTACTTCTCTTCTCAACCATCCAGAATTTCTGGATGAATTTGAATCTCTTTAATTGGTTAACAGCTAGGGGACGAGAAACTCTTGTGGGTCCTAAAACCTAATGTATTAATATTGTGGGCATGGGTCTAGTCTCATTTTCAAATAAATCATTTAATCCACTTTCCTCTATTTTCATAATGTGCTTATGCCAAAAATATAGACACGTCATAAATAATTATGGGATAAAATTCTTTCAAATAGACTATATATAGATATCGAATTATAAAAAATTAATTTTCAGTAAAATTTTATTTAAATTTCTTGAACGAGTAAATGACAATTCACTTTCTAAATTTACGCGTTTTTGGCACAATAGTTCTAAAAAAACACCTAAGATAATAATTTACCTTCTTAATTTAGGGTCTTGGAACATTTTGCCCCCTAAGTGAATTTCTAGGTAAATTATGTGATTGGAAAACAAGCATCTGACTTTAATGTGCTTTGTCAAAGGCTATTCATACATTTTTATCTCTTCTCACACAAAAAAGGAACAAAATGGGAAAATAATAAGAGTTATTTGATATATATGAATTAACCTTTCTGATCATCAGAAGCACACCTTTTATAATTTACCTCAAAATTAAATTCAGGTAGATTTAAGCTAAAAATATACGCAAGTCTATGTATGTAGTTAATAGTTATTAGGGGTTTCCTAGGGTTCGATACCCGCGCTTGACTTATCATTATGTATCTACTTTTTAGCAGTCTATACCAGTTTAATTTTATCTTCACATTTGAACTATGATGAAGTAAAGAACCATGGTTCTTATAAGGAACCATCTTCTTTCAAAATTAAATTATAAAAAATAAAATAAAAATCATTATCCTTCTAATACTCAATGACTAAATTAATCTTATTAATTTCAACAAATTAAAAACCCTCTTTTCCTAATAGTAAATCCTAATTCAATTAGAAGAAAATAAGAGACAATAAACCTTAAGAGACAAATTCAAGAAAAAAATTTAGAGAAAACTCGTTGTAACAATTCATCCCCAAAACCAGAAGAATATGGTTGTTTATAGGAACCATGAAAGAATCATGGTTTTTCATTTTATAATGGTTCAAATGTGAGAATCAAATCAAACTAATATGAACGGTTAAAAAATTGGGTATATGATGATAAGTCAGAATCATGGGATAAGACCTTGGAAAATCCCAAGTCTCTAATGCATCATCTTATGGATTAAGAAAGGAGAAAAATGAAATATGGTAGTAGACTAAGGAAAGGGCCTAGGAACTATTGCCACCACCAATCCTATGAACAATAATATCACTTGCTTATCTTAAATGTTAATTATATTTGTCTCTTAAATAGTTAACTTACCAACTCTTCTTCTCTATCTTTTATAATAGCAAAAACTCCCCTAAGTTTGGTCCATTAGAAAACCTAAATGGAAGTTAAATATTGATCATTTTCCCCTCAACATAAAAAATAAAAAAATTAATTAAATTATCAATTTGTTAAATAACAATTGTACATCTAAATGTGTTGGTAATATTTATATATTCATGGAGTTTATTTGTAATGCATTTATAGTTGATGGGGTAACTTTACGATGTATCTGTAGTTATGGCATTTCTTAAATTTAAATTCATTATCGCCCTCCACAAAAAGTGTCTAGATCTAGGAATTAAACTGTTATGGGGTGTTTGTAATAGCTTTCACCTCTAAAGAAGCAAAGAATTATAAAAAGTTTAGAGAAAGATAAGAATATTTCAAAATAATACTTAGGAAATCCAGAAATTAGGTGCGGGTTGTTATTAACTTTTAACTTTTTTTCTACTAAATGTTAGATAAAGGAAAGCAGAAACACCACTTTCAAACACCCTAAAATTACTAAAATCAATTAAAAGTTGAAAAACTACTTTTTAAAGTTGCCGCAAGCACTCCCTTAGAATAGAGCCAATCTCAATTGTTGCGTCTACTCAATTAGAAAAAATATATTTCTGATATGGGATGGCCCAAGTGCTTAGATCCAAACCAGCAAGGCCTGATATGGGATGACTCAAATGCTCGAGCCCAATCCAGCAATGCTCAGTTTGGGGCTCAGGGACTATATGTCTCATCGACTTCACTTGATCAGATCTGCCCAGGCCCAGTCTAGCGCCCAAGGGCCCACAGAATCCCTCGACCTAAGTCGATCTGGTCGAGGTCGACCTTGAGGTCGAGAACAATACAGTATTCTGCCACCGCATTAAATGTACTGACGGGCGCCACACCTCCGCATTAATGGCGCATGCCGTCCCTCTCACCGTCTGACACAGCAGGCGCCGCTACAGTGTACTGTCTTGTCCTAGAATCCTAGAAGGACAGTCAGCTGAAAATATTCAAACAGGAAAAATGACCAATTACCCCTAGCATAAGGCTAAGGGCCCTTGGATGCACCGAGGGGCTTCCCAGACATTTCTCAGAAGGGAGGAGGATATAAATACTCTCAACCTAACATTCTAAAGGTACGCACTCATATACACTAAAAAAGCCCTCACTTCGCGGCTCGATTTCTGTGGTTGATTTATACTGACTTGAGTGTTGGAGGGCCTAAGCCGAGGGCCACTCGGCTAGCCTAACGTTTGCTGTGATTGCAGGATTCTTCCCTAATCAAGCGAGAATACAAACTCCTCAAGACAAGTTCTACCTCTATCCGAACCCGGATTCTTATCCAACGGATTGAACCCTCATCATTTGGCGCCGTCTGCGGGAAATTTGAATCCTCTATCGAAAATGGTGAATACTAGGTGAGCCCCATCTAGAAGAGAAGAGAACAGGAGGTCCAACTCTCCTCCCCTCCGACAGGACCCAGAACCGAATGCACAAGGACCTAGCGCTCAGCTTGAGCCTGTGGTCACACTCACGATGCCACAGCTGATGCAGCTCATCAGTGAGTAGATATCTACACAGATTTCAGCCCAACTCTCCACCGCATTAAACATACATGCCATGCAAATGGAGTCGACAGTTAGCGCCACGCCTCAGCCTCCGGATCCGGAGAGGGCGCTGTTGGAAGAACGCTCCCAGCGGCCAGAATCGCTAACACACCAATCCAGGAGAGATTTTAGCCCGGGCCACTTTCCTAGCGAAGTAGCCCGCCCCTCACCAAGAGCGGAAGTAGTAGACTCTGTTGACCACGACGTTTGGCCCCTTTGAGCCCCACAGCGCGATAGGGTCGAACGTTCCAGACCCAGGCCAGGCAAACACATATCCCAAGCAGATCAGGAAGAGTGGGAGGAGGTATCCCACCAGGTGCAACAGCTAAACAAGCGCCTGGAGGAAATCTCAAAAAGGAACTCAGACAGGGTTGCTTAGTCAGACGGGCTGCAAAAGTTCAGAAGGGAGCGAGATTCGCTGTTCGTTCAGGAGAACATTGACGAGCGCATTGCCATTGATGCAAAGATCCCGACTGGACTTCGAGATATGACAGCTCCTCAGACCCGAATGAGCATCTACTGCAGTTTGAGCACATGATGTAGTTGCATGGGCACAACGATTATATCCATGCAAAGATGTTGGTGACTACATTTCAAGGAGTGGCTTTGGATTGGTTTGTGAAGCTAGAATCGGAATCTATCTTCTCCTACGACCAATTGTGCGATAAGTTTTTGCATCAGTTTGCCAGCAGAAGGAAGGCGAAACTCCCACACACCCACCTGCATACTGTGAAGCAAGCTAAAGAAGAATCCCTTTGGGATTTTTTCACCAGATTCAACACGGAGGTGTTCAAAATCGATAGCCCGAGGATAGAGTTTTTGATCGATGTACTGTTCTTGGGCTTGAGGTACAAGGAGTGCGCCAATGCTTTGGTGCGCGCGCAGCCCAGAATGATGGAGGAGCTCCTCGACCTCGCAGAGAGGTACATGACCCAGGAGGAGATGAACAGGATGAAGTACGGCAGCATGGAGGCCGACAAGAAGAAGGGCAAGGAGAAAGATGACAAACAGAACAAGGAGGGACGCCGCTCCCCGATCAAGCGCTTCCATGAATATACCCTACTGAACATGCTGAGGAAGGAAGTGTTGTTCGCCATCCAACATGAAAACCTGCTCAAGAAGCCTAAAAAAATCACAAAAACCGAGGCCATGAAGAAGTAAAAAAAGTACTGCTATTTCACAAGCAGAAAGGGCACGACACTGAGGAGTGCTTTAACCTGAAAGACGAAATCGAGAGGTTGATCAGACAAGGCCACTTGAGGAAATTCGTCGAGGAGTAGGCCCAAAGAGTGGAGGGTATGGCCGACCGGACTCCCTGAAGAGAAAGGTCGGTCAGCTTGAGGAGAGAGGACAAAGGAAAGCGACCGACCCATGAACCCCACCCACCCATCAAGGGTGTCATTGACATGATTGCAGGGGGACCCACGGGAGGAGATTCCCAAAACGTGAGAAAACAAACGCAAAGGCAACTCGACTCGTCCAGGCCATCCAAGGTCGAGATAGTTTTTCAGCTGTCAACCAGTTCTGAACCAATTTCTTTCATCGATGCAGACTTGGACCACATGGAAAATAGAAGAACTGACCGTAAGATAGATTGCCCGATGGTGGTCGCCCTAGAAATTGCTAGTTTTGAGGTTAGGAAGGTGCTGGTCGACAATGGAAGTTCGGTGAATATTATATTCCTGTCGATTTTGAACAGAATGAAATTGGGACAGTTGAAATTTGATCCGATCAGAACACCCTTGGTTGGATTTGGTGGGTCTGAGATTATCCCATTAGGATCCATCAATCTTTCCACCATGTTCGGGCAGGGATAGCACAACCGAACACTGATGATCAGTTACCTGGTGGTCGATGCCCCCTTCGCATACAATGTTATCATAGGTCGACCAACCCTCAATGATTTCAGAGCCATTGTATCCACCTATCATATGAAGATAAAGTTCCCGACCCCAGCCGGAGTGGGTGAGCTTTTATGTAACCTCGAGGACGCTTGGCGGTGTTACACAATTTCTGTCAATTCAACCAACCAGAAGAAACGACCTGAATTGAAGCCCTCGGGGGACGCCCCTTGTAGCGAAACCCGATGAGGGAACTTCGTCGAAGAAGAGGAAGTTGGAGGACACCAGGGTTGAGCTCGTTGGTGAATTCAAAACAATTGAGCTCAAGCCTGGGAATCCAGACAAAACCACCAGAATTGGGAGCGAGCTGGGAGATCGATTAGAATGCCTTATGGTCGATTTCCTCCGGCGCAATGTTAATGTCTTTGCATGGAAGGCTGCCGATCTCCAAGGCATTGACCCCAACATCATTGTACACTGACTTAACATGGATCTAGCCCACAAGCTAGTGCGACAGAAGAAAAGAACCTTCAATGCTGAGCGAACCCAGATCATCGAGGAGGAGATTGGTAAGCTTCTGGAAGCAGGATACATTGTAGAAATCCAATATCCCTTTTGGCTTTGTAACGTTGTACTTGTCCCCAAGAATGAGGGAAAATGGAGAATGTGTAATGACTTTACTGATTTGAATAAAGCTTGCCCTAAGAATCCTTACCCCTTGCCTCGTATAGATTTACTAGTTGATTCTACTGCTGGTTGTGAGTTGCTTAGCATGATGGATGCATTCCAAGGGTATTACCAAATATTTATGGCACCCAAAGACAGGGACAAAACAACGTTTGTCGTCCCTAACGGAGTATATTGCTTCCTAGTTATGCCATTCGGACTTAAAAATGCAAGAGCAACATACCAGAGACTAGTCAATTTCATGTTCAAAAATGAGATTGGGAAATCGATGGAGGTCTATGTGGATGATATGATCGTAAAAAAAGAAAAGGCTGAGGACCATATAGTCGACCTCAACCACATTTTTTCCATTATGAGGGCTTTCGGTATGAAGTTCAATCCCAGCAAGTGCACATTCGGGGTTCGAGACGGAAAGTTCCTGGGCTATATGGTTAGCCAGAGAGGGATCGAGGCCAACCCGCAGAAGATCCAAGCAATTCTGGACATCAGCCCACCTCGCACAGTTCGTGAACTCCAGCGCCTGGTCGGCAGAGTTGTTGCCTTGGGCAGATTTATAGCCCGACTAGCGGACAAGAGCCTACCTTTCTTCAAAATCCTGAGAAACACAAAGAAATCCAGATTCAAGTGGGATCAGCAGTGTGATGAAGACTTGCTCGAGCTCAAGCAATACCTCTCTTCACCACCTATGCTCGCCAAGCCCGAGCTCGGATAAGTACTACAGCTATACTTGGCGGTCTCATCGGCCTCCATCAGTTCAGTGTTGACGTCGACAAGAGCAGAAACCCCCGTCCAGTATACTATTACAGCAAGGCTCTCCAGGGGCCCAAGCATAATTATTTGGAGATTAAGAAGTTTGCTCTGGCCCTAGTCACATTGGCCAGGAAGCTGCTGCCATATTTTCAATCTCACTCAATTTTGGTGTTGACGAATCAGCCGCTAAAACAGATGTTGTCCAAGCCAGACACTTCAGGTCGGCTCACAAAATGGGCCATTGAGCTCGGGGAATTTGACATCACATTTCAGCCGTGGACCACCATCAAAGCACAGGTACTGGCCGACTTCATCGTTGAGAGGCTCGACCTGTCATCGTAGAATGTTGAGGCCACGTCCTTATGGACTTTGCACGTCGATGGCTCTGTAACCTCGTCCGGAGGTGGAATAGGGATTTCCCTCCGATCCCCATGTGCCGAGGAGTACAACTTCGCAATAAAACTTGATTTCCCGGTGACCAATAATGAAGCGGAATATGAGGCTCTCATTGCAGGAATGCATATGGCCGCAACCCGTGCTGTCGAGCAGATTGCTGCATTCACTGATTCTCAACTGGTGGCAGAACAGGTGGAAGGCAACTTCGAGGCGAAAGAACAAAAAATGGCACAATATTTGGCAGAAGTGCACCAATTGAGACAAATGTTCAGACTCTTTTCGCTGAGCCAAGTCCCTCGGTCAGAAAATGAACAAGCAGAAGTGCTCTCGAAGCTCGCCAGCTCGACGAAAGGTACCAAGAAAATAATAATAACATTTTTGGTGGCGGACAAGCCCTGTGTCACTGCCACCAATCAGGGCCTTGTTGGGTGTCTTGAAAGAGCAGGCCTCTCTTGGCAGGACCCAATCAAACTTTATCTAAGTCAGGCCACTTTACCCGACGACAACAATGAAGCCCGTAGACTCAAGGGAGTAGCAGCCAAGTATGCGCTAGATGAGCATGGCCAATTGTATCGGAGGTCGATAGTCGGACCGCCACTCAGATATCTGGAACTCGACCAAGCAAAAGAAGTGCTGCAGGATATACATACTGGCATCTGCGGCAACCATTCGGGCGGTCGATCCCTAGCTCATAAGGTCATTCGCTACGGATATTTCTAGCCGACGCTGTTGAAAGATTCCGTCGATTTTGCAAAAAAGTGCTCATCATGCCAAATCCATTCGAACATTCAGCACCAGCCGACCGCACCGATGATCAACATTAATATCACTTGGCCATTCAACCAGTAGGGAATCGACATTATCAGGTCGCTCCCCAAGACTTCAGGCCAGCGTAAATTCATTATAGTAGCCATCGAATACTTCACTAAATGGGTGGAGGTTGAAGCCGTCCCGAAGATTACAGATGCGGCCATTAAAAGCTTCATCTGGAAGAACATAGTATGTCGATTCGGATTGCCTAAGGTCTTAATCTCTGATAATGGCACCTAATTTCAAAGTAAAAACACTAGGAAATGGTGCGAGACCTTGGGAATTACCCAACACTTCACGTCGGTGGGAAATCCGCAGGCTAATGGACAGACCGAGGTCACTAACAAAACTATCCTCGACCACATCAGGAGTCGAATAGCGGGGATCGGGGCTAGTTAGGCAGATGACCTCCCTGGTGTGTTTTGGGCTTACAGAACGACGCCTCGAATAGCCACAGGCCACAGCCCGTACAACCTAGTCTATGGATCAGAGGTAGTAATCCCATCAGAGCTAATTCAACACATCGCAAAGGTGATCCACTACAATCCAATAGCGAACACCTCGGAGAGGACACTAGATCTAATCACTGTCGATGAGCAACGCCATGAAGCTTACAACATAATGCAGCGATATCGCTCAAAGATGGCAGACCGCTATAACAAGACAGTACGACCACGGAGCTTCAAGGTGGGCGACCTCGTTCTCAAGAAAGTGGAAGTGTCTAAACCTGTCGGAAAACTCAACCCAAAATGGGATGGACCGTACTCAGTGATCAAGGTGTCAAAAAATAATGCCTACCGACTAGCCGATGCATCAGGCCGTGAGTTGCCGCGACCTTGGAATCCAGTAAACTTGAAGAAATTCTTTGTATAACTGGTCATCGACGACCCTTGTATCTCCCAAAGAATGAAATTACGACATGTCCAAATCGTGCGAAATATAGCGAATCTTTCTCAAACAAGTCGACCCCATAGTCGACAAAAGGCTTCACGCGGTCAAGTCGAGGCCTTCGTGTCGAGACCACACAGTCAACCCCGTAGTCGAAAAAAGGCTCCACACCGTCAAGTCGAGGCCTTTGCGCCTAGACCACACAGTCAACCCCGTAGTCGATAAAAGGCTTCACGTCGTCAAGTCGAGGCCTACGCGCTAAGACCACACAGTCGACCCCGCAGTCGACAAAAGGCTCTACACCACCAAGTCGAGGCCTCCGCGCCGAGACCACATAGTCGACCCCGCAGTCGAAACCAACTTGCCGACCTTGCAGTTGGCAAACAGCCTATACGGCACGAAGTCGAACCCTGTGGGCTGACGTAATTAAAATTGTTAACTACAAATTGCAACGATGATCAACCTATTCAACAATCGCGAAAGTTATTCCAAACTTGAACATTAACTATTATGCTACTCGATTAATTACAACTTGCTCTACAAGAGCTGAAAATCAAGTCGAGAAAGCACAACATTCATCCGACGTGAGACTTGAATGGGAATTACTTGCCACGTTCGTGGGCATCCATTTGGAAATTCCGACAAGCAGAACAACAATTTAATATTTCGCAAGACTCATACGTTTCATCAATCCAAACAAAATTGCAATCAAAACAATCCACAACAAAAGCAAAGGCAGTTATGATTGAAGTTGCAGTTGAGAAAAAGCCGAATAATCATCTAACATTCCAAACAAAAAGCCTCATTGAGGCAACAATTCAACAATTCAACAAAAAGTGTTAAAGGCCTCGTCAAGGCATATACATCAAAACAAGCAGGAGAACCAGGCCTAGCTGGAGCTGCTGGTCTCCTTGATGTAGGGGCGGGGGCAAGAGCAGATGCACCAGCTGCCGCAGTAGATAGTCGGGGCTCAGACGGGGCCATTGTCATGGGTATAGCGGCAGTCACGGGCCGGGAAGGGCCAGCTGCATCTTGTAAGAACAGCCGCTCAAAGACCGGGAAAAAGGAGGCCACATCAGCTCTCTCCTCTAATACATCATAGGCGAGGTCGCTAGCAAACTCAAACTCCTGGGCCACAGCCTTCAGTCTTCTGTCAATTTCAGCCCGTTTTCTCTCTTCGGGCATCAGTTCGACCTCCGGCATAGCTTCTATGACGGGCTCCACCGCATCGACCTCTTCCTCTGGATATGGACGCAGTTGCTCGTCGAGAGCATGGCTCATTCTGGACGGTCCTCAGCCCGAAGCGTATACCCCAAAAACTGCATTTGCTGGATCGCTTTTTGAAAAGCATTCCGAGCGTCATCCAGAGCGAGCACAACGCTCGCATCTTGGAAAGGTGGACTCACCACGAACTGCTGCACAGCTTCCCAGTGCACTTCCGACAATATTCGGGCAAACTCAGCCCTGGCCTCGGCTAGACGTTCATTCCGACCAGCAGCTTGACCAGACTCATAGGCAACTTGCACGTCCAGCTGCAGCTTCTCAACTTCTCGTCCATTTTGGTCCTCTCTTTGACGGTAAGGAGGACCTACTCATCTTTCTCCTCGAGCTCCTTGGCTTGCTGATTGACTCACTTCTCCAGCTCGTCAACCTGCATTTGAGAAGACTCCAGCTGAGCCTTCAAAGTCTCAGCATCACCGCCAGCCTCCAACTGCTCTCGATCAGCAAAAGCCAGCTCAGAGCGGTGGTAGAAATGGTAGCCCATCTGCCCGACCTTACACATAAGGATAATTACTTCTTGATCGAGAAAAGAGCAAATAGGCAGGAATAAAAAATATATGAAACCTTACCATGTTGGCGTGGTAGGCAAACTCACAAAGGGCTGCGGCTTGACTCATCCCCATAAATCTTTTCTAGTCAGCCAGAAACTGACCCGCCATCAGTACCTTCAGAGGATCCATCCCGGTGGGCCCTACTGTATGCATGCTCGAGGAATTGTGCACAATAGGGCTGGGCTCGGGCCCAAACCGTGGAGAGGGGAACTTCGACAAGGTGAACAACACATCTTCCCCTCGATCTCTGAAGAGATCGTTCCCGGTCATTGGCCTCGACCCTGCTGCCTTCCCTTTGCCCTTTCCGACAGCAACTTTCTTAGGCAGAGGACCGCCCTGCTCGACCATCGCTCTTTTGCCCTGGCCTGCAGGGCTCTCGCTCGTGGCTGCTGTAGCTCGACCGGGCAAAGGGGTCAGCGAAGGTGTTGGGAGTGTAGCAACTCGACGTGGCTCTTCGGGGCCAGAGGGCTCTCGACGAGCAGCGGCGCCTTGCCGGCGCTGCTGGTTTCTTTCCACTTGGGCCAGTGCCTCAGCTCTCGATCTGTTCATGATTTCTTCACAATCTACCAAACATCAAAATTAACAGAGATCAAAAGCAAGGAACCACACACACCATCAAAGATAAACAAATACCAAAACACACTTCATCTACCTATTTGATAATCCACAAGGAAATCTATCGGGACCGGTGACAGCCCAGCCAACATAAAGTGCCTCTCCTTGATGAAGACAGAGGCCTCCATGGGGCCGAACTCAACCAGGTCCCACACAAACGTGTTCGGCCAAGTCGGGGTGCGATTCCCCGACATCTCGACATGCCCCTCAACCAGCCCCGAGGAATATTAAAACCCCCCTTCACTCGAACAAAGAGGTAGCATTTTTTCCACTCCTGACCATACGAAGAAGAGGGGGCTACCAAAAATTTTCAACGAGGTCAAGCAGTGAGGTAATAAAACCCCAACTCGTCGGCACTACTTGACTTGCGGGACATGTGAAGATGAAATAAGTTGAAATTTTTTTCAAAACTAGCGGGTTGGTTGAACAGACGCATCAAAACTATAAAACTACAAAGGGTGGAAAAATAGTTGGGCAGAAGTTGTGTTATACACACTTGAAGACCCCTAAGCAGACCTATCATGCTATCACTTAGAGGGAACCTAAGCCTACATCCTCGAACACAGTTATGCAACCCGCAGGAGCGTGATGCATTCGACCAGGTGGACCAGGAGTTAAAAGCTGGTATTCATGAGGAATATGGTATAACTCTCTGAGACGGTTCAAGTCCCTAGGGTTCATGGTAGATATTATTTCACTATAATGATTGGGAGTAAACAATCGACCTCACGATGGGGGTATCTAGCTTGGCCCAGCTTCTTCCTCCCGCGGTCGCTGCTCGAGCTACTGGAACTAGGATCGCCATGCGATGACTCACTAGATGACGTAGGCGAATTCCTACCCCTTTCCGACTGGGTGGCCTTACTGTCCCCCCCTAACTACCCTCAGAACTATATAGCCCCAACATGATTCTCAATCAAAAGCAGACGACAGGAAGTAAAAACAGCGGAACACTTACTGAATGCAAAAGTTAAACGCAGGAAGTCTAGGAAACGAATCTGAAGGTTAGACGCAGGAAGTCTTGGCAGCGAAGAGTTTTCTACAAGCACTCGCCTAGATTCTAAAGCAGTAAAAGTAAAAATGGCTAGAGTTACAGTGGGTATTTATAGGGAGAGGAGCGTGGCAAACCGAACATCTGCAATAATGCTTGTAACCGCCATGCCGCCCCACGCGCGCCACGATGTAATCGTACAATAAATATGCAAAACCCTGGTCGATTTTCAAAAACCCTGGTCGACTATCGTTAATACCGATTTTGCTATTTCCCAATGCTTCTCCTCGATTCCTCGTTCAGCCTTGCGAAGTGGGGGGACTTATGATATGGGATGGCCCAAGTGCTTAGATCCAAACCAGCAAGGCCCGGTATGGGATGGCCCAAATGCTCGAGCCCAATCCAGCAATGCTCAGTTTGGGGCTCAGGGCCCATATGTCTCATCGACTTCACTCGACCAAATCTGCTCAAGCCCAGTCTAGCGCCCAAGGGCCCACGGAATCCCTCGACCTAAGTCGACCTGGTCGAGGTCGAGAACAATACAGTACTTTGCTACCGCATTAAATGTACTGACGAACGCCACGCCTCTAAATTAATGGCGCATGCTATCCCCCTCACCGTCTGACACAGCAGGCGCCGCTACAGTGTACTGTTCTATCCTAGAATCCTGGAAGGATAGTCAGCTGGAAATATTCAAATAAGGGAAATTACTAATTACCCCTGGCACAAGGCTAAGGGCCCCTAGATGCACCGAGGGGCTTCCCAGACATTTCTTAGAAGGGAGGAAGATATAAATACCCTCAACCTAACCTTCTAAAGGTACGCACTCATATACACTAAAAAAGCCCTCACTCCGCGGCTCGATTTCTATGGTCGATTTATACTGACTTGAGCGTCGGAGGGCCTAAACCGAGGGCCACTCGATTAGCCTAACGTTTACTATGATTGTAGGATTCTTCCCTAATCAAGCGAGAATACAAACTCCTCAAAACGAGTTCTACCCCTATCCGAACCTGGATTCTTATCCAACGGATCGAACCCTCATCAATTTCCATTCTTACGAAACTCTAAATCAACTTTACTCCTCCTCACTACCATCAACACCTCTTTCTTCTCTTTTCCTTCCCAAAACCGCCCATCCCCTCCACTCTCCCCTTCTCTTTTTATCTATATCATCACCTTCCTCCCCATCTTTTCTACCGTATCTTCTTCCTCATTTCTTAGCCCGTCGTCTCCTCTCTCTCCCCCTTTGTTTCACTATCTCTCCTTTTTCCTTTCACTTTGCACTTTCTATCTCCCATTCTTGTCTATGTTGTTCTCTTCCCTATATTGTTCAGTCCATCATCTTTTTCTCTCTATTGGCCTCCATCCAATTTTTTTTTCCGTTAACATCCTTGAAATGAGAACATAAGTCATGACCAAAAAAAGCAAATATATATATATATATATATATATTTGAGAGGAAAAAATAGAAAAGAAACGAAACGTAAAAAGGGAATTGGTAATTTACATATTTAAGGCGATGTGAGTTTAATTAACCATATCTCAGCATGCTAAAAATTATTCAATTCTCTCTCTAGTACTTTAAACTTTTAACCGGAGTAGTCGTTCAGTACTATCACAACTAACCATTCCATTTCCATGGCTTTTCATCTTGGTTAATGGATATAAAGGACCATTGTAAATAGACTCTAATGCAATTTTGAATTACATAATCTATTTTTCACACAAACCATTAGTTCTTGACTATTAGGTGGGATCTAAAGCCATGAGATCGAGCAAGATTCTCTTCCCATTTCCTATATATCTACCTAAATATTTTCTAATATGATAATTCACAACTAGATTCCAAGGAATTAGCAAAACAAACTATGTCAAAATCACATGACAAATAACTTTAAGTTGCATTTGGATTGAATGACTTGGGGCTAGGCTTGAGCTATTTCCCCCCATTTTTGTGGTGGATATCAAATCCACATAATATTGAAGTCATTTGAAATTCTAAGGGCCCGTTTGGTTTCATTTTCAAAGCAAATGAAACACATCACTTTTTACATATTTTCATACAACATCAGTTTCATTTCTATTTTCAAAACATATTCTCCAATAATTTATATATATATATATATATTCTCTCTCTCTCTCTCTCTCTATTCCATCATTTCTATATGTCTCTAATTGTAACCTATTAAAACCAATATAATCATTATTTTTTCAATAATTTATCCAAATACAAACTCATTTTTACTAACATTTTAAAATTTAGATATGATGAAAATGAAACTAAAACTAAACGGGCCATTAGCTCCAAGGCCCTTCCTCAAATTCGAATCCCCCATGCAAATGCAACCTCATGTGTTAGAATCTTTTAGCTGGGTACGAACATGGCAATCATTTTCAAGTTCCATACGGGTAAGATAATTTACCGTAATAGATAAAACGTGTTTTCCCAATAAATTTTTGTTATAACCCAAGAAGATTTAATTATAAAACTATAAAATAACAGTAAAAAAATTCAATGAAAATTGACAACAACATTTAATGCGGTTTGGTGATGTGTCTAATTCACCAAATAAAGAAAGGATTTTATTGATTTCAAATCAAGGTAACAAGTACAACTTTGAATCCCACAAATCTCATGAGAACACCCAATACCCTCATTTTAAACTCCGTCTCAAGAAATTATCTCAAAAGCAGTATAGAATCTATCGTGTTTTTGTCTATCTCAATTTATCCTAGAAGAAAATGAGTTTATATACCTTCGAAAATAGAGAACTTGGCCCACAAGCCTGCGCTGCACACCGGGGCACGCATGACTTGTGCCCCGACGCGCAAAACTCCTGCTGATGCTGAATTTGCTTATTCTCATCGCATTGGGGCGCGCGAATGTTGCGCCCTTATGCACGTTGCATTACGTTGTACGCTCGGGCGCGTGTCGCACCCGTCTCCACCTAGTGTCGCGCCCTAACACGCGCCTCCTTGCGCCCGACACACGACATCCTGCCAACGCGTGCCAGGGCATGTTCCCATGCCTGTTACAACCGCTTGACTCTGTTTTTTTCCCATTTTTCGTCGTATGTGGCTTAAATTTCAAGGCAAAAATCAACAATTTTAAACTGACATGGTTTTCATTATGTTACATCCAATATTAAGGCTAATTCAGACAACATTATCAGTTACCAGTTTTTGGAATCAAACTCAAACCTAGAGGTGTAAACAGATATTAAACGGATCGGATAAACTGTTTTCATATTTGTATCTATTTAACTTTTTGAATATTCATATACGGATACGGATTTGACGGATATTTAAAAATGATATCCAAATTCGTATCCATCAGATATCGATCAGATTCAGACATATCCATATTCGATTGTAATTATTTAGATGCATTCGTATTTTATTATATTTATCCGTATTCGAATTATTGTTTTATATTCATACTCGATAATAATTATTTAGATATCTATTTATGAATATTCAAATTCGTAAATTTATGAACTTATAACAAATACATATTTTAATTAATAGAAGAAACCATATAATTTCATTAAAACAAAAGCAATCAAACAAATAGCATAATTTCTAATTAGTAATTAACTTTATAATTGTTTATTAGTACTTATTAATAATGATAATAATGGCATTTAAGTATACTAATTATAAAGTCAACCAACAATAATTATGTTGATTAACTTTATTCTTCAATTTTTTCTCTATATTACAATAATTTTTTAAATTTATTCTTTTTTCTTCCCAATTCTTCAATTATAATATATATATATATACACATATATGGATTATGATATTTTTATTAAAAATATAAATAATATATTATTTAATAAATATGTATTCAGATCGGATATTAAACGGATCGGATACGCATTTACCATATCTGTATCCATTTATAATTGGATATCTACTAATCGAACACGGATAATATCCGCTTTAAACAGATGCGGATAAATTTTGTCTAAACAGATACGAACGCGAATGGTAAACGAATTTTCGAATATCTATTTACAACCCTACTCAAACCTAACGCCATCTTGAATTCTTGAAAACAGTAATTTCGGAACCATATTCAGTAGAACATGCAAATTAATCAACCAACAGGAAAATACACCAGCACACCAAAATTTAGTATAGAAGCATCGTCAATGGTAGTAGACTGATTCTTGATATAGATTGATAGAACCTATTGGAGAAGTGTTCCAACTTTAACAAACACTTGATTGAGATTTAATAGAAACTACGAAATGTTGATATGCACAGATTTCACATAATTAGCTATTAAAATCAACTATAAAAATAGTTTCTAAAAATATTGTTACATTTTGTAATACTAAATATTTTAAAAATGCTTATGCAAAAAATTTTATTATCATTTAGAATACCAATATTCTAATAACAATCAAAAAGTTCCTATAATTACCAATAAATTAAAATTATAATTTATTTCACAAAAATAACAATAGATATTTTAATTCGAAGCTTGTGCATCTGCAAATAAAATGATAAATGATATAATACTATTGAGTATGCCTCAAAATTCAAGCTGGAAATCGTGAAAATGGCAAAAGACAATGAAAACGGTGAAGAAACAGCAAGAAACGATGAAAACGTTGAAATAGAATAGAAATTATGTAGAAACGAGAGACGGGTGGCAATAGCGGGCACACCCAGGTAGTGAAAATAATAAGAAACAATGAAAATGGAGAAAAAACACTAAAAAACAATAAAAATGGTGCAAATACGGGGGACGGAAGCCCGCCGTGCCTGGGCACAATTGGCCTGTGTACCTAGGTGCCAGTGTTACTACTCGTCTCGAATAGCAGGCTGTACGCACCCGGGCACATGTTGGAGGTCTAGCGGGCCATTTTTCAATCCAAACTCATATTTAATCAATTTTTCCCCCGTTTTGAAAATATGACCCTATTCAAATTAGTTCTGAACTGTTTTTAAGATTTTTCTCTCTAACGAAAGTTAGAATGAGAGTGTTGGGTGTTCTAGTAAGATTTGTTAGACTTGAATTTGTACTTGACACTTGATTTAAGATCAATAAAATTCACCTTTTTGTCGGGTAGAATAGACATATTGCCGAATCACGTTAAATATTGTATTTTTTCATTGAATTACTTTGTGGGTATTTTCCAATTATTATTATTTGGTCTTTCTGGATTACTACAAATACAATGAGTATTAAAAATTTATTTTGGTACGTGTAAAATAATGCTTGGTAACAGAACATATGTATCATCACATTTATGTAGTTTATTTTCAATTTATGCTATAGCGGCACTCAAAACCAATTCTTGGGGATATGTACTAATGGTTTGCAAGCTATTAAGAAACCATTTGTTTTAGCATTCTTCCCTCAGGGACATGCAAATGAATCCAGAACTGGAAAGCATCAACCAGCTATGGGAACCCTTATTTTAGTTAACCTTAACAAAAGATGCACGTCCATTCCCTTCGAGAAACAAAAAGATCTTCATCAGGCAGCTCCCAAGTTATTATCATTAGGTTCAGCTTCCACGAACCATCTATTAATTCTTGTCCGAGCAATCAAAACCTAGACCGACACAAAGGTTGATGAGACCGACATGGGTTCTTGAAAAGAAAACGGAGACAAAATCAAAAGCGTGTTTATGTACCTGTTTATCCCAATCAGTTCTGTAAGTTATTATCACCAGAATAATAGTTTGAATGAATGTGCCGACTATCATTCCAATCCAAACACCCTGTTAAAAGAATGATGAGTTCATAAGGGCTCAAGAAAGAACCAAAGATTTGATTGTTTTTCTTTTTTGCCTCTTACATTATCTTAACAAGAGACATCATATATAGTACTATTACAATGCAAATTATTGGATATGGGATATGGGATCTAACCTCGACTTGCAATTTGATGATATAACCAAGCAAAACCCCGCAAGGAATTCCTATCAAGTAATAGCATCCTAGGTTAACATATACCACAACACTCTGCCATCCAGCCCCAATTGCAACACCTGTTCAGACGAAAAGACCTTCATCGTGTTATGGATTTTTTAGTAAGTTAACATTCTTTAGCTACAAGAAATATATCAGATCACTAAAGAATCAATAATAGGATATAGACCTCACCAGACAGAACCGGTTGCACGCTATTCAGAAGTATAGAAAATGCGAGAAGAGGTGACAAATGGGCGACTTCCGCGGCCACAACTTGATCCCTTGTGAATATATAAGCCAGACGTTCGCGGAAGAACAAGAAAAATGTAAATAGTACGAGTCCAATGGCCAATGAAGTTAGCACTATATTCACAATTGAGAACTTTGCAGCTTTCGAGTCTCCCTTTCCGAGCTCATTTGCCACCCGAACACTAAAATATGAAGAAGGAGCTTTATGAATTGTAATAAAGTTATACGGGCTAAGGTAACTGCTATGTTACTAAAAGGACAACTAATGACAAGAATACCTGGCGGCAGCCAAGAAACCAAGCGATATCATCATTTCCCAACCATTGATGTTAAGACTGCAATGAAGAAGAGGTTTCCAGTGTCATATAACAGAAAAAACAAGGAAATTAACAAGAACAATGGGAGAGTATTACCAGATAGAAAGAGCATCAACTTCAACCTCGGCATTCTTTAGGTTTCCCGTCAAAAGAATCAGTATGGCATTGTACCACAGTTCAAGACTGTAATCAAAGAAAACAAAGAAAGGGTGAAACAATGTCGATTAGGAGCATAGAGAACATATTGCATAACTAAATTTCTATTAAAATTTTGGTTTCTCTTGTATGAGATGATGTAATGAGGACGCAAAGTGTTATTCAACATATATCTGTTACGTATCATTTGCCAGATATTAGGCTCTATTTGTACTATTTGAGATTAATAAAAGACAACTCTTTGTGTAGATTTCTCACAGAGTTAAAAAACTAGAACACAAGAGGAACTAAAAACAAACAGATTTGGATGGCAGAAACTGGCAACAGATTTGACCTTAAAATGTGGTCTGAAAGGGCTAATTATACATGGTTAATCTGGTCTTTTAATTAGTAAGCATGGGTCTTACCAGATCATTGCACCAGATGACAAAGAAAGCTTGACTACTGGCCAAAGATCTTTGAAGGCTAAGGTTGTAAAACCTTTCCACGTCTCCTTACATCCTCCGGAGATGACAAATATTAGTTGACCCACATTTGGAATCCAGTATGCCAAAATAGTCGACACCATGGCACCGGTTATACCAAACTTATACTTCACAGTCAAAAGCCACGAGAGGAAAATATGGATTGATAAAGAAAATGCCGCCAAATATGTGATGATCATGTTCTTGCTCTGTGCTTGTAAGTACATTTGGCAGCTAAACGATATGACTAGGGCATATATCACAGGAATGAACCAAAGAGCAATAGTGGTTGCCGCTTCTGCAATGGCTTCATCCTGTCCTAAAGCTTTTAAGATCGGGGCAGCAAAGATATAAATTGGCACTAGTAGAGTTGCGGTTGCAATCAAAACAATCCATGATCTTTGAAGATATATCCCAAGCATGTGGTATTGCTTTGCACCAAAGGCTTGCCCACAAAGAGTTTCCAATCCGCTTGCCACCCCTAGCTGCAGTTCAGAATCGAAAGGTCAAAAGAAATCCTTCAAATGGATATTTCCTTAGGTTCTAGATTTCACTCAGTTGTAGTGAAAACTAGAACTGTCAATCAAAAAATATGAAGATCTAATCACATGGTTTATCTTCGACACAGAATAAATTCTTCCATGAAGCTTAAGCAATAGTCATGATCATGGCACTTGGACAAATTAAAGAAATCTCTGCACTGTTTCATAAAGTTGCATTTCTAGTTACTTTTAAAAGAATCATATATAAAGCTAGCTGAGAGTATTATCAAATACCAGTAATCCATTGGCAAATCTTGTGAGGAGAGTGAAAACCAGAGCATAGGCAGCAAGTTCTGTAGCACCAATGTGGCCTACAAATGCTTGGCTGATGACGTTTATACCAAACGTTGAGAATCGAGTGAAAATAGCAGGGCCAGCTACCACCCACATTTTCTTAGACTCTATCCATATCTTTCCCTTGAGATTCTCTTCCTTACTCCCATGGTTCTCAGCTTCCTCTGTCTTCAACAGCTTCTCATTACTATCACCTTCCATTTGCTGATCTCTTCTTTTACCTTTTTTTTCTGTGACAAAGGGCAGAAAGATTGAATTAATCATCAGATTTCAGTTCTCCACAATCTAAGCTCTCATTTTTAACTAAGGATGTAAGGTGAGCTAAATAATCTCTCGGCCAATAAGCTCAACTAAAGCTCTGAGAGTTTAGTTTACTAACCGAGTTGAACCAATCAAAATATAGATCTTCAAAAGCTTACGAAGGAATTGAAATGCTTTCGGAGCTAAACTTCAAATTTTTAAAACAAGTTTGAACTTGAGCCTAAAAATTTCCAGAAGCTAAACCAACCAAAATACAAACATTAAGCAAACAAACGATCATTATTCTCTGCCAGCCAAACTTAAATTTTTTAAGTTTTGGCTAAAAATTTTCAGAAACCTCAATTTGACTCAACTCAACTCATGCATAAATACAAATATATATGTGTATATATATATCAAATATGTCTACGAGTATTACATCATCCAAGCATTTAAATTAAAAGAAACAACAGGGATATATTTCTGAAGAATACTTCAAAGTTCACTAGTAAACAGTAATCAAGCAAGAACAAATAAATCAGACTTTTTTTTTGAACTTCTGACGTTTTCCGAGCAGAAATTTTGTATTCATATAAAGAAAGAACACAACAAACACACAGATCACTGAAAAGGCAAAAAAATTACAACTTTTTGTTGAACTTCTCAGATTTTCCCAGCAGGAAATTTTTTTATTCAAATTTGGAAGAGAAAAATCAAAAATTTGAGACTTACATAGGAAAGATATCGGGTGGAGAAAAGGGCAGCAGCCGAGAGTTGAGGCCTCCTCTCTTCTCCTCTTTCTTTCTCTTGTCTGCTATTATCCTTTATAGTTTCATGCAATAAAAACTGGAACAAAAATTAGAATTAGACTTGGCCTTTTCCACTGCATACGTACAAACGTGTGGTCCGTCGAATAAATGCATGGAAAATAAAGTTTTTATTCTTCAAATTAAAATATTTCGGCTTTTTTTGGTTATGTTTATTGGAATAATGTTGTTTCAGAAAAATATAACTAAATATATTTTTATTTTTCTCCAAAACGCACATTTTTCAATATATACATACATTATATTTTTTTATTATTATTCTAATATTAAACTTATCATTCAATTTCATTTTCACCCCAAAAAATCATTAATTTGATTGCTATAATAAAAAATATCTCCATTAAAAAATAAACAAACATACCAAAAAATAACTTTCACATTCTCCAATAATTCATTTTTCCAAAACACATAATAAAATCAAACAAAAAACATAATCTTCATATTTCTTCCTCCAAATCCAAATTTTATTTTTAAGAAATCTTAATTCCTATTATACATACATGTATATGTTGATTTTTTTTTTTTTTAATTTATACATGAGGATATGTGTTTAGAATTCATTATGGTTTGGAACCCAACTCTCACAGAGGAAGGTGTGAAGGCGATTTCATTGAATCAATTGATCGCTCAATTTATGCACGTTGAAATTTATATATTTTTATTATATATATACATATATAATTATTATATTTAACTAGTAATTTTAGCACATTTCATACGTATGCTAAAATTTTTATAGTCTGGGGTTAAAAAAAATTCTCTTTTACATAATAATGTTATATTTTAATAATTTTAATATACCTATTGAATTTTTAAATATAAGTCAAAATAGAAAATTTAAGTGAATTAAAATAATTGAAAAGAGAAAAGGATAAAGAGCTACCTTTTTATTGTTTTTATGATTTGGACAAATAAGACTATAAAGGCAAATTAGTAATAAAAGAACTAAATAAGGCTCAATGGACTAAATTAATAAATTAAATAAAAAAGATCATATAATCTAAAAACACTTAAGCCCATGAGGAAGGGTGGCAAAATTCTGAGAGGCCTAAACTCATCAAGAAAAAATTATAAATCTTAAACTCCGAAGAAAACTTAGCATAAAAAATCATTCGAAAATAATCACAAAGTGTCGAGACGATTGGGGAGTAAATAATCTCTCTGTACGCATTATTAATAAAATGAACTCACACGTTGCTCTCTATCGAAAATGACCTAACTCCACTTTCATACAACATCATTTTAAAATAAATTTAATGTTAATTTATTTGAAACCATCTCAATAATATCCGGATACTTTACATATAATTTAGATATAAATAAATAATCATAGTCATTGAAACAAATTTGATCACAATGATGGATCATTAATTACGCTGGCTTGACTTATGTGTCCTAATCATAGGGAGAAAAACCCCCCACGCTAACATGAGAATAGGGGTGTAAACGGATATTAAATGGATTGGATACACTGTTTTCATATTCGTATCCATTTAACTTTTCGAATATTCGGATACGGATACGGATTTGACGGATATTTAAAAACGATATCCAAATTCGTATCCATCGGATATCGGTCGGATTCAGATATATCCGTATTCGATTATAATTATTTATATATATTCATATTTTATTAAATTTATTAGTATTCGAATTATTATTTTATATTTATTTCGATGATAATTATTTAGATATCTACTTACGAATATCCAAATATGTGAATTTATGAACCTATAACAAATACATATTTTAATTAATAGAAGGAATTATATAATTTCATTAAAATAAAAGTAATCAAATAAATAACATAAGTTTTAATTAATAATTAACTTTATAATTGATTATTAGTACTTATTAGTAATAATAATGGTATTTAAGTATATTAATTATATAGTCAACCAACAATAATTGTGTTGACTAACTTTATTCTTTAATTTCTTCTCTATACTACAATAATTTTTTAAATTTATTCTTTTTTCTTCCCATTCTTCAATTATAATTTATTATAAATATATGGATTATGAGATTTTTATTGAAAAATATAAATAATATATTATTTAATAAATATATATATTCGGACGGATATTAAACGGATCGGATACGCATTTACCATATCCGTATCCATTTATAATCGGATATCCACTAATCGAATACGGATAATATCCGCTTTAAACGGATGTGGATAATTTTTGTGTAAACGGATACGAATGCAAACGGTAAATGAATTTTCGAATATCCATTTACAGCCCTACATGAGAGACGTGACCATATACCAATATCTTCTTTGTCGGAAAATCGGCCGAACTATAAATAGTAAAGATGGTTTTGGGTAAATTAAATATCTTTTATTTTTTATTTATTCTGTAAATATATATTTCTCTTAATATCTTTTTCAAAACAATTAAAGAAAAATAAAAATAAATATTTTGATATTTGTCTAGGAGCAATGTTTTGAAAATCGGACTGAACCGGTGACCAGTGGCCAATGGCCAATCCGGTCCGATTGAAACCTAAAAATCAGTGGCCTTCTAAACTGGTGGTCATTCAACCGGTTCACCACCAGTTCCCTTACTTCTTTTTTTTTTAATTTTAAAAATTAATTTTTTTAAAACAATAAAAAATGTAAGAGAGAGAGAGAGAGAGAGAGAGAGAGAGAGAGAGAGTTATGAGTTGAAGTTGATGACTAAAGATTATGGACATATAATTTTTAGAAATATAAATTTATTTTCTTGAAATTTAATGAAATAGTAGCTATATGTGGATACTTATGCTTATTTTGTTGTTTTATTTTATTTAATCTCTCTTAAGTTGTGTTGAATATTTAGTCTATAAAAATTTATTTTTGCTTGGTTTTGAATTACGAACAAACAATTACTTAAATTAATGTTAAGTATTATTTTTTATTTATTTACAATTGATTAATTGTGAAGTCGTATTTTTTTTTAAAGAACATATTTAAAAATGAATAAAAATTAAAAAAATTTCAAATAGTATTTTTTCTATACTATTGAAAGTTTTATTTTTTTGTTAATATTAAAATATTATATATATTTATAAAATTAAATATAATTATTATATTATTATAATATCATACCAGTTAAATAAGTGATTGAACCGATCAAATTAATAAAATCAATAACCAATTATATTGTTGGTTCTTTGTTTGATTCAATTTTAAAAACATTTCGTCCCACCAGAAAAGCAGTAGTCCCTTCTTGTGGTGATGCTTTCTATGTGAAATAGTATATTATTATTGCCATGTATTGATTAGACAGCCTGAACCTTTTTTCTGATATGCGTAATCTTTTTTTCTGTTGACATTTGTTTGTTTAAGGCTAATTTGTCGCATTAAAATTGTATTTTCACGTAAAGATAATGCATTTTTTAAATCTATTTGACTGTACTTATGATGGTGTTTGTTTGGTAAATAAAAGTTTTGTTAGTTTTAATTATCTTATGCTTTTGGATGATTGAATTACATCAAAATAAATTAAGAGGGTATTCGGCTAAATTTATATATTTTATAATATATTTTTAAAATTTATAAAATATTAAATTTTATTTTTAAAATAAGTTGTTAAAATGTTTGAAGAAAATAAGATTTTAGAGTTTATAAAATGTTAGTAATGTCAATTTTGTAATTGAAATATTTAAAATTAAATGAGTTTGTTAATATATGAAAAATAAGTTAGGATCTCTTTACTTTTTTAAAAATAATTTATGAGATTTTAAAATTGTATTTTGAGATCTTATAAGCTCATTTCTGAAAAAATTTACCAAATACTTTCTAGCATTATAAGCTCATCAAAAGGCAAAGCATCGATGAGCTTATAAGCTGACTCAAATACTCTTTGAGTAAACAATAATATGTAGTTTTTTTTATTAATTTTTGTGCACATAGGCCACAGTTAAAATTCATTAGGGTTTAGATTTGGAACCTCACATATAAGTGTGTGAGTGATGTTACTAAATCAACTAACCAATGGGCAATTATAACACATAACATTATTGTATATATATTCATGTAATTAGATTATTATAAAGTTGAACTTTTTGAAATTGAGCCAAAACATTAAAAATTAGCATTTACTCTACTTTAAGATTTCAATTCAAAGATTCAAACACTCTTTCTATAACTTATGACAAAAATGACATTTAAAATTTAAGATACTTCATAGTTTTTTTAGAACAATAAAATCTAATTATGAAAATATTACAAATATACTTAGAAACATTATATATAAATCTTGTTATAAATATAAATATTACCAAAAATATTTAGAGAAAGAATAATCATTTAATAAATTAATAATTTAAACATTTTTTAATTTTTAAAGTTAAGGGAAAAAATAATCAGTTTGCGACTTTACTCTCAATTTGTTAAGAGACCAAAATTTGAGAGAAAGTTCTTGTAATTATAAAAAATAGTGAAGATAAATTAATAACTTGATCAATAAGTATGAATATAATATTTTTAAATACTATACAATATTTGTTAGAGTTCGAATTTCAAACCTCCTATATTTATATCTATAATATTATATATAACACAACGGTGTGGAACTCATAATTACTCAATTTTGATTGCAATTTTGGCTAAGTGGCAAATTTTTAGAATTTTGAGTTTTTTAATTAAATTCAAAAAAATTCATTAATTGTTGGTTATTAAATTTGATATTATTTATTTTGTTTTTAAAGATATTTTATCTCTAACTGATATGGATGTATTATATTTGAAAAGAAAAATCTTCATTAGATAAATGATTTCTTTTTTGAGTTTTTCAGTTGATGAATCAAAATTGATATTATCTCTTTCATATCATTGATGAGATAATGTTATAAATATTTAGACGTGTTGAAACTCTTCTATGTATATCTATACTATTATATATAGGACAACAATACGGAACCCATAATTGTGCAATTTTGACCAAATTTTAAATTCTTAGAATTTTGAGTTTTTTTAATTAAATTTAAAAATTAATTTTTAGTTATTAAATTTGATATTATTTATTCCTTTTAAAGATATTTGATTTTTTGAAATCATTTTCTTGATTAAAACAATATTCTTTATTTACCTCTAATCTCAAAAAATAATTGCATTTTATCTATAAAATCTTTTCCATCTCTACTTTTAATATATGGAAGATTTCTTGATCATTTGAACTCCATAGTTTGATAAGTCTTTCATGTATTTCTCTTATCTTTAATAACTAGTTTATATCTATACTACTATATATAAAATCTTTCAAAAGTCATTTCATTAATATTCTCAGGTTCTAGCATTTTTTTCACTCTATTCTTCGTGTCCTCTTTATTTTCTAGCATTTTTTTTCTTCTATCTCTTTGTGTGCATCTTTAGTTTATTATTCAAAGTGTTTATTGTTTATTTGATTTTATTGTTCACCTTTTTTATTTTGTTTCCTTTCTTTTCTTTTGGTTTATTTTAGGTATATTACATGATGAAAGAGATTTTTGGGATTTTAATGCTATATTTTTCTTTTCAACCTAAATAAAGTCTATCATTTAGCTTTTATTACTATTAAATTTGTAAATTTCTATATCTTTTTTGCTTACAACTAAGTGTATGTTATCAATTCATTTTATGAGATTTATTAATTGCGCTTAATATTTCTAATTTAATTTAATTTTTATTAGTTATATTTTTCTCTTTATTTATTGGTAAATTTTGTCATTTAATTTTTATTTTATTTAAATTGTTATACATTTAGTATCCTTTTACTCATTTTTTGAATCAAGTTATTAATTTATTGTCAAATTTGTAATTTATTTTTCAATTCGCTTTTTTTTTTTTAGTTCATTTAAGTATATAATTTTATAGGTTGAGATCTACTTTTTTGTTGAATATTTTCAAAATTTATTTTACTTTTTGAATATTTATAATTTTAGAAGTATGTCATTTAATTTTTATTTTATATTCATATATTTGTAATTATGTATGTATAAGTATGTATAATTCAAACTCTTTTTAAAAATTATATATACTACATTAATATATATTCTTAGATTTTTTTTCATTTATTTAAAAAAACTATGAGATGGTTATTTCAACAGAAAATACACCTATTAACTTTTTAAGTTTATAACTCTGTACATTATATGTGGAATGTGTTCGTACAAACGAACACAAATTTTTTTTGCTCAAACTAATTTATGGATTGGTCATTCTTAGTTTGTGTATAAAATCTTGGTTTATTAAAATGCGAAAGAAAGAAGTCAGAAGATCGCCACAATATTAGGGCATTAATCTAATTTTTATTCTTAGTTTCAAAACATCAAGTTGAAAATACAAGTTTCCTTCTTTATATTTTCAATGCGTTGCTAGCCAAAAAGGTTCATTGGCTTCAATAAAGGCTCTTTAATTTGCTTTTATTTTTATTTTCATTTTTAGTTTCACCACAATCAAAGTTAAAAAGAATTAATTATAATTTTAAAAATGCAAACCAACTCATAGTTAAATATTTTCTCTAAAAATAATAATTTAGTGTAGATATAAAAGTGAAAATGTATATGGTTTTATCATTTTTATGTCTAAGAAGACGTATTTTTCAAATTATATGTATATTTTTAATTATTTTGATGATAATGTATGTTACATGAAATCAAATTTGAATTTGATTGATGCGATAATATGAAAGATAAAATGTGTTTAATAAAAATAAGTAATATTTTCAATAAATATGTATAGAAGTTGATAGTGTTTCAATTTTAAAAGAGAAAAAGAGGATTTAAAAACAAAATCAGACAACCCCTTAGCTGTAATGGCCAATTTAAACAAGTATTGTTAATTATCTAATAGCAAGATGTATATTTTTAATATTCTCATTCATGTAGATATACTTTGTGGGGATTTTCTACAATCTTATTTGATTTGTTTTATTTATTGTCATGTAATCACTTTGTATTGTGTCAAGTGTTCATATTATTTTATTTAATGAGTAATAAATTTTGTTTCTTTAAATACTAAAAATAATTATTATTCATTTTTAATCACATGAAGTAACATAAATATTATTATAGAATAAATTATTTCAATATTAAAATTTATTTCATGCATCGCACCAGGCACATGCTAGTATATATATACAGACACACACACACACACACACATATGAGAACAACGTCACTCGATTTATTAACTCTTCTGACATATAAAGGTCAAGTGTGAATAAATTTTATATCAGTCACAATAATTAGGCATAATGACATAGAATAGAATTTGAAATTTGCATCCTATGTATTTTGAAATCGATTTAGATTATTTATTTCAATTTATATTTATTTCATAGATATATAATAAATATATTAAATATTTTCTTATATAGATTCAAATAACTTGGTATATATACATCAAGTAAGAATATAAAATAAAACATGAAATAAAATAAAAGACCCAAAATACTTTGAAACGCTGACGTCGACAGCAAATTTGATCCACAACAATTACCCACTTCTCTCCTCAGCCGCTTTAATTGCCTAGCAGCCAAGACGAGAAACTCTTGTGGGTTCTACAACCTAATGTATTAATATTGTGGGCATAGGTCTGGTCTCATTTTCAAATCAATCATTTAATCCACTGTCCTCTATTTTCATCATGTGCTTTTGCCAAAAATATGAACAGTTGTGAATAATTATGAGATAAAATTCTTCGGAATAGACTATATATAAATACCGAATTATAGAAATTAATTTTTGAGTAAAATTTTATTTAAAATTCCTAAATGAGTAAATGACACTTCACTTTCTAAATTTACTCGTTTTTGGCACAATAATTCTAAAAAAGAACTTAAGATAATAATTTATCTTCTTAATTTAGGGTCGTTGGAGTATTTTGCCCCCCAAGTGAATTTCTAGGTAAATTACATGATTGGAAAACAAGCATGTAACTTTAATATGCGCCTTTTATAATTTACCTCAAAATAAAATTCAGGTAGATTTAAACTAAATGTATACGCAGGTTTGTCTATACATATTTTGGAATATCTCTACCTAATCATGAATGATAGGAAGGGATGAGTTCATTATGCTCACGACACTCCATTATGATACATTACTTTGTTTGAGAAATTATTGCCTATTGGCGTTTTACATGGTATAATATCAATTTATTTATCTATTTATATAAAATTATGTTCTTTCTTTCTTTCTTTCTTTTTTTAATTTTCCATCTTTATATTCTGAAGATATAAGAAAGACACCAAGTGGCATGTGGCCCAACGGCATAAGTCTCCCACATAATGTGGGAGGTGAAAAATTCGAGCCATAACGGATTCTTAATATGCGTGTGTATAAATAATAATTAAAAAAAAGATATAAGAAAGATAGTTATTATTCAAAATAACGATATCGACGGTAAGAGTTCAAATTTAAATATGGTATTTTCTGTCTCTTTGACAGCATAGACTAATAATAGATGATTTTTTTTTTATAAAAAAAAAAGTTGGAAATAATGAGAATAACCTTTAACAAGGTACATGAAAATCACATGCTAATTTTCCTCCCATATGTCTGAAAATCCACTTGGGAGGCTTAGGGCCGTTTGGTTTTATTTCCAGAGCTATTTTCAGTTTTCAGCAATTTCTAAAAATTGAAAAAGGTAGTTATAATTTTGAAATGAAAATAAAAATGTGTTTGAATGGTTTGTCAAAAAGTAATGATTAAAATATGTATAGATTGAAAAAAATGGTTGATTTATATTTTTTTATGTTTAGGAAGATTTATTTTTTAAAAATATATTTATATTTTATTAATTTTAAAATAATAGTGGATACTTTATGTCAAATCAAATTTGAATTTGATTGATTTGATAATGGGGTGAGATGGTAGGTTTAGAAAGATTTTAAAAATAAAAATAAGAATATTTGAGTAAAAATAGAGAGAATATGATAGTTTTTAATTTTTATTTTTGAATGAAAATAAAAAGGGGTGATGGAAATAAAAGCAAACACCCTGAAAATGTTTCAATGACCTTAAGTGTTTTTACTTTATTTTTAAAGGATAAGATCCCAAAACAAATTAAGGCCACGAGGGGAAGAAGTTTATTTTATTTTCTATATCAAATCATAAATAAACGCCAATTCTAATATTTTTTTCTTAAAACACTTAATTGTCAATAGAATACACTTAGCATGCATCCGCACGTAAAATAAAAAAACACGATAAGACATCAATTAAATAAAGAAACCTAAAAAGCTATCAACTTCTTGTCCTGGCTTCCCCAACGTCATGCATGACGCCACAAATAATTGAGTGATAATAGCTGTAAATGATGCATGTATATGGACCTAAAATGAAGCTTATCAGAAAGAAGAACTGTTCTCTGTCAAAAATAATCAAAACAAGAAAAACAAGAAAAGAACCGAAGTCTTCTGTGTACCCTCCAGAAAGTAAGTAGACAAAGGCCAAAAGAGAGCACAAATTAGACACGGAAACAAGATACAAGAGGGAATATATGGAACAGGGTAAATGCCATACATATGAAATCAAGATCAAATACAATGATGAAACCACGACACTCTGCTGTTGTTCCTTAAAAAATACTAAGGTTACTAGGAAATTTTCAATTTATAAGGAAATCCTCTTCCCAGTCACATATTACCTCTAAAACTAGTCGAAGAAGAAAAAAGGTGTATGAATGAGAAATTATTTCTACTGAATAACTTCTAAAGAATTAGTATTTTGACATACAAAATTGACCTTGTATGGGGCAACTATTCCTCTGTGGGTGTGGTTTCAGAGCTACCTTCTCCACTGGTTTCGCTGGCTTCCTCTTGTTCTTCTGACTGGTTCTCAGTTTCGGATTTTGCTGGTCCGGGACCAGCTGATACCGAATAGCAGAAACTAAAACTGATTCTCCTCCTTTACTTTAGGATTTGTTTGTTATCTTGATATTTAGTTTTTTGTTATCACTTTCCTTGTATCCAGGATTAGCTTGAGTTGTTATTTTTGTTTAGCTTTTCATGTACTTAGTTAGGATATCTTGGCTGTATAATCCAACAATATGATGAATAAAATTACTCAGTTTTCATTCCTTCAAATCATATTCTCTTTATGGTATCAGAGCATAGATAGCTTCCACAAGCTTGATTCTTCTTTCCTTCCCACCCACCTCACGCACAAATGGCCTCTGCTACAATCGTCAATGCTGATAATATCTCCAGCACACCGACTGTTGTGCAATTGAACTCGGTTACTCAGCTTCCGATCAAACTAGCTAGAATTGAAAAAGGGGGGAAATGCAATTTTAGTCCACCAACTATTACCCATTTTTCATTTCAGTCCATTATGTGGGGGCTTAGCATATTTAGTCCATTTTGCACAAAAAATTAGCACATTTAGTCTAATTTTTCGTAATTTTGGTCCATCAGGCCAAAAATTTTGAAATTAAGCCCGTAATTGTCCTAGTCAGTATCAATAGAGCTCAATTTTTGGGCATTTTGCACCATTTGGCAAGCCCATGCCACGTCACTTCATTTTGCTGCCACATCAACTGGGAAAAAAATATGTATAATATATATAATATAATACATATAATTTTTATATATATATAATATTTTGTATTTACCTCCCCTCACCCCACCCACCCCGCAGCCCCCAACACCACCAGCTACCATGGCTGCCGGCAGCCATGGGTAGCCGTTTTGTGGCCAATGGCCATGGCAGCCTTGGTTGCTGGTAGCCAAATAGCTGCCAGCGGAAACAAATGGGGAAAAAAAAAAGAAAGGCGCCGGCGGCCAAAATAGCAGCCTGTTAAGGTTTGGGGAGGGGGCCCAGGCGGGCGGGTGGTAGGGGGTGCTTGGGAGGGGTTTTATTTTATATAAATATATATATGTTTTATATATAAATTGTATATAGGATAAATAAAAAATATTATTAATAATATATAAACTTGAAATGAATAAAAGAAAATTTAAATATTATTTAAAATTATCATAATTAAGTATTTTTTAATTTTTCACATGTCATTATTTAGAAAAAAAATCATTTTTTTTATTGCTACAATTGTTTGAAATTATTTTAATAATTGGTAATTTTTCACATACTATTTCCAAAAAAAAATTCAGTTTTTTTTTTTTTTTAGTTGCCATGTTTATTTGAAATTATCTTAATATTTGATATAGGATATATAAACTATTATTATATATAATTTTTATTTTATATATATATTATATAATTTATTTATATGTATATATGTTTTAGATAAATTTACATATGTATATAGGACAAAATAAATATTATTAATAATATATAAACTTGAAATGAATAAAAGAAAAATTAAATATTATTTAGAATTATCATAATTAAATATTTCCTAATTTTTCACATGTCATTATTTATAAAAAAAAATTGAATTTTTTTTTCAATTGCTACAATTATTTGAAATTATTTTAACAATTGGTAATTTTTCACATACTATTATTTCAAAAAAAAAAATTCAGTTATTTTTTTAGTTGCCATGTTTATTTGAAATTATCTTAATATTTGATATATATATATAGGATATATAAACTATTATTATATATATGTATATATGTTTTAGATAAATTTATATATGTATATAGGATAAATAAAAAATATTATTAATAATATATAAACTTGAAATGAATAAAAGAAAAAATTAAATATTATTTAGAATTATCATAATTAAATATTTTCTAATTTTTCACATGTCGTTATTTAGGAAAAAAAATCACTTTTTTTTTTTGAATTGCTACAATTATTTGAAATTATTTTAATAATTGGTAATTTTTCACATACTATTATTTCAAAAAAAAATCATTTTTTTAGTTGCCATGTTTATTTGAAATTATCTTAATACTTTGTAATTTTTACTTATCATTATTTTAAAAAAAAAAAAAAATCCTCAGCATTTTTTTTTTGGGGGGGAGGGGGGTGTTCAACCAATATGGTGATTGTGGCGGCTGACAAGGATGTTGATGTGGAGCTATTTGACAAATGTCTTAAAATCCCCAATATTTTGGCCCAATCAATACTGAGTAGGCAATTTTCCAGTCCAATTTCAAATTTTTCGGCCCGATGGACCAAAATTGCAAAAAATTAGACTAAATATGCTAATTTTCTGTGCAAAATGGACTAAATGTGCTAACCCCCCAATACAATGGACTGAAATAAAAAAAAAGGTAATAGTTGGTGGACTAAAATTGCATTTTCCCCATTGAAAAAATATGCAGAATGTTATTCAAAACATGACGATTAGGGTGCCCTAAGCGTTAATGCCACAAGTTGTATGAAACAACAACATTACATTTTGGAGGACCATCAACGTTGCCAGGCGGCCGCTCATATAACCCATTTCTACTCCATCTGCGAACCAACGGCACCCCCCGTAGTCAGATCCTTCATAAGATAGAACATGGGAAAAAATTCAATAGAGGCGTTATTATCTTGGCAAAATTTAGAAACAGAAATTAGATTATTTTTTATAGCAGGAGAGCTAAAGGTATTTATGAGTTGGAATGTGTGGTTTGATGTAGTAATGTCCATTTTTCCAGTGTGAGAAATTGGAATGGTATTACAATTGCCCATGACTATTTCCTCCGAACATTGGTATTCTTGCATAGTGGCTAGACTCTGAGTATCAGAGGCAACATGGTGTGTGGCTCTTGTGTCAACAATTCATGGAGACAGTTGAGTTTGGAAGCGAGCTGCAAAATTTGCGCATGCCTATAGGTGATTATGAGATTGAGTCCTGCAGACACGAGTAGTATGACCTCTATGATAACACAATTGGCAAAAAAGGTTGCTATTGTTGTTAGAGAACTGCTGCTGATTGTTGTTACGAAAAGGACACCATGGCTGATTGCATCCTTGTTGATTGTTTAGGGCAGGGCTTTTCTAATGGTAGTTGGATTTAGATCCTTGCCGTAGAGGAGTTGTATTCGTCATCTGAGCAATATTGGCAATAACTGGTGTAGAAAATGGTTTCTTCACCTCTTCATGTCTGAGGAAAAGCTCATGGTCAAGAAACTTTTCATATAGTTCTTCATACGTGATTGTTGAATCTCTAGCTCTAATAGCAACGAACAATTCTCGAAATTCAGATCCGAGACCAGTGAGGATCTTAACAATCAACTCGTCATTAGAGACAAGAGCTCCAACAGTAGCAAGTTCATCGCATAGGGATCGAACTTGGTAAAGATATTTTGCAAGAAATGGTGAAAAAACGACAAGAAACAGCAAAATGGTACGAAAACAGCAAGACGAGACGGAAACAATGCAAAAATGGGGACAGGCGCAGCAGTGCCCACCTAGCGCTGGGGTGCACTGCGCCTGGGCACGACCAGCCTGCGCCCTTAGGTGTAGGAGTTACTGCTCGTCTCGGCAGATTAGCACGCTCTGTGCACCCGAGCGCACGGTGAAGGCTAGTGGGCCATTTTTTGACTCAAACTCATATTTAATCGATTCCTCCTCCCCCCCCCCCCCTTCAAAATATGACGATATTCAAATTAGTTTTGGACTATTTTTGAAATTTTTCTCTCTAACGGAGGTTAGAATGAAAGTATTTGGTGCTTTTGTGAGATTTGTGGGACTTGAATTTGTACTTGACACTTGATTTGAGATAAATAAAATTTATCTTTTTGTCGGGTAAAGTAGGCACATCGCCCAATCATGTTAAATCTTGTGTTATGTCAATGAATTATTTTGCAGGTATTTCCTAGTTATTATTATTTGGTCTTTTTGGGTTACAACAAATACAATGAGTATTAAGAATTTATTTTGTTATGTGTAAAATAATACTTGGTAATAGAACCTATACATCATCGCATTTATGAACTTTATTTTCCATTTATTCTATAGGAGTACTCAATACCAATTCTTGGGGATATGTACTAATACTTTGCAAGCTATTAAGAAACCATCTGTTTTAGCATTCTTCCCTCAAGGACATGCAAATGAATCCAGAACTTGAAAGCATCAACCAGCTATTGAAACCTTCATTTCAGCAAACCTTAACAAAAAATGCACGTCCATTCCTTTGAGAAACAAAAAGATCTTCAATAGGCAGCTCCCGAGTTTTTGTTATTAGGTTCAGCTTCCACAAACCATCTATTAACTCTTGTCCAAGCAATCAAAACCTAGACAAACACAAAGGTTAATGAGCCAACAAGGGTTCTTGAAAATGAAACGACACAGAATCAAAGGTGTATTTATGTACCTGTTTATCCCAATCAGTTCTGTAGGTTATTATCACTAGAATGATAGTTTGAATGAATGTGCCAACCATCATTCCAATCCAAACACCCTGCTAAAAAATTGATGAATTCATTAGGGCTCAAGAAAGAACCAAAGATTTGGTTGTTTTTCTTTTTTGCTTCTTACATTATCTCAACAAGAGACATCATAGTACTATTACAATGCAAATTATTGCAACGCAAATTATGGGATATGGGAACTAACCTGGACATGTAATTTGATGACATAACCAAGCAAAACCCCACAAGGAATTCCTATCAAGTAATAGCATCCTAGGTTAACATATACTACAATACTCTGCCATCCAGCCCCAATTGCAACACCTATTCAGATGAAAAGACCTTCATCATGTTATGGATTTTTCAGTAAGTTGACCCTCTTTAAGCTACAAGAAGTATATCGATCAATAAGAATCAATAATTGGATATACGCCTCACCAGACAAAACTGGCTGAACTCTATTCAGAAGTATAGAAAACGCCAGAAGAGGTGACAAGTGAGCAAATTCCACAGCCACACCAGATCCTTTGTGAATATAAAAGCCAGACGTTCGCGAAAGAACAGAAAAAATGTGAATAGCATGAGTTCGATGGCCAATGAAGTTAGCACTATATTCACAATTGAGAACTTGGCAGCTTTCGAGTCTCCCTTTCCGAGCTCATTTGACACCCGAACACTAAAATATGAGGAAGGAGCCTTATGAATTGTAATAAAGTTATACGGGCTTTTGCGGCCTAAGATAACTGTTATGTTACTGAAAGGACAACTAATGACAGTAATACCTGGCCGCAGCCAAAAAACCAAGCGATATCATCATTTCCCAACCATTGATGTTAAGACTGCAATGAAGAAGAGATTTCCAGTGTCATATAACAGAAAAAATAAGGAAATTAACAGGAACAATGGGAGAGTATTACCAAATAGAAAGAGCATCAACTTCAACCTCGGCATTCTTTAGGTTTCCCGTCAAAAGAATCAGTATGGCATTGTACCACAGTTCAAGACTGTAATCAAAGAAAACAAAGAAAGGGTGAAACAATGTAGATTGGGAGCATAGAGAACATATTGCATAACTAAATTTCTATTAAAATTTTGGTTCCTCTTGTATGAGATGATGTAATGAGTACGCAAAGAGTTATTCAACATATATCTGTTACGTCTCATTTGCCAGATATTAGGCTCTATTTGTACTATTTGAGATTAATAAAAGACAACTCTCTGTAGATTTCTGACAGAGCTAAAAGACTAGAACACAAGAGGAACTAAAACAAACAGATGTGGATGGCAGAAACTGGCATTTGATCTTAAAATGTGGTCTGAAATGGTTAGTAATGCACGGTTAATCTGGTCTTTTAATTAGTACGCATGGGTCTTACCAGAGCATTGCACCAGATGATAAAGAAAGCTTGACTACTGGCCAAAGATCTTTGAAGGCTAAGGTTGTAAAACCTTTCCACGTCTCCTTACATCCTCCGGAGATGACAAATATTAGTTGACCCACATTTGGAATCCAGTATGCCAAAATAGTCGACACCATGGCACCGGTTATACCAAACTTATACTTCACAGTTAAAAGCCATGAGAGGAAAATATGGATTGATAAAGAAAATGCGGCCAAATATGTGATGATCATGTTCTTGCTCTGTGCTTGTAAGTACATTTGGCAGCTAAACGATACGATGAAGGCGTATATCACAGGAATGAACCAGAGAGCAATAGTGCTAGCCACTTCTGCGATAGCTTCATCCTGTCCTAAAGCTTTCAAGATCGGGGCAGCGAAAATATAAATTGGCAGCAGTAGAGTTGCAGTTGCAATCAAAACAATCCATGATCTTTGAAGATATATCCCAAGCATGTGGTATTGCTTTGCACCAAAGGCTTGCCCACATAGAGTTTCCAATCCGCTTGCCACCCCTAGCTGCAGTTCAGAATGGAAAGGTCGAAAGAAGTGCTTCGAATGGATATGTTCTTGGTTTCCTAGATTTTACTCAGTTCAGAACTGTCAATCAGAAGAATATGCAAAATCTGATCACATGATTTGTCTTCGACACAGAATGAATTCTTTCATGAAGCTTAAGCGACGATCATAATCATGGTACTTTTCTTTTGTCAATTATAAGACTTTCATATTGTGAAAACAAATTACAGAAACCTCTGCAATGCTCCAGAAAGTTGCATATCTAGTTACTTTTAAAAGAATCATATATAAAGCTAGTTGGGAGTATCATCAAGTACCAGCAATCCATAGGCAAATCTTGTGAGGAGGGTGAGAACCAGAGCATAGGCAGCAAGGTCTGTAGCACCAATGTGGCCTACAAATGCTTGGCTGATGAAATTTATTCCAAAAGTCGAGAATCGAGTGAAAATAGCGGGGCCAGCTACCACCCACATTTTCTTAGCCTCTATCCATATCTTTCCCTTGAGATTCTCGTCCTTACTCCCATGGTTTTCAGCTTCTGCTGTCTTCGACAGCTCCTCATTAGTATCACCTTCCATTAACTGATCTCTTCTTTGACCTTTTTCTTCTGTGACAAAGGGCAGAAAGATTGAATTAATCATCAGATTTCAGTTTTTCATTTTTTAACTAAGGATGTAAGGTGAGCTAACTCATCCCGCGGCAAATAAGCTCGACTAAAGCTCAAAGAGTTTAGCTTACTAGCCAAGTTGAACCAACCAAAATATGGAAAAATTGCAATTTTAGTCCATCAACTATTATTTATTTTGATTTCAGTTCATTTTAATGTGGGTTAGCACATTTAATTCTTTTATCATTGATTTTTTGTACATTTAGTCTAATTTTTCGCATATTTGGTCCATAGGTCTCAAAAATTTTCAATTCAATCCTATAATTGCCCAGTCAATATTAATTGGGCCTGAATTTTAGCAATTTTTTGACATTGGTCACAAACTCCATATCACCTCCACGTAAGCAACCATGTTAGCCACCCAATTTTTGAAATCGAACCGGACAAAGAATCGGTGACCTTACTGGTTACTGATTTAATTCGCTCAATCGATTGGACCACCAGTTCGACCGGTATGACGTAATAATTATATTTAATTTTATAAAAATATATAATATTTTAATATTAACAAAAAAAAAAAAAAAACTTTCAATTGGTATAGAAAGAATATTATTTGAAAAAATTTCAACTTACTTATTTTTAAGTATGTTTTTTTTGGGGGGCGGGAGGAGGAGTGTAAAAAAAAAGTATATTTTTTGGAAAATAATACTATTTTACAATTAGTTAACTATAAATAAATAAAAATTAATGTTTCACATTAATATAAGTAATCATTCGTTTCATACTTCAACTCCAAATACTAATAAATTCTTCTACTCTAAATATTCAATATAATCTAAGAGAGATTAAACAAAATAAAATAGCAAATTAAATATAAGCATTCACACTATCACTTCATTAAATTTTAAGCAAATAAATTCATGTTTCAAAAAATTATATGTCCAAAATCTTTAATTATCATCTTCAATTCATAATTTCTCTTTTCTTTTTTATTTTTTTATTTTTAAAAAAGTAATTTTTAAATTTTCAAAAAAAAAAAAGAAGAAAGGATTGAACCGGTCAAAAACCAATTGAATTGGTACTTTCAAGCCTCAAGCGGATTGGACTGGCCACCGTTCGCTGGTTCGACCGGTCGGACCTATCGGTCCGGTTCGATTTTCAAAACATGGCAGCCACCTAAAAAAGATGCTGGCATGGTAAAAAAAAGGCAAAAATGCAGGAGGAAAAAAAAAAAAAGAAAGAAAATATCAATAAAATTAAAATGCTGGAATTATTAAAAAAAAAAAGAAAGAAAGAAAAAGGAAATTTTCTGACAAAGATTTTTAATAAAAATGCTAAAAAAGCCAAAAACCCTCTTCAAATTTTGAAGAAGCACTGATGAAAATGGAAAAAGGCAACCAATTACAAAACTTGAAAAGAAAACGTTAAACAAAAACCAAAAACACCAATTAAAATCTAAAGAAAAAGGGAGTAGGAAAAATTAAACTATCAAAACCCTCCCCCAAAGTGAAATCTGAAGAAGAAAATAAGCCTCAAAAATTTGAGAAGAAAACCAAACCCAGCGGTGGTGGTTCCTCCATTTCCAACTGCAGAAATGACAAGAGCCTTGAGGGATTTTGGTCGGAATTATATGCACAGGCTTTTGGTACCGTCAATTTGTGGTTTTAATCAGTAGGGGAGGAAAATTTTCGATGGATGGTGTGGTTATGGTGTGTAGGGTTCTGCGGTGGTTTACGGCCAAATTGGATAGGCTAACGGCAAAGAATTCTGAAATTGACCCGGGGGGGGGGGGGGGGGTGGTGGTTTACCTCATCCAAGGCATACTTTTAGTGGTGGGATTTCATCTCTAACGATGATCGACGATAGCTCACGGCAGCTAGCGTCGATGCAATGGCCATGGGAGAGGAATGGTGTATGGCAGGGAAGTGTTGTTTTTAAATTCTTTAATTAATAAATAATTTGATTAATTTAATTAAATTATTTTAAATATTTATTATTTTAATTAAATATGAACTTGATTAATAAATATATTTAATATTAACTATTATTATATATTAATTATTTAAATAAATTATTTTAGATATGTAATATTATTTAATAGATTATTTAGAGATATACTATTTATTATTTATTAATTAATTAATAATAATTCATTAACTTTGAATAAATTATTTTAAACATATTTACTATTTTGCATTTTTTTCATTTTAGAATAGCTTTTTCAATTTTTATTTTTATTGGTTTTTTAATTTTTTTTTTCCATCATTTTTTTGCCTTTCATTTGAGGAGCATTTTTTAATTCCATATTTTGGGTGATATGGTGGCAGACATGGAGGATGACTTGGCTTAGGTGGCAAATGGCGAAAAAAAACCCCAAATTCCCAGTCCAATTAAAGTTGACTGGGCAATGACGGGGCTCAATTATAAATTTTTTGACCCAATGAACTTAATGTGTGAAAAATTGGATTCAATGTACAAGCTAACCACACATCAAAATGGATTAAAATCAAAACAGACAATAATTGATTGACCAAAATTGCATTCTCCCACTCCCCACCCCCACCGTAACCCTAATGATACAGGAAAAGGGCAAAAATCCCTTGTGAAAAAAAAAAAGGTAACTCACCCCTGTGATTTTAGAAAAGTAGCAATTTAATACCTCCCACCTAACGTATTGCACGCGCATCTAATGCAAGTTATATTGTGTTTTTTGCATCTAAAATATCAATTTTACCGTCCTTTACCTTAATTATTTCACAATATTCTAATTTTAATATCAACTGTTTAATACTTTTGAAAGAAACAAGGGTTCTGATTAAACCTCATATATATAAAAATATATTTAATAAGTATATATATTATACTCCAATCCACCAATCCCCACTCCCCATTCCCCACACTCAAGGTGCCGCCAAGAAAATAAAATAGGCAATCAGTGGTGGTGCATATGTATTTCATAAATACATATATATTATATATATACATATTTATATTTCCAACCCCCCCTCCCCCACAACTCCACCAGTGGGTGGTGCATATATTTTTAATAAGTAAATATATGTAATCATATATATATATTATATTATATGTATTGTATATATATTTATATATGTGTACATATTTAATTATTCATACCCAAATCCACCTCCCAATCATTGTGTAGCTGCCAAGAGAAGAAAATGGCTGGCCATGGCTAACCTTCAGAAGAAAACTGCTTGCCATGGCCAGCCTTGAGTTGGAGGAAAATTGCTGGCTCGCGGCGGCCATGGCCATAGCCATGAGAAACGGAGATGATAACGACCACACCCGTTTTATGGTGGATGTGTTAATGCACGTTCGGCGTTTTTGGATCGGTGAGAGAGGTGGCGATGGCGGTGGGAGGAAGAAGATAATGAAAAATAAAAAAGGAATTCGAAAAAAGAAAGATAAAAATAGTAAAACAAATTAAAATAATAAATTATTTAAATTTTAATTGATTACAATTTTAAATGGTAGCAAACAAGGGTTTCTGGGCTATATATATGTATATACATATATACGAAGACTATTGAATACGTTTGTTTCTATATATATATATATGTATTTACATATATTTATAAATAATATAGAATTTGAACTATTTATCTTTTTTCCTTGATTTTTTTTTTTTAAGTAAAGCAAAATAGGTAAGATAGGCACTGCTTATTCGAGGTTTTTTTCATCCTTACGCTCAAAATTTTTGACTAAATCGAATAAGGGAAGTAGTGTCACAGTGTGCAACTTTTTTAAAATCACAAGGGAGCTGATTGCCTGCTTTTTTTCTTTCACATGGAGGTTTTTGCTCTTTTCCTATACAACATGGGGGTATAATGCAATTTGCACCAAAAATATCGATCTTTCAAAACCTCACAAAGGAATTGAAGTGCTTCTTGAGCTAAACTTTAAATTTTTAAAATAAGTTTGAACTTGAACCTAAAAATTTCCGAAAGCTGAGGAGTTCAGTTTATGGAAAGCTGAACCAACCAAAATACAAACATTAAGCTCACAAACGAACATTATTCTCCACCAGCTAAACTCAAATTTTTTTAATTTTGAACTTGAAGCTAAAAAAATTTAAAAACGTCGCCTCGACTCGACTAAACTCTACCCCATACATAAATACAAATATATATGTGTGTACATATATGTATATATATCAAATATGTCCACGAGTATTAAATCATCCAAGCATTTAAATTAAAAGAAACGACAGGGATATATTTCTGAAGAATACTTCAAAGTTCACTGGTAATCAAACAAGAACAAAAAAAATCAGACCTTTTTTGTTGAACTTCTGAAAGTTTCCGAGCAGAAAATTTTGAAGCCTCCTCTCTTCTCCTCTTTCTTACTCTTTTCTGATATTATCTTTTATAGTTTCATGCAATAAAAAGGAATAAAGGTCGCGTTTTTAAAATTAGCTTTGGGCTTTTCCACTCTACACCGTACGTACAAATGTGTGGTCCGTGGAATAAATGCATGGAAAAGAAAAGTTTTCATTCCTCCAATTTTCTTCCTCCAAATCCAAATTTTAATTTTAAGAAATCTTGATTCCTATTGTACATACAAGAATATGTTGAGTTTTTTTTTTTATTTGTTCATATAGACATGTGTTTATAATTCGTTATGGTTCGAACCCCAACTCTAACGTATGAAGGTGTGAAGGCGATTTCATGGAATCAATTTATCACCCAATATGTACATGTTGAAAATTGAAATATATATTTTCTTATATATCTTTATATACATACATACACACGCAATCGTTATATTTAAGTAGTAATTTTAGCATATTTGATGCGTGTGCTAAAATTTTTATAGTGAGGAATAAAGAAGAATACTTTTTCACATAATACTTACTATGATATTTTAATAATTTTAATATACCTATTTGAATTTTTAGTATAAATCAAAATAGAAAATTAAGATGAAGTAAAATAATTGAAAAGAGAAAAAGATAGAGAGCTACATTTTTACCATTTTTTATGATTTAGACTATTAAAACTACAAGTGCAAATTAGTAAAAGAACTAAATAAGGCCCAATGGACTAAATCAATTAATTAAATGAAAAAGACCATAGAGGCCCAGAACACTTAAGTCCATGCAGAAAGGCGACAAAATCCTAATGGGACTAAATCCATGAAGAAAAAATTATAAATACTAAATCCCAAAAAGAACTTGAACATAAGAAATCATTCGAAAAGAATCATGAACTTTCGAGAAGATTCAAGAGCAAATAATCTCTCTATACGTGTCCCGATAAAACGAACCACCATGCTGTTGTCTACCAAAAATGACCTTACTCCACTTCCATGCAACATCATTTTTAAATAGAGTTAATTTTATTAATTTATTTGAAATCATCTCAATAATATCCTAATACTTTATATGTAATTTAGATATAATCATAGTCATTAAAATGAACTTGATCACAACGATGGATCATTAATATTTAAAATTAAATAAGTTTGTTAATATATATATATAGAAAATAATTTTTTTTTAAATTATGAAATGTTTTCTAATATCTTATAAGCTCATCAAAGGTCATGAAGACATCTTATATGTTATGAGCTTGTAGCTCACCCAAATACCCTTTAAGTAAATAATAATACGTAGCTTTTTTATTAATTTTTGTGCCACAAGGGCACTGTTAAAATTCACTAGGGTTTAGACTTGGAACCTCACACATAAGAATGTGAGTGATGTCACTAAATCAACTAACCACTTGACAGTAATACATGACATTATTGTATATATATTCATGTAATTAGATTATTATAAAATTGAACTTTTTACAACTTAGCCAAAACATTAAAAATCAGTTATTACTCTATTTTAAGATTTCAATTCAAAGATTCAAACACTCTTTGTATAACTTATGACAAAAATGACATTTAAAATTTAAGATACTTCATAATTTTTTAGAACAATAAAATCTAATTATGAAAATATTACAAATATACTTAGAAACAGTACAAATAGGACTTACTATAAATATATTAATAATACCAAAATATTCAGGGACAGAATAATCATTTAATAAATTAACAACTTAAATATATTTTTTAACCTTAAAATTGAGAGAAAAATGATCAGTTCACGACTTCCGTCTCAATTTGTCAAGTGAGCAATATCTGAGAGAAAGTTTTTGTAATTATAAAAACGTAGAAGAGAAATTAATAATTTAATCAATAAGTACGAATATAATATTTTTAAATACTATATAATATTTATTTTTATAATAATATAACATGTATAAGATTTTATATAAGCAGTTACTTGCACACATATTTAATATATATATATATATATTGACACACACAAGGACAATACCACTCGATCTATTAATTCTTCTAGGGCATGTTTGGATATATGGATTGGGTTTGATAGATTATATTATCAAACTCTATCAAATGTTTGGTTTTGAAGAAATAAGCCCTTGCTGGAAAAGGGCCCGGCCGGTCTATAATCCACAAATCAATTGATAAATAATCCCCACTATTTAGCCTATATAATCATTTATCATAGTGGGAAAAAATAGCTAGTTATTTGACAATTATACCCATGAAACTCATAGAATTTGACAATATTGTATGACCCAATTTTTTAATCCTTGTATCCATATAGGGGATTGATAAAATAAATACATATCCAAAATGTGTAATCGTAGTCACCAAACACAATATTATATTATTTTCAACAGTATAATCCCACCATATCATTATAATTTTATCAATTCTATCTATATATTCAAATATGCTCTAATGAGCTTAAAATGTATCTATTTGCTTATATATCACTTTTAATCACTATGATTTGAAGAAAATGAGCCATAAGATATAAAAGTCAAGTGTGAATAAATTTTATGCCAACCCCAATAATTAGGCATAATGACCGAGTAGAATTTGAAATTTGCACTTAATGTACTTTGGAACGCAAATTTGATCCACAACAATTACCTACTTCTCTTCTCAGCCGTGTAAAATTTCTGAATGAATTTGAGTGTCTTAGGGTGTTTTGTTTTATTTCCAAGTCCCATTTTCACAAATTTTACTATTCCAAAAATAAAAATTATCATTTTTCAAAAATTTTCACCTAATATTATTTTCATTTTCATTTTCAAAACACATTCTCCAATAACATATATATTTTTTCTCAATAACCTATATATCTTCTCTCTCAATTCCATTATTTCTATCTCTCTCCACCTACAACCTATAAAACCAATATAATCATTACATTTTCAATATTTCATTCGAATACAAACTCATTTCCAGTAACTAACTTTTTAAATTTTAAAAATGATGGAAATAGAAATTAGAAATGAAAATGAAACCAAACAGCTAGATGTGAGTTTAATATGTCTTGTCGAAGGCTATTCATATTATTTTTATCTCTTTTCACACAAAAAAGGAAAAAAGAAATAATAAAGAGTAATTCGATCTTTATGAAATACCTTTATGATCACTAGAAGCGCCTTTTATAGTTTATCTTCAAATTAAATTATTGTAGATTTGAATTAAATGTATAAGCAAGTCTATGTATGTAGTCAATAGTCAATAGTTATTATTGAAAAGCATAAAATCATGAAGAGGTACAGGAAAAGGAAAAACCTCAACTTTCATGCATGTGCTGAATCAAAGGGATGAGTTCATTATGCTCAGGACACACAGCATGATAAATTACTCTGTTTGAGAAACTATTGCCTATTGGCGTTTTGCATGTTGTAATATCAATTTATCTATCTATACATAAAATTATGTTTTTTTTTTTAAAAAATTTCATCTTTATTCTCAAGATGTAAGAAAAACTGTTATTTTCATTAAAAATAACAATATCAAGGATAAGAGTTCAAACTCAGCTAAGGTATTTTTTTGTCTTTATGACCACACATACTAATAATAGATGAGTTTTTTCACAAGAAAAGGTAGAAATGATGAGAATAACCTTTAACAAGATACATGAAAATCACATGGTAATTTTCCGTCCATATGTCTGAAAATCCACTTGGGAGGCAAAATATTTCAATGACCTAAAGTGGTTTTAATTTATTTTTAAATGATAATATCCCAAAATAAGTTAAGGCCGCGAGGGCAAGAAGTTTCTTTTATTTTCTATCTCAAATCATAAATAAACGTCAATTATAGCATTTTCTTATAAAAACATTTGATAGTCAATGAGATACATTTAACATACATCTGTAAAATGAAAAAACACAATTAAGCAACAACTAAAGTAGGAAACCTAAAATGATTGAAAATAGTTCAAAAGCCATCAACTTCTTGTCCTAACCTCTCCTACGCCAAAAATAAATGAGTGATAATACCTGTAAATGACGCATGAATATGGACTTAAAATGAAGCTTATCAGAAAGAACTTTTTTCCGTCGGCAACAATCAGAAAGAAGAACAAGAACAAGAACCTAAGTCTTCTGTGTACTCTTGAAAATGTAAGTAGACAAAGGCCAAAAGAGAGTACAAATTAGACACGGAAACAAGATACAAGAGGGAATATATGGAACAAGGCAAATGGCATACATAGGAAATCAAGATCAAGTACAATGCTGAAATCACGACACCCTGCTGTTGTTCCTTAAAAACAATTGTAAGAATGCTAAGGTCACTAGGAAATTTTCAATCTATAATGATACCCTCTTTCCAGTCACATATTACCTCTTAAACTAGTCGAAGACGAAAAAAGATGTATGAATGAGAAATTATCTCTACTGAATAACTTCTAAAGAAGTAGTTTTTTCACATACAAAATTGACCTTGCATGGTGCAACTATTCCTCTGTGGGTGTGGTTTCAGAGCTACCTCCTCCACTGGTTTCGCTGGCTTCCTTCTGTTCTTCTGATTGGTTCTCAGGTTCAGGTTTTGCTGGTCCGGGACCAGCTGATACCTTCACCATTGATGGCCGGAGCAGTCTCTCGCCAAGAAGGAAGCCCTTCCTGTATTCTTCAATAATAACACCATCTTCATATTCTGTGGAATCTTCGCGCATTATAGCCTCATGCAGCTTTTGGCAGAGAGAAGCCGTTTATAAAGTCAGAAAATCTCAGGTAGAAGTGTATATTTATTGTCTAACTAAGAAAAAGAAAAGCAAAAGCACAAGCCAAGTATAGCTAGATTCCATGCAGACTAAAAGCCCCTTCACGTTTAGACCCCTGTTTCCATTAATTTCTATTTCTCACTTTATACCCTTTATTCGGCTTTTGAGGTTTCTTACAATTTTTTAGTAAGAATTGGTCTTAATATTCTGTATAAATAGTAGACACAGATAATAAATAAAAGAATGCTAGATATCCGCGCGATAAAATTCTCAATTTTGATACAAGGTAATTGGATCAAATTTAGCAATCTTTAAGGACACATGATACGAACTCTGGCGGCTACTCAACAAATCACACAATAACCAAAAGAGAAGCGGCTACTCCCCATCCACCAGAATGGTAAATTTAGAAGAGAACAAAAGAGAAATCTTCTGCAAGATTTAATATGTCACACTATCTTTGCTCAATAAACTCACCGAGTTGGCTCGAATCAATCGAGAATAAGTTTTGAGTTAAAAGCGTATCCAGGTCTTCATGAAACCTGAACAAACTTTATACAGCTTTTCTAAGAATTCATCTATTACTCGACTGAATTCGGAGCCAACTCGGAAGCTTACCTGCATCGAGTGATTGTAAATAATAAGGCTATTGAAAGGATTCTAATCCAATATTATGACTACTTGTCATCAGAAAATTGGACTGAGCATATACTTTCCTCAGAGGTAGGCAATTAATGCCACATGATTATTTGCCAACTTAAAGATACTGAGACAAATAGTAGAAACTTACCATGGGATCAAATGGTTTCCCCACCGTCTCCACACGAACAACACCAAGGGATCCCAGAATCTCCACAAACTGCTTGTATATGTTCTGGTAACTGTTGTTTATCTTTTCCTCTCCTTCAGTTTCCACTTTGATCTGTGCTTTAGCTCGCTCAAAATTATCCAAAACAGTTAACAAACTTTCCACCACTTCTCCTTGTGCATTTGACACCAGTGAAAGCCGTTCTCTCTCTGTTCTCTTACGGAAATTGTCAAAGTCAGCACTAATTCTAAGAACCCTATCCTTTTCATATGATAATTCTTCGGATAAAGTGGCCACCTTCCTCTCAAGATCAATTTTCTCATCTTCAATACTCTTAAGAAATGATTCTACTTCAGCGACTTTTGAGTCATCATTATTAGCCAAAGCCTCTTTATATAAATTTAAAGAAGCTATAACCACAGAACTAGGTTCTTCTGCAACTGCATCATCAGTCTCACTGGAATCATCAACATCAACAGCACCATCTGCATTCCCCTGTCCGTCGAAATAGAAATTGTAAATCACGAAGTAAATGTAACTTTTTACTGGTGAAAGAAACATTTGAATAAACTTCATTCCTTCTAATTCTCACCAAGAAACTAATCATACACAATAGTTCACAACATCAAGATATTAATTACTAAAATCCATAGCAGCATTGCCATATTGTATAGAAAGCTTAAATCAGTGAACTTAGAAGAGAAAATGGGTTTACTTAGATAGCTACAAGGAAAATGGCATAATAAATGTTCAACATCTGTTGGTACCAAGTCAAAAAAGGATACTAGTAAAAGTTAAGTGAAACATCAGCACTCTTAAGTCTCTAAAGCATCATTTTATGGATTAGAGAGAGACAGAGAGAGAGAGAGAAACCAAATATGGTAGTAGACTAAGGACCTGAGAACTATTGCCACCACAATCTTATGAAAAATATCACTTGCTTATCTCAAATGTTAATTATATTTACCTCCTCTCTTAAATAGCTAACTTACCAACTTTTCTTCTCTATCTTTTATAATTACAAAAACTCCCCTCTAAGTCTGCTCCATTAGAAAACCTAAATGGAAGTTAAATATTGACCATTTTTCCTTCAACTTAAAAAATTAAAAAAATAATTAAATTATCAATTCATTAAATGACTATTCTACATCTGAATGTCTTGGTAATATTTATATATTCATGGAGTTTATCTGTAATGCATTTATAGCTCAGGGGGTAACATTACGATGTATCCATAATTAAGTTTTATTATTTAAAAGATTATGACATTTCTTAAATTTAAATTCCTTTTCGCCCCCACGCATAAAATGAGTGTTTAGGTTTAGATCTAGGAATTGAACTGTTACACGGTGTTTGCAATAGCCTTTACCTCTAAAGAAGCAAAAAAGTTATAGAAAGTTGTAGAGAAAGATGAGAATATTTAAAAATAGTACTAAGTACAAAGGAAATGCAGAATTTTGGTGTGGGTTGCTTTTAACTTTTAGCTTTTGTCTACTTAATGTTAGATAATGAAAAGTAGAAACCCACCCACTTCCAAACACTCCAAAATTGCTAAAATTCGGCTAAAAGCTGAAAAAGCACTCTTTGAAGTTGTTGCAAACACTCTCCTAGAATAGAGTCAAATTCAATTGTTGTTGTTTTACCTCAATTAGAAGAAATATGTTTCCAATCCTATGAAACTCTAAATCAACTTTCCTCCTCCTCACTACCATCACCAACTCTTTCTTCTCTTTTCCTTCCCAACACTGCCCATCCTCTCCGCTCTCCCCTTCTCTTTTTATCTATATCATCACTTCCTCCTCTTCGTCTCAATTATATCTTCTTCCTCATTTCTTCGCCCATCGTCTCCTCTCTCTCTCTCTCTCCTTTTTGTTTTTTTCCACTTTACACTCTCTATCTCCCATTCTTGTCCATGTTGTTCGCTTCCCTCTGTTGTTCAGTCCATCATCTTTTTCTCTCTATTGGCCTCCATCCAAATTTTTTTTCCATTAACACCCTTAAAATGAGAACCGAAGTCATGACCAGAAAACAAAAAAAAATAAAAAATTGAGAGGGAAAAATAGAAAGGAAATGAAAGATAAAAAGGAATTGATAATTTACCTATTTAAGGCGGGTGAGTATAATTAACCATATCTCAAATAACTCAGATTACATGTGAGAGGAGCATGCTGAAAATCATTCAATTCTCTCTCTATTACTTTAAACTTTTAAATGGAGTAGTTGTTCAGTACTATTGCAATTAACCATTCCATTTCCATGGCTCATCTTGGTTCGTGGATGTGAAGGACCATTGTAAAATAGACTCTAATGCAATTTTGAATTACTTAATCTATTTCTCACACAAACTATTATCTTGACTATTAGGTGGGATCTAAAGCCATGAGATCTGCAAGATTCTCTTTCCATTTCCTATATATCTACCTAAATATTTTTTAATATGGTAAATCAAAACTAGATTCAAGGCATTAGCAAAACAAACTATTAGTCAAAATCACATGACAAATAATTTTAGGTTGCATTTGGATTGAATGACTTGGGGCTAGGCTTGAGCTATACCCATCATTGTGGTGGATATCAAATCCACATAATATTGAAGTCATTTGAAATTCTTAGCTCCAGGGCCCTTCCTCCAATTTGAATCCCCCATACAAATGCAACCTCATGTATTAGAATCTTTTAGCCGTTTAAGAACATGGCTATCATTTTCAAATTCCAAGCAAGTAATATACTTTATAGTAATAGATAAAACATGTTTTCCCTATAATTTTAAACTGGCATGGTTTTCATTGTGTTACATCCAATATTATAGCTAATTCAGACAACATTATCAGTTACCAGTTGTCACCCTATATTGTAAATAAGTGTAGATATATACTATATTAAAGGAATCAAAGTCAAACCTAATGCCATCTTGAATTCTTGACAACAGTAATTTCAAAACCATATTTAGAGAACATGCAAATTAATCACTGAAGAGGGAGATACACCAGCACACCAGAATTTAGTATAGAAGCATCATCAACGGTACTAGACTGTTTCATTTCACATATCACATGATTCCTTCTCACTGTTCCCACCAAGAAAGCTAGGGGAGATAAAACAGTTCTGGGTGGGAATGGGGGAACAGTTAGAGAATCAATCATCATGGTTCCAGTATCTAATCACAGGAAATGTTTCTCCATCCCCAAGATTTTAGCAAAATCATCTAATCATATACCAGGGCTAGTAACTATATCACACTGGGAGCAATTGTCACATGGTAGGCAAGGGTCATAAAAGTGAATATAACTTTGTAATTTAGCAAAACCAGTGTACAATGAACCATTCATCTAATTCAGTCAAAACCTAACATCATCAATAATCATCAAAGCACAACCCACATATAACCATTTATATAAACATTCAGTCAAACCCTAATATCATCAAATGGAAATACCGCAAAGCATTTACTTTATCAGGCTGTTGATGTCTCAATCGTAACACTCTTTTTCTCTACCACGAGAAAACAATACAAGCTAAAAACAGAATATGTTTATCCTTTTAAAGAAAACAGTTAAAATCCTAAACATAACTATGCAAAAAACCCTCCTCGTTCTCTTGCTCATTGTTTATCATAAATCAATTAGGAAACAGACAATTTTCAAAGCCCTTAAAATTTTAATTTCCAAAACTTCACCATAATCCCTCCAGCATTCACATTCATACACACATTAATAGCAGTTAACAAAAATAAATAAATAACGGCAATTGCACCAATTGCCTTATTCACTCCTCCACCAAAAATAATAAAGAATCAAGCTTTCAATGAGAAATGCGGCAGGCCAAAGAAGTAGCTCATCCATACAGCAAGGTGCAAGTTGGTTATTAAAGAAAATACTGTACCAAAAACAAGATAATACTGCACATAAACAAAACAAAACCACCTCAGTTTCGGTTTCGGAATTGGATCCTTGAACCGGCTCTTTCTCTTGCGTCTCTGTTTGGGCCTCCGCAGTTTCTCCATTAGCAGCAAAGTTCAAGAATTTCTGAGCCGAGCGGCTAGGCAATTTGACACCACTCCTCTTATAACTTGCCTGAGAGATCCGACACCTTATCACTGGAAATCTATTGGATATAAAGGAAACACAGGAGAGATTGTGGGATTTTAGGGAGGAACTGCCGCCGGCGGCGGTGCTGCAAAGATACGCGGCCGGTGTACTGAAGGTAGGTGGCGTTTTTAACACAGTGGTGGCCATTGGAGAGAAAGGGGAAGAGGATAAATGGTTGGTCCAATAAAAGTGGATTGAATTTGAGGGTTTAGTGTGTATGTCCGACCGCCGGTTCTATGCTATGTAACAACTTCTATATCATTCGAGTATTTCAATTTTAAATAAAATTTTATTTTTTATTATATATAAATTGATAAAAATTAAATGCAATATTAATTTTGGTAAATTTTAGATCTTTTAATTATAAAGTTATATTAATAATTTAGTGATAATTTATCTAACTTATGATTTGAATTTAAAATTTTTTATAATTATTTGATCTCACATACTATATTGAAATTTTTTTATGAATGACTAATTGATGATTATTGAAAAAAATTTATGAATGACTAATGACTAATCATCAATATATATATTTATTTGTATATAAGAATGAAATTGTTTTGTTGTAATTACTCGATATTGACTAAATATTAATTTATGTTAATACCAATGTATACGTAAGAAGGAATTCGTTTAATTAAAAGCTGTAGATTTTGATTAAATATTAATTATTAATAATTTTAATATTCTCAATTATAATAAAAAAAAAATATTAATTGGTCGTGAACATTAAGTACAACCAAGTATCAAAATTTAATATTTTAAATTGTTAATTATTAAAAACATATTAATTAGTTATGAGCATTTAATATAATATTTAAAATTGATTTTGATGCGTTGTTCCCTTATCGTCATAAAAATATCATATTATTAACAACTATTAATGATATGAAATATCCACAACATATTTTAATTGAAAAGAAAAATATACATATATATTTTGATATGCATGTTAACTTATTAAATATTCCAACTTTAGTAATTAATAACGTCTTTATGTTAGAATTACGGATATTTGTTATGAGTTTTTACAAATATAATGGTTATCTTACCATAGATAATAGGGTTAAATACATGTAAATAAACCATGGTATTGTTACTTTCAAAATTGAAAGACTAGCTTGTATGTATATATAATATATATATATATATGTGTGTGTGTGTGTGTGTGTGTGTGTGTGTGTGTGGAAATTAATTCATTAACAATATAATATGGAGAAATGGTAAAAAAATCATGGAAGCATCAATTACAAAAAAAATAATGATCACAAGGAATTACTACATTAGTGAACACGATCAAATTAGGATTCTAAATTAATATATCATTTATGCTATATATAAAGCGTCAAGAACTTATATTAACTAGAATATAATAGAACATCTAGGTGAAAATATACATGAACTAATTAATAAAAATCTACTAAAAGTAAGCATCGTTATTGTTTTAATAATAAATAATATAATTACACTTTAAATATTATCTTCTTATATTTTAAATTGTGAATAACTTTTATGTCATGCCAAATATTCATATAGAAAAGTCAATTTACATCTATTCCATTTCTTTTTTATCAGTCAATTAACTAATGATGAACACTTAAGTGCAGCATTATGAATTCTTCAAATAAATAATCACGATTAATTAAACAAATAATACTAAATAAGTAATTTAAATTGAAAAAATTAATTGATGTAAAATGTAGTATGATTATTTCATGGTGTGTAAAATACAAATGCTTTTTAATAATATAAGTTGTCTTCATTAACAGCTAGCCCTAGGTAGGGTTGTCAATGGATCGGATTTTAATCCGAATTCGATTCGAATTTTATGATTTTTATCAAATTAAAATATCCAACGAATCAAATTTGATTATAAATATTCATAATGTGAAATAAGTGAATCGAATATAGAATTAAATAATTCGATTCATTAAAAATTAGAATTTAAACTTTAATATTTTTTATTAAATTAATACTTTAATATATAATATTAATAAAGATTTTAAAATAAATTTTATATATTATATTGATTTAATATCTATATTAACGTTTATATTATATTATTACTATTGAGTATTTAACCTAAAAAATAAGAGAGATATGGATAAAATATCAAATATAATAACATATAATAGTTCATCTATGCATTAATATAATGTGAAATATGAATTTAATATTCAAATATTTAACTTTTGGGCTAATATATAATAAAAAATTATTAAAAATTCAAATATGACATATATTTGCTTTATAAATATAATATTTTTATAAAATTCAAAAGGCAAAAAAGAAAGAAAAAAGAAAAAAATAGATAAGGTTGGATTTTTTAATCGAATTTCAGATATCAATTAGATTCGAATATGATACTAACTACTCAAGACCCTACAGAATTTTGAGTCGAATTTGAATATGAATTTTAATAATTGAATTCGAATTCGAATATGACAAATTTGATCCTAACTCATTGACAGCCATGAACCTAGGTACATTCATCCTATTTTGGGCTATAAAAGATTATATTTCAAAATCTAGGGATATCAGAGCAATAACCCCAAAACCCAAGGGCTTGACCCCGTAATTAGCACTGAATTTAAACTACAATGTGAAAATGGTAAATCAGCTACTGCCAATACAATTCCCCTCCCTCCAAAATAACGTACAATCCCTAATACACGTTGTACAAATAGAAAGAAGCACATCATACCAGGATCTCTCTTTGGTGTTAGTGTTTTCCAACGGCAATAATTATACAATCATCGTCATCATTAACAAAATTGAAAACCTGAAAAGGAGAGAGAGAGAGAGAGAGCGAGCTGATTCAAAGTTCCGTTCTCTCAAACTCTATTTGGTTTTTAAAAGAAGAAACCCTTAAACCCAATTCTCTCTCTTGCTCAAATTTTAGCATCAGGGCCTTGAATTTTCTGGCCTTTTTTTCATATTGAATTTTTTGAAAATATTTTGCGATTTGGTTTCTCGTATGAACCGGAGATTTGAATTTTTGTGAAAATGAGTAGCAAAAGAGAAGAAGAGAGAAACGAGAAGATCATAAGAGGTCTTATGAAGCTCCCTCCCAATCGCCGATGCATTAACTGCAACAGCTTGGTAATATTTTTCTTCTTTTTTGATTTTTATTTTCTTTTTGGAAATTTGTTGTGCTTTTCGTGCAATTCAATAAAAATTTTCATTTTGAAGAACTTATTAATGAAACTGAAGTTCTGGGAGGTTTTCTGAAACAAATATTATTTTGATTAGTTTGTGGTTTGAATCTTAAGCTTATATGAATTCATTTTCTAGGCAAATGAAAGAAAAGCTTGAATTGATGATATAGATTCAACTTTAACGCATTTTTTCCCCAAATATTAGTGGAACTAAAATGTTGTTTTTTGTTATTTAGTTTTTGTACATTAATTTTTTTTTTCTGGGTGCAGGGTCCTCAATATGTATGCACAAACTTTTGGACGTTTGTTTGTATTACATGCAGTGGAATACAGTAAGCATTCATCCTTTTTCATGTTTTGAGAAGCTGATGTTTTCAGAATATCCAGTAAAAATGTTATTTATGGTTGATGAACGTTCAGCTTCATTTCTATGGTCGATGATCAAAGGCCTGTTTACCATTCTTTGCAAGTGTAACAATCTATTTATACATATATGCTAGAGGGGTGGATTCAATGCTTGTTTTTTTCTTTTAGTTTTTACTCATTCTTCAGTCTGGGGTAGAGCAATTTGGTAGCTCGTGAAGCTTATAATATTGTAACAGATGTTCTCTTGATTACACAATTTTTAAATTGTAAACAAAAGAAGTTTACCCATCAAGAACTGGTGTAGAACTTTTATAAGCATTCATTTTCTAGTCCTGATATTTTGTTACCTTCAAAGATTAGTATTTTTGGTTAGAAGTTTCAACAGTTAACACTTGCAAGAAAATTATCTTTTTGAGATTCTTTACTAGTGGAGTTGTTAGTTTCTGGAATGAACATATTGGAATTGTCTTATAGAAGATCCAAACTAAAAGAATTTCGAGTTGTGCTTAGTTGAGTAATTGTATTTGAAAACATGTGATAATGCAAGCAAAATAAAATGCATAAGTGGATCACTGTGGTACTTGTTCTTTGATTCTAGGCCAGTAATTTATGATTTCATATGCTATGAATTTAATCCAAGTTACAAAGACATTCTTATCTGCATTTACATAATTTTCCCAGGAAAACTTGGTCTTTACCGTTTGATGATCAATGTTCGTCCATGAAACTTTTAGTTCTTTTATTAGTTTGTGATAGATTCTGTGCAGTTTGGAATTGTTATTTCTAGATAGAGGTATGAATTGCATTCACTCTGTTTGTGTTGCAGTCGTGAGTTTACTCATCGTGTTAAGTCAGTTTCCATGGCTAAGTTTACTTATCAAGAAGTGGATGCTCTCCAGAAAGGTGGTAATCAGGTAAGTATATGTTTTGATCTTGTTTCTGTATGCAATGGTTTTTTTCTGCGCTTACTTACTAGACATTGCTCTTGCAGCGCGCAAGGGAGTTATTTTTAAGGGCCTGGGATCCACAAAAGAACAGACTTCCAGATAACAGGTTGAGATTGTACCTTCTGGTTAGATGAAAGAACTGGTTCCTTAAAGATTGAAATTTTACTCATGTGTTGTCTTGCAGCAACATTGATAAACTTCGTGAATTCATAAAGAACGTGTATGTAGATAAAAAGTATTCCCCGGAGAACTCATCTGATAGGCCTCCAAGAGATCCACAGGTTATGTTTCTAGAGCAGAACAGTTTGTGAATTTGAGACAAAGATGTATTCGGTGTTGCTAGTCTTACTTTAGATAACACTATATCTTTACATCAATGTTGAATAGAGACTAACATGATCATGGACCGATTTGACAGAGCTTAAGAAGCCATGAAGATGAGACGAGGAGAGCAAGCTCATATCATTCTTACTCTCAAAGTCCACCATATGATTTTCAATATGAAGAACGACGATATGGGAAGCATGCACCTGTACTAGCTAGAAAGCCTGGCTCAGATCGAGGCCTTTATGAGGGAAAACTTGCTAGTTTCTTGAGTCCCACTCATTTAAGTGCTCATGCAAATGATGACATCTTTGTAAATGGGGGATCTTATCCCAGACTCTCAGATTATTCTGTTTCTGGTGGAGGTGAACCTTTCAGATCTGGTGTTTTTTCACCCAGCCCTCAGAGAGACGGTGGAAGCCCCTTTAGTGAATCTTCAACAAGTCCACAGCTTCATACAGTTCAACATAATTCGGATGCAAATAGCAGAAGTAATGGAGGAAGAATTTTGCATCGGCAGGTCATGTTTCTCTTATCTCATTTGGATGTCTGGCAAAGACAGAAGTTTTTTGGATCTTTGTGCATTCCAATCTCGTAATTCTCGAGTTTTATTTGAAAAACATGAGTAAGGTATCCTAATGAAGGTGCACCGACTTCAATTTGGTTTTACTTCACCTAAATGCATTAAATATATGCGACCTGGAGTGCATGTGCGAGCGTATGTTTATTTGTTATTATTTTTAATAAAAAATGGCCAGTATACAATACTTGATTGCTTCTGACTAGTTGTAAAATGTAAAGTTAGATTTATAGCGTGAAATCCTACATCTCATGCCAATGTATTTTTCTTGTACCCTCCACTTTTCCTTACTTTCTCCCATTCCTAACACCAAGAAGAAGCAAATGGAAATACACAACAAAAGAGATAAAACAAGAATAGACAAAAAGCTTAACAAGCAATTATAAATAGTATCTAAGCAGACCTTCTTCTACATATGCATGTGGGAGTATTCAAAAGAAAAATTTTAAGTTGAAGATAGAGATCTAAGTTATAAATGTTTTTCCCAATTCCTGTTACTTTGTCTTTCTTTTTGTGTTTGCAGATAAAACTTTCTTCGTAATTGTCTTATAAATATTAGGCTTCTACACATCATCTAAATAGAAAATTGGTTTCCTTGTTTTTCAATATAGTTGCATCCTCCATGGTAAATGCTAGTGAGTTCTCTTCTCATTGTTTTATTGTTTAAAGAAAAATGAGAAGCACAGGGAAAAAAATGAGATTTTAATTGTATAAAGGATATTTCTTGTGTATTATTGCTTATAGTGGACTTATGTTCTTGTCTTTGCTCAAGTAGTTCAGACATGCTTGTGCTCTGACTACTGTTTTCTTATGTACAGAGAACTGAATCTTCAGGAAGCTTTGGATCATTTGATAGCAGTTCCATGTCTTTTAAATCGGTAAATTCTCTGGGCTTGCCTGAAGTTGGATTCAGACCTGAACAATCTGCTGAAGTTTCTCAGGACAAATCTTCTTCTTTCCCTTCTCTACCGCAATCTTCATTGTCTGGTACCGTTGATGGCTTGGACCTCTTCAGCACAGCATTTGCACAAGAAAATATCCCCTCCACACCTCCAACTGGCGATAATTCTGAATGGCCACAGCCATCATTGGCTCAATCCGTTAACTTAGTCCAACAATCGCCCATGTCTTCACTTCCAACATTCACCGAGCATCAACCATCACAAATCCCACAACCCTCATTAGATTTGTTTGCCGCGCTCCCACAACAACAATATACTGCATCTACTAATGGTAAGGCTTCTGATGTGGTAATGCCAAACAGTGAAGGATGGGCAACATTTGACACGCCTCAAAGTGTGGTGCCTGTGGGTACTGAAAATTCTACCCCTGCTGCAGTGCCATCTTCTGATGGAAATACTTCACAAAACCTTAATCCATTTTCAATTGATCAGAGTTCTTTCTATCAAGATTCTACTGGTCATGAAACTTTTGCATCAACACATACTTTTTGGTCTGGAAGCATACAAAATGTTGAAGCCACCAGAAATAATGCTCATGTGAGTTTTATCCTATTTGAATCAGCACAAGATAATAAAAAAATTTGCTCACTTTTGCTGGACAAATTTATATATTGAAGAAATCATCAGAGAGTCAGTCACATATGAAATTCATTTCATTTCCTTCATAATGCTTTATATATTTTTAGAAATAATTTTGCAAAAAAAATTATTTTGCAGTTGTGGACTCCATTTGAAGATTCTTCTGGAGAACAGCCCATCCAAAATGTGCTAAAAAGTAACAACCAAGCCGCTGTGCGCTGTGCTTCTGATACTGATAAATCTCTTTGCTTTGGTGTTTATGAGGTCGCTCATTGCTGCATCCCTTACAAATCTGGTTAAAATGTTTCTGTTCTTGGATTTAATCACTGACTTCCTTTTTTGCAGGCTTTCAAAAATGATGGCAACATGAGAATTCCAGATGAGAGCAAATCTCTATCGTCTGGCTTATCACCAAATTTCAGTATGGCCCTAAATGATTTCCCCATGGTTTCAACAGTGGTACAATCTCTTTCTTTTCTTGAGCCAAATCGTCTCCTGGCCACTCTTTTATTTTGATTAATCTATTCAGTTTTTTACGTTTAGTTTCTTTCTCTTGTAGGCTGGCGTACATTCCCTTGCTGCTGATCATAAGCCTATTAATCCATTTGATGTACCCTATGATTCTGACATGGAATCTAGCAATATGGTATGTCTTATTTCATCATGCTGCATAGATCTTATATATCAACTTAATTTTTACTTCCCCAGACAATTTAGAGAGATGTGGGCTTGCGGGGACCTGGGTTTTTGTAGAAGTGTGAATGCACTAAATTTTCTTTTATGTTTTGTGCTTAGTGCAAGGCTTATCTGAGGCACGTTATAGATTTTGCAATTGTTAATCAGTTTAATGCCTTTGGTGTGAATGATCAATCTCCATCAAATTCTTTAATTTAGTTGGGTCATTATCTATAATGTGTATTGTGATGCATTTTCCAAATTCTGTATTGTGATGCATTTTCCAAATTCTGTATGCCTAACATGTTTGGCTCCACTATGGCATTTTTACAATTATATTCAAAGTTGGTGCCCAACACACTTATTGATTATCTATATTAAATTTATGTATAGCTACCAATTTATGTAACCTTGGTGTATTAATTTAAACTGCTCCCTATGCGGTTGTATATGTATATGTGTATGTTTTCAGACATTGGTTCATACAGTATCTGGTATTAATTCAACATTATTTTTCTCCAACAGCATTTGCATAATTGGATACCTGTGATAGCAACATTTGCTGCTTAAGCAAAATATTTTTCTCTTCTTCACTGCTTCTGATATGGTTTAATATTTTAACAGACTCAATATACTGGATATCCATTAAGTGGTGGGAAAATAATTTCTGTCAGTGTCAAGTAAATTTGTAGTGCCTCCAAGATCAGTGGGATCAGTAAATAAATTTTTTATCTGAATAAAATACGAAAGCAAGATACTTTTTAAAGTGTAAATAAATAACTCACAAATCACAAATCTTACAAGTGTGACTATAAATTGGGATTCCTGTAAATAATCATTTTAAAGGAAAAAGGGGCTTGCAATAATTTTGTTCTTTCTTGTTTTTTAGTGCATTAGGAGTGTTGTGACTTGTGATGGGTGGATGATAGGTTGTTCATATTGAGAAACTAAAAGGGCATGCTGCTATAAATTTCCTTGTCAAATGATTGATTCACTATATAGCTGTAGCCACATTTTATTTTTAAAATTTTACATTATGGTCAAATTATATGACCCAAAAATTACTAATTTGTAAAATCCATATCCCTAGGTACATCAATTCTATTGGTGCCACATAATTTTCGGCGAAGAGTTGCCTTTTGTTAAAACTTTCATAATTAAGCGATTGGATATTACTTTTTTCCATTTACGCTTTGTCTCAATTTCTATTTTATGTTCTGAAATCATTATAAGTGCATTGGTATAATTTTAATGATACATGCTTTATGTTTAGTCTCAGTTCTGGGACATGAGCTCTTTGCAAGCTGCTTTGCCAAATGCTCAGATGCCACCTTCCTATGTTGGTGGAGGAAATCAATCGTGGCTTTCCCAAAATTCAGTCCCATCCTATGTCCATGGTGGAAATTTATTCGATCCAACTAGTGGTATTTTCTTTCTGCTCAACTATCCTCTTATTGAAGAGAATTCTTTGTTTCCTACTATCCATCACACTGAATTACGCTTTTGTTCTGCAGGCTCTTTGGGCTTTATAGCCGGGCAGCCACCAAGCACCCAAATCTGTAAGTCTCCTTTACTTCTCTTCTTTAAGCTTTGCTTCGCATACTTAATATAGGTATTAGTAGCCTTAGATAGCTGTTTGAAAGAGCTGCAAGCATGAATTTTTGTCTTCTCTATTCAAAGTTAGTGGAATTATTCAACTCCAATTTTGACCTCAAATACTTGGTACCTAAAGTATGTAATGAATTGCAGTGGTTTCTGCTAATAAACCAGTCTTCCGTTCTTGTAGGAATAGCCATGCTCAAGGCCCTGTTGCATCTGTTGGAGGAAATCCTTTTGCATAGAATTCAATTTTGTTTTGTCTATTAAATGTTATCTGATAGCATTGTACTGTTTTCCTCTTTATAGATTGAAAGACACTGCCGTGGTTAGTTTTGTATCTCCTATTCTAGTTTGGCTGTATTCTTTGAGAAGCAAGAGACTGAGATTGTGCCTGGATTGAGGTTGTATTATTGTATATTTGTATACATATTTAGTTCATCACTGGTTATCTTGTGATGGATGTTGATGAATGTACCACTAGTTTGCTGTTGTAAACCAGCTTCTTGGGGTCACTTGGGGGATGATGTTATTGTAGTTGTTGTTGTTGCTGCTGCTGCTCTGTGTGTGCGCGTGGGTTTTTCCTTTTATAAATATATGTACATGCATATTGGGTTACATATATATTGGGATTTCGTTGGTTTAAATTCTTCACCTCATACTTAAAATGACACTTGTTGTTGGGCCAAAGGCCATGCATTTATGATGACCTTGGCCCTATTATTTCCCTTTAGATTGTTTAATTACAAGAGCTATGGTTAATGACAAGTTTTGACTTGTGTTGGTCGATAAAATGTTATCATGCAAGTAAGTTGGCTATTTTTAATAGAAGTACTTGCATTTTCTCCAAGAACAAATGAAATCTCATAACAAAATGTCAACTCAATTGATTGAATTTTACAATTCATAATTCAACATAATTTCATTTGTATTTAAAGATAGAGATCGCAAAAACATAGGTATGTAGGGCATTTCTTGGAAACATCTCAAGAAATGAATTTGAACATTACCTTCTAGTGTGTGGGGCTATTTGTTTTCATTTTGAGAGCTCTTTTTCATTTCACCATTATTTAAAAATAAAAATTATTAATTTCTACTCATTTTTATGTAAACTATTTTTTATTTTTATTTTCAATTTATTATAAATCTACGCTATTATTTAGATAAAATATTTAAATATAAAATTTATTTTTATTTTTAAAATTATAATTAACTTTTAAACTTTGAAAAAGAGTAATTGCAAAAACAACCCTATGTTACTTCTAATTATCAAAAAAACCCTTGGGATATGAATTTAAGCCAAAACCCCCTCATGTTACAATATTAATTGCTCACTGCCCCCCACAATCATTTATCCGTTGGCCAGGTGCATCTTGACGAAAATACCCCTATGCAAAAAGCCCTTCATGATATTGAAATTAGTAAAAAAAAAAAATCTTGTGTTAGTGTTTTCTTTGTTCACCGCACCCAATTATGTTTTATTCATTGACTATGTGTAACTTGACGTAAATACCACTTGTATACTTGTCAAATGTAATGCATGCAACAGAAAATTACTTAACCAATCCAATTTAAACTGATTAATTTTTTATCACAAAATCGATCCAAACAAAACCGCGAATACCCTTATATTTTATGCAATGCCTCATTGAGATCAAGATATCTAATTGCTAGTTGTTTCCTAGCAGAAAATTTCATCTTTAAGTATCAAATACAAGTTTAATTTGAAAAAAAATCCATAACATATAAAATAAGAATTTCTCGTAGAATATTATTATAACTTCCAGCATAGATGAAGTGAGCAAAAGCCATCAGATTCCACTTGGCTTTGCAAGCTTAAATTGTTTGAGGACAGCGTTTGCTTAAATTCATAACTCATGGGGAGTTTTGACAATTCAAAATAACACAAAATGTTTTTCGCAATTAATTCTGAACAAAAAGGTCAAAAAAAGGGGTAAAAATAACTTTTTGATTGACAAATACAATTACCAGTAGCATGCTAAGAGTGTGTATAACACCATGCCACCATGGCCAAAAAGCACATAAATGCTTTTGACTATGTAACACAAGGAGTTTTTGCAATTTTCTCCTTTCAAAAATATTAAACACAGAAAATTACAAACGGAAAGACATCAAAACGGGCACAACACTTTGGACCGTTCTGCAAAGGAAAATAAATGATATGGCGGAAAATTAACAATTGTACATTTCCCAATTTATCCTCTGCATTTTCTGTATTTCAAGAAGTAGTCCTTCTTCCCCCATCTTCATCTTCCGCACCAAAAAGCTCCAAAACCCCCAAATAGACTCTTCAACTCTATTAAACTTCCCCACCCACTTCACCCTCCACCCCGATCCCACCGCCACCGCTTCCACCGCCGCTCACGGGCTCCAGAAATGGAGGGCGGCAGCATCCTAGAAACAATCGGCCAAGAGATCATAGGCGTAATGTCACCCGTCTCCATCTGCATGCTTCTTGTTGTCCTCCTTGTCTACACTGTCTACAGCCCCTCTTCCTCCGCCGCCACCGCTACCATCCGCACCGCCGCCAATTTAGTCTACCTCGAGTCCCCAACCGATTCCCCCGCACAAAAACTCGAGGGGGCTATCATGAATGCGGTTGTTTTCGTCGTCATCATCACCCTGGTCACGTTCCTCCTCGTCCTTCTTTACTACTACCGCTTCACTAATTTCCTCATTTACTACACCCGCTTCTCCGTTTTCATGATCTTCTCCGCCATGGGCAGCTCGATTTTGATTTCCATCATCCAGAGATTTAACATACCGATTGACGCGGTTACTTTTTACGTTTTGCTGTTTAATTTCACTATTTTAGGCACGATTTCCGTGTTCTCAAATGGGATTCCTATAATTGTGAAGCAGAGTAATATGGTGGTGTTGGGGATTATAGTGGCGGCTTGGTTTTCGCGATTGCCTGAATGGACTACATGGGTTGTGTTGGTGGCATTGGCATTGTATGATTTGGCGGCGGTCTTGGCACCTGGTGGGCCGTTGAAGTTGCTGGTGGAGCTGGCGTCTAGTAGGGATGAGGAGTTGCCTGCATTGGTTTATGAGTCGAGGCCGAATGTAGGGAGGAATTCTGGGGCTAGGGATTCAAGTTTGGGGCTTTTGGTAACAGCAGGGGTTGGGATGACTAGTGATAATAATGGTGGTGCAGTAGAATTGCAGGAATTCTTGAGGAATGGTGTTAGTGATAATGGGATTGAGATTCAGGAAAGGGACCATTTGGTAATCACAATTGGGGAAAGTGGGAGGACCAATGGGAGTGAGATTGAGGAGGTGAGGGAAGATGTGGGGGAGACATCCCCTTTGATAGGAGATGGTGATTTGATGGAAAGGCGATCACACCCAAATGATAGGAGCAACTATAATAATAATGGTAATTCTAGTCATTTGGACAATACTAGCGATGGACATAGGTTGTCCCGAGGAAATGAGAGAGAGGGGAGGGAGGGGAGGGAGATGGAACAAATGAATGCAAGGGGGATAAAGCTTGGTATGGGGGATTTTATTTTCTATAGCGTGCTTGTGGGAAGGGCTGCAATGTATGATCTGATGACCGTTTATGCTTGTTATCTTGCGATCATATCAGGACTTGGATGTACTCTTATATTGTTGGCTGTCTGTCGTCATGCATTGCCAGCACTTCCTATTTCAATTACTTTAGGGGTCATATTTTACTTCTTGACAAGACTGTTGATGGAGCCATTTGTGGTTGGGGCTTCTACTAATTTGATGATGTTCTGAAGTAGCCTCTTGCTTTTGGTAAGTAAATGAATTTTGTGGCTTAGGGAACGTTGACAACTTCATATGCATTGAATGTCTTTTGACAATGGAGTAATCGCTCCGAGACAGCCTTTGCCCCTTTTCGTACAGGAATGACTTGAGAATTATTTCATTCACAGGTCTGATCTGTTGTTTATTGACTTTAATTTGTTTGTTGATAGCTTTCCTGAAGATATATGTCATACTCTGGATGTAACCAAATTCCAGAAAAGTGGAATAGAACTCCTTTTTCGCCAGCTCAATTTGACTTCTTTGGCTTTTACTTCATTATACACTGTTTGGGAGAGTTCTTAGTACTACAATCAATTAGAATGATTTACGGTTGGGTTTGGCTTTAAAAAAGAATCCTGGATGAGAACAAAACTATTTGTCTAAGCACAACACATAGATTTTTACTAACTAAAGAAATTAAGCTGAAGCTTAACTTGTTTGGTGGAGAAGATTCATCCCTAGTTTTCAATCTAATTCACATGCCATTACGAACATCACTTTTTCCAATTAATGGTGTTTTGTGGAATCTAGAGAAAGAAAAGTTTTCATTCTGCTGTCTTGTTATACTTTAGGGCTTCTAGTATTTAGTGATTGGATGGCAAAGCACATTTCAGAGATACTTGGTAATTGCCTATCGCCCTCAATAACAGTTTCCTAAAAACGTTGTGCTCTTGCTCGTTGAATTGTTAGATCATTACTAGAAAGTTCTCCTATGTACAACAGGAGTGATTCCTAGTATGATGCATGTCAATAACTTGACCGGAGAAAAGGCACCAAGGCAAAATGTTGAATACATGTATATCAGGCTTGTCTTACCATCTCGAGAAACCAGTTACTTCTTGGTCCTTAGTATGTTTTAGGTTTTCATGCTGAGATGTTGCCGTTCTTGATTTTTGATGGACTCATATCTGAAAAGATGGTTCCAGGCTTCCAGCTAAATGCTTGCCAGTTTCCTTGTTCTTCAGGTAGGCGCAAAATCAATAAGTCATGATCTAATTCAGACAATAAGTTCAACTTCAATGTGTAACTTAATCTACTTCAGAGAACACTTAATCTTTAACAATTCTCTCTTTTTCTTTGGTGGAACTTGCAAACTATGTTAAATTATTCACTTCTAGGGTTGAGGTCAGTTGTGCACACTTTGGACGATTGAATCCAATCTTGCATTTTCTTGATGTTACTCCATTTTTGTAGTTGCAAATATATGTTTGCTTTTTGGGTACCTAATGAGGGATGCATAGAGATCCTGAGGAGCTAAAACTAGATCTGAGCTCGGTTGCTCAGTCCCTAAAGATTCTCAGGTGTTACTGAAAAATCCATGCTAGATAAGGGGCCACCAACTTTGCTCAGCCTTTTTGACTTATTACCTTTCTTCTGCAACTTTATACCAAAAGAGAGAGAGTTGCATCTGTTATCATAGAAATTGCACAAACCAAAACACAATTATAAAGCAGCACTGAATTGTATAAATCTTGGAATTGCATCCTTGCTTAAATCTTTAAGCATCTTGATGACATATGGAAGCAAAATATTGACTACCAGTGACACTCTCTTAACAGCTGTGCCTGAAGATTTGGCAGAACTTCTCAGAGCAAAGCCTAGAAAGTAAATGGCACTTCGATTTAGATTATGAAATACTGTAATACCTATTGAGTTCAGATTATTCTGTGCTGGCTGAGATTTTATAATGCAACATACAACACTTTATACAGCTTGTCTTGTTGGTCATATGCATTGCATTGAAGTTGATACGTCCAACTCAAAACATTTTCTAATTTATGACTTGGAGATTGAATTGCTTGTATATTCTCTCTCCTGATGGTGTAATATTTCATGCATTTTTTCGCTAAGATATACTCCTAATATTTGGCTTCTGATGAATTTTTTATGTTTTCAAGCCAAAGTTCCAACACAAGAAAATCAAAACGTTAAATTTCTCGTTAGAGAGTAAAATTTGGCACGCCATTCATGTACAGGATCTGCTTGGTTTTAAGGGTTGGGCAGCCTAATTGCTTTTTCTGATCTGCAAGTAGCGCAACTATTGATGCATATAAGAAAAGAATGAACCCATATGGTAGTCCTTTATTAACGTGAAAACCCATCAGCTCAACTTCTTGTAGGCAATTGATCCTCTTAATACAAACAGCATGCCGATCGCGTTCATACATTTTGCATTCATTGAAGTCTAAACCTCATCCTAACCAACAACATGTAAGAAATTTATGCTCACATCGAATGCACCAATATACAAGACTAAAAAGACTCTGCTGTTCAAAATTTAAGCATGGAGCTTCTGCACCAAATATACTTAGGCAAGGAGAAGTTTTCAGTCATAGATGTATTCTACTGTGCTTCTTGTCCTTCAGGTTCGTTTTCTGGTGATTTATCTTCCTCATGTTTGCTTGCTTCGCCTCCAGTTTCAGATTCTTTGGACTCTGACGGATTTTTTGATACTAATTGTCCCACCTTAACATATTTCTCCATAAATTTATATTCCCAGTCTTGTAGAACCTCCAATTCAGAATCACTCAGACCTTCAATGTTTCCAGTAAGGTCTTTAGGGTCAAACGACATGAGAGCCAGTGCTCTGCTTGCATCCCTCCCGGCAAACAGTGCATATGGTCCACCAGGCCCATAGAACATCCTGCCAGAAAATCGAGTAATACTATCACGCCATTCTTTACCAACTAAAAGGGAAAGTATTACGATGCCATTATTATTTAAGAAACATCTTCGCGATTCAGCAAATAGAATTTGGGGGATGGAAGTGACAATGACTTGTGATTAATCCCCAAAAGTTATAAATAGCATTAACACCAGAAGACTTCAGAATTTGAATTGACCTTGCTAAGTTGCTAGCTACAGAAAGATTCATGCATACTAACATCCAAATTCCAAATGAAAAGTTACCAACTGGAAAGAAAAGCGGAGCACAATAAAAGAACATGTAAGCACAAGCAGTGAATTTGGTCTTCTAAAGGGCCAAATATTAAGTTATATCCAGTATTCTATACATGAACAAAGAAATCATCTACAATAAGCCATTGTTCCCCTACCGGAATTTTCATATCTGCAATTCAATTTCGCGTAGAAGACAGAAAATCCTGCCCGTTTCCACAAATACATTTCTTGGAAGTGCCATAACTAAAAATGCATACCATGAGAGAAGAATTTAGAGCAATTATTGTAAAGTGAGAATGTAAAGAAAATGTAAGACAACAGAATTTCGGTGGAAAACCCTTAGCCAGCATAAAGTATGGGAGCGTAATCCAGGCAACAACAGAGAAGATCAAGAGAACTCTAGGATAATACCACCATCAGGAACATACAGCAATGTCATTAATGTTTAGCATGAATTCAACTATGTTCAAGTAAAAGAAATAGGACTTCTTATACGTTAAAGTCATGTGAACAACTGGTGGGCGTAATCATTAGTCTCAGCAGTTAGATTGCATGGAAAATCTTGGTAAGATTCAGCTGTGGATTTAGCTAAAATTCTTTTCACGACTGAAATCAACCCTGTCCCAATATCATATGCTTGTTCTTTCACCATTGGAGCCACTGTTACATGGATTGTCCACAGTTGCTACCAACTCGGTGATTTTCCTCCATTAATAGCAAATCAGCACATAGAATTTTCACTAAATTCACATCTTGAAACTGATACAACTCACAAATACATAAAAAACTGGAGTAACAATTCTAAAGTGGGTTTTCTTTACCCGGAACGAGAGACATCATAGATCTGTGCTTTGATGGCCATGAGCAAGGGCTTGTTCGGGTCGGAGCCATCATATGCTCTCAACTCTTCCTCGGTGACGTCGCCCATCTGCACCGGCTCCCGGAGCGCAAATTCATTGGCTCTTTTGACGGCGGCGTAATCATCGGCGGCAACAAACATGCCGCTGACAACCTTGTAGGTCACGAACATCAGCGCCAGTATAGTGAAAAACGCCGCCGGCGACAGCCCTGTGTTATGGTTGATCGATTCTGTTAGCGTCTCCCAAAGCGCCATCGATTTTCTCTTCCTTTTTTCTCTGTTTGGTTTGGTGAAGTGGGCAGAAAATTGCTGTTGGGTTGGAGTATTGTAGGGGGTGGGTCGATTTGACTGAAGGATAGATCCGTAAATTCAATCAATGTTTGGTGAAATGTGGACTTTCGTAGGAATAGAGGCCTTGTTTGGTTGCAAACTCTCAGTTTGTTTTCTAACTTTCAAAATTTAAACAAATAAATACTACATATTCTCCAATCTCATTCCTAAAATACAAAATCTATTTTCAAAAAATTCCTACTATTCCTAACTCCACACCATTCCCCAAGACACCTCACATTCTTTCATTATTATAAATATATATACATACTATCACTCATAAAATTTTTATACAGACATATATAAATAACTTTAAAATACTTATTTCACCCCACAAATCCAACATAAAATTCATTGATGTGACATCTTGTTCCCCCCAAAATACAAACAAACCAACTATTTTTTCTCAATTTATTTTCTCAAAATACAAACAAACAATTATCACATTCCCCAATCCTACCATTCAAAATCCATTCTCCCAAAATATTTTGGGAGAATAGCCTAATTTACAACCAAACAAAGCCAAAATTTATGGGATCACAAAGCAAAATGGACTTTTGTTCTTGTATGACTTTAAGCACCTGTTTGGTTTTTGATGAGGGTAAGAGCTGTATATAGCTGGATTGGGACGGAATCTGGGTGAATCGACCTGCCTGGCCGAGTTAATGAGCTCCACAGATACCCGGGCTGAGTCCTGCAACTAAGAGCAAACGTCAGGCTAGCCGAGATGCCCTCGACGTAGGCTCTCCGACGCTCAAGTTAGTATGAGGTCAGGTAGATAATGAGCAGCAGAGTGAGGGCTTTGTAGTATATAATGGCATACCTTTAAAAGGCTGGAATAGGGGTATTTATAGCCCAAAGTAGGAGATCAAAATGTCCATGGTACCCTTGCTCTTGCAGGGAGGACCTTTGTCATTGCTTGAGGGTTTTTAGTCTTTTCTTTATCTGAAATCCTCTTTCCAGGTGGCGCCCCCATATCCTTTTGGGATATGGTGGAGATCTCACATTTAATGCAGAGGCAAGCCGCATGTCAGTGTATTTAATGTGGCAGAGTAGTTGGCGCCCCCACATCTTTTTGGGATATGATGGAGATCTCACATTTAATGTAGAGGCAAGCCGCCTGTCAGTGTATTTAATGTGGCAGAGTAGTGGTTGAGTGCATTAAATGCGACAGCGACTGGTGGTGAGAGAAACCTTCATGTCTCAGAGGTCGACCTCTTCTGGTCGAGATATCTCCCTAACCGAATCTCTTTGACCACTCTGGTCGAGTGCATGACCTCTTCTTGTCGACCTCTTCTGGTCGAGATGTCCGCGGCCGTGGGCCTATCCGCCCACTCTGGTCAAGTGCATGACCTCTCTGGTCGACCTATTCTGGTCACTTTGGTCAAGTGCATGACCTCTCTGGTCGACCTATTCTGGTCACTTTGTCAAGTGCATGACCTCTCTGGTCGACCTATTCTGGTCACTCTGGTCAAGTGCATGACCTTTCTGGTCGATTTCTTCTGGTCACTCTGGTCAAGTGCATGACCTCTCTGGTCGACCTATTCTGGTCACTCTGGTCAAGTGCATGACCTCTCTCTTCGATCTCTTCTGGTCACTCTAGTAAAGTGCATGACCTCTCTGGTCGACCTATTCTGGTCACTCTGGTCGACCTATTCTTGGGCTTGGGATGGTTGTATTGGGCCTGCTGGGCTCATCTTACTTCCCCATATCAGTTTTATTCCCACACTCACTTTTTTTATTATTTCCTATTTCAAAAATAAAAATTATTACTGATATGGGATGGCCCAAGTGCTTTGGCCCAAACCAGCAAAGCCCAGGCCCAGTGGGGAATGGCTGCCCAATTGTCTCATCGAGTTTCATTCGACCAGATCTGCACAGGCCCAGTTAGGCTCCCTCGGCCCCCGGCACTCCTCGATCTCAGTCGACCTTGTTGAGGTCGAGGCCAATACAGTACTCTGCCACCGCATTAAATGCACTGGCAGGCGCCACGCCTCCGCATTAATGGCGCATGCCATCCCCCTCACCGTCTAACACAGCAGGTGCCGCTACAGTGTACTATCTTGTCCTTGAATCCTGGAAGGGCAACTAGCCGGAAATATTCAAATGGGGGAAATGACCGATTACCCCTGGCCCAAGGTTAGGGGCTCCTGGGGGTACCCGAGGGCTTCCCGGACATTTCCTAGATAGAGGAAGGATATATATACCCTCAACCCAACCTTCTAGAGGTACGCACTCATATACACCTAAAAAACCCATACTCCTCTGGTCGGTTCTTGAGGTCAAATTCTACTGACTTGATCATCGGAGGGCCTAAGACGAGGGCCTCTCGGCTAGCCTAACGTTTATTGTGATTGCAGGATTCTTTCCCTAACCCAGCAGGAACATAAGCCATCCAGGCCAAGTTCTACCCTTATTCAAACCCGGATTCCTATCCGAAAGATCGAACCCTCATCATTTGGCGCCGTCTGTGGGAAACCCTAAATCCTGTATCGAAAATGGTAAACGCTAGGCGAGCCCCATCTGGGAGAGAAGAAAATCGGAGGTCCAGCTCCCCTCCCCTTGGACAGAACCCAGAGCGGAATGTGCAAGGACCCAGCGCTCAACCTGAGCCTATGGTCACAGTCACAATGCCACAGTTAATACAGCTCATCAGTGAACAAATCTTCGCACAGATTTCAGCCCAACTATCCGCTACATTAAATAGACATGTTGTGCAACCAGAGCCGGTAGTCAGCGCCACGCCACAGCCTGCGGCCCCGGAACGGGCGCGGCCAGAAGAGCTATCCCAGCAACAAGAGTCACTAAGGCACCAGTCCAGAAGAGAACTGAGCCCGAGGCGCTTCCCTAGGGAAGCAACCCACCCCCCACTAAGAGAGGAGGTGGCAGACTCCGTAGACCATGACATTCGGCCCCTTTGAGCCTCGCAGCGCGATAGGGCTGAACGTTCCAGGCTCAGGCCCAGCAGGCATGCATCCCAGGCAGATCGGCAAGAGTGGGATGAGGTATCCTACCAAGTGCAACAGCTGAACAAGCGCCTGGAGGAGATCTCAAAAAGGAACGCAGACAGAGCTGTTCAGTCAGACGGGCCACAAAGGTTCAGGAGGGAGCGAGATTCGCCGTTCGTGCAGGAGATCATTGACGAGCGCATCGCTGTTGATGTAAAGATCCCAACAGGACTCCCGAGGTACAATGGCTCCACAGACCCGAACGAGCACTTACTGCAGTTTGAACACATGATACAGTTGCATGGGCACAACGAATACATCCATGCAAAAATGCTAGTGACCACGTTTCAAAGGGTGGCTTTGGATTGGTTTGTGAAGCTAGAACCAGCGTCCATTTTCTCCTACGACGAGTTGTGTGACAAGTTTCTGCACCAGTTTGCGAGCAGGAGGAAAGCAAAACTCCATCACACCCACCTGCATACAGTGAGATAGGCTGAAGGAGAACCCCTTCGGGATTTTTTTTACCAGATTCAACATAGAAGTGCTGAAAATGGATAGCCCAAGGCTTGAGTTCCTGATAGACGTATTTTTCTTGGGCTTGAGACACAAAGAGTGCGCCAATGCCTTGGTGCGCGCACAGCCCAGAATAATGGAGGAGCTCCTCGACCTCGCAGAGAGGTACATGACCCAAGAAGAGATGAACAAGATGAAATATGGCGGCATGGAGGTTAACAAGAAGAGAGGTAAGGAGAAAGATGATAGACAAAACAAGGAGGGACGCCGTTTCCCGATCAAGCGCTTCCATGAATACACTCCGTTGAACCTGCCAAGGAGAGAAGTGTTGTTCGCCATTCAACACGACAACCTACTCAAGAAGCCTCGAAAAATCACAGAAATCGAAGCTATGAAGAAGTCAAAAAAATACTGTTATTTCCATAAGTAGAAAGGGCACGACACCGAGGACTGCTTTAATCTGAAAGATGAAATCGAGAGGCCGATTAGACAAGGCCACTTAAAAAAATTCATCGAGGAGCAGGCCCGAAGAGAGGAGGGTGTGACCGACCGGACTCCCCGAAGAGAAAGGTCGGTCAGCCCGAGGAGAGAGGACAAAGGAAAAAGATCGGCCCATGAACCCTACCCACCCATCAGGGGTGTCATCGACATGATCGCCGGGGGGCCCACGGGAGGAGACTCTCGAAATGCGAGAAAGCAAACACAGAGGCAGCTCGGCTCGACCAGGCCATCCAAGGTCGAGACAGTCTTTCAATTGGCAACCAGCACTAAACCAATCTCGTTCACTGACGCAGATTTGAACCATATGGAAAATAGAGGAACTGACCGTAGAATAGATTGCCCCATGGTGGTCGCTCTGGAAATAGTTAATTTTGAGGTCCGAAAAGTGTTGGTCGATAACGGAAGCTCAGTGAATATCATTTTCCTATCGACTTTGAACAGGATGGAGTTGGGATAGTTTAAGTTTGATTCGGTTAGGACACCCTTGGTTGGATTCGGGGGGTCAGAGATTATCCCAGTAGGGTCTATCGATCTTTCCACCACAGTCGGGCAGGGCCAGCGCAGCCGAACATTGATGATCAGTTACCTGATGGTCGACGCCCCCTTTGCATACAATGTCATCATAGGTCGACCAGCCCTCAATGATTTCAGAGTCATCGTGTCCACATATCACATGAAAATAAAATTTTCGACCCTAGCTAGAGTGGGCGAACTTTTATGCAATCTCAAGGACACTTGGCGATGCTACACCATTTCTGTCGATTCTGCCGACCAGAAGAAGCAACCTGAACTGAAGCCCTCGGGGGACGCCCCAGTAGCGATACCCGAGGAGGGATCCTCGTCGAAGAAGAGAAAGTTGGAGGAAACTAGGGTCGAGCCCGTTGGGGAGTTCAAAACGATCGAGCTCGAACCTGGGAATCCAGAGAAAACCACCAGGATTAGGACCGAGATGGGAGATCGACTAGAATGCCTTATGGTCGATTTCCTCTGGCGAAACGTCGATATTTTTGCATGGAAGGCTGCGGATCTCCAAGGCATTGATCCCAGCATCATCGTCCACCGCCTCAACGTGGATCCAACCCACAAGCCAGTGCGGTAGAAGAAAAGAACCTTCAATGCTGAGCGAACCCAGATTATCGATGAGGAGGTCGGCAAGCTTTTGCAAGCAGGCTACATTGTAGAAATCCAATATCCCTCTTGGCTTTGTAATGTTGTACTTGTACCCAAGAATGAGGGAAAGTGGATGATGTGTAATGATTTTACGGATTTAAAAAAAGCTTGCCCTAAGGATCCTTAACCCTTGCCTCGTATTGATTTACTTGTTGATTCTACAGCTGGTTGCGAATTGCTTAGCATGATGGATGCATTTTAAGGCTATTATCAAATATTCATGGCACCAGAAGACAAAGACAAATCCTCTTTTGTCATGCCCAATGGAGTGTATTGCTTCATAGTTATGCCATTCGGACTTAAAAATGCAAGGGCAACTTACCAGAGATTGGTTAATTTCATGTCAAGAATGAAATCGGGAAGTCAATGGAAGTCTATGTGGATGATATGATTATAAAGATCGAAAGAGCCGAAGACCACTTGATCGACCTCAGCCACACCTTTTTCATTTTGAGAGCTTTCGGTATGAAGCTCAATCCTAGCAAATGTACCTTCGGAGTTCGAGGAGGTAAATTCCTCGGCTACATGGTCAGTTAGAGAGGCATTGAAGCCAACCCGCAAAAGATTCAAGCAGTTTTGGACATCACCCCACCTCACACGGTTCGCGAAGTCCAATGCCTGGTCGGCAGGGTTATAGCCTTGGGCAGATTCATAGCTCGACTAGAAAACAAAAGCCTACCTTTCTTCAAAATCCTGAGAAATGCGAAGAAATCCGGATTCAAGTAGGATCAACAGTGTGACCGAGCCCTGCTCGACCTCAAGCAATACCTCTCTTCATTACCTATGCTCGCCAAGCTCGAGCTGGGAAAAGTACTACAAATATACTTGGCAGTCTCCTCGACCTCCATTAGTTCAGTGTTGACGACGATGAGAGCAGGAAACCCCCGTCTAGTATATTATTGCAGCAAGGCTCTCTAGGGGCCAGAGCATAATTATTTAGAGATTGAGAAGTTCGCTCTGGCCCTAGTCACGTCGGCCAGGAAACTGCTGCCTTATTTTCAATCCTACGCAATTTTGGTGTTGACGAATCAGTCGCTAAAGCAGGTGTTGTCGAAGCCAGACACTTCAGGTCAGCTCACCAAATGGGCCATTGAGCTCGGAGAATTCGACATCCAATTTCAACCACGGACTGCTATTAAAGCGTAGGTGTTGGCTGACTTCATCGTCGAAAGGCTCGACCTGCCGACGAAGGATGTTGAGAGCACACTATGGTGGACCTTGCACGTCGACGGGTCTGCAACCTCATCCGGATGAGGAATAGGGATATCCCTCCGATCCCCACAAGCCGAGGACTATGATTTCGCTGTGAAACTCAACTTCCCGACCACTAATAACGAAGCAGAATATGAGGCTCTTATTGCAGGAATGCGCATGGCCACAGACCGCAGGGTTGAGCAACTAGCGGCATTCACGGACTCTCAGCTCGTTGCAGAACAGGTCGAAGGCAACTTTGAGGCGAAGGAGCATAAAATGGCACAGTATTTGTCAGAAGTGCACTAATTGAGGCAAATGTTCAGAAATTTTTCGCTGAGCCAAGTCCCCCGATCAGAAAATGAGCGAGCAGACGCGCTCTCCAAGCTCGCCAGCTCCACGAAAAGCATTAGAGAGAAAACAATAACATTCCTTGTCGCTGACCAGCCTTGTGTCCCTGCCCCTGGCCAGGGCCTGGTCGGGTGCCTCGAGGAAACAACCCTTTCTTGGTAGCATCCAATCAAACTTTATCTAAGTCGGGGTATCTTACCCGACGATGATAAGGAGGCCCGTAGACTCAAGGGTTTAGCACCTAAATATGCGCTGGACGAGCACGGACAACTGTACAAGAGGTCGATAGCAGGACCGCCACTCAGATGTCTGGATCCCGACTAGGCAAACGAAGTATTGCATGAAGTACATGCCGGCATTTGCGGCAACCACTCTGGTGGTCGATCCATGGCAAATAAGGTCATTCGCTACGGATATTTTTGGCCGACTTTGTTGAGAGATTTTGTCGACTTTGCTAAAAAATGCTCCTCCTGTCAAATTCATTCAAACATTCCGCACCAGCCAGCCGCACCGATGACCAATGTTAACATCACCTGGCCATTCGACCAGTGGGGGATCGACATAGTTGGATCGCTCCCAAAAACTTCCGGCCAGCGAAAATTCATCATAGTGGCCATCGAATACTTTACAAAATAGGTAGAAGCTGAAGCAGTCCCGAAGATCACCAACGTCGCCATTAAAAGTTTCATTTGGAAGAATATTGTATACCGATTTGGGTTGCCTAAAGTCCTAATCTCAGATAACGGCACCCAATTTCAGAGCAAAAACACGAGAAGGTGGTGCGAGACCTTGGGGATCGCCCAACACTTTACTTCGGTGGCAAATCCGCAAGTTAACGGACAGACTGAAGTTACTAACAGGACTGTTCTCGACTACATCAAGAGTCAAATAGCAGGGACAGGGGCCAGCTGGGCGGATGACCTCCCTGGTGTCTTTTGGGCTTACAGAACAACACCTCAAACAGCCACAGGACACAGCCTGTACAGCCTAGTCTACGGATCTGAGGCAGTGATCTCGTCAGAATTAATCCAGCACACAGCGAAGGTGATCCACTACAACCCGATAACAAATACATCGGAGAAGACGCTAGATCTAATCACTGTCGACGAGCAACGCCATGTAGTTTACAACACAATGCAGCGATAACATTCAAAGATGGCGGATCGCTATAATAGGTCAGTACGACCGCGGAGCTTTAGGGTGGGCGACCTCGTTCTCAAGAAAGTGGAAGTATCCAAGCCTGCCGGGAAACTCAACCCAAAATGGGAGGGACCGTACTCAGTGATCAAGGTGTCTAAAAATAATGCTATTGATTAGCTGATGCATCAGGCCGTGAGCTACCTTGACCTTGGAATGCAGTAAACTTGAAAAAGTTTTTTTGTATAATTGGTCACCGATGACCTTTGTATCGCCCAAAGAAATGAAATCGCAACATGTTCAAACCATGTGAAACAAGTACAATATTTTCCGAAATAGTCGACCTCGCAGTCGACAAAAGGCTTCACGCCGCCAAGTCGAGGCCATCGCTCAGAGACCAAACAGTCGACCCCGCCATCAACAAAAGGCTTCACGCCGCCAAGTCGAGGCCATCGCATCGAGACCAAACAGTCAACCCCACAGTCAACAAAAGGCCTCACGCCGCACAGTCGAAAGTTATTCCAAACTTGAACATTAACTATTATGCTACAAGATTGATTACAACTTGCTCTACAAGAGCTGAAAATCATTCAGAAATTCCTTACCACACTCGTGAGACTTGAATGCAAATTACTTACCACACTCGTGGGTAACCATTCAGAAATTCCGACAAAAAGAACAACAATTTAATGTTTCACAAATCTCATGTGTTTCATCAATCCAAACATAATGGCAATCAAAGCAGTTCATAGTAAAAGCAAAGACAGTTATGGTTAAAGTTGTAGTTGAGAAAAGGCCGAATCGCCATCTAATATTCCAAACAAAAAGCCCCATCGAGGCAACAATTCAACAATTGGATAAAAAATGTCAAAAGCCTCTTTGAGGCGTATACAAAACAAGCAGGAGAACCAGACCTAGCCAGAGCTACCGGTCTCTTCAACAGCAAGGGTGGGGACAAAAGCAGGCGCATGGGCTGTTGCACCAGATGGTTGGGGCTCAGGCGGCGCCATTGACACAGGTACAGCGGCAGTCACGGGCCGAGAAGGGCCAGTTGCATCTTGTAAGAACAGTCGCTCGAAGGCCGGGAAGAAGGAGGCCACATTAGCTCTTCCCTCTGATACATCGTAGGCGAGGTCGCCGGCAAACTCAAACTCCCGGGCCACTGCCTTCAGTCTTTTGTCAATCTCAACTAGCTCTCTCTCTTTGGGCGTAAGTTCGACCTCCAGCGCGGCCTCAACGACGGGCTCCGCAGCATCGACCTCTTCATCCGGATATGGATGCAGCTGCTCATCGAGAGCGTGGCTCATTCTGGAGCGATCCTCAGCCCGAAGGGCATAGCCCAAAAACTACATTTGCTGGATCGCTTTTTGAAAAGCATTCCGGGCATCATCCAGAGCGAGCACAACATTCACATCCTGAAAAGCTGGGCTCGCCATAAACTGCTGCACAGCTTCCCAATGCACTTTCGGCAACACCCGGGAAAATTCAGTCCTGGCCTCGGCCAGACGTTCATTCCGACCAGCAGCTCGACCAGACTCATAAGCAACTTGCACGTCCAACTGCAGCTTCTTCAGCTTCTCGTCCATTTTGGTCCTCTCTATAACAGTAAGGAGGACCTGCTCATCTTTCTCCTCAAGCTCCTGGGCCTACTGGTTGACTTGCTTCTCCAGGTCGTCAATCTACATCTGAGAAGACTCCAGCTGAGCCTTCAAAGTTTCGGCGTCCCCGTCACCCTCCAATTGCTCTCGATCAGCAAGGGCTAACTTTGCTCGACAATAGAAATGGTAGCCCATCTGCCCGACCTGACACAGAAGGTTCATCACTTCCTGATCGAGGAAAAGCTAAACAAGCAGGAATAAAATATGACGCCTTACCATGTTGGCGTGGTAGGCAAACTCACAAAGAGCTGCAGCCTGGCTCATCCCCATAATTTTTTTTGGTCCGCCAAAAACTGACCCGCCATCAGCACCTTCAAAGGATCCATCTCGGTGGGCCCCGCCGTATGTATGCTGGAAGAATTATGCGCAATGGGGCTTGGCTTGGGCCCAAACCGTGGACACAGGAACTTCACCAAGGTGAACAACACATCGTCCCCTCAATCTCCGAAGAGATCGTTCCCGGTCGGTGGCCTAGACCCTACTGCCTTCCCTTTGCTTTTTTCGGCAGCCACTTTCTTGGGCGGAGGATCGCCCTGCTCGACCATCGCTCTTTTACCCCGACCCGCAGGGCTCTCACTCGTGGCTGCTATAGCCTGACCGGGGGAAGGGGTCGGCAAGGTGCAGTAATTCAACGAGGCTCCTCGGAGACAGTCGGCTCTTGACGAGTAGCCGCGCCTTGCCGTCGCTGCTTGTTTCTTTCTGCTTGTGCCAATACCTCAACTCTCGATCTGTTCATGATTTTGTTGCGGTATGCCAAACATCAAAATTAAATGAGATCAAAACAAAGAACCATGCACACCATCAAAGATAAACAAGTACCAAAACACACTTTATCTACCTATTTCATAATTCGCAGGAAAATCTATCGAGGTTGGTGACAGCCCAGCCAACACTAAGTGCCTCTCCTCGATGAAGACAGAGGCCTCTATGGGGCCTAACTCGACCAAGTCCCGTACAAACGTGTTCGGCCAGGTTGGGGCGCGATTACCCGGCATTTCGACATATCCCCTCAACCAACCCGAGGAATATTAAAACCCCCCTCCACTCGAACAAAGAGGTAGCATTTTTTCCACTCCTGACCATACGAAGAAAAGGGGGCTACCAGAAATTTTCGACGAGGTCGAGCAGTGAGGTAATAGAACCTCGACTCGTCAGCGCTACTTGATTTGCGGGACATGGGGAGATGGAATAAGTTGGAAAAATTTTCGAAGCTAGCGGGTTGGTTGAACAAACGCATCAAAACTATAAAACTACAAAGGGTGTAAAGTTGTGTTATACACACTTGAAGACCCCTAAGTAGACCTATCAGGTTATCACTTAGAGGGAACCAAGCCCACATCTAAACGCATCCTCGAACACAATTATGCAACCCGTAGGAGCACGATGCATTCAACCAAGTGGACCAGGAACTAAAAACTGGTATTCCGTAGGAATATGGTATAGCTCTCTAAGACGCCTCAAGTCCCCAGGGTTCATGGTCGATATTATTTCACTATAGTGATGGGGGGTAAACAGTCGACCTCGCGACGCGGGTATCTGGCTTAGCCCAGCTTTTTCCCCCCCGCGGTTGCTACTCGAGCTACTGGAGCTCGAGCTGCTCGAACTAGAATCGTCCCGTGTGGGATCATTAGACGACGCAGGCGAATCCCTACGCCTTTCCGACATGGTGGCCTCACTGTCCCCCCTCTCACTACCTTCAGAACTATATAATCCCAACATGATTTTCAAAAGAAAAGCAGACGACAGGAAGTAAAAATAGCGGAACACTTACTGAGTATGGAGGTTAAATGCAGGAAGCCTGGGGAGAGAATGCGAAGGTTAGATTCAGAAAGCCTGGGCACCCAAGAGTTTTCTACAAGCACTCACGCAGATTCAAAAGTGGTAAAAGTAAAAATGACCAAAATTACAGTGGGTATTTATAGGGAAAGAGGCGCGGTAAACCAAACGTCTGCAATAATGATTGTAACCGCCACGCCGCCCCACACGCGCCACGATGTAACCGCTAAATAAATGCGCCAAACCCTGGTCGATTTTCAAAAACCCGAGTCGACTATCATTAACGCCGGTTTCGCTACTTCCCAACGCTTCTCGTCGATACCTCGTTCAACCTTGCGAAGTGGGGGGACTCATGATATGGGATGGCCCAAGTGCTTTGGCCCAAACCAGCAAAACCCAGGCCTAGTAGGGAATGGCTGCCCAATTGTCTCATCGACTTTCACTCGATCAGATCTGCACAGGCCCAGTTAGGCTCCCTCGGCCCCCGGCACTCTCGACCTCAGTCGACCTTGTCGAGGTCGTGTCCTAGGTCGAGGCCAATACAGTACTCTACCACCGCATTAAATGCACTGGCAGGCGCCACGCCTCTGCATTAATGGCACATGCCATCCCTCTCACCGTCTGACATAGCAGGCACCGCTACAGTGTACTATCTTGTCCTTGAATCCTGGAAGGGCAACTGGCCTGAAATATTCAAATGGGGGAAATGACCGATTACCCCTGGCCCAAGGTTAGGGGCTCCTGGGGGTACCCGAGGGCATCTCGGATATTTTCTAGACGGAGGAAGGATATATATACCCTCAACCCAGCCTTCTAGAGGTACGCACTCATATACACCTAAAAAACCCATACTCCTCTGGTCAGTTCTTGAGGTCGAATTCTACTGACTTGATCGTCGGAGGACCTAAGCCGAAGGCCTCTCGGCTAGCCTAACGTTTATTGTGATTGCAGGATTCTTTCCCTAACCCAGCAGGAACATAAGCCATCCAAGCCAAGTTCCACCCTTATTCAAACCCGGATTCCTATCCGAAGGATCGAACCCTCATCAATTACTTTTAAAAAAATTTCATCTAACATTATTTTTATTTTTATTTTCAAGACATGCTTTTCAATAATCTATATATCTTTTCATAATAACATATATATCTTCTCTTTCTTTTCAATTATTTCTATCTCTCTCTACCTACAACATATTAAAACCAATATAATCATTACATTTCCAACAGTTCATTCAAAATACTAATTCATTTTCAATTCATTTCCACCAATTAACTTTTCAAATTTTAGAAATGATAGAAATTGAAATTGAAAATGGAAATAAAACCAAACAGAATTTTATCTATTTATTTATTTATCTTGTTTTTTTATTTATTTATATATGAACTCGAATTTTGATTTTTATACTTATAACACCGTAAACAGATTAACCATTTGTCGACCTTTTTGACTATTCATCTGAGTTTTTGCTCATTAATTAATTTATGAAAACGTCTATTAAATTACACAATTATGACTTCATTATGTAATTTATTCTAATATTGAATTATTAATATATGTATAATGATTTAAAAATTGTACATAGTGATTAAACATACAAATTATGTGTAGATTTATATACAAAAAAATAATCCCACAAACAGAATTTTCTAAAACAGATTGCAGACTTTTAAAAGTAGGATTGAAAATGAGTTCAACTTTCAAAAAGGGCATGCTTCATATTGTTCTCTTCATAATTAAACTAAAAAAAAGTATGCTAAGTTCACAGAAGTCAGAACTGATGCAAAAAGACTGCAATTAAAGGCAAAACACCCTGACTGCTTTTTTATTTTGGGTTATTAGGTTGGTTACTCATTTTATTCAGTACACATTTTATTATATGAAAATGATGATATTTCGAGCCTGACATAATAATAATTAATCCAAGAATGAGACATCTATTAAGGATATGGGACGTTAATCCAAACCTCTCACTCATTACTAATAGAGAAAAAATGTCCAAATTGTCGATAATATGATCGTTTCCATCCCCCTAAACGAATCGCAAAAAGACTACAACAATAACTACAAAATAAGCAGGAACATTTGAAAATATTCCTAGCCTGGAGAGAAAAAAGGGAAAAGTAAGACCCTGGAAAAGCATGAAAAATAAACATCATGTATACTAACAAGAATATTGCTCGTGATTTTCACTAGTCAACTTTATCTCCAGTAATCATGCCTTGGAACCAAAATTCCTGCAGATGGGATGCTAAAATCTACCCTATCTAGAGAAGCTTGATCAATCATCTCAGAGCCATCTCAGTGTTTTTTTACCTCAGTTGTTTCCTCAGTTTTACTTTTGTTGCAATCGAGCCGCTGCAAGCATTCTATCTCTTCAAGAGCTGCAAAGTTGAATCCCATTTCATAATTACATGGTGAATCACCTTCATCAGAGACTTCGGAGCTAAGGTCTGACATCAAGCCCTCCGACTCCTGTAGTCCAGACGTTGTTGCTGATGCTTCACTGGAGTTCTTTTGCCTCTCTTCATCCTTCATGCGTTTGGCATAAGCTTCGATGTTGAAACCATCCGCATTTTTCCCACCAAATGAAGACTCCAACTTATCCATATCGAACAGAGCTTCCATTATCTTCATACTCTGAGGTTGATCTGAGTACACAAACTTTACTTTCTTGTATGTCTTGTTCTCAAGAAATGGTTTCACCAACTGCAATATAAGTGTGTGAGCAAAATTTGGAGCCATTGTGCATATGTAAGATCCCACAATCATGTATATAGAGTTATTTGCTTAGAGATATATAGATTATGAGGTTTTAACCATTTTACATGCATCTGCAAAGTTACAATGCCCTATTGTTGTAAAATATATGACTTCTTGGCAAGGCTTTAAAATTTCATCGTAAGACTTTAGAGACGCGTTGAAGCAGTTAGAGGGTGTTTGGTTGATCTTATAAGCTCCTTAAAGCATTTTATAAGTTATTTGAAAGCCTATAAAACGAGATAAAGTATTTGGTAAAGTTTTAAAATGGGAGTATTTTATCTCTTTTAAAAAAAAAATGACTTCTTAAATAAGATCTTAAAAACTCCTTTAATTTTAGCTATATTAGTTACAAAAATTATCATTACTAACACCATGTTAATTATGAAATTGCTACAACTAACATTTTATAAGCTCCAAAGTTTTGTTTTATCCAAACACTTCACTAACTTATTTATAAAATAAGATTTAGTATCTCATAAGATGTAGGAGCTTATAAGATTTTTCGGGATAAATTTAGCAAAACACCCTCTTAGTCTTCTTATCCCTATTGTAGAAATTCCAACATCCCCTCATCCTTTGAATAACATAGATAATTTATAAAGATCGAAAGCAAGCCTTGTGTTAAGGCTAAGAATGAGGAGTACGCAAACTTACCGTCCAGAAGGACTCAAAGACTCTCGGGGGATTGTAGAGAATTGCAATTTCAAGCCTCTCAGGGTACCGAGCCTGCAATATACGAGCTGTTTCCCGAGTTACCTTCACCGATATACAAGCCATGTTCCACCTTTGAAAGTCAATTAACCATACCATCTGCTCCTGACCTCGATCCAGGCTCGATATAGCATTCTCCATGCAATATACCAAGTACTTGATTTGCCCTTCTACAGATTTTGTGTTCTAACACATAGGAGACAAGTCATCAAAAAAGAAGAAAAAGATTAGACATCATAACTGATACTAGGAATGAGATTATTCCCATATTTATCATGAGAATAAGAACAATTATACCTGGAAACCAGGTCTCATGACAAGCACAGTCCTTCCATTTTTGTCTAAATAGTTGGCTCTGTAAATTTTCCCTGTCTCAGCCTCGTGAGCAACATCATCCTGAATCCGCAGAAAAAAAGAGAAATGGAATTCTGGGTATCAAACTCTAAGCACATAAGGATTTATTATTGGGAACGAAAACATTATTCTTTGCTCAAAGATACACTGTGACAATAAAATTTATTCGATGATACGCTTGACAGGAAACTAAAAAATTAAAAGAATTACTTAATTACATGATTCAAGCGAAAAAGAACATCACTTGACTTAAGACAACAAGGGTGCTATGCATCTATAACCACCTCATTGGATAATTCACCTGATTTATTGCATGATCAGGGACACATGGTGACAAAGTAACAAACAATGTCCAGATTATGCAAGCTTATATCAAATGCTGTCTCATTTGAAGACTAAACAAACTCAGCATAATATAAACGTATCAATAATGCTTCATCAATACAAGTTCAACCATGACAATTTCGAAGTCTGGGGAGATCTGATTCCTTGACTATCGGTTTTTGCAAGCAACTTCCTGCCAGTTTGAATCATAGCCTAAATGGCATTCAGATTCATGTATAAAGTTCCTGTATTAACATCAGATAAAGGCTTCCAACAAAGACTAAAAGACTTGCTTCCAGAAACATAGTATGGTTTCGTTTTCTCATCTGGAAGAAGTAAGATGACGTCCTGTCAATAAACAGACAAAGGGTTTGCAGCACTGTGACCTCTTATTTAATGACAGTAATCAGTATTTGAAGCTAAATCTTCTATGAGAATGGACTTTAAATGGGAAAAGGAAACTGAGAAAGTAGCCTTGCCCATCGTATCTTATCTGGCTTGTACTCCAGCCGCCACTTCAGGTTGTCTTTCAACATCTTGGCTGCTTTCTTAGTATTCCAGTTCCTTGCTCTAAGAAATCTTAGTATTGATGCATCAGAACATTGACAGGGAAATTTATTTGCAACAGGGCCAATCAACTTCCTAATCTCGTTGATCTGAACTCAAAGAATAAGTCAATATACAATTTTGAAGAACCATAAAGTATATACATGTTGAGTGTATTTCATGTTTAAACTTTCACACAAGCGTTAATGTCACATTCAATAATAAGATGTTTTGGCACAGTTATACCAGCTACAGAAATTCATGGACAAATGGAATCAACAAAAAACAAGCAAGTACCGTTTAACAAGCATATTGGACATATATGTCCTAAGGTTTTCTAACAGCATAGGCATTATATGTCCTTTCACTAACAAGATTTCGACAGTAGGACTAGTGACCTAAGTTAGAGCAGAACAAATATTCTCCAGAATGATCAAATTTATTTATGACAAAAACTAATGATGTAGGATGTGAAATGAAAGAACCTTAGCCTGCTCCTCGTCATTTGGTCGAGACTTTTCTGGACCACTTTCTTTTGGTTTTTTGAATGACATTTTTCTTCCTCTTCTTGTAGATATTATAGCTGGCTAAATCATCGGAAGACTGCATATTTTGAGGTTATAAAGAAAAGCATAATTTGTAAATATTAGAAACAAAGTCTCAAACTGGTAAAAAACATGAAAGAAGGTAAACAAATATTCTGAAAAACGTTCCCTGTCACTTCAGAAATGATATTTTTCAAGTTTGAGACCAGATAAGCAGATATTTTTCATTATATGGCTTGGCAACAATCCCACAAGTACGAACCAGAGTTTGTGGAACGGCTAACTTGAAACAAGAAGAAGCCTAAGACTCGATAGATTTGTAAAATTTCCAATTACACAGCCTCAGAATTTCAATAAACATGAATTGCAGAAGAGATAACCTTATGAAAACAAGATCACCTCTTACATGCTCCATTCAGACAAGTCACAGTATCTTATGACAGGGCTTATGTCCTAAATTTTGTGCATAAATTTCAGCATTGTTTGAAGACAAAGGTCACTTAACATAAAATTTGTGGTTTCGTTTGTCGAAAAAAAGTGTATGTTTATATGTAGTCAAGGAATCTCATGGAGTGATGAGTTATCTAAATGGTGAACCATCTAAGACAACCGCAGCAATTGATGGAATAAGCCAGATACAGATTCTATCAGGCCTCGGCAATATTGAGAACCAATTCAAGAATTTCCATTGATCTTTCCTTTACCACCATCACTAAATTCCAGGGTAACAGATTAGAAGCATTGAATCTTCCAGTATGAAAATTGGATACCCTTTTAACTTGGATCACAAAGATATAGACAATCAAATCAAACTTGCCAGCTACCAACCACAGATAATGACCAAATCCTTCACCAAACATGGAGCTATGTAGGCCAACGGCATCAAGTATTATTCACCGACAACATTCATGAGGTTTTCTCAAAAGGCTTCTCAAAGGGGTGGGCGGTGAAAGGAGCCTATATTCAAGTTTCAATCCCTCTTGACTCTTCGAAAGATCGATGTGGGACAAGACCAAGTTTGTATCAAAGCCCCCAATTGTGGCCCAAATCTTTGGAAGAGCACATGAGCATCAATTCCCCCATATAACACCTCAAGAAGAACAAAATCAGGTATCTATCATAGCCCAATTCAGGAGGGGCTTGGAGGAGCATATATATGGCCATCAATTCCCACATATGACTCCTAGCTAGATATTAACCTAATCGAGGGATTTGGAAAGAAACACACTATCAATTGATGGTCATATAACATGAAATCCTATTAGAATATTATCTGCCGACATGCATTAATGAGGGTTTTATCATTAAAAAAGCTCAAAGAGAAGCCTTGTGCTCTCAATAATGTGGAATAAAACCAGTATCATGATCAAGTGTGTGGGTGCTATATTGCAAGTTTGCATCACATTCTGTCAATTTTATCATGAAAACTTCAAATTGAGATGAACAAATAAAGAATTTGGGGGAGAAATGCATACCAAAATTGTAGAAATTGCCCGGAAAAGAGAAAATTATTAGTTTGATATATGAACAGATGCAAGAAAAAAGAAGAAGAAAATGATAGCGTGGTAGTTTTTACTGTTTCCTTAAAGCCGTTACGCTGAACCGGCGTTTGGGCTGACGTGTGGCAGCCGCTCAATATGTTTACCTAAATTGGTCCCATATGTCTATATCTATGTAATATTATAGAAGATCAAATACTATTTTATATTTATTTAATTCTTTTATGGTTTATTATAACTTTAATTAAATATTTCTTTTTTTTTTTAAAAAAAAGGGGGTATAATTAAAATTTTCATATTTCAAAATTATAGGTGGAGTATATAATTTTAGACTTCCTTTTCATGTTAATTTTTTTCTTTAACTGTAATAGTTTATCTTTTTTATATCATTAAAGTAAATTAAGTTCCTATAGAATTAGACTTTTTATTTATATATTTATTTATATACACACACACATAGGAGTCCGTTTAGGCCGAACTCCTAACCTCCCATATTATGTGGGAGACTTATGCCGCTGGGCCACAGACCATTCGGCCCTATAAAATTAGACCTTTAGAGCTTTAAATTCAAAAGTCGTATTCTATAGACGAGTCCACATTATAGGGTTATAACTATAAATAGTTGGTGTCTATTCATACAATTGCGAATTTATGATTTTTTTTATATTTTTCTAACAAATAAAGAGAGTTATAACTATTCAGAGTTAGTTTATTAATACAGTTGTGAATTTATGAATTTTTTTATATTTTTCTAACAAATTATTTTATTTTGATTATAATTTTGAGGAGAATAGAAAGATGAGCCCATACCATAAAGGAGAAAAATTAAAAGAGTTAATTCAAACAAGTAACATTAAAAAAAAAAAAAAAACATAATCATTTGATATAATAATTAACAAATAATATAAAAGTAGGTATACATATTGATCGTTATTGCATTGATTAAGTGATGTAGAGATCAAATGATTTTACAATTAATTAGATACCCTCACCTTTTAATTATTCATTTTATTGAAATTGACTCTGATCTTCTCATATTATACGACCTTAAAATATTTAAGGGCTCCCTTTATTTTCATGAAAAATGAATATAAACTTAAGTAATATATCATAATCACACATAACCACAGCCTAATTAATTCATAGTTCTATTTATGAGGTACTTAAATGAATAGCATGTGAGCCTATTTTCCATTTGAATTTTTTTTTTTATTTTCCATTTGAATATTTATTTCCCAATGGTTTGCATTTCTTGCACTAACTACTTGAGCAAGACTTGTGAGCTCCCACGTTGTTTATATTATTACATTAAATGATAGAACATTGAACCTATATCAAAACTATACTCTATTTGATTGGTTGGTTAGATCTTGTCTCCGTTGGAACAAGTTCACAAGATGTAGTAGATGAATGTAAAATGTAAAATCCAAAAAAAAAATAAAAAAAATTTAATGAGAATGGTTTGAATTTATGAAGTAGAAGTACATAGTATTATATTATTTATAATCAAATTTTACTATGAGGGATAAAAAGTGGAATTAGGGTAATTTTGTATTTTTTAAATTATATTTACTTTATGGGATGATATGAATGATAAAAGTGGATAATTGTATTAAGGTTTTGTTTGCTTGACTTGATTGGGTGAGATACATGCATAATCAAGCATGTTTTAATATTTGTTTCAATTGATAAAAGTTCTTGATAAATTCTAAGTCCAACATTATTTATTGTTGCTTTTAGAAAATGGATCAAAAGGAGAATGCTTGATTTGGAATGATAAAAATTACAAAGATCAAATACGGCTTTTTTTTTTTTTTTTATCTTATTTCCAATTAAACATTGTTTCTAAGAATGTGGAAGAATGAGAAAATTTTGAAAAACATATTAAAAAGTATAAAGGATATAATAGTAAATTTATACATTATATTTTAATTTATTATATATACCAAACATAAAATTATAATATTTTATCCTAATTGGCTTAAGACATATCCATTTGTTTATATATCACTTTTAATCACATCATTCAAAGCAAACGAGCCCTTAAATGTTTATTTTGATGGATGATAATATTGGAATGAATTTTAAAAGACTATAATAGCCCTAATTAAAAAAAAATTAATTTTCATCCGTTCCAATACAACATCTTTACACACAAAAATAAAATCTTATTCATAGAATTTAGGTACATTTTTTTTTTTTGGTTATCAATATCATTACCTAAATTCATAGAATTTAGGGCATAGTCTTTATGGTGTTGTAGTTTCAAGTGAACAAATTAAAACTGTTTGATTGGTGCAACGACCAAAAGTTTTTTGAAACTGCAGTGCCATGCACAGTAGTGAACATACTATTATAATTAATTGTGAACGATTGCAATACATTTGTAATTTTCACTTATCATCTACTTTGGCCCTTCCAGGGATAATTGCATCATAGCCTTTTGGTCAAATTTGTAATCCAAATTCATCCATGCACAATAACGGCCAGAGCATATATCCTAAGTTTGAATCATATAATGTAAATAATGGATCAAGAGGAATGATTTCCAACATCCACTTTTATCAAATCAAGTAAACAGGCCTAAGAATACTAATAACTACAACAAAAGTAATTAATAGGTAGACTCATAACTTTTTAATTATAGGATTTTCATATTACTGGCTGACAAGGACAATTCACCAAATAATTATTACAATTAAGGAAGAAAACAGAGAAAAATTTCTAATCTTAAAAAGCAATACACAAATAACTAATCCAAAAATAAAGTGGTCCTTTCTTGTGCTTCCCACCATCAAAGAGAAAAGAAAGTCAGATTAAAAGCCCTTAATCCAAGAAAGTAATCATCACCCTCATTTCTAACCCCACAATTAGACAATAATCCAATGTTAATTACAGTAGACTCTTTTTATCTTTTTTTGATAATTAATTACAGTAGACTCAGTCTCACAGCATTTGGGTACAGCCTCAAACAACAGCTGTCTGATAGTATATATATTTTAATCAAAGAATTACCTCTAACCCATCATCTTTACTTAATCCAATGGATCAGATTCATGATTAACACCGTAAAATGACCACTTTCAAAGATTTGAAATATGAATATTTTTATTACACAGAAGTAAACTATTTGAATAACTGACTGGAAAAGTGGACAGAAAGAGAAGGACTTTCCCTTTTCCATATCCTTCTTTTTCTGCTTTTGGGCACCGTCTTCTCCCAAGTATCTCTTTTTCTATATCAATTTGGAACCTCTAGTACAGGTAGACAAAATACTGGATCAATTAGCTGTAGCTGAGGCAAGAAAGGAAGGAAAGTGAGGGTAAAGCAAAGAATCAAGATTATATTTTTTGGCTGTTTTCCTTATCTGTTAGGTTGATCTCTGCTTCAAGCTGGTGTAGTTAACTCCTTTCTAGTTGTTGTCAAAGTTCTTTTCTTTTTCTTGTGCCACTGGAAATTCTCATCTTGCTCTGTTTTGGGTTTTTCAGGTACTCTCTGATTCTCTAAAGTCTCATTCTATAATTCTTTAAGGTATGTTCTTGACTAATATGATAACTAGTTTTGATTCTGTTGGGTGCTTCCATAGTGATATGCTTTGATCTAAGGATGGAACTTTATTGGGGTGCTTCTGGATTTTACTGATGTGGCAGATTTGGAAGGAAATATTACTTTTTGAGAGTGATACTAGAAGAAATGGATATTAAATTGTTGGAGATTGGAGCTAAAATGTGGAAAGGGTTGATCTTTACAGTCAGAGGGTGTTTTAAATCAGTTTGCAATCATCCATTCCTTGTGGGTTTGCTGTGTTTCTTGATATTTCTGTACAGATCATCTCCTTTTATTTTTTCACTACTGGTGTCTGCCTCCCCTATCCTTGTATGCACTGCTGTTTTGCTGGGGACCCTTTTGAGTTTTGGGCAACCAAATATACCTGAAATTGAAATAGAGGAGAAAACAACCCATGAAGCTGTCTCATTAAAGTCTGGGGTGTCAGGAGATGCTACTGTTGTTGAGACAAATAAAAGCTATTATGTTGAGAGGTTCAGTGAGAAGGGAAGGGATGAAGCAGAGCAGTCAACTGAGCAGCCGGATTCGTCGGCAGGTAAGCTTGGTGAAGTTCTTAGACAGGATTATTCAGATGATAATGCTCCGCTGATCGAGAGAAGATCACGGGAAGTTGAGTTGGATGATGGTGAAATTTGGGAAGCAAACAGAAAGGGAGGTGATTTTAGGTACAAGCAGAAAACTGAATGGAATGAAGAGGGACTTAATGATGAGGAAGTTGTGGAGAATCACTATGCCCCAATTGCAAAAGTGGATGATGAGGTGCTTGGATCTGATGATGAGAAATCAGATGCAGATTCTTTTGATTCTGAGAAAGTGAATGTGGATTCTCTGGATTCTCCTCCTCGTTCTCCTTGGACACGAATTGAAGAGCGGGAGGATGAAGAGGAAGAAGTGGAAGAAGAAAATGAAGAGGGGGAGGAGGATGCTTGGGATTCTGGGTCTGATCGGGCTGAGAGTTCCTCTCCAGATGCCTCAATGGCTGACATAATGCCAATGCTTGATGAGCTCCATCCGCTGTTGGATGAAGAGACTCCTCAACCTGTTCATGTGTCCCGTGGTGGCTCTGATGCAGCGTCTGAGAGGTCTCCAAAAGCTAGTACCACCAGTCATGAATCGGATGACGATACTGAAAAAGACGAGGACTTGGAAGCTGCAGATGATGACAATGAAGATGGTGATGATGATGAAGATGCACAAGAAGACAAGGAAGAGCAGACAAAGTCTGCCATTATATGGACAGAAGAGGATCAAAAGAATCTCATGGATCTAGGAAGTTCTGAGATTGAAAGGAACCAAAGGTTGGAGAGTTTAATTTTAAGGAGGAGAGCAAGGAAAACTATGAGTTTATTTCCAGAAAGGAACTTGATAGACTTGGATATTGTTGATCTTCCATTCAATATGACACCCATTTCAACAAAAAGACAAAATCCATTTGATCTTCCTAATGATTCTTATGATAATTCAGGGCTACCTCCTATTCCTGGTTCAGCTCCTTCTGTTTTGTTACCAAGGCGGAATCCCTTTGACATTCCTTATGACTCAGGTGAAGAGAAGCCCAATCTTACAGGAGATGGGTTTCAAGATGAGTTTACTAAATCTCAATCCAGAGAGCCATCCTTTCGCAGACACGAGAGTTTTAATGTGAGACCTTCAATTTTTGCACCCAGCAGACAAGATGTCAAAATGAGACCCTACTTTGTTCCAGAGAGGACACTTTCAGAGGAATCAAGCTATTCTTCATTTCAGAGACAATCAAGTGGACTTAGTGATTCAAAGGTGAGTTCTGTTCCTGAAACTGAATCAATTGGTTCAGTTGAGGATCTAGAAGAGAGGAAGCTCTCAGAAGAAAATAATCAGCAGGAAGTAGAGGCGATTCCATGGACAAAAGAGGTCCCTGAAGAGGGTCCATCAGAGGGTCGAAAGCTGACTTCCCAGCTGGAAGAAGTCATTGAAGAAGATGTACATCTGGAACCGGAACTGATCTCCAAGACTGAGACTATTTCTGAGTATGTTGAACATGGAAGTCAATCTTCAGAAGAAGAAGATTCTTTAGAGCTAGGCCAAGTTGAGAAGAAAGATGTTGAAGTCAGTGGGCTTGAATCAGATCATTATCAACAAGGAAGTGAAACTGAACCCATGGAAGTCCAGGCTACTGATTCAAACTCTGAAGCTGCTGAGCAGAGACATAATAGGGGTTCAAGCTCTTCATCACTTTCAGAAGTGAGTGAAAAGATCTTTACTGAGACAGCTGGTGAAGGGCTTTCGTTTTTGGAGGGAAGAAGAGATTTTGTTGCTGAAGAGCCAAGCATCTCAACCCAAACTTCTGTAGAAAGTACTGATCCGAGTATCACAAGTGCATTGGTTAATGACGTTTCACACAGGGAACCTGTTTATGATTCCAGCCCCAGAGAAGTCAGGAAGAATTTCTCATCCTCATCAATTTCTTCTGATGTGAATCAAGAATCTGATTTTGGTTTGCCTCCTGCAGTAGTCAAGAGAACGGTGTCTTTTATTGAGAGAGAATGTGAAGGGAGTAGTCAAGAAATGGAGACAAACATCACAAGTAACACAGAAATGTTGCCTGAATCCTCAGTTGCTCATCCAGTGGATGAATCTAGGCTGATAGATGTTGTCAACATAAAAGAACATGAAAACCTGAGCATGGATTTCTCAGGAGTTGATCAGAGATCTGAAAGTGAAGGTTCCTCAGCTGCTCCAGGTGTCATACCTCAGGTGTCTATTCCATTGAAATCATCTGAAACTTCAGAGGAGCAAAATCTCATGGAGCCACATAGATGGGGTGAAGCTCCTAGTTCAAGTGCTGAGCCAAATATTCATACCCTGGTCATATCTTCTGAAGATCAAAATCTGGATCAATCAAAGGAGGAGGAGAATTTACCAATTTCTGAAAGAGAGAGTCTAACAGAAGTGAGTGAATTTCCATTTGAGGGTCAAATGAGGGCAGAACATTCAATTGGCGTCAAAGAGACTGTCCAATCACCAAATTCTGATGCTAATGTTGACCAAGAAGCTGATGAAAAGTTAATTTCTACACCTTCTGCTGAAGGAAAATCATCTCTCTTTCATGATACAGAAATACAAGAGCCAATTTTTGAGCATCTCGATGAAGTGCAGGTAAGTTGAACTACAAGCTTTTTTCAGAATTTCCTTCTTTTATTGTCTGAGTTCTTCTGATTTCGCTGAGTGATGGACAATTTCGTGAAACTAACATCAAAAAATCCTCAATGATCTGCTCATGAGTAATTTCACTAATGTCTTAACGACTTTTCTGTTGGTTCCTAAGAGTAAACTTTGCCATAAATTGAGTTAAACTTTTGCTATCAGTAGTAACTTTTTGCAATGTGCATGCTAAAGACTAGTTAAACAACTCTTGCGCGAAGCAGCTGGTGTTGATGCACACGTGTCTTAAAAACTTGGTTCTTGACCATGAATTCAAAATTCTAGTTTGTTGTTTCTCTTAAAGTAACATAAATGGAAATCCATGTTGTATTCAGGAAAATCTTGGTCACTATCATATTCTCATACTGAGTTAATATTATGTTCTTGAACAAAGATTGATTGGAGAACAGCCTTTTGAACAGAGACATGGACACGTAGATGAAGGTGTTTGCAAGTCACTTAACCAATATTTATAGGATTTTGTGCTGTTATCTCTAAAAACTCTCAAAAATATACTGCTTCCAATTTGAAAATGCAAAAGAAAAATTTTTAGCCGGTTAATTTTTAGCCCCCAGATTTTTTTCAACTTTGCAATATGAAAATAAATAAAAAATTAATTTTCTTTTTTCTTTTTATAATTTTTACAAACTACCAAAATATTAATATGTAAACACAACAAATTTATTGTGTAGTGGTAGTATGTGAGAGGACAGATTGTGACCATCCATTTCATTTCCTTTCCCTCCACATGAAGAAAGAGCCCCGACTTTATTTTTATTTTCAGTTATAATATTTTCAAAAACTAAAAAATTAATTATATTTCAATATTTTTTGAGTATTTTATTTAAAAATAATAATTTAGGTAGATACAAGAATTTAAATTTAAATAATTTATATTTTTTATTCTTAAAAAGACATATTTTTCAAGATTTATGCATATTTTAATTGTTTTAAAATGATAGTAATACTTTTATATCGAATCGAATTTGAATTTGATTATTGTGATAAGCGATAATGAACTAGATTGAAAAATTAAAAATAAAAGAAATAGTACTTTTTCAAATATTGACTAAATATAAAAAGTAAAAAATGAAAAACAAATACGACTAGTATAATAAATATTTTGTTGGGTACAAAGTAAACATTTTGTACTAAAAATTTAAAATATTTTATATAATTATGTTTTATTCATTGAGCAAGATTGTTATTTTGTATTAAAAGAAAAAATATAAATATTATAAAATAATAAGTAAATTATATGTTTATATAATTTGATTTGATTTTATGTGATTAACAAGGATTTAATAACAATTAATTAACATATGTCAAATAAAGATAAAAAGATTATAGTTTAATAAAATAATATAATAATGTATTTAGCAAAAAGTTTACATTTTTTTCCTTTTTGTATTGGACCCATCCAAATCCGACCCAACCCATTTCAACCCATAAATATAAATTCATTTTTAGCCCAACCCATTTTGAACCCAACCCATAACCAATTGTCACTACTATTCCAGAGTAACTACTAAGATTTTGGTAACCAATTTCAAGATTGCCTTGTCAGACCAACAAATGTTAATTTAATGTACATGCAGAATCTTTTGCTTTATGGATTTGTCATAATTGTAGTCATGTAATAACTGTCGCATTACCTTAAATAGGATGATTGTTGTATTTGATAAGTAGAATTCATTTGCTCTTTTAGCTTCCCTATTTAAGGTATCATCTTTTAATATGAAAATTTTGTCCTCTCTTTGTTTCTGTAGAGACATTAACATCCACGGCCAACTATCTAGAAATAAACCAATAATCTCTTGACTGATGCAATGCAGGCATCAAGTAACCCAGTTGAGCCATCCAAGGATGTCTCAAATGCACAGAAATCAGACATGCCTGAGATCCATGACCACTCTTCAAATCTCGACTCTCCAATAAGTCCTGATTTTACTTGCATTCTGTCCAGTGCTTCTGAGGTGACAAGTTCTAATGTTGATGTGCCGACAACAGTTGAAGAGGTAGATGAAATCAAGGAAATTGATGAAGAACTGTTGTCTGAGTTAGATAATGTTGGGGACTTCAGTATCAGCTCAAATGAGTTTGAAAAACACATAGATTCTGTTGGAGGAAGTTTATCCTCAGCATATCAAGCTGAAACTAGCACTGATAGAATCGTTCAGGTTGACTCAGCTGAAGAAAATAAAATAGAAGACATGAAATGTACTTCAGAGCTACAAACATCTGAAACAGGCATAGCTGAACATATTGATATATCAAAAGTGGAGTTCAATGAAAGAGACAGCCAATATTCTCCTGATCAGGAAACATCTGAAGATGAAAAACCATCCGAGGAAAATGACATCCATCCTGAAAATATTTCTGGGATACCTGAAGAGGAATCTGTTCCAAAGAAAGCCGAATTCGAATTTGTGGAAACTGAGATCATCGAGGGAAGTGCTGAGGTATCCTATGAAGGTCGTGCTGATAAAGATGCCACTTCTGGGATGCCTGAAGTTGAAGCTAGTAAAATTGAAGATATTGATCTGGCGTTTAAGCACATCAGTACCAGCGAGATGGCATCGGTGGAAACTGAAATCATAGCAGGAGATGCTGAGGCATCCTATCAAGATCAAGTTGATAAAGATGCCACTTCTGGGATGCCTGAAGTCGAAGCTAGTAAAATTGAAGATATTGGCCTGGCATTTAAGCAAATCAGTTCCAGGGAGATGGCATCTGTGGAAACTGAAATCATCGCAGGAGATGCTGAGGCATCCTATCAAGGCCAAACTGATAAAGATGCCACTTCTGGGATGCCTGAAGTTGAAGCCACTAAAATTGAAGATATTGATCTGGCATTTAAGCAAATCAGTTGTAGGGAGATCGAGAAGCCTGTCGTTTTGGATCCACCCCAAGCTGAGTTTGTAGTTGGAGAAACCATTAGTGAGCAACCTGAGGATGGAAAACGAGTGGCGGACCCCACTCATGAGACATCAGTTCTTGAAGTTAGACCAATTGAAGATGCTACTTTGGATCATAAGCAATTGGGCAACTACAGCAGAGGGAGTCCTTGGCTTCCTGATTCAGTTGATGACAGTCTGCATGTGGTTGGGTCTGGAGAAACACAAGAAATCTCTTCAGAATTGCATGTTGGAGAAACCATTTCTTCTGAAGGTGCGGTTTTGTCTCCAAAGCAAGTGTTAGATGGCAACACAGTGAAACAGCTGGAGCTAAATTCTGGTGATGGCTCAGTTGAAATCAAGGAAGACAAAGTAGGTTCCTCTGTAGAAGAATTTGCGGCTGAAAAGCCGGACCACAAAGCTGAAGCACCTAAAGAACAGCATTCGGTTAAAGGAAAAGGTAAAATCTCTAAAAGCTCAAGCTCAAGTTCGAGCTCTAGCTCTAGCTCTGAATCAAGTTCAAGTGATTCTGACAGGGAATAAGAATGCAAGATCAGGCATGTATACATCATCACGTACCAATCGTGTTATCCTTAATATTAGTGGGTTTTTTTGTCCTTGTTATTTATTTGAGCAGCTAGATGGCTGGTTTCTTCAAGAAAAGTTTTTCATTTGATTTCTTGAAGTTTTTGAGGTTTGGTGAGTTTTTTTTTTCCCTTTGGTAGTTTAGTATTTTCTTGTGAGTAACTGTTTTGGGTTATCATATTTAATGACTGTCCTGTAAAGTATGTGCAGACCTTAAGATTGTTGATTGGTGCGTTGACATCTGGTGTGTGTTTTTTGGGCTTTGTATACTGTATTTTTGAATATGCAATGACTATTGGAGTGAAATTTTAGTGAATTTGTTGTAAATTTGATCGCGTCATTTTCTTTATGAACATTAGAGATGGACTAGGGAGACACAATAAACAGCATAAAACATAGTCCCAATTGCATGCATTCATCATGGTACAGGTTGATTGCCATCACCTACATTGGATACTATAAGTTTAGAACACTAATCTTCTTACAAAACACAAACCAATTTAACATGTTTAAGAAGGAAAAGCACCATTTGGGACAACAAAAGATTATTGCCAAAGTTCTATATCCACCACCCACTTCTTTTAGGAGCAGTTTGTGTCGTAACTTGCGAGTCCCTGCAGCTCTGGACCTTCCAGTCTGGGGTTGTTCTCAAAGCTGCAAATACAAGGGACAAATCATACAAACATTCAAAATCAGGTTACAGAAAATTGTGGGGAGAAAGTCTATTTTTTCAATCAATTTAGTGGATTTCAAATTCTATAAATCCAAATCTTTTCATCCAACAAAACTCTAAAGGAAGTTTAAACGAATGTTTTCCCATCAGAAATAATAACAAAAATAACTAAAGCACAAGGCTAACTCATAAAAAAGATCTCCAAGCAACAATAAGATATCCAAAATCATGCATTTTTCAAGCAAGTATACCATCAATGCCTACATCCATATATGTATGTATACACATGCAATCGAGAGAGATCATGATATTGTCCAACAAAGATATTGAGATAAACCAATATATCAAACAGCATCAGATGAAAGAAGCTGAAACAAAGAGAGAGAATGGATATTTAAACAGCAGCTATGACTCAAACATCTTACTTGTTTAAAGGGATGCGCGCAAATGGACCATTAGAAGGTATTGTACCGCATAGATTGTTATTTGAGACATCTCTACAAAACAAATTCAAATATTAGTAATTATCTTGCACCACATAACTCATAACGTACCAGGATATAAGTACTAGTCAAATCAGAAGCACTTACACAACTTTCAAGCTAGATACACTAGCAAGTTCCCTTGGAATTGGTCCATTTAGCTGATTATCATTAAGACGTCTGTAAAAGAAACAAAGGATTATCGATTTGCAATAAAGTGCTATGTAATTCAGAAACAACATGGATTATGCACACGCATTCAAGGGAAGAGAAGTAGGGGAGAAAGGAAGGAAAAACATCAGCCACTGTCTACTATTGGAAAAAATGATTTAATAAAGTTATAAAACTTCGGAAAAAGGTGTATGGTGCAATAAAATGAGGCATTCATTTCACGAACACTATCTTAGCTAAGAAAGGTGTAAAATCAAGCCACTATCATCAAACCCAAGAGGAACCATCTGAATTTTATAATGATACAGATTGACAAGTATAAACTTACAAAAAGACAAGAGATTTCAAATTTCCCAGTGATGGAGGTATCGTTCCTGAGATATTGTTGTTGTATAGATCCAAACTTATTAAATTCTTCAAGTTACCAAGCTCAGCAGGAATTGGCCCTTGAATGCTATTTTTATAAAGTTCCCTGCAAGGTACATAAGTCAGGTTTCATTAAGCTGCAAAGACCGTAAAGATAGGCACTGTGAAACAAATGAACAGGACAAAATACTTTCATAAACATGAATATAATGAAATAAGGCAAAATATCATGAGTGCTGTAGACAACCATAGATCATGGGCATAATCTTTTATGCAGAAATACAAGCAATGGTTAGAAAAGTACATCTTCCAATAGGAAATAAAGTGGAAGTTTTGCATAATACTCACAGATACTGGAGATGTTCAAGTTTCCCAAGCTCGGGCACTAGATGACCAGACAAATTTGAGTTTCCAAGGTCCCTGTCCAAGAGGTCAAAAAATGGTAAATTTGAGATCCCACAATCATCACAAAGCATATAAAAGAAAGTTCCACATACAATCAAAAAGAGGGAAGTGAAAACATGAATGTAATGAGAGAAATATACCATAACAAGTCAGTCAATTTTCTAATAGTGTATTTGGGATGAAGGATTTGAGAGTTAAGGACTTCTTAAACCATAATAGAATACCTAGGAACTTGTTTTGGATAATTTGGAGTACTATAGATTCAAAATCATTTGCCATCCACTTTGAGCAATTGTTTCAATCATCATTATTGTGGATTGGAATTCACCACATATTGAAGACACTTGATATTCTTAGCCCAAAATCCTTTCCTCAAGTCTAAATCCTTCAATCTTAAAACAATAAATGAGTAATATCAATTAGTATTTGTGTCTCTAATTATATACCAAACAAAATTTTAGTGATAGTTAATACACAGAATAGTCTGTTAAATGCATTGAAACAAGAAACAGCACCATCCAACCATGAATCACAATAAACTTCTGTACCCCTGAAGAAGAAAATTCATCAAGCAGACCAAACAGAAAAAATAAAAAAGTTAAGAAACAATTATATTCTCAGTATTAGACAAAATATATAAATTAAAGGCTGAAATTCACTTTAGAGCAAATATTCTTCCAACCAACTGAAGCAAAAATAATTGGAAGAAAAAAAAAGTTAGCTATGTATTTTCCAAGAATTAATTAAATCAATGCCAAATAGCACCAATTCACACAAATTATACAGACCACTAATCCTTCAAACATGTAAAGGAATGAAAAGAAAAAATGCTCCACCAACTTCTCTAAACCAGCTAATGAAGATCAAATATTTCTCGCCAAAAATTCAAACAAATTGAAACACACTCCAAGAAGAAAAAATAATTAAAAATCCAAACCCGTAAAACATACACGCATATTCAGCCATGAAAAAAAAATTTCAAACATATACATACACACGAGTGACGCGGTTGTCTTGGTTGCAAGTTATATGGAACCAGGTACACGGGTTCACGAGGTTCGGATCCCAGCTCTGGAGCACATTATCCGGGTCGGACAAGCTCCGGCGAAGGGCGTAGAGCGCGTCGCCCTCTGAGTTCCCACGGGCTTTCTGCAGAACTAGTGATGATGACACTACAGTTAGGGCTAGATATACCAAGAAATCCCTCCCGGCCATAGCTCCCTCGGTTGAACTAAGCTCTTCTGATAATGATTTTGGTTTAAGCTCTAGCTTCCTCTTATAGTTGGGGGAGTTCAGATTTTTGTATACCTTTTTTCAAGCTGAAGAATTTGTTCCCAGGGTGATTGGCTTACTGATTGATTGATGCAAGAGAGAGCAAAATGTTGGTGGAGAATCGGTTTTGGGAATGTCAAATAACCAAAAGAAAGTATTGAATCTTTTGTACTTTCCTTTCTTCTCTTAATGCTAAATAAATAAGAAAATGGTAGTTAATTAATTTCTTAAATATATTCACATTATAGGGTCTTATATTATAAAAAGTAATCAAAAAATTAAAACTAAGATATAAATAATAAATAGTCCAACAATTGGAAATTTTATTCAAAAGTAAAACTTATCGATGCATATAGAAGGTTTAATTTTATAAAATACTATTCAATTGATAAGATAAAATTCGACACCACGTATGTTGTGAGATGACACCATGCCTGTTAGATCTTTCATATCCTATGATAATTTAAGCCTTGTTAATTTATAATTTTTCTATGGAGCAATTGATATTTAGAATTTAAATTATACAGAGTGCTTTTAGATCTAATAAAGAACCATAAGCAATAAATATTTTTCAATTATATTTGTGGATTTTCTCTTATTTAATGTGCGCGCACGCACACAAAAAATATATATTTGAATAATGATTGAGCAAAAAAAAAGGCTATTAGGGATAACTAAAATTTAATTTCCTCCATAATTAGAAGATTGTGCTTTGAGTTATATTGATATTTCTAATTTGTTTCTAATGTGATCGTGCCATGGTACAACTAATATTCAGTTATGTATCAGTCTTTTCATATAGACAGTCATATTATTCCAAGTACTCATTTTCCTTTTGGATCTAGTATGTTCCTCCAACTAAGTAAATAAATTAACCAAGATAATTCATCTCCTTTTAAGTGACCTAATCATTGTGATTTGATGTTAATGGTGTGTTTGGGAGTAGTTATGGTGGTGGATTAGAAACATATATACATATGTTGATAAGGAAGACCAAACTCAATTAACTTTTCCTAAGTCAAAGTGGACCTTTGGAAACAAAGGTGGATTTATTTGGTGGGATGGGATTAAGGTTCCTCATTCCAATGGCCACCTTTATCCCATCTTTAACTTAACTTTTGCTCCACTAAAGATTAACAATTTGACTTAGTCACAAATGGAGGCTATGAGAGGTCGCAATAAGTAACTAGTGGTGAAGGGAATAATATTCCCATCTTTTGTGGTGGAAATTGGAATATGTAATAAAATTATATATTTTGTACTTGATCTCTTGTCTTATTGGAACAAAAATGTAATAAAAAAACTTGTCTAAAGTGAATCTTTTGCGTGTATTTGGGTTGGGCTTTGTTGCATAGATTAAAATTGGGCCCCAAGCTTTGTTGGCTTACATATCCCTTGTCAATTGAAGTGCTTAACTGGGCTTAGGCAAATCCACTATCGCATTTTTTCAGAGAACATTACAAAAAGAATGATTTTTTATCTTTTCAACAAATCAATATTATCATATTTTTAAATTAAGTAAATTGAATTATACACTACACAACCAAATGCACATAAAGTGCACAAAGTAGTCCATTCAGGTTCAAACTCAAGACCTCCCACATAATATGGGAGACTGATGCCACATAACTATATGCCACTGGACAATCCACTATCACATTTAAAAATAGAATACCATGGCATTTTCATGTGTATTTAAGTCCATATATTTACAGGATTTCAATTGATATACTTCATCTTGTATTAATACTAGAAGAAGAAGAAAAATATTGACAAAATAGTATATGACTATACAATAAAACTATCACTAGTAATATACTAAGTGATAAAAAAAAATTATCACGATAATAGTTTCAATAAGCTTAAGAGTGACAAAAGTTGCTTTACAATTGTTACTATTGACAATTAATAACACATTTATAATAGCAATTTAGTGAAAATAAAAACTTAACACAAATTATAGTGATAATTTTTATTATTACTAGATTATCATTATACATGTGTCACTAATTGTAAGTAATAACAGCTTAAAATACAACTTCTTATCACTATTAAGCTCTATCACGATTAAAAAATATATATATTATCACTCAAAAAATATCATTAACCGATACATTACAAAAGTCATAATCAGTTAATATCGACACCACAACAGCTAATCGTGGGATTGGCATATTGGCCCCACATAAATTGCACAATTAATGGTCATGATTGTACCAAACAAATCCCATAAAACCAAAGATCATGATTGTCCAACTCTAGATTAATAACCCTTCAAAAAATTACAAATTTGCATTTGACTACCATAGTTTATAACTAGCATAATTTAACTATCTAGATACAAACTATCACTCACCCTAAGTTCCAAGTACACAAAAACACAAAAGTCTACAATTTCTCTTCACCACTCAAACTCTAAAACTTGCAAAACATATTCACAACAACAACATTAGAAACAAAGCCTCTTCTTGCATGCTTCAAGGGGCAATGAGTACACAGGGCAAGATTTCAACTCTTTGACAAGCTCTTCAATTAAGTCTTTGCATAGATGATCTTGCAAAGCCAGCCCTATTCTCCCTATCTCCCTCTTTTCACCCCAAGCAATGTCATTACACACTTCTTCTACACTTTTGACCATGGCCCGGCTGCTCCACGGCGGCGACGAGGCCGCAGCGGCCTGCCGTCTCATCAGAAGTGATGATGATGATGATTCATAGATTGTAGGCTTGTTGAGCAGCTTGGCAATTTGGTCATCTTCTTCCCCTGGCTTCTTTGCTGCTGTGGGCTTGCGCTGTTGGGCGACGCGCATTGCTCCTGCATGGGACAATTTAGGCCCATTTCCAATTAATGTATGTTATTATTTTGAATAAATTTAGTTATTCAAAAATACAGCATGAAAAATATGATATTAGTGACCAAAAAAAATAAATATATATATATATATATAACAATGTGAAAATTGTTGATAATGGTATGTGCTAGATGATAATAATTTTTATTATGTCTGTAGTGATACTCTTTAAATGACAGTAATTTTTATGTTATAATATAACTAATATATTTAAGTAGTTATTATTAATGATTAATAACAAATATACACCGACAATCTAGTTATAATGAAAATTTTATCACAATTAAATTTACAATAATTACTATCACGCGTAATAAAATAAAATTTTTATCACTTAATATTTCTATATCTATACTATATTAAAAGAAAAGTCACTTTATCATGCGACACCTAATTATTATTTACCCAAAATACTCCTATAAGATAGAAAATAAATTTATATAAGTTTTCAAAATTTTATCTATACCTCAAATTAATGTAATCTTTTCACTCATTCTCACTCTTTGAACTCCTTCACCCTACTAACTCCTCCTTTCTCCAATATCTATAACTCCCTCCCTCAGTAATTCGTTCTCTTATCAGTACTTATAATTCTTCTGAATGAAAATTTTCAAAATAAAAAAAAGCTCATATTCAAAAAGTATTTATGTGCACAGAGACCACGTGCGACAATCACTAGTATAATTAATGATAACTTTTATATTATCATTTTTAATTTTTTTCGTTAATTTATTATTTTTTATAATGATATTAGCAAGTCTTGCATCCGCATTATTTTAATTTGATGTCTTTATTTTTCATTTCAAATACATGTCAAATATATGAAATATGCGAACCAAATGTGAAATGAAAATATATATTGAGGCGTTAAATTAGAATAAAAAAGTACTAGTGAACATCACTCCCCGTTATGCTAAATACATGCTAATGATGATGATTACCCACTTGTTAATAATTACTATTACCAAAGAACCGTTGGATAGATTAATTAATCAAAAGGACAAAAGAGAAAAATTAGGGTGAAAGTGGAGCTGTGGACCCAAAGAAAAAAGACCAATGAAAGTGGTGTGTCATTCTAAAGCAAAAGCTCTTGTAAAAAACAATGATGAACTTCTTTTCTTTACTGCTGTAGCTGCTGCCCACACATTCATTCTGTTTTCACTTTTACTTTTTTTCGCTTTTAAGCTTCTTTGACTGCATCATGAGCATCACAACTGGCTATGATTGTTTTAGTAGTTAATAAATTTATATATTTTTAATCTTTTTATTATGCAGATAAAGAAGAAATTAATATAGTCAGAAATGAATATTTCAGATAATATTTTTATTAGAATCAAGCACTTATTATTAAGCTAAGGGCCAATTTGGTTGGGACGATAAGGTGGGATACAGTGTTTTTATTCCGCCTTATCATTCATTTGGTTGAAGTGATAATAAACACTCAAACCTATATGAATACTAAAAGTCTCTCTTTATATATGCAATTCTGATAATAAATCAACATGCCACCTCCTATGGATTTATTTATCATGTCAGTCAAGCTATACCACAATAATAAAAAATCACACAAATAATCATGAGATAACTTAAAAATCCAACCAAAATAACCCTAAAAGTTATAGCTGTTACATAAATACAACTTTATTTTCAGCTTGAGGTGGTTGCACCGTATAACCATCATGGGTTGGGTAATTAATCTCCAAATCAAAGAATGATGCGGACAATAAATTTATTAATTGTAAAGAAATTTATGCTCAAATTAAATTTAATTACTCTCAACTAATCAAACGACAAATGGACATCATATGATGTAGACAACAATCTAAGAATCACTTGTAGTAATTGTTAATCATTAGTTTTCCAGAAGGCATGACATTTTTACAGCAAGGAACTACTTTATTTAACCCTATCAAAAATCTTATGGTATGTTTGTTATAATGAAATTGTGCATGCGTTTGGGATATTATGTTACTTTCTATGAATATATTTCGGATCATCTATTTTAATTAATATTTTATATTTTTAAAAAAAAAATTAAATGATGTAGATTCAAATATTTATTTAAAAATATATTTTATACACCTATTTTTTACTTATAATAAGAAATATAGTAAATATTAATTAAAATAGAGGATTTAAATTACAATATCGCATTACAATTACACACATATATGTGTATGTATCTATAGGTTTAATATATATATATATATATGGTAGTATTTAAATCACTTAAGCATAATTACTCTATCCTAGCTACTCTTTTTAGTAATGATAATTAAGGACATGGTAACTGTATTGTAGTAATGTATTATTGTCCACATCAAGTTTCATTAGACCCTAATTATATAGCAAGTACTGTTATATTTGCGATCAATCACTCACACGGTGCTTAAAACTTCTCAAAAGATCTTGTATAAAAGTTGATAAGGTGTTATAAATTGCTTTTTAAAATTTTTCAAAAAAAACTAATTTTATAAGTTTCCAAAATAAGATCCGATCTATAAGCTCTTTTAAAAAAAAAAAAAAAAAGTAAGAAGTTCTTAATTTATTTTTAAAAATTTAATAAGCTCCTTTAACTATAATCAAGTCGATTGCAATTTTTATATTACTGATGTTTTATAAGCGTTAAAATTTTATTTTATTGAAACACTTCAATAGCTTTTCGTTAGAGTAAGATCTAAAATTTTGTAAACTCTAAAAATATATAATAAAATATATTTAAAAATTTATAAAATATTTTAAATATATTTAGCCATACAGTACATGAACGTAAATTTTTACACATTGGTTAACTAAATTTGGTTTGAAAAAATCTGAACCAAAATTAGAATATTTTGTAGATTCTAGCGCATCTTCTCTTTTGGACAGACTCAAAAAAGCAATTTTATCAACCAATACAAATTAATCTAAGTTGTTAATTCCAACATCAACAATTAAAGTTCTTTAGACCAAATTTTAATTACTAGAAACTTTACCAAAACAGGAAAAAGTAAAAGAATTGAAGAAATTAAAGGGACTGACCTGCAGTAGTATTCTGTACTACGGAGAAGCTGCTGAGAGGTGATCGGCTTAACTCCTCTACCATATCCACCGGAATATTCGGCTCCTCCGCCGGGCCCACGATCGTACACTTTTTTATGCATGGTTTCACCGCGAATGTATCCGCATTTCCTCCGCCGCAATGACCCCTCTTGGACGCCGGATGTGGCGGTTGAAGGCGCACGTCAGCAGTCTGCACCGCCTTGATGATCTTCTTCAGCGCCTCCAAATCCTCGTTACATTTTTCCAGAGCTTGTAACAGCCGCTGCCTCTTCTCGGTAATGGGATCTTCCTCAAATGCCGGCCTTTTCGCGGCGGGGCACATGTCCTCCAAGCCCATAAGCCTAGCCACCAATGACGAAGGAGTTCTGGAATTCTCCGGCGAGCTGGCGGCGTTTGATCGCCGCATCTCCGGAGGAAGCGTGGGGCTCCTCGGCACTTTATTGTCGCATGATGTTAATCTCTTCGCGTCAAAACTAGTTTGCTTTTCAGCTTTGTCTTCCTTGGCCGGCGCCACTGAGTCGACGAGTTTAGCTTTTGCTGGAGAGGACGGCTTCCATTTTTCTTGTTTTCTACCTGAAAAATGTGGCCATTGAAAATTTCTGCAATTATGGGAAAATGTAGAATTATTTCTAATTAGTTTTCAGGAGAGGGAATTGAATTCCTAACCAAATGCGAGGCGTTTGTTGGGATTTTGGTATTTGGAGAAGAGTTGAAAGATGCCCGACATGCAGCCGATGGCTTTTGCATGGTGAGTTGCCGGCGGTGGTGGGGTGGTGGATGCTGCGGCGCCCTGGCGGCGAGACGATGAGAGTGAACTCTCTTGTCTCTTGAGCATTTTTCAGAAATTTTCTTGAGAGAGAGAGAGAGCCGCTGTGGAGATGAAATAACAGCTCCTTTTTTTTGTCTTTTACGATTTTCACATGAATAATGGGAGAAGACAAAGTAACACGGCCATCATTTATTCTTTCCACTTCCTATCATTCTTGCTTTGTTTATTACAACTAAAAATGGATTAAGCTTTTGTTATGATGGAAACGTTTGGTGCTAAGAATTTTATTACAACTAAAATGTTTGAAATGTCTTTCACACCAAATCTTAATAGAGATTTATGTAATTATTTATATATTTAATTAGTATTTGATCAAGAGGATATTTAGTTAAGTTTATAAGTTTAAAGAATAAAAAGATTGGCCCAAAATAAAAAGGTCGGCAAAAAATAAATGGCGCAACTAATTGAAGCCCAGTTCACTTTCCTAAAGAGGTCACTTGGATTTCGATGGATTCACATAGTGTAGATAAAGCTATATAGGCATTGTCAACCAATCCCCACCAGTATAAATACATCCAAATTTGATATTTTAAGATAAGTTATCTTTATTATTTTAGTATTTTATCTTTTTGTTACCCTCCTTTTGAATCATGGTTTGCCAGATCGGTGATATATCGGCCGGAATGGCCATAGTGGAACCGGAATAGATGGCCTCATTCCATCGCGATCGTATATAACGAAACTAAGTTAGAAACGTAAGATATTGGCCACTTTATTGGAAGGAACGTTGCTACAGTATGATAGATTGGACCGTTGCGACATGTCGAGACGAAACGACCAACTAAAACGGTAAAGAGTAGAAGAAAAAGAAGAAATGGGTTGAAAAACAGATTTGGCAGAGGGTCTCTGCATCTTCTGAAATTTGCAACATGAGGAATTGAGAAACGATAAAGAAAAGAAAAAGGTAGTGTGGAATGGATTTGGTGGAGGGCCTTTACATATTCTAAATCTACAATTTGTTAACTAAAATAGTGAAGAGGAGAAGAAGATGGTAGGACTGAAATTTATTTGTGGTATTGGGGACAATTAAGGAAACAAAAATTAGAAAATAGCTCCTTTAGGTTCAATTGTGGCAAGAGTCTGTCAGCTTGTAGATTCCCTGAAAAAGTAAAACTAGAAGCATACCAATTCCATTCATTGTTTACAAGCTTTTCTAATATTTGTGAATTGTGAGCTTCACTAGAATTATATAATCTATAACATTAATTTATGATGCCCCCAAATCATACTAATTATTTTATATAAATAAGAAATAGAGTTTTAAATACTTTAATATTTTTTAAAATTTATTTGATATTTTTTAAATAATTTAACAATAAAATTATCTAGAACGCTCGCGATCGTTCAGCGACACTGCAAAGGAACTGGAACCTTGACCTCTGTTTCAGTCCCTATGACTGTTCTAGTGAACCATGTTCCGAACTTACATTAACTTGAGTGTTGAAAATTTTTTGTGAGTGCTCCGACTACCCTAATAATTGTTGCAATTTTTAGAATCATGTTCTTGGATTATACTCGAAGATGATTGAGCCCATATCAGGAGTAAAGCTTTTAGAATGCACATTAAAAAAGTAAAAAAATTCCAGATTTATGTTTTTAAAATTTCAACTTTTTTAATTTCAACCATATTTATTAAAAAATCATCATTATTAATATTTTATAAACTTCAAAATATTACTTTATTCAAACACTTTGAGAATTTATATTTAAAATAAAATTTAATATCTCATGCATCCAAAAAATATCTTATAATATTTTGTAAGTAAATATATCTAAGCACTCTCTAGAAACTAAACCTGGATGTGATATTAAAATATCATGGTAGCCACTTTTAAAAGAGTTCCATAATCTTTAAGGGAGTCGCGATTTTTTAAGTGGGTCAACTTAACTCAACCTTATCTGATTTGTGATATAGGTCATTCAAGTCATGAGATGATTTAATTTAAATGAATCAAGTTATGCTAGTTCAACAATGGTTTGGATGTCCAATGACAGAATCTATTATTATACCTAAAGCTATTTCTCTTTCAATTTTTTTACATCATAATTTTTAAATATTAACTTAGAGGATTTTCGATTCACAATTCCCAATGACATAACTATGTGTATGTTTTCAAGATCACTAGGTTTTAATCGATAAACCGTCCGGATTAAAGTCAAGTCAACTTATAACCAAAAAGGAAAAATTCTTTCCTATCTCATGTCATATCAGCTTATGTATCATTATTGGAATGCAAGCTCCCATCATCCTAGTGGAGCGTAGGCATGCGCCAATAGCAGGCACCAAAATGGGCCTGAAATAAAAGCAAAACACACTTCAAATTACGACTGTTAACGACTCGAATTTGGATCGAATCAATCATATTTAAATTTGAATTTAATTATTAAAATTTATATTCGAATCCAACCAGATAGCCTATAGGATATTTGTGTTAGTTAGTATCATATCCAAATCCGATGAATATCCGAAATTCAATAAAAATAAATCGACCCAAATTATTTATTTATTCCCCCCACGGATTGTATAAAAATATTATATTTATAAAGTAAATATTTTAATTTTTAACAACTTTTATTATATATTAGCTCAAAAGTTAAATATTTGAATATTAAAACCCTATTTCATATTATATTAAAGCGTAATTAAACTATTATAAATTATTATATTTGACATTTTATCAATATCCCTCTTATTTTTTAAGTTAAAGACCTAATATTACTAGTATAATATAGACGTTAATATGGATATTATGTCAATATAATATATAGATTTTACTTTAAAATCTTTATTAATATTATATATAAGAGTATTAATTTAATAAAAAAATATTAAATTACGGATTCGAATCTTTAACAGATTGAATTACTTAATTATGTATCCGATTACTTATTTGAATTATGAATATTTATAATCAGATTTTAAATGAATAAAAATTCTAAAATTAAAATTAAAATTAAATCGAATTCGAATTAAAATTCGATCCATTGACAGCTCTTCTCAAACCCATAAGTTAGAAGCTCCCTTTGAATTGTTTTTGTGATAGTGGACACGGCCAATTTATGCTTTTGTAACTCTTTTGATTAATAGTTGAATGAAATCTTACCAATCAAAAAAAAAATAATAAATCCCTGATATTAGACCAGTGGACCACCCACATCCAACAAGCTTAAATCCAATAAATTTCGAGTCCCAGCAGCACAGAGTGTCCTCCTTGGATGGCAACGTGGAGACACCGCGTCAGATCCGTCAAACCGCGTTTCGCTCATCGTGGAAAGACAATAAAGGGCTTCCCCGACAAATTTCAATATAAATAATATATATATATATATTTAATATATTAAATAAGAGTGGGAAAAGAAAATTTAAACTTTAAAATGATTAGGTGTAAATACACAATATATTGGATATAGATATAAATAAATAAACTTTCATGTGTTCCTCCTAAATGTGAATATTCAAACAAATTGTCATCTAACGTGAATACGAAAAGTTTCATTCATTTTCCAAACTTGAATGTGAGTATAATTTAAAAACTTTGTCCTAAAATCTAATAAAGGATTAGATCGTAAGTAAAGTCAACAAAAATTATTTAACGTTCAAATTAATTTTAAGCTCATTAATGAAGATAAGTATGTAAAAGGTAATAAACATTCCAAAAGATTGTGTACATCTAAGTCGCAAATGGGAGACTATCTATAAATGAGAAAAAGCACATCAAATACGAAAAAAAGCATATAAAGTATATTATTTATTTGAATACTACACTACACGCATACTGTCCACGGTCCATTATTGAAATAGAGCTAAAGTTAATTTAGTTCGTTTCTCTGATTTATCGGAGTGCTGCCTTAGATTGAGAAGAGTCGGTGTATTATGGGAAGTAATTTGCTAGTGACTTTCAAGAACCACAGACGGACAAATAAAACTTTAAGAAACAAAGACCTCGATTTATATTTTTAACAATATATTTTAAAAGTTTCAAGAAAGTTTATGAATTGTATATTTTTCTTCTGGATTCAGTAGAGATAATACTTTTTAAATTCTGTACAAATTTTAATATTTTATATGATTCTATAATTTGATTATTATCTGATTATGTCTACCAATGCACAGGTATACACGCATATATACGTTCTAACATATATGAGATTAAACTAGAATTTTGAGAAAGTATAGTGCTAAATTTACTAATTTTATCTATGTTGTGGGATTAAATATACATATTTCTATATTCGATATAGTTTTAGTTGCTAAATAATTAGGGATGATAATAAATTTGGATCAAATCTAGATCCATCTCGTTTGAGCAAATTTTGAAATCACAAATGAATTTTAAAATGGAATCCTAAATTTTAATTTTATAATCAGACAAGATCAATTAAAGTACATATCCATATAAAATATATAACATCAATTGTAACAATACTATAATATCAATGAATGGTTTATATTTTTTAATATACAAAAGTAACAATATGATTGAAATTTTTAGGGCCCGTCTGGTTTTATTTCCATTTCTAATTTTTATTTTCATCATTTCTAAAATGGTGAGAATTAGTTATGTGATGTGATATGGAAATGAAAATGTATTTGGATGAAATATTTGAAAATGTAATGATTATGTAGATTGAGGTGGTGAGAGATAGAAACAATGGAATAGAGTGAGAAGATATATATGTTTTTAGAAGAAGATATATAGATTATTGGAGAATATGTTTTGAAAATAAAAATATAAATTATGTTGGTTGGAAATTTTTAAAAATTGATGATTTCTGTTTTTGAAATTATAGAAAAGTGAAAAAGTGGGTTTGGAAATAAAACCAAACACCCCCTTAATTTTTCAAAAGTTGTGTAAACATAAGTTTGTAGAGTGGTAATTTCAATCAATAGAATTATTCTTTTTATATTTAGAAAGTTATTGAAATGTTATTTAAAAAAGAAAAAAAATATTTTCATATTTTTAAAATTATATTTATGTGAAAAAATGTTAAAAAAGAAAAACATATTTTCATTTTTTAAAATTATATTTATGTGAAAAAATGTCAATTATTAATCTATAAAAATTTTATGGGAGTCACGTCCCAAATTTTGACAATTACGCACCTATAAATAAGCCTGGCTTGCTACAAATGCGAGTTCATCCCATTTTCACCCTTTCCATTTTTTCGATTCCAAAGTCCCCAAATCAAGAAAAGGAAAAAAGGCCAAGAAATTTCTAATGGCGGATCAATTGACTGACGACCAGATCTCTGAGTTTAAGGAGGCTTTCAGCCTTTTCGACAAGGATGGCGATGGTTCGACCTTCTTCTTCCTGCCATATTTTGTCGCATAAGTTCATATCTAGAGGGTTTCCTGTTTCCTTGTCAGATCTGATTGCTAATTTAGTGTTTTTTGGTGTAAAGTTCTTGTTTGATCTTGAATATGACAGCGGTTTAGGTTAAATTGATTGGAACTTTGCGGTCAACATGGAAATTGTTTTGGTTTTTAAGGTGATATTAATGCATTTTGCTTATTTGAATAAGTTAAATTTGAGGTATTATTTGAAGATTGTGTGAACTCAGGTCCAGGAAATAGTGTCAATCGGGTTACATTTTGATATAGGATGATGGGTTTCTTTACGAGGATCACAGATTTGTCTGAGAAAATACGAGATGTAGTATTTTCAGGTGGGAAAGAGTAGATCCCGCAATTTATTTTCCTCTTAAATATGCTAGGTAAATTTAGGTCCAATTAGGCCTAGAAAGACACTCTCGAAGGATGATTCTTTGGTCATCTGCTTCCCTGTTATGAATCCCTTGTCTGGGTATAGTTGATAGTCATACGATGTAGTTTTACGATAGGAATAAATCCATGGTCTAGTGGAGAAAGGAAGTGAATTATTGTGTTGGAAGGTGCAATGTCCAATCACAAAATGTGGATGTGATTTTGGGGTTCGATTTTAGTGGAGCTTGTATATGATCATGGACAACGATGCATCTCGTCGTGTCATCTACCATATACTTTAAATCTTCACTTTTAATTGTTCAACACCGAGAATGCACAAGTGTTATTGGTCTTGCTCGAAACTGGATCTATACCCTATGAAGTTATTGCATTTAATTACATTTCTTGATTGACATTTTCAATGTTGTTACTATGATCCACATTGGCTGGGGATAGATTTGGATCAGAGTTACTAACATTACTGATGGTTGAATATATAAAATTAGAATTTTCGAATTTGGGATTTGCTTATACCATACATTCAAGACCTTTTATGCGTTGGCAATCATGTGCAGGTTGCATCACCACCAAGGAGCTTGGAACTGTGATGAGATCCCTGGGACAGAATCCCACTGAGGCTGAGCTCCAAGATATGATTAACGAGGTGGATGCTGATGGTAATGGAACCATTGACTTCCCAGAGTTTTTGAACCTAATGGCCAGGAAGATGAAGGACACCGACTCCGAGGAAGAGCTAAAGGAGGCATTCCGTGTATTTGATAAGGATCAAAATGGTTTCATTTCTGCTGCCGAGCTGCGCCATGTGATGACAAACCTAGGAGAGAAGCTGACTGATGAGGAAGTCGATGAGATGATAAGGGAAGCCGACGTCGATGGCGACGGACAAATTAACTACGAAGAGTTTGTCAAGGTTATGATGGCCAAGTAATGTCCCGACCTCTGATAAATCTGGAAAATCTTTTATGGACGTAAATTTGGGAAAAAAATCTTAAAAAAAAAGGATGAGCAGGGTCTAAACTAGTTTGGTGGTTCTAGTTTCCTTTTTCATCATTTCATTTTATGGCTTTAAGCCCTTGAGTATTTAATGGTCTGTTCTAATGGTGGTGGAATCGTCATTATCATTGCCTTCATGTATTTTGTTCGTATTTGCAACATTTCTAGCTTTTCTACTATGCTGTAAGCTTTTTGCCTTGACTAGTGAAGTCAAATATATTATTCTTGTTTGGGGCTCACTCTCTGGGTAAGATCATCTGACTTGTATTATCCTGGAAGTTTCTTCAAATGGGTTTGATATTGGTTGTTCCTGTTTTCCTGTGCATATTCTGGAAAACCTCTGGATTTGGTTTTGTGTTCTTGATGCAATTTCAATGCTCAGGCATCTTTGAACAAAGATAAAGAGTGCCATGGCTCTGCTAAAGCAAATATAGTTATCATATATAACTAGAATAGTTGGATTTCGGTTTCCCTGTTCTTGATTTAGTTACAGTTACAGGCTTACTGCAACTTGAACCAACTTGAGCATTTTTCCTAAGGCAAAGTTTAACCGTTTGCTTTTAGGATAGCCTGAAAAGTTTTAGTTATGATCTAGGTTGTTATTCGGAATAGTCTGTTTATGGTTTCACAGTTGGGACTTCCACTTCTTCTCGCATGAGTCGAGCTTGGGACTTTCGATTCAATCTACTTACTGTTTGATGGTAGAGTTTTCACTTCTCCAGGGTAGTCAGACTTGGGATTTAAATCTGGAAACATGAAGGTTTAGGATTTCTGAGATGATCTGAAAAGAGGTCCGTCGATGTTTAAGTCAATTCAAATGTATTAAAATTGTATCCAATGCCAAAAAATAAGCATTGTATACCTTAAACAAACACTCATCAGGGGACTATACTTGGCCAGTGTGTTCATTCAAATTGCTTATTTTTGTGGTCTCATCATCAAGAATTTTCTGTCTCCCCATTGTATTGGCATGTACTTTCAGCAGTTTCCCATAGCATTCCACAAGAAGTCCCATGATACTCACCACACACAAGCTTCCCACGAATTGTTTCATCAGCTTTGTGGACTTGAATCTAATAAAAGTCTTATGTTTTATGAAGAATGATCAACCAAGAAAAAATTTCAAAAGTTTTCACTGTTACGAAATTTCTAATAGTTTGGAGGTTTTAAAATTTTGAACAATCACAATTATATGTGTATGATGATGGACCCACGTGGGATCATTGCAATTGTCTTGCAATTAAAATTTAAAAACTTCATATAACTAAAGTTTCTATATTATGATTACTCGTTAACATATAATGATTTTAAACCACTTGTAAATTGGTGTTGAGTGAATTGTTTTTGGATTTTATTTGATTTATTTTGGCCAGTGATAATATATAAGCATTGGAGAGGAAATTTTCCTCGGTAATAGGGCAATTGTCATAGGTAAAAACTAAAAATAATTCATTACATTGTTTCATATTATGTTAATATACTTCTTAAATCTCTAAAATGTATATTTGTCAAAATATTTACTCCAAAATAATAAATGGTTCCAAACATTGCACATGCTAACATCATCACCTGACACCTATCATGACTGTATCACTCACAGTCACAGGCATGCACCTAAGCATCAAAGGCAAAGGCAAAGGGAATGTTTGGTTATATTTTTTTGTGTGATTTTATTATATATTTTAGAAGAATGAATTATTAGAGAGTGTGGAAGTTATTTTTTAGTATGTTTATATTTGTTTTGGGGGAGATATTTTTTACTGTAGCAGTTAAATCAATATTTTTTTCTTGAACTTTTAGAGTAAAAATGAAATTGAGTGATTTTTTAATATTAAAATAATAATAAAAGATATAATATATAATATTTGTATGTGTATATTAAAATATATATATGTTGAAGAGAAAATAAGGATATATATATATATTTTAAATAATATTATTTTGAAAAAATATAATCAAATATTTTCAAAATAAAGTTCGAGCCCATGAATCATGATTAAGATATTTTTATTAGACTGGTGGACCCACACGCCACACCCAATAAGCCCAAATCCAATAACTAGAGTCCGACGTGGCTGGCAGCAGCGATCCGCTGATGTCTCATGTAAAAATGTCAACGCAAAGACACCGCGTGACAACCGCGTAGACGTGGAATCTTTAGAAATCTAAAAAAATAAAAATTATAAAAAAAAAAAAGATAAAATAAAAAAGGTCATGTTCATCCAATTCAATTTGAACTCTGCAGTCAGTGGTTTGTAGGTTGTAGCTCAAGTGGCGTCAATATCTTTTATTATGTAGGAGGTCTTTATTTGATCCGAAATGAGATGTGTTTGTGCACTTTATGGGTTTGTTTATTTCATTAGATAAAATTTGATAGATCCATTTTCAAGCTCTATCTCTTATTTGCTTCATATTTTTATGGCACATGATACATTTGCGGCCCGATATAGGATCATGAGCCAAGTTGATTTATGGATCAAGCTATATTGGCTTAATCCATTTTATATCCTTTCAAATTTGATTTGATAAAGAATGAAAATGACATTTTTAGCCTCATAAAAACCCTATCTTCAATGCTTCTGCCAAATTTTGAAAATTTACATTTTTAGAAGTTATGACATTTTGAACATTACAAAGTGTAATCACATTGAGCAATCTTACCAACCAAACACTAGATAAGATTAAGAATGGGATATCACTAATTTCTAAAATTCAAGCAAATAATAGATTACATGATTTTGAATACCATTTCTAACTTATGTATCACTATCATATTAATCCTTCCCGATCATATATGCTCAAGCAAACAAGCCATATGTGTATTGTGTGCAGTTTATACTTTAATTTATTTAATTGGAAAATAGAAAAATATTAATTTATTGAATTTGACAATAGAAAAATATTGATTTATTGAAAGAATAATAATTCGTCATTTGTAATGCTCTTTTAAAAAAAAAAAAATTAAATTCAAACCAACCATTAATTATGAGTTTCTTTTTTCTTAGGGAAAATTACAATTGATTCTCCAATCAATTCAATACAATGAAAAGGCATTTAACACTCAATGGGTCACAAAATTACGTATTCTATTTAATAAAAGAGTTTAAGAAATTAAAATCGAATATATTTTTGTATCAATATCGTTAAAAGTATTTGTTGAAAATCATGTGTATTGTATCAAAAAATTTGTGAGAGGTAATCAATATGATCATTATACCTCTAAGTTAAGTGAAAGATCGTTGAAATTACATCCTCTAAAAGTATTAAATGATAAAATTAGCACTTCCATGTCTAGGTTATGTAATATACATATATATATTTCAAAGTATTGCCTTTTTCAATTTAAAAATCTTAATTTGAAGGGAGGAAAAAATTTGTGGAGTTATGATATTCATTGCTTGGATATTTTTATTGAACATAAGACAATTCAAGGATAAACTTAATTTGATTTTGTAATAAATCACACATGAATAAATTCCAATTAAATTAATCAAGTGCTTAGTTGGATTTATTTGATTGAGTTATAACCCACTAGTATGGCTGAAAGTTAAATTATATCTATATTTATTTGTTATATTCACAGTTGTAGCTCAAATAAAATGTTAATAATTAATTTTAAATTAAAACTCCCCTTTAAGATAAAATGCTTTCCATCTATGCATATTTATATTCCGCAACTTTGACGGATTGTTTAGTCTGGAAGTGCAAACGAGTCGAGTCGACTCACGAATTTTATGGGTCAAGCTTGAGCTAGTTCGCCTCAAGTTCGAGCTAATCTCAAGCCACTTGTATTTAGACTCGAGGCAGCTCACAAGCCAATATATAATTAAATATTATTTTTTTAATTAATAAATGTATAATATATTGCATTCTTTTATTTTGAGTTTGAGCTCAAACTCAGCTCGAACTTATAGTTTTTTTATAATTCATTTGTCAATTCGAGCCTTATTGAGCCGAGTTTGAATTTTTGTCGAGCCAAACTCGAGTTTAAAATTTTAGATTCATCGAGCTCAAATTAAATTTTTTTGCCTAAACTCAGCTCGACTTGACTCGATTCGACTGCACCCTTAGTTTAGTCTAGTTATCTCTAGCGCAATAATGCTCAATCAATAAATTATTATGCAGTATTTTAAATAATAGTTCCTGAATAAACTTTTCTAACTATTTTTGCACTTACCTCCCTTATTGGGTATTATATAAAAATTATTTATTTAATATTGAAGATATATTTTGCTTGTCAATACGGATCACTTAAGTATATATTGACGTCTAAAAATCACTTATAGAAATAGAATAAGTGCGATGTAACATAAAGTCTAATTAGACCAAGAAATTTATGATTGTGATATGAGCATTTTATATTTTGGGACAATTAAAAAAGATTGTTTAAAACTAATAAATCAATCATATCAATTTTCCTTACAAAATTAAGCACAACATGTGAGATTGTATAATTATTTCTATTTATTTTGATGGAAATTGCAAAAAAAAGAAAAAGAAAAAGAAAAAGAAAACAGTGATTACATGTAAAAATAAAAACGAAATCATCGTATTATATTAGTTCTATATTTTCTGTGCTATGCGCCGTTGAATAGTCGTTCTTTTTTCCTCTTATATTTGTCAAACTTATTTATAGTATTAATAAAGTATCTAATGTATTTTTGATGTATTTTTAATACTTTTTAAAAATATCTATGTCAATTCGGGGTGGGTTCGGGTTAGGTTAAGTTATGGGTATAACATAAAAATGTCAGACCCAAACCCCCAACTCAACTCGATCTTAATCCAAAAGGCTCAATCCTAACCTAACCTATAAAAGATCGTGTCAGGTTCGGGTTGACCTAATTTTTAGTTAGGTTACCTAACAACCTGATAAACCTAACCTAACTCAACCCAATCTGATAAAACTGACCCAACTCAACCCAACCTGATAAAACTAACCCAACTTGATCTATTTATTTTATTTTTTTTATATATAAATTCCAAAATTATAATTGAGTAGAAGTTTGATCTATAATAAAGTCTAAAATTCGGTATAATCATTAAGGTCTAAAAAATATAATAACTTTAAAACTCGCCATGTCTATGAGCACTCCGAATAAAAAATATAACAAACCATTATTCAGTAATTGAATTTTTAAAATTTTGATTTTTAGATATATATTATTTAAAATTTATTTTAATTAGTCAAAAAATTTTAAATGTGTTGGGTCAGCTCAGGTTTATTGGGTTATTAAATCAACCACTTGTTTTTTTTTATATTAAGTGGGTCGACGCGAAATCAACACAGCCTTCTTTTTTATTCTTGGATCATTTTCGAATCTGACCCAATTTGATCCGAACCCTGAAAACATCAAACCCAAACTTGATTTTTTTTTAGATACGTCATTGTTAGGTCATTAAGTTGGGTTTGATTTTGACACTTTTCATTTTTATTTTTTTTATCCTTATAGCTATAAAATAACTACCACGTCATTTCTACCTCACTATTGCCATTTAATTATAGAATAATTAGTGAATATTATACATATTTTTATTTTCCGTAATTTTTTTTAATAATTTTTGCACCTATATTATTTTTTATTTATATTATTGTATTATTTTTATTTATTAATAACTACACACATTGAGTGTGCACAAGCCAATAGCAGCTGATAAATAACGCTGTCTTGGTTCCTTTAAGTACTAACCCATCTCATTTTTCCAGATTTATCTCCTTTCCACTTCTTTTGTCCAAAGCTCACTCATCAAGAAAAAGAAAAAAAGCCTAGAAATTTCTAAGCATTGAGAGAAGAAGAAATGGCGGATCAGTTGACTGACGACCAGATCTCTGAGTTTAAGGAGGCTTTCAGCCTTTTCGACAAGGATGGCGATGGTTCGGCCCTCATCTTCTTTACATCATATTTGCATCAATTCATGTATACACTTGTATGCTATCTGTTTATATATTTGTGCAGTTTCCATCCCCCCCCCCCCCCCCCCACCTTTTGTGTATTTTTGAATTTTGGATATGGGTTTTGTGTTTCTTTATCAGATCTGATTTCTTTACCTCTATGTTTGGTTTAAGGAATTTGATAAAGGAAAGGAAAATATTAGGGAAAAGGAAAACAAAAGTAAAGAAATATAAAATTTCAAATTTGTTTGGTCTAGAAGAAAATAATGAAAAAAAAAAATGAAGGATGAATGTGTTGGAGATGGAGAGAGAGCTCAAATGCACTTTTCTCTTATTTTCCTCACTATTTTATGAGGAAAACTAATTTTTCTCAAATTCATTATATTTTTTCTTAAGTTTTCCATTCTTTAGCATTTCCTTACTAACCAAACAATAAAAAATATTTTTCTCAGCACTTTTTTTTTTTTCCTATCAAAATCCTTGAACCAAACATAGTATACATGCCTTTTTGATTGTAGAATTCTTGTTTGATCTTATCTCTGGTGTCGGATTATATTAAATTGATTATAACTTTGCGGTTAATTATGGCAGTTATTTTCCTTTACTTTTATGTGATATTAATATATTCTGCTGTAAAGTTGATGTTTTCACAGTTTGCTGTATTTGAATAAGTTGAAATGTGAGATTAATTCGAATATTGACGAGGACTCATCTGTGGAATATATATATGTCGAATATAGTATCCATTGGGTTGGGTGAATGCTTCAAGGAAGAATTTGCTCATCTTTGATATCGAATGATAGACTCCTTTATGAAGATCGTATATTAGTCTGAGAAATAAGAGATGTAATGTATATGAGGTGATTAAGGATAGATCCCACAATTTATTATCCTCTCGGCTCGAACGATGCAGGTCCGATTACATCGAGAAAGATGCATTCAAGATATGATTATTTGGTTCTTCTTTCCTGTTATGAATAATTTTTTCTCAGTTGGAGAATAGGTCATAGAATGTAGTTTATTATAGGATAAAATTTGTGGTGAAATGGAGAAAGGATACTTCTTTTATCTTACATTTAAAAGCTCATAGTTTGGAGCATGTGATAATTTGTAAACCTATCGATAGGTGAAAATGATAAGTGAATTGTTGCTTGGAAAATGCAATGTCAAATTGAAAAATATGGATATGATTTTGGAGTTCCTTTTTGTTTGTGCTTGCATACGATCATAGATAATGATGCATCTCTTTTTGAGATCTATTGAACACTTTTAAAATCTTCACTTGTGAGTTGTGATTAATCCCGGCTCATAATGCACGTGTATTGTTCGTCTAGCTCCCACCTAGATCTATGTCGTATGAATCTATTGCAATTAATGTAATTTCATTTCATTTCTTGATTATTGTTTCCAAATTTTGTTGCTGTGGCCCACATTGGACGAATAAAATTAGAACTTCCAAGACTTGGGATTTGTACGTAGCGCACGTTCGACCTTTTACAACTCATTTCATCGGACACCTTGTGCAGGTTGCATCACCACCAAGGAGCTTGGAACTGTGATGAGATCCCTGGGGCAGAATCCCACTGAGGCTGAGCTCCAGGACATGATCAACGAGGTGGATGCCGATGGTAATGGTACCATCGACTTCCCAGAGTTTTTGAACCTCATGGCTAGGAAGATGAAGGACACAGACTCTGAGGAGGAACTAAAAGAGGCATTCCGTGTCTTTGACAAGGATCAGAATGGTTTTATTTCTGCAGCCGAGCTGCGCCATGTGATGACAAACCTAGGGGAGAAACTGACTGATGAGGAAGTCGATGAGATGATTAGGGAGGCCGATGTCGATGGCGACGGACAAATTAACTATGAAGAGTTTGTTAAGGTTATGATGGCCAAGTAATGCCCCCCACCTCTAATAAACTTAGAAAAGCTTTATCGATATAAAATTACTGAAAAAGAAGGCAAAAAACAAAAAATTCCTTTCGCTTTATGGTTTTGAGTCCTTGAATATTTAATGGTCTGCTGTAATGGTGGTGGAATCGATGTTATCCTCTCAGCTATGTATTTTTGTGACTCATATTTGTAGCGATCCTGGTTTTTTCTGCCATCCCTGAGGTTTATTGGCTTGATTTATGAAGTCAAACTTATCGTTCTTGTTCGGTGATCATTCTCTTGGTGAGACCATTGAACTTATTTCATCTTGGAACTTTATACAAAAGGGTTTTCATTGAATCATTGAGAAATTGCTTTTGGTGATGTTGGTTGCTCTTGTTTGCTAAGCTCTGGATTTGGCTTTTGTATTAAGGATGCAATGTACTGGTAATTGGTTGTCATGATTAAAGATTGTATGATACAATCATGGCTGGTATTTGGTAGTCCCATCATTGTAATACTCCCTGGATGTTTGGTGTTGCCAGGGTCTTCTGGCTGTCATGTTTAATGTTTTTAATTCCGCAGGCTTGTCCCAACATAGATATAAAGATTGCCATACCTGGCACCTAGCCTCTCTCCAACACCCGAACGCTATTTAGGGGTCCCAAGGAATCGAGTGGAGCTGAGCTTCAGGGAAACTTTCGAGCTCCAATTTGAGTTCAGTGAGCTTAATATTTTAAACTCAAGTTCGACGCAATGAAAATTGAAGTTTGGCTCCGCTTGAATTCGATTAAATTTGAATTATCAAGTGAGTTATAAATAATTGAAAGCTCGATTTTGAATTCGAAATAATGGTAATATAATTATATTTGATAATGAAAAATAATATTTTATGGCATAGACCAATCCATGAATTTTGAGTTTGGATACAAATAGTTGGGGAGTCAAGATTAACTCGAAATATAGGTCGAGCTTAAGTTTAGTTTGAGCCAATTTGAGTTGTTTGCAATCCTACATCTAACATTCCAATATCTGTTCCATCTATCATTTTACTATGTAATACTAATACGGGGTTTGAGTAAGCTTATAACTCATCAAAATATCTTATGATGTTTAAAAGTTTATAGGTTGATGAAAAGTGTTTGGTAATTTTTTTAAAAAAAGAGCTTATAAGATTATAAAATAAAATGTTAGGAGATTATAAGTCATTTTAAAAAAAACTAAAAAGACCATAACTTATTTTTAAGACCTTAACAAGCTTATTTATTTTTAATTATTTTAATTACAAAATTGTCATTATTAACATTTTATCTAAAATCTTATTTTGCCCAAACAATTTAACAACTTATTTTAAAAATAAGATATAACATCTTATAAGTTTCAAAACTATCTTATACTAGTTTGGTTGGATTTTTAAGTTATTTCATAATTATTTATTATATGATAATTTGTGTGATTTTTTATCATTATGATATTATTTGACTGGCATGATAAATTAACTCGTGAGTGGTGGCAGGTTAATTTATTATAGGAATTGCACAAATAAACACGGGTTTTTGATATTCATATGGCTTTGGGCAACTTTGGTTGGATTTTAAATTTATCTCATGATAAGTTATCTCATGAGAAGGTGGGATAATTTATCCCATGGGTGGGGGTGGGAGTAATAATACCACATGTTAAATTTATATATACGGGCCCAATGATAAATCACTGGCCTGTGTGTATACAATCCCACCAACCAAATTTGCCATAAGTATTTATTATCACTCCAATCAAATGAATGATAAGATCATAAGATGGGATAAAAACAATGTATCCCACTTTCTATCACAACCAATATAGCCCCTTAAGATGTTTTAAATAAGCTTAGCCAAGTGATATAAGCTCCTCAAAATATCTTATAAGATGTGAAAAAAGTATTTGGTAATTTTTTATTTTTTATTTTTTGAAAAAGAGCTTAAAAGCTCCTAAAATAAGATGTTATGAATTTATAAGCTTTTTTTTAGAGAAAGTAAGGAGTGCTTAATTTATTTTGAAGAACTTAACAAGCTACTTTAGTTTTAATCATATTAATTACAAAAATACTATTACTAACATCTTATAAGCTCCAAAAATATCTTATAAGATATAGGAACTTATAAGACTTTTTAAATAAAATTAGCCAAACACCCTATCACTTTATTGTGAAATAATAGATTGGTTTGATTTGATATAAATACTTTCATATTCTGTTGAGTACAATTTGATAACATGTTGGAATTCGTTCTTTGAAAACTTTTATTGTCATCTTAATTTGCGTAGAAATTCCAGAATTATGAATATAAATTTCTTTTCTATTTTATTTACACACATTTGAAGTTATTCGAATTTAAACCTTAAATCTATATAAATAAGTGTGTGGGTAACAAAAACAAAACTATGGGCCTAATTAGCCCTCAATCCATCCTTACCTAGGGTTCGCACTACCATCATCTCCAATGCCCCATCGGGTCCAGGTCCTTAGTGCCTGTTTGGTTTTGTATTCAAAACTCCCTTTTTTTTTTTTTTTTCCTGAAAATGAAAACAAAAAACTATCAAGTTTTTTTCTATTTTTACATGTATTTTCTTTCTCCACACATTTCCGAAACACATTCTTACAGGGTGTCAATTTGTACGGGTTGGGTGGGTTCGGATTGGGTTGAAGTAGGGGTGTAATATAAAAATACCAAATCCAAATCCAAACCCAACCCAACCCGATGTTAAACTCAAAAGGCTCAACTCTAAAATGACCCACAAAATTTCGTGTCGAGTTCGGGTTAATCTAATTTTTAGTTAAGTCACCCAACAATCTGATAAACCTGACCCAGCCCAACCCAACCCAACCTGACTTGATCTATTTATTTTATTTTTCATATTTATAAATTCCAACATCATAATTGAGTAGAAATTTAATTTATAATAAAATCTAAAATTTGGCACAATAATTAAGGTCTAAGAAACACAATAACTTGTCATGTCCATGAGTACTCCAAATACAAAAAAAATAAAAAAAATAAAAAAAAATTGTTCAATTAACAATTTTGATGACAACCATCAAATGATCAAAATGCATAATTAACTACAAAATAGTGAAAATTAAAGTCGAACAAAAACATATCGAATTCAATCGTCTTTGAATTGGAAGAATAGAAGTGTTATTACTTATTTGTTAATAATGTTATTGTAATTTGTAAATTTGTAAATTGTAATTGAATTTTCAAAATTTAGATTTTTGGATATATATATATATATATATGTATTCTTTATATTTTATTTTAATCAGTTAAATTTTTCAGGTTTGGTCGGGTTTATTGGGTTATTGGGTCACCCACTTATTTTTTTCAGGTTACACGGGTTGACCCGAAAACCCCAAATCCAAACATAATTTTTTTCAAGTGGATCATTATCGTGTCATCGGGTTGGGTTTGATTTTGACACCCTTATTCTTACGCTCTCTCTCTATTTTTACACTTTATTTTTTTCTCCAACTCTTATTTACACGACTTTATCCAAAAATATAACAATATCCAAATACAATTCATTTTCAACTCTATATAATCATTTCATTTTAAGCAAAACATCCAAACGATATTTTCTTTTTAAAATCACAATTATAACTAACTTTTCATTAGAAAATAAAAATGCTTCCAGAAAACAAAACTAAACGACCCTAACTATTTCAAAAATTACATTCGATTACCTGAGGTTTTGCCCACCCAAAATTTAGCTTATTTCATTAACGTTGTTAGAAATTTAAAGAAATTTCAGAGGTAACATTGTAGTCCCCGTTCGAATGTGAAGAATAATTTTAACTAATCTTTGTTGTTGTTGTTGTTGTTGTTTGTGGTGGTGGCTCCACCCCACCCCACCATCCCCCCCCCCAAAAAAAAAATAAAAATTACGGATGGAAATGTATAATTGTAAACCATTTTTCCTTGCACAACGGGTATTTGTAATTAATAAAATCAACAAGAGATTTTGTAACGTTTTTAATATTTTTGTATTATTTATTATTACTGTGAAGATATATAACAATGTTTGCGTGTTGAAATGTAAAAATAGAGTCTCTTGCTGTGGGAAGAAAACTACGATCATGAATAAAAAATAAATAAATGTCAAGTAACTTGAATTTTATAAAAGCTCAATATTGAAAATTAAATTAAAATTCTTCGGTCAATTATTTATTTGTTTGGTTCATACAAATATTTTTATTTTTATCACTAATTCCGTTGCTTACCAAACAGCAAATATATATTAGATTGGGGGCACACCAAAAATATTATTGAACATATTACGATAAAAATAAATTAAGGTAATTTAACATACTATTGAACTTTGTGAAAAGATATTTTTATTAATTTCTAGGAAGTTTATTGGTAAATAAGAGCTACGCCATTTGGAACAACAATTATATTATAATACTATGGACAATTTTTAATTTTTTTCTTTTTTTAATAAATTGAAAATTTTAAATTTAGAATATTGTATTACATAAACTAATGCACAGGTCCAATTTGGTCAATTGACCAACTGCACACCCCATGCAACACCATACCTGAGGTTTGTAAATTATTGGTGAGAGTTTCAATGTTTATTTTTTTTGGAACTATTTTAGTCATTATAATTATAAGTGCAAATTATAATAGTCTACTACTAATAATATCTGATTGTGTTTATTGAAAAAAAATATTAAAATAATATAATAAGAAAAAGCAAAATAGAAAAAAAATAATTTAAGAAAATATAAAATCAAGATTTAAGATAGGAATTCTAACAAATTTTCTATAATTTTCAAGCATATCTTTTTAATCTCTCATGCCGTTCTTTTTTTTTTTTTTATTTTTTTCATTATGTTTAGCTTATAATAGAAAATTTGTAAATTTTTTGTCTCGAATTTTTAGAAAATTAACTATAGAAATTTAAAAATATCAAATTGAGAAATACTTTTTTTTTTTTTTAAATCAAGAATAAAAATCATGACTTTTCAAGAACACAGAACGAAAGTAGTGAGAATGTTTGGTTATGTTTCCCTATAATTATACTCAATTTTTCTCCAAAACACTAAAATATATTTTTTCAAAATACTATCTCCTGTTATTCCTTTTCCCCAAAACTTTACCATCTCTCTCTCTCTCTCTCTCTATTATATGTATATTATATATATTTTATTATTATTCTTATAATAAAAAATTACTCAAATCTATTTTCATCCAAAAAATTCAATAAAAAAATATTAATTTAAGTGTTACAGTAAAAATAATTATCCCAAAATATAAACAAATATACCAAAACTCCCCAAAATATAACAAAAATTTTATTACAATCTCTAACACAATTTTCACATTTCTCAATCCTACTTACAATGTTTGTTCTTCTAAAAATACATCAAAATCAAACATAAAACATAACCAAATCCTACCAATATTCTTTCCCCATATAAGTTATAACCAAGGCCCAAGGGTAACAGTGTCTTTGCGTACATCAATAGTTTTCAACCAAAGGGCAAAAAGACGCCCCTGCCCCTCTTTCTCCCCTCCATAAACCCTAAATCCAATTTCTTAGCAGTGCAGCCACTCCGCGTCTATCGTTCAATCTTCCGCTCGCACTCTCAAAGGCAAAACTGTTGAAATTCTCAGTGATTTCCGCTTCGCCGCTAATAATGGATGAGCTGATCGCCTCAGCGAAAAAAGAAGTAAGTTCCAATACTATTTGCACCTCAAATAATATTTGTATACCTTTATGGTCTGTTTTTGCATACAATTGATCCCATGTGCTTGTTTAAGTGAAGCTGAACGAGTTCAAAATCCTCACTTGAGAATTTTCTATGTTATGTTTGAATTTCCGATTTTGTGAGAAAAGGGAAAGGAAAGACAAAGGTGTAAAAATTAGACTACAAAGTTATTTGAGGTTCGAAAAACTTTCAGTTAATTGTTTACTACTCTAAAATCCAAGGTCCATACATAGGGTTAAAAGATGTCTCTTTTTTTCTTCATTCTAACCTTCAGAAGGTTTATTATGGATAAAGTGGTTGATTTTGACGGTGCTTAGGTAAGAAGTCATCCCTAATCCTTGGAAACGAACATATGCTTATATGCTGCCATTTTGGTTTTTTTGATGTCATTAGGTGTTAGTTGAAATGGTGAAATTGGCGCAAAAGAGAAAAATGGCTGGGAGTAAAGGTCCATGGAAAGAATTTTTGATATTTTATGATAAGAAGTTTGGGGTAAGCTTGAGTGACCCGGCCCGGAGGTCAGTTGATTCATTGGCTTCATTTTTAAAAACTTTCACAGAAGATGGTGATTTGAAGGTAAATATTGAGTCCCCCCCCCACTCTCTCTCTTTGGGGCTCCACTTTGGATTTGCTAAACGTTATGAATGGAATGCTCTGTATGTTATGAATAGAATGCTTTGTATGTTATATTTGCAGTTTTTCAAGAAGGTATTGCAATGTCATCACAACCGCGATGAGGTGGAACAACTTAAAAGGATTTCCTCTGATAATGAAACTGCTGAACGGGTCTGAATTGGATATATTCATTATGGTGAAGGACCTAGACATTCTTCACGCACAGCTGAATTGCCTAATTAAGATTGAGTTGCTTGTTTCGATGCAGGGGCTAGTCCGTTTGACTTTAGAGCATCCTCTGTATCCAACTGATTATTCCTTCCCTTCATTTGAAGAGGTAAGTCTTTTTAAGTTTCTTCTCCTTGGCAGCATACTAACAAACAGTGAAATAACTTCTTAAACTTGTCATTTCTGAAACATTGTTTCAGTATGAAAATACTGAGATTTCTCTAGTTAGTTAATCATCCAACTTGCTTAATGTCATGTTACACAGTTTCCTGTGATCTGATAGACACATAGACACACACATATTATGTTGATCTGCTTCTCCTTTCTTAAACTCTTGAGCTGGAGCAGGACTGGTTGGTTATAAAACGCCGTAAAAAGTCTAAGGCCATGAAATATATGGAAATGATTGCCATCGATTGTGAGATGGTTCTATGTGAAGATGGCACTGAAGCTCTGGTGAAGGTGTGTGCTGTAGATCGCTATTTACAGGTACCCATTTAACATACTTTTGTGCACCATATATGAATGGACACCAACTGGATAAATGTAATCAGTTTGAGGTTTTTTCTTGTGTTTATGCTGGAAATTTAATCTTAGGTTAAGCTTGATGAGATCGTAAACCCAAATAAAGCAATTGCAGATTATCGAACAGATATAACTGGAATCTGTGCAAAAGATTTAGATGGTGTGACTCATTCTTTGAAAGATGTGCAGGTATACTTTGTCTACTTTTAGTTATCTGTCACATACATACATGTGCATTCTGTTTTGATTTTTGTTTTCAAATTATGTGGTGTATTGCAGAAATCTATGCAGAAGTTATTATCACATAGTACCATTTTAGTTGGTCACAGTCTCAATAATGATCTTCAAGGTAAGTTCTACAACTTGACATCACAATCTTCCGTATCAATGTGTAAATAACAACGATAGGCCTCATCTTATTAAGGGTACTTGTTCATATGTTGACTTCTAGCTAGAATCTTTTTCTTCTTGTGATGACATTGGTGAAAATTGAAATCTCTTTCTTTATATTTTCTTCCATAAGTTCTGTATTTGATTTCTGTTCTTTTGTTTTTTTCATTTGAAGCTCTGAAGTTAGATCATACAAGAGTGATTGACACATCTTATATCTTCAAGTATGCAAATGGGCTTACCAACAAGAAACCTTCTCTGAGTTTGTTGTGTAAGGTGATTATGGACCCCTGCATTTGGTTTAAAAACATGTTATTCTTCCTTTCTCTAATCTGTCAACTTTATGCATGAATCATGTCTAAAACAGCATTTGGTTCCTTATTTATCTGTTAGCTCTCTCTGTCCCTACCAGCTGCATAATTTGCATGACTTATATTTGTGGATGTGAATGATCATTATTTTTGTCTTCAAAAGCTTGTTAGTTCAGCCACTTGTGGAAAGACTGTCAATCTTGCCATGCAGATTTAAAATACTGGTTCACTTTACGGTTTTTCCACTAGTCTCACATTACCAGACGTGTTTGTGGTGAGCACTTATTCTATGTTCTGTGTTATATGATAGGCTATGTTAGGTTATGATCTTCGGGTGGATGGAAATCCACACAATTGTCTTGATGATGCATGTGCTGCAATGAAGCTTGTCTTGGCCAGATTGGAGGGAAGAATTGACGGTGTTATAGCAGAGGAGGTAACTAAAATGAATCACTGATTTTTTGTGACTACTAGCAAAGTCCAGACATGTACTCCAATGTATTTTTCCTCATTTTAGGTGAAAGAATTGGTTGTGGCAAAGCTACTTGTACATAAGATCCCTGTAAATGTTCTTAGCAAAGATTTGAAGAGCATTCTTGCTGGGAATTTTACTATTCAAGTGAAGGTTAGTATAATCAATCTACATTGTCTGTCATTTCTTCTTCTTCTTCTATCAATTATCACGTTCTTCTCCATTTCTTCTTTGAAGTGCCTTTCACTGCCTGTTACCGACTTCTCCTATCGTTATGCTTCAGGAAAGGCCTTTAAGTGGAAATGGAAAGGGTCCTTTTAGGAATAATTATTCCACCAATATATGACGTTGCTAAAAACTGTGCTTCACATCCAATCATGATAATGTACTATCATGACGTTGACTGACTTAGCTACTCTTTTCCTCTTCTTTTTTGCCCCTGCTTTTCATTTTGTGGTCATCCAGTCTGCTTAATGGTAATCACTTCCCAATCATCATTGCATGCCATTTGATAAGTTATCCGTGCAGGCGAATAAAAAAGTCACACACACATATTCAGCCTTTGCAATATTCGAAAATCAGCAAGAAGCAATTGAAGCATTTGAGAATCTCGACGGTGACTTAGAAAAGGTTTGTAATTTCTCTCTTTGTGATGCTGCCTTGGATATGTTAGTTAACCTTTTTTGCACATCACAGAGGGGCTGATTGCTTTAATTTCTAGCATAGACGTCCCGCTGCTGTTCACTACCTGTACTGTGCTTTCACTGAGCTAGATCTTTTGACAGAACTAACTTCTCTGTTCCTTTACAGATTTTAATTTTTTTATCCAACTTTATGTTAGGACTCATATGGGCGACCACAAAAGCTTGTTAAGTTTGAGCTTGATTCAGGAATAGTTGGTACTGTCTATGTTTGTCAAATTGTCCCCGAGAATTCTGTCGGCCAGTTTACAACGAAGAGGTCACTTGAAGATGACACTCCTGGTGTGTTGAAGAAGTTGCGAACAGACCATACCTTGGGACAGCTTGAGGATTGCAATCAGTGTGAGGAACACTTGAAAGAGATTGAAAATTTGAAGGAAGAGATAGAAAGATTGAAGGAAGAGCTAGCTAAGTCTAAGAGATCAGGAAATTTTAAACTTAAATAAAATAATTGCTGCATGGTAATGAACCTTTGACTTGCCAGAGTCTTTGAACCTCATCCAGGAAGTTGAAGGGCACTGACTCTGAGGAGGAATTAAAAGAGGCATTCCACATTTTTGACAAGGATCAGAATTGTGTTTTATTCCCGCAGCCAAGCTGCACCATGTGATGACAAACCTAGGATAGAAACTGACTGATGAGGAAGTTGATGAGATTATTGGGGAGGCTGATGTCGATGGCGACGGACAAATTAATTATGAAGAGTTTGTTAAGGTTATGGTGGGCAAGTGCGCTTCCCCCCCCCCTCCCCCCCCCCCCCCCCCCCCAATAAACCTGGAAAAACTTTATATGATTGTCACTCAGGAATGCAAGCGTGTGCTTGGATTGAAAATTGAAACCATGTGGAAGATAAACCTTTTATTCTTTCTTGAAATCATTCAATCCAAACTTTCGTTGTTAAACCTAAGAAGTGCAAGTTTATTGTAATTTGACTTCCATTTAATTTCTTTTAATAGAGAAGATTTCATTAGGTGAAGAAAGTTTTTACGAGGGCATGTTGTGTTTCAGACACTTTCAACTTTATGATTGTATTTCAAATTGAGTACATTCTTATGTAACATTTAACATTTTAGACCAATGTGTAACTCTCAATTCAATGCTATGCATTGTTCCTCAGCAGCTTCTAGTTTTATAAGCAAAACCACGGAAAATGGAAGAGATAATAGAACATAATTTTTCTTAATATTTTCCTTATTAAAACTTGAGATTCAAATATTTTGTTATAAAATTAAATGAGTCTGTTTTTGACCAAGGTTTGCATTAATCTTCAAACCAAATTAAGCCTTAGGAGAAAGAAAATGGAAAAATTGAGTGTTAGTGCACCAAAATAAAGTTGTCCAGCTGGTAAAAAGTCACACTTGATCTTACAGTAAGATTGACAGCGGGTATCCTATATCAACACTTACAGGCCATTTTTATTTTTTAACTTCTCTTTCTCACATTTTTAACTATTTAAAAATTGAAACATATTATTTTTTATATATTTTATTCAATATATTTTTATTTTTATTCTCAAAATACTTTATCTAATAACCTTCTCTCTCTCCGTCTATAATTTATTAAACCAACATAATTATTACTTTTGCAATAATATATCTAAATACAAACTCATTTTTAATAACTACCTTTTTAAATTTTAAAAACAATGAAAATCAAAAATAAAACCAAACAGGCCCTTTGTGCTAGCCCACATATCCCTTGCCCAAATTTTGGATAAGACAGGGTTATTGAGTCCGGGAGTCAGGAGAGTATAGGGTGAGCCACCTACAACTTAGGATAATAATTTATGCCTATTTGAACTTAGAAAGTCGATTGTCAACTTGGGGAACCTTCTGATACCAGTTTCTATTCATGACATAATCAGGATTAAGAGAAGGAAAAACATAATGCATAGGAGGCACAAGTATTTATTATCATCCAAAGCTTCTTTGTCCCTCTAGAGAAATTAACAGAAAACATGATCCACAACATCAAGGAAGCAGCTTTCATAATTATAATCTCTTCAAGCTTTTCTTTCTAGCATCTATCTTCTTTTTGTCTGCTGGAACTTTAGTCATCAGCCCAGCTTCCTTCTTTAGTGTCGCTGAAGCTGCTGTTGATCCGCTAACTCCAGTCTCAGCTGATGGAGTGGCAGTTGGGTAGTCTTGACCGTTTTCTGGCTTTGGGGCCAACGGAGAGGGTAATGGGGGTGCAGCAGCGCCTGATACGGCATTCTTCTGGTCGACACATTTTGCTGAGGTGTTTGTCTGGTCCACGTTTAGGGCAGTGGTTGATTCAGAAATTGCTCCAGTTTTGAATTTTGGCTTCGGCTTGAGGGCATGTATTCCCGTGTAGAGCCTGGTCAGAGAGCACATTACACAAGCTTTACACATTAGATGATGCAATTCCAAACATCAGAAAGAGCTATTGATTTTTCTAACGTACTCCTTCCACCGTCATCCAGGGTTGGTCTAAGAGTCGTCCAATGGGAAAGGTGACTAAGCCAGGTTGACTGAAAGCAGACTTATTTTTACCAAGATATCATTTTTCTGAACTTTACACAACCTAATTATTGAAACTCTACTCAAGTTCAGCACATACCATATATAAGTAACCAAGGCCAAGCAAAATTTAGGAAAGCCAAAAGCTCAACAAACTAAAATATCCATTCTGAATAACTGTCAATAGGCCACGTTTCATGATGAATGACACCAATACTTGTCAAGTTCTGCCGGTACTTTGTAGCTTTTATACAGTTACTTCTGTTTATTGGGGAAAAACCATATTTCAAAAACATAACCAGTTCTGGAAATATAGCTAAGGTAGAAGCTAATGATGCCATTATTATAAGAAAAATGTACGAGTTTAATGCCACATAAACTAGGGGCTTGCTCCATGTTTATGCAGAAAGAGAACACATGACTCACCTCGCATGTCTGGCATACTCGTCATAATTTTCAAGCAGCATCTTGCCAGCCTGCTCATTTAAAGCAGATTCTGGAAATGGTTCGATCAATAAGCATCTGATCACCTGTCCATTAAAAGGAGTATAAAATGAAAAACATTAGCAAACAAGTGTTTTAAATGCAGGGAACGTAAAGAATAAAGATACACATAGAAAACTAGCTAATATTCAATCAAAACAAGCATTATATTGACAGACATCAAGTTTGGAAATTGAGAAATGACAAAACTTACAATTAAAACATGCCGTAGGCCAAGACTTGGGTTCCAATCTTTCTTCAGTGCATTAACGCAAATCTCTCCATTAATTGCAATATTCGGATGAAAAATCTTAGTCAAAAAATAGCCTGAGAATAAAACAAAGAACTTTAAAATTAGAAAAGTAATATACATTTTCAAATGACAAAATTCATTTAATGACACAAGTAAATCAACAAGAAATATAAACTAAAGAATCTTTTGATTTCTAGCAAGCTAACCCAGTGATCCCATGAGGATCACTCTCCATGTCTACATCAATTATTTTTTCGGATTACAAAAGAATGTAAGGTTAGCATGAAAAAGAATAATATTCTGTCACATATGACACATTGGAACAGTAGTAGTCATCATATTAAGATACCAATCTTAAATGTGATTAAAATTGAGGGAGAATAATAAAATAAATGGACTATGATTTTAGGCCTTGCAGCACCTGTTATTGAGACATGATTGTGGCGAAAAAAGATACATAAACAATGAGTGATTCTTCTTGGCTATGTTCATACACTTACTAAAGGAAAGTAACACGGAGAGATGTTAAATACATTGGAACGATTACAATCTAATTGGAATCTATATAAAGTGTAAAAGATCACAGACCTTTTGGAGGACATTGTGGAAAATCATGAGATAATATCAGCTTCATGCGGAAAACACCATTTTCATATGGCGTCCCAGCTGCAAATGGTACAGATGATCAGTCATGTTAAGTACATGATGTCAGATAGAAAAAGCTAGTTCTAGAAAGTAGGTACCTGGGCCTTCAATGTCAGCATATATAACTGAAAAATTGTCATCATTCACCCCTACTTTAATGCCTTCTGGAGGGGTTTCATCAAGATTCTTTAATTCCTTTGCCAGTTGTTTTATGACATTTGGCGGAAGATTCTCATTTGTTGCCTAAACCATATATACAAGTAAGAATTTGGAACCACTTCCAAATGCAAAACGAAATCCATGGAAAACAAAAATCTAAATTTTAAGCCAATTACCTGGGCACATACTTATACTGTGAATTAATTCACACTTTACCAACTTTTGAAGTTTAATATATTTTGATTTAGTGTTCTTACAAATCAAACAGATAATAATGAGTAGAAATTTAATACCATTTCCTTACATTGAGTTCCTCAATTCAGATAGCCTTTTGAGTAAGCATGTTTACCCATGCCAACAAGGAAATGAAAAGGGGTTGATACCAGATGAAATGTAAAATTACCATAGCAGTTTGCGTCAGAGCAAAAGCTAATTCTTTAACTTTTCTGGCAAAAAATGAGTACTCTCAGCAGCTGCCTTGCAAGATTACTGTGTTGTAGGAGTAACAAGTTTGGGATAATCAAGCGACAAGGAGGGGTCCTGCATAATAACAGAATTAGCACTTCCAATCATTTAGAATATAGTGTACTTTTTAATTGGGGAAGGAGGTAGGTTCTTATAATCTAATATTTCAAGTAAATTTAGAAAGAAACTGTAGAACTGTCAATTAATTATGCATTTTGTATGCAATTATTGGTGATAAAGCTGCAGCCAACTGTCAGCCAGACATCAATGGCCTGCTGTTCTGACAGGAAACAACATACAATAGAGTGCTTCCACTCCCTAAATTTCAATTTCTGAAGCAATGCACATTCAATCAGGGCCACACTAGAAATGTCGCAGTTAAGTCCATGACACTAGGATGGAAAGAAACAAACAAAGCTACTTTGTCGCTATCCAAAACATAAAATTAGCCTGCAGTGCCTATTGATCACAACTTATGATACATCCTCAAAAATAAAATAGATAAATATATGTACTTTAATATTGCTCAAACAAAGTTTATAAGCAAGTTTAGCGGAGACTCATCGTTTGATTTGAAAATCGCTTACTCTGAAACACAGGCCTTTTTTCAAATATGAAGGAGAGAAATTTAACCAAAGAGATGAGCATATCAGCTGGATTGTGATAATTGTTCCCATTCACAATTCTAATCTCAAAATACATGTGCTCATAAATTCAAAATTCCTTCAACCTTCTCACTCCCAAACTCTCCACCTCAGAATTTCTACAACCAAACTTTACAAGTATTACATATAACACTAACTGCATTTTTCATGAGTACGAATTATCTCACGAGGCAAGGATCGGAAATCCTTAGCAAATAAAACTTAACAAAGAATATATAATTATGAGAAAAAATAATTAAATCAGAAAAAATGGGTCCATTAATTTAGAACTAATGCTGCTGCTAAAATCAATAGGCAGTAATTCACAAACCTTAAAAAGCCGTGAACGAGAAGGCTAAGCAGAACAAATTTTCAAATTGCGAAGCCAAACAATCTTAAAATGGACTCACTCTATCACCATCACCTTGTACATTAAATTTGCCCTTGTCCCCAAAATTTGAAATTAACGTATCCAATTACGCACACACTACAATTTTTCAGTCATATAACTTTTTTGAAAAGTTGAATTACACAGATTCTACTATTGTCCGAACGAAAAATCTGATCTTTCAAGTAAAGATCATACCACAAATCCATACACATTAACCTAGCAAGAAAGGAAAGAACTTTACAAATAAGCAGCAATGAAAAAGCTACATTTTTCGGATCGGTATCAGATGAAGCAAAGTATAAACCCTAAAATTGAACCACTCAAGAACCCATTTCATTTCCTCACAAAATATGAAAAAAGGAAAATCACTTCAAGAAAAATTCACTCAAACAATATACGAAATATGAAAAAATCAGAAAGCCCACCTCAGACACAATTTCAAGAAATCAAAAATTGCACTGTTAAAACAAAATCCAAGAACTTCAAACATGTCGCTAAAAAAGATGAAGAATAATACCTTCGAGAGAGAGAGACAGAGAGCAAATGACAAAGAAATCTGAGTGGAAACACGATGTAGGCAAGATGGGGGCGTGAGCGTTTTTCTTTGCTATCGCTTTCTAAGATATACAGATGTATTATCAGATTTTGCAAATTCCACAAATAGATTCAGATAGCGATCTCTCCCTTTGTAAATGATTGAGGAATTGAATTTTAGCATGCAGAGAGAGAGAGAGAGAGAGAATGAGTATGTATCTATAGATTATATATACACACAGATAAAGGAGTGTAGCGATGGGATTTTTATATCGGCGCCCCAAATTGTTCTATGGCCACTCTTCGGATTGTACCGTTACAATACAGCCGGTGTACAGCTGCAAGCCTTTCAAATTTTGTGTTTGACTGTACTCTTTAATTTTTTTCTTATTTGGAATATTTTTTTTTTAAACTTTTTATTTTAAAATAATAATCCGTATCAAATTCGCCTCGCAAAATAAATAAAATTTTTAATTGGATGAATAATTTTCATATAAAATTAATAAAATATTTACTTATTTTTTGGTATAATATCATAAACTTTTAATATATTCTATGTACTTACTTAATTTTTAGTATAAATCAAAAAAGAAAGTTAAGGTGAAGTAAATAATTGAACAAGAAAAAAAGAAAAAAAATATTTGGATAAGAAAAGAATAAATAGATGGGAGAAAGAAAAACTACTTTATTATTATCTTTTTAAAATGTGTTAATTTGTCAACTCATTTGAAAAATATAATACGATCTTGTGTTTTATGTATTTATATTTATATTATTAATAAAATACCAATTCTTTTTAATGTGCTTCGAGTGGCAATAAGAGTACTCTCATTTTTATCTTATAATCCTCATAATTATAATTTATGTGAAAACTAACGTTTGCAATTCACTCACCTCATCCCCACTATTACCAAATCATAAATTTTTATTTATATAAAAGTTTAAATAAATATATTGAAATTATTCTAAAAGTAGTATTATATATAAAATAAATTAATATTTTATTTATTTTATATTATTAAAAATGAACATACACATAGAATATACCCAAATTTTAGTAGCGTAGGTAATAGGAGCTGGAAAAATTAAAAAAAAATGAACCTAAGATAATATTCATAGATGGGTGTGTATATATATGTGTTGTATATATGTATATGAGGGGTTATGTTGTCTAATACTATAGGAACATTTAAAAGTTTAGTTGATACTATAATATAATTCATCTTTTTTCATTGAATCTCCTAATTTGTTAATTTATCTTCACGTTATATTCACAAGAAATAAAAAAATAAAAAAAATCACCCCACACACCCAACCCCCCAAATATTTTTCACAATTTCTCAAATTTCATCTTATGATGCTCTCTCTCCCTTCCCCTCTTTTTTCTCCCTTTATTATACTTTATTTGAAGTGTGATGTTGCACAAATTTGTACCCATATATGAATGTTCAACTTCTTCGAACTATCATCCTACTGATATGGATATGGTGTAGTATTTTGTTCAGAAATAGCACCTCAAAATGTGAAAGAAAATGAAATAACTTATAAACTATCTTAACCCTCAACTCATTTTAATGTAGAACACTGCATATCATCATAAACCTTATTCAAAGGACTCGGGATTGGGAAGAGGTACATGATCATTGTTTCCACATACGGCTCCAAATCATATATGTTGCGTAGATTTGTCCTTAGATATGAAGGCACAATTACTTTGAGATAATATCCCATTGGCACGTATATAATAGGAATTTTTTATTCTGAAATGGCGCCTCAAAGTGTGAAAAATGGGAAATAATTTATAAACTATTTTAAATACTTGACCCTTTTGAAGTCGATACCACGTATCATCAAAGTGCAATTAAAAATGAAATTATTTTGTTATTTTTACTTTCCATTTATATTTAAATTACAATTATAAAATCATGCACAACCACTAACCAAACTTATTAGCACAACTCAACTACTATATAAATAAAATCCAAGCAACTTTAATATGCCCAATTTGAAAATGATGACTTTGCAATATTCAGTATTTTTCCAACCTTAAGTTATTATATTAGACAAAAAATTCATTTTAAATTACATATTTAACGTGACAGTATTATATCCTACAAATATCTAACTTATTCCAAACGAAATAATTGATAACATACTTACCTATGCTCTCAAGAGGGGGAAAAAAGGAAAAAGTGAAAATAAGAACAATGAAATTTTTTTATTTTTTTGAGAAATGGGATTTTAGGTTAAAGGTTTAATAAATTAACTTGGTAGAACATATTGGTTGAAGTATTATTTGGGGTCCAGCAGTATCAGTTTCTCTTATTATGTGAGAGATCTCGAATTTGAATTCGAATTGGCTCATTTTTGCACCTTATGTGCATATTATTATACAGTTTGTACTTCAATTTACTTGATTTGATAATAAAATAATATTGATTTATTGAAATGATAAAATTCATCATCCGGAATGTTCTCTCTCCAAAAAAAAAAAAAAAAGGTACTATTTGGGGGTTATATTAGCAACACATTTTTTTAGGGGGGTGTCAATTGAAATTTTTTATAATTAAATAAATAAAATATTCAGATTTTGGTAATGTGGGTTCAACGTGTCGGCAGATGAGACAGCTCTTGTTTGGATATAAATGTTAGGCTGCATAGATCACGCGCTCTCCCACTCCGTGAGAAACACTTCCACCTTTGTGGATCTTTCTCATGAATTAGGAGGCTAATCATGCTAGATGAGTCTGGAGAAAATAAATCAAATAGGAATTAATTAATAAAAGATTAAAAAAATTATATGTAATTTTTTATTTTTTTTTGGAACAAAGTCAATTGTATAAAATGTGAGAGCATAGATGAGAAATAACAGAAAGAGAGAGGATTTAAAAACACTTGAATTTGATCAAAAACAATTTTATAGAACTATTCTTTCGAATTAGCCTTTCTAAAATGTTTTATTTTTTTGTATTTTATTTAATTTTTATAAACTTATTCTTTAAGATTTAAATATACTCATAATTTGATATGCTCGCATTTAATATTATTTTTCATACAAAATTTAATTTGAATTCTTAATTACTTGACATTATAAGAAAAATTAACAACTTTTGTTCGATAATAAAATGAAATACTTAAAAATTCGGCTTACAGAAAATTTAACGATTCTCACACAAGTGCAAGTTAAATGAACGAGATTACGAGAACTTAAAGATATAACGAAAACATTGTAATTCTTTATCCTTTTTCCTTTTCTTTTATGGAGTTCTCAATAGAGATGACAATGAAGAAGGTCAAAACCTAAACCCGATTTCCACCCGTCTCGAATGAGATGGGTTTGGAGTGGCTAAATAGGGTATGAGGCGTGATTATCATAACCCGAATTATTTGGGTGGTTTGTGGTTTACCTTACCCGTCCCAAACCCGTCCCGCTAATAATAATAATAATAATAATAATAATAATATTATTATTATTATTATTATTATTATTATTTATTTTATATTTTTTTGTTTATGTTTACTGTCACAAACTCATAATGTATAAAAATTTGAATGTTGTGCTTGCTATTACATTAATTCTACTCTTATCTCCTATTTTACTTCTAGAATCTTATCTTGTTTGCATGAATTTTTTATTTTTATACCTGAAATTTAAATTTAATTGCTGTCAAGTGATTCTAATTTGATACTTTCATTGATTGATTCCAATTTTTCTAATTTTTTCTAGATTGGCAGGTTAAACCCACCAATCCAACAGAACGAGGCGGGGTATGGGAGGAGTTTATCCCGCCCCATTGCCATCTCTAGTTCTCAAGCAAACTTAGAGGACATGAAAATGTTTAGAAGGATTACTAAGTTTGAAGTGTTGTTATTGCAAGAAATTATACATTTTGCTATGCTTTTTAGGGTATGTCTCCTATAGGTTTCTTGTTTATCTATTAATTTGTAATGGTGATCATTGTAATGGAAGGGACCCATGCACTATTTAAAAGCAAATACAACTTTGTAAAACAATAGAGTACCCATAAATTGATGTCTCAAAAAATATTTATAATTAAATTGAAAATTATAACTATTAATAGAACATAATTTTATTTCTTTTATATATTTGACAGCATAAAACATTTTATAAGGTTACAGTTAATTTGAGGTAAATTATCTTCCATAAACATCATGAACTAAGCAGTTAATTCTCAAAAATTACATTTTCTCAAAATAAAAGATGGTGCTGATACTAAATGCCAACACCAACCACATAAAGGTATAAAACTATTTTCATCTCATCCCTCTACCAATATAGACATTCATTCTCTTTTTAGATATGCTTTTTTTTTTTTTTTTAAATCTTTTCTTTTTCTTTTTTCCTTCTATTTTCTCTATTCATTTCCCCTCTCTCTGTTTTCTTTCTAATTAGAGAGAAAATAAAAACAAATTAAGAATTAAAAAGAATTATAATCACGCGTCTACGAACATATAAAAGTTTGGTGTTTATAAATAATGAAGCACAACTTATTCATTCAACCATATAATGAAAAGTTAAAAAAAAAAGAAAAAGAAAAATATATTTCAACTAAATTGGGTTTTATAAATCCAGAATTTTAAGTATTTTATTTTAATCTTGCTGTGTGGAACTCCAAAGGGCAAAAGGGCAAAAAAAAAAAAAAAAAGAAAAGAAAAGACTTCGATGCACATCCTCTTTACTTTTAAGAGAAAAATTAACAAAACGTGTAATTCACTAAACTCTTTATAAAAAATTCTCTAAAACGTGTAATTCACTAAAAGCAACTAAGCCCTTAATAATTTCAATTAAAAAGAAAGATTCTAACAAACGACATTATATTGATAGATTAAATCTCTCACTTGGTTTTCTTTTTTCTTTCTTTTTCCTTTTTCTTTTTTAAATGGAAGATAGAAAATTTGTTATTAACAAAAATTGCTCACTTAAAAAAATATATTAGTATTATTGATTCAACAATGACCACGATTAGGAAAAATTAATCATTAAAGTGATAGCTCAATTAATTTAGATTTAAAATTTTTACAATGGGTCATAAAACACGAGGATTTAAGTCATTATGAGATAAATTAATCTTATCCTACTGATAACAATGTCATGATATAATTCAATCTAGTATGAGAGAGATTGTTGATTTGCACATTATCACTTAGTTTAAAAATCAGTAGTTCACCATATGCTGGATTATAACTGAATGCCTCTAAATCAAAATTTATGCTAGAAATAATGCATGCCAGTCATCCGCTATTGCTAACATGTAGTGGGGGCCTTTGGACCCCTAAGGTTACGTGTTGTTGGCCAAGCTCTTGTGGTAGATAAGTCGCTTTGCTAACTTAAAATACAATTTTATTAAGTGCTGGGTAGAATTTTTTGTAGACGATTCAAATACATGATAGCGTATTGTTGGTTTGACTCATTTATAACAGTAAGTCCATAAAACAATCACCTCTATCGTATATAGGCATCAAATTAATTGATAATTTAATGTGATTGTAATGACAAATTTATCCTTTAAATAATAAGTAATGCTCAAATTGAATATTTCTTAGCAATAAAAAATTCATATGATCATGCCAAAGAATTCTTAAAATGAGCAGAACACTTGGATAATGTTTGGTTATATTTTTTGTGTGATTTTAATATGTGGTTTGAGAGAATGAATATTGAAAGTGATACTGGAGAATGTAATTGATTTTTGGTTATATTTTGGGGAATAGTTAAAAATTAATTTTAGAGAGTTTTGATATAATTGTTTATGTTTTAAGGGAAGATATTTTTTACTATAACAATCAAATTAATAATTTTTTGTTGGATTTTTGGGGTGAAAGTGGAATTGAGTATTTTTTTTATGGTTAGAATAATAAAAATATATATATAATATGTATGTATATATTAAAAAAAAAGGAAGTTTAGGAGATAATGAAGGATAGAAAATGGTGTTTTGAGAAAATTTTTTTTAGTATTTTGAAGAGAAAATGAAAGTATGTTTGATTATATTTCCCAAAAACAAAATTATTTTTGAAAAATATAACCAAACATTAATTTTTAGCAATTGATTAGATATAAATTCACACGAGATATAGACGTCAAATTTCAGTACTTAAAGAATATCCTTGTCAAGATTCAATATCCCAAAAATAGTGGACACAATGATCAATTGATTTCTTGAATTTGGGCAGTATATATACATATATATATATATGTATATATCACCTTCATTATCAATAATTGGAAGTGTATAGCTGGACGCCATAGGACCATCAAGGCCTAATAATAAATATGTATATTGACTAATTAAAAATTAATTCACAATATCAATTAGGTGCTTTTATTTTGTGGTCTTTATTAATTAGGCATACCTGTTGAATTCAAACCATAAATTCCATCAAGAAACCAAGTGAATACATAATTCTCAACCATACACAATAATGAAGAAGCTTTTTTGATGAACCCAAGCTAAACCAAACAATTTAGAGGGTGTTTATCTAAATTTATTTAAGATATTTTATAATTTTTTATATTTTATGAGATATTTTTGGAGTTTATAAGATGCCCAAATAATATTTTTAAAATAAGTTAGTAAAATTGTTTAAATAAAATAAGATCTTGGTGCTTCTAAGATTTAGTAATATCAATTTGGTAATTAAATTAGTTAAAATTAAAGGAGTTTGTTAATTAAAATTTTAAAAATATATTAAAATCTTTTAATATTTTTAAAGAAGCTCATAATTTTTTTTAAAATGACTCAAATCGTCTTAGTGGAATCATATTTAAACTTGGTACTCTTAACTTAAAAGAATGAAACTCGATGCTATATGAGATATACATGCCAAAATTACATCGAATTTGAATTCCCTTCATCTTTATGTAAAGGCGCTTTTTTGAACTTGTATTATGATCGAATATTTCATAAATTATTAGAGCATACCATACGTTTAATGCTCTATAATTCTATATTTTACCTTACAAAAATAACTCTTAAGTTGTTTGGATGGAAAAAAAGCTTTCATACTAAGATCAACTCTCATCTTTTTCTTTTTCGACCTCAAGTTATAGAAAAAGGGATCAATAATAAGACATTACAATAATTGGTTTTATTATGAGATTTCTCGATAAATAAATAGATTATATTTGTTGTGAAATTATGCTAAAATCATATAGTTGAGAATTTCACATAACTTCTCACAATATTATTTTCTGCTGGTATAAATATTTACAGGCACATTACATAAGAGTGCTATCTAATTTATCAACAGGAGGACACTCATACAAGTTATTTTGAATTCGAATTATACTACTCTAAACCTTTTTCAGCTCATTATTTTATTAAAAAAAATAAGAAAGAAAAAAAAAAAGACTCGCATTAATTGAGAGCAACACAAATATCTACACATTTTATTGAATTTAAATTTATTTATTAAAAAAAAAAACAACAACAACAACAACCTATAAGTCCCTGTCGGCGGCGAACTATTATTACTCATTTGGTACTATTAATTTACTCTTAATAAATAATTTTTTGTCCAGCGGGAATCTTAAATTAAATTGCTGTGGAAAAGGTGGTTGGGCTTGAGGCCCAAAAATTGTCGGGATGTGGGCCACAATTGCTGCCGAAATTCAAATTTGTCGACGGCGAGGGACCGTTGAAGCGTCGGTTTCCCACTAGCCGTTATCCGCAGCTCCTACGATTTTATTCTGTTCACTGTTCCCAGGCACCCCTTCGAAATTTTATTCTATTCGAAGTTGACCATTTATAAATAATTAGAGATAACTCTTCCCTTAAAAAATAATGAGAAAAACAAAAGTGTGATTACTTGTTAATTACCACCTTAAGGAGAATTTATTCTCTAATCTTGAGTACATATTTTATTGGCAAAATATTAAATTTTTATTCGAGGTATACAATGCGAATCTTTTGAATGTGTATTTTATTAGCGTATAATTGAGTATTTATTAATAAAAAATTTATTATATTTTTATTTAATGCAGACAAATAATCACAAGCACAACGTCTTATTTGTTCGACTTAATTTATTTGATAAAACCTCGTTTTCAAGGATGGGATCCGGAGTTTTAATTTTTATGGGTAGAATTGAATTTTATAAAATATATAATAAAAATTATTATATTTAGATAATATATATAGTATAATCGTACATAGATTTTAGTGGTGATGATGATACATATAATGTTATGAACACTGGATATTTCCAATCCAAATTGACTGACTGGTGAAATGAGTAAATTAAAAATGGTGTATTATTGAATAGGTTGCTTGTGAATTATCAAAAATAAATAAATAAAAGGAATAGATTGTTTGTGTGGAAATGCACTACGAATAGCATTTTTTTTTTTCCCTAAAAAAAGTAATTGACTCCTTTTTTTTATATATAAAAAAAATTATCATTACTAAATTTGTGTTTCTCCGCTTAGTGCCCTTTTGGGACATGAGTATGCTCCTTTTTTTTTTTTGAGCCATAAACAAATAAATAATTCATTTGGCAACAATTTTTCAATCATTTGCAAAAAGTTGTCTGAAATTATTTAATAATAGTAAATATTTTCATTTTTTTAAGAAAAAGCTAAAAATGCTTCGGTGGAAAGCAAAGCCAGTGTGCCACATATCCTACTTTTGTCAATAATTAATAGTATAATTTGGCATTAATAATTATTTCAAAGCTACATCGATACTCCGTGGAATTCAACTAACGCGACACTGTGTGTGTGTGTGTTTAATTTAATAAAAAAAATTAAATGACACCTCAAAATTTAGGGGTTGTTTGTTTAGGAAAAATATTTTTGAAAAATGTATTTCGATAATGAGGTTGGTGTTTGTTATTATTTTAGAGTTGAATCATATTTTGGGATGAAATGGTTTGTCTGAAAGTATTTTGGGATAAGACTGATTTTACTGTAGATATTAAATCAGTTATTTTTTCTTTTTATTGGATTTGAAAGTGATTTTTTTTTATTTATATATATGCGTAATGATTAATTGGTTATGTGTGTATATATAATGATTGATTTGTTATATATATATATATGTAGTTGTAAAATATTTTATAAGAATATTCTAGAAAAAGAAAATATTATTATTATGATAATAACGTCCAAAAGAATGCGCAAACTAGATAAATGCGCGTGAACTAAAGAGTTGGACCTACGTTTTTTCACATAAAAACCAATGAAAGTGAATTGGGCCGAGTTGCAAATTGGATCCAACTACAGTTTAAAACATAAACAAAATATGATTCTGAAAATTAAGAGGAGAAGGTGTACATCAAACGCAAATATTTTCATTTATGGCAAGTTTGGTTGGTGGGATTACGTCGAATTAGAGAAAATAATTATTTTCAATCAAATGTTTGGTTTGTGGGATTGTATACACACAGACTCGTGATTTATCATTGGACCTATATATATAAACTTAACATATGGTATTATTAATCCCATCCTCACCCATGAGATAAATTATCCCACCTTCTCATGAGATAACTAGTCATGAGATAAATTTAAAATCCAACCAAACTTGCCCCTAAGGTACAAGGCAAATTTAAGGAATTTTCACTTTGATTTTTTTTCCCCCTATTAAATTGTTTGATATTGCATGAAAATTTTTCCTCTATTATTCGATAAATAAACGTGATGATAAGACAAAATTGTAACTACTAATGGGTAACTCTTAAGTTAAATTTTCAATGTATACTTAATTGTGGAAAATACAAATGATGTTTGAATATTTTTAATTCCGACTTAAATGAGTTGAACACAATGCCCAAAATAAGTTGGCCCAAAGGATTGGCCCACATTGTCAAGCCCAATGAATAGGGCTTCCCCTAGGCCCCTTGATAGTGGACCAAAGAGAAATATTGCAATCCAAGGATTAGTTGATTGGTCCAATAAAATTGCAACACGTGGAACGTTCACTATAATAAATAATCGATTTGGACCAGTAACAAGCATGGTACCACAAATCATTACACAAAATTCTTATACCTTTATTATTATTATTATTATTATTATTTTGCAACTTTCAGTCATAAGATACAGAAGAAAAAAGAAAGTTTGACAATTCTTTGATGCAACCCCTCAAACGTGGTGGAAACAGAGCGACGACGTGATAAATTAAACAGTGGGCCGGATAGCTTTGGAAGACTAACGAGAAAGAAGTTCATAGAGCTGAGCAGCGCTGTGAATAGCGGGCGTTGACATTTTTGGAAGAAATTAAAATTGAAATAAGTAAGGAAGAAGCCCTAATTTATAAGTAATATAATTATATTACTAATTGTACGGGACGGGTTAGTGGCGATTCAGTAGGACGTGGAACCAACTCTAGATCCGATCGGGTCTTTAAAATAAAAATTTGATATCCGCTTTGAAATCCATTTACTTCCGTTTGGACCTGTTCCTTATTTCGTTTATTTCACCTGGGGTGGGTTTGGGAGCGAGTTCCCAGTTTACTCGAATTCATTGTCATCCCTACTAGAACTTAGTGGGTTAAAGTCCACTAAAGGGAAAAAAAAATAAAAAAACTATAAATATTAAATCTTAAAATTGAATTGAACATGAAAAAAATTATTTACAAAAAATCAAGAATTGAAAACCATATACAACTTGTTCCAGAGAAAGATAACTCTAAACTTTGCTTACACCTAAAATTGACCTAACTCTATTTTCAAACAACATCAATCTATCAGTTCCTCTTCCAATGAGTGACTCGATGAGTAAATAAGTAAAGATACTAAAATCATTTATGTAAGTATATAAATAAATAAATGCTCTTCATTACCTTACCTAATAATTATTAGGGGACCTATCAACAGTTATTGCTAGCATTTAACTCTAATTCCCCCCACCTCCAAAATAAATAATAAATAAAAAAGTACAAAAAATCCAAAACAAGAATTAAATAGCCGAATCAAAGTACACATAGCACAGAGGCAAGGTACAACTGAAAATGTTGTACATCGCGGTCCATGGTTGGTACATTTACCTGTACTTTTCAGGTGGAGGAAAAAGGAGGTGTGGTATGACGATAAAACAGCATTAATTTTTACTTATTTAGTATTTAATAAAAATGGAAATAAAAATATTTGACGACAAAAGGAACGCTAATAAAGTATTCCACGCTTCTGTCAAAACCGAGGCACTCCGACAGATACGTATAGAGAGAGAAAAAATTGTATGCACAGAGAGAGAAAAGAGATGGGGGAAGAATTGCTCAAGACTTGTTGCTTACTGACGTCAAGGATCTAGGAGGAAGGTTGAATTCAGTTTTTGCAAATTTTCCACTCGGCTATGGAAGGTAAACTAGAATTTTGATCTTCCTTTTTTTTTTCCTCCTTGTGAACCCTAATTTTTGCTCTTTTTTTTTTGGGTTTATTTGGACTTGGTTTGCTTTGGGTTAACTGAATTATGAAGTGATTCTACTTGTTTTTTGTGGTATTTGCGCTTTATTGCTTGAGTGTTAATTTTTGACTTGAGTTGTGAGAATCATAGTAGCTGTGAGTTATTTTCGTGATTGGAGTTGGTTTCGTTGTCTTTTTAATTTATGATCTGTTGCTTCATTTTGTTTGATTTTTTTGACCTTGACTCTTGGGATATCTCGTGAGGTGAGTAGGAGCTCACTATGCTACTTTATTCAGTACTTCCTCGATTTTGTTTGGCCTCTGTGTGTGTGTGTGGTGTTATTCTTGTTAAATTTCTGGCCTCTCATAGATATCAGATTACACTAAGGTGATGGCACATGGAATTCTTTTTGAGATTTCAATAATTGAGTGCTGCTAAATGATGAAGATTGATAAACTTGAATGTGTATGTGCATTTGTTGCGCTGCCTAAAGTAGGAGTAGATTTTCATGCATGCATGTCTTGTTTTTTCTGCAATTTACTGAAGGCATAATTGAATTGTAAGATGCTAAGCAAGTAACTCAAGGTTCTTTCTGCTTATGAGTGTTTTAATAATCAGGATAATTCCTTAAATAGAAAGAAGTTAATCTTGATATGATTTCAAGTATATTAATTTTTAATAGAACACGTGAGGCACATGTTAAAACCTCTTAAGGAAAATATGTTACCTCAGGGCTCAGTGGCATGTTAAAATATGCGCTATTCATGTGTAACGTGCACTTAACTTTATTGTCTTCTGTCACATTTTACAGGCTCACTCATAGCCTCTCAAACTAAAATTACCTTTTCTTGTCAATATCTTGATTCCAATGGTGTCAACTGTCAATGGCTTGTCATGTTGGGATCTCCCTGTACTTGACTCTAGCAGAGTCCTTCTCAATTTATTATAAATAGAAGAGAAGATAGACTATGTTTGCATAAAACACATATTGGTAGTCATATGTTGCCTGGTTAATTAAATTGAATACTTTTTCGAGAGAAAATATAGACGTCATACATATTGGGTAAACCAGTTTAGTTGCCGATTTTTTTATTTTGATGCCAGCTTGGTTGATGAGTTTGCAGAAATGAAAATTCTGTTTTTTATCTGGACGGTTTTCACCCAAGTTTTTGGTTTAATGTATGATGGTTAAATGAGTTCCTGGAAACAGAAAAAGTAGCATATTCGAGCAATTTTCATTTAAATAACTCAACAGTATGACCTCTTAACTTTAGAAGAAAATTTTTTCTTGATCTAAAAGAAAAAGGTACAATTATGTCAAAAAGTAGCAATCAACTAGAGATAGAAGAATAAGATGAAATGGACACTCCTCAAACCTATCACACTGGCTGGAACTGCAGGAGCCACCCTACCTACTGGCCATGTAGTTGTCAATGTTGCAGCCACTGCCAGTCCACAAAGGGAGGTAGAAGACAACCCTTTTAGATAATCCTTCATAAGTTGTTTGCTGGCTGAAATTATATAATGTCGTTTCCACTTCTAGAGATGCAGTGCATCTTGGTACTCCTTTTCTGAGACTTTAAAGTTAATGTTATGTGCTATTCTTAGTTTATGTAATTGTGGTTGAATGTGGTAGTTTGAATGAAAAGTTGATGACAACTTGGCAACCTATGATAAATGACATATTTATACAGTACAGTGACAATTCTGTAAGTTTGATGAGCCATATAGTTTTCTTAAAAATGTTTCAAGCAGTAGCAAATTACTAATTTTTTTTGTCCAATTCTAATTTTGCTTCTTCCTGCATTTACCCTCTTCCTCCCCGCCCCCACCCCCACCTTCATTTAGTTCTTCAATTTCATTTCAAATATAAAGTCGTCCATTAGAAATGTCCTAAGATAACTGATGAAAATGTAAAATCTCATCACTTTTTAGGTATATCCCCAGATAGAGATTCACTGGAATCTGCAACTAAGAAGTCCAGTATTTCACCTGCTGGTAGGACTCAGGACAGGAAGGAGTTTCTCCATAGATTTGTGGACAGTGAAATCCTGAAAGCAAATCTTGAGAATTATTTTGAGGATATAGTTGAAAATTCCGCGTCACCTGCGTTTGATGTTCCTTTTGAGTTGATCGACCTTCAGAAGTTTGATTATGCACTTGAAGGGGTTCAATTTCAGCAACTGATTCGGATGCCTAATGCTATTTATGCTTCAACATCCAGCTCAGTGGAAGCAACTGCTTATCTTGCTCTTGAGGATTTTCTGCATACCGGTGTGAATGGCCTCTGGGAAGCTTTCTGGGGGCATGAGAATGATCTAATGCCTTTCTATGTCTCCTCTTTGTATGATGGGAACTTGAGATTTTACCAAGCTGAGAAAGCCATTGCAAAAGGTAAAGTTGGAGGTCTTTGTGCGTCAGCTATAATGCTAAAGAACCCAAGACATCCACAAGGGAAGTGGGATGATATTGTTGAATTGGCATTGCTGAGGCCTGATGCTGGAAGTCTTGCTTCAGTAGAGGATAATTCAAAGTCCCCCTTCTCTGTTATTGGTGAAGCTTTGTTCTTTGCTCTTCGTGTATTGCTTGCAAGAAATATCAGCAGATCAAGTATTCCTCTGAGTATGAATTCTGTTTTTGTACTTCTGGTTGATTCTCAACATGGCAGTGTTATTAAAGTTGAAGGTGATCTAAATAAGTTGGAATTTGATCTAAACAATGTTTATGAATCTGCTGCTGCATGGTTTAAAAATCATTCACAAATTACAATTTCCCCAGTTGATAGGATTTGGAACAAGCTTGGAAATGCTAACTGGGGGGATATTGGTGCTTTACAGGTACTTTATGCTACATTTCATTCCATAACACAATATGCTGGAATGCCTAAGAATACTGTCGAAGATTTAGCTGCTGACCACAGTGACCGTCTTAAAACAAGGAGAATCGAGAGGCAATTGGGGCATACGAGGGTGAATGGCAATGGTTTGTTCCAAGTCCAGCATCGCACTGCTTCACCTGAAATTGTAGAAGTACTGGAAGAATCCATTAAAGTTGATTCTGAAAAGTCAGTGAAGCTCGAAGTAGGGAATGTTTTACTTATTGAAGATTCAAGCTGGCAAAATGGTTATCGGATAGATGAGGTTCTGAATGATGGAGAGATTCCATTTTATATTGCGTCATCTGTTGCAGATCCGGGAAAGGCGTTGTTTCTTTATGTTGGTTCACATCCTTCACAGCTGGAGCCAGCATGGGAAGATATGAAATTGTGGTATCAAGTTCAGAGGCAAACTAAAGTACTGAGTGTTATGAAACAAAAAGGTTTGTCCAGTAAGTATCTTCCGGAACTGAGTGCATCCGGTCGAGTAGTCCATCCTGGTCAGTGCCGGAAACCAAGATCAGGTGGTAACTGTGACCACCCATGGTGTGGGACTCCTGTCCTAGTGACCACTCCAGTTGGGAGGACTGTGGCTGACATGGTGAGAGCAGGCCAATTTGGTGCAGATGAGGCGATCAGGTGTTGCCATGATTGTCTGTCTGCTCTGTCAGCTAGTGCTTCAGCTGGAATTCGGCATGGGGACATCAGGCCAGAAAATGTCATATGTGTGGAATCTGGAATGAGGCAGCCTTATTATGTCCTTATTGGTTGGGGGCATGCCATTTTGGAAGAAAGGGATCGTCCGGCATTAAATCTTCACTTCTCTTCTACTTCTGCTCTTCAGGAGGGGAAATTGTGTTCTGCATCCGATGCAGAGAGCCTGGTGTATATGCTCTACTTTTCTTCTGGTGGGGATTTGCCTCTTTTGGATTCAGTAGAGGGAGCACTACAATGGAGAGAAACCTCATGGTCAAGGAGATTGATTCAGCAGAAGCTTGGTGACATCTCTGCTGTCCTCAAAGCATTTGCAGATTATGTTGACAGCCTTTGTGGTACACCATACCCAGTTGACTATGAAATTTGGCTAAGAAGGTTGAGAAGACATATTCGTGAAGAAGACAGTGGAAAGGAAGTTGACACGTCGTGTTAGAATTATACCCTTCTATTATTGTGGCAGAGTTTAATCCCATTTCACCTCTTCCATTTGTAGTTGCTTACATCACCTTGGAACAGCCTTTGGAGAGTTCAGGTTGAACTTGGCAGTTGGACCCGGCTTGTCGCGTCTTAAAATATTTGGGGTCCTTGTTTTGGGTAAAAATATGTAAAGAAGATCCAGCTAAAAATATTTGGTGATTTGGCTGTTCCTGGCTATCATGGCAGGAGCCCTTGAGAGAGCTGCTGAGACAACAGGGGAAATTGGCTGTTGAGGGATCCCAAAGGATACGTGATTCTTGTTTGTGAAAGGGGAATGGGAGGAAAGTTGAATTGCTTTCTTCATTTGTAAAGGGTTGCTATAGAGATGATGTATTTTGAATCGGTTGTTATTATTTAATGTAAAGATAGATAAAATTGTTTGAAATGTATCTGTGTTATAGATGTTGAGCATACTTGCGTTCTTTAAGATAATTTTGGTACATCCGTTAAGCGTTTCCATTTCTTCCAATGCATTGAGACTAGAGAACCTGCTAAAAGTATTACAGATCCCACACTAGGACAAAATAAAGATAATGAAATTGGTTACCTACTCGGGCTGTGACCTTGTGGAGGCAACATGGGCCCCAAAAAATATCAATTGTACTAATTCTAACTTTAAATTGAGGGTGAATTAGAGGCTGCGAGATACTCAAATTAAGTTGGGAATGATCACTCTTGTCTTAATTTGAAAAAAAAAGTTCATAATAATAAAATTGGTCTCTTTAAGCAGTAGCATGGATTTGTCAAGCCCTGAATAAAACGAGTTCATACATGTGACACAAATCTAGCAATGGAAAGTAATCATACATGTGTTTGTAAATAGTTATCCCTCGCATACGGCATACCGCAAAGATATGATGGCCGGTTCAAGAAAAATGTTCAGAGGAAAAAGAAAATAAAATAGCAGGATCGGTTTTACTAATCTGCATCCATTTCTTCAAGGGCAGCTTTGGCTGCTGTCTTGGCTTCCTCTAAAAGATCATCTGGAACCTGTTACATGAGAAGTAGGATCAATCATCAATTTGGAAATAGCAAAAATACCGAGCCCACTTACATACTTCCATTGCAATGCCAAGCAAGACAACATTGAAGAACTCAATTCTTCTAACAGAAAGCCACACTGAGCAAGCATTATCCTAGGCAGAAAAACCCAAGAACGACTAATTCTTTTGAATTTAAGCCACACTAACTCAGAGCGACTAATTCTTTTGCAACAACATCCAGCCACGTGAATGCACAGATGTATCAACAACTTTAGGTAAGCAACATGAACTTCATGCTATCCCAAATTCAGTTGCCAAATTGACTTCCATATAGTCGGCAGAAGGGAACAAGTGACTTGCAGTTGGTATCAACATATGAGCTGTGCCATTAAAATACTATTCCATACACATTTTGTCATGCTGCTCTTCTAATTTTGGAGTTCCCTTGAAACTTCATGCATTATAGATACTTGTACCAGTTTAAATAATTCTCGAAGTTATTGGCAGGTGGTACTAATTTCTGGCTTCAAGTAAGCTCTCATTCTTTGTTTAGTGGAGTCAAATTGGATGAAAATATTGGTAGGGGCAAACTGCACGATATCGAATACGAATATGTGAAGTAAAAGTTCTAAAGAGGATTAATGAAATATTGATTTTCCAAAGTGCAGTGGGACTAAGAAATGAGCTGTAATCATATAGTCTGGTAGAAAGCATTGTGAGTGATGAAAAAAGACAATGCTAAGATTTAATCATTATGCATGGCAACAAAATGAATACAAATGAATTCCACACATATAGAAGATATGTTCATTATTTGTAGATTCTAAGGTAGTGATTTTAATTAGTGTTACAACCAAAAGGAAAAAAGTGGATATAAGTAAACATATCAGCAAGCAAGAAGGTAGCCATTCACTTGGCATACACTTGCAACTAGATTAGTGTCATAAATTTTTGTTTCTGGCAATTGGTACCTTCCATGTATACAGTAATGGTGTTATCAGAGTTCAACTTTTTAATGTATCTGACCATATTTACACAGATTTAACACTTCCTGTATATATTTAATTCATTAATATGTATGTTGGTTACATTTAACAGATATTTGGTCTCTAGGGTAAATAATACAATCAAAAGAAAGGGACAGCACAATGACTAGACTTTGAAAGCATAGATGCACATGTTAATTTACCTTTTGATGCTGACGGTTTGACTCATCACAAACCCAACTCATTTCCAATTCAAAGGCCTTGTCCTTTGCCTCATCATGTACTCCATAAACACTGCTTATCAAAAGAAAATGCATCTAAAGATTAAGAACAGTAAAGGAGATAGAAAGCAAAATGACAAAAAGGCAAAATAAGAATATATTGCCACACTATTAATTCAGACTTAAATTACAACAGAGTTTCAGAAAGAACAAAACTAAATCTCTACTTGATACACCCTCCATTCACATTTGAATGCCCAGTTTTGCCACAATGTAGTTCTGTGGTGCAAAAGTCAATTCATCTACACTTTCAACTAACTATTACATTCATTTAGTTACAAATTTGATATTATAAAACTTTCAAATCATAGTATCAATTATGTTATTCAATATTTCAATATCTTTTGAATATATTAACCAAATTGCTTATTATGGCTTCTTATAATCAAGTTGACTGGTCAACATTACTAATATGCCATTCAATAGGGGATGGAGGAAGTGTGCTACTAACTATGAAGCTAACATGAAATATGAGTACACTGAAGAGTACCATGAAGGTGTTTCAATTGCTATAAGAAATCAAGCACTCGAAAGCATTAATTGCAATTGCCTAGTGAACTTGAGTAATAGCACATCACATTATATTCATAAGTTAAAAGAATCAGGCATCCCAATTACATACAATCATCTAGCAAGGAAATTAATGCAAATATATCATGCTTGGTTGTTAATTCATTCAGGTACCATCTATGCGACAAGACATGATTCAGAAACAGAAAATTTTTTGGTGCTGTGAACTTTGAAACACTTAATTACGAAATATTTAATATTGTATAGCATTCAGATTAAGCAAAAGAAATAATAGCAGAAACTTGTCATGTTTCATACCATTCTCCAAGGTATTCTTATTATACCTTAACAAATATTCATCTTAAGATACATGACGGCCCTATATCTAGAACAGGTAGTCAGGCATGAGCAGAAACACAAAGAGCACTAGAGAAGTTCTTAGTTTGAAGCTCGCAGTTTTATAGAAAGTCCACCTAACAGAGCAGTTCGGCAAGCATTAAGATATGATTTACACCATAATATCCAATGAATACAAAGTTTCTATCCATACATTCATAAAAACATGTAAATATCAAACATCATTTAGAAAATATAACTCACATCTTGGCCACCTCAATAACCCCTTGTCGGCATGTCATTTCAGACAGCTTTAATTTTTCAATCTCCCTGTCAACAAAAAACTTTTACTAATATCGCTCACTGAATAAAAACAGATGCAATAAACTGAAGATGACTGTGCAAAAGGATAAGTAAATGCTTTTGGAAGAGAAATAAGGAATAAATAAACCATAATATAGAATTACAGAAACAAGAAAGAATGTAATTGATGAAGCTGATATCTGCCCCATAATCCATATAGAGCTATTATCACTAACGTGATATGATTAGATAATTGATGAGGCTGATTTTCTACCCCATTATATATCAAAGCCATAACCATTAACATTGTACCACAACTAATGAGTTAAAGATATTCAAGAAATAAACAAGATAACTTTCAGAAAGAAATTGAAAAGAGTTATTGCAAAACTAATATCTTCCACCCACCAACTATAACCATTATCTTCTGTGTCTTTTCCATCTTAGGTCCTATATATGTCGCAAATTTACAATAGAAGGTGGATCAAAGAAGCAAACAGATTACTTACGTTTTAGCAGCCTGCCTGCCCTTACCAATGGCAGCACCAAAGTATCTCTGCAGCAACGAGAATGCAGAGATGAAAGACAATACATGATAAAGAAATACAAGAAAAGAATGATCTATAAGAAGTACAAGGAAATTTAATTGATGGTATCAGAATATGCCGCTGGATAACGTAATATTCTAGATGTAAAACACAAGGCACGGCAGAAATTAAATTCTATAACCATCATTCAACTAATTCAAGAAACAACTCACATAGGAAATTCCAGATGGTTCAACCATGTACAGCTGAGGTCCATCTCTATCATAACCTCCCAGAATCACTCCACATCCAAAAGGCCTGCAAAATGTTAAATTGGTTCACATGCAGATAGAGGACTTCAGTAAGCAAGTCAATAAAATGTTCAACATATGCACTATCAAACCTGAGCCACCAATAGAGTGTGCACAAATGCACATAACTTGCCACACGTTCTGCAAGTTCTTTTACAGGAATTGGTTCCCCATACACGCTGCAATCAGAATGATAGAACAACATAAACAAATGGCCACTAAACTTATTACTTCAACAGTAGCACACAATCATATTACCATAAAATAGCTAAAATACAAGATACACAAAGGAAATCACTCAAGACAACTAAAAAAAACACCTCTCATAATTAGTTGCTTCAGATTTTGCTCTTGTTACAATTTGCCTGCCATCTGCAGCTAGTCCAGCGACAGCCTGCAAAAGGAAGAATATCAGCAATGGACATGGTAAAATTAGCCAGGAAATGAATTTAAGTAGTTTCATCAAAATGCTAAAGAGAGAGAAATACAGACTACTAAAAAAGAAACTTCCCGGAGATATTTAAGTATTTGCTGCTCAATTTTGCAGCACACTCGTGAGTTTGAATGCCATAAAGACACTTCCTAAGCCCAGAAGAAATTATACTACACTGTTTGCCATTCAATGTATTAGAACATTATCACTTCTTTCAGCTGTTTATTGACAAATTTCCTCCATTATCTTTCTTGCAATTTTATTAAATGGGTGAATCCCTCCCCCGCCCCTGCCCCCGCCCCCAGTTTTCGCAACTTATTCTAAGGTCTATTCACCAAGACCTAAGCATGAAGTACAGAAGAAATGTTTATTCTAAAAAAAGACTTGAATTAGGTTCATTTCAACTTTGACCTTGACTATAGCTACTTCCTCAACAATACCACACTCGAATTCTTATCAACAGATCCATTTCTCTTAACTATCTTGTTAAGGAATGTGTGGACAGAAGAAGCAAATGGTATGGAAAGAATGGTACAGGTAGGGCTGTAAATGGATATTCAAAAGTTTGTTTAACGTTTGCATTCATATCCGTGTATATAAAATTTATCTGCATATTATCCGTATTCGAATAGTAGATATTTGATTATAAATGGATACAGATATAGTAAATGCGAATCCAATCCGTTTAATATCCGCTCCAAATATATATTTATTCAATAATATATTATTTACATTTTTCAATAAAAATCTCATAATCCATATATGTACATATATAAATTATAATTGAAGAATTGAGAAGAAAAAATAATAAATTTAAAAAATTATTATAATATAGAGAAAATTTTGAAAACTGAAGTTAATCAACACAATTATTGTTGGTTGACTGTATAATTAATATACTTAAATGTTATTATTGATATTAATTAGTACTAAAAATTAATTATAAAATCAATTATTAATTAGAAATGATGCTATTTGTTTGATTGCCTTCTTTTTAATAGAATTGTATAGTTTCTTTTATTAATTAAAATATGTATTTGTTATAGATTAATAGATTCATATACTTGAATATTCGTAAATGAATATCTAAATAATTATTATCGAATATGAATATTAAAAAATTAATTCTAAGACGGGTAAGTTTAATCAAACATAAATGCATCTATATAATTATAATTGAATACGGATATATCCGAATTTGACCGATTTTCGATTGATATGAATTCGGATATCATGCTTAAATATCCGTCAAATCCGTATCCATATCCAAATATTCGAAAAGTTTATCGGATATGACACCCGTACAGGCATTCATCCCTAAGAAAACTATCTTGTTGAGTCTTGTTTAAGCTTCAAACTGGCTTTAATTTATTAAGAGCAAGACACTAAAGCAACATCAGTTAGCATCTTCTTCACCTAGAGAATCCTTAAATTGAATGAGGGATATACTTATGAAAGAAGTTAGAAACTCTTCAAGACTGCTAATAATTATCATGACTAACTAGTCATTCATCTTTTGTTTCAGCAAGAAAGTTCTACAAACCTTTTATTTCTCCATATGATAGCTTTGAATAGGGTTATAGGTTCTCTGTTGAACACTAATGAACCTATTCTGCTCTCTTCATGGCTGATACTGCCTCTTACTCTTGTAATGGATAATCAAAATGGAGAGCAAAACCCAAATAAATCCATTGAACTATGGTTGAAAATTATATACCATGACCATTCTCCAACAATAATTTGTTCCCATGATAAGATAAAGTCATGGTAAGCGCTACCTTCCATTATCTACAATCATGAAAAGGATAAAGTGTACAACATAGTTTCAGCATCCGTTAACTTAGTTATTCTCAGGAAACTACAAATCATCAGAATATTTTTTCTTCTTTGTTGCATAGAGCCAACAAATGAACCTCTCGTAAAAATTCCAGCACAGTATCAAGTCACACAAAAATAGCATTGAGCTAGGGACTATGCATAATGCACAAAAGCTCTCCCATAAGATTCAATCCCTAAGTCAAATATTCCATAAACATCAACTGTAAATTCTCAAAACAACAGGCACACAAACATATAAACATTGTGTTTCCCAAAAAAAAGAGAAAAAGAGTTTAAAAACGGGTACCATGCCGGAGTGGCGATGAACGGCGTGGATTCTTCTGTTGGACCCGGGTAACATCATCTTCGAGGCAATCAGTTTCTCCACTCCCTACAATGACAACAAATGAAATCAAAACCCCTAATAAAACCCTAACAAATATATCAATCTAGGAAATTTGGGCGTATACCATAACAACGCCGTCCTTGCATCTGATAGCAACCACAGTGCCGCTATTGTCTACAGCTTTGGCAGCATATTCGATCTGGAAGACGCGGCCGTCGGGCGAGAATGTCGTCACCGATAGATCGTACCCTGTGCCTATGCTGCTCATTTTTCCTTGTCTCCCTCTACAGAACTGTTAAAAATTTTCAGCTGATGGATTTTCAGTTTGCTCTCAATCTCACTATTTCTTTATGTTCAATTTAGGTATTTGGTTTTTATAGTATTCAGCTTCTTCTATAGAGTGCTTTCTTTGTTGGCAAGACAGAGAGAGCAACAACAAATTAAGAAAACTTTAAAAATAAAAATAAAGGAAATGAGAAAATATGGGGGTACTTGAAATTACAGGAAACTCCCTGGCAAAAAAACCCTTTTTTTTTTTTTTTCTTTTTTTCTTTTTTAATAATTTTTATCCATTGCCCTTTTTGAAATGTTAGTTAAGATTAGGATACATTTGGGTCTTGAATTTCATACAAAAAAGATTGATGTTTAGATTAATTAAATTAGGTCAATGAGAACTAAGTTAGTATTTCTTTTTCAAAAAAATTCTTTATTGGGATAATCAAGTATACTATAATTAAATAAAAGATTAAATATGATAAAATCTAATATACAAGTAGTTAACATTTAAATTACAGCATTACTAGTGATGTAAATTTTCCAATTGAGGTACTAATTATTGTTTTTGACACGAGCAAGACAATTTTATTTGAATTCCATAAAAAACGCCTTGTCTGAATTTCATAAAATAATATATTTCAATTTATCGTGTCATAAAGCACTTTCTTTATCATGTGAAAATAGTGGTAGTTTTTTTGTGTAAAAAACACAATACAAAGAATAAAGATGTATCCATAATAAAAATTTCTGAAACAAAAATTAATTAAGAATTAAGATTCCCATATGATAGTCCAAAGCAGAGTGCAAATAAATCAAACTCAAGCTTCATTTCAAATGAACTTTCAGATGATTGTAATTAGACTTCAGACAATCAACATGTAATTTTAATGTTTTTTATTCTATTAATATGTATATTACATTATTGATTTGTTAATATATATATATATATACACACACTTATAATGGTTTGTAATTTTAGTGAGTTTGTTTATAATACTTTATTATGTTTATGATAAATAATTAATAATTTATAAAAGTTAGATTATTAAATTTTTTACAAATTGAAAATTTTAAGTTCAAATTTACACTAACTTAAAGTTCACTGGAAAACTCAAACTTAATTAAGTTTAATTAATTTGAGATCAAATATAGGAAATCAGGCATATCGCCCTCAAACCTAATATATACGTCCTGAACTTAAATTTGAGATTAAAACTTTTCTCCAAACTCAACTCCATTGAAATGGTAAAAGTTAAAAATGAAATGTTGGAAACACCCAATGATGCGAAATACATCTCATTAACAGTGAACTTTTTGTGGCCTCTATCATGATTCTCATCAAGTCATGCTAATTCCTACGTAGGATTGCAAGATGGAGTATTGGAGTGGCAAATGCACATTTTTGGTCTTGGGCGTGAAACTCATTGATGCAGACCAGGAGCTATGGAGAGTGGTTTTATAGTGAATCATCCTGACTCAGGACGCCGCCTACACATTTCTTTTATCATTTTCCAAATGAAATGGACTGGGATAAAATTGAACAACAATAACCCCATAATTCACCAAGATTTACTAGATATAAGCCACATAATGCCCAAAACTATCCACCATATAGCTCAGGGTAACAAAAGTATCATGAAACAACATAGAAGCACAAGATATGCTTCACATAAGTGGGCAACATAAAGGTATAAAATCATGAATCAACAGATGCCGCCGAAAGTAACAAAACAAAAATTCCAAAAACTTTAGTATTTGCAGAGGTGCTCATGTGGTCCGGTAAATTCCGTACAACTTATTTCATTGAAATTCCAAATTAAGGGAGCTCGTGTCCAATTCAAGAGCCAAATGATGGGGATGCAAATCACAGTTGCACAAATAAGGCCATCAATAATTGGAAAAAAATCAGAATATTCATTCTTCTGCAGCAACTACGGTGATTTCACCTTTGTCCAACAAGTCATAGAATGCCCTAACTTTTCGCTGCTCATTCCAGTGGTGCATCTTCCACACACTACCTGCAGCAATGCCGAGTGCAATTCCAATGAGTATCTCCTTCACCACATTTGGTCCTTTCAAAGTGGCATGGGCAATCCTAGGACCGGCCATTTTAACTTCTAGCTAGAAGCCTGCAATTCCTGCAGTTGATTCCCCATTAAATTTAGTTACACCCATGCCATTTTACAAAATGAGCCAACAAGCAATAGAAGATAAGACTGATAGTGCAGGAACACGAGGTGAAATAATGGAAACTTTTAATTACTTCAACTATTAGGTAATATGGTCAAACCAAAAGTGACTGCAAATCATTTGCTTATATTGGTAGCCACAACGGATGATCTAATTTTCACTGTTCAATAAGTTGATTGTGGTAGCTAATGAAATTACATAGGAACAAAATTCGTTCTGCATACCACGTTAATTCCAAATGCTGAGAGTAAATTGTGATGCACTTTATATCGCTAGGTTACAATAACACTAAACAAGTTGACACAAAATGTGGGATCCACGATATTCTGAAAAAACATTGTTTATTACTTAACCAGTCTGACAAGACCAACATTAGTCACTTGGCAATCTCAGATCTCAATGAGGCAGTCCGTAAACACAAGTTCAATTTCCCCAAATTCTCCACTTGTGAAGAGCTTCCAAAGGCCAGGATATTGAAATAGATTATTGAACGACAATACTAATTTTGCATTATATTTGTTCAGAGCAATTAAGTTACATTGGTAATGAATCGTAGACTCATGTTAACAATATGCAGTTTAAAAACGAAAGATATACCAGGATTTTAAAGACTCTAATAAACAAAAAAGTAACAAGCAATGCATAGAAGATTAAAAAGTATTTCACATTTTTTCCTGGATATAAAGATTTTACAATAGAAGTTTTATATTAGGGTTAAGATATCAAGAATACATTTGGAGAGATATTTCTTTTCAAGAAATAAGTTTTCATAAAGGTTGACATGATTACTTCTTCTAGCATATTTGCATTACCAAGAATCATAACATAAAACTGCAAGTAAGAGAGTAGAACACAGTACATATTGACAACTACTCTCTGAATAAGGTGTTAATGATACGGATATTTTCCTACTCGTGATAGTAAACGTCTAGCTTAAGATGATTTGCTAAGTGTGCACTTGCATACTTCAGAACTAGATCCCACCACGTAAGTTGATAACTTATTGACAATATCTCTCTTTAAGAACCAGCAAACAGCATATAGTCCAAGAAGCCACTTGGTGAATTAATCCACATTCCATACACACTTACAAAATCATGAACTATATACAAATCATACCAAATTATCAATCAAAAGTTAATTTAGAACTTTGATGCACGTGACTGCATTATTTGGACTGTATTTGGATAGACGGATTAACATAAATTAATTTGAAGCTAATTCAAGCTTTCTAATTCCATATTTTCAAAAACACCAAGTTATTTAGCGACATGTGGTTTCTTACAACCATACTTTCGAGAAGTCTTTCCTTTTACCAATAGAGCAAGCTAAAGCAAGGATAAGACTGAAACACAAGGAATAAACCTCCACCTTTGTTAATCTGACAATGATAATGGTAAAAGTAATTGCTGAACTAGCGCCTAAGGATTTGAAATCCATAACGACCCAAAACCATTCAAACAATGCAATGGAATAACATAAGGCGTACACTCCCTATTTGTTTTGGTGGGACAGATAGACAGAAGGAACAAAAAAAGGATGGATAAGGAAATTCCTCGCGAATACAATCTCTCCAAATAAGGAGGTTAGACAGATTGGTTGGGGAACACAAAAATAGCAATTGCCTACAACTTTTATTTTCTCACAGCAAACAGGAGAGGGGGGGGTGTATATTTCCTTCCTTTCCATGATACCAGACGGCACAAAAGAGGGACATGTAGCCCTCTACGGCAAGGTTTTCACTCATTCTCCCTTCCCCTACCCTCTCTCTCCCGTTTTGATCCCAATCACATCCTAAAAGTATTATCATAAAAAGCACAGAATAAGGCAGATTCTTCTTCAGTTTGATAGCAGGAAATGACAACAGTCCAATAACTTGTGAGCATACTACATGCATCAACGACTCACACATCAACACAAACTTCTGAATCAAGAAAATTGTTGGTTTTGAAATATTAACATTGGATGATCAGTTAGCATTCATTTGGCAATTCAGAAAAATTAAAGAAGAAAAAAGTGCATGCAACGCTTCAGTACAGAAGGTGCATAGACAAACCTATTGGAAATAAAATAAGGGAGTTTATCTTTAGATCATATACAAGCCAAAAGGAAGCTCAATAAGGTACTAACCAAGAAAAAAAGCGATGCTAAATGTTTTATCCAACTTTAATAAAACAGACCATGTTATGTAAATCTTCTACTCCATAGTAGAATCAAACTACTAAATGCACAACACATTTTGGTCAGAGGTGCTGAAATGCAATGATTTCATTGATCATATGCACTTCATTTCAATGAAGTGCACAGTTGAATTTTTTCTGAAATTTTGCTATAGATATTTAGCCACCAACATTTAGCCCAAAAAATTACATATATTACATATCAAGAGAAAGAATGTAACAGCTGAAGAACTCTGGATGAAATCAATAGAGAATCAAAACTGAGGAAATCAATCATAACCTAGGAAAATCTCACTGTCAGAGCCCCAATCAAACAATAGATTCTACAGAGTGAAAAAACAGACACACTAAATAACATGCATTTTTCGAGGGCGTCAAGTCCATACAATCAAAATGCAAAATCATAATTTCAACGCACAAAAATCTGAATAAAACATCAATACACATATTACACACGAATAAACAAATCTAAATGAAAATGGAACCCCATACCACAAAATAAAAACACTTGAATCGATATCTGCAAACAACCTTCGATCCGTAAAAACCTGCAAAAAATTGGAAATGAAAACTGTTCCGAGAATTTCACCACTCCAATTGAATTGCATGTGTGTGTTAGAGAGAGACTTACCCTAAGAGAGAGGCTGCGTCCACAGAGAGAGAATTTTCTGGTTCAGTGGAAGTATAAAGTTCGCCCGGCTGTTAAAACATTTGATTTGACCCAATATTTACGGTTTTAATGCCAGTAAATAGCGACATCGTAAGTCCATTAAAAACGTCGTCTAAGTACTAGATTTTTATTAATGGGTTGATTCAAGAAAATTAATCTAACCCCACAGTTGAGAAGAATGGTTTTACTAATATGCATGCGTATGTATAAATAAATAAATAAAACAGTCATGTAATCTAATGTATCAAGAATACGAGTTGGATATAAATTAATTAAGGGCTTGTTTGGTTTTATTTCCATTTCCAATTTTTATTTTCATCGTTTTCTAAAATTATAAGAATTAGTTATGTGATGTGATGGGGAAATGAAAATATATTTGGATGAAATATTTGGAAATATAATAATTATGTAAGTTGTAGGTAGAGAGATATAGAAATAATGGAATAAAGAGATAAGAGATATATAGGTTATTGGAGAATTTATTTTGAAAATAAAAATAAAAATTATATTGGGTAAAAATTTTAGAAAGTGATGATTTTTATTTCTTGAATAATAAAATTGGTAGAAATGGGGTTTGGAAATAAAACCAAATAGGCTTGGCCCAAGAGATATTAATATTGACCTACAAATATTTAGAATGTCTTTATTGAATAGGAAGATTCCACATACTTTTAGGATGGGCCAAATCCAAGTCGTTCAACTCAATTCGCGACCCAAATCAATCTAGTCCCTCCATTTCTCTTGGCACGAAGTATCCAGATTGTGCCACATCACCTTTTCCTATTTGGTATGTAGCACAAGTATAAATATCTCATGTACTCAATTTCTATGATATGCATACATTATCATTCTCATCTATTTTCTCTTATTGTTTTCTTCTACCTGTCCACTACATGTATATTGATTTGAGTGTCGAAAGGGTCTTGTTGGAAACCCTCCCAATGACCTCTAAAGATTTTACTTTGACTTTAGGCTCTTAAACTCGATGACATTTGAAGAACTGTGACCTAAATTAACCTTAAGCTCGAATGATCATTCCCGACCCTATATCAAATATAACACTGCATTATATACAAAATTTCAAATATAACCTTCAAAGGTGATGGGATGTTACCAAAAGCTCCCCAAACTAATGTCAGCTATTTTCTTTTCTTTCTTTCTTTTTATTTTTTGCTTTTTTTGATAATTAATTGAGATATTCCCATTTTCAAATAAGTCAAGTGAATGAGAGAGAATATCACATTAAAAAAATATTTACAAAAAAAAAAAAAATTAGAGCAACAAAAGAAGAGAAACCACCAGATTGAACTATGCCTAAATTACAAGATGAAAATGACAATTTTTTCTAAAATGATACTTTCTAATTGTACCAATAAATTAGTTACTAAAGCAAATATTTTTAAAGTAGTCTAAATATGACATCAAAAGCATGACAATATTTTTTTCATCACCATAGTTTTTTCTCTTTCTAATTTTAATTTTTTTTCAATTATTTCTCATTGTAGCAATATTTTTCATTTATTTATCCTCAAACTTACATAAATACATTGATATTATTAAATGAATGATAATATTATTCAGAAAATTAAATAAGTATTTTGCTTATTTCACACCATAAAAATGTAAACACATGAAATAAAAAAAAATAAATCTGGGAGAATTAATATCCTGTAAACTAAATTCAACTATTTTTTAAGATTTGTTGGTTTTTTGTTTTTTTTTTCATTTTCATTTTTTAAGTGAATTTTTAATTTTTGCATTAATAATTATGTGAAAATGAAAATGCTTTTGAATATTGATGTGCATTGGACATTTGGGCCTAATTGAGAAAGCCCATTTAGGGGGGACTGGGCCAAAACAATATGGTCCGTGACTCGGTGGCGGACAAGTGGGTAAATCAACATTAGGCTGATCTCCTCGAAATCCCAAGAACCAATGGGAAGACGGTCGGCTTAGGGCCTGTTTGGTTTTATTTTCATTTCCATCATTTCTAAAATGGTGAGAACTAGTTATGTGATGTGATGTGGAAATGAAAATGTATTTGGATGAAATGTTTGGAAATGTAATAATTGTGTTAAATGATTATATTAGTTTTAATAGGTTGTAGGTGGAGAGAGATAGAAATAATGGAATAAAGAGAGATGGGAAAAGATATATAGGTTATTGAAGAATATGAAAATGTAAATGAGAATTGGAAAGTTGTTTCCTGGAAATGGGTTCATCCAAACATCTCCCAAAATTTAAACAGTAAAAATGCTGGGAATGGGTTGTGGAAATAAAACCAAACGAGCCCTTAGAGGACCAATCAGGGAATGCCATGTGTCTAGCCTTGCAGTATAAATAACAAGATTAATTAGGGATATAGGTACAAAACTCTATTTTCCTTGAAATATTTGGTCTGCTCTTACTTTCTTTCCCATTGATTTTGATTATTGTATTGATTTGATTGTTGGATTATCATTGGATAAAGTGACAATCAAAATTTAGATCAAAAGAGAAAATCTCAACTCTATTGCAAATATATCATAGAAATATTAATTTTATTGGTTTGAAAAGATGTTTTAATGTAAAAATAATAATTGGCGGACTCCATTACTATTTAACTTATTAATTTAATTACATCGAGTTGAGAAATGCTTGTGTTCCCACTATAGAGAGAGAAATGTACAATAGCTGGGCATGATGTTTGGAGATGTGAAATATATACAAAAATTAACTGTAATTTGACACTCCAAACAAGAATGTTGTCTTCAAACTCAAAAAGCATCCTAGTATACGTCTATGGTGTTATAACATAGGATGGTGTTAAATCACATTGTCTATAAATACATAGGCTGTCTAGAAGGATCAGTGGTATTGTTTGTTGTATAGTGAAAGTTTGCAAGAATTTAAATGCAATTCATATGTATGATAATTCATATAATAAGCAGTAGTATTCAGTCTTTAAGGCATCTGAGGATTAGACCAGACAGCATTTGAAAACTGCAAAGTACCACATTCATACAATGTTTCCTCTGCTTTGTAGTAATAACTTTTTATACAATGACATGCTGCATATCCTATGGAATGAAAATGAATGAGGGATTGATTCTATGGGGGAAAAAACACAAAAATTAGTAAACAAGTTGAGGTTCAAATTCAGCAACATCCACTGAACCGGATTCAATGGGTTTCATGAGATATGCAGCCAGTAACTCAGAAGCCAGACCTGCAATGAGGGGGATCCTCTTTAAGTTCTTCATCAAGGGAATATCGTCGCTCTCCCCAACTGCAAGTATTTGCTGGTTAATCTCCACCATCCGGTCCAACTTCCTCTTGAATTCTGGGTTCTCAACGTCCAGCACAGCTGGGAAAATTCTTGCAGTTGTGCGGTTTGTCTGCATGAGGAACAAAGAATTTGAGCAAGAAGTTAAGTGTGTGATGCGTAAAGATGCAATAGTTATAACCTGATGATCCCATATCAATGTTTTGCAAAAGCGTCATTAGGAAATTCCTAGAATCAATGTAGAAAGGTAATGACATGCATAACACATGGTTTGTATGTTATCCTGCTAGCATACATTTGGTGGGGAGTTTGACCTGAAAATGCGCTTTGAAGGGAGGGTGAGAAAGAGGGTTCTATATTCAAGTCTAATTCCCTCGATTCCTCGATGTGGAATGAGATTAGAATGGGAAGAGGTATATAAACCGTCGTTCACACAGACGGTACCAATGACAACCATATGATGTACAAGGCTACAAATGAATACATCCAAATGATTTAGTGGAAGTTGAGATCAAATGGTTACCTCAATGAGGACATGCATGTCAAATTCTTTTGTATTAAGACCAATGCCCTCATAGAAATCTGTTCTTTGGCAGTCATTAAGGTACATTGTCACATAAACCTGCACATTTGATCATCAAAGATGTGAAAAACACACACAAAGGCAGCGCATTTAAGACACAGCTGAGCCAGCATAGAAACAATCAATAGTTGTTGGAATTAAGTCATTACCGAGAGACAGAAGAAGCGTGCCCACAACTTTGCCTTCCAGTCATTGAGGAACTGTGGCTGTGCCTTCATCAATGCAGAGAAGAAATCACCGTGGCGGTTCTCATCCTGGCACCAGTTCTCAAAGTATTTGAAGATTGGATAGCATTGGTACTCAGGGTTTTCCTTGAGATGCCTGTATATGGTGATGTATCTCCAGTATCCAATCTTCTCAGACAAATAAGTTGCATAGAAAATGAACTTAGGCTTGAAAAAAGTGTATTTTCTGGCCTTTGTTAGGAATCCCAAGTCCAAAGCCAAATTGAAGTCGGATAACCCTTTGTTCAAAAACCTGTTAACAAGTTGGATAAACCTTCATTTCAGCATTCATGGAACAACTGCAACTAAGAGGGTATTTGAGTGAACTTATAAGCTTATCAAAATATGTTATAAGATGTTTGGGAGCTTATAAAATTTCAAAAAGTATTTGATAAAGTTTTAAGAGAAGAGTTTATAACCTCTTTTAGATAAGCAAGCAGTACGATTTTTACAAATTGCCTATAGCTTTAACTATATTAACAGCATATTGCCATTACTGACAATTTAGAAGCTCTAAAATCTTATTCTAACTAAAAAATTCAAGCGCTTATTTGAAAATAAGATCTAACAATGTATAAGGTTCAAAAACATTTTACAAAATGTAGGATCTGGTAAGATCTTTTAACAAACACCCTCTAGACAGGATGCAGGTCCGTGTTTCAAAGGAAATGGGTGGACAAAGAAAGTCGAACCTACCCAGCATGGCGGGCTTCATCTCTAGACATAAGAGAGAAAATCTCAGCTACCACAGGGTTAGTTTTCTGCACAAGCAATCAATAATAAGTTGAGCTGAAATAAACACATATCTACATACACACACACACACACACAGAGATTTGCCTAACAAAGTCTAGAGGTAAATGAGAGATCCCATTGAACCTCAATCCTTAGCTAACTAAGCAAACAACTGTTAAGATCACCAGGAAAAAGATGAGTTCCAGGCTTCCAGCGAGAAAAGGGAAAGCTCTTGTGAGATCCTTAAAGCTTGAACTTGAGGATTTTCTAGAGAAGGCTTTTTGCCAATTAGTTTTGAACAGCCTCTTTAAGCTCAAAGAAACCCAAATACTTTTCTGTCTCTTTCTCTAGGCCAAGTAATTTTGAAGATTGCCTTTAAGCTCAAATCTCAAAATAACAGAAAACATCAACGCGTAACTGTCTGTATGAAGTTTACTAAACTTGTTTATCTTGTCTAAGCCTAGCAGGCAATAACAATAACAAGACTCTGCAAAAGTTGATCTATTACAGGATTTCTAGGAACACAGGGTGAAAGTAGTTGAAAATAAAACATACCATGCAGTTGGAATTTCTCATATTAAGCATACAATACATAGACAACTAAGCTTTGAAAACTAAAGTACGACAAAAGTGCTCCATTCTAACAGTCACAACTTCCCACCTGGAAACAATATTAAACATTCCCAGTTCTGGCAACATACTATAATGTACCATAGAAACTCAATTACCCAATTCATAGTAGAAAAATAACTCACTGCCTAAGCATCCATCATTAGTTATAAGCAATTGACCCAAATGATCAAAATCAAGAAATTAACTCATCAGAATGTCAATCAATCAGAATTCAAGCAAAAACAATACCTTGAGCCTCCTTCCAAGCTCCTTGTAGAGAAGAAAACCAGAGAACTCAGCAGTGCAAGACCTCTCCAAGAACTCCACAAAAATTTGTCTCAGTGGGCCCTCAATTTTATCAGCAGCCTCCTTGAATTCCTTGTTCCTCACAAAATGGGTCTGGTTGAAATCAGTCTTGAACTCCTGCAGCAAAGCCTCAAACTCAGCCATGTTCAAGTTCTTGTTGATTTCAGTGTTGAAAAGCTGCTCCATTTCATCAAAATCTGTGGTGTAGAATCTTGGGGTCAAAAGGGACTCCTTTATTCCTTGCTTCTGAGTCTTCTTCTTCCTGGCAGCTGGTGGGGTGGTGGTGGTGGATGACATTTTGATGGTGAAAAATCTTGTGCATGGGACTGTTGAGCTTCCAATTCTTGGGGTGGAGCTGAATTTGGAAATAGGTTTTACTAGAGCCATTTCTGCTGCCATTTTTTTCTCTGGACTCTGGAGTGCAAAAATTTCAGCAGAAATTTGAGGTGCGTTTGTTCTTGGGAGTGTGGGATAAGATGTTGGGGGATTATATAATTTGGATGAAAGTGATTGAATCTCATCTCATCCAGTGAAATCTATGAGTTAAATGGGTCTTTGACACGTGGCATGTTACCATGGGCCAGCTTGATTGCATTGGTGGTTTTTGGGTTTTCTGGTGTCTTGCCACTAGGACAAGAATTCTTGTGGTCTAGCTCTCTCCGCAGTAGATTTTCAGTTAGAATTTTGACAGATATTTCCGTTTTCTTTTAAAAATAAAAAACAGATTTTCATATGAAATTTGTAATAAATTCTTGGCTTACCAAAAATTAATGCCAGAATTTTGACCTTCAGCTATATTCGGACATGGGATTTTATACAAAAATAAAAATAAAAATAATAATGATTAATATCATTCGGACCAAGAAAATTATCTGCGAGACAAAAATTCAAGATCCAAACATAATATTATCAACCAAGAAAGTTATTTGCTAACAAAAAATCCAAGACCCAAAGATAATATGATTATATCAATCTTATCTACACAAATACAAACTCTGTAAAGGTCCCGTTGAAGTAGAAAAAGGGATAGTAGAAAAAAATTAAGAGGATAAAACAACACGGCAAATCCAAAACAAAATCACTATTTATAAACCAATCTACAAATTTAGGATTTCTCCCTCAATCTGTTCCAAATCCTGTATTGTGCTCAACAACATTATCATATGACTTTGGTAATTTCTGCTTGGATGTCTGACGTATAAAGCCAGCAATGATCTTTCTCTCCTCTAATTTAAACAGCACGAAAGAAAAAACCTCCGAGTTTTGCAAACTTAGCCACCAGTCAGAGCTGTCTTGAAAGTTAAAATTCCTCTGCAAGTGCATCCAAATTATTGCAACATAGGATTAGCACTCGTTATATCATAGGCTGAAAGTATATGTCACTGGCAACAGCCGGACATAGGGTAAATATCAACAGAACGTATTCGTTGAAGATAATATGAAATAAAACCACTTCATGTAAAGCTAGGAAGAAGGATTAAAGATTGCTCTGAACTTGTATGGCAAAAGCATTGTACATCTCTATCTGATAAACATATTTTTGCTTTTCTTCAGCAGAGAATTGCTCTAATTTTTCTTCTGAAATGTCAGATTTCCTGATTGAAGTCTCAAGAATTGTTAAGAATTCACTTTATGAAGATGAAGGCATAACAAGGGATTGTACCTGCATTTTATGGTTGAATTGATGCTTTAGATTGTTCGGATACTATGCCATCATCGTATTTCTCATCTGCATTGGCCTCAACTTCAATGGTTAAGCTACTCATGGACTCCTTGAGTTCTTCTTCAATGGGAATGATAAACCGGTCAGAATCAGATCTTTCACTACCTTCCCTCTGCTTCATACTGTCCTCAATGTCATCATAGTTCAGATTACGCAAGATATCAGGAAGCATAAGGTCATTGTTCTCATCAAACTTAGTTCCCATTTCAATATCTATTTTTTCTTTTGAGCTATTGATACTTCCCATGAAATTATGATCAGTGGGCTCCATATCCATGACTTCATCTTCTTCAACAATTGCCCGGAAATCATTCATCGAAGGTGGGATTCTAGAGAAAAAGATTTCTTTAAAGTTCTTGATCATCCCCTTGTTATATGGATTCTCCCTTTTATCATATCGGTACCTGAAGTTCTCATATGTAGTCTGCATAAAAGGATGCTTAATGTAAGGCATATACCAACATGAATTGCAATATCTATGAGATTCATCATCAACCAGCAAAAGAATTTAACTGGCCACATCAGAAGTTGGTTCTAATTCTCTCAAGCGTGCAGCACAAAAAAAAAAAAAAAGAAAAAAAGGGTGAAAAAAGAATATGCTCGAAAATGAAATACTAAAAGACTAAACTAAACCACTTGACAATTTAAAACATGAATAAATCATGGACAACCCATGATCCATTGATGGTTGAAATGATATTTCGCACTCGAAGGGAAGCAAGCAAAACATATAAGGACTCTTCAATGAAGAAACGGGCTGAATAAGTCAGACAAACTGCTGCCAACCCAACACACAGATACAGAAAGTAAAAATTTAAAAGTTAAAAAAGTAATGATGAATCACCTGTAGGCAATAGTGCAATACCAAATTCACTAAAAACAACCACCTTAAGGAATTTTTTTAACTTTTGTGGTTACAAAAGTGGCAAGGTGAAATCTGATGTTACTACTTGATAGTGAAAATAGCAAGTGCCTTCATTCTACTAAGCAAATCACTTAAATGAAACAAGATTGGCATAGTTCATCTGAACCACATCAAAATCTCTGATCCCCTTTGTGCTTTAATTGATCCACATGCTGTCTCACCAAGCTCACTACAAGATTCATAATTTTTTTGGAAGAATGATGCAGTTTTAGTTACTGGATTATTGATTATTATTCTGTAAATTAGCCAGAGAAAATGACATAAATTTGTAAGAAAAATCAATGAGCCATTCTCCGTTACAACTCATGCTTGAGTTAATATTGACACAACAGATAACAATTAAAGTAAGACGTTCGCTGCTCTATGAATCCCCGGAGCAAATAGTAAATTTTCTGATACGGAAAAGTAACAAGTAAGTTAATCATAAGATACTGATGGGGAAACCTAAACATCAAGAGTCACACACAACATTTGAAAGTATAGCCAGAAAATGCTACCAACCACTTTGAGCACAATTTTGAAGGAAAGATCACCTGGTTTGTGCTAATCAAGTAGAAGTGGAAACCTGTTAGGCCGCCCACAAACCAAAAAGAAATGAAGCAGTACGCGATAAGAATATCTGACAAATAATCAGATGTCAGGGCTTTCGATGCGCTGCCTTTCCGGTGGACAATATTGTACCATGAGACAACAAAAATGTATACGCACAAGATTGTTGATGTTGATATGAACATGTAAAAGAACCTATAATTACGCTGCATTCATATAAAAAGTTATAACCATGTTAGTTTCACAAGGAAAGTATGAAGAGGGATGCAACAATTGCACAGAAATCAAATGAGTTATAATACTCGATTAAAAAGTCAGATGATGGGTTCTTAGAAACTCAGTAAATAGTGTGTTCAGTAAGTATTCTCTAATTCCAGTGACTTATTTCCAGTGACAAACTGCAATTGTCCCATTGCTACAAGTTTTAAGCAGAATTGTTCATCTCAAATTAGTCAACAATCAGAAATTGAGATTAAAATTTAAAAATGGGATAGAAGGATGTGTGTTTTCATCCAAAGGTGTGGTTAATCAGCTGAGAGAAGATATATGCAAAAATAATGATCTCTACATATTGATGTATCAGGACTATGTTAAAATACATCTTTATTGACAGTCGTGGTAGTTCAGGAGGAATTGGATAATCCTAAAATTTCCTACGGCAAGGTGATTCGCTAACTCCGAGGGCCAATAGCATATCCAAATTTTGAAAAGTTGATGATTCTCCACTTGCACTGCTTCCTCTTACAATACTCCTCATCACAACAATAGATACAACTAATTTTGTATATTTTGATTCCCCCCTTTCAGTGGAATAAAAAGTTTGGGTGCAATACGCTGTCATCAATCAGGCGAGAGTTAAGCATGAATATTCATGAGTAATGGATCATCCACTTTGCAGGTTTCCATTGAACATATGGAGATTGTTTGACTGAAACACTTGTCTAAGTTGGGCAATCCTTGAAAATTCACTGGGTGGGTGCCCGTAGACCATACAGATCATCTGAAGTAAGCAGATAAGTGGATTCAAGAATATTTAGCCCGTACTTTGACCGACCCATTACCATGCCAAAGGAGCAGGCAGGTGTCCATGGCTGTCAAAACAAGCAGTTATATATCCATGTGGGAGAGTGGGAGCAACACTCTTAAGCACGATATAAGGTAACAACAAATTCTCCTAAGATTTGTGCTCAATAAAAAAGATGCCTTAAAGTTTGAACCCATAAAAACTTGTAGTTACTCAAATTCAGGATTGAGATATATCTGAGTTCAAATACATCTAGACTTTGTATGTGCAAAACATTCAGAGGCTTCTCATGAAAACTGAAGCATCTAGAAGCAGACAATTTATTTTCATGCGTAAGTTAATATATAGTTCAATATGATACCAAGAAAGTAAAATTTGATAGGAATGGTAATAGAAACAAACATTAAATCCTATGAGAAACTTCCATAGCACTTGAAGCAAGCCAAACATGGCATTGGATGTACACTTTTTTTAAGGCAATAGCATGACAAATATTCATAAGGAGAACAGGCAGATAAAAGAATAGACTGATCATGGTTAAGCTGTTAGCATTGTTTAAGCATGTAGAATACTCACTATACCAATGCATTGACCGACCCACGGACAGTGATGATCAAACCTCTGAACACAGTTGTTGCAGATGGAGCAATGAGATGCACGGGGAGGGCGGTAGAGCAAACAGGTATCACAAAATTTCACTTTCACCGTCTGTCCATTCACCAGCAAATCCTTTGTTCGGGGAAGTTTCAAATGAGGAGTTCTACCATTGACCCACTCCATTGAAGGAGTGCTTAATTCACCTGTTTCATCAAGTTCCGGAGGCTTTTTATTCCTAGGGACAATTCCAGGATCTCTACTAGCTGTAAGGAAGAGAAAGAATATGTCCTGCGAAAAAGAACAAAAAATGTTACAGATATCAACAAACAATTCATGTTAAATAAGCCATTGTAGAGATCTTTAAATTGAATACTTAATAAATATCCAAAGAAGATATTCCTGATGAAGTTCTCTTGAAATTGCTAACAAGCCTCAGTGCAGAGTAAAACTTTTAGTCTCTTCGCTATATCTAAACTGCAGAACTTACAAAATAATGATGAAAGGTTAATTTCTTTACTCAGCCAGCTCCCCAACTTGAAAGCAAATGGGAAAGAAGAATTAAAAGGCACAGAGAGGAAAGAAACATGCCCCACATAAGATTACTACAAAGTCAATACAGATTTATAACTCCATGTTCAATCTTCCCCACACAAGTGGAAAATTCACATTTTCAGTTGAGATCAATGCAAAAGTCTTCGTATGTATGGTTAAAATATAGCTCAACATACAAAATGAAGACCACCTAAGGATGGTTTACTCACCAACAAGGTTAGCAATATAGCCACAATGAGTACAGAATACCAAGGAACAGCATTTTTATTTTCTCTCTGCTGGTTTCTAATGATGAGGAAGATCTTTACACAAAATGCCATAGCCGGACCTGCAATTAGGAATGTGGACAAAAACAAAGAAGCTACATCGGGACCAAAGATCAATCTTCCTCCAAGAAAGAATCTCTGTAACATTCAAAACAACAAAACATAAACTGAAACCTGATGAGTTATTGATCAATTACAATAGGTCTCTGATTCAAAAGAATCAACTGGATAGCTGTTAGACACAAAGAACTGAAAAGAAAGGAAGGTACATTTGCAGAACACCACAAAAATATATACACAAAGAAATGCACATACCCTTCAAAAACACTGCACATATGAATCTCTTTAATAGAAATCAAATACAGTTTCAACTCAAAAGATGGATTTTTGAATTTGAAAATGAACTTGCAAGCATGAAAATTTTAAAGCCAAGACCTCAAAAGAAAGAAATCCAGAATAATATATAAAGTGTACATTGTTCACTACTTTGATCTTAGCAAACATCTCAAATAAAGCTACCAACCTACAAGAACTATTTCTGCAATTCTTGCAAATTTAATTTCCAGAAGAAGGAAAAGACTTCATCAAAAACAGTAGAACAATTTCCTATCTCCACAAACAAATTAAAAGAAGATAAAAAAAACAGTTCCTTTGTATAAGAAAAGTTACACATCAAAATCAAAAAATGCTTCTCATCCAATCACCAAACACAACAAACAATCAATCAAAAGAACCATCAAGAAAAGGGCTTACATTACTTCCTCTCCAAACTTGATAAAGCCTCTTAGGTTCGGGCTTTTCTAGGTCCATATATATAGCTTCAATGTATAGAAAGAACCCAAAAAAGAATAAAAAACAAAAACCCCAAAGCCCAATTCCGATTATTGTTAATTTTGAATAACAAAAGCTCCTCTATTTCCACCTCCTCTGTGTTTCTTGGCAGCAGCCCCCATACAAAAAGACATCAAAAATCTCGCGTCTTTCACCATTCTTGATCATTTCATGCAAAAACATGCATTTAGAGTTTTATGAGCGGTTTGAATTTTCAAGAAATCGTGAAGAGGATTGGGGGCTTTGCCCAGAGAGAGAGACGCAAAAGAAATGAAAATGGGATGATCAAGAAGCAGCTGCCGTTTCCTCCTCTCTCCGGACGGATTTACTTAGGACGAATGTTTGTTCTTCTCTTAAATCCGTGTCTAATTGTTTATTTTTAATTTTTTTTAATTTCTAGAAATATATGTATTTTCATTTTTTTTTTAAAGAAAAGCAAATTTATAATTTTTTGTTTCTAATATGATATTAGAATTATTATTGAATTCGAATTCTTAATATATGTCGAGAAAAAAGGCTACAACAATTCTATTATTTAGCCTTAAAAAGTGGCAATATTTCCATAATATTAAGATCATATTACATAATTTGTACAATGATAATTTTAATAATTAATTTAAAAATATAAAATATGACTTTTAGATACATAATAATAATAATAATAATAATAATAATAATAATAATAATAATAATAATAATAATAATAATAATAATAATAATTACGTGCTACAATAATAGCACTTTATTCCATAATCTTGTACATTTGGATTTTGGAATATTATAAAATAAATAAGAAGTCAAACATAGAAATTATAATTTAATCCTTTTTTCCCCAAAAAACCTAAATAGTTTTAATTTTTTTTGCTAAAATTTATTTTTAGCATTTTACTCCATAAAAATTATAATTAACTTCTTTTATTTCTCCAAAACACGAAAGTCGTTTTAATTGTTTACGCTGAAACTTATTTTACACAAACATGTTAAGAGTTCGTTGAGTTCAGATCATTTTACATTGTATACGTGGGACTAATATTATTTGAAAAGTAACTTTTTTAAATCTCGTATGCACTAATAAAGTTAGACATTTAATTTTATGGTATACAAAAAATAAATTAGTTGTTGTTGATCTTTGGGGAACGTGCAGGCACAACATCCGTATTCCTAATTTGCTTACGCATTTTTTTTAGTTTTTTTCTAATTTTTTTAATTATTATTCTTCAATAAAATATAAATATATCTTTATTGGAATGAAAATTCAAATTATGAACGAATTGATACTTTTCCAAGTATTATTTTGTCATTTGTCAATTTATTTTCTTCTTGTTTGTGAGAAAGAGAAATATAAATAATAAAATAGAGTGAGAAGATATATAGATTATTGGATAATATTTTTTGAACATAAAAATGAAAATGATATCAATGTGTAAAAGTAATGTTTTTTTTATTTTTAAATAGTAAAAAATGTCAAAATGAGACATGAAAATGAAACCAAACGGGCCCTAAATTTTCCACAAAATCTGGTGATTTATCATGTACTTACTTAAACATAAACAACTTGCATGTTTAACAAATTTTAAGTCTAAAATTTTATATTTACAGAATGTTGAGATCTCAAATCGAGGGAATGTAGGCTCTTATCGAGATTTATCACTTAAATCTCTGTAAAAATTATTTTGAAATTTTTTTTAATGTACAACAAACAAAAACGCCTAAAAATTGCCAAACAATCATTGGGCATCTTTAGCTGCTATAACTTTTTTGACCATTATTTTTCTTTTTTTAGATATTTTATTATGAAATACCAAAGAAATAAGAAATTTTCTTTCCTTGCAACGTTATTGTTGAGCATAAAAATTGATAGTTTGGCATCAAACCAGCTAAGAAGGGTTGGACTTTGGACATAGGATTCTTACTTGGTGGCCATATATAATCATAAGCAACATATATGAGTACATTTGACTGATTAAGACAGTGTTATGACTTCTTGATTTGGTCCTAATATTAATCCTTCTACCTTAAAACAATGTTTTGGAAGGATTAGGTGTGTTAGAATAGGGTGTGTTAATCAAGTTTAGAAAATTAAAACGAAATTTACCCATTGACAAATTAGATAGTTGCATATACAAATATTCAATTGTATAAAGTAAACATTTGTGCCCATTTGGTTTAAAATAATAAGTTGGCTCTATTTGTGTCAAGACATGAAATGGGTATACATTAAATGCTTGTTTGGTTGGATTTTTAGGTTATCTCATAATTATTTATTATATGATAATTTATGTAATTTTTTATTAAGTTTGATTTGTAGGATTATATACACACAGACCCGTGATTTATCATTAAGACCGTATATATAAACTTAACATGTGGTATTATTAATTCCACTCCCACCCATGAGATAAATTATCCCATATTCTCATAAGATAACTAATCATGAAATAAATTTAAAATCCAACCAAACTTGCCCAGTAGTTTGGTTGGTATGATAAATAAACACATGAGAGATAACATATTAATTTATCATAAGAGTTGTACACATAAACATGGAATTTTAATATTCAGGCGGGCCTGAATATTTACTGTCATTCCAATCAAACGAAAGATAAAGTGGGATAAAAATATTATATATCACTTTATCATTCCAACCAAATCAGCACTAAGTAATCTTGAAATAGTATTTATATTTTATTTTTCAGTTATGAACGATCAAATGCATCATTACGAATGTTAGTAAATAATAAATTTATAATTATTAATCAACAATTAGCAAGTACAATGTGGAAATCTATTTTACACCCATAATTAACAATTAATCTCTCTATAGTACCAAGTTCTATATTTTTTCCTCTCTGAATCGGATGTGACCTGTTTCTAAATCTAAAACACGATCTGGACCATCGATTAAACGCACGTGGGAGCATTTCAACGAATCAAGTATGCTTGACACGATATGTCACCTAATACCACGTTACACTTAATGCCAAATACATTAAGAGGGCGTTTGGGTAAGCTTATAAGCTCCTCAAAATATCTTATAAGATGTTTAAGAACTTATAAGTTGATGAAAAGTGTTTGATCATTTTTTTTAAAAAAGAGCTTATAAGATTCAAAAATAAAATGTTAGGGGCTTATAAGCTCTTTTAAAAAAAAGTAAGGAGAACCCAACTTATTTTAATTACAAAATTACCATTATTAACATATTATAAGCTCCAAAATCGTATTTCATCCAAACAATTCAACAGCTTGTTTTAAAAATAAGATCTAACATCTTATAAGCTCCAAAAATATCTTATAAGATGTAGAAACTTATAAGATGTTTAAAATAAACTTAGCCAAACACCCTCTGGATTTGATTAAAATTATTGGACTATCCCATACCAAGACTACTATGAGAATTGACAAATACCCATATTTTCATGGATTCAGATCTTATAATCTTGGGATTTCAATGATTCTCATTGCTAAATTAGCAAAGAGACTATTACTAGTTAGCACGATGTAAAGGAATATTTGAGCTTATAATACACATGACAAGGAGAACGTGATATCTGTTAAATTTTGACAAAAAACCAGAAGATTATGTGCTGAATTCCCAATATTTTCTCAAAAGACCCATATGGCATTCCAAACATACACATGAAGGGTTTGTTTGTTTCAATTGATTATGTTTGATAGATGCAAAACTACTCTTAGGACTTGTTTGCTTTATTAGATAAAGCTTGATGGATTCATTTTCAAGTTTTATCTCTTGTTTGCTTCACATTTTTATGGCTTATGATACATTTGTGGCCCGATATGATATCATGGGCCAGGCTAGTTTATTTATGGCTTGATCCATTTTTTATCATTCCAAATTTAATCTGACAAATAATGAAAATAACATTCTTACCCTCATAAAAAACCCTATCCTCAACGCCTTCTGCCAAATTTTGGAAATTTGTCTTCTTAGAAGTTAGGACATTTTGGACATTACTAATTATAATCACATTGAACAATCTTGCCAACCAAACATTAGATAGTATTAAGCATGGAATATCAGTAATTTCTAAAATCCAAGCAAACAATAGATTACATGATTTTAAATAATATTTCTAGTTTATGTATCAGTAGCATATTAATTCCTTCTAATCCTATATGCCCAAGCAAACAAGCTCTTAATTTATTATTTATTTGCCTTGATATAGGGTCCATGATAAGTCATTGGCCCTATATTATGTTGGAATATGGATCCAAAGATAAGAGGCTTGATACATTTTTCTTGGGTTGGATAAAATTCAAAAAATCCAAATTACCCCTAATTAGTATATAAAAAGATATATTAAAATAAATAATAGGTTATAATCGTAAAATTATGTGTTTTGTTTTAATTTACTTTTCAGTTAATCTTACCAACGAAAAATGAAATTATATTATTTTACCTTGATACACTTAAAACATATCCATTTATTTGTATATCATTCATAATCGCATCACTCTAAACAAACTAGCCCTATCTAAATTTTCGCATTTAATTCAAAAGGGATTTGCCCATATAGTTTTGGGATTATTTTTGGTGGCACTAAAAACTCCGATCAGAAAAGGTTGAGGTATATGAGGATAAATTCTGCTGTATAAATAATTTCAAATATTCACCTAAATAAACAAGCCAATGTAACATTTCAAAATATTATGTACCTTTTTAATTCAAAAACTTTTCTTTTACAAAAGTGATTAATTTTAGATCATGTAGAAAAACGGTTAGTAGTAAAAGTGGAGATTAATGTTAGAAAATTGATTAGGAAAATGGTATGGAAATGTTTGATAAGAATTAACTCCTACTTGAATTTACTTTAGAAAATACTAAATTTCATTTAATTTAAGGTTTTAAAAGAATTAGTAGGGATGAAATTTGCTAAATATAACTTACATAAACATTTATTGAAAAATACAAACTGGAAAAAGTACCTCTTTGGATACTTCTAATTTCAATCCCGTTCCAACTTTGTGAAGCATGAAAGCAAAAATGAATGATGTTTTCAATTACCTCTGCTTTTTTCAGCCAAAAAAGCCAAAAAAATAACAAGTAAAAGCTCTTTCAAACACCCTCTAATTAGACCTGGCAAAAAATTACTCATACCCACGAGTACCCATGGTAACTCAAAAAAATGCGGGTAATGGGCTGCATTTTCTCTACTCAATAAAATTCGGGTAATTTTACCTGCCGTTTTTTTTGGCCTAACCCGTGGGTAACCCATGAATAATAATTTATATTTTAATTTTAATTTTTCTCTAATTTTACAACCATTTTGGAGGGTGTAACACTTTTTTTTGTTAATGATACCAACAATATTTAAGTGGTGTTTAAAATTTTAGTTCAAAAAAGTTTTGACATATAATGAAATTTAAATTTAAACTTCGAAATGTAATATAAGTTAAATTTAATAGATGTTTAAATATTTAAGTTGTTGTTTTCAAACTAAAACATTTTACATGCTTTAAAATACTTGTTCAATATAATATTTGAAATTTGTAGCTTCTTTTATTAATTTTAGTTAGGTAATATTTAAATAATATTATGTAAATTGAAAAATAAATATTAAATTTTCTTTAAATATAAAAAAATAAAAAATTATTATGGGTACCCGTGGGTTACCCATTACCCATAGTCACGGGTAATGGGTCCACTATCTTGTATCCAATAAAAAACGAATAATTTTACTAATGGGTAAATTTATCAAATCCATTTTTACCCACTATTTGATTACCCACTGGTACCCATTTGCCGGGTCTACCTCTAATAACGAGTAACTAAATATTACTCCACCATGTCTAGAATAATTAAATATTGCTCAGTAAAATGTTGCAGGATCATTTGAAGTTTTAAGGCAATTGTAACTATATACCTAATGAAACTCGTGCAGAATATATCATACACACACAACAACGATTATCCCAAAATTTTGACTCTAAATTTCGAGACAATCGCAATCTTTTATCTGATAAAACTACCGCATGATCTATCATATACACATGTTTGTTATTGGCTCAAACCCTAGATCCAAGGGCTCCCAAGAGGACCATCACCTCCACCATGTTATGTCCAATATTGCCTCATAGAGTAGTTAGTGTCAATCTTGGATGTAAGTAGTCCCAGAAAACATCTTTTCCATTCCAAAATTCACAGCCCACAATGAGACACTTTTTCTACTTGAAGAAATCTATGTTTTTTCCCATACATATATTGATGCAAAAATTGGCAACAGTAAACCACAAATGTACTTTTATTTTCAAAGAAATGACTCATCAGCAATCCTTCCTGAGATTTACCTGGTGTGACAAAATAAAACGAATGAACCCTAATACCAAAAAGAAAAAAGGAAATCTCTTTAAAAAAGAACAAAAAGAAAGAAAGGGGAAAAAAGGAGAAAAAACTATCCTGCCACATCAGTATGAGAGGTAATTACAATACAATCTTTCAATATTTCACAGCAAATTTTCTTCTTTGACAAAACAGTGCTTGCTAATTTATGCAGCATGAATCACATCTCTTCCTCTGCGCGTGATGATCGATAACTTAACAATTAGCTAAATCAACTGATCTTCAAACATTCACCCTACAAAAGAAAAACGACACATCAAAATGTGTCTAGAAGACGAAAAAATGAAAGAAAATGCAGAATGAGACAAGTTGAAAAAATATACTAATGTGCGTAGTTGCACTCTGATATAGGAATGGGAAAATAAAACTAAGAGAATGTTCGTCTAAGTTTGTTTAAAAGATCTTATAAGTTTTTGTATCTTATGAGATGTTTTTAGAACTTACAAGTTTTTGAAGTATTCGGATAAAATAAAATTTTGGAGCTTCTAATATATTAGTATTAGTAATTTTCTGAATTAATATGATTAAAACCAAAGCAACCTTTTAAAATATTAAAAATAAGTTATGAATTCTTTACTTATTCAAAAAGGGCTTATAAGATCCTAATATCTTATTTTAGGAACTTATAAGTTCCTATTTTATAATAAAACTTACTAAATACTTTATAACATCTTATAGACTTTCAAGATGAGATTATACTAAGCACCCTCTAAATAAGTATAGAAATTAAATAAGAAATGGGAAGTAGAGGAAATATGCTTCATGATGATGCTATATAAGACAAGCAGTCAATAATCAGGTGCAGGAAGCTTCAATGGACATGCAGAGTGAACATATTGTTCAGACATGAAGAAACAAATTACCTGGTCTCCGAAGCACTGCCGATGATGTTCTCTGAGAACTAACATCGGTCCCATCATCATCAACAGTACTATCTCTGGCGGCGTTTTCTTCTTGCTCAGTGGGTAAGAAATAAGGATCGAGGGAAACTTTTCCTCCTTTCTCCTTCTTCAAGCTGTCATCAATTCCACTATAATCCAAATTCTGCAGAATACTAGGAACAGGTTTACCGTCCTTGCCAAGAAATCCAAGTTCTAGGTCTATCTTTCCACTCGACTTGATCATGTCCCCCCCAAATCTTCTAGTTATGGATTCTACAACTGAATCATCTTCTTCAGTCACCCACTCCCGGAAATTGACAAGAGAAGCTACTGTCTTGGAGAAAAATATTTCCTTGAGGTTCTTGATCACCCCCCGGTTATATGGATTTTCCTTCTTATCATAACGGTACCGGAAGTTTTCATAGGTCGTCTATTCAATTGTTGAACTTGTTGTTAGGGTATATCCATTAAAATGAGAACAATGTAAACAGAGGTGGCCATCAGTTTACTTTCACAATTATCAAATTTTCCTGCTAGGCAACTAACCTGCACATCTATTATTTATTTCCAGTAAAGCTGATAGGAAATGTCTATGAAGACCTATGGTGACAAGGGGCATGAAAGAATAATGAAAAATATATTTCTCAAGTAGACTTCATTGGTTTAAAATTTTCAACATTCTAAAATGTATCACACAAAGTCCATCTGAATAGATCTTGGCTAGTCTCAAATGGACTTTGAAGCAAAAATAAAGCTTGAACAGTTCGGAAAGAAAGACATCATAGTTCAAAAGCGAGAATTATAAGAAGTTAATAGAGAGCATCTCAAGCCATAGATATCTCCATTGACAAACATCTTTAAAGATACAAATCTGATTCCACTGGTCACATTTGCATATTTCATTCAAAACAAGAAGAAACTCTGACATAGAAAGTAACTCGTAAGTAACTCCCATAACATGATTAGTCAAGTTTTTGGAAAGAAGGTGGCTAACCTGATTGGTGCAGATAAGATATAAATGAAAAACGCTAAGCCCACCAACAAACCACACTGAAATGAAGCAGTAAACTATGAGGATAACTGATACAACATCCCCTGACATGTTTCTCCATATGTGGCCTGGTTCGTTGAGGATATTCAACAAAGAAAATGTGAAAACATATATGCACAAGATTGTTGATGTCGAAACAAACATGAAGAAGGTCCGGTAGTTTCGCTGCATCAGAAGGGTGCATATTAGTCTCTTTTCCAACAAATGAAGTAAATAAAAGCTCGACTCTGGCAAAAACATTTGTCATTTTGATGGCTCTATATTAGGCTTCTCTCTTATTCTATAATCAACAAGGATATAACTAAAGGATATTGTACAAGAACTCCATACTAGAAGATTCAAACATGAGTCATCGACTTCTTTATGTCTGACAAAAAACCACCAATAGTTCATTCTATACCCTTTAACAGGTATTGCAAAATCAAAATTTTCCAGTAGAAAGAGTTCCTTTACATTCTATACCCTTTAACAGCTACACTTTTAGTTCCCTTTTAAAAACCCCGCATCCATGGAGTGTTGGAATTCTGTTCATGAGCATTAAAGAACAGAGACATTAAAGTTCATATGTTTATCATATAATTACACAAAAAACCTCAGTCACTAGCATGATTAAAACATTTGCAGCATTTATACTGACAGTATGTTTCGTGTAATGGAGTTAAGGTTGTTGTCCAGGAAATTGACTGATAAAAGCAAACATGTATAGGCATCGATAAATAAAAAAATTTGCAAGTTGATTCATATACTTTATATGACATGTTGTGCTCATTAGAAAATTTAGTATCCGCATATGAATAAACATCTCTGAAAACAAACTTTGATCCAAAACACTTACAGCTCCGATACACTGGCCCACCCATGGACAGTGGTGATCAAACCTCTGTACACAGTTGTTGCAGATTGAGCAATGAGATGCCCGTGGTGGACGATATAACATACAAGTATCACAGTACTTCACTCTAACTGTATGGCCATTCACAATCACATCCTTTGTTCTTGGCACCCTGAAAGAAGCAGTTCCAGTGCTGATCCACTCCATTGATGTCATGGAAGTCGATATGCTGTCTGAATCAGGTGGCTCAGAGTTCCTAGGAACTATTCCAGGATTCCTCGCAGAAGTCATGTATAGAAAAATCAAATCCTGTAAAAGTGTCAATATAATAAGTGAAACCATACTACTTAATTTAACCATTTCTACATTCTTTTTCCTGAAATGCAAATAGTTTGCCCACCAAAAATGTGAGAACAAGTCCCACTATCAATACAACATGCCCATACAAGGAATAGGCTTCTTGAATCCTCAGAAGCATCCTGAGACAGAATGTTAAAGCAGGTGCCCCTATCAGGAAGGTAGATAGAAAAACTGACGCCCCATCAGGACCAAAGATCAATCTCCCCCCGCACAAAAATTTCTGGGAAAAAAAAAAGGTTAAAAGCAACAGAATTTATTACCAATTGTGCTATTCCATGAAAAGATTAAGACAGTTCAAACGAATGTACATACACAGCAAATGCTAGTTCAAATGAATACGAATATGAAACCCCATTTACATTCAAGATTTTCTTGCATCAAAATTCCAATATCTATAACAAAATTGATAACATGAGACCCCATTTGCATTCAAGAAAAGAAAAAATAAGCCCACATTTGACAGTGCACAATTGAACAGAAAGCCACATAATGGTAAAACCAAAAATGAAAAAGATTGAAAATTTTGAAGCAAAAAGAACTCACATTGCGACCCTTCCAAACTTGATAAAGCCTTCTCTTCAGTCTGGGAGGATCCTCCTTGCATTTGGAGGGCGGACCAAAATCTTGATTTTTCGGCCCACCCATCAAGGACACAATTGTTTTCCCTCTTTATTTAATGTTCTTATTTTTCTTTCTTTTCTTCCTTTATTTCACGTGCAAAACAATAATGTCCATAAATGGGCGAGAGAAGAAGATCAAGATTATCTCAGAGGGGCCATCAGTCTGAGAAATGGAGAGGAAGAAGTTTTCTCTATTTTCTTCTTCTTTTTTTTTTGATTATTTTTGCATCGCCACCTCCTATCGAACACAATTTTTCCAATCCCCCCCACCAATTCTCTCTCATAGTCTGACTATTCTCGGAAGTCGCAACGGTTGGTTTTGAAGATGTCCAAATTCGAGCGGATTTTTCGCGGGTAACAGTGATGAAAATTTGCAGATATAATTGTAAAAGATATATATACCTATTGTTCGTATGAATAAATGCATGTAAGCGTGCATGCAATTAATGACGAATTTTTGAGAAGTGGAGGAAGAAATCGTAGACAACAATATTATGAGCAAAGTAAAACAAAATAGCATCCCACTTCTGTAAAGAGTAGTAGAGGCAGAAGAAATCAATAGAATTAGGTAATAATATATTCTTAATTATTTTAAATTTTTTAATAAATTATGAAACTTTATGTATTTTGAAAAAAAAAAATAGTGATTGTTGGATTATAAAAAGGTTTATGATCTACCATTTGCTGATAAAAGGAGCTCTAACTTTTATTGATTATAAAAAAAAGAGTTTGTGTTTTATGAAAAAAGATATTATGCTCTATCACTTGATGACAATAAGAATAAGAGCTCGTCGATGAATATGAAATTTATTTTTGAAATTCATTTATTATATTATTAATTAAAAGCAGATTTTTTGTTTGAATTTATTTATTATGAATAAATTTCAATCAAAATTTATTGGTTACAATTGCATGTTTTGTGAGCTCATTAGCTACGAATAAATTTTCTATCTAAATTCATTAATTATAAGAATGGCAATAGGGCAAGTCTGGTAATACTCAAGACCTGCCTTCATCAAGATTTTTATGGACCCAAGACCCGTCCCACCCCGAACTCGTATCTAGCAGGCTGGATCCATTAGGCCCATTTAAAATGTCTAAAAGAGTTAAAAAAATATTTCTTTTAAAAAATAACATCACAATAACCTTTTAATGTGAGAAAATAATATTACTAATAATATATTTATAATTTAAATACTTATATATATTATGTTTTAGTTTTAAAAAAATGATAAATTGCAAATATTATATATATATATTGAATTTATAAACTATTTATTATGACAATATTATTATTTTTATATAGAACATGTATGTAATATTCACATTTTTCATGTATATATGTATATCACATAAATATACATATAATAAATAAAACTAATATATATAATATTCTAGTAAGACAGGTTTGAGGCGAGTCCGAATTCAAAAATTAAAATCCGAAACCTGTCCCAAATGAGACGGATCTGGAATGAGTTCGGGTTTGACCCCAACTCATTGCCATCCCTAATTAATTATGAGCAAATTGTTTACCTATGCTCGTTGGTTATGAATAAATTCCCTACAAGACTCCAACTATGAATGAATTTTCTTTTAGATGAACACATTATTCATGGGCATGTATCTTTCATGAGCTCGTTGCTTACAATGTAGGAACTTGCATGAGTCCGGTGATTTTGAGTGTGTGTCTCCTTCATGAGGATTTACTACATATAGGATTCATCAAGCCCATTGGTAAAATCCAATGAAATGAAATTGTTCTTTTTTTATTTATTTATTTATACACACGCACACACATCAGGAGTCTGTTTAGACTTGAACTCCTGACCTCTCACATTATATAAGAGACTTATGCCACTGGACCACATATCACTCAACCAATGAAATGAAATTGTTAAAATCTAAGTGGATTAGCTTGCCTGCTATCAGTTAGCACATCTTTCTTGAATCAAATTTAAAGATAAAAATTTGTTATTGAAAAAAAAAAAAAAAAAAACCTCTTATAAGACCTTATTATCTTATTTTAGGAGCTTATAATAAAATTAAAAAAATTATTAAACACTTTTTGATATTTATAAATTCTCATACATCTCATAAGATGTTTTCAAGAGCTTATAAACTCATTCAATGATTCAAATACCCTCTTAATCCTTTCGACTCTACTAATGTAGCATCTGACAAGCATTCATCCTCTTAGGGGATAAAATTTTATTTCACCACTTACAACTAGTTTATTCATGTTTTTTAATTCATTTTCACTCTTTTTTACTATTTGAAAATAAATCATCCACGACTTATAATTATTTTTATTTATATTTCAATTTATTTTCATCTCAAAACATATTTTTCAATAACCTAAATATTTTTTTTCTCTTATTCATTATTAATATCTTTCTCCACCTACAACCTACTAAACCCTATATAATCATTACTTCTACAACATACTATCCAAATACAAACATATTTTTAACTCATTTATTCTAAATAACTTTTTAAATTTTAAAAAATTAAAAAATTAAAAATGAAAATGAAAACACAACCAAACTGGCTGTTACTTTTTTAAGAATTTTGACTTTGCATAACCAACCATAAATTTTCCAATATCACATTCATTTGATTTAAAATGGCCATCTGTTGCGCATCGATCTAACCAATAAATATATATTAAAAACACACACACACACACAACAACAACAACAACAACAACATGATATAATGTGATTCGACTTCAATCAATAATCTATATCCACATTGCAAAGAGAAAATAACATTTCACTAACTTACAAAAGAGTACACAGATATCTTTGACTCAAAATCTCAAACTCAGAATTACGACAAAAATCAAAATGTTTTTCGCGGCAATGCCACATAAACCAAACCAATAATTAAGACATGAGTTGGTCGGTTAGTCCACAGAATCATAACTTTCTTTTTATATTTTGATTAGAGGAGGGTGTTCCAAATCCTTAATTCTCCTGATTAAGAGGATAGCCAAAATGTCAAAAAACTAGGGAAACAAAAGAACTCTTGCCTCACCAAGTTCCAAACTATAATTCTAACATCACCATCATTACAAAAACTACAGAAGATCTAAATGGTGAGTTCTTACACTATTTACTACCTTCACTAAAAACATTCTGATTTCTCTTGCATGCCTGAAATTTCTAGTACTGGAGTTCGAGGCGAGCTCCCTCCTGCCATCAACTTCCATGATCTGAGAAAACGAGAAATTCAAAATAGTAAGAATTACTTTAGGTTGTAGCTAAATTTGGGAGGTACAAATACAGAAGAGGTAGAATATAAGTTTGCGCGAAGAAGAATAGGAGCAAACAACCCACCCAGCCCCATCTTCAGAAACATCATTTATACAGATGGAAAACCAAGCAGAGAAAGAACAGAACGAATGAGAACTCATTCTTACAAGCAAATAATGTTAGCAAACCCATTTTCTTTGCTGCATCCAAGTAGTTAAAAACCAACTTGTTCTCCTAGTTCCGAGGTATGTATCTTAAAAGAATTGGCTCCTAGCAGAAGTTGAACTTAAGGGTCTCTTTTGCAAATCATGAATATTTTGCAGAATGTGCTGGAAATGATTTTAAAATCACACGATATCTTTTAACTAATTCTCTAGAATGGCTAAAATATCTCATATTGTCAGCGTGATAAGAGTTTAATGTTATAAAAGAACAAGTAGCCAAGGCCCGTGTTTCGCATTCACAGAACTTCCTGACTACGTGCAAACACTGCAGAGTACCAAGACAACAATTTCTAATACAATGGGAAATATAAGAATTGCAACAGCTAAATAAGAACATTATGACTCAGATAACTCATAGGTTCAGAAAGAACAGAAAATAACAAACCTCTTCTTTGAAGGAATTAAGCACCGTAGCCTGCCCATCTTCGTACTTGGTGCCATTAATAGAAGTAACCTCTGCACTTAACAGATCCACATAAGCACTTTTTCTTCCCCCTATCTCCTTTCTCGGATGGAATCATCCCATAATCATACGTTAGCTCCTGCATGGGAGGAATGTGGCGGATGGCAAAGAAAGCAACATGGAGATATGAGTCATTGTTACTTTCACGTAAAACCGGCTGCCAGAACACATTTGGCGAACAACTATGGTTCATGAAACGAGCTATGTTTCCACTGTTTTTTGCACTTATAACAAGCGGGAAAGGAGCTTTTCCAAAACCAGCAGAATCATCCCGAACAGCTTCTAAAGGCTCATAGTGACGGGTAGCATCAAAGAGATAATTATCATCATTTTCATTCCCAAAATCATCTGCAGCAAAAGCCTTCATTACATCCCCTGCATACTCGCAGATAAAACCTCCAGCGCGGATGGGATCCCAAGACCTAAGTCCCCAGCCTCTATTCTTTGTCTTAAAGACCTCCAGGCGGACCTTCAGGCCTGCTTGAGACATACGATTCCGGCAGTTTGGAGGGCATGCACAGGTCTGGCCGCACTCATGTATCAAGGATTTGTTAGTCATAAGTACCCCAAGTGATGAATACGGGAGAAAGCCATCATTTTTCTGATTGCAAGGGCAGTTGGTATCACCTGGTTGACATCCACCCAAGCAATGACAGCCCGAAGAAGGTTTAGATGCAGAAAAAGGTCTAGTGTATCTGAGACTAGGAACATATGTGAAGTGAGCAGGTCCCTTTTCAGCATCAACATCATTCACAAGTGAGACAGGCTGGCCCTCAGCACCTGAAGTTAGATCGGGAAGAATAACACCAGTCCGGGTAGCAGTTCCATCCTTCCACTGCTGAATTAATTTCCATAATGAAAAAGCTTCTGGCTGCCCAGGTACCCTAACCAGCTTATACTTAAAAACATTGCATCCAGATTTATTTTTTTCTGCCCATGACTCCTGAATTCTGTACACGCCATCATAAATATAGATCTTACCAGTTGAACCAGCAGCATCCTTTAGACCCCTTATGACTCTTACATCATTGGCTCGATGCAGACTCTTTTCAAGAGCAAGATTTCCCCTTTCTAGCTTCTGATCAAACATTTGTCCATCTCTCCTCTGCACTCCACCCTGACCACTGTAAATCAACACATCTCCATCATCCCCATCATCATCATATCCTCCAGATGAAACTATGCTGACAGCCATGGGTTCTTCATCCAAGTTAGCTTTGACACTCATATAATCTATTCCAGCCATACTTGGTGCATGTAAGCCCACAATGCACAGCTCCATTCTAAAGAAGAAAATATCACCAACTTCAATCCCCGGAACATGTCCAATCCTCTTCGTGCTGTTTGTCCGGACTCCTTTAGTCATCAAAAGAGTACCAGCTTTCAGGTCTGGACGTCTAGTAATCCCTGGACCCAAATCCTTTGCTTCTTCAAGTTGGGTGAGCCTTCGCCGAATCAAATCAAAGACCAAGAGTACGGTTCCAACGATGTCCTTATCACTATTAGTTCTTCTGAAGTCATCAAATTCCTTAAGCTTAAACGATGTCAGGAAGCCATTCACTAATGATTCAACATCAAAATCATCACCATTCTCTACTCCTCTTTTCCTTGGTCGACCCCTTTTCTTCCTTGAATTACTGGTGGCATGTGTGCTGAACCCACCCTCATACTCGTCACTTTGATTCTGTGACTCACTATATCCATCATCCTCCACATCTACAGGCCCCGATGCACGAGCGGAAACCTTCTTACGCCGAACAGTGCCCCCATTTGCTGTGGGTGTTGGGGTTCTAAATGAATTCAAAGGAGCAGGAGCTGGTATGCTGCTTCCAAACCCAAAATTACCAGGTTGATTCTGGGCACCAGGCGTAGTTTGTTGAGTACCATTCGGGGCCAGAAAAGGGTAAAATGGTTGGACTCCGGGTGGAAAGGGGCCTGAGGGGGGAGCGCACATAAAGGGTGTGGGTTGCGGGGTTGAAACTGAAGACATGCCAGGTGGATTTGGGAAAACTGGGACAAGACATCTCAATGGCCTCACGTCCAACACCCTAGATTTATCAATTGATCCAGGGGGGACATTTGAATCTGAACCCAAACCTTGCTCCATTTTACCACAAAACAACACCCCTGAACGGGTTTTTAATCAACTCAAAAAACGACACTTAATTTACATAGAAAAAGCTCTCAACAACTACTCTAAGCTCAAATTATTCTCAACACGAGAAAAAAATGCTTTCCCACCAATATACCATATAACACGTAATGTAATTGTTAAACAACAGCTCCAAATTAATCAAAGCGAATTTTAAATACGAACCATAGCTGTACAAACTTCATCGAACTCCGCGACGAATCTGCTTCCTGCAGCATGTACAGAGACATAATCAGTTATTAGACCCAAAAAATAAAGTAAAAATCAAAACTTTCTGGAAGGAAAAAAAAAAAAAAAGAACAGTAAATCCCTATTTTGAGTTAAACCCTCAAAACCCATTAAAGAAGCAAGCGAAGAAATGGAGTATATCAGTATAATAGAACAAATACGCATGCGAAGCTACAAAAGACGAGAACTCGGTTGTAAAATTGAAGATAAAAGTGAATTTTTTTTTTTAACATCTTGCAGGTACGAAAACATTCAAGAATAACAGGATATCCAAGAAGATAGAGAGGGAAAACAGAAGAAATTGATGAAAGAGAAGCAAAATTCTCAGGATGAAATTGAATTGGAAAATAATGGAGGTCCATCTTTTGCAAGAGATCTTGAAATACAGAAAATACATCTGAGGGAGCGAGAGGTGCTTGAGACAGAAAAAATACCTCCAAGGTTGTGAGAACTGTTTGTAAGTGCAAATCTTTGAGGTAGTCTTAAGTAGAGCAATGATATACATGTGTCTCGCACGTGAGTTGTGTGTGTGTGTGTGTGTGTATACACACACACAAGCACTTGAATTTACTATAGTAACACTCGGACATGCGTTTCCGGCGTGCTTAAATATATTTTAATAATTATCTATAAGGGCTTGTTTGTTTGGGCACATAAAATTAAGAGGAATTAATATGCTAGTAATACATAAGCTATAAATAGTATCCAAAATCATATAATCTATTGTTTGCTTGAATTTTAGAAATTAGCGATATCCCATGCTTAATACTATCTAATGTTTGGTTGGCAAGATTGTTCAATGTGATTACACTTCGTAATGTCCAAAATGTCATAACTTCTAAGAAGGTAAATTTCCAAATTTTGGTATAAGGTATTGAGGATAGGGTTTTTATGAGGGTAAGAATGTCATTTTTATTCTTTATCAAATCAAATTCGAAATGATGCAAAATGGATAAGGCCAATATAGCTTGACCCATAAACCAATTTGGCGTATGATACCATGTCGGGCCGCAAATATATCATGGACCATAAAAATATGAAACAAACAAGAGATAAAACTTGAAAATGAATCTATCAAGTTTTATCCAATGAAGCAAACAAACCCTAATATTGTAAAAAGAATATATTTTTGTGTTTAAAATAAAAATTATGATACCAAATTTTAATATATCAAATTTGTCTTCTTATTTATTCAATATTCAATAAAAATTTATAACTATACTATTATAAAAAAGAAGTCATTTTTGTGGTTAGAATGAAAGTTATGATGCCAAATTTTTATTTTTATTTTTTTAGAGTCATTATTTCAATGCACCAAATTTGTCATTTTACTTATTCAATATTCAAATAAAATTTATATGTATAAATAACCACCATTTATTTAAAATCTTCCACTATTTAACTACTTTAATTAGTTTTAGATTTTTTCTTTAATTTGGTAATGAATTGTAAAAATTTTATTTTAGGTGAGCGCTATCTTAATAATTGTGCAAATTATAAATATATTTTTGTGATGCATGTCAACTTTTAATATAATGAATGTGAGAATATTTTTACATAAAAATGTTTTACGCTAATAGGAATTACGTGCAAACGACTGTTAGTAATAATAAAAAAAATAAATTTACAAATAGTACAATTGAGTATGTAATAAAGCAAACCACACTAAATAATAACATATGACATTGATTTTCAATTTAACAAAATTTTATGAAATTGAGAGTAAAAAATTCAAAAAAGGCAATATAGAACATATAGTAATTTCAATGACAAATAAATGAGAATATAATTATTTAGACTTAGAAATTAAGTAAATAAGAATAATTTAAACTCAAAAATTAATATTATTTAAATCCTTCGACCTATTAAATAAAAAAAAATTGAATAATGGAATATTTGTATTTTTAGGAACATATTATTGAAATGTCATTCACATGAAAATGTGAAGAATCCACCCTCAGTATTGAAAATTTTTGAACATATTTGCCCACCTTTTCAATTCAACTACAAATATAATGATAATTTTATTGGATATCAACATTAAAATCTTGAGGGCAAATTTGGATATTCAAAATTTGGTATCAAAACTACCCAATTTGAAATTATCGCCATTTCTACCTTTAACAATATTTGATTCTTACACCATTTTTTTTTTTATTTGAATACCTTTTAAAGGATAAAAGTTGAAAAGGCGATAAAAATACTGATATAACTTTCATTTGTGAGTATAAAAAGCCTTCCTTTTTTATAATAGACAATAGATACTATATTTTATTATTTTAAATTTGTATACAATATATGTGGCGACATGTGAAAAACAAGAGTAAGCTATTACTGTTCCTTTAATTTCACCATTTTTCTTTATTTTCATGATAAATTTATTAATTGACTAAATTATTCCTTGAAATCTCATTTTTTAGCTTATTTATATATCTGGTAATAACATAGTGCTAAAGGAGTGGAGTATGATTTTGGTAGCAAATATTTTTGGTAAATTTTGCTAAATTTTCTCAATGTACTTGTATTTTATTTTGTATACAGTACCAAGCCAAAAGATTTTATTTTTGTAGCTAAGTTTTAATTTGATATTTTTTATTTTTTATTTTTTGTTCGATAAACTTTGCTTTGAAAGTTTTAAAAGTAACATTTTAACTCTTAACAAAATTACAATTGTTTTATACACTAATTATTAATAGTATGTATATAGTAAATTAGTTTGTTCATATGAATGGATTATATGTGTTGTGAGTTGCTCAAGGCAATAAAACTAAATAACTTTAAATTAACGATTGATATGCAGAAATGGAATTATGTGAGAATGGAATGAGTTTATGAATGGAACGAATATGGGAAATGAATTATGATAATATAAGTTATCTTATATTTGATATGATAAATAATGATAAAGGAATCAAATCATTATTTCTTACTTGATTCTAATATCATGATTGGTATTTAGCAATGATATGTATGAATGAAATGAAAGCATTTTAAATTACCTAATTATTTTTTATAAAATTATTAAAATAAAATATTTTATTGATAAATTGTTTATATCTAATAATTTTATATTTTTATCATACAATCTTCTTCTTTTTTTTATTTCATAAAAATGTATGACAAATATTATGATTTATTCATACTTTGGGAAGTAAAATTAATTCTTTCTGGGTAAAAATAAAAGAGATGCAGTATTTGATTAATTTTTCTTTTACTAGAGTTTGAAGATTGTGGGAGAAATTCATGTAGACAAAAAGATACCATCAAAAATATATACACCAAAGTATTTGTGATGGTTTAAAACTGCTTCATATTAGAGAATAATTTTGTGAAATACAAAAATAAGTTCATTCCTGATAGATTGGGAATAGCTAAACCTATAAGGGATGGAAGAAATTGCTAAACCCATGCTTTTAGGAATGGAGATTCATACGAGAATGAGAATTTTCATTTTTAAATTATACCAAGTATGAGGATAAGAATAAACTTGGGAATGGTTATTCCATTATCACACCATTCCTGCATACCAACTATACCATAAGATATAAAATTAAATTTTGTAGGTACTATTTTGTTGCCATTTTATGATAAATCATGAAGTGATTTCACATTGTATATTTGTTAAAAACAATAAAAAAATAATAATAATCTTACAATGAGCATTTTGGATAATTGTTCAAAAGAAAATCGAAATAACATGTGGCTATTAATTTATGGAGTCCATATACACAAAGACATTTAATGCCTAATTGATGCCACACTCTTATTGCTATTATGAATTTATAACAAATAATTACACGATTTTTTAGTGGATAATTGAGAGGAGAATGAATATGGTAACTTTTTCTTATTTATATTGCAATTAATTTCAAATAGTGTATTTAATTGCACTGCATATATAAATATAAAAATATTAATTTATATATGGGTAAAATTCACTTTATTCTTTTGTGTTCAAACTCATATCATTTTAGCTCATTGTACTTTTAATTGCATTACTTTGCCTCAATGTACTCTCAATTTTACTTCGCTTACTTTACCACCGTTAAAACCTTTTCAATTTCTGTTAGCAAACCAAGCAAAAATAATTAAATCACCATATTTTACATTAATATACTCAAATACCTATACCTCAGTATTTTTTTGCCAATCTCTCTCAGTTACTCTTCTCTTATATGAATACACAAATTTTATACAAAATAATATTAAAATTAAATTAAAAAATTCAAGTTGAATGCTGAAAGATGAAACTTGAGCATCACCATTGATTGCACTATAAATATATTATAAACTTGCATCATTTGCCATGGTACATCTCTAGAAAAAAACAATAATTTTTATTAAAAAAAACTCAATTAATAATATGTAGACACCATTTTCCATCCATATAATTGCTTTACTAACTTTGTTTTATTATCTAATACATTTCTCTATGAAATCATATAAAAAAAACAAAAACAAAAACAAAAAAACACTACATTTGGCACAAAGTAGCAACAAACTGTATGTAAGTGAGATTTTATATGGGCATTTGAAGTCAGTATTTGAGAAATGTGTTTTCATTATATGTCTTTGGTGTTTTTATATTTCTAAATCTTCAAATATAATTTTTTCTTTTTTATGGAGAATATTGATTTTATTTGTTAAATGAACAATTAAAAATTATGGGCAACTTCATATTTAAAATAAATAAATAAATAACGGTGTTAATGATACGAAGAGAATTTAATGGAATTGAATAATTTAAATAAAATTAAGAATACAGAAAGACAAAATGATGCAATTAAAAATATAGGGGGTAAAGTGAAATAAAATTTAAATACAAAAAAATAAAGTGTATTTTACCCTTTATATATATTAACGTGATTTCTCAAATAACTTAGAAACAAAAAACAAGACAAATGCTAGTAGTGAAAAGACCATGCAAATTTAGGGCCAACGTCTAACAATAATAATGCAAGTTTTCTTTGCATTACTACTAATAATTGAAATTCTTTTATAAAACAGCTAAAGAAATTAATGGTCCTCTTGTGAAAATTTATTGTTGTTTTTTCTAATTCCAATTTCCAAACGAATAAATTGCTCCATCCCCGTATTATACATATAGAAAATTATAATTTATTTAAAAGTTAAAAAGTTCAACCACGAGTAACTTTTACATGAGTTAAATTATAATTTTTTAAAAATTTAAGTGATGCATACTAAAATAACACACAAATAATTCTATACTAAAACTTTAAAAAAAAATTAAAAGTAAAGATGTCTGAGAGTAACTGAAAAGGTAATCTTATATTAACGCTACAAATTGTTATTATATATAAAAAGTTACGTATTTCATTTTTTGTGTTTAAATAATATTTCAATATTTTAAATTGATATTCACATACATAAGAATAAATATGTAAATACATTTGTAGACATATGTCAATATATTATATTTCATGCACCAATATATATGAATATCTATTATATCATTTTATTGGTTTTACTTATATATTGAAGTACCAAATTCAATTTTAAATATAATAATTAATTTAAATAACATTCTAAATATTTATTTGGTCCATCAATCTAATATAGTTAAATATAAAGTTGAGATTTTTCAACCAACAAAATGCAGTCTAATAAGATATAACAACAAAGTAAATTTCATCAAACGACATCAAATCTCTATCAAATAAAGATTTAATATTATCCTTTAATATTATATATAATAGTAAGATAATATAAAAAATATTTCAATAGTTTAAGACTTTTATACTTCATACACCTATATAAAGAAGCTATGTGATTTCATGCAAACACAACTGGAAGAAATAGAAAAAATTCAAATTTCGAAAAGCTTTGCCTTGGTCTTTCAAAGTTGAAAGAAGGATAAGTCAATAAATTTTTCCACAATAAATTCATTTATGCTGGAATTTGGTATCTATTGAAAATTTCATTTCATATATATAATTAAACATAATTATCTTTTCTTGATTGTTGAAAACCTGATGTTCTCTATGTTAATATGGCAGAGTATGAAAAATGAGCTGGGCACAGGAAATGGGTGAGCAAGAAAATTTGCATCAAATACTGATTCTTTTTTGACTTATTTTTAATAATTCAGGTGGTATTTTCTTCATGTTCATTTCAAGTATAAGATATATCGAATCATATAAATGTATTTCTTCCCCCCCCCCCCCCCCACACACACACACTAGAGTACTGCTACAACCTTAATATTTTAAGGATCATGAGAAATATTGATCATTAATTTATTTTACCTTTTTTATATGAATGGTTAGGAGGTTTGGACATTGATGATTTTTTATAGAAGAGTAATATAAATCATTATATTAATACGATGACGATACAATCAAGTTGGGAAATGGAGGTAAATAACATGTGAAAAAATTGTTATTTATTATTAGTCCACTTCCAATAATTATTTGGAATACAGAGAATTTTTTTTATCATAATGTAATTTCAGGTTGAGAAAGTCTCAAAGCATATTGAAAGGTGATCAATTTCTGATGTAGAGTCTCATAAGTGATGAAGGAATTCAATATAAACATGAATCATGTCTTAATTTTTACTTTAAAAGAAAACTCATAACTTAGGTAATGTGATTTTTGTTTTTATTGATTGAGTATTTGTAATACTTGAAAAAGTTAATATAATGTTACTGTTGTTTCATCAGTAGTTCCTCAAAATATAATGTTACTTTTGTTTTATCAGTAGTTCATCAAAATGTAATTAAATTTTTGCTAGATTTAGTATTTCAAAACATGGTTTCTAATACTTTTGATGAGCATTTTCTTCCGTTAATGTAGTGTTCCACTTCGCTTAGCTTTTTAAAACGTGATATCAAAACTTTCGAGCTAATTGTATAAAAATTTGCAACTACTCATTTGGCCGAATAGCATTATCCTTGCACTTATATGTATAAGATTTGGTGTTCAAACTCAAAATAGTCCCAAATGTATTCACCTTTTATTTGAGAATTTTGTTTTATTTTTAATTGTGCAGTAAGTTTTTATATTGTTAATATTGTTTATCATTCTTTCATATCTTTGCAGGTATTACACTTTTTATTATTTTGTTCGATTTCTTTTAAATTGACTAAGTTGTCTTGGGTTATGGAAAAAATAAGAGTCTTCGTATTTTTATATCGTACTTTTTTAAATTGATAATAATGTGATGAGCTTAAGTTTTCATTGCTTTTTATTGATATTAATACATATGATTTGGTGAGAAAAACTCTTTAATTTTGATATTATTTATCTAATTTAAAAAAAAAAACGTATTAAACTTACTTTTACATAAAATAAAAATAATACTAATACATTATATTTTTAATAGTAATTAATTCCATCCGTGCATAGCACGGGGTACATGCTAGTATATATATGAAAGGCACTATAAGGAAATGGGCACGACCCCAAATAGCCAGCCCGCATCAGACATGAGTAAAAACTAGCAGATCAAGAAGCCGGGCTGAGCTCACATGTGCCTCCCTGGCCTGACCACAATGTTTTTAAAATCATATATGACAAAGAACTGAGAACGTTACTGGCTACTGATTATTAGTTCAATTGATTTGATTGGTTGAACCACTTATTTGATTGGTATGATGTCACAATGACGTAATAATTATAAATATATATAATATTTTAATATTAACAAAAAATAAAAATTTCGACCAATGATCTAGAAATAATATTATTTAAAAAATTTCAACTTACTTGTTTTTAAGTACGTTTTTTAGAAGAAAAAAAATATTATTTCACAATTAGTCAACTATAAATAAATAAATAATAATATTTTATATAAATTTAAATAATAATTCGTTTCATATTTCAACTCCAAGTAAAAATAAATTTTTTATACGCTAAATAGTCAATATAATTTAAGAGAGATTAAACAAAATAAAATAATAAATTAAACATAAGCATTCACATATAACTACTACTTTATTAAATTTCAAGAAAATAAATTCATGTTTGAAAAAATTATATGTCCAAAATCTTTAATTATCATCTTTCAATTCATAATTTCTTTTTTTTAAATTAATTTTAAATTAAAAAATAACAAGTGAACCGATCAGAAATCGATCGAATCGATTTTCATGCTTCAATCAAATTGACTAGCCATTGATCACAGCTCCGATCCAATTTTCAAAGTTTGGCCTGAGCAAGATCGCGAAGTTTAGACCACTTGTCGACTCGATGTAAGAAATAGTCAACTGAACATATGCTAAAACACGTGGCAATTGGACCCTAACCACGCTCGGAATAATAGTTATCAAGTTGATGGTGGATAAGCTTGAGCAGCGATTGTGAGCTGTCAACAAATCGAGTCCTGAATAATTCGAAATTCGCACTGAAATAACAGTTTTGAATTCAAATTTTAATGAATTTAAACTTAATATAATATTTAATATATTAATCGAATCCTAAGACATTCGAATTTGATACTCGATAATATATTTGAACTAGCATTATTCCCCTGCTATGCACAGATCTTTAAAATTAATGTATATTAATGTAATTATTGAATTATAAATATAATTAAAAGTAACAATAAATAAATAAAAATATCGAAAAAATGTTCAAGTAATTAGTAAAATTAAATATTATTTTTTAAAATGGTCGAGCAAAATTAAATTTCAAGCTTTAAAATTTAGCATTTAAAAGCTTTGAATGTATAAAGACATCTCATATGTGTGATGTCATGAAAAATAAATTTCAAGATTATTTAGCAAGAAATTAAAAAAATTCAAAACTTTCAAAAAATAAAAGTCTATGAACATGATTATATGCTTTATTAAAAAGAAGAAAAAAATTTTCAATCAAAAACTAATTGCTTTAAAAAATAAAAATAAATGAGAAGGATATAGGACACAAGATTGATGGTTTAAAAGTTGAAAAAAAATAAAAAATATAATACTTTAAGATTAGTTTAAGCTTAAAAGACGATTAGTATATACTAAGTTAAAATTTAAAATATAAAGAATAAAATAATATATTGCCTGACAAGAATTTAAAAAAATCTTTTTTAATTTTAATTTTTTTATTAAAAATTAACTAAAGACAAGATAAAACTATGATATTGAAGATAAAAAAAAAAGTTAAAAATAAAACTAAACATATTAGTTAATTATTGAATAATTAAGTCAATAAAAGATTTCGACATTAGTAATACAAAGTTAAAATTATAGTAAGTTGAAAGTAATTATAAACTGAAAATTGATTATAAAATAGGAATTAGTAACAGGATATGAGGATGAAATTAAAATGTAAAACAAGATATGGAAAAAATAAATTATTATGTTCATTCTCATATTTTTTTTGTATAAATATAATTGGATCTCCATATTATATTTCGAAAATAGCAGAAAAAAGTGAATAATAAAAAAGTTGCTAACCTTTCAAACAATCAAAATTTTAAAAAATAAAAATAAAAATTAGATACATATTTGATGGATTAAATAATAACCAATGTTATAAATTTAAAAAATTAATGGGTGTGTTTTTTTTATTGAAATAACCATCTTATGATTTTTTAAATAGATAAAAAAAAAAGATCTAAGAATATACATTGATGAAGCAATATATAAAATTTTTAAAAAATGTTCAAATTATACATACTTAGACATACATAATTACATTTATATGAATAAAAAATAAAAATTAAATGACATAATTTTAAAATTATAAATATTCAAAAAATAAAATAAAATAAAATTTAAAAATATTAAAACCAAATAATAGATCTCATCATATAAAATTATAAATTTAGATGAACAATAAAAAATAGAATTTAAAAATAAATTACAAAACTTAACAAATAAAGTAATAACTTGATTCAAAGACTGAGTAAAAGGATACTAAATGTATAATAATTTAAATATCGAACAAAAAAATTATCAATAATTAAAGAGAAAAATGTAACTAATAATAATGAAACAAAATTAAAAAAATATTAAGAGCGAGTAATGTACCTCATCTCATAAAATTATAAAATTAAATGAATAAAAAGAGAAATTACAAATAAAAAAATTAAATAAATGAATTGATAACTTAAACTAAGTAATAAATAAAAAAGATATAAGATTTTACAAATTTAATAGCAATAAAAGCTAAATGATATACTTTATATATCGTTGAAAATAAAATTATACTATTAAAATAAAAAAATCCCTTCCATCATTTAACATATACACCTAAAATAAATTAAAAAAGTGAACCATAAAATCAAACAAACAATAAACAAATTGAAAAATGAAATAAAGAGGCACCTAAAGTGACAGAGAAAAAAATGCTAGAAAAAAAGAGGCACACAATAAATAGAGTGAAAAAGTGCTAGAAACTAAAAATATTAATAAAATGACTTTCAAAACACTCCATATATAGTGGTATAGATATAAATTAGTTATTAAAGATAATAGAAAAATAATGAAAAACTTATCAAATTATAGAATTCAAATGATCAAAGAATCTCCCACATATTGAAGGCACAGATGAAAGAGATTTTGTAGATAATAAGTAATTATTTTTTCATAGTAGAGATAAATAATGAATAATTTGTTCTGATCAATAAAATGATTTAAAAAATCTAGATATCTTTAAAATGAATTAATAATAACAAATTTACTAACCAAAAATCAAATTTAAAATTTAAGTAAAAATTCAGAATTTATTCAAAATTGTACAATTGTGGGTCATACACTGTTGTACTATATATAATAGTATAGATACATATATATACATGTGCATAATTTTTGTATTTTTCAAACTCAACTATTTTTTAGGACCTGTATCGAATAATTTGAAACTCAAGTAATGAATTGAATCGGTCAAATTCGAGTTGAATTTGAATATATCAAATAGTTATTAGAATTGAATTCGAACTCATTTTAGAATTCAAGTCGAATTCGAATATGAGTAAAATAAATTGAATCAAATTCAAATCCTCAAACATTGACTCGATTTGTTAAAAATCTTAATTGTGAATCCCTAATTTCGGGTAGTTCCTAAAAAGGTGGACACTCATTTAATTGTACATATATAATTGTCCAAGACAAAATAATTTTTTTTCTTTATAGATGGTTTCTTTAGGGCTTGTTCTCTTACATTTTGGGTGTTTTGTAGAAAAAAATTTGGGAGAATGAGTTTTTGGGAGAAAATTTGGGGAATGTGCTAAGTACTTCTTTTTATTTTGGGGAAATATGGAAAAATGATTTGAGAATGAATTGTTTATTTCTTTATGTTTTGGGGAGAGACAAACTTTACTGTTAATATCAAATAAGTTGCTTTTTTGTTAGTTTATAGGGTGTAAGTGCTTTTTTTTATGTAATATATATGTATATTTATAGTTGGATGATGGGTGTATATATATATATATATATTTATAATGATTGAAATATGATTGTAATGAAATGATGTTTAATTATTTTATTTGATGGTTTAATTTGACATTTTTATTTTTTGGGTAGTATAAAAATAAGATATGTTGTAATGTATTGGAGCTAATAGTGATTAATTAAAGTTAAACTAGTACTTAATAATTTAATTAATGATATGAATCATATTATTAATTAAATAATTATATTAAATGGATTATTAAATTTAAAATGAAAATAAATGAATAAATTACACATGTAGTATTTAACGGTATAAAAAATATTTTAAGAAACTTAATAAATTCCAATAAATTAATTAAATTTAACTTAATTTAATATGTACTAGAAAATATATAATTTATGAATAAATTCGAACAACATTTACCACAATTTTTTTTTTTTTATCTTTTCAATACTTCTCAAACAACATTTACCACGAAAATATTATAAATTATTCAAATTCAAATTATAATATTATTTTTTCAAATAATTACAAATTACATCATCAATTCAAATTAAAAAAACTACAAAACTTTTAATATAAAAATACCCAACATCCAAATACATCTTATTTTCGCAACTGTATAAATTTACAATTTTAAACAACACATCCAAATACAACTCATTTTTAAAAACACTTTTTCTAACTAATTTTTCACTACGTATTTTTACTAGAAAATAAAAATGGCTTCAGAAAATGAAACCAAACAGGGTCAAAATAGACTCTTCATTGAAATTGAGTAGGCCATGGGAGAATCTCACGTACTTCACAATTAATGGAATATTTTTCAGCTACATTAGTTGGAAAAAAAAATTAACAAAAAAAAAATAAAAATGAAAAGTTGAACAAAGTCAATACTGGGGGGCTAGAATTTATTAGCAAGAAGGAAGGAACAAAGACACAAAGAAAGCATTCGGGGCGAGAGAGAGAGGGAGAGAAATGACAAGGAGAGAGAGAACAGAGGGAGAGAGAGAGAGACGTGGGAGAGCGGTGTCAGATTAGGTGGGGGTAGAGCATGTTAGGTGTAGTGTTATTTTGAAATTGAATTGAGAAGGATTTTTTGGGGATAAAATTTGAGTGTTTTGTAAAATGTAAGAGAACAAGCCCTTAGCGTGTAGAATTATTAGTGTGAAATTTCATTTCGCATCTTATATGATATTTGATTATATATAACAATAACATATCTATGTTTGTGTGTGTGTGTGTGTGTAAATCCGAGTATTTTAATTATAAGAGTTCTAAAAGATGTTATTTTAGTAATATTAGAAGTTGCTCATTTCAGAGAATTAGTCAAAACCATGGACGAGTGGAATGACCACTACTTACTAATAGAATTTTTAAGAGCATTAAAAATGTCATATATATTGACATAAATAATGTAAGCATAAATTGTATTTTACCAATGCATGTGAAAATTTTAATATTTTCATTTTTTTATGCTCTTAATTTTTTATTTTGTATTTTTGGCCGTAGCTTTATTGATATTTTAATAGAGTTCATACTCTATTAAATATGCATTTTTTTTATTTTAAATTTACTGCATCATTGGACACTTATACACTCAAAAATATGGTTTAAAATGAAAAAAAAAAAAAAAAGAAGTAAAAATGGTGCATTTTTTGTTCATATCTCAACTTAAAATGTATGATTACTATCGAAATATCATTAGTTTGAAGAAGTGGAGTCTGAATAAGCAGATGTTAATAAAAGCATCGGATTTTTTTTTTTTCCAAGAATATGATATGATAAAGGTATTTAAGTATTTTAGTCACTTTATACGAAAGAAAATAACATTAAAAAAATTAGTTTCACATCTTATGTATAATTTTTTATAAACATACAATAAATGAAATGCAATAATTTAATTTTTAAGTATATTTTATCATTTTTAGAGCGACAAATTGAGTAAGCAATCGAAAATAAATAACAAAATGAGACTTTTTTAAGAAAAAAGAAAAAGGGAAAACGTAAAATGCATGCACATATGTTGCTTCTTGGTTTGGTTTATTGAAAGAAATGATAAAGAGGGAAGCTTGACTTGAATGACAGAAAAAGAGGAAAATGTGCACACATAGGCTATGACTTTTATGCCACATTTAGCTTACTTTATGTTGGAGATATCCATATTAGATATATATAGATAATAAGACCCAACTTTTCACAAGGAAAAAGTTTCATTTTTCTTTGAGAATATCAATCATAATTAATGCCTATTTTTCTTATTACTATTCTAATAGAGATAAATTCATTTTACCCCTGTATTATAGAGTATGTATCAAATACCTCGATATACTTTTAAGATTTTCAAATACCCCCTCAAAGTCATATGCTGTTAGTAAAATAGCTGACGATGACAAACATCTCTAGTAAATTACTGATTTAGTCTAAAAAAATAACTAAATAGTACAAAAACTTAGGATACATAGCATTTTTTTCTATGTAGACAAATCTATATTTGACACTCGTACTATCAAAATTTTTTAAATACTCCACTCAAACTTTTTTACCATTAGAAAAGTAATGGTTGTTTGACTGATGTAGCACTAAAATTATCTTCCCTTTATATATGTCATCCTTAAAAAAATTTATTTCCAAAATACTCTTGTGATTTACTATATAATGCTCAAGTTTCTTACTTCAATTTTATTACTTTCATTTTAGGACCTAAAGCATCATATAACTCCAAATCCAATAAAAACATCAAACCATTTAATTTTTTTGTTTAAATAACATTAAACAATTTCATTCTAATACATGACATATGAGACCAACAAAACAGATGCTGCTTGTATGGAAAAGCAGCCATGTATCCTAGGTTTTTATACTATTTAGTTATTTTATGAGGTTAAATCAGTAATTTACTGTAAAATTTTGACAACGTTAGCTATTCTACTAACAGCAGATGACTTTGAATGGAGTATTTAAAGGTTTTGGAAGTACATGAGGGTATTTGATACATACCCCATAGTATAGGGGTAAAATAAATTTAACCCATTCTAATATATCATTATTGCAATGATCTACATTAATATTCAAAGCCATCAAACGTGAACATTACTATCGTTCTTACTTTAATAAAATGTTTGCTTGAATTTATTTAAAATATCTTATAAATTTTTAAATATTTTAAAATATATTTGAACTATAAAATTTTGAATTTTATTTTAAAAGAGGCTTTTAAAATATTCAAAATATAATAAAAGGATATAGCTTATACAAGATTAATAATCATAATTTTATTACTTGTATAATTAAATGAATTTGTTAAAATTTTAAAAATAAATTAAGTCTCTTTCAGTTCCTCTTTAAAAAGTTTATAAGAATATAAAATCTTATTTCTTGAATTTATGCATTATCTCTTAGAAATTTGTCAAACGTTATTAAATTTTGAATATTTTATAAACCACCTCTAAAATATTGAGAGAGCTCATAATTAAGCTCAATCAAGCACCCTATAAATCACAAATTAATGATATGAACTACAAATTATAAAATATTCCTAACTACTTAGTCTTGTTCAAAAAGAATCTTATAATCCGTGTAAAGTATTAAGAATTTGATTTGTGATTGTAGATAAGCTCGAGGATCCATAAAGTATTGCAATAAAAATAATCACAATATCTATTATAACAACACTAGACCCATAGTAAAATATAATTTAATGAACATATGGCATATTTATTAAAAAGAAACCATTATTGTTAGAGATAGAACGATCAGATAGATAGCAAAGTTTTATCGGATAATCAACTGACCCAATCGAATCATTATATGTGATATTAGAATTTTGAATCTTAATAAATTTTAGATATTGAGTGATCATTTGACTCAATAACATTAGTTTCACACATAAAGTGTGGATTAAAGAGTTTGAATCGCCCATCTTTTTAGGCACGGGGATAGAAAATTAAATCAAATACTCAACCACTTTTATCAAAAAATCTGCCTCAAACGAAAAAAGATATTGGAGTTTTTGGCTTGTGGGTGTATAAACAATCATAATAAATTATAAATGTTTACACTTATGTGTATAAATAAAAAAAATATTATTAATATATTTTAATATTTTATCTCTTGAAAAATAATAATTGCTCATTAAAATTTCTTATTGTCATCCACAACAAGCATCACAAGGTAGGGTACTATTATTTTAAGTAATAATCCGCTCAAAGGAATTTCCTTATCCATGTTATCCCATGAAAAGGCCGAGTTGCAGAGAAAAGCCCAAAGCTGCTTCCGTTAAGTCAAAGATAAGATCAAAATCTGGACTGATGCTCCTCCATATTTTTGTGGCTTCAAGCAATAAATTATTACACGCACTCACACACACAGTGAGTGTGTTTGGTTAACAAATTTCAATGTCGTTGAGTGATTAGTGATAAGCAGAAGCAACCTAATGTGCTCACTATATATAACTGCCGCTTCCTTCTATTTCGTCATCACATCTATCAACAAGAAGGGTGGGAGGACCCTTTTCTCTCTCACACAGACACACACAGAAAATACCAAAAACCTTGGAGATTATTGACTCTCCCTGGTTGACCCATTTTCAGGTACATTACTGTCCCATTTGAAGAAAATAATGGGAAAATTTGGTTTTTACTGAATAAAGTTTTGATCTTTAGTCTGTTATGGATATTTTGATCACCTTTCTTGATGGGTTTTTAAGTCCATTTTCTGTTGTGCCCATGTCGTGTTTCCATCTCATCTCGATTTGGAGGTGAAGAATTTTTTATAATAGCAAGTTCCCACCCTTCCCCCCACCTAAATTTTCTTTGGAAGTATTGCACCATGCATATTCAGCTCTTGATTTTTCTTCTTCCTTCGGAGTTTGGCAAAATTTTCACCCGCATGGTAATATTACTGAATAATTGGAATTGAAGGTGTTGACTTACTATGTCAGTATGGGCATAAAGGGAACAGCTCCTTAGGCTGAGGTGGGAGTGAGCTACTGGACTTGGGACAGAATTCCTTTCTTACGAATGGAAAAAGAAAAATGAATAAATAAAAAGAGCTCATTCATCAATACAAGTCAAAGTTCTGAAAGTGAATAAAATTGTAGAATGGTATTGCGACTATGCAGTTTAAGTGTTAATCATACCGGCAAGTAATGACTTAACATATGTGTTTTAGTATTCAGTTTTTGGTTCATTCTTCTTAGCATTGAAACTGAGTTTGCGTAAGAAACTCTACATACAGAGTGTTGAATTTGTGAATTTCTTTTGGGACTTTCTAAATTTTAAAATTGTTATGCTGGAAAATAATGTTGATTTATTTGAAAAGTCTAGTGAAACAAACTGGTTTTGTTAGATTTTGTATTGCAAGTTGCAACATATTTCTAGTCGTCAAATTTTGTTGGATTGCTCCCTATATTTATATGACGTGCAGAGCATATCCACATTGCAATAAGCCTATACATCAAACAACCACTAGATCAGATATTTGCAAGTACTCTTAAAGGTTAAAATATGAGATTGTGTACACACAAAGAAATCCAAAGATATTTGGATGGGTAATAAATGGTTGTGTTTTATAGGTTTGTCTTTCCAATTGGTAAAACTTTTTGGTTCAAGCTGAATGTTTCCCCCCTTGCTATTATTGGGAAGTCTGATATGCAATTCTGTTTCACAACAAGATAAAATTGTGGCAACAGACAGCTTTTCCATTTCATTTTCGGTACTTCACTTCTCAACTGATTTGCACTTTTCTTCCTCCTGCTTACCGAAACAAGGCAACTCATTTAGTATCTTCGTCTATTCTTAAATAGGCTGCACAAACACTGGATACATTGAGGAAGAAATGGGTGCAATGACTCCATTGCAGAGCATTCTGCTTTTCCTTTTCATTCTGCTGATAAATTTCTATCATACTTCTGCTAATGGGATTGGAGCAAACCAGACTGTTGGGCTTTTTATAAATGCCTCTGAAGCATCGGCAAAAAAGATACCCGAAACCTTGTTTGGTATATTTTTTGAGGTGGGATTAGTTGGCCATGATGAAATTGATCTGTTAACTTCATCTGTGTCATTTGTACTTGTGGTAGCACTAGAAGCATTCCAGTTTTCAGCTGCTTTCTCTGCTCTTATATTTGATCTCTTCTCTTGTTGTTTTATATTGTTTTCCATTGTGAAGCAGACACAATTCTTTGTTCAACACTTTGAAGAATTATACTCTTGTAATTCTATTAGCTAATACATTATGTTGATATTAGTCACTGTCCATGATTTCCTTCAGCTACATCCATGTTGAAGTTCTACCAATTGTAATCTTACAACAGAAAAAATGCATTTATAACTATGTCTTGCTCATTTGATTAATAAAGTTGGAGATAAGTATGGCCTTTTACCTGTGCTTGGAGTCGGAAAATCTAAGATTATCTTGTCCCATGGTACTGATTTTGTAAAAGTGAAACTTCCTTTAGACTTCTATGTTGCACTCTAGTGTTTCATGATGGTTATGCTGGCTGTCTCTTATTGAGCTTGCAGAATGAGACTCTTTAGATATTTGCAGGAGATTAATCATGCTGGAGCTGGAGGATTATGGGCAGAGCTTGTCAGCAACAGAGGTCAGGCGGAATTTCCTTGATCTTTTCTTTCAGAAAGAACAATAGATAACTGAATTCCTAATTTTTAATAACTACGCATGATCTAGCTTTCTAGGAGAGCAACACAAACGATTAGATTCCTTCTAGCTTGTTTCCTCCTGCCTGTTTCTGTTCCTCATCTTATTCTTTTCTTTCTTTGAACTTTCATACACTTCATTTTTACATTTATTGAGGTGATCCTTCAGACAAGGAACATTGTAGGTCTATATAACCTGTGACTTTGGAGTCTTTTTAAAATTGCAGGTCCTCAAGATTATGTTTCTATTGTCTTTCTGCTTCCTTTTTGTCTTTCAAACTAGAATCATCTGTAGCTTGAAGCAATTTATCTGAAATAGGTTGAAATTGAAAATTATGATTTTTTGGATCTTTAATGGTCTTCAAAGGAGCTTCTGATTGAAGTAGTACCTAATCTTTGGAAATATTTTTCTATTCAAGCAACCAGTGATGGATCCAGTAACTTTTGAAGAGTATCTTCAAATACATGTGCAAATTATAATGTCAATAGACGTTTACTTCTATAGGTAATCTTAGTGAAGGGCATTCAAATGGATACGGAAACAGTAGCCCCTGTTTTGGTCTCCTTCAGTTCCATGCAGCAACCCACCATCCTTGCTATATTCCTTTATAGAACAAAAACTGCTAAAGCTTCTCCTGTTTTTGCTTAAGTTTTCCACTGAGTGCCATGAAATTAAAAAAGAAATTCATCATTTTTAGAGATTACATGCTTTTAAAATGTCATTAGCATGAATTCTATAGTTTACAAAAGGTTATCTTACCATGCCAAATATTCAGAGACTGTATGACTGCAGGGTTTGAAGCTGGGGGTCCCAACATTCCTTCAAATATTGATCCTTGGTCTATCATTGGGGATGAATCATCTATAATTGTATCAACAGACCGTTCCTCGTGCTTTGATCGAAATAAAATTGCATTACGAATGGAGGTGCTTTGCAACCAGGATGGCAGCAATGCTTGTCCAGCTGGAGGAGTTGGTATTTACAACCCTGGCTACTGGGGAATGGTAAAATTTATTCTCTTTCAAAATCCTAGGGGCCTGGTTGTTTGTTAGCTACAAGTTATGGGGAATAATATAGTGATTTTACCTTCTATTTCCACAGGTATCAATTATCAAATGGGCATAGTTAGTACTGTTTTGATAATTTTGATTCTCTCAGTGTGATGATTTCAAACGTTTAAACCATATTCCCTTGATTTATACTGTAACTTTATCTTACTCTGGGAACCTCCTTGCATTCTCACTCTAATCAATAGTGAAAGGACTTTCCAGATGAAATTCTCATGCCATACGCTGTCCTAAAGTTACAATTTGGTAATTTTCTCCATTTCAGAATGATTTGAAACATATTTTTGCTTCCTGCTCATATGGTCCTCAACTTGAAATTAATATTTTTGTTACCTTATGATTGAGTTTCCTAGATGAAAGTGGGAACTTTTGTAAAACACTTTTTTGTGATAAGTATAATTACCCATGCTTTATATGACTTTAATGGGATTACGGTGCAAATCTTTATGTACTGCAGCCTTTGTCTAATAAGATTAGACCTGTTAATGCTTTTGGCCACACCATTAGCTGATTAACATTGATTATTTGACCAAGAGTGTAATTGCAATTTTAAAGTTTCTCTATGATTTTGAGCTTATGATGGAGCTTTACTTCTATTGATGATAGTAACAAATTGCAGCTGGAATTTGTTTTTTTTGGCTAATATGATTAATTTCATGCTCACTTTTTAGCTAATCATTTGCAGACTGGACCTTTTTTGTCTTGCAGAATATTGAACAAGGGAAGACATATAAGTTGGTTCTTTATACTCGTTCATCAGGTCCAATTAATGTAACTGTGTCACTGACCGGGTCAAATGGATTGAAGACGCTGGCTGCCACTAACATTGTGTAAAAATCATTGACTTATACCTTATCGCGCCTTGGAACCTGAGTTATGTTGATTCATCCAAATTTTCTTCTTTTAAATCTTAGACTCATATGTGTTCTTGCAGAGCTTCTGATGTTTCAAACTGGACTAAGGTGGAGGCTGTTTTGCAAGCAGAGGGAACTGATGCAAATTCAAGACTTCAACTGACAACAAACAGCAAAGGTGTCATATGGTTTGACCAAGTGTCATTAATGCCCACAGACACATACAAGGTAAAATGCTTGAGATATAATTTACTGTAATTTGATTAATATGTTTCACTTGAATAATGGACCCTTTATAAGTTAACCAACATCAGTTGTCAGGATTTGATAAAAAAAAAAAAAAAAAAAAAAAATCAGGTTTCAGGAATCTTAAGCACGATCCTGTTATTTTCCTATTATTACATGCCATAAAAATTTTAATGTAATGAAGCACTGATATAAAAGTTTCTTTTGTTCCCTTTGTTATTTACTTTTGAGTAAATATTTCACATTTCAGAACTACTATTTAAGACATCTATTTGCGTGGGTGATGTAAGTGATGCTATGATATGCTTCTATGCCATGGTTTGCAACTGATGGAAGCTCTCCTTTCTAACTGAGTCGAAATCTCATGTTTGACCATTGTCTCATGGTGCAGTATTTGTATCACCATAACCTTACATATTTTACATTTAACTATAGTTGAGCACTATTCTGATTACACAGGGACATGGTTTTCGCAATGATCTTTTTGAGATGCTGAAGAATTTGGGACCAGCATTTATGAGATTTCCAGGTATCGCTGACAAAATTCTTCACAGATTTTGCACTTAATTAATTTCAATTTTTAAACATTGGACTACACCATCCGATTTATAATTTTCAATATCAAGTTCTATATCTTCTCTTTGTCTTATGTTCCACTTCATATGAGGGAGTATACCATCACAGTGACACAAAAAGTAAGAAATGAATATCATAAATCCTGTTAATATAAAGTAAAGCTCGTAGAATTGGTTGAGGAGCATCTTCAACCTGAAAATGGGTTCATCATACTTTGAGAGTAATGAAGAATGACATATATTTTGTATAATAGCATCTTCAACCTGAAAAACGTATTTTTCGAACTATGCTGGTGTTTTGTTCTTGTTGCTTGGTTTATTTTTATATTTCATAAATGAATGAATGATGTGCTAAACTCGTGTCCTGAGCATCAGCTTTCCATTTTTCTCTCCTAAAATTTTCATGTCAATTTATTGAGTGGCCTTCTGCTAATAATGTCCAAAGAATCATAAGCATTAACTTTTACAAGCTAAACATTTTCTATTGTGAACTCAGATGCCCTAAGCCTAATATGTCCAAATCAAGATCTCAAACATAAACATCTTTGTTGTAAACTGAGTTGCTTTACTACTTTTTACTACAAAGGTGGTATCGTGTTGTTCGATGTCTATGGCTACGGTAGCTATCTTGTCAGAGTGGACTGCTGCATTAACTTAGACATCTGCTGGCCAATAAAACCAGTTGTTAATGCTATTGGAGATCTACTGTTCGACATATAATCTCATTTAAACTTTCTCTTGGAATTTCTCCATATCTATATCATAGGAGCTAACATGCTTGAATCCATGATGTCAGGTGGTTGTTTTGTCGAAGGCGAATGGTTAAGGAATGCATTTCGCTGGAAAGCAACTATTGGACCATGGGAGGAAAGGCCGGGGCATTTTGGTGATGTTTGGCATTACTGGACTGATGATGGACTTGGTCATTTTGAGTTTCTACAGGTTATTTCCATGCATTTGAAGCTTAATTCACAGGAATAAATACTGGTGTTCATGGAACCCTTAAATCACCATCTTTGCATCATTTGTTCTCCCTTTCTAATCACTTCTTGTGCAGCTTGCAGAGGATTTGGGTGCATTACCTGTGTGGGTCTTCAACAATGGTACTGTTTGTACTATGTTAACATACATCCTCTCAGTAATTGCTTATTGATTTTAACTCTCTTTTCTCTTTCTGTAATGTCTTATGATTGTCAGGAGTCAGCCACAATGACGAAGTTGACCCTTCCGCCATCTTACCTTTCGTAAATGTACTAAATCTTATTTACTTTTATGCAGTTTAGACTATGCACATACTCATCCCAGATACTCGCATGCTCTATTTGAGTATATACATCATGGAAGAGTCTCTGATTTTCAGGACCTTAAGGATTTAAAAAATCTTTTTATACTAAGACAAACATAACTGGTTCTTAAGTTTTAGTCCTGATTCAGTGTTTTACACCATTAAAACTTTTAGTTTACATCAATTGCAGGAAATTCTGGACGGTCTTGAGTTTGCCAGAGGTGATCCTCAGTCACAATGGGGTTCTGTTAGAGCAGCAATGGGGCACCCAGAACCCTTTGATTTGAGATATGTTGCAGTGGGGAATGAGGACTGTGGAAAGAAAAACTACCTGGGTATGGAACGTTTTTGGAGTTAACGAATCCACAATTCGTTTACTTGTTCTAAGAATTAAGATCAGACTATGATGGCGAAATTGTTGATCTTAGAATAGTCACTCGGTTCATAATTAATCCAAATATTCGCTGAACTTTGGGACAATCTGTTGCTTTTTGATGAGTCAGGAAACTACCTCAAGTTCTATTCCGCAATAAAGCTTGCATATCCAGACATCAAAATAATATCAAATTGTGATGGTTCTTCCCAACCATTGGACCATCCAGCTGATCTTTATGATTATCATGTACGAAGTTTAACTCTCTTACAAGCACATACAATATACTTACATCTTTTGTAATATCATAGCTACTTACTGCTCATCCCATGTTTCTATCCAGATTTATAGCAGCGCAAATAAAGTCTTTGCATCGGCAACAAAATTTGATCAAGCACCACGAAGCGGTCCGAAGGTTTGCTATGGTTGCTTCAAAATTTTAGTAGTTAGTATAGAATATTGCTCTGGGTAATGTAAGGAATGGTGCAGGCTTTTGTGAGTGAATATGCCGTCACAGGAAACGATGCTGGCAAGGGTAGCCTTTTAGCAGCTCTGGCTGAAGCTGGGTTTGTTATTGGGCTAGAAAAGAACTGGTATTGTTGCCATATTTTTCATTTTCTTTTAATCCCTTTTACACCTTTTTTTGGGAAAAAGAGAAGGTTTGGGGGGGGGGGAGGGGGGTTTGGAGAAAAGGAACAATTAATAGTAATATTTATTTCTGTTGCGATTTGGATATTATGTTGGATGATCTACACTTTTGCTTACTTTGGCGGCTTCTTGTATTTGCTCCATCTGCACAGTGACCTTGTTGAAATGGCAAGTTATGCGCCTTTATTTGTGAACACCAACGACAGAACGTAATGTCTGAATCTTTCCTTCTTAATTTCTCCTTTTATCTTGAGAATTTTGCTTCTCTTTTGAGTGTCCTAAGGTGTGCTGCTCGTTTGCTTTAGGTGGAATCCGGATGCAATTGTATTTGACTCTTCCCAGGCGTATGGAACTCCTAGTTACTGGATGCAACATTTCTTCCGGGAGTCAAATGGCGCCACTATCCTTACTTCTACCCTTCAACCAAACTCGTCAAGTTCTCTTATTGCTTCTGCTATTACTTGGACAGATTCAGACAACAGGAAGCACCTGAGAATAAAGGTCTGTAACTCTTCTCGTTCATACTTTCTAGGAGTTGTTAGCATGATCGTGATAGTACATGCTCTTGCATCTGTCAGTTTCCTATCTCTCCCAGGACTAGGATGTTTAGTTTAGGACTTGGGATTTTCCGAACCATTGCAAGTCACACTAATTAGGATCAATATGATGAAGCTACAATCTTTTGTAGTGAATAGGTTTATGTACAAGGTTTCATCTCTTTATTTTATCGAATGTTTACTGTGTAACATTCACTTCAAACATCAATCTTCCAGGTGGTGAACTTTGGGAGCAATAGTGTGAATCTTCAAGTAACTATTGATGGATTGGAGGTGAGCTCGTTACAATCACTTGGGTCGACAAAGACTGAGTTAACATCTGTTCATCCGATGGATGAGAATTCTTTCCAATTGCCCAATAAGGTACCCCAGATACCTTTTCTTGATTTAACTGCACGAGCAAAGCCAGATTTTTCTTCCTTTTTCTTGTTAATTTGTTAATTCTAGATTTAGCCGTCACCATGGCACCAAAATGGCGTAAGTTTTGGGGTTTCCTTATAGATCTAAAGGAAGGCATTTGACGATCCATCAGACCTTGCATGTTGGCAAAACCTATTTGCCCATTCTTTTGTCATTTTTTGTGGCTTTCTTAGAGCCAACTGGAGCGTGGATTCTGTAATATTAGGTGTGTCAATAATCCCAACCAAAATTTAAGATACTTGGATCCAAATTTAGATCCAGACCTAGACCCGAACCTATTATATAACGAGTCTGGATAAAGTCTATACCGAAAAATTACCCTTAACCCTATATTCAAATATTGTGTGATTTATGGTATTTGGTTCTAATGTCTGAGAGTTGGATGATATTGATACATATATGATAAGATCTGGATAAGAACACAAAGATAAACAACGTGGTTCAATCATAGAATTGAATCATAAAAAGAGAATATTGAAGAGAGAAAGAAGAGCACAAAGATAACGTGGTTCAGCAATTTGGCCTACATCCACAAATAAAATGCCAAAAGGGCTAAACACTTGTATTGTTCTCTCTTACTGTTACATTACGATAATTACCTATTTATATAGATGAGTCACAAAGAGACGAGTAATAATTGGAGAAAATCATTGCAAAATAAGATCAGATAAAATAAAAAATATCACAACAATTAATATTGAGTTTATTGTGATCTTAAAATCATTTCAAGGAATCAAATTTGATTCTTAACATATATAATGCTTGTCTATTACAATTAAAAGAATGCAGCCCTAAAACTATTTCTACAATTCAACTTTCAAGATTTCCTATAATAATATGTCTGAATCATGCAAATTATAATTGCTCTTGGCCTCAAGTGTTTAGTTTTTTGAATCCTAAAGTCTCTTCTCCTCTTCGATCCTGTGCAGGTGGTCCCTATGCAAAGTCGCCTGGACGATGTTGGTGAGGACATGGATATCGTGCTTTCTCCACATTCTTTGACATCCTTTGACTTATTAATAAATACAGACAGTATTCGAATTGTGGGATCTGAATTTGCTGATAAATCTTCGTACTAAGAATACGTACTGTATGAGAAATTTAACACTTGAAACCTTTTCTTTTAAGTTTTCCTCGAAACCATTTATTGTTGAAGAATTATTTCTGCTGCTACACACTATTACTGTCAGATCAGCATCTCTATTCGTGCATGCATCAGCTTGTGAATATATGTGGTTGTCACATTCATGCATGCTGAAATAATAATTAACCAGACCTTCCCCTACCTTCTTATTATCTATATCTCTTAATATCCATATAATTATGATAAGTAAAATTTATTTATTTTTATTTATATATGTAGTTGTTTTATTATTTATGAAATTATCAGTTAATATATATTATGTACATTAATAAAATAATAAGTAAATTTCTGACATCCAGTTCAAAATAAAAGATAAATCTCTCATAAGTTTTTTTTATAATTAGAATATAAAAATTATGAATAATTAAATGGATACTTACTTTTAATAAAAAAATTTTGATCTCATATCATTAATTAATGTAAAAATATTTTTTGAATTATTATAATCCAAAATATTGAAATAAATTTATGCAATATAATTATAAAATAGTGTAATTAAATATATTAAAAAATATAAAAAATGATATCATTTGCCATTCAAGCGGTCATTTATCAAATTTTTAAAAATTTTAAAAACTATGTCAACTATATTTGTCCCATATAAAAGAATTTATTTCAAATAATTGAAAATGAGTTCCCCATTATTTTATTGCTAAAAAACTAGAATAATTTAAATTAATAATATAAAAATAAAATTCAAAGTTTACAGTTGTTGTAGAAAATAACTGTTTATATTTGAAATAAATTTTTCAATGAAATTATTTATTATATTCTATATATATATAAAATTTTATATAAAAATATTTATATTTCTAAAAATATTATTGTAAAAGTAATTGAATTTGAAAGACTTTGATAAATTGAGGACTTGCATATCAAATAATTTTTAATTATTCATTTCTCAAAGTTCTAACTTTTTAATAAAGAAGTGATGATTTGATAGCTTATAAATAGTGATGTGCGTGTGTATAAATAAGAAAAAAAAGGTGATGATTTGATAGTTTATATGAGTATTTGTTTCATAAGCACCAAATAAGTCGAATTTTTTTTTAAGTAAGTCACAATATTAAAAGATAGTTGTGATTGTTAAGCATTTTAATTTTACCTTTGAAGTTGTCTAGAAAATAATTATTAAAATAATAAATAAAAATAATTTATTTGATCAAATGATTGAATATTTTTTATTTAGTTATTAATTTTTTGATTAGAAATAATTGAATATTGTATTACTTCAACTAGAAATGATGTGAACGTACCTATATAAATAGAAAAAAAAATTACTAAATATGAAAAAAATTGATTGTTATTTTGAAATAACTTAGTTATCAACTACTTTTTGGAATAAGTTTTAAGCTTTTTTTGGATAACAATGTATAATTAAATTAAAAAGAAAAGAAATCTCACTCTTCAAACAAAAAATACGTTAATAATTATTGGAATTCATATTTATGAGATAATTTCATTAGTTCGTATATCCATTTAATTTTTTATCATTAATATTATGAAAGTGAATATAAATTACTAAATATGAAATATATTAATTGTGTAAAAGGATTTACTTAGCAATGAAAATTTGATTTTTAGTAGTATATACATAATTTTTTATAATAATTTATTTATTGAAAAGAAATAAAATAATTTTCTTATAAAAAAATATTATAAGTAAGTAAAGGTTCAACCAAACGAAATAAACTTATCAAATCACATGATATTATATAGAAAAAATAAAAAAATTCTTTATATGCACATAATTAGAAATGGGTAAATCAAGTGCTAATAAATTTAATGAATATTTTTTATAAAAAAATATATAGTATTTTTTCACTCATTTGATAAGAAATTGAAATAATTTCAACAACTTAGTAAAATTATAATATTTTTAAATATTTCATAACTTCACATTACTCGAGGTATATTATTCAAATATGAAGTATACATAACATTTTTCATGTACATAAATCGAGAGAGCTGCAACTAAAATAATAGTAAAATAAAATTTTGATAACAAAGATAAATTCTTATATGAACATACAAAAATATTTGAAAATAGTATTAAAAACAAATATATAAACTATAATTAATTGAAACAAAAAAAATATTGCATGTTGATACTTTTAAGTAATATATAACTTGGTCATAAAAACTTTAATTTTAAATAAATATTGAGGAAATAATAAAGTAATAAGATTCATAAAATATTAAATTATATCAGAAAAATACCTAATTAATTTAGGATAAAAACAAAACAAAAATATTACAAAGATGTTTTTCAAAAAAATATTAAAAATTTTCTACGAAATGAACTTTAAATTAATTAAAAAAAAAACATCATTACATTATGCTAATTGAGGAAAGAAGTTGTAACACCCCTAAAATTGGGTATTTTAGAAAATAAAAATTTAGAAATCAACATATTGGTTGGTCGGATTTTAGGGCTAGAAAAATTAATAAAAAGGACTTAATTGCATGAAAATTGAAAGTGTTGGGGCCAAATTGCAAATAGGCAAGACTTAATTGGATCACATTTTAAGAATTCTAGGGGTTTGCATGAAAATATTTTGGGTCAAATGGGTGAAAGTGAGGCACTCATTAATTGGAGGACTGAATTGAGAGATTGATGAATTTTGGAAGACTCGATTGAAGTTTGGATAGAAGCTTTGGGGGCCAAAATTGGATTTCTAAAAATTGCCTTTAAATAACTCATTTCAACTTCATCCCCCCATTCTTTCTTTCTTCTCCATAGAAACCCACCATCTCCCTCTCTGGTGAACTCCTCCAGCGACGACTTGAAATGGAAAACTAAGCCAGCCAAAGCACTCATCCTCTTCTTAGGAGTAGAATGGTGCCAATATGCAGCTTGAAACCACTGATGAATTGCCGGGAATCGGAGCTCAAAGTCTTGGCCATGGAGGTGGTGATGGGTTTCTCGTCTCCGACAGCTGAACCTTGGTTGTGAGTAGTAGGTTCTATTATTTTCAGCTTAAGAATCAACCCAGTAGCCTCTAATTGAGTTTTAGCTTGGTGTCGGCGACGGAATTGGAAGGAAATCGAGATGGCGACATGAGGTGGTGTAGTTGATCGGAGCTCTAATTAAAGGCCTTCATGGCAATAAATGCAGAAATTTTTTTGAGCGTTGGGTTCGTGGAGTAGAAAGGCGTCTCGTGGTGTTGGTGTTGGTCCATTCCGATAGAAGCGCATGGCGACGGTAGTTCCGAGGCAGCTTTTTTGCCTTGTCGCGGCGATCGTGGTGGTGTTCTCGATTTGTGATTCCAAAGCATCAATAGTCAGATCTTGGGTAAAAGAGTTGGATTAGGGATTATATATATATGTTGTACCATTTATTTCACAAATCTTGTATTATGACATGCGGATAAGAAATATGATATGGGACCAAGATTCGGATCATACATGTCCTATTACAAGTTTAATGAATTCAAATTTGTATTATCATATGATAATTTTGGGTTAATTGAGCTTATTAAAGGATTAAAAGTTAAAACCTTAATTTTATGAATTTGAGACCTAAATGGCAATAATTGGGTTAAATGAGATGTTTGGACTATTATTTGAATTGGGATAATGTTATGAGCTTAGATATACATTTGAGGACTAGATTATATTCCATTACTGGAACCAATACGAACCCCGTGGCTATTTCTATTTATACGGCTTATTAGCACGTTTCAAACTAATAGTACTAATCGAACCCTAGAACTGTCGTATTAAGTGAATAACTAGCAATTTTAGGACTGTTGGTAATGTAATAGTAATTATTGGGGTTGAATGTGGATTTTGATTGTAAATATACTTTTTTTGTTAGGTGACAAAGAAATGGATCCCACAGAATAGTAGACTGCAGATTGTGGTTGTTTTTTTGGAGACTACGGAGGTGGGGGTATGCTAATTTGACCTTGATTATATATATTTGTTCTTGTGATAAACCCATGTGAGGGATCCTATACTTACTGCATCGTGTTTATTGAAATATATGAATTATTTGATATCTCGCTGGATATCTGTTAACTACTGTGTACACCTTTGTGAGGGTTATTTCTTGGTTATAACTTGATTTTCTGTCTGTTTTTGGCGCGTAGAACTCTCATATGTTATCTGTACCGTTTTGTTACCTATTACTGTCCTATTATTTGTACTATCTTGTATTGTTATTTGTTGCCTTGCCGGCACACTTGATTATCAGTTACAGCGTTAAATGGCCATGTTGGCCTATACAAATTTATTTACTGATCTTGATATATGTACAAAGATATGTTTGGGCCGAGTGCCAATCTTAACGAAATGTTTTGGTATATGGGAAACGCTAGGGATACTGCTAGGTGTCAGCGATATGCTAGGGATACTCCTAGGCATTAGCGATGTGCTGGGGATACTCCTAGGCATCTACCGTGTACCAAGCTATCACGCTTGGGTAAGATTAACTGACTGGTATGCATATGTTATTCGGGACTGTTCTTTTTAATTGTATCCTAACCGTTCAACTGTATCCTGACTGATAGACTGTACCTGACTGTCTGACTATTTCCTAATTGTTTGACCATATCCTGATATGTTCATGTTTGACTGTAGATTTATTATTTGTTGAGTTGATTATTCCTCGACAGATCCCTACTACTTATAATTACGATCATCCCTCACTAAGTCTTTTAGACTTACTCCCCCATTTTATCTTGATTTTTTTAGACAGGATTGAGTGATAAGCTTGGCCTCTAGGTTGGATCAGCGAGTATAATATTGTAATAGAATAGATGTGTGTATATGCTTATGGGCATACTTGAACATTTTGTATAACTTAGAGATGTTGTGATATATAAGATTGAATTGATATCTACAGTATGTATATAATGCTGTGTGATGAATATTTTTGAACTACTGATGGTATGTATTTAGTACTTATGTTGTATGTTATGGGATCATCTAAGGCTTGTATATAGTATTTTTGTGGAAGTTGATTAAGTTGAAGTATACTACTATCGCTGATAAGTCTTAAAAGTTTCTACGATAGGTTTTGAAAAGTTCGTTATGGGCTTATTATTTGTTTATGGGTTAAGAATTAAGACTAGATCAGAGTGGTGTCCCAACTTGGGGGGTATCCTGAGTGGGATGCCATGGAGGTGGTATTAGAGCCTAGGTTTATTGATGACCTAGGCATTAGGTATCATTAGGATTTGTGACTGACCTTCTGTTTAGGTTAGTTTGAGTATGAATTTTGGATATTATGTGTATTTGAGAAACTCTTATGTGATTTAAGGAATAAAGATGACTTTGATCAGTTGGTATTAGGGAGATGAGTTTGCGTACTATAGGATGTCTGGGATCTTGTCGTATATCATAGGATGATTAGACTTGTGTGTCTACGAGTCTGGTTTGATTTCATCTAACTCTTCTCATTCTTTTATTCTTAGAAGGTTGGAGAAATTGATAGAACTGATGGCATTGCAAGGAAGTTCCAGTGTACCCTCTCGGCCTAGAAGTGGATGATGTGAAAGACCTCCCAAGCAAAGAAGAAGACATCTCGGGCGATGGGTTGGTGACCGACATGTTCCAAGACGAGAGGCACCCGCTTATCCACAAGTCATGCAAGAAGAAGAAGTTTCACATACCCCTTTAATGGGTCAGCTAGTAGACCCTGTGCATTAGAGGGGATTGGGATTTAGGCAACAAGATCAACAGTAGGTGGTGAAACAGGAGTTTTTAATGAGATGGCTGAAGATCGAGCATTGGAATGGTTCTTACATTTTCAACCCCAAAGGTTTTCAGGAGGTCCTAATGATAGAAAAGCTGAAAAATGGATTGAGAGTTTAGAAAATATTTTCAAGATACTGCATTATCCAAATGAGCAAAAGTTTAGATTTTCCGTGTTCCTTCTGGAAGGTTCCACCCTAAGTTGGTGGAAATTGATTGATTGTAGATGGATGGTTGAAGGAACCCACCAAACTTGGGAGAATTTAACCCAAGATTTCAGGAGTAAGTATATGCCAGAAGTGGTGAAGCAAGCAAGAGAAAGATAATTTATGGACCTTACATAGGGGGCACAGTCTAGTCAGTACATGGCTACTTTTAGCTACTGATACAATATACTTCCTATATACAAAATGATGAAGGTCGACAGGTTCGATGATTTGTTTAAGGGTTACGGTCGAAATTGAGAAAGGGTCTGGTCACTTACGAGCTGCTAAACTTCAACCAAGCAGTAAGCAAGACACTGCAACTTGAGTCAGAGCTGCAAGAGATTCGAAAAATTGAAGATAGGGGCCAAAAGGAAAAAATGCCCCTTGATGGGAAAAGAAATGTTGGAAGAAAGCAACTGAGGCTTCAGGTTGAAAGCACTGCCTAGCGAGCCCCTCGGTCTAGTAAGATAGCAGATTTGACTTAAGAGAGATCACAGAAGCGATGTGGATTTTGTAGAGCATCTAGCCATGAGGAATTAGAATGCTGGAAAAAATATGGTGGGTAGGTGCTTGGGCTATAAAAACGATTAACACTTCCTGAAAAAATGCCCCAAAAGGAGAGGCCCTACATATCCAGGGAAAGGAAAGCAAGTTGTAGAATCCGATGGGGAATAGAGGATGCTAGCTCGGGCCTATGCCTTAATAGGAGAAGAAGCACCAGATCCCAACAAGGTGATAGAAGGTATGGTTTTTATTTCCAAAATCTACGATAATGCCTTATATCATCCTGGTGTTTTACATTCTTTCATACCTGTTACATTTCCTCGAATTAAATATGCAACCTAAGATTAGGTTTTATTACATAGAAGTGGTGGCTAGATACTCGAAGTTATTTCCCGCAGAATTAAGTTCAATACCCCCTACCCCATCTAGAAGAATTATTTGGTCTTTTGTGGGGACAAGAATCTTCTCAAAGTTGGAGTTGAAGCAAGAGTACTACCAGCTGAAGACTAGAAAAGATCACATAAAGCACTTACACATGGTTCTTGGAACCTTAAGAAAGCATCAATTGTATGCAAATTTTAGTAAGTGTAGATTTTGGATAAAGAAAATAGCTTTTCTTGGGCATGTCATATCCCAAGATGGGGTAGAGGTTGATCCCTCTAAGATAGAGGCAAGAATCAACTAGAAGAAATCGAAAAATGTGATAAAAGTTTGTAGATTTTTAGGTCTTGTCGGCCATTAATGAAGAATGTGCAAAACTTTGCTAAAATAGCTGGCATGTTGACTAAATTAACTCAGAAAGGTCAACTATTTGACTGGAATGAGGATCGGAACATAAGACATCATTGATGGGTGGAAATTCTAGAAGACTATGATTTCTTCCATCACCTATCACTCGAAAAGGCAAAATTTAGTGGCCAATTCCTTCAGTCGAAGGGTTGGGATGGCTCACTTATTGGTAGCAGAAGCATCAAAAAGCCAAAGAACGGGTGCTATGTTGAAATTAATACGGCAACTAGAATTGCAGAGATAAGTGGAGTCCAAATTACAGGATGAAATGTGATGAGCCCCAAGTCAATGATATACAAATAATGAAATAGAGGGAAAATGTTGGAAGTTTTGGAGAGTCTGAGTTTAATACCGATAACTAAGGTATTCTTTTGTTTCATAAGAAAAATATGTGCCAGAAGAAATGGAAGAAAGATCATAAGTGAGGCACACAAGTCAATATATACAATGCATCTGTTATGCATGAAGATGTATTGAGACTTGAAGAAGCAATCCTGGTGGAATGTAATAAAGAGAGAATATAGATTGACTGACCAAATCTACTTATTTTCTGCCAGTCGGAACAATACTTAGATGAGAATCTGGGGACCAGATTCTTTTTAAGGGGGAGCTCTGTAACCCCTTAAAATTGGGTATTTTAGAAAATAAGAATTTAGAAATCAAGATATTAGTTGGTAGGATTTTAGGGCTTGAAAAATTAATAGAAAGGACTTAACTGCATAGAAATTGACATTGTTGGGTTCAAATTGTAAATAAGCAAGATTTAATTGGATCACATTTTAAGAATTCTGGGGGTTTGCATGGAAATATTTTGGGTCAAATGGGTGAAAGTGAGGCACTCATTAATTGGAGCACTGAATTGAGAGATGGATGAATTTTGGAGGACTTGATTGAAGGTTGGATAGAAGTTTTGGGGGCCAAAATCAAATTTCTAAAAGTTGCCTTTAAATAACTCATTTTTTACTTCACCCCCATTATTCCTTTCTTTTCCATCGAAACCTATTATCTCTCTCTCCGAATAACTCCTCCGACGATGGCCCGAAACAAAAAACTAAGCCAGCCAAAACACTCATCACCTTTTTAGGAGTAGAATGGTGCCATAAGCAGCTTGAAATCATCAGTGAATCGCCAGGAATAGAAGCTGAAAGTCTCGTCTATGGAGGTAGTGATAGGTCTCTTGTCTCTAGCGACTGAACCTTGGTTGTGAGTAGTGGGTTATGTTGCTTTCAGCTCAAGGATCAACTAAGCAGCCTCTAATTAAGTTTTAGCTTGGCGCCGGTGATGGAACTGGAAGAAAACTGAGACGACAACATGAGGTGGTGTAGTTGATTAGAGCTCTAATTGAAGGCCTTCACGGTGGCAGATGCAGAAATTATTTTGGGCATTAGGTCTGTGGAATTGAAAGGCGTCTTTGTGGTGGTGTTGGTCCATTCCGGCAGAAGTGCACGGCAACAGCGGTTCCAAGGCAGCTTCTCATCTTGTCATGGCGATCGTGGTTGTCACGCCCCAAAAATCAAACCATACAATCTAATCTTGAGGCGTGAAACTCGATCCCAAATAATCAGTATCATCTATCCAAAAATGATAATCTTAAATAAGAAAACTCCAAAAATTCATAATAACTTAAATAATTCTTACAACATAAAACTCAAAATGTCCAAAATTCCTCTCCCAACTAGAAAATCATTAAAGGAGAAGAACTAATTTACCAACATAGCAATAATGCTAAACCTACTGGAAAGTCCTCATTCCAAAAGAAATTCTTCAATTCCTGTTCTCGTCAGAAGCAGGTTCAACATCCTCACTAGGGATAGGATACAGCTCTGCCAGAAGGAAGTTAAAGAGGAAAACGAGTGTGAGTAAAAGACTCAGTGAGTGCCAAGTATGTGCAATGTGAGTTTCGGAATAAAAATCATTTGTACAGTAAAAATGTTCAAGAATTTGAACAGTGAAATTATTTGAGGAAAAAAAAAACATAAGTGGAATTCATAGAACAGTTTAACAGTAACAGTCAAGAAGTTTATAAACAGTCAAGCAGTATCAAGTCAAGAGTTTAATAAATGATTTTCTTAGACTAACAACTTAAATGCGATGATCAGACAGTATTTGTTGTAACCAGTCAACCTTATGGCTCCCACTGCAACAGTCCCTTATTGCTGTGGGCAAGGTGCGACCTTACCAAAACAGTGCCCGAGCGTCCCCGGGAATTCCTACAACCCACCTCAGCCACAAACGGCTTCTGTTGTGCGCTGGGGGGATTAGGCCATGGGGGCTTGGGGTTCAACTAGCTAGCCCGCTGCTGCCCAGTGAAGTCCCTCACACACCCAGACCAAGTTGGATCCAACTAACAGTAACAGTAGCAGTACAGTAACAGTAATAAATTGATCATCGAATTTAATTGGTAGTCTAGAAGCATTACAATCATAAAGCATGGGTTTCTTTTTCCAGAATTAAAACAAGAAAATTATTTCTTTTGTGCAGAAATAAAACAAGAAAAAGGATTTCTTTTTGTGCAGAAATAAAACAAGAAAAAGGGTCTCTTTTTGTGCGCAGTGGAATATATAGTGCAGTGTAAGTTGAAAACAATTCATGAGCAATTACATAATATCATATATCCTTCTGGGTTTTGAAACATAACAATACATAGTATTTATAAGTTTAGACACTCACCTTCAAGATTGATCCTAGAAGTCAATCCTATCTCAGTGTCAATTAACTCAATTGTTGAGTCACCTGATTCATTTAATAAACAAATCAATCACCAATTTAACTGACTAACAAGACAAAATTTACTTGGGACTAGTCTAGTACATACATACTCACAAAACTTATTAAGAATTTATCCTTTCGTACGTACTTTGTTGATTCACTCATAACACTCTTTCTAGATATCCGTTTGACTCGATTCTTATGGAATTACAAAGCTAAGAATGAGTGCTAAAACTATTATGTTGATGATACAGTCTAAATTGGCTAATATGAGAGGAAAATCGAGTTCAAGAGGCAGCAGTGGTGCGAAAGCAGATTTCTAATGTTTAGGAAATTTTTTGATGTGACACTTGATTGTGTATCTAAGATATAACTTTTACTACAGGCCTCGGATGAAGGTGATTCAATATCCTGTAAAAACCTAGAATATAGATCTACGATTCATATGTTGACCTTATTACCCCATTAAACCAAATCGAGTAGTAAAAGTTGTCACAATATTCTGTTCTGGGAAAATCAAAGTCCTGTATTTTCTATATTGCCACACCATAGTGTTTTAGCCGTAAATTTATCCCTATGCATCGGATTAAAGTGATTTAAATGTCTGTAAAAACCTAAGATATAAATATTCAGTTCTTATGTTGAACATTATTCCAGATTCTATTGAAATCAAGTAGTAAAAGGTGTCACAATATTCTGTTCTAAGAAAATTGAAGTCCTGTATTTCCAGACTTGACACATCTTAGTATTTTGATCGTAAATTTCTCTATATATCTTCCATTGAGGTGATTTATTCAGAATTAGAAACCTAAGAGAAATATATAAAATTCATATGTTGAATATATTTCCCAATTAAATCTAAATAATGTAGTAAAAGGCATCACAATACTCTGTTCTAGGAAAATCGAAGCCCTGTATTTTCTGTCATGCCACACCTTTGTATTTTACTCATAACTTACTCACTAAGTATCGGATTGAAGTGATTCAGGCGGGAATTGAAACCTAGGAAACATATGTAAGATTTTTATGTTGATTATTTTGCTTAATTCGGTCGGGAAGAAGTAGTAGAGGTGTCACCAATATCCCTTTTTGGAAAAATCAAAGTCCTATATCTTCAGACTGAACACATCTTAGTATTTTGGTCATAACTTACTGCATTTAAGTCGGATTGAGACGATTTAGGAGGCATTAGGAACCTAAGACACAGATCTAAAAATTTTTAAGTTGATGATTTTGCTTAATTCGGACTATAAGTAGTAAAACTTTCTCAATATCTATTTTTGAGAAAATAAATAAAACCTGACAGCATCACTGAATTTTGAAATTATCAAATATGAAGTCTACAAACTCATGAATTACCTTGTGTAATTTCTAATGCACTTCCTACAAATGTCGTCTCCTTTTCCTTTCCCCTTTGCCACAGCTGCTGTCTTTTTTTTTTTCCTTCTTCCCGTTTTTTCCTGTTTCGTTTACTATTGAATGTAATTAGGGTTTTGTTTTTAGGGACTATACTTATAGGAAAGAGGTGGTTTAGTTCAAGTAGGACTCTAATAATAATCCTACTAGGACTAGGATATTTATCCTACTATAAATCTAATGTCTTTATTATTAATTCCTAGAATTCAATAATTCAATTCCTTGTATTAATATGATATTAATTCAAGCAGAATTATAGCTTATACTCCCCAAAATATAGAGTATCTAAAATATATGTATATATATATATGTAAACTATTAATTATCACTATTTGATCAAGAGATAATTTAATATTATCTATATATTATATATATAACTATATTTTCCAAAAATATAGTTCATCCCTTACTACAATTTTAATTAAAATAATAAATAAAACAAAAGAAGGTATAATAATCGATTGAATACGAAATAAAATTTTGGGGCATTACAGTGGTGGTGTTCTTGATTTGTGATTTTGGAGCTTTGATAGTCAGATCTTAGGTAAAAGAGTTGGATTGGGGATTATATATATATACATATATGTTGTATCGTTTATTCTATAAATCTTGTATTATGCCATACAGATAAGAAATATGATATGGGACCAAGATTTGGATCATGCATGTACCATTATAAGTTTAGCGAACTCGGATTTGTATTATCATGTGATATTTCTGAGTTAATTGAGCTTATTAAAGGATTAAAACCCCAATTTTATGAATTTGGGACCTAAATGGCAATAATAGGGTTAAATGAGATGTTTGGACTATTATTTGAATTGGGATAATGTTATGAGGTTAGATGTGTATTTGGACTAGATTATATTCCATTACTAGAATTGATACGAACCCCATAACTATTTCTATTTATATGGTTTATTAGCACATTTCAAACCGATAGTACTAATTGAACCTTAGAACTACTGTATTAAGTAAATAACTAACAATTTTGGGACTGTTGGTAGTATAATAGTAATTATTGGGGTTGAATGTGGATTTTGACTTTTAATATACTCTTTTGATTAGGTGACGAAGAAGTGGGTTCCACGGACCAGTAGACTGCATATTTTGGTTGTTTTTTCTGAGACTACGGAAGTGAGGGTTTGCCAATTTGGCCTTGATTATATTTATTTGTTCTTGTGATAAACCCCTGTGAGGGTTCATGTTTCCGTACTGACTGCGTCGTGTTAATTGAAATTTGTGAATTGTTTAAATCTCGCTTGATATTTGTTAACTGATGCGTACACCCCTGTAAGGGTTATTTCTTGATTATGACTTGATTTCCTATCTATTTCTGGCGCCCAAAACTCTTGTCTGTTATATGTACCGCTCTGTTACTTGTTACCATCCTGTTATCTGTACCGTCCTGTATTGTTATTTGTTGCTTTATCGGCACACTTGATTTTTTGTTATAAGCATTAAATGGGCCATATTGGCTTATTCGAATTTGTTTACTGATCTTGATATATATATATATAGAGAGAGAGATATGTTTGCACCGAGTGCCAATCCTAGAGGAATGTTTGGGTATATGGGACACGCTGGGGATACTCTGGGGTGTCAACAATATGCTAGGGATACTCCTTGGTATTAACGATATGGTAAGGATACTCCTCGGTAACAACAATGTTCCAGGGATACTCTTGGGCATCAGCGACGTGCTGGGGATACTCTCAGGCATCTATCGTGTACCAAGCTGTCACACTTGGGTATGATTGACTGACTGGTATGCATATATTATTTGGGACTATTCTGTTTTACTGCATCCTGACTATTTGATTGTTTCCTAATTGTTCGACTATTTCCTGATATGTTCCTTTTTGACTTTTGATTTACAATATATTGAGTTGATTCTTCCTCAATAGATCCCTATTGCTTATAATTATGATTATCCCTCACTAAGTCCTTTGGACTTACTCCCCCATTTTATCTTGATTTTCTCAAACAAGACTGAGTGATAAGCTCGGACTCCAGGTTGGATCAGCGAATATAATTTTGTAATAGAATAGATGTGTGAATCTGCTTGTGGGTATACTTGAACATTTTGTATAACTTAGAGATGTTGTGAAATGTAGGATTGAATCGATATCTACAGAATGTATACAATGTTGTGTGATGAATATTTTGGAATCACTGATGGTATGTATTTAGTACTTTTGTTGTATATTATGGGATCATCTAAGGCTTGTATATAGTGTTTTGTGGAAGTTGATTAAGTTAAAGTATGTTGTTATCTCTGATAAGTCTTAAAAGTTTCTACAATAGGTTTCGAAAAGTTCGTTATGGGCCTTTTGTTTATTTATGGGTTAGGAATTAAGACCGAATTAGAGTGGCACCCCAACTTGGGGGCTATCCTGAGTGGGGTACCACATAAGTCCTACAATTAAAAATATAGAATTGTACTACAAATAATATAGAAATAAAATGTAAAAAGAATAATTGTAGAATAACAAAATTTATATATAAAACAAATAAAATATTTATCTATTAATCTTGTGATAAATTAAATTTATAAGATAGAATTTGTGATAAGAGTGCTTAATATGACGCTTATAAAATACTTTTTAAGCTATAAACTTATTTAGTGAGATAAAAATATGATTATAGATAAAAAAAATTATTATCTTATGAGATAGAAATCTATATTGCAATTTTGGATAAACACAACATGATATTTTAGTTACAATAAATAAGTTGATCACATTGAAATGAAATATAAAGTAAATAAACAACCAATGAAAAAATTTTCAATCGAATTAAAATATTTAAAATTTTAAAAATTTGACATTTGGCCAAAATTGCAAATTAGAATCAAAATTGCACAATTGTAGGTCCCACGCCGTTGTATTATATATAACTAACATGTGCCCAATGCGATGCACATAAAATAATTTATTTTACTTCATGTGATTAAAAATAATATAACTATTTTTAGTATTTAAAGAAATAAAATCTATTACTATTTAAATAAAATAATGTGAATATTCCAATTTAAAGATATTATGTTTGAAGATAATTTGTACTTAAATAAAAAGGTAATGATTAAAATTATTTCTAAGGATATATAAATGGAAAAGGTTAAAAGTTTGAGGCATATCTTAATTCTACTAAAAAAAGGTACTTTTATACACTTTGATGAATTCTTATCAGTTGGACTTATGTTCTTAGTAAAGTTTAAAAATCATACCATGGTCCATTTTAAGTAAATTTTGTATGTATTGTATCTATATTATTATATATAGTACAACGGTGTGGACCTCACAATTATGCAATTTTTATTCTAATTGTGCAATTTTGGCCAAACGGCAAATTCTTAGAATTTTTAATTTTTTAATTCAATTAAAAAAAATTATTTGTTATTGATTATTATCTCTAACCGATATGATTTTACCTTATCTCTAATTTTCTTTCATTCAAAATTTAAAATATGTCTATCTATATATACTATTATATATCATTCGAAATTCAAAATTCTTAGAATTTTGAGTTTTTTAATTAATTTAAAAATAAATTTTTGGTTATTAAATTTGATATTATTTATTCCTTTTAAAGATATCTAAATTTTTGAAATCATTTTTTTGTTAGAATAAATTATTCTTTACTTATCTCTAATACCAAAAAATGATTGCATTTTATCTACAAAATCTATTTCATCCTTACTCTGAATACGTGGTAGATTTCTTGATCATTTGAACTTTATAGTTTGATAAATTTTTTCATATTTTTTTCTCTTATTTTTAATAACTAATTTATATATATACCACTATATATATAGTATCTCGAAAGTCATTTATTAGCATTCTTAGTTTCTAGAATTTTTTTCACTCTATTCTTTGTGTGCTTCTTTGTTTTCAGAATTTTTTTTTCCATCTATCTCTTGGTGTGTCTCTTTATTTCATTCTTCAATTTTTTTATTGCTTGTTGGATTTTATTGTTCACTTCTTCTATTTCATTTTTTTTTTAAATTTTAGGTATGTTACATGATGGAAGAGATTTTTTGGATTTTAATTCTATAATTTTCTTCAAATTGTTTATGTTTGTTTGATGTTATAGTTTATTTTTTTATTACTTAGTTTAAGTTATCGATTCATTTATTTATTTTTTTATTTTTAAACTTTTTTTTGTTCATTTAATTTTATAATTTACAAGATGAGATATATTAATTGCTCTTAAAATTTTTAATTTTGTTTCATTTTTAATAGTTGCATTTTTTTATTTAGTTATTGATAATTTTTGTCATTTAATTTTTATTTTATTTAAATTGCTATATATTGAGTATGTTTTTACTCATTCTTTGAATCAAGTTATTAATTTATTTGTTAAATTTTGTAATTTAGTTTTAAACTCTCTCTCTCTCTCTCTCTCTCTCTCTCTCTCTCTCTCTCTTGGGGGGGGGGGGGGGGGGGGTTGTTCATGTATGTTTATAAATTTATGGGATGAGATCTATTCTTTAGTCTTAGTATTTTTAAAATTTGTTTCACTTTTTTAATATTTATAATTTTAAAAGTATGTCATTTAATTTTTATTTTTTATTTCTATAATGTAATTATGTATGTATAAGTATGTATAATTCGAAGTCTTTTTAAAAATTCTATATACTAATTAATTCATCAATATATATTCTCATATCTTTTTTTACCTATTTGAAAAAATTATGAGATGATTATTTCAATAAAAAACACACCCATTTATTTTTAAGTTTATAACATTGGACATTATTTTATCCATCAAAATAAATATCTTATTTTATTTTATTTTTTTCAAATTTTTATTATTTGAAAGGTTAACAACCTTTTTTTTTATTCACTTTTTCTGCTATTTGTGAAATATAATATGAAGATTCAATTACATTTATACCAAAAAAATAAAAAAAATAAGAATGAATGTAATGATTTATTTTGTCCATATGTTATTTTACAGTCTAATTTCATCCTCATATCCTGTCACTAATTTATTTTTTAAAATCAATTTTGAGTTTATAATTACATTATCAATTATTATAATTTTAATTTTGTATTACTAATATCACTTTTTTCTTCGCTTAATTATTCGATAACTAAACTATGAGTCAAATTGAAAGGTTTCTATTAACTTATATACTAATATTTATTTTAACTTTATAATTATTTTATATATTTATTTTAATTTTTAATTTTTTTTATCTTTACTATCATAATTTTATCTTGGCTTAATTTATTTTTAATAAAAAATTTAAAATAAATAAGATTTTTTTCAAATTCTTGATATATTATATAATTCTTTTTATTTTAAGTTTTAATTTAATATGTACTCATTGTCTTTTAAGTTTAAAGCAATTTTAAAGTATTATAATTTTAAGTTTTTTCAAACAATGTTCTTTTAAGTGATCAATCTTGTGTCTATATTCTTCTCATATATTTTTATTTTTTAATGAAATTATCTGTTAATTTTTGGTTACATTTTTCTTCTTTTGTACATAGTCATATTCACAAAATTTTATCTTCGGAAGTTTTGAATTTTTTTAACTTCTCACTGAATAATCTTAAAATTTATTTTTTATGATATCATGTATATGAGATTTTTTTATATGTTCCAAACTTTTAAAAACTAAATTTTAAAACTTTAAATTTAATTTTACTTGACTATAATTTTACTAATTACTTGACTATTTTTGTGATATTTTTAGTTTTATATTATTATTTTTAATCATATTTATAATTCAACAATTACATTAATATATTGTAATTTTAAAGAATCCGTGCATAGCCTGGGGATGATGCTAGTATTATACATATATCATAATGCTATATTGTCATCCTAACTAAAAGTGATATCTTATTACATAAAAAAAAAGAAAAGAAAAGATGAACATTGATATTTAATTAATAAAAAAATTATTATTATAATTGAGTAAATTGTCTATTCTAGAACTAGAAAGCTCATAAATGATATATGCCAAAAGATAATATCTTTAAGTAATAAAAAGAAAAAAGAAAAGAAAACACCTCATGATTTCGATGCCAATCAATCGCAAATATTCAATGCTTTTCTTGATTCTATTACCGTCTAAGTATTTCCTTTATTCTGCACATAAATTAAATCAATACTCAAAGGTCACTCAATTTCATATAATGAACAAAACATAAAATCATACAATTAAAACTACTACAATGAAATCAATGAAAAAATGAAACTAAATGTCAATATCTTTTTCTTTACTCATGAAAAAATTCATATGGAGATATTTCGTGATTCTCTTCTTCAAGATGTGAAATTTGAAATATAAGTTTCATTCTTTAAATTGGGTTTAGGTATATAAAGTAGAAGAATTTTAATATACCTAAACATCTTTGATGTTATCTCATCAAGATATAATATCAAATCTTCTACATGAGATAAAGATTATGATATATTATCAAATATATTTTGAATTTCAAATTAAAAAAAATTATAGATAAAATGCAATCATATTGGTTAGAGATGATAATCAATAACTAATGAAAATATTATAATTGAATTAATATACTCAAAATTTTTAGAATTTGACACTTGGCTAAAGTTACACAATTAGAATCAAAATTACACAATTAGAAAAGCACAAAATTGTGCTATATATAATAGTGTAGATAGTATAGATAGATATTTATGTACAATTATTGTATTTTTCAAACTCAACTCTTTTTAGGACCTACATCGAATAGTTTGAAACTTTAGTAATGAATTGGATTGATCAAGTTCGAGTTGAATCTGAATATGTCAAATAGTTATTAGAATTGAATTCGAACTCAATTTAAAATTCAAGTCGAATTCGAATACGAGTAAAATAAATCGAATCGAATTCAAATCCTCAAATATTCGACTAAATTCGATTCATTAACAGCCTAATTGTGAATCCCTAATTTTGGGTAGTTACTAAAAAAGTGGAATTTTTTTGAGAGAACATTACAAATGATGAATAGTATCATTTACAATAAGTCTATAGATCCAAATATCAAATTAAGAAGATCAATCTTACAACAAATTAATAGAATGCAAATATCAAATCAAAGAAGATGGAAGTACAAACTTCACCAAACAACAACTAAGTGGCACACATAAGATGCAACACAAAAACACCCATTAGAATCGAACACGAGACCTCCCACATAATATGGGAGATTTGATGCCACCAGGCTGTAAGCCACTGGACTAAAAGTAGGATTGAGTAGACGATAATGATTAATTTCTTTTTACTACTTTTAGCGGAAAATGAAATTGTATATATAATTCAATACCACTCCTTACTTTGGGGAATTAATTCATAAGAATTAATGGAGGATTATCTATAGCAAATTATATTGAACATAAAATTTTGAATGAACTTTGGAATGATTTGCGTATTGGTACTTATCAAGTATAGAATAAATCTGCTTCTCTTTGCTTCCACAAACAGAATTCTTCCATTATTACGAACAAAGTAGAATAAATATTAACTTAGCCTTTATTAGAAAATAATCCACTGGACAAGGGAGGTCCATAGAATAGTCATAGTATAATCTTTTCGAATACAATAAAATTACGTAGTGTCTATTTATTCTCAATCTATTCCCAACCCATTAATCATCTCTTTAAGTCATAATTATTGATTCTATCCACTATCACGTCTAAAAGAATTTTTAAGAGCATTAAAAATATCACACACACAAACACACTAAAGTATGCATAAAATGTATTTTTCTAATGCATGTGAAAATTTTAATATTTTCCTTTTTTGTGCTCTTAAAAAAATTGATTTTTGCCTTAGCTTTATTAATATTTTAATATATTTATATATTAAACATGCATCTTTTTTTATATAATAATTTACTGCATCATTGGACACTTATGCACTCAAAAATATGGTTTAAAATGAAAATAAAACAGAAATGTAAAAATGGTGCTGATCTTATTCGTTCATATCTCAACTTAAAATGTATGGTCACTATTGAAATATCACTTGTTTGAAGAAGTGGAGTTTGAATAAGCATATGCTAATAAAAGCGTCGAAAAGAAAAATTCAAGAATATAATACGATAAAAGTAATTAAGTATTTGAGTCACTTTATACAAAAGAAAATAACATAAAAAAAAAAATAGTTTCATACTTTATGTATAATTTTTTATAAACATACAATATATGAAATGCAATAATTTAATTTTTAAGTATATTTATCATATTTAGAGCGACAAATTGAGTAAATAACCGAAAATAAATAACAAAATGACACTTTTTTAAGAAAAAAGAAAAAGAGAAAACGTAAAATGCATGCACATGTATTGCTTCTTGGTTTGGTTTATTGAAAGAAATGATAAAGAGGGAAGCTTGACTTGAATGAAAGAAAAAGAGGAAAGTGTGCACACATGGACTATGACATTATATGCCACATTTAGCTTACTTTATGTTGGAGATATCCATATTAGATATATAGATAATAAAACCCAACTTTTCACAAGGAAAAAGTTTCATTTTTCTTTGAGAATGTCAATCATAATTAATGCCTATTTTTCTAAATAATATTCTAATATATCATTATTGAAATATCGATCTACATTAATTAATATTCAAAGCCATCAAACTTGAACATTACTATCATTCTTACTTTAATAAAATGTTTGTGTGAATTTGTTCAAAAATATCTTACAAATTTTTAAATATTTTTTAACTATAAAATTTTGAATTTTATTTTAAACGAAGCTTTTAAAATATTCAAAATATAATAAAAGTATATAGCTTATACAAGATTAATAATCATAATTTTATTACTTGTATAGTTAAACTTAAATGAATTCATTAAAAATTTAAAAATACATTAAGTCTCTTTTAGTTCATTTTTAAAAAGATTATAAGACTATAAAATCTTATTTCTTGAATTTATGCATTATCTCTTAGAAATTTGTCAAACATAATAAATTCTCAAATATTTTATAAACAACCTCTAAAAAAATTAAGAGAGCTCACAAGCTCAATCGAACACCCTATAAATCACAAACTAATGATATAGACTAGAAAATTATAAAATATTCATAACCACTTAGTCTTGTTCAAAAAGAATCTTATAATCATTGGCAAGTACTAAGAATTTGATTTATAATTATAGATAAGCTCGAGGACCCACAAAGTATTGCAATAAAAATAATCACATTATCTACTATATCCATATTCATTAAAAAGAAATCATTATTATTAGAAATAGAACCATCATATTGATAGCAAAGTTCTATCAGACAGTCAATTGATCCAATAGAATCATCATATATGAGATTAGAATTTCGAACCCCAATAAATTTTAAATGTCGGGTGATCATTCGACTCAATAGCATTAGTCTCACACATAAAATATGGATTATAAGGTTTGATTTGCGCATCTTTTTAAGCACATGGATAGAAAATTAAACCGAATAATCAACCACTTTTGTTAAGAAAATCTGCCTCAAGCAAAACAAATTAAGGAAGTTCTGGGCGTGCGGGTGTTTAAACAACTCTAATTTTAAATATTTACATTTACATGCAGAAATAATATATATATATATTTATTTATACACACGCACATTAAGAGCCCGTTAGGGCTCGAACTCTTGACCTCCCACATTATGTGTGGGAGACTTATGCCACTGGACCATAGGCCACTCGGCATATATATATATATTAATATTTTATCTCTTGAATAATAATAATTACTCATTAAAATTTCTGATTGTCATCCACAACAAGCAAAAGGTGGGGTAACTTATAACAATCTGCTTAGGGCTTACTATTATTTTAAGCAATAATCTGCTCAAAGGAAGTTCCTTGTCAATATTACCCCATGAAAAGGCCGAGTTGCAGGGAAAAGCCCGAAGCTGCTTCCGTTAAGGCAAAGATAAGATCAAAATCTGGACTGATGCTCCTCCATGTTTTTGTGGCTTCAAGCAATAAATTATTACACGTACTCACACACACAGTGAGTGTGTTTGGTTAACAAATTTCAATGTCGTTAACGCCTCGTTTGCTTTCATTTTCAAATCCCATTTTCATTTTCTCTTTAAAATAAAAATAGAAAATTATTACTATTCACACCATTTTTCTCAAAAAATTTCATTTTCAAAATATTCTTTGTTATAATCTCTCTCTATTTTCATCGTTTTTCAACCCATGTAATTATTTTAATTATTTTTTATCTTCTCAATATTTTTCATACACCATTCACAATAAAAATTAATATTATAAATTTAAATTTAAATTATAATATTATCTTTTTAAATAATCACACATCACATCGTTAATTTAAATTCAAAAACTACACAATTTTTAATAAAAAACCACTCGACATCCAAATACTTCTTATTTTCACATATATATAAATCTATAATTTTTTATAATATATTCAAATAAAACTTTATTTTCTACAATAATTATTATAACTAATTTTTCACTATATATTTTTACTAAAAAATGAAAATAACTTGAGAAAATAATATCAAGCGGGTTAGTGATGAGCAGAAGCAACTTAATGCCAGCTCACTATATATAACTGCCACTCCCTTCCATCTCGTCATCACATTTATCCCCAAGAAGGGTGTAAAGAACCCTTTTCTCTCTCACACAGACACACAAAGAAAATACCAAAAACCTTGGAGATTATTGACTTTCCCTAGTCGACCCATTTTCAGGTAAATTATCGATTTAAATCTTCTTTCAATTTTATCTTCTATTTCATTGTAAGAATGTATAATGTGTATTAAATATTGTTTTATAAAAATAATTAATAAAAAATTAAATATACTTATCATATATATATATATTATATTAAAATAAATTATAAAAATAATTAATTAAAAACTAATTACACTATATTATATATACATCACATTAAAAATAGAAATTGAAACGCAATCCAAAGTGGTAAAATACTGTCCCTTTTGAATAAAATAATGGGAAAGTTTGGTTTTTACTGAATAAAGTTTTGATCTTTAGTCTGTTATGGATATTTTTATCACCTCTGTTGATGGGTTTTTAAGTCCATTTTCTGTTTTGCCCGTATCGTGTTTCCATCTCATCTCTATATGGAGGTGAAATTTTTTTGATAATAGCAATTCCTCTCCCCCACCAAACAAAATTTTCTTTGGAAGTATTGCACCATATGCTATTCAGCTCTTGATTTTTCTTCTTCCTTCGGAGTTTGGCAAAATTTTCACCCACTTGGTGATATTACTGAATAATTGGAATTTATGGTGTTGACTTAGTATGTCATAATGGGCATAAAGGGGACAGCTCCTCAGGCTGAGGTGGAGTGAGCTACTGGACTTGTGACAGAATTCCTTTCCTTTCTAACCACCCCCGCCCCCCGGGACAAACCCAAAGAAAAGGAACTAATAAATGAATAAATGAAAAAAGAAAAATGAAAAAATAAGAAGAGCTCATTCATCAATACAAGTCAAAGTTCTGAAAGTGAATAAAATTGTGGAATGGCGTTGTGACCATGCAGTTTAAGTGTTAATCATACAGGCAAGTAATGACTTAACATATGATGTTTTAGCATTCAGTATTTGGTTCATTCTTCTTAGCATTTGAAACTGATTTTGTGTAAGAAACTCCACATACGGAGTGTTGAATTTATGAATTTCTTTTTGGGACTTTCTAAATTTTAAAAGTGTTATGCTGGAAAATAGTGTTGATTTGTTTGAAAAGTCTAGTGAAACAAACTGGTTTCGTTAGATTTTGTATTGCTACATATTTCTAGTCATCAAATTTTGTCGGGTTGCTCCCTATTTATATAACATGCAGAGAGTATCCACATTGCAATAAATCTATACATCAAACAACCATTAGATCAGATATTTGCAAGTACTCTTAAAGGTTATAAGATGAGATTGTGTACGCAAAGAAATCCAAATGTATTTGGATGGGTAATAAATGGTTGTGTTTTATAAGTTTGTCTTTCCAATTGGTAAAAGTTTTTGGTTCAAGCTGAATGCTTCCTCCCTTGCTATTATTGGGAAGTCTTATATGCTCACAACAAGATAAAATTGTGGCAACAGACAGCTTTTCCGTTTCATTTTTGATACTTCACTTCTCAACTGATTTGCAGTTTTATTCCTCCTGCTTACCAAAACAAGGTAACTCATTTAGCATCTTTGTCTGTTCTTAAATAGGCTGCACAAACACTGGATACATTGAGGAAGAAATGGGAGCAATGACTCCATTGCAGAGCATTCTGCTTTTCCTTTTCATTCCGCTGATAAATTTCTATCATACTTCTGCTAACGGGATTGGAGCAGACCAGACTGTTGGGCTTTTTATAAATGCCTCTGAAGCATCAGCAAAAGAGATACCCAAAACTTTCTTTGGTATATTTTTTGAGGTGGGATTAGTAAACCATGATGAAATTTCTCTGTTAACTTCATCTGTGTCATTTGTACCTGTGATAGCACTAGAAGCATTCCTGTTTCCAGCTGCTTTCTCTGCTCTTATATTTGATCTCTTCTCTTTTTGTTTTATATTGTTTTCCAGTGTGAAGCAGACACAATTCTTTCTTCACTCAAACAACACTTCGAAGAATTACACTCTTGAAATTCTATTAGCTAATACATTATGTTGATATTAATCACTGTCCATGATTTCCTTCTGCTACATCCATATTGAAGTTCTACCAATTGTAATCTTACAATAGAAATAACACATTCATAACTATGTCTTGCTCATTTGATTAATAAAGTTGGAGATAAGTATGGCCTTTTACCTGTGCTTGGAGGAGGAAAATCTAAGATTATCTTGTCCGATGGTACTGATTTTGTAAAAGTGAAACTTCCTTTAGACTTCTATGTTAGTGTTTCATGATGGTTATGCTGGTTGTCTCATATTGAGCTTGCAGCATGATACTCTTTGGATATTTGCAGGAGATTAATCATGCTGGAACTGGAGGATTATGGGCAGAGCTCGTCAGCAACAGAGGTCAGGCGGAATTTCCTTGATCTTTTCTTGCAGAAAGAACAATAGATAACTGAATTCCTAATTTTTACTTTCTAGAAGAGTAACATAAACAATTAGATTCCTTCTAGCTTGTTTCCTCCTGCCTGTTTCTGTTCTTCATCTTATTCTTTTCTTTCTTTGAACTTTCATGCGCTTCATTTTTACAGTTATTGAGGTGATCCTTCAGACAATTAACATTGTAGGTCTATCTAACCTGTGACTTCTGAGTCTTTTAAAATTGCAGGTCCTCAAGATTATTTTTCTTTTGTCTTTCTGTTTCCTTTTTGTCTTTCAATCTAGAATCATCTGTAGCTTGAAGCAATTTATCTGAAATAGTTTGACAGTGAAAATTATGATTTTTTAGATCTTTAATGGTCTTCAAAGGAACTTCTGATTGAAGTAGTACCTAATCTTTGGAAATATTCTTCTATGCAAGGAACCAGTGATGGATCCAGTAAATTTTGAAGAGTATCTTCAAATACATGTGCAAATTATAATGTCAATAGACGTTTATTTCTATAGGTAATCTTAGTGAAGGGCATTCAGATGGATACGGAAACAGTAGCCCCTGTTTTGGTCTCCTTCAGTTCCATGCAGCAATCCACCATCCTTGCTATAGTCCTTTATAGAACAAAAACTGCTAAAGCTTCTCCTGTTTTTGCTTAAGTTTTCCACTGAGTGCCATGAAATTAAAAAAGAAATTCATCATTTTTAGAGATTACATGCTTTTAAAATGTCATTAGCATGAATTCTATAGTTTACAAAAGGTTATCTTACTATGCCAAATATTCAGAGACTTACATAAGTATGACTGCAGGGTTTGAAGCTGGGGGTCCCAACATTCCTTCAAATATTGATCCTTGGTCCATCATTGGGGATGAATCATCTATAATTGTATCAACAGACCGTTCCTCGTGCTTTGATCAAAATAAAATTGCATTACGAATGGAGGTGCTTTGCAACCATGATGGCAGCAATGTTTGTCCAGCTGGAGGAGTTGGTATATACAACCCTGGCTACTGGGGAATGGTAAAATTTATTCTCTTTCAAAATCCTAGAGGCCTGGTTGTTTGTTAGCTACAAGTTATGGGGAACAGTATAGTATTTTACCTTCTATTTCCACGGGTGTCAATTATCAAATGGGCATTGTTGGTACTGTTTTGATAATTTTGATTGCTCTTAGTGTGATGATTTCAACATTTAAACCATATTCCCTTGATTTATACGGTAACTTTATCTTCCTCCGGGAATCTCCTTGCATTCTAACACTCTACTAAATAGTGAAAGGACTTTCCAGATGAAATTCTCATGCCATACGCTGTCCTAAAGTTACAATTTGGTAATTTTCTCTGTTTGAGAATGATTTGAAACATATGTTTGCTTCCTGCTCATATGGTCCTTACCTTGAAGTTACTATTTTTGTTACCTTATGTTTGAGTTTCCTAGATGAAAGTAGGAACTTTTGTACATGGATATTTTTTTGTGATAAATATAATTACCCATGCTTTATATGACTTTAACTGGATTTGCAAATCTTTATGGTATTGCAGCCTTTGTCTAATAAGATTAAACCTGTTAATGCATTTGGCCAAACCATTAGCTGATTAACGTTGACGGTTATTTAATCAAGAGTGTAATTAGGATTTTAAAGTTTCTCTATGATTTTGAGCTTATGATGGAGCTTTACTTCTGATGATGTTAGTAACAAATTGCAGCTGGAATTTGTTTTTTCGCTAATATGATTAATTTCATGCTCACTTTTAGCTAATAATTTGCAAACTGGACCTTATTTGTCTTGCAGAATGTTGAAGAAGGGAAGACATATAAGTTGGTTCTTTATACTCAATCATCAGGTCCAATTAATGTAACTGTGTCGCTGACTGGGTCAAATGGATTGAAGACACTGGCTGCCACTAACATTGTGTAAGAATCATTGACTTATAACTTATCGCACCTTGGAACCTGAGTTATGTTGATTCATCCAAGTTTTCTTCTTTCAAATCTTAGAGTCATATGTGTTCTTGCAGAGCTTCTGATGTTTCAAACTGGACTAAGGTGGAGGCTGTTTTGCAAGCAGAGGGAACTGATGCAAATTCAAGACTTCAACTGACAACAAAGAGCAAAGGTGTCATATGGTTTGACCAAGTGTCATTAATGCCCACAGACACGTACAAGGTAAAATGCTTGAGATATAATTTACTATTATTTGATTAATTTGTTTCACTTGAATAATGGACCCTTTATAAGCTAGCCAATGTCAGTTGTCAGAATTTGATAAAAAAAAAAAAAACACACGTCAGGTGTCAGGAATCTTAAGCACGATCATGTTATTTTCCTATTATTACATGCCATAAAAATTTTAATGTAATGAAGCACTGATATAAAAGTTTCTTTTGTTCCCTTTGTTTTTTACTTTTGAGTAAATATTTCAGATTTCAGAACTACTATTTAAGGAATCTATTTGCGTGGGTGGTGTAAGTGGTGTAAGTGATGTAAGGCATCTATTTGCGTGGGTGGTGTAAGTGATGCTATGATATGCTTCTATGCCATGGTTTGCAACTGATGGAAGCTCTCCTTTCAAACTGAGTTGAAATCTCATGTTTGAGCATTGTCTCATGGTGCAGTATTTGTATCACCATAACCTGACATATTTTACATTTAACTATAGTTGAGCACTATTCTCATGACACAGGGACATGGTTTTCGCAATGATCTTTTTGAGATGCTGAAGAATTTGAGACCAGCATTTATGAGATTTCCAGGTATCACTGACAAAATTCTTCGCAGATTTTGCACTTAATCTTAGTTTCAATTTTTAAACATTGGACTACACCATCTGATTTATAATTTTCAATATCAAGTTCTATATCTTCTCTTGTTTTATGTTCCAATTCATATGAGGGAGTATACCATCACAGTGACACAAAAAGTAAGAAATGAATATCATAAATCCTGTTAATATAAAGTAAAGCTCGTAGAATTTGTTGAGGAGTATCTTCGACCTGAAAATGGGTTCATCAGACTTAGAGAGTAATGAAGAATGACATATTTTGTATAATAGCATCTTCAACCTGAAAAACGTATTTTTCGAACTATGCTGGTGTTTTGTTCTTGTTGCTTGGTTTATTTTTGTATTTCGTAAATGAATGAGTGATATGCTGAACTCGTGTCCTGAACATTAGCTTTCCATTTTTCTCTCCTAAAATTTTCATGTCAATTTATCGAGTGGCCTTCTGCTAATAATGTCCAAAGTGTCATAAGTATTAACTTTACAAGCTAAACATTTTCTATTGGGAACTCAGAAGCCCCAATATGTCTAAATCAAGATCTCAAACATAAACATCTTTGTTGTAAACTGAGTTGCTTTGCTGCTTTTTACTATAAAGGTGGTATCGTGTTGTTCAATGGCTATGGCTACTGTAGCTTTCTTGTCACAGAGAAATGCTGCTTTACCTTTGACATCTGCTGGCCAGTAAAACCTGTTGTTAATACTATTGGAGATCTACTGTTTGACATATGATCTTGTTTACGCTTTGTCTTGGAAATCTCCATATTATATCATAGGAGCTAACATGCTTGAATCCACGATGTCAGGTGGTTCTTTTATTGAAGGCGAATGGTTAAGGAATGCAGTTCGCTGGAAAGCAACTATTGGACCATGGGAGGAAAGGCCAGGGCATTTTGGTGATGTTTGGCATTACTGGACTGATGATGGACTTGGTCATTTTGAGGGTCTCCAGGTAAATTTTATTATTTCCTTTGAAGTTTAATCCACAGGAATAAATACTGTTGTTCATAGAATGCTTAATTCACCATCTTTGCATCATTTTTTCTCCCTTTCTAATCACTTCTTGTGCAGCTTGCGGAGGATTTGGGTGCATTACCTGTATGGGTCTTCAACAATGGTACTGTTTCTACTATGTTAATAGATATTCTCTCAGTAATTTCTTATTGGTTTTAACTCTCTTTTATCTTTCTGTAATGTCTTATGATTGTCAGGAGTCAGCCACAATGACGAAGTTGACACTTCCGCCATCTTACCTTTCGTAAATGTACTAAATCTTATTTACTTTTATGCAGTTTAGACTATGCACATACTCATCCCAGATACTTGCATGCTCTATTTGAACATATACATCACGGAAGAGTCTCTGATTTTCAGGACCTTAAGGATTTAAAAAATCTCTTTATACTAGGACAAACATAACTGGTTCTTAAGTTTTAGTCCTGATTCAATGTCTTACACCATTAAAACTTTTTGTTTACATCAATTGCAGGAAATTCTGGACGGTCTTGAGTTTGCCAGAGGTGATCCTCAGTCAAAATGGGGCTCTGTTAGAGCAGCAATGGGGCACCCAGAACCCTTTGATTTGAGATATGTTGCAGTGGGGAATGAGGACTGTGGAAGGAAAAACTACCTGGGTATGAAACATTTTTGGAGTTAACGAATCCACAATTCGTTTACTTGTTCTAAGAATTAAAATCAGACTATGATGGCGAAATTGTTGATCTTAGAATGGTCACTCAGTTCATAATTAATCCAAATATTTGCTGAACTCTGGGACAATCTGTTGCTTTTTGATGATTCAGGAAACTACCTCAAGTTCTATTCGGCAATAAAGCTTGCATATCCAGACATCAAAATAATATCAAACTGTGATGGTTCTTCCCAACCATTGGACCATCCAGCTGATCTTTATGATTATCATGTACGAAATTTAATTCTCTTACAAGCACAGACAATATATTTACATCTTTTGTAATATCATAGCTACTTACTGCTCATCCCATGTTTCTATCCAGATTTATAGCAGCGCAAGTAATGTCTTTGCATTGGCAACAAAATTTGATCAAGCACCACGAAGCGGTCCAAAGGTTTGCTATGGTCACTTTAAAATTTTAGAAGTTAGTATAGAATATTGCTCTGGGTAACGTAATGAATGGTGCAGGCTTTTGTGAGTGAATATGCCGTCACAGGAAACGATGCTGGCAAGGGTAGCCTTTTAGCAGCTCTGGCTGAAGCTGGGTTTGTTATTGGGCTAGAAAAGAACTGGTATTGTTGCCATATTTAACATTTTCTTTTAATCCTTTTTGTACCCTTTTTTTGGAAGGGGGTTGGGGGGGATTAATATCTATTTCTGTTGCAATTTGGATATTATGTTGGACGATTTATACTTTTGCTTACTTTGACGACTTCTTGTATTTGCTCCTTCTGCACAGTGACCTTGTTGAAATGGCAAGTTATGCGCCTTTATTTGTGAACACCAACGACAGAACGTATGTCTGAATCTTTCCTTCTTAGTTTCTCCTTTTATCTTGAGAATTTTGCTTCTTTTTGAGTATCCTAAGGTGAGCTGCTCATTTGCTTTAGGTGGAATCCGGATGCAATTGTATTTGACTCTTCCCAGGTGTATGGAACTCCTAGTTACTGGATGCAGCATTTCTTCCGGGAGTCAAATGGAGCCACTCTCCTTACTTCTACCCTTCAATCAAACATGTCAAGTTCTCTTATTGCTTCTGCTATTATTTGGACAGATTCAGACAACAGGAAGCACCTGAGAATAAAGGTCTGTTACTTTCCTCGTTCATACTTTCTTGGATTTGTTAGCATGATCATGATAGTACATGCTCTTGCATCTGTCGGTTTCCTGTTTCTCCCTGGACTAGGATGTTTCGTTTCGAACTTGGGATTTTCCGAACCATTGCAAGTCACACTAATTAGGATCAATACAATGAAGCAACAATCTTTTGTAGTGAATAGGTTTATGTACAAGGTTTCATCTCTTTATTTTGTTGAATATTTACTGTGTAACATTCACTTGAAACATCAATCTCTCAGGTGGTGAACTTTGGAAGCGATAGCGTGAATCTTCAAGTAACTATTGACGGATTGGGGGTGAACTCGTTACAATCACTTGGGTCGACAAAAACTGAGTTAACATCTACTGATCCAATGGATGAGAATTCGTTCCAAGTGCCCAATAAGGTACCCTAGCTACCTTTTCTTGATTTAACTACACAAGCAAAGCCAGATTTTTCTTCCTTTTTCTTGTTAATTTGTTAATTCTAGATTTAGCCTTCACCATGGCACCAAAATGGCATAAGTTTTGGGGTTTCCTTATAGATCTAACGGAAGGCATTTGACCATCCATGAGACCTTGCATGTTGGTAAAACCTATTTGCCCACGCTTTTGCCATTTTTCGTGGCTTTCTTAGAGCCAACTCGAGCGTGGATTCTGTAATATTAGGCATGTCAATAATCCCAACCAAAATTTAAGATAGCCCAAAACTTAGACCTAAACCTATTAATAATAATATAACGAGTATGGATAAAGTCTATACCCAAAAACTACCCGTAACTATATATTCAAATGCTGTGTGTGATTCATGGTATTTGATTCTAACAGTTAAGAGTTAGATGATATAGATAGATATATGATTCGGATCATTAAGAGAGAGCGAGAGAGAGAGAAGGACACAAAGATAACATGGTTCAGCCATTTGGCCTACATCCACGAAAAAAATGCCGAAATGGCTAAACACTTATATTGTTCTCTCTTACTATTACATTACAATGACTACTTAGTGAGTCACTAAGAGGAGTAATAATTGGAGAAAATCATTGCAAAATCAGATCATATAAAATCAAAAATATCACAACAATTAATACTGAGATTTTTGTGATCTTAAAATCATTTCAAGGAATCAAATTTAATTCTTAACATATATAATGCTTGTCTGTTACAATCAGAAGAATGCAGCCCTAAAACTGTATCAGCAATTCAACATTCAAGATTTCCTATACTTATATGTGTCTGAATCATGCAAATTACAATTATCCTCAACCTCAAGTGTTCAGATTTTTGAATCCTAAAGTCTCTTCTCCTCTTCGATTTTGTGCAGGTGGTTCCTGTCCAAAGTCTCCTGGACAATGTTGGTGAGGAAATGGATATCGTGCTTTCTCCACATTCTTTGACATCCTTTGACCTATTAATAAACACAGATAGCATTCGAATTGTGGGGTCTGAACCTGCTAATAAATCTTCATACTAAGAATACGTACTGTATGAGAATTTTATATAGTTTTAATAAATTAAAATGGTAGTTCAGGTGCTATAGTATTAGTAGTCAGAAGTCGCTTTCATTCAGTACATAGTTCTGCTCATAACAGCCAAAGTTATATGCAACTATACTATTATTATACAAATACCATACTGATATGTCATTACAAAATTATTGTGATTAAACATGACAATGTCTCTGTTCTTTGTTTTTACTACTAAATACAAGTTGTTTATAAGTTAATTATTTTTATTAATATACAGTGGTGTATGAAGTCAAGCTTAAGTAACAAAGTTGAGGTTTAGTTAAATAAAGAAATTGAATGTTTTAATTAGGGCTGTCAATAGATCGGATTGTAATCCGAATTCAATTTGAATCCAATCTGAATTTTAATATTTTTATCCAATTAAAATATTCGATGAATCAGATTTACTTATAAATATTTGAAATTCGAAATAAATGGATCGAATATGGAATTAAGTAATTCGATCCGTTAAAGATCCGAATTTGAACATTAATATTTTTTTATTAAATTAATACTTTTATATATAATATTAATAAATATTTTAAAATAAAATTTACGTATTATATTGACCTAATATCTATATTAATGTCTATATTATACTATTAATATTGAGTTTTTAATTTAAAAAATAGAAGAGATATTGATAAAATGTCAAATATAATAACATATAATAATTTATTTAAAATTAATATAATGTGAAAAAAGAATTTAGTATTTAAATATTTAATTTTTGGACTAATATATAATAAAAAGTTGTTAAAAATTCAAATATAAAATATATTTACTTTATAAATACAATATTTTTATAAAATTTAAATAAATAAATAAAATCGGATCAAATTTTTTAATCAGGTTTCGAATATCCATCGAATTTAGATATGGTACTAATTAACAAAGATCTTATAGGATTTCAAGTCGAATTCATATATAAATTTTGTTAATTAAATTTGGATTCAAATATGACAGATTCGATCCAAATTCAACCAGTTGACAGTCCTAGTTTCAATATTATTTTGGGCTAAAATTAAAGGTCGTTCAGACTTAAAATAGGCCCAAAGTAGGAGTGACGAGGTGTGGATCAAGCCTTGGGTCAAAAAGCCCTTTCACCATACTAAAAAGGCATTTCACTACCTAATCTTAAACACATAATCCTTCTAAAATCAATAATATAATATAATATAAGATTTTGAATGATTTGGTTCATATTCTATAATGATAAAGGACGTTCTTTCTTGTTGAGAGAACAAACTTCTAGTGATATTTGCGCCCACATATTTTTAACAAATACTAACAATTTAAAAGTTAAAATATTTAATTATTTTTAGTATATATAAATTCAAACCATCATAAATCATTTGATATAATATTCAATAGCTATGTTTGTCTTTTGTATTTTTTGAATTTTCGATGGGAAAATCTTCCCATCAATGCAATCAACTACCATTTTGAGGAAGATGTTGATGAACATAAAAATTCTCAATAATAAAACTTACCAAGTTCTCTTTTTTACCATAAGAAGATATGATAATGAAAAGATTTGGTAAAAAAATACAATGAATAGTTGGTATCGCTAAAGAAATAACATATGAAGAGAGATAATACTAATATGATCATCTACATTAGTGAACTTAGGCCATGTTTGATTGAAGTGATTACCCCCACAGAAGCAGCTAATCTCCAATTATCGCATGTTTGATAGGCAATATGAGGGTAAGTCCGCAAATAATCGCTGGCCCGGTACTGTTCACTTGAGTCGCTGCTATTCTAAGCCGCTATTATCCAATTGCTGCCACGTAGGCCTGTAAATGGGTAGGGTATTACCCTACCCATACCCAAAATGTCATACCCATACCCATACCCGTACCCATACTTATTAAATATAATATGATGGGTATGGGTATGGTCTATACCCATAAATTACCCATGTACCCATACCCATACATTACCCATTACTTTATATTTAAATTTAATTTATGAACCTAAAAATTGTTTATACCGAAATCAAATTTATATTAATGATAAACTTTTTATATATAAAAATTATAAATATGTGAATGAGCGGTAACAATTAAATAAATTTTTTTATTAAAAATTAAACTAAATTAATAAAATTAATAAATTGAGATTGCAATTTTTTAAAAAAAAATTGAAATAGCATAGCAACAGTTGAACACTTTTTATTAATAAAATTAATAATGGAATAAATATTTTTATAAAAACAGTTAATAAAATTAATTTTGCTAATGAATAAAGTTTATTAATATAGAAATTAACTGTTTTTATAAAATTAAATATAGAAAAAGTTTTTGCTCTTAAACTGTTTTTATTAACTATTTTTTTAATAAACTGTATATAAACCGTATTTTTTTAATAAAATGTTTTTATTCACTATTTTTTTAATAAACTGTATGTTTTTTTAATAAACTATTTTTATTAACAGTTTTTTTAATAAACTGTTTTTATGAACTGTTTTAATTAACTAATTTTAAACTGTATTTTTTTTTAATTAGCAAAAAGTTTAATTGCTAATAATATTAATAAAGTTTAACTATTATATTAATAAAATAGTTAATTTAATTAGCAAAAAGTTTAAAATTAATTAATTTAAATTTAATGATTAAATTAAATATAGAAAAAAAATTATTTTTTGTTGTCATATGCAAAATAATATTTTTAGTATATATTAAGAAAATTAGTGTATACATTAAAAACATAAGTCTAATAAACTAGACCCAATGGGTCTTGGGTTAGTTAGGGTAGGGTAGGATTAGGGTCTCATTCTTTTGGGTATTTTAGGATAGGGTAAAAATTGAGCATTTTTGTTTGGGTATTTTAGGGTATGGGTATGGGTAGGGTGATACCCTATCCATTTACAGACCTACTGCCACGGATTGAATGAAATGTTCAGCCAAATTTTTAATTTTGTCCTCAACTAACAATGCAAATTTTACATTTCTGTCCTCTTGTCATGGATTTTTTCAATTTCGCAGCACAATACGCACTCAAACTGTGCGTTTGGCTCAGCACGACCCCCACCTTCCATCCATTTCTGGCTGATTAATTCTATCAAAATTCCAGTAGTGATGCAAGTTTGTCAGGAAATTCTATAACCTTCTCATTTTTTAACTAAAGAAATTTCAGGTTATTTAAATTAACTTATTTAATTAATTTAATAAGTTAGTTACATACTTTAATTCATTATTTAATTAATACATTATTAAGTAAATAAATTACTTAGTAATAATCAAATAATTTTATTTTAAATTTAATTAATTCTCTCAATAATTTCTTTAAGCATATCAATATTAATTTATTAAACTGAATATATTATTAAATAAATATCTTCCTATAATCAAATTATTATATGAAATTAAAACATCTTAAGTTATTTATTAAATAAATAAATATAATATTTCATTAATTTATTAATAAATATTAAATTTAACTAATATGCTATGTAATTAATAAGTAAATTTAATTAATTTATATGTTATTCAATAAATGAATTATATAGTAATAATATAAATAATTTGGGGAATGTGCCTTCATTCTGAAATTTTCTTACATGTTGGAAAATAATTCTAGAAAATGTATGAGAATAGAGCAATAGTTATTTTTAGGGATGTCTATTTATATCCAATCCACTCCGATTAGGGCGGGTAGAAAACCCGCCTCAGAGCAGATCGGATCGGGTTCGAATTTTAATTGGTGCGAGTCGGATTAAGTTCGAATTTATAGTAAATCTGCCCCGAAGTGTATATATATATATATTTAATTTAATTTTTTTTGTTTCCCTCCCATCCCTCACAATCTTGACTTTCAAGAGTAGATTCAAAATGCTTAGAAAATGCTCAAAAAGCTTTTTATTTGTTTGTTTTACATAAAATTTATACGATATTTGAGTTCAAACTATAACATTTCGTTAATTATACCCAAGAATAGATTCAGAATGCTTAGAAAATACTCAAAAGTTTTTCTATGTAAAATTTATATGATATTTAAGTTAAAAGTGTAATATTTCGTCAATTGTATAGTAGAGAGCATTTAAAAAAAAATAGAAAATATTAATTAGGTATGGGTAGAATTGAGTAGGGTTCGGGTTCTACATTTACATTATGGGTATGGTCAGAATTGTCACTCTAAAACTCGCGGGGCAAGTAGTGGATATGTAATATCTTTACAAGGTGGGTTCGAGTTAAGTCAAAGCCCACCCCAACCCACCATCCCTAGTTATTTTGGCTCAGCCTAGAATTTTTTATGAGTACAGAAATTTTTTATGCATAAAACAATGAATCTAATAGCTGAAAATTATAATATCATATTAAAATAATAATTTCGAAAAGAGCTTGACTTTATTTTTAAATATTTTTTTAAAAAAAAGAACTTAGGAATTACGGAATTAAATTGCAGCCACTTTGTGAACACATTTGGTTCAAAACTTACTAAAGTTTCCTTTTGGTACCTAACCAGTGATATGGCATGATAAAAATGGGTTGTCAACCTTAACTGGTTTTAAGTGCATGCATACTTTAATCTCCAACACCAATCTCTCTCTCTCTCTCTCTCTCTCTCTCTCTCTCTCTCTCTCTCTCTCTCTCTGTATATATATATATATATTTATTTTTTTAATTTACTATGCAAAGAATTTTTAAATAAGGGCAAAATTTACAACATAATTATAATATTGCGTATCAAACAACACACTGAAATGTGGGAGATATGCGAGGGGACTGATCTCATATTGTAATCTATCTAATTAAATAGGCATTTCAACATGTGGATGGTGACTAATATTACATAATGTTACCACCAATGTTTTGAAAATCGGACTGGACCGGCGGGTCCGATTGGTGACTGAAGGCCAGTCCAGTCACATCTGGTCTGGTTGAAGAGTCCAAACTGGTGGTGGTCAAAATCGGTCAAAAATCAGTTGAAAACGGGTCAAAATTGGGCCGGTTCAATCGGTTCACTTTTTTTTTTGAAAAAATTATTTTTTTTAAAGAAAAAGTAAAAAAGAAAAGAGAAATTATGAGTTAAAGATGATGATTAAATATTTTAGATATATAATTTTTTGAAACATTAATTTATTTTTTTGAAATTTAATGAAGTGATAGTTATATGTAAATGCTTATATTTAATTTGTTATTTTATTTTGTTTAATTTCTTTTAAATTATGTTGAATATTTAGCATAAAAAAATTTATTTTTACTTAGAGTTGAAGTATGAAACGAATGATTATTTAAATTAATGTGAAATATTATTTTTTATTTGTTTATAATTGACTAATTGTGAAATAGTATTGTTTTTTAAAAATGCACTCAAAAATAAGTAAGTTGAAATTTTTTTCGATTAATATTCTTTCTATATCAATTGAAAGTTTTATTTTTTAGTAATATTAAAATATTATATATATTTATAAAATTAAATATAATTATTACACTATTATGGCGTCATACTGGTTCAACCAGTGGTCGAACCGGTTGAACCAATAACCAATAGCCTCACCGATTCATTGTCCAATCTTATTTTAAAAACATTAGTTACCACTACTATAATACACACTATTATCAAAATTCCATATCAAACATGGCCTTAAATCAATAAGGACAACGAGCATAAAATGTGTGGTTGGACCTTTACAACTTTAACCTTGTGAAAAACTAAGCTTGTCAATGGGTCGGATTCGGATCAGATCATGCTAAGTCTAAATTCGAATCCGACAATGATATGCCATATCCGAATTTGACCCAAAATTCTATAGGATCTTGACTGTTATAATCATATTCAAATCCACATAAAAATTAGATATCCAAAAAAAGATTCGAATCCGAATACTCTCAAAAATCATATATTTGTAATTTTTCTAAAAAATTAGTAGAATCTAAATCCAAAACATTTATCCTTAAAAAAAAAGATGCACACAACATATTAACGAATAAATTTTCAAGTCTATTTATCATATAAAAGCAATAATAGAATATAACTTAATCACATTCATTTATCATATAATTGTATTTTAGGTTTTGTTGCTGATAATAATACATATTTGACATTATAAATGCATGTATACTTGATTTTTCAATCAATTAATTATAAACTTAAAGTTTTATAAAAAAAGAAACTCATTTCAATCAAATTGAGATTTGCATTGCATTCTTTTATATCACAACATTTAGCTCATGCTCATTATTTTTCCTACATCATTTTTTATTATAAAAATAGAGAAACAAGTGATGCAATTATGATGTAAATAACTTCTAAATCTAACATTTTATATGAAAAATCAACTGATTTGATATATTGAATAGAAACTCATTATTTTTTTCATCCAAAAATTCATTTTGGCTTCGCTATAGAACCCTACGTATATATATGTATAATACTATATGTATACATGTAAAACTATAGAACCGTTCTATTTATTTTGAATTATGAATTTTTTTAATCGGATCATATCCATCGAATCTTTTATCGGTTAAAGATTCTGAATTACGGATCAAATTCGGATTGAATTCGAATTAAAATCCGGTCCATTTACACCCTATGAAAAACATCTCATTTCCTTTTTTTTAGTTCCATTGTTTTCTTGTGGTACCAAGTTTTTGATTTTTAACTAACTTCCTACAATCATTTCACTAAAGTTAACAAATCCATAAATCTTAACTCTACATTTCATTTTATCTCCAAACATTTTTTCACAAAAAAATTCAAATAACGAAATAATCAAAATTAAAGAAAAATGAGGCATAAATATCAAAAGAAAAAAATAAAAATGACCCTTTCCATAATTAGTATAAATATAGCAAATAAACAGTTAAATATATAAATAAAAAGTAAATAAAATAATAAAATAATATATTAACTATTAAATAAAATAACCTAACTGTGGAATATAGTTAACATGTAATAAAATAAAGGAATTTCCTTGTCAGTATTATCCCATTACAAGGCCGAGTTGCAGACGAAAGCCAAAAGATGCTTCCGTTGAGGCAAAGATGAGATCAAAATCTGAACTCTTGCTCCTCCATATTTTTGTGGCTTCAAGCAATAAATTATTACACGCACTCACACACACAGTGACTGTGTTTGGGCAACAAATTTCAATGTCGTTAAGTGATTAGTGATGAGCAGAAGGAACTTAATGAGAGGTCAGGTGTATCTGATGCTGGAGTGGGTACGCCACCTCACTGTACATAAACCCTGGGGTACGCCGAGGTTTATTTGACTGGGTACCCCCCTCACTGTACATAAACCCTGGGGTACGCCGAGGTTTATTTGACTGGGTACCCCCCTCACTGTACATAAACCTTGGGGTACGCCCCCACTGTACACACAGTACGCCGACGTGTGTGTACAGTGAGGAAGAGCGTACCCGGTGGGCTCACTATATATGACTGCCACTCCCTTCTATCTCGTCATCACATCTATCCCCAAGAAGGGTGAGAGGACCCTTTTCTTTCACACAGATATACACAGAAAATACCAAAAACCTTGGAGGATATTGACTTTTCCTGGTTGACCCATTTTCAGGTAAATTACTGTCCTTTTTGAAGGAAATAATGTGAAAATTTGATTTTTACTGAATAAAGTTTTGATCTTTAGTCTGTTATAGATATCTTGATCGCCTTTCTTGATGGGTTTTTGAGTCCATTTTCTGTTGTGCCTATATTGTGTTTCTATCTCTGTGTAGACGTTTGATAAAAGCAAGATTGTTTTTGGAAGCATTGCACCATGCATAATCAGCTGTTGATTTTTATTTTTTCTTCTGAACTTGGCAATATTTTGATCTATTTGGCCATATTACTGAATAATTGATATGGAAGGTCTTGACTTATTATGCATTATGGGCATCAGGGGGAAGAGCTCCTCAGGCTGAGGTGGAGTGAGCTACTGAACTTGGGACAGAATTCCTATTTTATTTTCTAGCACCCCAAAGAAAAGGAACTAGTAAATGAATAGTGGAAAAGAAAAAATTGAAACAATAAGAAGAGCCCATTGATCAGTACAAGTCAAAATTCTGAAAATGAATAAAATTGACGAACAGCATTGTCGACCATGCTGTTGAAGTGTTGATCATAGATGGGCCTAATGACTTAATATATGATCTTTTAGCGGTCAGTTTTTGGTTCATTCCTTTTACACACTGAAACTGATTTTGCATAAGAAACTCTTGAGTACACGGTGTTGGAATATAAGATTTTCTTCCTCAGACTTTGTAAATTTTGAAAGTGTTGTGCCAGACAATAATGTTAATTTATTTGAAAACTGTAGTGAAACAAATTGGCGTCTTTAGACTTTGTGTTGCAACATGTTTTTATCCTTGGAAATTTTCTGGTTTGCTCCTTATTTACATCAAACAACTACTAGATCAAATATTTGCAAGTATCTCTTAAAGGTTATAAGATGAGATTGTGTCTGAACAAAGAAAACCAAGGATATTTGGATTCCAATTGGTAAATTTTTCGGTTCAAGCCATATGCTTCCCCTCTTGCTATTATCGGTCAGTCTCATATGCAATTCTGTTTCACAACAAGATAAAACTGTGGTACCAGACAGCTTTTTCCATTTTGTTTTGGTACTTCACTTCTCAACTGGTTTGCACTTTTTCTTCCTCCTGCTTACTAAAAGAAAGATAACTGATCTAGCGTCTCCGTGTGCTCTTAAATAGGCTGCACAAACACTGGATACATTAAGGAAGAAATGGGTGCAATGCACAGCCTTCTGCTTTTCTTTTTCATTCTGCTGAGTGTTTTCTGTCAATCTTCTGCTAATGGGATTGAAGCAAACCAGACTGTTGGGCTTTTTATAAATGCCTCTGAAGCATCAGCAGAAAAGATACCAAAAACTTTGTTTGGTATATTTTTTGAGGTGAGATTAATCAGCCATGGTGAAAATCTCTGTTAACTTCATTTATGTGATTTGTACTTATGATAGCACTGGAAGATCATGGTCTTCAGCAGCTTTATCTGCTCTTATATTTGATCTCTTCTCTTTTTGATTTATATTAATTTATGGTGTGAAAAGCAGACACAATTATTTATTCACTTAAACAACACTTTGAACAATTATTCTCTTATAATTCTATTAGCTAACAGATTCCGTTGATATTGATCAGTATCCATGATATTCTCCTGAAACATCCATGTCGAAGTTCATTTGTAAATTACATAAAAGAAAAAGTCACTTATATCTGCGTCTTGCTCATTTTATTAATAAAATTGGAGATGGATATAGCTTTTACCTGTTCTTGGAGATCGACTCTGATTATCTTGTCCTGTGGTACTCATCTTATAAAAGTGAAACTTCCCTTAGACTTCTATGTTGCAAATCTAGTGTTCTATGATGGTTATGCTGGCTGTCTCATATTGAGCTTGCAGCATGATTGTTTGAGATATTTGCAGGAGATTAATCATGCCGGAGCTGGAGGATTATGGGCAGAGCTCGTCAGCAACAGAGGTCAGCCGGAATTTCCTTGATCTTTTCTTAGAGAACAAACGATGCATAATATTTAATAACCACATATTTCTAGAAGAGTAAGTGGGTAACAGAAACAATTAGGTAACTTCTAGCTTGCTTCATCCTCCTTGTTTTTGCTCTTCATCATATTCTTTTCTTTCTTCTAACTTTGTATGCTTCAGTTCTACATTTATCGAGGTGATCCTTCGGAAAATTAACATTGTTGGTTATATAACTTGTGACTTCCATGCCTTTTTAAAATTACAGGTCCTCAAGATTGTTTCCTTTGTCTTTCTGTTTCATTTTTCCATCTTTCAATCTATAGGTATCTTAGTGAAGGGCATATAAAGCAATGCTGGCCTTCTCAAGTTTCATGAAGCAACCTGCATCCTTGCTATATTCCTTTACATAACAAAAACTGCTAGAGCTTATTCTGAATTCTTTTTTGCTTAAGTTTTCCACTGACGGCCATGAAATTAAAAAAGAAATTCGTAGTATTTTTAGATTACATGCTCTTAAAATGACATTAGCATGAATTCTATAGTTTACAACAGGTTATGTCACTATGCTAAATATTTGGAGACTTATGTTAGTATGACTGCAGGGTTTGAAGCTGGGGGTCCAAACATACCTTCAAATATTGATCCTTGGTCTATCATTGGGGATGAATCATCTATAATTGTATCAACGGACCGTTCCTCGTGCTTTGATCAAAATAAAATTGCATTACGAATGGAGGTGCTTTGCGACCATGTTGGCAACAGTATTTGTCCAGCTGGAGGAGTTGGTATATACAACCCTGGCTTCTGGGGAATGGTAAATTTATTCTTTTTCAAAATCCTAGAGGCCTGGTTGTTTGTTAGCTACAAATGATGGGTAATAAAATAGTGATTTTACCTTCCATGTCAAATGGGCATATTTGAGTACTGTTTTGACAGTTCCTATTGCTCTCAGAATGATGATTCCAAACATTTGAACCATATTTCCTAGATTTATACTGTAACTTTATCTTCCCATGGGAACCTCCTTGCATTATAACACACTAATAAATAATGAAAAAGACATTCCAAATTAACTCTGATGCCACACGTTGCTCTAAAGTTACAGTTTGGTAATTTTCTCCATTGAGAATGATTTGACCCATATTTTTGCTTCCTGCTCACGTGGTCCTCACCCACATCTCCCTTGAAGTTACTACTTTTGTTACCTGATGTTTGAGTTTCCTAGATAAAAGCACGAAGTTTTGTGCATATACATTTTTTTGTGATAAGTGTAATTACCCATGCTTTAAATGACTTTAATGGGATCACAGTGCAAATCTTTATGGTACTGCAGTTTTTATCTTAATAGAATTAGACCTAATGTGTTTGGCCACACCATTAGCTGGTTAATGTCGATGGTTATTTGACCAAGAGTGTAATTGCAATTTTATAGTTCTCTATGATTTTGAGCTTATGATGGAGCTTTGCTTCTGTTGATATTAGTAACAAATTGCAGCAGGAATTTATTTTTTCGCTAATATGATCAATTTCATGCTCAATTTTAGCTGATCACTTGCAAACTGGACCTTATTTGTCTTGCAGAATATTGAACAAGGGAAAAAATATAAGTTGGTTCTTTATACTCGTTCATCAGGTCCAATTAATGTAACTGTGTCACTGACGGGGGCAAATGGATTGAAGACGCTGACTGCCACTAACATTTTGTAAGAATAATTGACTTATAACTTATTACACCTTGGAACCTGAGTTATGTTCATTCATCCAAGTTTTCTTCTCTCAAATCTTAAGTCATATGTGTTCTTGCAGAACTTCTGATGTTTCAAACTGGACTAAGGTGGAGGCTGTTTTGCAAGCGAAGGGAACTGATGCAAATTCAAGACTTCAACTGACAACAGACAGGAAAGGTGTCGTATGGTTCGATCAAGTGTCATTAATGCCCACAGACACGTACGAGGTGAAATACTTGAAATATAACTTACTGTTATTTGATTTATATATTTCATTTGAATAATGTACTGCTTTGTAAGTTTACATACATCAGGTGTCATGAGTCTTAAACATGATCATGTTATTTTCCTATTATTACAGGCCATAAAAATGTTACGTAATGAAGCACTGATATAAAAGTTTCTTTTGTTCCCTTTGTTATTTACTTCGACAAATAATTCAGATTTCAGTAATACTATTTAAGATATCTATTTGCGTGGGTGATATAAGTGATGCTATGATATGCTTCTATACCTTGGTTTGCAAGTGATGGAAGCTATCTTTACAAACTGAGTCAAAATCTCCTGCTTGAGCATTGTCTGATGGTGCAGTATTTGTATCACCATAGCCCTACCCCCCTACATATTTTACATTTAACTATAGTTGAGCACTATTCTCATGACACAGGGACATGGTTTTCGCAATGATCTTTTTGAGATGATGAAGAATTTGAGGCCAGCATTTATTAGATTCCCAGGTATCACTGACAAAATTCTTCACAGATTCCCAGGTGGTCATAGGTGTTGTTCAATGTCTATGGCTACCATAGCTTTCTTGTAACAGAGAAATGCTGCCTTAACTTAGACATCTGCTGGCCAGTAAAACCTGTTGTTAATACTATTGGAGATCTACCGTTTGACATATGATCTTGTTTACGCTTTGTCTTGGAAATCTCCATATTATATCATAGGAGCTAACCTGCTTGAATCCACGATGTCAGGTGGTTCTTTTGTTGAAGGTGAATGGTTGAGGAATGCAGTTCGCTGGAAAGCAACTATTGGACCATGGGAGGAAAGGCCGGGGCATTTTGGTGATGTTTGGCATTACTGGACTGATGATGGACTTGGTCATTTTGAGTTTCTCCAGGTAAATTTTATTATTTCCTTTGAAGTTTAATCCACAGGAATAAATACTGCTGCTCATATAACGCTTAATTTACCATCTTTGCATCATTTTTTTCTCCCTTTCTAATCACTTCTTGTGCAGCTTGCAGAGGATTTGGGTGCATTACCTGTATGGGTCTTCAACAATGGTACTGTTTATACTATGTTAATAGATATTCTCTCTCAGTAATTGCTTATTGATTTTAACTCTCTTTTCTCTTTCTGTGATGTCTTATGATTGTCAGGAATCAGCCACAATGACGAAGTTGACACTTCCGCCATCTTACCTTTCGTAAATGTACTAAATACTATTTACTTTATGCAGTTTAGACTATGTGCATACTCATGCCAGATACATGCTCTATCTGAACATACATATAGTGGAAGAGTCTCTAAGTTTTGTTATAGCTATGAATCATTTGCTGCTGTGAAGTTGGCCTGTAAAACTCCGACTGGCTGTAAGCAGATTCTTCATACATTTTCTTGCCAAGCTTGTTTATTCAATGTGGTTCTAAAGTTGGAAAATAAAATCAAGCTTATTTTAGACAAGGATTGAGAACTTTCAGAATCGTGTGCAGGGTCTGGTAACTTATTGAGATTGCTTGTGAAGATTCCAAGAGTCCTCTTATCTGTACTTTTGGCCGATTAAGATGGCCTTCATAGTCCGTTTCTTATTTTCAGGACCTTAAGGATTTTAGAATCTTTTTATACTAAGACAAGCTTAACTGGTTATTAAGATTTTAGTCCTGATTTAGTGTATTACACCATTAAAAACTTTCACTTTACATCAATTGCAGGAAATTCTGGATGGTCTTGAGTTTGCCAGAGGTGATCCTCAATCAAAATGGGGTTCTGTTCGAGCAGCAATGGGTCATCCAGAACCCTTTGATTTGAGATATGCTGCAGTTGGCAATGAGGACTGTGGAAGGAAAAACTACCTGGGTATAAAACATTTTTGGAGTTAATGCTATAAATCCACAATTCGTGTAGATTGATTTCCTTGTTCTAAGAATTAATATCAGACTATGATGGTGAAATTATTGATCTTAGAATAGTCGCTTAGTGCATAGCCATCTTTAATCCAAACATTTGCTGAATTTTTTGGGACAATCTGTTGCTTTCTTATGATTCAGGGAACTACCTCAAGTTCTATTCCGCAATAAAGCGTGCATATCCTGACATCAACATAATATCAAATTGTGATGGTTCTTCCCGACCATTGGACCATCCAGCTGATCTTTATGATTATCATGTACGAAATATATCTCTTTACAAGCACTTACAATGTAATTCTTTCCTTTGTAATATCACAGCTACTTAATGCATATCCCATGTTTCTGTGCTACCAGATTTATACCAGTGCAAATAATTTCTTTGCATCTGCCAGAAAATTTGATCAAGCACCACGAAATGGTCCAAAGGTTTGCTATGGTTGCTTTAAAATTTTAGAAGTTAGTACAGAATATTGCTCTGGATGACATAATGAACGGTGCAGGCTTTTGTGAGTGAATATGCCGTACAGGGAAATGATGCTGGCAAGGGTAGTCTTTTAGCAGCTCTGGCTGAAGCTGCGTTTCTTATTGGGCTAGAAAAGAATTGGTATTGTTGCCATATTTTACATTTTCTTTTAATCCCTTTTGTACCTTTTCTGGAAAAGAAAAGGGGGAAAAGGGTACGTTGCATGAGTCATACTTCTGCTTCTTCTGATGGATTCTTGTATTTGCTCCCCCTGCACAGTGATGCTGTTGAAATGGCTTGTTATGCACCTTTATTCGTGAACAACAACGACAGGACGTATGTTAGAACCCTTTCCTTCTTAGTTTCTCCTTTTGTCTCAAGAATTTTGCTTCTCTTTTGAGTATCCTAAGGTGATCTGCTCTTTGCTTTAGGGCTAATCCGGATGCTATTGTATTCGACTCTTCCCAGAATTATGGAACTCCTAGTTATTGGATGCAACATTTCTTCCGGGAGTCAAATGGCGCCACTCTTCTTTCTTCTGCCCTTCAATCTAACCTGTCGAGTTCTCTTATTGCTTCTGCTATTACTTGGACAGATTCAGACAACAAGAAGCACCTGAGAATAAAGGTGTGTTACTTTCCTCGTTTATACTTCTAGGGTTTGTTAGCATAATCACGGTAGTAAATTTTATTGCATTTGTCTATAGCCTGTTTGACATAGGAGTAGGATGTTCAGTTTATAACTTGGGATCTTCTGGACTATTACAAGTTACACTAATTAGGACGACACGAAGAAGCAAGAACATTTTGTAGTGAAAAGGCTTATGCACAAGGTTTCATCCCTTGTTTTATTGAAAACTTACTATGTAACATTCACTTCAAACATGAATCTTCCAGGTGGTGAACTTTGGAAGCAATACAGTGAATCTTCCTCTATCTATTGACGGGTTGGAGGTGAATTCTTTGCAATCACTTGGGTCGACAAAGACTGAGTTAACATCTATTAGTCCGATGGATGAGAATTCTTTCCAAGTGCCAAATAAGGTACTCCAACTACCTTTTCTTGATTTAACTACACAAGCAAAGTAAGATTTTTCTTCTTTTTTCTTGTTAATTTGTTTATTTATTCTCTAGCTTTAGCCTTCACCATGGCGTCAAAATGGCATGAGTATTGGTGTTTTTGTATAGATCTAAAGGAAGGCACTTGATAATCCATGAGATCTTGTATGTTGGCAGAACCTTTTTGCCCACTCTTTTGTCATTTTTCTTGGCTTTCTTAGGGCAAATTGGAGCTTGGATTCTGTGACAATAGGTCTGTCAACGGGTAGGATATTAACCTGCCCAATTTCCCCCCAAAATTAAAATACTTAAACCCGAATTTAGATCCAGACTTAGGCTCAAACCATTAAGAATAATACAAAGGGTCTTGATAGGGTCTATACCCAAAAATTGTGCATAACCCTATATCCAAATATTGCGTACGATTCATGATATTTGTGTTCTAACGTCTAAGAGTTTGATGATATTGATACGTATATGATAAGATTTTAATCATAAAAAAAGAGAATGGAAGAGACAAAGAACACAAAGATATGACTTGGTTTCTGCCATTCAACCTACATCTACAGATAAAATGCCTAAACAGCTCAAACAGTTGTGTTGTTCTCTCTTACTAATGCATTACAATGACCCCCTATTTATACAGGTGGATCACAAAGAGGAGTAATAATTGATGGAAATAACTGCAAGATCAAATCAAATGAAATAAAAAATATCACAACAATTAATATTCAAACTATTGTGATCTTAAAATTATTTCAAAGAATCAAATTTGATTCTTAACATACATAATGCTTGTCCATTACAATCGAAAGAATGCAGCCGTAGAACTGTTTCTGCAATTCAACGTTTAAGATTTTCTATACTTTTAATGTCTGAATCAGACAAACTACAGTTGCTCTCAATCTCAGGAGTTTAGATTCTTGGGTCCTAAAGTCTTTTCTGTTCTTGTTTCTGTGTAGGTGGTGCCAGTCCAAAGTCACCTGGACAATGTTGGTGAAAAAATGGACATCATGCTCTCTCCATACTCTTTAACATCTTTTGACTTGTTGATAAACACAAATAGTACCGGACTATAGGATCTGGAACCTGGATCTGCCAATAAATCTTCGTGCTAAGGATTAGTCCTGTACGAGAAATTTATTTAGTTTTAATAAATCAAAATGGCAGTTAAAGTTCTATGGTATTAGTTGCTGCCAAAAGCAACTTTCATTCAGCATGTAGTTCTCCAGGGAGCAACCCAAGTGATATGCAACTATATTGTTACAAGTTTGTTAGCCATTTGACTTGTCATTACAAAATTACTATGATTAAACATGTCAATGTCTCTTTTCTTTGTTTTTACTACCAAATACATTTGATTTATAATTTTTTTTTTAATTAACATACATTTGGTCTATGAAAAGTAGATTATGCAACAAAGTTGATGTCAAATTTGAGCAAAGAAGTTGACTTTTCAAAATTTTAGATTATTTTAAGCTAAAACTAAAGCTTGTCTGAACTTTCAACAAGAGGTGGATCAAAGCCCTCCATCCATACTAACCAGGGATTTCAATACCTAATCTTAAGACAATCTTTCTAAAATCAATAATATAATATAAGATTTTGTTATGATTTGGTTCATATTCTATAATGATAGAGATGGCCTTTTTGTTGAGAACATATTTATTGTGGTTTACTAGTCCACTTACTTTTAATAAATACAAACAACTTAAAATTTAAAATATTCAATTATTTCTAGTAAATAAAGATTCTGATTATTATTAAATATTTAATATAGTATTTAATAAATATGTTTATTTTTTGTCCTTTTTGAAATTTTGATGGGAAAATTTATCTAATAACGAAATCAACTACCGTTTTGTGGAACAAGTTGATAAATATAAAATTTTTGAACGACAAACCTAACAAATTCTCCTTTTTTTTTTTTTTTTTTTTTCTTTAACCGTAAGAATTGCAAGAATGAAACAAAAAGACTTGGGAAAAAGGAACAACAAAAATGTTAGTGTATAATTAAAGAAACAACATATGGAGAAAGATAATACTAATATGATCATCTACATCTACATAAGAGGGTGTTTGGGTGAGTTTATAAACTCCTCAAAATATCTTATAAGATGTTTCAGAGCTTATAAGCTCTTTTAAAAAAAATAAAGAGATCATAACTTATTTTTAAGATTTTAACAAGCTCCTTCATTTTTAACTATTTTAATTACAAAATTATCATTATTAATATCTTATAAACTCCAAAATCTTATTTTATCCAAACACTTTAACAACTTATTTCAAAAATAAGATTTAACAACTTATAGGCTTCAAAATTATCTTATAAAATATAGAAGCTTATAAGATATTTAAAATAAATTTAGCCAAATACCCTCTGAGTGAACTTATATCAATAAGGACAATGACCATAAAATTGTGTGGTTGGCCCTTTACAACTTTAACGTTGTGAACAGCATCTTATTCCCTTTTTCTCTTCCATTGTTTTTTTGTGGTACAAAGTCTTTGCTTTTTAACTAACTTCCTACAATCATTTCATTAAAGTTAACAAACCAATGAGTGTGTAACTCTCAATTTCATTATATCTACAAACATTTATTCGCAAATAAATTCAAAAGTTATTTAATAAAAGAATCAAATTTCAAGCCAGATGAGGTAAAAGGGGAAAAAAATAGAAATTACCCTTTTCATTTTTCTCCTCCCTAAAAGAACTCCATTTCTGCAGTTTGTACGAGGATTTAGGTTGTCTACTTGCGTTTTAGTCAAAACATTTGCATTGTGTGACTATGACAACATTTTCTACCCTGACCCCTCGGGGAGGCCCCCACCAAGCTACACAAACCATTTCCAATTTCCTCCTCCCTTCCCCATAAGTTCCTCTACCAGTCTTCACTCTTCAACCACAATCCCAGCTCAACCCACCCACCCCTCCACCCACACAGTAAACAGCCTTTTCCTCTTGTTTTTGCCTTTTTCCTCATTTAGACAATGAACCAAGAACTCCCAAGACCTTTACTTGGAGGTGGAGATGTGGGGTTCACCAGAAACTCCATGGCCAACTCTTTTTCACACCCTGTGACCAGAATATCCACCAATTCTAACCAGCATATAATCTTGATAGATGATGAACCCCAAAATTACAATAGCGATGATGATGGTGATGATGAGGCAGCTCCACTGACTACAGATTGTGGCTACTCAAGACCCTTTTTGTTTCTTGACATGATATGGAACTTGGCATTTGTTCTGGTATCTGTTTTCGTGCTGTTGACCACTGTACAAGAGAGGCCTTCTACTCCTTTGAGGCTGTGGATTTGTGGGTATGCCTTGCAGTGCCTTCTGCATGTGGGATTTGTGTGGGATGAATACCAAAGGCGGAGTCTTGATGGTGATTTTGGTGGTCAATTTTTTCATTTTCATAGGGTGTTTTCATTCTCTGCTCTCTGTCGTAACAGGTAATTTTAGTTTTAATCTTGGATTGATGCGTTCAAGGTTTGGGATGTGGAATTGGTCGTGACATTTTTGTTTTATTTTTTGGAGTTTTTCTTGGATTGGTACTGATTTTTGTTTGTAATTATTTGGTAATGCTGCTGTCCATGTTACTACGCAGAAAATGACAGATGAGGAAACACTTGAAGTGTTGACTTGTTATTTTTGTAAGTTATTTTGAGTTCAATCTATTAGTTTATAGGATTTGATAGGAATGGGTTCTACAAGATAGGAAAAAAGAATAGCGTGTGAACCCCTATTTTTATGTAGTAGTACTTATCTGTTTAATGATGAGTTATTTAATTTGAGAGGATTTTGGTGGATGGGGTGTCATTACTTGTTTAGATTTGAGGTTGAGCTTCTCAAAAATATTCAGTGCTGCTTCTTGTGGGTTTGATCCTCTGTTGTGCCTGATGAAGTGTTTAAATTAGATTTTTTTCCACTAAATTTGAAGTCTCATAATATGTAATAATGGTTTCCTTTATGTAGAGTGTACAAGGAAAGAAGTAGAATCTAGTGGAGTTAAAATCTTCGCAATCAACTTCATGGTATTGGTTGACAGAAATGGTGATCCTTTCCTTCCAGAAAATAGAAAAGGATATGAGTGCTTGCAATGTCACATAATAGGAGGTTTGTAAGAGCTGAGTTTGTGGCAGGGAAACCTTAGCAAATAAATGGTTGATTGTAGTGGCGAACTGGTGCATAGTGCCGTAAGCATTACTATTTTCACTACCTCTGCATTCCTTTTCTCATTTTGACGGTAAATGAGGCCGCAGAAGAAAAGTTGAAGGAGGAACCTTGCCAATGAATACTGTTCCTAGTCATATTTGTAGTCCCTTGCTGTGGCCTTTCAAATTGTTGAGATTCATTCTATACATTCTGACCATCTTTGGGTTATAGCTAGCAACCAATGAATGAGCTAGCTGGATTGATGAATTTCTCGTTGCTGACATGTTGACAGATTGGGAACTAATATTTGAACAACTGCAGATTATACTTATCTTTTCATTTCTTTCCTCATTTTTCAGTATCATCAAGAGGCTGGAGTCCATTAATACTATCGTTTCATCAGTCTGGTGGGTTTTTGGATTTTACTGGACAGTAATGGGAGGCCAGCCACTTCTACAAGATTCTCCTTGTCTTTACTGGTATGTGCTTCACCTATACATTTGGAAAAAAAAGTAAATATGAAAGCGTACTAGCTTCTGTGTTTGTCAATTTGCTTGCAAGTTTTGACACTAAAGCCCTGAAGAGTTTATTCTCCAAAATGCAGGTTGGCTGTGGTCTTTTTAGCCTTCGACGTGTTTTTCATGATCTTCTGCATCGCAATCGCATGCATTATTTTCGTTTTGCTATTCTGTTGTTTTCCGATCTTAGCTACAGTTGCCTATGCAATGACTATTGGAGATGGAGCCTCTGAAAATGATATCAGATCTCTTCCCAAGTATTTATATCGGCAGCAAAATACCATAGGGGCATTTGAGGATGGCAAGAAACTAGAAGTTAACCTAACAGCACAGCCAGGCAATAGTATTTCAACAACGGAGCTTGTTCTTAATCCAGAGGATTCTGTAAGCATCTTTCATCTGTCTACTCTGGTTGTTTAAGCTACTTAATATTTTAGGAGTGACCGTTTATTGTCTCTTTTTCAATTTTTCCTGCTCGACAATGTGAACTTTTGTGTTGCTCTTTTGACTTTCTGCTGGATAGTATATCATCCTCATGCAACAGCAAACTCATCATTTCTATCACTGCATGTCCTAGTAGGGGTTGCAAATACGTCGAGGTCATGTTGAGATTTTGAAAATTTTCAAGCTCGAGCTTGAGCGAGCTCACTTACAAAAATATATATAAATAATATTTAAATTAACTTGAATTATTATTTGATAATCTTAAATAATATTATCCTTATCATGATTATTGTTATATGTTATTTTCGAATTAATACACAATTTGTTTCAGTAAACATTTCTGACTTGAGCTCGAGTTGGGCTTTACTTGAGCCAACTCACTCACTCACAAGCAGCTTGACTCATATTCCACTCCTAGTTTCAAGTAATAGAAACTTATTGAACTCTGAAAGGTCATCTAAGTTGCTATAATTATCTAGATCACCTACTTCACTTCCTCTTTATTTCATCATCAATCAACATGTGTTTTTCTCCTCCCAATTCATTACAACAATAAAACTAGCATAAATTAAGAAAAATTAATGCAACATCCTTAAAAAGTATCCATTACTTCCAAATCATTGACTATAGCGTACAACATGTTTTCTTTGTTCTTATTGCCACATACCCTAACATTTCGGACCGCATTTTTTTCCCAAAGTTGCCAAGTCAAATTGATCTCTTGTCAATCTTCGTTTCTGTTTACTTCGTGTAATGCTGAATCTAACTTGCTGAGATAACTGCTTTTACTACTATAGGAATGCTGCATATGCCTTTACAAATACGTCGATGGAGCAGAATTGTGCACACTTCCCTGCAACCACCATTTCCACCACAAATGCATCACCAAATGGCTTCGCATCAACGCTACTTGTCCTCTCTGCAAATTCAACATTCTCAAAGGCGAGACGTTGCCCTGAGCCGAGTCCCAAATAATTATACTCATCACTCAGGTAGTATCCATGAATTACTTTCACAACTTCAGAAAATGACAGAAAAAGCATATGCCCTCATTTTCTTGCTGCTTATGTACAGTAGAAACAGTTAGAATGTAGAGGTAGTATTGCATTTGCATTTGGGTTGTTAGATGTAACAAGAATGGCATATTTGACTTTGATTTGTAGCTTGATTATGATATATATTGGAGGAGCTGTTTTAGCCCATTAGTTATATAATAGTAGAAATTAACAGAAACCCTTCACCAGATGGGATTATTAGTGGCAAGTGGACATTACTCCTACCACGTTGTTTTTGTGCTCCATTATGTCTGATTACTGGTTTCAGTCAAATCCAATATTACCACCTACCATTATGGACTTTTGAGGTTGTCATGATAACATGAAGGCTAAATTCCTTTTATTAGTTTCTTATGTCTAGCTTTTGTTGTACCTTAATTCATCTCTAAAATACATTTCAACGCAGTTCATAGGTATAAACTTCTGTAAGTACTTAGTGGGAGCTCAACAAAAGTGGTCAATTATGAAAATAACTTGGACTTTTTGCTTCTTTATTTTCCTCCCCAAATTTATCCCATTCTTTTGCAGCTAAATAAAAGAATATGAGTTCAGGGTTATATATATGGAACATTATCAATATGTTTGACTTAACGATTTTGACAAAGAAAGGAAAATATTAGGAAAAAAGGAAAAGAAAATAAAGAAATATAAAATTTTAAAATTGTTTGATTGTTAAATAAAATAATGAAGGAATGAGTGGAGAAAAGAGAACTAATGAAAGTATTGGAGAATGAGAAGAAAATTTATTTTTCTCAAATATATTATATTTTTTCTCAAGGTTTTTTTTTTAAAGTATTTTCCTTAATATGTTTTTTTTCTTTTTCTTACTAAAATTCATAAACCAAACAAGTGTAAAGGAATGTGATTCTTCTTCTACAGCTTATTTACACCTTTCTATATAGAGAAGTATTTTCATGTAAAACCATAATTTTTGCTCAAAAACATCGAAATGATGCTATCAATTTTCTTTTCTTTTCTTTTTCTTTTTTTTTGTTGGCTATTTTTAAGAGAAACACGTGAAAGTTATCTTAAAGTCAAAATGATAAGGTGAAAATTTTGCTATCTAATATTTTCGATGTTCGACAAATGTCCTATAAAACATTTCGGGCGTTGGGGGGGGGGGGTGTGGAAGAAAAGAAAGGAAAGGAAAGGAAAACGGACTGCTACATTGCATTCAATATACAAACTTAATTTTTAATATAACATTCATTCTTGTCAGTTATTACTTGAAAAATAGCCATAGCCATAGCCCTGTGAAGGAGATAAGTAACGAACAAACAATTACAAGAATTTGAAGATTTGTTGTAAAAGTTTTGGGAAATCTCCAATTCTTTTTACTAAGAAAACTTTAATCATACATAGTAACATTGTCCCACGTTCCACTAGTAGCCTCTAGCTACTGATCTTGCCTCAGTGTCCAAGTCTTGGATCCTCCCTTATGATCTAAAGACAGCATAAGAACAGGCACAAACGCTTAGGACAACTATGTCTTTGCCGATGAGCTTACTTCTTGAATCTATTGCAGCCCCAACCTCCTATGTGTCCTAATGGTCATTGCTTCAAAGTAAATTCAAATCCCACAAAGACTAGATTTGCTGATCTCGTATAGCACTATGAGACATAGCAAGTGAAGCCAGAGAAAATAATCAATGAAATATTTGCACGATGACAACATAGTGAATGATTCTGATTCTATGTAACGAAAACAGATAAAAACACATTCCTATCAAATGAATTTTGATGTCTCAACAGAGGAACTGCAATAGACATTTAGGAAACAAGTAAACCTGCAAGATATCTAGAGGTAATGTTCAGACATTCTTGTTCTTCTTCAACTTTGAAGGCGGCCATCGTCCCTTCTTCCTCAAATGGCGCTTCCTCACAAGCCTCTTTCTCCTTAGCCTGATCTTCTTCGCCATTTTCATTCTCATCTTCTGCTCAAGCTTTAGCTGAAGCTTCGATTCCAAAGGAAGGTTCTCAACAGGTATGCTTTTTTCCTTGCCGTCTGAGGGTGGGGTGGGAGACTCCGGAGCAGTGGGGTCTGTTCCATCAACATCTGAAGATGCCTTAACAATCAATGCACCTCTGTTACCGGGAACAAATGGTGTTGTCTGAATGCTGCCTCCAATGTAGGATTTTTGATGCAAAGCAATGGACTTGTTGCACAAACTGAAGACTAAGAACAAAGGACCATATGCAACAGAATTCAGAAACATTTGCAACTCAATTAAAAGAAGTAGGTAATGCTGATCATGATTTTAAATTCCACACATGCAATATGCCTTCCATCTCCATAGATAAAAACACCAAACCATCAGAAAACCTCAGGTACTGATTACGTACTTATAAAAACATATTAGCAGAAGTTTCTAACTATTGCTCTCCTCCCAAGGAACAGTTATGATGTTACTCACCAGCTACTGGGAACACCACAGCCGTCCAACTTATATGTATTAAACATGCCACCAGTATTCATCCTGAACTAGGACTGAACTCTAATGAAATGTATAGTTGCATTAATTATACCTTCCTTGTTCTTAAACAAAGCGCATCCATAATTGTCTTTCATTCAAATAATTTTCTTGAGAAGTACGAGACATCTAAGTCGCACGAGTTCAAGTCAAATAGCAATGAATCAAAACACTTCTTTATACGTTATTTTAGAAATCCAAGGACATGATAACTTAAATCCTCTTCTTGCATTGTATTATTGGTCTAAACTCCTCAGGCCCTAGCTAAAAACTACCAAAGAGTTAGTTTTGGATGATTCTGATATCTTCATAAGATTTGCAGAGCAACAACCAACTAATGCATATCCATAATCAAATGCAGACCACATGTTTGCCAAAATACCTTACAAACAGACCTAAGAGAAAACGGACACCAAGAAGATAAATAATCACAAGACAGATACCATGATATACTCCACGTTTTCCAAGATTAATTAGTTTAAACCAGGTCTTAGATCAAATTGCACATATACAGCAGAAAATAGATACAAAGTGACTGCTGGGATACCGATAAATACTAGCAATAAAGAGAAAATTTTCTATCTTTCCTGAAAGACCCAGATCAATAATTCAAAAAGAAATATTCAAAATGCCACCCGTTAAATCTGTTTTTCTTTCTTTTCTTTTTGGGTTAAAATTTACAGCGGAAAGAAACTACAGGACTCTGTCCAATTACCCAGAAAACAGAAGAAAAAGCCACTCCCAGAAATCTTGGAAAAAATTATTTCAAGTTAAAAAGAGAAGATATTCAATCATATCATCTAGCCATACACAACAAATCATATTCATATACTAATATTCATACGCGTCCGGATTAAGAACTGCAGAATGCCGCAAGAAATGTGATAGCACAATTATTTCTATTACCAAAGAATTACAGTGTTGTACTTACAAGGGCGAGAAGCTAGTCCGGAAGTGGAGGATGAAGGTGAAGAAAGAGAGGAGAGGGGAGAGGTGAAGAGGAGAGCCATCTCTCCAGTGTTTTTCTTCAAAGTATGGATAAGCCTTCTTCGTGGTAAAGGAGTTTTGTGCGCAAAGAAAAAATATTGGTTAATATACTTTTCCCCCCACTAACTATTTTAAATTGCTGTTTAACCCCTCAATTTTGCTCCTGTTTGAGCCAATGTACTATTGAAGCCATGTTTTATACTAGGGGTAAATAGAAGTTACAATCTTCCAAGTTTCAATTCTTGCGTATAACATTAATATGAGTAATGTTTGTACCAATTCGAGCTAACTTGTGACACAAATTGCTCCACTTATTAGATTTCAACTAAGAGAGGGATGTCACTTCAATTCGTTATTGATATTCTAGTGATTTTTTTTTTCAACAAATAGCATATATTAAATGATGGCAAAAAATGATGATAAAAAATCCCTCCATCAAAATTAGCATCCAAAAAGGAAATCAAGCATGAAACCATCAAAGCAATTCCTAAGGAATGTGTATATTGTACCGTTGATCAAAAATTAAGAATAAATGTCTAATCCAACTTGAAGGACTAAATTTCCCCACAAACAATTCAATTCAAGTCATTTGAATTAAAAATAACTTAATAAGTGATAGTTACCTATAAATATTAATACTCGTACATATTTTTATTTATACAATCATATCCACAACTTTTAAAACATTATGTCCTTCCAACATTTTTCGTTCTTATTTCTCATACTAAATCAAATACCAAGATTTCAACGGACAAACTCTAACAATGCTAATCCTAATTTAATTTGCGGACACAAGTTGGAATCACCTAAACTCAATCCCACCTAATCAATTGATCAGAGAAATTATCTCCCGAAAAATATAATATGGAGGGTTTTGTGTGTGAGAAGACTTCGAAGCATTGGCTCCATGCCTCAACCCTCGACTCGCGAAATTTTTCATTCCACTAATGACGAACATTCAAAATGAAATAGTTATACAGGTACCTGTAGATAATCCTTGCATTTAGCAAGTATAGAATCAATTTTCCACTAAATGTTATGCCTCTATAGAGCTGTTTTGCTCTAGTGGTTGCCCGAATACAAGTTCCATTTGTCTTCTCCGGCGGTATGAGAATCTTACAAAGATTCACCTGCACACCCAGTTCTCTGTTTCTCCGTGGCCCATTCACTGCCACGATCCAAACCCGCTTCAAGAAACCCGCCAACACTGCCCAGACCCGGCTAGAGACCCGCACCCGCGACCTAAAACTCGACCTCCTCGCCTTCCACCACCGCCGCCTCGCCCTCGTCCTCAGCCTTTACAATGTTGTCTCCACCAAGAAACGCGGACCCTTTGTCTCCTTACAGCTGCTCTCCCGGTGGGCCCCACACTTCGGCCTTAATTCCCTCTCTGCTGGTGAGTTTCTTCGGAAATACCCTCATGTTTTTGAGATATTCACCCACCCTGTAAGAAGGAACTTATGCTGTAAATTCAGGTCGAAATTTGTGGAATTGCTTATGCTGGAAGAGGAAGTTGTTTGTAATATGGTGGATATTAGTGTGATTAAGATAAAGAAGATTTTGTCCATGTCTGTGAGTGGAAGAGTCCATTTACATGCAATAAGATTGATGAGAAGGGAATTGGGGTTGCCTGAAAATTTCAGAGATTCACTAATTAGAAAACATAGTGAGATATTCAGAATGATAGATATGGAAATAGTGGAATTGGTTGATTGGGATACGACTGAATGGACTTTGAGTTGTTCAGCAGATGTTGACAAGTGGAGGGAGAGAGAGTATAGGGAGAAATGGTTGAGTGAGTTTGAGACTAAATATGCATTTCCTATAAATTTTCCAACAGGGTTCAAGATAGTTCCAGGTTTTAGGGAGAGGTTGAGGAACTGGCAGCGGCTTTCCTACGTTAAGCCCTATGAGAGGATGGAAAAGGTTCGAGTTCGTACGTGTGGAGGGATTGAGAGGTATGAGAAGCGAGCAGTGGGAATTATTCACGAGCTTTTGTGCTTGATGGTGGAAAAGATGGTGCAGGTTGAGAGATTGGCGCATTTCAGGAAGGATCTTGGGATAGAGGTTAATTTGCGCGAGCTTCTTTTGAAGCATCCTGGGATTTTCTACATATCGACTAGAGGGAATACTCAAATGGTTTTTCTGAGGGAAGCTTATGTTGGAGGTTGTTTGGTTGAACCAGATGCAATCTATGATGTTCGGAGGAAAATGTTGGAGCTTATACGGTTGGGCTGTCGTAATACTAGAGACTTGAGAGAGCAAGAGGAAGATGAAAAAGATAGAGAATATGTGACGAATGATGAAAAGCGAGGAACTGCAAAAGATGGTGATTTTGTTCTTCGGATTTTAGAGAGTTATTCTGGTAGTGGTCATGGTTGTAATTTTAAAGACAATGATGATTTCTCCAAGTCAGAGCTTTATGAGAAAGAAGGCAGTTGAAAGAGGGCTTTCAGGAAAGTTGGGTTAGTGTTGGAGTGTTCGATTCCTAATAACTTCATTGTGAACTTGGCAGATGGAATCATTGAATGACCGGAGTCTGGAACTAAGTATAATCTCAGGTGAGTTTGAGCGAATATAACATTTTACTGATGTGCTATTGTCAGTTCTCTCAGTATGTTCCAAGATTTAGGCTTACGACTTGTGTATCTGCATTCCTGCTCCGGTTTCATCAGACTAGTGGCAAGTAATAACCTTTGCATATGTTTTGTGAATTGATCTTTAGTGGCAGTGATTGTTTTATGTGGCTGAGACATGCCTATATTTGACTGGTGGAAAATGCTGGCGCTTATGTTCTTGTGCAGTCATAATGGCTCAGGAATGGAGCGAGCTGCAGGAGGCAAGGAAGGTAGAAAATATGTAGACAATAGTGCATTCTTTTGAGAGCGGCTGCTTCTAGGCAAAGTTCTTGACTGTGCACCCTTGCCTCTTTTATCACTCGGCAATCATCTAGGGGCTTAGCTGGTGGCAATCCAGGCTGTTTCCTCTTGAAGATGAAGATTATCACCTATCATCTTAGTGGGCGACTTTGACCCTTACAATTTTGAGGTCATATCTAGTATTCAGTGTTTGCCTTGATTTGGTAAGTTGTGAGAATGGTAGCGGCATGTGGGACGGTGGTGCCCTTATTATTCCACTTCTAGAGAAGTCAGGATGATGATCTCAATGACCTCAGTGATTTAACCAAGTTAGAGCTTGATGAGCTTTACTAGAAGGCAGTTAAGAAAACAGGCATTTAGGGAAAAGTTGGACTCTTACATAAGATCTCTCAATCTCAGGCTCTTTCCTTGTTGAGCTTGGCAGCTAAATATGCCGTTCAAAAAACTGCAACTTTGTGATCTCTGTGATTGTCAATTGTATTACAAGACAAACAGCCCATTACACTTCTAACATCAGAAACTGAGTTAATGATGGAACAGAGTTGGCATAAGAATCTGAAATATATAGACAGATGTGATGTGAAGCCCACTTTTCAAGTATATTGACAATATACATTGATTGATTCTTTTTCATTCAGAAACTTGGATCTTATATAAACTTGGCTCTGTGTTGAGAAATTTTCCTTTGCTCTATATGAAGTCTTCAAGTTGCATGCGAAAAGAATGAGGCAGGCTGTTAATCTAGTGAGTAGCCAAAACCTCGGGAGTACAACTGCATAGTTGTCAAGCTTCATATAATGTCTCGAAAGAGCTATACCAGTGTCCATCTCCCCTGTTAACCTCAAAAGACCAAATTGACAGAGAACCCATTAAAGATTAAACCTGGTCATCAACATAAGTTCAAGATTAAACCTGGTCATCAACATAAGTCCCGTTAAAGCAAGCCATAAACATGGAAACAAACTTTAAATGCAAAATTCTCCAACACCACAAGGTACCCTAAGTCGGCAGAATGCCCAAACGGAGGAATCTAGATCATAAAATTTCACTGATGCAAACCGAATAATACCTCCAATGAGAAATTCAAGTACGCCATTATTAAAATATAGATCAAACCAGGAGGAGGAAACTCCTATAAGCTGTATTACAACGCAATAGGAACAAGACAAATACCACTTGAGACCAACTAGCATCTCAATGAATTTATGTCACTAACAGCAACCAAGATCCTTACTATAACTAAACGTGGCCACAAGTGCCAAATACCAAATCAGACAAACATATGCAATTCAGGTCTACAGAATACATTGTTTTCCTCATCCTCAAGCACCGGATAAGCAGCAACAAGTGCATCCTGAGCACCAATGTAAAGGGAATTATAGATTTTCCAGTAGACTTCCCTAACCTTCCTTGCTGGATGGAACAGCCCCTGAAGACAATAATTCAGTATAACAGCTGCCCCCAATGCCACCCTCATTCCTTCAATAGCTTCCGTGACAGCATTAATAACATGTGGGGATGTCTCAAATATGTTAGGCCACACATAATTCAACAAGTGGATCAAAGCATCTTCACATCCCAGACCAGCTACCCCCAGGGCCATGTGTTTCACAGCTGAAGCTGCAGTTTGCCTATGAACCAAATCTCTGTCCATGAGAGCATCCTCCAGTAATGGAGTCACTGCATATATGTAGTCTTTGCCCATCTCACCAATGTATTCAAACAGGAATGAAAGTGACTTCAGAACACCATTTTGAACATTGAGCTCAGGCACACGGTATTCATTCATCAATGCAGGCAAAACAGTAAAAGGTGAGCATGTTTCTGCAACTATTGCTATGGCCACTGTTGTGCACACCCGATTTTGGCGTTCCTGCACCTTGAGGTTGTTTAACAATGTTGCAAGGACATCTTGAGGCCCAATAGCCTTTGCAATGTAACCAAAGGTATTCACAGTTGCTCTACGAATACCTTTTTTGTGTGCTTTGAGCATCTCCAGAAGCTCAAAACATATCCTCATCCACTCCCTTGCAGGAACAAACTCAGCTCCACGATCAGCAATTCTTCCAACAAGATCGATACAATTCTCTTGGACCTTCTCATGGCGATTCTTCAAGATTGGAGTCAGCCGAGGAAGCAAATCCTTGATTGGTGGTGTCATCTTAGTCATACCAATAACATTGACAATAGCCTTGAGAGCACCCAATATTGAACCCAAAACTTCTGGATATTCCTCCCCCAAATACTCGTACAACACAACACCAAGATGGCCCATCAATTGTTCTTCTCCACACTGCTTCATAACCACAGCAATCCTAGATATAAGATCAGCTGCTTGTTGTCTCACTTTTGCACTCTTATTGTTGAGCCGCCATTTTATGGTACCACATATCTGAGGAAGATATGGCTTCACTCTCTGACCAAGGGAGTTCACAACAGCACCAAACCCGTTAAGCATAACATTGGCATCATCACTGGTCTGCTCTTGGAATGCATAGAGAATTCCATCAATCAATAGCTCTTCCAAGCGAGCATCAATATCAGACGCACCCAAGTTTGCAACCACTTTCTCAATTGTCTCCATAACCATCCTTCTATAAGGCTCACTTTCATCTTTCAGATCTTCAACAATTCTACCCACAATATCAGCAACACCAACTTTGTTAGCTATCTCCACTGTAGTTTCAACAAGCTGCTTGTAATTTCTCCTGTCCAAGGCCATCCTTCGGACCCAGAAATTACGGAAAAACTCTGGTAGAATATCATTTCTGATATAATCTGCCTCCACACCTTCAGTACTCACACACTGCTTCACCACTTTCAACACAATCTTCTTCATTTCTTCATCTGGTGACTGGAACTCTCGGATCAGAATAACCATAACTTCCTTGGTATAGTAGCTGGCATAGATGGCATCCATGAGTGGTATGATAAAACCAATGGCCTTAAGAAATGCAGCCAAGACTTTCCCACGGTGAGATCTGATACCCTTCCATAGAGGCTTCAACACTGAGTCAAAACTTTCAATACCATAGGGCGCAGCAGCCTCAGCAAGAGCAGCCAAAGACAAAGCCGTGATGGTTCTGACTTTTTGATTTTCATCATTAAGCCCATGTTCAATAATCTCAACCAGGGACCTCAAGTGCGGAAGAACAGCGCACCCTATTAGAATAGCAATCTGCTGCACAATCTTGATACCTGTGTGACGAGCTTGCCATGATTTCTTGCTTTGACAGACAGCTTTCAAGAATGGCAGTAATGCAGGAATCCCAAGGGCAGACGCAACAACACTAAAAGCTCTTGCAGTGGTGTTCCTAACATACTCATCAATATTATCAATGTCCGGACGCATTGCAGCAATCATAGTGGCCAATCCAGCTGCCTTGCTCAGATTTGAAATAATCTCTCTACCTTCCACGCGAGCATAGTAATCCTCATCAATCAACAGAGGTTCAATCACCACTAAGATTTTGTGGACATATGGACGAACCAACTCATCCAACTTATAGAGCACCCGATCAATAACTTTTACCAACAAGTGTCTCTCCTGGTCTTCCAACGTGGGCTGCATGAGCAGGGGCAGAATACGGTTAAACAGAGGCCCAGCACCAAATTCCCTTGCCTTATCTGTGAGCTGTCTCAAAGCAGTTTTCCTCTGTGGTGGAGTGCCATTTTTAACTTTTAGCAAGAGCTTCATGATCTTTCGCTCTTTCTGCTCGTCTGGGGATAACTCCTCTTCATTTTCTTCATTCAGCAGTGAACCAAAGTACTGATAATCCTCAGGTTTCATAAATGGCAAACCACCAGGCATCTCTTTAGGCACATCAAACTGCTGGCCTCGATTTTCTTCTGGAATGTTATACAGAGGTGTTGCCATTGGAGTGGGTGTAGCAAGAAGTTTCCTGGCAGGAGTTCTAATAGGAACATAGGAAGCAGGGGCCTCCAAAATCTTATACCCTTCTTGAGGAAACATTGCATCAAGCTCCTCATCAGTTAATGGCCTGTTCCTTTCCTCAATATCCTTCTCCCACCTCAATAAATTATACTGCTCAGGAGTCATTGCACTCCGCATAATGGCATTTGGCGTGGGGGTAGCCATATCAACAGCCCCAAAAGGAGTGACGCCAGGTGTATATGCTGCAGCAGGGGTGGCGCCTGGTGTAGCACTGCCCATAGTGGCTGGTGTCTCATCCCACCTCGACCTCTGCCTTTTGGGAGTTGGAGTAGCCAGCCCCCCAAGCTTTGGTGTTGCATCCCACGCCATTCCTGCAGGAGTTGCTCCCGGTGTAACTCCTCCAGCAGGAGTTGCATCTGAATCATTCAGTCGCCCTGGAGTTGGAGTCTCATCCCATCTATTTCTCCTGGAAACAGATGGGGTTGCATCCCCAATTCTCCCAGGTGTTGGGGTTGCATCCCACCTCCCAATTCCAGGTGTTGAGTCAGGCAAATCCCAGTCAGACCCTGCCTTAGCCTTCTTAGCCCCAGTGCTCTCATCCTGGGACATATCCCATCTATTCCTCTTCTTTGGTTTCTCTATGTCTTTCTCCTTCTCCTTTGCCTCCTCCTCTTCCTTCTTCTTCTTTGCTATCTCCCTCTTCACCTCGTCCTCCTTTCGCTTTAGTGCTTCTTCCCTCATCACATCAGCATAAGTTCTCACCTCGGGCCCTGGGGTCTTGTCCAAAAATGGATCATTCCTCTCTGGAGATATAATCCTATTTAACCTCCTCCTCCTATAGTCATCTTCCCTATCAATAATCTTACTTGGCTGCTTAAATCCTGACATCTCATCCTCCTCACCAGTTCTTATAGCCTCCTTAAAAAACTGTTTTGGGGCAGTAAATGATGCCATTTTTCTAGCAATATCATTCTCTGTTGCATCCATATTATCATCCTCATCATTCACAGGGATAGATTGCTCATAGCCCTCAAACTTGTTTGCACTATAAAGATCAGTGTCAAAGGTTAGAGAGTTGAGTGCCGCAAGATCCTTCTCCATCTTCTGCCTCTCTTCTTTGACCCTCTGAATCTCAGTGTCCGCATCCATTTTCGTGATCTCAAGGTTCGCTACAAAACCCTAAACCTGACTTCCAAGTTCTGAGCTAACAAGCAAAAACAGCAAGTATTTGAAGAGTAACAACCAGAAAGTCCAATATAAAACCCCAAAAACCTGTAAAAAGAAAAATAAAATATTCACTATAAGAGATACTTGTATAACTTACACCAAATTATGGTGAAAATTAAAGCCCTTGCTCTACAATCAATCGCCACAACCACAAGTCAGAAGCAAAAACCACCACCACACGCAAAAGCACATTATTTACCTCCACTACACACAAAAACACATCACTAAACAATTTGTAACAAAAAATCAAAGAAATCAATAGCACGAAGCTAGGGTTTTAACTTTTACCAAGTATCTAATATTATTTTAGGAAAGGAAAAGTGCAAAGGTGCGTGGTGTATTTACGGAAATACTAAAGTATAATCACAAAACTTAAAACACTTGATTGAGACATGAGGCATAAAAAACCAACACCGGTAGAACAAAATCACCCAAGCAGTCCAATATACATATGTCCGAACCTAGGGTTTTTGATGGATTGAGAGATCTAACTGACCTGAATCTTGGTATTTCCTGTGGAGCAGCAGCGCTGTGCTGATGGATCGAGAGTGTGGTATTTCCTTATATGGGTACCGGGTGAAGTCCAAATGGAGGCTGGAGCCCTACCGACTCAAAATGGTCAAACTGTATTTCTTTTTCATTTTTCAATTTATACGCACCCACGTCCAAAAAAAAAAACAAAACAAAACAAAACAAAAAACAAAAAAAAACGAATAATGAATCTTAATTATATAAAACTTAAAATATTAACTAAATAACCACTCAACGAATGATCAAATTTTATTGATGGTCGACAAATTAAATTTATTTAGTAGGTCTTACAGTTTTTATATCCATAAAATAATTTTGAGTTGTGTAAGATATTAAATTTAAAGTATTTGAATATAAAAATAATTCTAAAATTAATATAATAAGAAGTAAATGAATATGTTAAATTTTTAAAAATAAATTATATATTTTTAAACAAGTTTATAAAATTCTTATAGTGATAATACGAGTTGGATATTGGGTGAATTTTCATGGCTTGAGACACGACCCATAAAAATTTATTTATATAAGCTCAAGATCTTATTCACTTGAAACTTCAATGCAAAGAATTAGACTTATACAACTGACTTTATAATTTTATAAATGTAAAGGATATTTTAAAATTTTATTTGAACTTGCTCGAGATGAAAAGATAATATTATTAATAATATATAAGGGTGTAAGACGAGTTGAGTCAGCTCGACTCAAGCTCGAGCTTTGATTTAGTTGTTCAAAAGGTCATGAGTTTTTTTTTTTATAAATATTTTTATATATTAATTAAATTTTATTTTTATTGAGCTTGGGCTCGAGCTCAAATTTTTTTCGAGCTTAACTCATTTACACCCCTAATAATATATATATATATATATGTTAGTTTTTGAAAAATTAAAAACTCAAATATATTTAGCATTTTTACATATATCAAAAGCACATATATTTATTAATATACATTATTATTTTTATTTATAAAAATATTATATCTACATTTTAGATGTGAGTATATATGTCATATCTATATATATATATATATTAAAATATGTTGGATATAAATGCATACATAATTGATAGCAAAAAAAGACATATGATTCTTGACAAAAGGGGTCCAAGTCCAATTGAGGTTCAAAATTTGAAATTCAAGATCCACTTCAGAGCCCATGACTCATTTGAGGTTTCAAAACTCGGGCCTAAACAAAACGAGATAGGGATATATCCAAATTTGAATCCACAACGTTCTTAAATAGTAACATTTTATTTTTCTAATTTTATAATTTTTCTTAAAAAGTATTTGGTTAATTATAAACTCTTTAAAATATTTTTATATATGGATTCGATAAGTGGAAATATCAAATATTTCAGTAAAAAAAAATCAAATTCATCACTAATTTCTTGATTGTTGGGTACTAATTATTTCAAATCTTGTATTAGCTTATGTACAAGCGCAGGCAAACAATTGAGAGTAAAAGTGATAAATGAGTAGATCGTATGCGACATTTTAATAGGAAGGATGGGCAGAGAACCATGACAAGAATTGCCAAATCTTGATTGAATATAGTTTGGATCAGATCCAACACCATTTGTAGACGTTGTTTATCGAAATATTTATGATGTTTTAGATCTTGTAAGACATAACGCTAAATTGAAATACTTATTTTCTAGTTAATATCAAATTCTAAGTGGATTGTGTTTTTCATTGGGTCCAAAATGGATCAAATTAGATCCATGTAACCAACTTGTACAATAAGATCCAATTCACCGCTTCTGATAGAGCGTATGAGGTCCACTTCCGGAATTGGATCCAGCCCACTTCACCTCGGGGTTGATTTCCACTTGGGCCAGGTTACTTAAGCCTCTAAATTTCCAATTCTCTATTACATTGACACAATAACAAATAATCATATATTCTTATGAAAAACTGTAAAATATTACTAGAGTTTCAAGAAGGTACCTTTTTTTTTTTTATTATTATTTTTTGATTGAAAGAGTATTCAAGAAGTAATTTATGTGAGAAGAAAGTATATAATTCTATTTAAATTAAGTAGTGTATTAGTACAAATCAATAGATTAAGTTGTATTGCCCTTGCATTTATACATGTAAGGTTCAATATTAATATCTTAAAAAAGTTTAGATATATATTAGATAAAGAAAATTTGATAGGCCAAAATGTGAAGTTTTAAGGGATTCAATTTGATTTTCTCCACAATATACATAAGTTTTTTGTTTTTTTTTTTAAAGAAAGAAATCCAAGCAAAATAGTTAATATATGATTTCTCAATATAAACTCAAGAAAATTGAAATCATAATCTTATTGCAATATACATAACATATTGAAAAAAGAAATCCAAGCAAATTAGTTAACATACAATTCCTCAATGTAAACTCATGAAATTTGAAATCATAATGTTATTGCAATTGACTGATTTGTTTAATATACCGTGTAATAAGATGAAAATTAAAAATAATTAAATTCGAACATAAAATTTTATAGAACGATAGCTCTTCAAGTTATCGACCAACTTGATGACTATTTATTCCTTATTAAGACTGCTATGAATTGTAATAAGATGAGAATTGAAAATAATTAAATTCAAACATAAAATTTTATAGAACAATAGCACTTCAAGTCATCGACCAACTTGATGATTATCTATTGCTTATTAAGACCGCTATGAACTGGACATATAGTCCAACATAATCTAATCATAGAAATTATAAAAATCTAAAAATTGTTTTTTTCTTGCCAAAATACTATAAACTTGCATTAAATTAAATCAAACTCCATCTAAGTTCTTCTGTTGAAGGCTTCTTGTGGTGTTTTCTAGCTTGTCAATTTTGAAGGACTTGGTGGGATGGTCAAATTGATTAAAATTCTTGTGAAAGAAGACAGACTTGTTTTCCTTTCTATTGGGAAAGAAGAAAGAAATTCATTTTAATTTTATGGGTCAAGAAGCCAACTTATTGCTTTAAAACTTTAGACTAAGTCCTCCATATTTATTCTACTTAGCTTTTTATGGATGGATGGTTGGAGCAGTTGGCTTCATAGTCCACCATAGAATTGTCAAGTCTCATGTCTCCTTTTACAAAATTAAGGATAAGAAAGATTATAAATTTAAAATGAATAGCCCATTGGTTAGTTTGGTTGGGATGATAAGACGAGATACAGTTTTTTAATCCCATCTTATTATTCGTTTGGTTTGAATAACAATTAACACTCAAACTCATATGAATACCAAAGGCCCATGTTTATATGTTCAATCCTCATTGGCATGTGGCCCAATGGCATAAGTCTCCCACATGATGTGGGAGGTCAGGAGTTCGAGCCCTAACGGACTCCTGATATGTGTGCGTGTGTATTAATTTTTTTTTAAAAATCCCATTATAAATTAATCTATCACCCCCCCCCCCCATGGATTTATTTATCATGTCAGTCAAAATATTCCACAATGATAAAAAGTAACATAAATTATCACATGATAAATAATTATGAGATAACTTAAAAATCCAGCCACATTAGCCCTATGTCTTTTATTTTAACACCAATAAAGTTCATATTAAACAAGTAGTATATGATTATCTCAATTTAATAAATATATCGTTCTAAATTTTTTTTAATGATAACTAATTAAATTCATCATTGAATATAGATATTCAATAATTAATAAATTATTTTGGAAACCTCATTATCCTTCAATGTAAAACAAGACATTCTTCCAGCTTTTTATGATAAAATCCCCATTAAATGCATGTGAACAAGATATTACCTTAATGTAGTTAGATTTTCATATTCGATGATTCATTTAGCCATCATTATTGTCAGATTTTCATCAAGCATAGAAGCTTGATTTTATAAGGTATTTTTGCATATATAGAAAGTTACCTCAAATAATACCTCACGAAGAGAAATTTAATTTTCGTATCTAACGACAAGTTAGGATATCATAATATGAAATTGTATGTGAAAAGAAATAAGTATATACCCATTTCCAAATCCTCCAATTAGGGTTGCTATGGTGATATTAAGTATTTTCAATATAGCAATCATCAGGTCGTGCAATTTATAAATTTTTTCACCAATTTTATACAAAACAAATTATCATAAGAACAAAATTCCCACCACGTACAGCGTCGAGACAGCACAACACAACACAACATATATCAACTTTAAATAAAAACTAATATAAATATATATATATAATTTATTCTATATGTATATATAGGGTTAAATAATGACATCATTAGATGATCAGCATGAAGTCAGTGAGCTGAGTTGCATGAATACGAGAGAATGTGATAGATACGGACAACAAAAGCCGATGAGCAAATAGCATTAATTATTCAAATCAATAGCAAAGACTTGGAAAACGTCAATATCCCCAGCCACGTCACTGCTTACAGCCTCAAGGCCAAGATCGCATCTATGTTGCAGGTCAACAACCTCCCCCACTACTACCACAACTCCCAACAAATATAATGTTCCCATTTTCCCTTGATTATTTCACTATTTAAAAATCACAAAAAATTATATGTCCCAAATTAAATATATATATATCTAAATAAATTAAAAAAATTAATAAAAACATAATATAGTTGATGGTCATGTCAAGAATAAAAGGGCTTCACATAGAAAATAATTTTCTATATTGTAACAATATTTTTGTACTAATTTGGTATTTCTCATCAGATTTTTGGAGGGTGGTTGTTTTTCCCCAAGAGTTCTGACTTTAACACTATAGTCAAAACTCGACTCCTACAAATTACTTAAGATCTACAACTCAATCTAATGACGCGGTACAAATAAATATCATAATTTCAACTATTGTACCCGCAATGCTACCAATAATCATAAGTATTACTCTAAAAAAATTTATATTATTTTAAGAAAAATGAATATCTTTTGTATGTATGATATATTTAATTTTTTGACATTATATAATTGATTCTTTATTAATATTTTTAATTTTGTAAAGGAAAATAAAGGTAGGTGTATTGATTTGACCCGGTTTACCCGATTAATTCCTCCCAAATTGTTTGTTATATGAGCATTGATGTCAATTTTGACTTGGGTGAGGGGTGGGGTGGGGGGTGCATTTAATTCGATTTCTTGCTTGTCATTATACCATACATCATACTTGGAATTAATTTTCTTTGGTGATTGATGGATACCCATACCCAAAAGAAAATTATGCAACCCTAGCTAATTTGGTTGATGGTTGAGAGTCCACGATATTGATGAAGATTTAGACACGTAGGAGATTTGGCCGAATTTGTAAAAATTTTTAAAACATTTCATGAATTATTTAAAAATTTATAAGATATCATAAAAAAATGATGAGAAATTAAAAGATGGATTTATAAATTATATTATAAATTTACAATGTTAGAGAATTTATGAGAGAGAGAGAGAGAGAGGGTGAATTTTAACTTATTTTTTAGAATTTTTTAAATATTTGTAATTTAATTTTTTGAGATACAAAATTAAAAACAATGGTGTCTTGTACTATTATTATTTCTTTTTCTTTAATGAAAACACGTCAAAATTTTATTTAGAAATAAGATGGTATATTTTATAAATTCTAAAACATTTTATAAGTTATTTGAAATAAGTCTAATTACAAGGTATAAGCTTTAAAAGTCCAGTGGCTTGCAACTCAAGTGGCATTCATCTCCCCTATTAAGTGGAAGGTCTTGTATTCAACTCGTAATGAGCGTGCTGTGCACTTTATATGCTTAGTTTTTCGTTTATACCATGGTTGTTTGATTTGAAAATAAAAATTTATTTGATTTAAAAATAGAAATATATTATTTTGTTGAAAAGATAACATTTTTGTTATTTGTAATGCTCCCTCAAAATATATATATATATATATAAGCTTTAAAAGAAAATAAGATATTCACACCCAATTAGTAACGATGGTCTTATTCTTATGCTTTAACAATCAAAATTAAATGGAGTTGGTGATTTTTAAAACTAAATTACGTATTTTCTCATAACGTAATATTAATATTTTAGAATTTATGAAATTGTATGCTTTCTAAAAATGTCTTAAAATATATTTTAAACAACTTATAAATTTTATTTAAATCAATCCTCAAGTCATGTTACAATTCATTGAAGCAATAAATAGACGTCCTACCAAAATTTTGGTAGACTTTGGAATTCAATGGTGTGGACTACCACAAACACAAGGAACTTCATCATTCATTACGGAGAGTCAACATTGGACAACAGCCGTCGGATGTTTCGCTGGAAGGATATTGGACGGTTGATGTGGCAGTTACTGAGTGGACACGCGTCATCAGGTTGGACTTGACATTAAATGTGATGTTGGTCCTATGAATTTTATGCAAATTTAATGGCCAAAAAGGTGTCCTTTTTGATTCATGGAAATTGTAGTCGATTGTATCCCCCAAGTAATATGATGAAAAATTACTTTAGTAGTCCCTTAAATTTTAATTTAACATCGTTTAGCTCAAAAATATGTCTAAACTAGTCAGTCCAACCTACAATATTCTTGTAAAATTCCATTAGAAAAGAACACATGAATATGTATATATATAGCTGGCAATTAACGAGTGCAAATAGTCGAAATAATTTAATTTTTAACAACCTATTTGGTTTCATTTTCAAAACTCATTTTCACATTTTCTACTATTTCACAAATGAAACGCATCATTTTTTACATATTTTTCACCTAACATTATTTTCATTTTCATTTTCATTTTCATTTTCAAAATATATTCTCCAATAACTTATATATTTTCTCCTAATAACTTATATATCTTCTCTCTGTATTCCATTATTTTTATTTCTATTCACCTACAATCTATTAAAACCATCATAATCATTACTTTTTTAACAATCTATCCAAATACAAATTTATTTTCAACTCATTTTCAGTAACTAACTTTCTAAATTTTAGAAATGACGAAAATGAAAATAAATCCAAATGAGCCGTAAGAAATAAGGAATGGAGTTATAGGTGCAAGGTAATAGTCAAGCGACATGCGTGCAAATGACTGATCGACAAGTAAAGAGATGGAGACTAACAAAGCATAGTAGAGAAATTCACAAAAAGAGTCTGCCGAAATATGTACAGAGAAAATATCTTAATAAAAAAGACACAACAATTTAACAACAATAATAATAATAACAAATAATAATAATTTAAAATATTTTTGCACCTAATAGTAGACACATGTTGCATGTATTTTCACATGATATGATTTGTTGTGAATTTTGCCGAAGTGTGAAAAATTGGACCATGGTGCGTTGGACAAAGTTATTTATTATTTAAAGAGATTATGTAATGCAATTGGAAACATAAGGGGTCAATATTGTGGCATATTTAAGAATTTAAGGGACAAATTGATTTTCCCAAAAATAAAACATAGGAATTGAAGTCAAGTCAAATGAAAAGGGACAAGACAGTACAATCAAGTACAGCATCCCTTAATTGACCCTTTAGTCGCTGTTTGAACAGTTCAACTCGATCTATGCATTACTCGAGAAGGAAGTGGAATAATCAAAGACAACCAGCTTCCACCTTTTTTTTTTTTTTTTTTTTAACAAAAAAAAGGATAAAAAATTAAAGGAAAACATAAATAATTTATAATCTTATTTCTTAAAGCGTCTTCTAATATTTTTTTATATATATATATAGATATTTGATGATAATTTAATTATCATCAGCATATATACTTTCCTTCTTCATTATATGCTGTCACAAAATTTATTTTCATATTGTGAGATTTTAAATTCAATATTGAGGTTGAAATAAGGAATGAAAAGACAACAATGAATCGAAATAATTAACATCAATCAAATTTTAATATCTTTTATTTTTGGTGCAATATTTTATTTCATATTCCATGTAATAATTCATGGGGCTTGCGTAAAGTATCTTTAATCAAAAAATGTTTTTTCGTATTAATTATATTCACATAGCAAAAATACATGGTACGAAATATAAAATAGTACAAAAAATTTAACGTACCGATGTGATGCTTTATTTTTTATATGAACCAAATACTAAAAGATGTATCACTTTATAAATTTCAATTAAAAAACTTATGTACAACAATTAGATTTTTTTTGGAACAAATTGCTTATAACTTAATTTCACATTGCACCTCAATGAACTGTGAGGGAATTCTCCCACACAACAAGCTGACTAGCCCAAGACATGATAAATAATTAAATATTATTGAAATCGATTATCATCGAGAATTAAGTATTATACGACACAAAGTGCTATGTCTTGGAATGTATATCTCAAATCAATTGATTTAATGATATCGCCTTCAAACATATAGGTATGAGATTTGTGATTAAAACCTAACGAATTCTTACTGTATGTATGTGTTATAAAAATAATAAAAAAGAAAAAAAAAGAAAAGAACTTATACAATAAATTGAAACATATATGAAAGCCACGTTTAAAATCCCAACTTTTCATGACTCAGGCGACTACTGCACCATTTATTCACACATGAAAATAAAAATCTTAATTATTTGTTAACATGTGTATTTTATTATATGATAATCTTTGAACAAATCCTTTAATATTGCGCGAGCAATGGGAAGAATATATTGAATTAACCACTTGTATGTTTGCTATAATTAAGTAAAAGAAATAAATCCAATGGAATATTAACATAACTAGAGCAAAATTGCAGCCAACATCACTTGTGCTACATTACTTTCTTCTCTCATATCTCCTTTTCCTTTTTCCCAAAGCATACTTTAAAGCTATAAGGGGTAATATATGATAAGATTTGTCACACAAATTTAGTTATCTAAAAATATTACTACAGTTTAGAGATAATATATATAATTAGATGATATTAATAGTCCTCGATCGTATTTTTACTCAAGAATTTTGTAATCTATTTAAATATATATTCAAACAAATAATATGTATATAAGTACGTAGTTTAAATAACAGAAGAGGGGATGTATTTATGACAATTTGATATTTTAAGCATGAAAATCTATGGAGTTAAACTTAAATTTATTACGGTAGAAGAAAAATATTTTTATGAAAAAATATATTTATCAAATTATATGTATATTCAATGTTTGAAATTTTAACCATAAGTATATGATGGGTAAGCTAAAATCTATATTTTTTATAAAGTATACGGGCGCTACATAATTATTTGGTGTATCTATTAGTGTATTAATTAAAATATTCCTATTGAGAAATAAACTAAGATAAAAAGGAATTGTCATCCTTTTTTTTTTCCCTTTTTATTTCTCATCAACATATTATGCCTTTTTTCTTTCCATTTTTTATTCAATTAAATTATTTATTCTCTCTCAACCTACTCTCTTCAATATTTATTTTCAAATGTATTATTTAATTCAATTAAAAAAAATTAAATTTTGAGATAATATATTGGGATATACCAATTTATAATTATTTTTAATTTTATTAAATTGAAGATTATTTATTCTCTCTCAACCTACTCTCTTCGAGTATGCCACGACTGCTATACTTTACGTAAAAGTAACAACTATAATTAATTAATAAAGATGCATATACCTCCTCAATATTTTACTAATTTACTCAGATAAATCAAATTGGTATTTAAATTAACAAATACTATTAAAATTAAGTGAAATATAACAAATAAGATAATTAATTAACATATATTACTAATTACATCGCTTTACCTAAACAGTGCTCGCCTGTCAAATTCTAAGTTAAATAAATTGCCTCTAATCATGATTATTGAACTTTGGACTAGTATGAAAATTACGGTTACCTTCTTATATAATTAATTATCTTTTTTTTTTTTTTTTTAATCTATATGTCATGTTTAGGTCACTATTTTAGTAAACAGTAGGGTCTACGCGATTTACGTTGACATATGCTACACTAGATATACCTTAGAATAAATTATTTAATAAATAAATAAATATATTTATATTTATATATTACAAATAAATTAAAGAAATCTCAAGACCCAAGTCAACCAAATGCTGTTACCAACCTGCTACGATATTATTAATTATATATATCTGATAATACTTTTGACTTCACCAAGCAGTATCCCTTTTTTTACATCAAATTGAAATTTGAAAAAAAAAAGAAAAGAAAAAGTAAAAACGATTTTCAAACTGTATGATTGTGAGAAGATGCATAATCAAATGGTAATAAGTTTGATATTAGGGCTATTGGACGAGTTAAATCAGTAATTATCTTACGTGGAAAAAGTCAGATTGAAAAATGAAATATTTGTGCTCGGGAAAATAATTTTCTTAAGATTTATACTTCAATTATATATAAATATTAAAATAAAAAATATCTTGTAATATTGTAATCCATAAATTTGTATATTTTTATTAATCTACAATATTATAAAATTTATGAAATATCTAAATATGGCCATATTTGACAATTTACATTAACCATTAGTTTTCGAGTTTGTTTATGTTCTTGTGCTTTTATTGGTGTTGCCATATCGATTTTTATTTATTATTTATAACAAAACGAAATTGTATGAGCTTTTGCAGTCAATTTCGAGTTTAAGATTGAAAAAACAAGTCAAATTATTGGGGATTTCACTCGAGATTAATCGCTAAATTTATTTTTATGTGAAATTAATTTTTCCACAAGGGTATTATTATGATTTCGTACAAAAGAATAAAAGTAATTGTTCTCTAATTTGGACATGCGTTGCACCGAAAAATTCCTCGAGTAAAAAAGTTGCCGGATGCTTGGTTTGGATTTGTTTTTTAGAGGTAATTTTATTTTTTGATGAAAAGAAATAATAAAAAAATTAATTATAGATGTATTTTTTGAAAATAAAATATTGTTTAGAGGTTTTGTTTAAAATATAAATGATTATTGTAGAGTTGAAAATGAGTTATATTTGAAAAATACAGTATTTTGTATTAAATATCGTGCAAATGTGAGTATAAGAAAATAAAAAGTGCAAATAGAGAAATAGCATAATAGTGTGTTTGGAAAAATATATTAAAAATAAAATATTTATAAAAATATGAAAAAAATTGATAATTTTTTATTTTTATTTTCAGAAAAAAATGAAAAGGTGCTTTAAAAACAAAACCAAACGGGCACTAAGCCAAACCCATGCCACATTATCCGCGATTTGCTTGTGTGTTAGGTTCATTGTATTAGAGCATGCCTAACTAATACAAAATTACCAATATACCCTTTACTCATATTGTTATCGTATCAAGTTCAAATATAATTCGTTAAAGATAACAAAGCAAGTTCAAATAGATTTTTTGTTCGATAGAACGTGATATAGACTCAAATAGTAAAAAATTACTCAACTCGATCAGATTAAATTTCGTTCAAATTCAATTCTATTATCAATTAAATTAAATTCGTGCAGTTTTTATAATTTTTATAAAAGATTTGAATCCGTCAATATAAATTTTCTTTTTTATCTTTAATTAGTATATTGATAATTTATCAATGATGAATGACAGTCTAAATGAAAACGGTGGATGCCGCTGCTTTAGTCATATCCTAAAACAATTAGCAAGAACAACACGTAAAGTAAAAACTCATAAGCAGCAGCTAATCAAGGCGTCAAATATACTAATATTCCTCCAACTAGACTTGACTCCGGTCAAGTAAACTATGCTAAATTATATTTCCTCATTATAATAAAATTTATTCCAGAATCAAATTATATCCCGTTTACTTATGTAATATAAAACTATAGAAGTTTCTTTATTTCTTTTTATTTTTTAAAACATAGATAAATATCTCTTATTTATATTTTCCTAGAATTTTCTAGCTACTTGACCTAAAAAATTAACAATTTGGTCCCTTCTGTTCCGAACCTAAGGTGATGTTCATATATAAATTATATATTTTGGGAATGGAATTAGAGAATGTGAAATTTGTATTGGAAAATATAATATATGTTTGTTTATATTTTAAGAATAGTTAGAAAATTAATTTTAAAAATTTTAGTATGTTTATTTATATTTTGGAATGAGACAAATTCTACTGTAACAATTAAATTAATGCCTTTTGTTGGATTTTGAAGGTATAAATGAATTTTTATAATATTTTTTTAGTATGATAATAGTAATAAAATATTTTGATATAGTATGTATATTTAAATATGTAGGATTTTTGTATTTTCACCTCTTTAATTGCAGGGGTAATATAGATATTTTGAATAGCCATTTTAGGAGAAAATAATGGTGTATGTTTGGTTACATTATGACGAAACAAATTTGTTCTAACAGGAATGTAATCAAACTATCCTAAATTTTTTAAACTTCCATATACATAATCGCAACCATCTATATGGTAAAATTAATTCGATCTTGTCTAGTCATAATTATATAATTATATATATATATATGACAAAATTTGTGAAGGTATGACTGGATGAGAATTATAACAAAAAAGTACTCTAGATATGCAAAAAGTTAAAGATGTAAGATTACGATTCACATCAGCTATCCACCTAGCAACTGCATGTATACCGATTATATTATAAATTATTAAATTTTACATAACAAACGTTTTACATTTATTCGTTCATTTCGAATATAATCATATAACAATACTATTTTCTCCTTCTTCGATGAATTTTTTCTTTTACTCTTCAGCTTGTGAAATAATGCATTACTCATAATTATGTAATATTATTGTATTCTTTTTTTAATTTTTTAATTACACACATGCACATATTAAGATAAATTTTTCACATTTATACGTGAAAAGATAATGTTACTTATGAATTCAAGTGTCGGCAAATATCACTGTATTCTTGTTTAAGCATTTGCTGTTCAATTGAGAGTATAATCCGTTGGCACTCTACCTATTAACCAATTATGGACCAAACAAGGTTACTTCATTAAATTTTTTATTAAATAAAAGGAAAAAAAAAAAGAGAGAAAAAAAGATACTCATTATCGTGGACATAAGATGACTCATCATATAATGATGGAAAAAAAAGTAATATGAAAATAGAAAACCAGAGTTACATCCTTACACGCCATAACCACCCCACTCTACCCCACCCCATCTGACGCGACCCCACCCCTCCCACCCCAACCCCACCAAGCCACAGATATTAACAGATCTTCCCTTTTTACCCCTCCCCTAGAGTTTCCTGCGGGCTAAATGGGAACAAAAAGAAAGAGAATTGAACCACCATAGCTACATGACCTTCCAGGACTCGAGGGTGGGAAAGCTACAAAAAGAGTCGAAGTCAAGCCCAGTCGAGTTTGCGCCACCATCAGCCACCACTGTAGACGGCGGAGGAGCCGGCTGCGGCATGAGAGATGAAGCGGAGCTGTCCAGCAAAAAAGCCGAGGTGTCCAGTGTTGGCAAGCCGCTACCTGGCTGAAGCCGGCCGACTACCCTCTGCGGCTCTGGCTTCAGCACGGGAGCCACCTGCAGCGGCCCGTTCAAGCCGCTGAACCTAACGCCTGTCACCTGCTGCACCATCTGCCTGAAATTCGCAGGATCCGCGGTTATAAACGTCGTTGTCGCGCGCTTCGACGCACGCGATTTCCGCTTGGTAACCCTCCCGCTCGGCGGGAGGCTCCGGCGCTGCTGCTGTTTCGAGACGGAGGCTTCATTCTCCGACCCGCCGGAGGCAGACGGCGTCTGAAGAGGCGTAATCTCTGGTTTCGCGAACAGAGGCTCGACCATTTCAGCAGAAAAAGCGTCGCCGTCGGAGGCGGTAGTGGAGAATGAATTCTGCAGAGCCTTAGTTAAGGTATCAGTTTCCTTTGTGAAGACATCGGAAATCCAAGCATCAGCAAATGTTGGCCGGAACTGCCACGGCTGCTCCATCGTCATCAAATTATCATAGGAAGCCATTTTTTCCGATCAGAAACACACACTAGAACCAAAAAACACAAAAATTTCCTCAAAAAAGATCAACAGAACTTCTAATTAAGTCATGAAAGGAGAAACAATTTGAAGAAGATAGACCAATACTAAAAGGGTAGTTGTACTTATGCTCGTTTGAAAGGTTTCTACAACATCTGCATAATGATGGTATTGTTTTGGTGAAAGAAGAGAGAGAGAAAACTCTATAGAGAGGGGGAGACAATGGTGTGATGGGGGGTGTATAAATAGGGCGGTGATGAGAAGGAAGGAACCGCGTCCCGGGACACGCGGCAGGCAGAAATGTACGGAAACTAAACCATGGTTTAAAATTGTAATTAATTAAATTATTTAGATGGGAAGGATATTTTGACTGTAGAGTGTAATCTTTGGAGCTAATTAAGTAGTTAATTAATATATATATATATATAATAGCGTGTGACGATGGAGCCAGTCTTCATCGGCTCGTGTGACTGTGTTTTAATTTCCTCGGCGTGTGGGGGGTGTTTGGTTTTATTTCCAAACCCCATTTTCATTGATTTTACTATTTCAAAAATAAAAATCATCACTTTTTAAAAAATTTCACCCAATATAATTTTTATTTTCATTTTCAAAATACATTCTCCAATAACCTATATATTTTTTCTCAATAATCTATATATCTTCTCTCTCTATTCTATTATTTCTATATTTCTCTACCTACAACCTATTAAAATCAACATAATCATTACATTTCCAAATATTTCATCCAAATATATTTTTATTTTCGCATCACATCACATAATTAATTCTTACCACTTTAAAAATAATGAAAATAAAAATTGAAAATAAAAATAAAATCAAACAGCCCCTATGCTTGCTTTTCCTGATTTAGGCCGCTCCCGCTATCTAACTGTAGTTTACGAAAACAACGGGAAAGGGTAAATCAGTCAAGATGCATAAGTAGTTAGGGCCCATTTGAATTTGTTTTCTGAAGGTACTTTTATTTTTTAATAAAAAAAGTGTAAAATTAATTATAAATATATTTTTAAAAATAAAATTTTGTTTAAAATGTAATAATTTTATAAAGTTGAAATGGGTTGTATTTTTAAATATAATATTTTTTTATTAAAAATTGTATAAATATGAGTAGAAGAAAATAAAAAGTGAAAATGGAGAGAGTGTGTAATAGTGTGTTTGAAAAAATATGTTGAAAATGAAAATATCCAGGAAAATAGAGGATAACTTTCTGTTTTCATTTTCAGGAAAAAATGAATTTATATATATATATACACACATTTACAAAGATAAATTTAATTAATTGGTCCAACAGCATAACTCTTAGATTTATAAATATAAAATTCAAAATTTAAATCCTAATAGCGAGCGGGTTAATCAACAGGCTAGAGCAAATAAGTAGGAGAGAGCCTTAATCGGTGCACCCAAATCCTGTTGTTCGTAGGATTTAAGCCAACATGCAGTAATCCAAAGCAATAAACAAATATTGCAAGTCAGATTATCAGGAATGGATCAGATAATCACAAATTAAGGCAATACGTGCGTTTATATCCAGATGAAATTCAAAATAAAGCATGCGGTATAAGAATTAGACATGCGTTATAAGTATTTAAACATACAGCATGCGATATCAGATTTTATACATACAGCATGCGTGATCAAAATAAGCGTTCAATTCGAGGCAAATAAGAATTTTAAATAATTAATCAAATACGAGTCCAGGAAAAGCCAAAATTCATAAATTTAAACAAGGCAATGGAAATTAATAGAACATGCTGTCAGATTTATCTAATATAGATACAGAATTTTAATAGTAAACTTATCTTAAATTCTGTATCGTAACAGAATTAATAGGACGACTAAATCATAGAGAAATTCTGTTTGCCTTGAAGAAACGAGCGCCCCGACTCACCAGTGCAACGGGTACAGCGCGGCTCCTCCCAGGATGAGGTGGTCCAGAACGATCAGGTGCACTCCTTCTCGTTCACCTCGAACAGTACTCAGTAGCTAGAATTCGAATAGGATAGCCAAGATTTCGGAGAATATATAAATATATATATATATGTAAATATACTAGGCCGAATATGAGAGCTCAAGGAATTATAACTATGAAGAAGCTGGAATATCAGGGGGAGAGAAGAATACAAGCAGAAGAGGCTGCTTTTGCTTTTTGATTTTCGGTGTGTTTAGAAGACTGCCGAGAGCCCTCTATTTATAAAGAAGAATTAGGTCTGGCCGAAGGCAATGGGCCGACGGCCAAGGCCTAATTTAATAAGGGTTTGACGGCTGTTTAAAAAGCTGATTAGGGTTTGACTGAGTAAAATCCTAATCCTTGTCCGCCAATCAACCCTAAAAATCCGGCCCCATCTTCCCTAAATCTCGACTGTAATTTTCAAATTTAAAATTCAAAATTCCAATCAAATTTTGTCCAAAAAATTAAGACTGAGACTGAGACTGAGACATTCGCCCTAACGCCCGCGACCCGGACCCGGGCCGGGCGGCGGCGCGCGTGTGGTCCACTTTTATGAACCCCTTAAAGAACACTTTATCAAGCATTCTTACTTGAGTTCAATATAAACTACACCACACTTGTTTACAAAACCAATGTGGGACAAGTGAAGGGTTAAAGACCCTTCAACTCCTCCATTTGGTTTTATAGGTCACAAGAGGGTCTCCTTTCTCATAAGCTTACAATCTGGGACAACTCAATTTATGATACTTAACATTTTTCCCTTCCTCTATTTCACCAAAATCAATACTTTAATTATCTATTGAATTCCAACCATAATTGACATCCATCCAATTAACCATGTAAATGCGCAATGTGCCAATTACAACAAATCCATCCTGGAAGATAAGAAGTACAAGGAATTGGACATGCTAATGAGTGTAGGAGGCTCGACAAAAGAGTGAAAAGGGCCTGAGCCTGGCAAGGATCAAGCAAGCATTAGCAGTTAGCACGGGTCTCTTCAAGGGAATCCTCCATGGCTTGCTACGCCGAATAATAATACCGTCTTATATATTCGGCACTTTCCTGAAACTTGCACTTTGAGCAGTTTTAAGAGTGCTATTCTCATACCTGCCTTTTTTTATTTTCTACTATTTCAAAAATGAAAATCATCAATTTTTAGAAATTTTCATCAAATATTATTTTTATTTTCAAAATGCATTCTCCAATAATTTATATATTTTTTCTCAGTAACTTATATATCTTCTCTCTCTTTATTCCATTATTTCTATTTTTCTCCACCTACAACCTTTTAAAACCAACATAATCATTACATTTCCAACATTTCATCCAGATACAAACTCTTTTTCAACTCATTTCCACTAACAAATTCTCACTATTTTGGAAATAATGGAAATGAAAAATGACAATGAAAATAAAACTATCTCTATGAATTTTATGGCTTTGTGTAAAAGAAATATAGTTATAAATATGTATACTTTATGATTATTGATATGTCTGAAAAAAATTTGGGAATGTTTGGTTATGTTTTTTGTGTAATTTTATTATGTATTTTGGGAGAATGAATTTTTGAAAAATGTGAAAATTATTTTTTGGTATGTTTGTTTATATTTGGGGAGATACATTTTTTACTGTAACTGTCAAATCAATGCTTTTTTGTTAAGTTTTTGAGAGTGAAAATGAAATTGAATAATTTTCTTAATGTTAGAATAATAGTAAAAAAATATATAATATACGTATGCATATATTAATATATATATGTTTTGGAGGAAAAATGAGGATATGTTTCCCCAAAACACCAAACATTCTCTTTAGATATTAATTTTAAAAAGTGATCTTTTATTTTAAATTATTGAGTTTAATTGGTTCTTCAAAAAAATATTTTATTCCTTTTTTTCCCCCTTTTCTTGGATGAGACAAAGAACGAACCAAAACTTGAAAAGAAATAATCATTTGATTTTAAAATTAGTTCATAAAGAAAAATAGAGAGAGATATAATAACTTAATAATTTATGTTAAAGTGATAAGAGACGTAGACATGATAAGAATTGTATGATTAATGAATTTTGAATTTCATACCTATGGGCTATGATACCCTAAACATACTTTATACTATAGAATTATGCAATTGGATTTTTATAGTATAGATGAGTTGATAGTTCAGATATTATGAATAATGGCAGTGCCACATAGAAAGAAAAAAGAAAAAATAATGGTAGTGCCATTTTTTTATTATACCACAAGAATCTTAACCACTGCTCAAACATTAATGAAAGCGAACAACCTATGTTCCTTACCTAGTAGCATTAAGGTTAAATAGTTTCTCCTAATAAAATATTATTCAAGTGGTAATATTTAAGTTTAAAATTTTATAGTTTTAGATTTGAGTTCAATTTGTTTTATGGATGTGTATTTACTATACTAAGAGTTGATTATTGATTTTGAATTAATTCTTAATAAAGATGTCAAAGTTTTATCACCAAATATGAAAAGTATATCTCTATATTGATTAGTTCGCTCGCATTGATGATCTGATCTTACTTTCACATTTGACCGAATTATTTACTTCTAAAAAAATCACATCACTTGATGATTAAATTTTTTGATGTAATAACATATCTAACTTGATCGCTCAAAAATTTAGGTAATGTTTGGTTATGTTTTTTTGTATAATTTTAATAAGTATTTTAGGAGAATGAATGTTGAAAGTGATATTGGAGAATGTGAAAATTGTGTTGGAAAATGTAATGAATTTTTTGTTATATTTTGAAGAATAGTTAAAAATTGAGTTTTGAGAATTTGGGTATGTCTATTTATGTGTTATGGGGAGACCTTCCCTGCCCCCCATCCCTCTTATTACTGTAGCAGTCAAATCAATATTTTTTTGTTGGTTTTTGGAGTGAAAGTGGAATTGAGTGCTTATATATATATATACATATATATATATATTGAAAAATGATGAAGTTTTGGGGATAGTGAAGTATAACAGAAGATATATTGGGAAAAAAAAATAATATTTTGAAAAAAATTGAGTGTATGTTTGGTTATATTTTCTCAAAATAAAATTATTTTGAAAAATATAACCAAAAACTCTCTTAATAATTGCACCACAACACAAGCCAAAACACAACAAATTTGGGATTATGAAAGTAGAAGAATCGCCAAGGCTATATTTGATTTTATTCTCATCACAATATTTTTATTTTCTCAAAATAAAATCAAATATTTTCCCTTAAATAAAAAAAATCCTATAAAAATTATAATCCTCCTTCCCAGTGAAAGAAACATTCGAAGAAGTAGTGACGTTGATGCTACCTATGCACAAACTTTTACCATCCAGTTCTATCCCCAAACCAGACAAAATATTCATTCAAATGCTTGAATCCGAGCTAGACAACCAAACATCCAATTTATTGACTTAAGATGTATGTCTAAGAAATAATATAGCGAATGTTTGGTTATATTTTTTGTTTGATTTTATTATGTATTTTGGGAGGATAAATAATTGAAGAATGTGAAAGTTGTTTTTTTGGTATATTTGTTTATATTTTGGAGAAGACATTTTTTACAGTAGCAATCAAATCAATGTTTTTTTGTTAGGTTTTTTGGGTGAAAATAGAATTGAATAATTTTTTTAATGTTAGAAAAATAGTAAAATATATATAATGTATATATAATATATGTATGTATATATTGAAGAATCTGTGTTTTGAAGGAAAAATGAAGATATATTTGGTTATATTTCTCAAAAACAATGTTATTTTGGGAAAACATAACCAAAAAAAACCATAAAATTTATCATGACATTATTAATTACATAAAAATTTATATAAAAAATATTTATAGCACAATTTATTCATTTCTAAAAAAATAAAATCAAACTTAATTTTATCTCTTAACACATTCTTTCCCTCAGACAAACTAATTTGGTTTGTATGCAATTAGTTTGCAAGCAACCCCTTCAAATCTATCCAATAGTGGAAGGAGGCAAAATCATCATCATAAAAAGAAAAATAGTAAAAAAAAAAAAAAAGAAAAGAAAAAGAAGATGATAATGGAATCTAATCTGAGAAAACCCTACCCTAGTGAAGTGAGGGGCCCAATGGGGTTAGGCCCATGTGGTGTCCCCTTTCACCCCTTATTTTTATCCAATTATTTCCGTGTGGGTCCTAAAGAATCTTTTTGAATTAGTACTGCGCTTTTAGTTTTAGCCATGGAAACTGCCTTCTTATTTATTTATTTTTGGACAAATTTTTTCATATGGATGCATATACGATGTGTTGTTAGGACTTAGGAGTTGGATTTTTTATTTTATTAAATAATTATTTCTACGAATATAATTATATTAAAATTAGATTTTGCAAATTATGAAATTAAATGATGTTCTCTAATTTATTTATTTATTTATAAGCTGTTTGGATTTATTTTCTGAAAGCATTTTCATCTTCTGGTGAAAAAAATAGTGAAAAATTAGTATAAAAGTATTTTTTAAAAATAAAATATTGTTTGAATATTTTGTTTAAAATATAATAATTATGTAGGATTGAAAATGAGTAGTATTTAAAAAATATAGTATTTTTGTATTAAAAGTCGTGCAAATATGATTATGAAAAAATAAAAAGTGAAAATAGAGAAAGAGTGTAACAGTTTTTCTGAAAAAATATTTTAATAATAAAAATATCTATAAAAATAAGAAAAAAATTGATGGCTCTCAATTTTTATTTTCAGTAAAAAATAAAAATGAATTCAGAAAATAAAAACAAACGGCCTTACAAGTTTAAAGGGATATTATACTTTTATTTCAAGATGTCAATTTCTGCAAAGAGACAATTTTTTCAAATTTCACGCCTTTGCTGGTAGGGCCCACTAACGTGGATGTCTTTCTCAACTGTCTCTGTTCTTAAGATGTCACTCAGTTGAGGACTTTAATTTTATTAGATTTTTTATTATTATTATTAATTTCATATTATTTATTCACTTAATATTAATGTATAATAATTCCCTTAAATCCAAATTGTTCAATATATCCACACCATCATACCAAATAATGAGAATTATAAGTATTGAGAAAAGTTTGCAGTGCAAATTATAGTGTGCTTCGTCCCACATGGAAAAAGTATAAAATTTCATGTATTTTTACCAAAATTAATAAATGTTAATTTCGTATTTTCAAAAACTAATTATTTGTAAAATTTTCTAAAAAATATTAATTTTTCAAATGTCTATGAAAGATCAAAAAGTTGCATTATTTAATTTGAAAGAAGAAATTTCTCAAATTATAACTATATTTTAGAATAATCCAAATTAGAAAATGTCTTCTTTCTATAAATAAACTAAGAAAGACTGCCAACTCTATATATAATTTGAAAATCCTTGTTTCTTTTATTTTATTATTCACGTATTTAATAAAATTTTGGGAAAATTACTAAAAACCCCTCAAAATAAATTTTTATATCTAAAAAATTCATTAAAATATTTTTCATACTCAAATACCCATCCCATCAACTTTTCACTCCAAAAGACCCAACAATTAATTTGTTGACTCAATTGCCCTTAATTTATTAAATTCTTTAAATTATCCATAACTTATTAAATTTAGAAACTTAATGAATTGGCTTTTTAATAGAATATTCTCTTTGATTTTTTGAATTGATTTCTATCAATAATGATTTTAAGTTTAATAAACTAAAAGTTTTGAAAAAATATGTCTCCTTAATTTTTAAATATATATATTGCAATAGAAATACTTATAAACTCTAAAATCATATGAACTAAACAAAAAGACTAAAGTTTTTTTTTTAAATTAATAAATAACTTTTTAACTTTTTCTATAGAGTTAAAAAGAAATAATTTGGATTTGGATAAATAAAAAGAATTTTAATGTGAGATATTCAAGGCTACTTTTGTCCAAAAATAGACTAAAAGTTAATAGTTAGACTTTTTAGAATAAAAAATTTGTGAAATGAGTTTGTTAGATTGAAAAATTATTTTATGGGTTTTTTAGATATAAAATTTTATTTTAAGGGGTTTTTAGTAATTTTTCCTAAAATTTTCAAATATTCTTGAACGAAATTTTCAAAATGGAATTATTGTATCTTAAAATGAATTGTCATTATTTTTATCAGCAAATTGGGAACATTAATCACCTTAAAAAATATTTGATCACGCCTTAATCTACATCCATTTTTATTCGTTCTTTAAATCAAATTTCACATTTTTTATTAAGAGATAGTACCTTAACCAAATGAACTCATCATATGTCAAAACCAATATGTAGCACATGTACTTAATAATAATAAAAATTAAATTTAAAATAATAAATAAGAATAAAAATAATAACCAAAAACTATGTCACGAATGATGCCATCTTGAATGAGAGTATGACCTTGACCATATGTTATTAATGAGAGAATATATGGCAACAAATTGTTAGGATAATTTTAGTGAGAGGAATCATAGTCCTCATTTCATGTGGGATATGTATGTCTATAATTAATTTTGTTCATACTTCAAATGACTAAAAGAATATAATTTATTATGACTTCACATGCAATTGACTATTGTTTGGAATTTTGGTTGCAATTTGCAAAGTCTTCTTATAAAAATTTGGAAAAAAAGGGGGACTACTTATGTTGTGTCCTTGTCCTTACCTCTACATGCTTTAGTTTATTCGAGAATGAATTGTTTTAAGCTATTAATTTTTTACTTTGTTTTTATTTTTGAAAAAAATATTTTACCATCTTAAGTGAAAAGGCGAATATATATATATATATATTTTATCTTATTTTTGAATAATTTATTCGTTAAAAATATTTAGAAAGTAGACATTATATAGATACTCTCTTTGCGATCTTTATATGTCCATTTTCAGAATAATTTGTTTGGTTACTTATAAAGTATCTTTAAGCGAGATCTTATAAACTTCTGTAAAGAAAATATTCTCAATTTTTGTGAATTTTAATAATTTTTTTAATTGTAATTAAGTATAAAATTGCCACTCTGGTTCATATAAACCCTTTTATTCTCTAAAATTTATTTTTTAATATTTTATAAAATATATAAAATTTGCATAATATTTTAAGTAAATTAAACCAAATATCTTCAACGTATTTTTAAATAAATATCGAGTCACCAGTTGATTAAGTGACACATCCTCATACATACATGTCTGAGGCTTGGAGTTTGAATCTTACTGAACTATTAGTGCATGTGCATGTATAGATTTATGGAAAAAATATACATTTAAATAAATAAAAAAATTGAGTGACCAATTAATTCAATGATATTACTACCGGATATGTAAGTGTGTGAAATTTGATGTTTGAATACTCAATGTATGTGCGTGTATAAATTAAAATAAATAAATAAAATCTTCTATCTTTATAAATTGTAAGAAATAATAATAAAATCGGAGGAGAATAGGCCAAAACCTCACTTTCTAGAAGGAAATTTTTTTGGGAGATTTCATTTTCAAATATTTCAAAATCCAAAAAGAAAAGATGAGGACGCCAGCTATGACGTCATCATATAGTGGGATGACGTGGCCGTGACATGAGGAGAAATTTTGTGTCGAGCAGATAGACTTGACAGTTTTGATGCTTACACCGAAAGCTTGTTTTTATTCCCAATACACGGACAGGCTTGTAGCCCAAGACACTCCCGGCTCATCCGGCTCGGTTCAGCCCACCTTGGCTTGGCTAAAAGCCTAACACATTTTTATTTTTCTTTTTTCATTTCTTTTTTAAACATGTCGTAACGGCGTTGGCATTTGAGGTTGAGTTCTTTTCTTATAATATCTTTAATTAATAATTTGGTTATCGTTGGTTTTATTCATTTAACATATCTTTGTTTTCCTAACTGTTTTCTTAACTTTGTATTTATTGAAATGAAATAAAATCAGGTTCTAATATTTGAAATAAAACTTATTTTGACTCAAAATAATAACGCAGTATTGACCATTACTTTTAAAAATAATAGTGTTAAAATTTTAGCTTCAATTATTTTAATTATAGAAAATTGGGATAGAATAATTCATTATAGCTTTTAAAACTATCATTCATGCCGTATATAACTAATTATAAGCTGAATTTTTTTTTGAGAGAGTATTATAAATGACGATTTTTTTTTATCTTTTTAATAAATTAATGTTTTTCTATTCTCAAATTCAATAAATCAATAATTTTCTATTTTTAAATTAAATAAATTAAAGTATAAACTACACTAATGAGGGTTTGATTTTGATGATGGATATGGATCCGGGTATGAATCACGATCCGGTGTATTGATCTTCTGGATTGATTTGGGATTGGAATCCTGCAATCACAGTAAATGTTAGGCTAGCAGAGTGGCTCTCGGCTTAGGCCCTCCGACGCTCAAATCAGTATATATTCGACCTCTTTAATCGAGCAGCGGAATGTATGGGCTTTTGAGTGTATGAGTGCATACCCGTGAGAGGCAAGGTTGAGGGGTTTTTATATTCTCTTCCTTGTAGGAAATGTCAAGGAAGCCCTTGGCTTACCCTAGGGACCTCCAGCCTCCTACCGGGAGTAATTGGTCAATTCCCCCATTTGAATATTGCCAGTTGGATGTCCTTGTATGCTGTAGGACAAGATGGTACACTGTTGCGGCGTCTGCTGTGTCAGACGGTGAGGGGAGGGCATGCACCATTAATGTGGAGGCGTGCTGCCAATCAACGCATTTAATGCGGTGGCAGAATACTGTACAGGGCTCGACTTGAGAATCGACGAGAAGAGGGGTCGATAATGGTCGAGCGGCTCTGAGGGCCATGGAGCGCCTTGTGGATTGGTCGAATAGGGTCGACGAGTCGCTTGGGTCCTGGGCCGTTGACTGGGTGTTGGGCCTGGTTAATTTGGGCCACTGGGGGCCATCTTATATCATACACATATACACATAAGGTACACAACGCGTTCATTTTGGGTTGAACACATAATAGAGAAGACGGATGACACTTGGGCTACAAGCCATTGGACATTATAAGTTGAATTTAAAGTGGTTCAAGCTTAAATGTTCTATTACATTTCATGATGAACGTTAGGATTAAATTGAGCTCTAATAATTATTTTCTTCTCTTACTCGAAATGTCCCAAACGTGGTTGATCATATATTAGTTTTAGGTTCATATATTAAAAAAAAAAAAAAAAACTTTAAACTAGTACCATAAAACATATTCGATAAATAAATTTTTTTTATGAATCAAATATTTCATCAAACTAGTACCATAAGACATATTCGATAAATAAAATAAATTCTACATGCAAATGTCATCTTCAATTTTTTTTTAACACACCACAGATGTATCTGGACACCATTCAGACTTAAATGCAGAGAATCACACATATAAGTGTGAATAGTGAATGCCATTCGTTTAATTCTTATTCTTTTAAAGTGAATCCTCACTGTTTTATATTGAGCTTGTGGTCAAGCTCAACTGGTATATTAATCGAAATCAAACAATATGTTAAATTTAATTCTAGGCAAAAGTAAACGAAAATTAATTTAGTTCAAATATTTATTATTTTTTATTGAGCTTATGTTATGGGTGCAAATGAGTCCAACTGGTGCGCGAGCCCCACGAGCTAAGCTTGATTTAATTTTGTATTGTTTTGAGTTCGAATCGAATTGAATCGAGCTCAAGCCCTAATTCAAACTAATCTCGAGCCATCAGTATCTAGGTTTGAAGCTCGAGAGCTAGTATATAATTAAATATTATTTTTTTATTAACAAAAATATATTATTATTATTATTATTATTCAAATTCGAGCTCGAGTCTGCAGCTGTTTATAATTAATTTATCAATTCGAGCTTTATCGAGTCGAGTTGAGTTGAGTTGGAGCTTAAAATTTTAGATTTATCGAGTTCGAACAAAATTTTGTACAAACTAAATTAAACTCGATTCAATTGCATCCCTAACTTATGTTCAAGTTTTGATTTGCATGTTGATTAAGATCAAATAGCACGTCAACTTTAATTGTATTCTAATTAAAATAAAATTAATTTAGTACGAACAAGCAACCCACTCAATTGACAACCCTACTTAAATATTTTACACATAATCGACAGCTCGCATACCTAAGCTCGCATTCTAGATGAAGATGTCAAAAGCAGGCAACACGAGTGGAATAAGATATCAAAAAAGCATATAATCATGGAGAGTGTTCGTAGAATCCTAATATCTGTGGAAAACGAAAAAGTTTGAGGTTCATTGTCCAAAATGGTAGACTTATTGTTGATGGTACAATGTGGATCTAAGAAATTAGTACGATACACTTGATTATTTGCACAAAAATAGTATTATGATTGACAATATCAAAACCTTATTTTATGTTAAATGAGTCAAAAATTTTAACTTACTTCATAAATAATTATGTTCTTTTCCTCACATGTTGAGGCGTTTCTTTCAATACAAATGACAATCATGCGTGCCGACAGGATAAAGTCTTAGAGAGTTGTATCTTTTATATTTTACTGTAACTTTAGACATCATAAATGAATGAAGAGTTGAGGATTTTTAAGTTGATTTAATTTTTTTCCCCCTTCAGGCATTTGTTGAGATGTCTTTTCATCATAATAGAAGCTGGATACACCATGAATGTTGAAAGATGAAACTAGCCTTTTCACATTGGGTGAAGCTTAGCTCAATTGACAAAGTCTTTTTTTTTTTTTTTTTAACTATACACGTGCATGCAGGAATTCGTTGTATTCGAATCTCCAATCTCATACTTTACCAGTGAAATTGATATCAATAGGCCAAATAATCACTCGCCTCAATTGACAAAGTTAAGGTTCGAAAATTATAAAGTATTCAAATTTTATTCGAACGTAAATTTTTATTTACTTTTTATGATAATTATTGATGATTAATATTTATGATATACAAGAAGAATAAAATTAATTATGATGGGATTTGTAGTGACTTTAGTAATTATATTAATTATTAAACATGAAAGAGATATATAATGATTCTATGTTTGTAAGTCTAATGAAAGAAATGGAGACTGATTAATTCGTACATTAGAAATTAGCTGGTTTTACCTAATGGCCAGCATATAACTGATATTCTATTAAAAATATATAGGAAAGAGTAGCTTAAGCACTTAAAATTACAATAATTATATCCTAAGTGTTCCTCGTTTTAATTAATTAATAATTTCTGTGTCAATGTATATGATGTGTGACGGACCACAGTTAACTTGATAATTGTTTTAGTATCAAAGTATTCTCATGCATAAACAATAGCAAAAATAATATCATGATACTGACATTATTATTATTATAATTTATCGTTATAATCACTAGCTACACGCACTTATATTTTCTTCTAACCTAATAATCAATCATAGACTTTTCAAGATCACATTGGAAGGCAATTTTAAGAAGGTTCGATACAAATATATACTAATTTAAACACTTTTTTTTTTTTAAATACAACAATACATAATTAACAATAAATTTGACGATGCACGATCTAGGGTTTGGTCTTATAATAAAAACACATTTTATAGATTTAAAAATTATTTCAATGTTTTCGATCTTTTTAATGTGAAATAAAATTTGATATCATTAAAAGTCTCATACCGAGGATCTTATGAAGAGATATACAAATGTCATTTCCATAAATGGTACTATTTTAACTTAAATTTATTGTTAGATAAGAAGAGCTTGACTCCACAAGTATTTTATTTTGTTTTACTTTTTTTCAATCAACAACTGGAATGGAATTTTCTTTATGCGAACAATTTAAAGGATAAGAGATGAGAACAACTTATAAGTAATTTTATAATTCTGGATCTCTTCGATTTTCGATAACAAACAAGGTTAAGTATTATAAAAATTAAAATTATTTCTATGATACCCCATTAAATAACATAAGATATATTAAAATTATAGAACAAATAAGTCAATAATATTTAAATCTCATAATCATTATACTCATAAGCAACACATGCTAAAAGCGACAACAATAGTTGCCAGTAATGGCAAATTTGCTTCAACTTTGAAGCCGAAAACGTGTTTTATGCACCTTGTTTGTTGCTGAACATATTTCCGGCTGTCAGCGTTTCTGCTGCTGAAAGCCTTCCTTAATTAATCATGAAAGCGTGGTTCACAACGAAATCTGTCTGTACAATTGCAGAAAACTGCAGCAGTAAATATTGACCCAAAACGGATCAAATAATTAAGTGCAGATAAGTGGAATTTGAATTACTTGGATGAATCAGTACTGTACTGAGTACTCATTTCTCCAATCATCTGACTCATGACTGCCTTTTCCGTATAATTTACTGAGCAGAAAATTTACTATTGTGAGAGTGGAATTTTGCAAAAAATGGACGCTATTTCTGCTGTCATTTTCGATCCTTGATTTTTGACGGTGGGATTTAATATTTATTAAGGCGCGTTTGGTTTTATTTTCATATTCAGTTTTCATTTCTATCATTTTAAAAATTTGAGAAGTTAGTTAGGGCCCATTTGGTTTCATTTTTTAGAGTCATTTTTATTTTCTAGTGAAAATTCATAGTGAAAAGTTAGTTAGAAAAAGTGTTTTTGAAAATGGAGTCGTGTTTAGATGTGTTGTTTAAAATTATGAGTTTATATAGTTGTGAAAATGAGATGTATTTGGATATTAGATATTTTTGTATTAAAAATTGCGTAGTTTTTTTAAATATGAATTGATGATATGATATGTCATTGTTTAAAAAAATAATATTATAATTTAAATTTGAATTTATAATATTTTTGTAGTAAATGTTGTTTTAGAAGTATTGACCTTGTTTGTTTGCAAACTCTCAAAACTTAAACAGACAAATACTACACATTCCTCAATCCAACTCCCAAAATACAAAATTTATTCCAAAAAAATCCCTGCTATTCCCAACTTCACACCATTACCCAAGCCACACCACATTCTTTCATTATTATAAATATATATACATACTACCACTCATACAATTTATATATACACATATATAAATAATTTTAAAATACTTATTTCACCTCACAAATCCAACAAAAAAGTCATTGATGTGATATATTGTCCCCTCCAAAATACAAGCAAACTAACTGTTTTCCCCCACTACCCAAAATTCATTCTCCCAAAATATTTTGGGAGGATGGCCCAATTCACAACCAAACAAAACCATTGAGAAGATAAAAAAGTAGATATAGGTAATAATATGGGGAAAATAGGTACGAAAATAAAGAGAGAATGTAAAAAGGAATGCTTTGAGAATGAAAATGTATGAGAAAATGGTGTAGGAGTTGATAGTTTTCTATTTTCATTTTCAGCAGAAAATGAAAATGAGGTTTGAAAATGAAAACAAACGGGCCCTAGTGAAAATGAATTGAAAATGAGTTTATATTTGAATAAATTATTGAAAAAGTAATGATTATGTTGAGTTTAATAAGTTGTAGATGGAGAGAGATATAAATAATAAAATAAAGAGAGAAGATATATAGGTTTTTGAGTGAAGATAATATAGATTTGTGAAGAATGTGTTTTGAGAACGAAAATAAAATTGATATCAGATGAAAATATGTAAAAAGTGATGTTTTTGTATTTACAAATAATAAAACATGTGAAAATAATTATGAAAATGAAACCAAATGGGGGTTTAAGAGATGCTGATTTTACATTTTTAGGCCTGATTGGAGATAAAATTTTCATAGACCTGATGGAAGTTTTGAATATGATTCTGAGCATCATGGTCATGATAATGAAATCATAAAGTTTTACGATGATTTTTCCCCCCCCCCATTTTTTGTTGACTAGTTTCGATTTGTTCAGGAAAAAGAGTCTGATTGAATTAATGTATTATTATTATTATTATTATTATTATTATTATTATTATTATTATTATTATTATTATTATTGTTTTATTATTTTGTACTTTTCAACATTTATATTTTTAGAAAAATAATTATGTGTATTTGTTTAGAAATAAAAATATAATTTGATAATTTATTCAAAAATGTTGAATATAATAAGACTAAAGGAGAAAGTTTATTTATTTATTTGGAGCAAGTTAAGGGGAAAGTTTATTGAGAGGCTCTTTAAGTCATCTTATAAAATGTTTTGAAACTTATAAGATATTAATCATATCATAAGATGCTTGATAAAATGTTTAGGAAATTTTTTTATAAAGCTTCAAAATAAGATATTAGGGTTTTATAATATCTATTAGAAGGCTAATATAAGCTCCATTCACTTACTTTATCTAATTATAAGAATTTTTCATAACGGGCAAAAACCTGATGGAGCAATGTTGTGTGGCGGTAGAAAACTCATGGGTTGTCAATTTCTTTTTCCGTAAAAGAAGCAATGAGGGTGTTTTGAAAGATAAGCTCGGCTAATTCTATACCAATAGCCGCGATAAGATAGAGAATATTAATGAAGGTGTTATCCGAAAGTGATTAATGGACGTAAAGTCTATGTAGGTGGTATTTTAAGTCCGCCATCACATCTTATGACTCAACATTGGATAGACAAGGGAAACTATTAAGCTGGAGTATGATAGGGACACGGAGAATTTTTGGTGAAACAATGAAATGCCTAAAGATCGAAATACTTATATAGAAATATATCAGGCTTGTGTTCTTATAAGTTCAGCCATCTCACAATATCAATGCTTATCTGATATAAATCATATGCAAATGTTGTACTTAGCTATGTCAAAAAACTCATCCTAAAATGCGCGCAATTTATGAAACTATGCCACACGTAGCCCTGCAAACGAGCCGAGCTAAGCCGAGTTTGGAAAAATTTTACTGGCTCGAGCTCGAGCTTGACGAGCTTATTTTATGAGCTCGAGCTCGACTAAGCTCGAATTTGTAAATAAATTATGAAATATTGTAAGCTCGAGCTTGAGGTCAAATTTTTTTTAATAAAATGTTAAATATTTATAAATTAAAATATTTTAATTTATTTTTTATTTTTATTTTGAATTTAGGCTAGTAATATATTATTTTTCTTTTTTGATATATATTATATTATATTATATATAATATTCATATATAAAATATATTATTAATATATTATATACTAATAATATTAAAAAAATATTAAAAATATAAATCAGCTCGCGAGTTTTGAGCTTATACAAAATTGGCTCGAGATCGACTCGAGGTAAAGTTCCAGCTCGATTAAACTCAACTCAAACTTGAGTCGAGCTAGATTGAGCTCGGCTCGACTCGTTTACAGGCCTAATCACACGAAGACTCTCATGGATTTAGGACCATAGTTGGATGTACACTGAAAGATCAAGTTGTGTGAATTGTTAAAGTAGAATTTTTTTTCATACACTTCAAATACTGTACGCAGTGAGTTAAACTACGAGGCTATCACAACATTATTGCATGTAACACGAGCTAGCTTGATTTTTAGATTGGTTTGGATCGTAATTTACTTTTGATCTGTGTACTAACTTTGGTGGTATTAATTGTGGTTGCATTCATAAGTAATTTAGTTCATTTTTACAGTTTTTCATCACGTACCTCTCGATTTATGTGTTTTTCATTTATTTTTTATATCAATATTGGTGTGAGGCTTTGTAAAATTTATTTTAAATTCAAATTGACTGAGCCCAATTAATTATATGCTACATGAAATTTATATTGATTTGTATTCTTTTGGGGCTCGTTTGCTTTGAATGATGTAATTAGAAGTTATATATAAATAAATAGATACATTTGAAGCCATTAGAATATAATATTTTAATTTTATGTTTGGTTGGTAAGATTAATATATAAATAAATTAAAATATAATATATAAATTTACTATTATATCTTTTATACTTTTTTAATAAATTTTTCACAATTTCCTCATTCTTCCCCATTCTTAAGAACAAGGTTTAATTGAAAATAAGATAAAAAAAAAAGGCCCTATTTGATCTCTGTAATTCTAATCACACAAAATCAAGCATTTTCCCCCTTGATTCATTTTCCAAAAGCAACAATAAATAATGTTGGGCTTAGAATTTATCAAGGGCTTTTATCAATTGAAACAAACATTAAAAGAGACTTGATTATGTATATATAACACATAATCAAACCAAACAAACAAAACCTTGGAGTATAAATTAATCTACTTATTTTATAAAACAAGCATATATTTATTCCATCGACAAAACAACAAGATTTTAGCTACAACTACTGGTCTTGATACTAATTACAAAACGACCTAAAGTGAATAATCCAAATATAGAAAGTGATTGTGAAAACGAGAGACAAATTGTGTAATTTTCGAACATGACTTATGTGATGAAAACTTGATGTCTTATCATTAATGACGTGTATGGAGATTAAATTGATTTGTATTATTTTCAAGTGCAGACCTACTTGTTTTATAAAACAAGCATACATTTATTTCATTAACAAAATAACAAGATTTTAGTCACAACTACAGATCTTGATATTGATTATAAAACGACTTAAAGTAAATAATCCAAATATAAGAAAGTGATAGTGAAAATGAAAAAAATAAAAATAAAAATTTACAATTTTCAAACGAGACTTATGTGATTGAAATTTGATGTCTTATCATTAACGTGTGTGGAGACATTAGAGTTCAATTTCTCCATCACGTGCTTTGCCACGAAATAGGATTGCCTTGATTTGAGGTGACCTTTAAGCTTGTCTTGTGAAATATAGTTCTCAAGCCAAGGGTTTAATGCTGTCAATCCGCAGTGACAAATATAGATGAAAAGATTGAAAATTTTGAAATAATTTATATTTATTTTTTTATTATTTTTTTTATAAGGTGTGATTCAAAATTGAATATATTAGGATTATATTTTACGGTCAAAGTGGGAATTTTACATGTTTAAGCGGATATCAACAGGTATTTATCTATTTATGATAAGTACGAGGATTAATATTTTATTAGTGGAGATTAGACACATTCTTTCTCATCATTTATTATATGAGATAGGTGTGAGAATTTTGGCATATTTATTTATATGCAAAAATTAAAAAGTGAATAAGAAAATTAAAATTAAAGTGAGAAATAATTAAGGACAATATAGTGGATAGATTGAGCTATCCCACGTTGGAAAAGAGTGCTGGTGTGAAAATAATAAATAAAGTTTATAGACACATCCTCATAGAAAAATTAGCTCATGAGACAGAGCTATGATATGAGCTTCCCACTCTCTAGTGGAGATGTGTCTCTTCATAATTAAAAGAGTGATTTTATTATTTAATTGTGTCCTTAAAAGAAAGGATCACGATCTCTTTGGAAGAGTTATGTCTCGTCAGTAAATTGCATTACACAACTATAAATAGGAGTGCCTAGAACCCACCAAAGATAGACGAGAAAAAAAAAAAACATTAAAAGCACTTGTGTGATCACTATATTTGCACTTACTGCGCACTTTACACTTATATTAAAAGAGTTTCTAAGTCAATAGATTCTGGAGTCCAAACAATTAGAATGCTTATTTTGTTTGGAAGGATTGTTGTACCTTGGGAGATTGTTTGTCAGTGACTTTGAAGCATCGTGGGAGGAACGAATAAAGTCTTAAGGACAATGTGGTACACAAGCCTCGATCTGCTCTTGCTTAACATTCCAATTAGGCTTTCTATACTTATTTCTACTATTTTAACATATGTATAAGCATGCCTATGAGGTATTGAATTTTATGATTTTTTGTAATTTGTGCAATATGGTGTTTAAATTAAGTTACTATAATTTATGTTTTAATACAAGCACTCACGGTTAAATTTTCCAACAATCTTAAGACTTTATACTGTCTCCACACGCTTGTGTTATAATTCTGGTTTCATTTACAGAAGATCAATTCCTTTGAGACTATCGTTTGAACTTATGTGTTTTAAAATAAATATTGAATTTTACATTTTGTACATAGAGACTAATATGTTATTGAATCGAAATTTGTTCGGAAGATAAATCCCATTCTCAGTATCCTTTAGGAAAAACAGATATTAATCTTACTTGGTCTAAAAAATAGATTCTGTACCTATTGAAAGATCTTGCTCTAATATGTTTTAATAATTTCTGGCCAACAAATATATATATATATGTGTGTGTGTGTGTGTGTGTGTGTGTTTTGTGAAATTTACAACTTGAGTAAGAGATTCCGTCGTTTTAAGAAAGTCATATTATGTTCTTGTGTCACTTAAAGAAAATAAATTAATTTCTTTGTACCCACTTAAAAAGAAAAAGGTCCTTATTTATAAATCCAAATCAAGTAAGTTTTGGATTATGTTGTAATTGTTTGTTAAGGTTCTAGGCATTTAAATTATGTATACTTGCAATTCTTGTGATGGCTTCGAACAATAACTACATTATTAGTGGTTCGAATAAGGGTGTGCTTCCTAATCTGATTACATCTTGTGTGGCTTCAAATATGACACCCGTTGTGGCGTCTGTGGTGAGTCCACTTGTGGAACCTATTTTTATTGAGTCCAATGCTGGATGCATTGGTAGTGCTTTGGGAGCGGTTCCTAATCCATTTGGATATGGAGAAAAATTCAATGAGAAGGATTTTAAGAAAGGGCAGCAAAAGATACTTTTCTATCTCACAACACTAAACATGGATAGATGTTTGTGTGATGATTTACCAACACCTGGTGAGAACCCAAATGTGCAAACTGTGGATGGTATCAATGCTTGGAGGCATCCAAGTGAATCAAAGAAGAAGAATAATGTTGTCCAAGTACAAATGACTGACGTTGATCAAGTCTTTGATGAGATGCTGAACTTGTCAGCTGTGGTTAACTTGATAGAAAATCCTACGGAGTGTTGGGAGAACACTGGGGCCACTCGACACATATGCTCCAATCGAAAGATGTTTACAACTTATCAAAGTGTAGATGATGAAATACTCTACATGTAAAATAATCGAGCTCAAAAGTACATGGAGTTGGTAAAGTCATACTGAAGATGATCTTCGAGAACGAGCTAACCTTGAACAATGTGCTTCATGTGCCGGAGATTAGAATGAATCTAGTGTCAGGCCCTATGTTGAGCAAAAACGGCTTTAAGTTTGTTTTGAATATGACAAATTTGTATTAAGTAAGAATGGCATGTTGGCTCCTTGTGCGATGGTCTTTTTAAACTAAATGTAATGACCATTACGCCAAAGGTTGTACCAATTGTTGAAATAAGTTTTTTTTTTACTTCCTTGAGTTCTTTAATTTATGGCATCATAGATTAGAACATGTGAATTTTGGTACAATAACTAAACAAACTAAAAATGGGGTGCTACCAAAATTAATTTTTGGTGTAAAATCAAAATGTGAGGTTTGCGTAAAGGCAAAAATGGCAAAGATGCCTTTTAAATCAATTGAGAACAGCACTGAACCACTAAGTTTGATACATACTAATATTTGTGACTTAAAAATGGTGTAATCTAGAGGTAGTAAAATGTATTTTATAACTTTTATCAATGATTGCATGAGGTTTTGCCATGTTTATTTGCTTATAAGCAAAGATGGAGCTTTAGAAGCATTTTGACAATATCAAAAAACAAAAAAAATGAAAGTTGCAAATATCACCCAACGAAGCTTAGAAAGGTCGTCCACCTTCCTACCAATACCTTTGAGTGTGGGGGCGTCTAGCAAAGGTGGCAATTCCACCTCCGAAGATGGTCAAAATAGGACATCAAACGGTTGATGGAATTTTTATTAGATACGCTCAACATAGTGCAGTGTATAGATTTCTTATTTGTAAGTTTGATGTGAATGAGATTAATGTCAACACAATAATTGAGTCAACAAATGTGGGTTTCTTTGAAGAAACATTTCCTTGGAAAAAGGAAGAAAAACGTGTTTCCTTAAAAGGACCACAAGAAGTCCAAAGTAAAAAAAAAAAAGAAAAAAAAGGGAAATAATCTAAATGTAGTAAGTGACCTAGGACGTCTAAGTCATTCAGACCAGACTTCTTAACTTATATGTTAGAAAGTGAGCCACACACGTTGTCTCAGACAATGAGTACACTAGAAGCTCCTTTATGGAAAGAAGTCATAAATAGTAAAATTGAGTCCATCATGCAAAACCATACTTGGAAATTAGTGGATTTTCCTCCAGGCAATAAACCTCTAGGGTGCAAATGGATGTTCAAGAGGAAGATGAAAGCTAATGGATCAATTGATAAAAATAAGATGAGATGGGTGGTCAAGGATATAGACAAAGGAAAGGTCTTGATTACTTTTCACGTATTCGCCGGTAACTAGAATAACATCCATAAGGTTATTAATAGCTTTTGTAGCCATTAATAATCTTGAAATTCATCAAGTGGATGTAAAAACATCATTTTTAAATGGGGACCTCGAGGAGGAAATTTATATGGAACAACACGAAGAGTTTATGGTTCCTAACCAAGAGAAAAAGGTGTATAAGCCAGTCAAGTCATTGTGTGGTTTAAACAAGCACCTAAACAATGGCTTTAGGACAAATGAGTATGTCCAAGTACTGTATATGTCTAAACAAAGACGTTATGTTAATTTTGGAAGCAACACTGATGTAATCATAGAGACAAAGAAGTTGCTAAATAGCTACTTCCATGTGGACATGAGAGTAACCATGTGAAACTCCTATGGATATAAATCCATGACTTACCGAGAACAAGGGTGAAGCAAAGGCTCAATTAGAATATGTGAGCATAATTGGTAAGTTGAGTAAATTTACTAGTAATCCTAGAAAAATATTGATGGTTTTTTAACTTTTAAGGTAATTGAACATACCTTAAATTGTGGTTGCGTTACACAAGATATCCAACTAGATGTCATTGAGGAATGCAGCTATTAGATATCAAACTCTAGTAAAACTAATTCGATAAGTGGACATGTGTTTATAAGGCAAACGGGGCAGTAGAATGGTTACACTAATACTTAGATGACATTCAAAGTAATATAAATTTGTGCAGGTAATTTGCAATCTGCAATTGAAAGGCACAAATTAGTATATATAATGGTAAGTCTTGATAGATATACTATTAGACAATTGCTCTCTAGTGGGGTTATTTCAATAGAGTATGTGAAGTCTGATGATAACATTGTGGATCCACTAACTAACGGTTTAACTAGAGAGCAAGTTGATAAATCATAAAGGGGAATGGGACTTAAGCCAATGGAATAACTGAGTTGCCATAATGGGAACTAGGGGAACAATGGGTCTTAACCCATGGTTCCAACCCAATTCACTTTGGGTTGGGTTGGGTTAGGTTGGATTTAAAATAATTTGATTGGGTTTGGGTTGGGTTGGGTTGGGTTTTAGTGTGTTGAAATAAATTTTGAATGTAAATGGGTTGAATGAGGTTTCTAAATAATTCAATCCAATTTCAGCCCCAAATTTATCCTTCCATTTTCTCATTCTCTCAAGATCATACGCCACTTTATTTTTATTTCTATAACACTTTAAAAATGAAAAAAAATAATGAATTGAAAATTAGATAAATTATATATCACCGATTAATTATTTAATATTTTCCACCTCATTTAATTTTAAAATATTAATTTATTAACTTAATTCGAATGAATTAATCAAGTAACGTTTTACTTGAGATTATGATCTAAAAATTGATTATATCATTATTTGATTTATAAACTCCAATTTTTTATAAAAAAATTTAGCCAGTTATTTTTATAGCCCCCAAATTTTTTTCAACTTTGCAATATGAAAATAAATAAAAAATTATTTTTCTTTTTTCTTTTTATAATTTTTACAAACTTTCAAAATATTAATATGTAAACACAACAAATTTATTGTGTAGTGGTAGTATGTGAGAGGACAGATTGTGGCCGTCCATTTCATTTCCTTTCCCTCCACATGAAGAAAGGGTCCTGACTTTATTTTTATTTTCAGTTATATTATTTTCAAAAATTAAAAAATTAATTATATGTCAATATTCTTTGAGTATTTTATTTAAAAATAGTAATTTAGATATATATAAGAGTTTAAATTTAAATGATTTATATTTTTTATTCTTAAAAAGACATATTTTTCAATATATATGCATATTTTAATTATTTTAAAATTATAGTAATACTTTTATGTCGAATCGAATTTGAATTTGATCATTGTGATAAACGATAATGAACTAGATTGAAAAAATTAAAAATAAAATAAATAGTAAAAAACAAAAACAAATACGACTAGTATAGTAAATATTTTGTTGGGTACAATGTAAACATTTTGTACTAAAAATTTAAAATATTTTATATAATTATGTTTTATTCATTGAGCAAGATTGTTATTTTGTATTAAAAGAAAAAATATAAATATTATAAAATAATAAGTAAATTATATGTTTACATAATTTGATTTGATTTTACGTGATTAACAAGAATTTAATAATAATTAATTAACATATGTCAAATAAAGATAAAAAGATTAAAGTTTAATCAAATAATATAATAATGTATTTAGCAAAAAGTTTACATTTTTTCTTTTTTGTATTGGATCCGCCCAAATCCAACCCAACCCGTTTTGAACCCAACCCATTTCAACCCATAAATATAGACCCATTTTGAGTCCAACCCATCTTGAATCCAACCCATAACTGCCCTAACTCACCCATTTGCCACTACTAATGGGAACCCTACCTATATGACTGGAGATTCCAAGAAATAGGTTCAAAGGGAAAAACAAGTTATAAAATTGTGACTCAACATACAAGCACTGTGGAGGACAAAAGCTCTCTTTCCCATTCCTATAATAAGCATACAGAGCATCCTGCAAAAGTTTATGTTAAGTTTTGCTTTTAATTGCTCTTATATCTCGATACATCAAGTGGGGGTGCAATAGAAATCCCTTATTAAGAAGCCACCTATATGGGTATGACTGGGCCAGTCCTATGAGAATTTTATGGCTGAATTCTCAGAGAGTATTCATGAAATACCAAGAACTATTTAGGGCCGAAATAAACACAACATTAGAATCACATATTAACTGACTAATAAGTGATATTGTGTGCAGTTCTATTGTCTTGGTATACATAAAAGCCGAACAATTCAAGACATCACATTCACTGTTTGGCGAGTATATCTGATAGTTCTCACTAGGAAAGGTTCAAAGCAACTACCTCTCCTGATGTAGTATCGATTAAGCAAAAGCTCTTTCGTGTGTGTTTGCATTCATATGCATATCTGGCGAGACAATTTTCTAACTCATGTGGGGGATTGTGAGAATTTCGGCATATTTATTTATATGCCAAAATTAAAAAATGAATAAGAAAATTGAAATTAAAGTGAGAAATAATTAAAGACAATATAGTGGATAGATTAAGCTATCCCACGTTGGAAAAGAGTGCGGGTGTGAAAATAAAATCAATAAAGTTTATAGACACACCCTATAGAACAATTAGCTCATGAGATAGAGCTATGATATGAGCTTCCCACACTTTAGTGGAATTTGTCTCTTAATAATTAAAAGAGTGATTTACGTGATTTTAGTATTTAATTGTGTCTTTAAAAGAAAGAATCATGATCCCTATGGAAGAGTTATGTTTCGTTAGTAAATTGCATTACACAACTATAAATAAGAATGTCTAGAATCCACCAAAGATAGAAGAGAAAAAAAAAAAAAAAATTAAAAGCACTTGTGTGATCACTATATTTGCATTCACTGCACACTTTACACTTATATTAAAAGAGTTTCTAAGTCAATAAATTCTGGAGTCCAAACAATTGGAGTGCTTACTTTGTTTGGAAGGATCGTTGTATTTTGGGAGATTGTTCGTCAATGACTTTAAAGCACCGTGGGAGGAATGAATAAAGTCTTAAGGACACTGTGGTACACAATTCTCGATCTGCTCTTGCATTCTCTTTTTTAGCATTCCAAGTAGGCTTTCTATACTCATTTCTACTATTTTAACATATGTATAAGCATGCCTATGAGGTATTGAATTTTATGTTTTTTTTTTAAATTTGTGCAATATAGTGTTTAAATAAGTTACTATAATTTATGTTTTAATACAAGCACTCACGGTTAAATTTTCCAACAATACGAACAAGTAGGGGTGCAATCGAGATGAAGCGAATCGAGTTTGGACAAAATTTTTGAGCTCAAGCTCGATGAGCTTAAAATTTTAAGTTCAAGCTTGGTTCGACTCGACTCATAAGGCTCGAATTGACAAATGAATTATAAAAAACTGCAAGCTCGAACTCGAAATAAAAAAAATTGTAATATAATATATATTTATTAATAAAATAAAAATTAATATTTTATTATATATTGGCTTGTGAGCAGACTCGCGAGCCTCGAGTCTAAACTCAGAAAGCTTGAGATCAACTCAAATTGGAGCTTGAGCTAACTCGAGTTCGGCTTGCGAGCCGGCTCAAGTCATTTGCACCCCTAGGAACAAATATTTAAGTCTCTATATATGGGGCACTCATTCACTACTCATTAATATATATATATATATATAGTTAATTACAAGTATTTTATTTTATATACACACACACACACATATATATATATATATATGAGGAACACTATTTAATAAAGTTAACAATAAAAATCTCTCACCATACGTATACGAGGAACAATATTTAATAACGTTAATTTTATTTATATATATATATATATTTGATAATAAATCAACGTTTGTCTGCAAATACTATATTTAATGAAGTTAAGTTTTTTTATGTTTGACAATAAATTTAAAAATTATATGTATATATGTGTGCGTGTGTTGTATCTTCCGTTTCATATTGAAGAAACGAAGAAAATGTTTATACTTTACATAATATTCATAAGATGTATTATAACTTCAAATATTCATTTTTGCTTTCATTACACAATTATTAAATTTACAATAAAAAAATTATTAAGTGACCGCACTTCTTGTCGCTTGTAATCAAATTGTTTAAAATAATATCACATTGAAACTATTATAACGAATTCTTATTAATTTGTAATAGCAAATTCATAATTAACATTACTTATTCGTTCATCTTTGTTAGTCAGTACCATATTCGAATTTGATGGATATTTGAAATTCCACTAAAAAAAAATTCAATCTGATTTAATTTTGTTTCTTTATTTTTTTTTTTGCCCCTCTTTTGGAATGTATAAAAATATTATATTTATAAAATAAACTTACATCATATTTAGTTTTTAACAACTTTTTACTATATATTAGCTCAAAAGTTAAATATTTGAATAATAAGCTCCTATTTCATATTATATTAATGCATGGGTGAACTATTATTTATCATTATATTTGATATTTTCTCAATATCTTTCTTATTTTTGAGGCTCAAGATTCAATATTAATAGCATAATATAGACGTTAAAATAGATATTAGGTCAATAATCTTTATTAATATTATATATAAGAGTATTAATTTAATAAAAAATTATTAAAGTTCGAATTCAGATTTTTAATGAATCGAATTGCTTAAATTTGTATTTAATTCATTCAGATTTTTAATGAATCGAATTGCTTAATTTTATATTTAATTCATTTATTTTGAAAAACAAATATTTATAATAAGATATAATCTATTGAATATTTTAATTAAATAAAAATTTTAAAATTCGAATGAATCAAATTAAAATTAAAATTCAATCCATTCACAACACTAATTTTAAGTCACACTTTCCCTCCTCAAAAGCCTCAAAATCGCTTTCTTCCACGGCCCACGTCAGTAAGAACAGTGGCCACACGTGTGTTGCTTAACTTTAATTAAAGGTAATGATGAGCAGATTAATGATTAAAAGTTAAAACCTTAAACCAACGGTAGGCCAAAAATAATACAGTTTAAAAGTAATTAAAATTTAGTATCCAAATACAACATTTTCTCATGGGGAAACATATTCTTCTAATGACATTTTTTTTTCCCACCTTTTTTTGTTTTTAGTAATTGAGAAAAATATAATAATGAATCGTTCAAATTAAGGAAAAAAAGAAAGTGTAATATAAGTCTTTAATCCCTACTTAAATTAAACTTAGACTTTATCTGACTTTGAACGCACTTTCTTCTATTTAATTTGTGTTTTATGACTCAACTTTCATTGATTTTGTCGATCTGTATCAGCCTATTTATGTCAAACCATTAACATTTGGTTTATGCACGAATGAATAGTTCCTCTAACTTCGAAAAGAAATTTTTAAAGATTTATTGGGTTTTTGAATTCCATCCCTTATTAATTTTAGTTTATCAAAGGCTCAAAACTTATGTTTATACTAATAATTATAGTAGGAGGGAATATTTTATGTGGTAATATTTCATCTTTTGTTCATCTCTCATATTCTAATTAAATAAATTAATATTTTCTAACTCAAGAGCGAAAAAACAAAAAGCAAAAGTTTAGCCAATAATGCGCTCCTTTTTTTTAATTAAAATTATGATTTATAAATAACTCATGAAAAACTATGAATAAAATTGCTAGACCTGGCAAATGGGTACCTGTGGATAACCCAAGAGCGGATAAGAATGGGTTGAGTAAATTTACCCGTGGGTAAAATCACCCGTTCTTTAGTGGGTATGAAATAGTGGACCCATTACCTGTGGCTATGGGTAATGGATAACCCACGGGTACTCGTAATATTTTTTATATATATATATATTTCAAGAAAAATTAGTATTTGTTTTTCAATTTACATAATATTATTTAAATGTTACCTAAATAAAATTAATAAAAGAGGCTACAAATTTTAAATATTATATTGAACAAATATTTTAAAGCATGTCAAATGTTTTAGTTTGAAAACTACAACTTAAATATTTAACCATATATTAAATTTAAGTTATATTACATTTCGAAGTTTAAATACCACTTAAATATTGTTGATATTATTAACAAAAAAAAGTGTTACACCTTCCAAATTAGTTGCAAAAATTAGAGAAAAATTAAAAATTAAAATATAAATAATTATTCACGGGTTACTTGCGGGTTGGGCCAAAAAATGGCGGTTAAAATTACCCGCATTTTCTTGGGTACAGAAAATGAGGCCCATTACCCCTTTTTTTGGGTACCCACAGGTACCCATGCATTTGGGTAATTTTTTGCCAGGTCTAAAAATTGCCACATGCACGTAAATCATGAGGGGTTTTCCTATTGCATTTTTTTCTTTTTCCTTCTTTTATTTTTTTCCTCATCCTCATTGTTAACAACAAAAAGAGGAAAAATGAATAACATAAAAATTAACAAAGACAAACAAAAAAGGAGCAATGGATATAAAGCAAAATTGCCTTGGGATTAGAGGAGTAGAGGAATCCTTTGAGATCAAGAAAAGGATAAAGCAAAAACGAATGCACCAAATAAAGAAGTCTCTCCACATTACTTTGTTTTCCTTTTCCCTTTATCCCCTCAACTTTTTGGAACATTCCTCTTCATTATTTGTGGGATCAAATTAATTTGTCTTTACTTTTCAAACAAAAGATAGAGGTTATGTAATCTTAGCACCAATGACGTTGGAATTAGTTACTTTAATTTTATTGTTTTTTGGCTTGAAAGATGAAGAATCAATATTACTTTTTTCTTTATATATTTTGGAGAAGATTCTAAAAGAAATCACTTTAAGGTTAGCTTTTGTCTTCTATGATCTAAAGTTGTAGTTTGCCACTCATCAAAATTAAGTGACAATTATTTAAAATGGATATAATGTCTTGTTTAGATTAATGATAAATTAAAAAATATTTTAAAAATGAGTAATATGATTGAGAGAAAATGAAAGAGACAGAGAAGTAATACAAAACGTAGGAAAAAGGCGAAAAAGTGAAAAAATTTATACTTTGAAATGAGTTGGTTTTGACAATACACTGAAAATACATCATGGATTATGTTTCGGACCCCTCTCGCATTATAAGTAGTACTAGTGATGGTGGTAGAATTGATGTTTGCACTTAAACTTTTGTGTCTGATTACGTTATTAGGTGGAATATGACATATGATTGATGAAAAATGTTCTGAATGATGATGAGACGTCTAAATAAAGCAAACATTATGTATACTTCATAGATTTGGCATCAATGGGTACTTTGATGAATTATTATATCCGTTAATATACATTTTATCTATTTGTCATAAATCACATACTTATAAGTTATAAGGTCCATCTTGAAAATTGATTTCCATCCCTACTAAAAATTCTGTACCAAATTGGACATTTCTTCTACGTTAGTAATAGATGTTGGATTTGGATTAAAACATGTCATATCTTAGATGAGATGTCTCATACTTGGACGAGAGTATCTTATATTGGACAAAAAATTTAGCAATAGGTCGTTATTTAGCAATAGATCGTTATTTTATTATGGTGCATGGATTACAAGGTTGATAAATTAGTAAGCCCAACCTAGTAACTTAAAGTAAGCAAGCTCTCAAGGTTTAAAATTAAAAATATTTATTATTTTTTTGTACTAATATATATATATATATAATAATGTATTACTCAAAAATCATAAATTTTAGATTTCTTTTGGAAACGGATTCAATTCATGGGCTAGGCCTGCTCGGCCCGAAGTATCAAGTCCAGAACTGCATGCATTTACTTGGGCTCTTTCTCGGATACGACATAAGACCAAAGTCTAGCCCAAACCTAAATCTTATTTTTTCCGGCCTTGAAGCCCACAACGATCTCCAGCCCAACAAAAGTCGCGATTCTCTTTTTCTTTTCTTCTTCTTGCCCGTCTACCGGAGTCCCCCAATTGAAGAACCCAACCGGAAAAACTCATTTCAGAGTGTGAATTATCGCATTTCTGGTAATTTAGAAGATGAGAGCCGCCTCCAATCTTTTCCGGAGAACTCCGTATGGTGTTCTGTGGAGAAGCAGTAGGTTGTACTGCACGGACCAAAGCTCTAGAGTTAAAATCTTTGACCGCAATCTCAAGCGCAAACAGGTTACTGAGCTCCTTGTCATTGCGCGCCTCCGTGGCTTTATTATTAATTTTTTAAATTTCTTGCTTTTCTATTTACATTGTACGCAAACGTACATATTTTTTCACTTTGCAGTTTCCTTAACTCCTTTTTTCTTTTTTCTTCTTTTAATTAAATATGGTTACTATGTACAGCGGGATAGAGCTGCGTGGTTAATGCGTCCTAAGGATTCTTTGCTGGATGAAGTGGCTGAAAATTTACTGGATCGGTTGGAGGTGAGCTTTTTCCATTTTAATCATGTATACTCCTTCTGACGAAATTAATGTTCCAGAAATATTTGATATGTGAAAATAAATGATAGAATAAAAGGTGTTTGGTGAGATTATAAGTTCCCCAATTATAAGATATTTTTCAGAGACTATAAGATGTTAGAAAGTGTTTGGTAAATTGTTTTAGAGAAAGGATTTTTCAACCAATCAATTGTTTGAACCAACTTCGAGAAGAGTTTCATAAAGTTATACTGAATTTTTGAATTCCATCCCATATTAATTTCAGTTTTCCAAAGGCCAAAGCCTATGTCCATATTAACAACAGGAAGAGGGAATATTTGTGTCTGTAATACTTTATACTACCAATTAAATTTCATCTTTTATGCTGCAGTTTATTATTTTGAAGGGGTATGCTTCCTGGATATCATTTCTGCTGCCTTGAAAGTTATTTCCTGGAAAATTCTTATGGGTGTCCTTTTATACTTGTAGGATTGTAAAAAGACATTTCCTACAGCATTATGTATGGGGGGTTCTTTGGAAGCAATTAGGCGTCTGTTGCATGGGCGTGGTGAGAGTTAAAGTTTGTTGCTCTCATTTGATTGTTAATTGTGGGTATGATTAACTTATAATTTGGTCTTTCTCTGAAAGCATAATATTGGTGGAGCAAGGTCTCAAGTATGTGGAATAATTATCAGAGATTTAATGTTTTGTTTTCCTTTTAGCTGTATATTAAGTACAGTGTAATTAAGGATGCTAAACTTTGGGATTCGGATAAGGAGTTATGTGGTTTTGTAGTCATAAAACAAATTTGACTTGAAACAAAAATGATAAGAGGATTGACTTTGTATTGTAAGATAAAGTTATAAAATTATTATGCATGGTGGCTGTGCAGGTTGAAGTTTTGTCTCTCTAGATGAATCTAACAGACTTCTAATTGTAATACAAAAGGTAGACACTATATGACCATTTTGATTAGCTGGATTTTCCCCGTCTCGTGTAATATGAGAATTAACTCCTTTGTCCATTCACAAGGTTCCTTTAATGAAACTTACAAGAGATTAATGTCTCATTACTGATCTGAAAAGTCATCCACGTGACTGGATAGTCTTGACAAGAATATTTAATTTTGAATAGAGTATAAGAGTCGGCATGTGGGAGTTAAGTATCTTTTGTTGAAAGCTTGTTAATTAGAGCGGACAATCTGGTGTTTAGACCTGGGAACTAAGTTAATAGTTTCCTTGATGGGTCACTTTTGGACATCACCTGGTTTATATGAACAACAGAAAGTAACTATATCATTAAATACAAATATAGAGAGTAGCAAAATGGATCTAATTCGACAAATCCATCTGAGGAGGAAAGATGGGGCGATCCAGGTGAGATCCTCCTGCTGACAAAAACCAGTGATTTGTTTTGTCCTCTTCAGGTGGCATTGAAAAGCTCATAATGATGGATACTTCATATGACATGGTGAAATTATGTAAACAGGCTGAACAAAATTCGCCAGACAAAAATGTTGAGACATCATTTATTGTCGCCGATGAAGAGTTTTTGCCTGTCAAAGAGAGGTATGCAATATGAACTGAGTTTCTTCATCCTGTAGTTTCGAGCAACTTATGTATTCACGGTAAGAAAAAATACATGACTACTTTGAAATGATTTTCGTGCTTGTGTAGCTCTCTGGACTTGGTTATTAGTAGCTTAGGACTTCACTGGACAAATGATCTTCCTGGAGCGATGATACAGGTTTCTGCTTGTTCTTCAGTAGCTCAAACTTTTGTATCGGAATAAGTTTGAATGAATTTTTCTTGGTTATTCTTTTCAAATTAGTATTCTTTTCAGCTTTTTGTTGTTTCAAATGGAGAAGTATAGTATATCAGTTATCAAAGACATCTTTCGTTATTTTGCTTATGGCAGAGTAGATTGGCTTTGAAGCCTGATGGCCTATTTTTGGCTGCTATTCTTGGTGGAGAAACTTTAAGGTTACACCTTCAAATTTTTATGTACATCTGTTGGGATGCCTTTGCATTTGTGAAAAGTCCAAGTGTTCCTCACTATTTCTTTCAGAGAGCTGAGAATAGCATGCACGGTAGCACAAATGGAACGTGAAGGAGGCATCAGTCCTCGGTTGTCACCTTTGGCACAGGTATTTCTTAATAAATTGCACTATTTACATTGTTCTCCTCAATACTGACTCTTCATTAGTTTGTTTTGGCACGGGCCAGAGGTATTAGTTATTAGAGAAAGCTAGATCCTTCATATTCAAACTACTAGTTCTCTAGGTGGTGGTTCAAGCTATTGTTCAGCTAGTTACATGTGTAATAGGTACTTAACCTCCAAAATTTGATCATATCTGTAATGGTTGACAACATTTATAACAATATCATCTCCTGGGTAATAGGGTGGAATGCTATAGAACTTTCTTATCTTTGTGAATATCAAAGAATTGATGAAAGTAAGAAGGCTGTACCAGTATACTTCTGTTGACTTTCGCGGCGTTTTCATGATGTTGGCTTCTTATCTTCTGTTAGCTTAAACTTATATGAAGCTGCAGGACACTTGAATGTATTAGAATAAGAAATTGTGACTTGTTCTACTTCTACATGTCCTTTTCTGTTTTATCTATACGGTAGATTTGTAGAAGTTAGTCATAACTGGAGCAGCTTCATAATCTAATTCTGAAGTATAATCATAGTTGTAGTAGTTATCTTCTCGAATATCTTTCTAAAGCTTTTCACATTCTTGTGGTTTATTGCCAACTTTATTTGGTCTTATAGGTACGTGATGCAGGAAATCTGTTGACTAGGGCGGGCTTCACTCTCCCTGGAGTTGATGTTGATGAATACACTGTGAGATATAACAGTGGTATGTGATTTGCTTTGATGGTTTATGTATCAAAGCTTAAAATCCTAGTTCATCAGACAATTTCTTTTGATATGAAATGTTTACAAATTCAGATCTACAAATGATGCAGTCAAACTCTGATCTGATTCAAAACATACTCATAGGTCTTTACAATGCAACCTCAGTTTTCCTTTCAAAGCTTTTGCCAACTTTTAGCTCCTTGAACATTAGTTTTTTAATGTTTTCTCAGACATCCCTATTTAATTTCAATATTTTATCAGCCTATTCTACACTGCTTTTCAGCTGCCTATTCAAAGATTACGTCATCTCTTGGGATTAATAGCTTTAGTTAGACCAATAACAGGAAGGTTGCATGACAGAATATAATGCATGGTTTACTTTTTCCTTTGATGTAGCTCTGGAACTGATGGAACATCTTCGTACTATGGGTGAAACTAATGCTTTATTACAAAGGAGCAAAGTAAGACCTGTTTGTGGTTAAATTTGCCTTTATGAACTTGGTGATTTTCTTCTTTTATGTGCGAGAAGAGAAAAAGCACCCAGTTGTTTCAGATTTGTTATATGCCTTCTTTCTCACTCAAATATTCATCCATAATGGAATTAGATTTTGAAGAGAGATACCGCTCTGGCAACGGCAGCTGTTTATGAGTCAATGTTTGCTGCAGAAGACGGGACCATCCCAGCAACATTCCAGGTGATTTTCAACTGTCTTAACACTCAACTCTTTCTATAATTTTCCACAGAGTTGTTGATTCATGTCATGTACCAAAGGTTTTGTATGGAAAAATTAAGCACCCACTCTTTGTTCAACTAATATATTTTACCGTATGGTCATATGTGTTGGTGCAAGTTAATTTATTATTATTAATATTACTTGCTTCACTTCCATCTGCATACACTTGCTCGCATCATAAATCTTCTATAGAAATGAAGACTCGTTGTAGCCAGTTTGAAGCTCACCCTGAGAGTCCCGACCCTAAAGCTAAAGTATCCTACTTTTCAACCAAAATATGTGGCTTTATTTTCGGAATTTCATCTGGCTTCCCCCAGCCCTCAGCTGCAGCTATTAGACTTGAGTTTTGGGTTCCTGTTTGCAGGTGATATATATGACTGGATGGAGGGAACACCCTTCCCAGCAGAGAGCCAAGAGCAGAGGATCTGCCACAATATCCTTCGGGGACATCCAAAAGCAATTTGGTGGAGGGACTTAGCACCTACCAGAAACAAGGGTTGGTTCTAGAACACAGTGATAGCCTTTTTAAGGTTTTGACACAGTAATTTATGGTACTCCATTCCCCTAAAAAATTTGAGTTTCTATTCACTAATTTCATTCTATATTATGTGATATTCATAATTTATATTATGTAATTATATATCTGAAAAAGAGTTCAATGTACTATTTCACAATTAGGAGGAATAATATTCCTGTATTTTAAGGAGAGATTCCATCTATTTTTTCATGCATATTTGTAATTACATTAGCCCGAAAAAGAGGGCAAAAAAAGAAAAGAAACTCAAATTTGTATAGAGGATAAGGATACCATATGTGAAGTAGGGAGTTCAAAAGATCCTTCCATATCATGATGAAGTATTGTACAAATGCCTTTTCCACGGCCTCAACCTTCAGTTGTACTCTTTTACCTAAAGGTTCCTTTTTCTGTTGCCTTTCTTTCAGATTTTCTCAAGCAAATTTGTGCATTAGTACAGTCTTTAATGTTCAATGTGAAGATTCAAGTAGGGGTTCTAATCCTCGTCAGGATAACATATCACAGAAAAAGGGTGATTACTATCAATGGGATAATTCTAATCAGTTGCTCCAAGTATTCAATTCATTCCCACTTAACAAACATATCCCAATTCTGTGTGAGACACAAAATGCACTTGAAAATTGAGATAAACTATCAAATAATATCAGGGAAAAAAATGGATTTTCTACATTCCAAACAATGCAAAGAAAAGGATATAATCCTGAACAAATCTAGTTTTTAATCTTTCCAATCACACACAAAAAGAAAAAAAAAAGAAAAGGAAAGAAAAAAAAAAAAGGAAGAAGAGCAATTCAAACAGCTTCAAAAAGAAACAAGTTCCAAGAGATTGCACAATGTCATGTTCCGGCCAAAGACGTGTAAAGGAGCAAGTCGGCAGAGGTTAAGGGAGAACTTGCAAAACTCTGGAACCTTGCACATAGTTTTAGAAACTTGTAGGAGTTGTGTAGAATTTTCTATTATTGGTTCTAGAAATTTCTAGTCTTAGGGAAAGTTCTTGAAATGTAATTTATAAACCATAGGATTGACTTAATCTCCATTGTCCATTCGGGTAAGTTTCTCTCTCAACTCTCTTGTTCCTAAAGCTTGGCTAACTCGCTTAGCACACACAACACTTGAGAAGGGTGAAATTGACTTAGCTAGTGTTGCAAGAGGCGGACGAGGAACTAAGTACCGCATAGTAGCTCGTAAGGGACAAGTCTGTGACAACAAGTTCCATTCCTGACATGCTATAACTGCCTTTGAGACTTGTTCTGCTAGCCTCAATCTAAAGAAATTTTTTGCAAATCAAACCATATGTCTTTGACAGGAGCCAACTAATTTTAGTAATTTGCCATCACTTCTCTATACCACTACTCTTCAATGCTTAAAGATCAGCTGATGTCCTGAAATTCGCTCGTTGCCAGACAATGGTTTACCTGTTTCTCTTCAAGCATTGATGATTTCAGAAGTGATAGTATAAGAGATAGATGCAGAATAATGAAAGGTGAAGATTGGAACAAGATTCGATCAATTCCAAGGATAGAGATTGATGGTATGGAGATGAGAAAATTTTAGTAATAGCTAATTGATTTCTTTGTTCTTGTTGTTTAAAGCAATTTGTAAAGTTTGAGGAACATCATGTTATTACTGCACTGGTTCTTGCACGTATCTGCTTGTTGTCTTCTCTAAGTTTAACTTGTAGAAAAGCATACATGCATCATGGATTAGAGCTGATCCAGTTGACAGTTTCCCTAGGTTTTTTGCTATTGTTGATAAATTGAAAAATCGATTGTCTATCATTTTTTTATTCTTCGAATTTTCTTGACTTTGACATGGTATTCTCGTGATGTTATCTAGAAGGTTAAAATATGAAATAGAGACATGATTTTCATTTTCATTCTGATTCATCTGATTTCTGAAAAAGAACTATACCTCATCCTAAAGAGAACTCATTCTTTAAAATCCAACTATGGTTTTTGAGCGAGGATGGAAGTACAAGTTCCATGGTTCCCATGTTTTGGCAAACTCTACAGGTATTCTTTAAGAAAGTGCAATAATTAGAAAACAAAATGATAACTCCAGTCCTTAACTTGCCAGAGTTTCCATCTTCAAGAAAATGAATACTCGCCCTAAAAAAGCGGTACTCTGGATGCTTCATCTCCATAACCACAAATGTTCTCCTCCGGCTCAATAATCATTCCTAGCTCCCGAAGCAATAGTAAAGAATTATTTACGATTTCACATAGTCTTGGAACGGCAGCTTTGAATTGAAGATGGCCGAATGAAAAGTTGAATTCCTGAATGCTGCTGCTTATTTCCAATCTAATAGTTCACTACTTGTGATTTGAGTCATAATTCAAATTCAGTAGGAGAGAAATATTCGACGCCAGAACGATTAATGATGCTTGACAGAGCCATTACCACCTGCATCCAACTCATATTATTGGTATATAAAGTTTGACACTTTAAGAGATCACTAGAAATCGTGCCATTAGACGAAAGCCTCAAGTTTCAAGAGATCAAGAGATATTATATCGTCTTCATCTGAAACCACTCATAACCGCAGGAACATTACCTTCTTTATTGAGCATCTACTGTTGGGATCCCAGCTTAGGCATTTATCTGCCAGACGAACCAACCAATATAGCTGGTAAACACAGACACTATCTTGTACGGATCTATCAATTCCATGTATTTCTTTTGTCTTAAGAGTGGCATTGCTTGCAAGAAAATAAAGATAGAGCACTCTTATCTGTTAGTCCCTCGTGTTTTTCATGTACATAGTTTTTAGCAAATAAAGATTTAGAAGAATTGTCCTTAAATTACCCATCTCAAGAAGCTCTGCCCATTTGTATCTTCTATACTCTTTCTGCCAGTTATCAACTCTGGAAGAATAACCCCAAATGAGTAGACATCCGCTTTGCTTAAGTCTATCCCAGTTTCTTCATATTCTGGCGCCAAGTATTCGAATGTCCTCAGCACTGTGGTCTCAGAAGACTGGCCTGAGGCTTCGTATTGATGATCGGAAATGCCCATAGTAAGAAAGCTGATCCATGTCGGGAAGTAGTTGGTGTAAGAGATTATAGTCATATGTATAATAGTCGTCATTAGTAGGTTATATATAAATTAGTCTTACCAATGGCTGATAATCATGAGTGATTAGGATGTTGCTTGGCCTCATGCTTCCATAAATGCTTTCTCTTTGCAGATATTCTAAGCCTTTAGCTGCTCCATATGCTATATTTATTCTTCTTTCCCATGTTAGTTTCCTGCATTTGTCTGCATGAACGCACCATAATTAGAGGGAAACAAGTAGTTTTAATAGATTAGAGAGTTCATGTTCAAGGTTGGATCCACTTACCTGATAGATGTTTGTTCAAAGAACCATTACAAACATATTCACAGACAAGAAACTTATGCGGTCCTTCTGAACATGATCCTAAGAGCAAGGCCAAATTTTCGTGTCTGATTTCTCAAGAATCTGAACCTCCCTCTTAAATTCCTCCTCTTTGATTGTTGCCAAAGGATTCTCCCTCACCCCAGTTTTCCTCTGCTCATTTTTCAGTAGCTGCAGCTCAGCAATAGTCAATTTCTTCTTTAGTCTAATCAACGGCTTTATGCACATCCAGGCTGAACAAGTGGAGGAATTGATATGAATGCATTGCTCCACCATTCCCTGCTCCTCCAATGAGCGGAAGACTTTATCTTCGAAAAGAAAAAAAAAATCTTTTACATGAATCTTTATGGGAATTGGTTGCCTACTATTTTCCAGGTCTGAGGTAGCCTCCTGCAAAGTCTCCCCCCCCCCCCCCCCCCCCCACAATTTCATCTCCCTGAGGTGGTCTTACAGGCTTAATGCTGCTGTTGGATTTCATCCTAGATATTCCACAAGACAGCTTCCCTGTGAAGTACTTCGACTCTTTCTTAAGTTGCCTGCCAGTATCAGGTTGGGACAACAATGCCTTAAGATTATTCTAAATTTGCAACTAAAATAGTGTAGATTGTGAAAATGAAATTACAAATGCAAAAGTTCTAGTGTTACTCAACTTGGTTCTATGTTCAACAGTCTTATATGGTATCCCAAATGTTCTATGATCTAAGTCCTTTGTCAGGTATTAATGCATGAAAAGTACCGTCATTTTTTATGGATGAAAAACATCTACATCAGTTCTGCTTAAACTATTTGGCGCTTCTTAGTTGAACTTAAAACGGACATTAAAAGTACCTGTGAAGAATAACATGAGGAGCCTGAAAGCTCTTGGCGTAATCTACATCAACCTCTTTCAATGAACCTGCTTCCACTGCTATCTCGACTTCAACGTATGTACATTTGTTAAAACTACATCATACCGTCACATTGTACAATTAAGTTCTTTGATATACTATGGTTGTCTCATATGCTATCCGCATTCATTTTATTCATGATACACCCTACTTTTATCATAGGATATTTATGTAAAATTATGACAAAAGACAAATATAACTAACTTACTGGTTGGGCCACTAAGCCCACTAAAATGACTGCCGGGTTCACTAGCAACTCAGTCAATATAAATATCAACAATTATAGTCAAAAGGGCATCGAATGATACTTTAATCAACTCCAACACTCGTTGAAAGAAAGCGTATTTTTAAAGTAGAAACCACAATTTCAATAAAAATCCGCTAATCCAAATTTCCGCAACATCAATCCATAAACTATTTATTGAAGAATTCAGACGAAAATGGTCAATCATCTGCAGTGTTTCAGCAATCTTCAGTAAAAATAAAAACAGATCAAATCTTTAGATTATTAATAAGCATGAAAATAATCATCTAAAAAAGAGGTTTGAAACTCCTTTAATCATATTTTCTGTTTTCTCTTTCTTTTTAAGCAATTGTATTTCTTCATGCTTAAAGCATCATAAACTCTTCCTCTTCTTTCTTGATGTTAGCAGCCTTCTCATCTTTTTTAAAAAGAAATTATTGAAATCAAAGGATATTTATGATATTAGCATTTTCTAAACAGAAAGCGAAAGTTGAATGGAAATGCATTATTAAAAATAAAAATTGAAACTTTTGGAGGTTGTTTGCCAAAATGGAAAAAGATCAAGGGGTGTGATTGCATTTAACCCCATATTAGTCCTACTTTTGTAAATTAATTTTATTATGGGTAAATAAAATTTATTTAGATTATAACTACAACTATGTTAAAAAAAAATAAAAATTCAATGTATCTTTTCATACTTAAAAACTCTTACACTATGTTTGGTTGATAAAGGAAACAAAGAAATATAAAATCTCAAATTTGTTTGTTTGTTAATGAAAACAATGAAAAAAGGAATGAGGAAAAGAGAAGTGATGAAAATGTATGAAAATGAGAGAGAGTACTTCAATGTAAGGAAATTCATTTTCCTCAAATACACTATATTTTCCCTCAAGTTTTCCTTTCTTTTGTATTTTTCTTATCAACCAAACAATAAAAAATATTTTCCTTAGCATTTTCTTTTCTTTTCCTTACCAAAATCCATAAACCAAACATAGTGTTAGGGACCGTAAATGTACAGAATAAAATTTATTACATTAATGGTCAATTTAGTTAACCGTCAAATTGGAGGGTAAATGATCATATACATAAAGACATATATTATATAGGGTATAATAAAGGGACTAATTGTAGTTTGCGTTTTAAAAAATTAATTTGGAATGTTTAATCTTTATGATTTATGATTTTTTTTTTAATTTTTTAATCTTTTCTTAAATTAGTGTAAAATCAATAATTTAAAGGCCCGTTTAGATATGTTTTCCAAGTCATGTCTGTTTCCTGCCTTTTTTAAAAATGAAAAGTTACTTATTAGTTTAGGTTTGAAAATGAAATATTTTTTGAATGTTTTATCTAAATAAAATGATTATATAGAATTGAAAATAAAATTTATTCAGATGCTATGTTTTTGTATTAAAAGTCATGAAAATAAGAATATTGATAAAATATAGTGCGAAATAGAAAGTGTGTGTAAAAGTATATCTGAAAAAATAATTTGAAAATAAAAATATCTATAAAACTTATGAAAAATAGATAATTTTTTTATTTTTATTTTGCGGAGAAAATAAGAAGGGCAGTGAAAATAAAACCAAATTGGCACTTACAAATTGAACCGAACAATTTTTAATTCAATATTTGGCAAAAAAGATAATTTGGCCGATTTGGAAATTTTAGTGCAGGACCAACCGCGGTCCTCTTCCATACATTAGTACAGCACGCCTTTTATTGTTCTTCTCGGTCGTCAATCTCCTTAATTTGAAACTCTATAGCAGACTAGTTTCTCCCTCTTGCAACGTAGCTCAGGTCGATCTGTAAGTCTTGGAATTTTCAGTTTATTTTTCTGCCTAGTTTTGGATTCCTCGATTGATTATGAGTTCTATTGTCTGTGAATTCTTTTTTGGTTTCTCGGTGGAAAGTTAGGGTTGTCAACGGGGTCGATTTAGATTGAATTTATTGTATTCGAATTCAAATTCGATTATCAAAATCTATATTTGAATTCAATACGAAATCCTATAGGATCTTTGTAAGTCATACCATATCCAAATCCAAAGGACATTCGAAATTCGAGTAAAAAAATCCAACCCAATTTATTTTTTCTTTTTTTCTTTTAAATTTTATAAAAATATTGTATTTATAAAATAAATATATATCATATTTGAAATTTTAACATTTTTTTTATTATATATTAGCCAAAAAGTTAAATATTTAAATACTAAATTCCTATTTCACATTATATTAATGCATAGATGAACTATTATATGTTATTATATTTGACATTTTATGAATACTCCTCTTATTTTATAGGTTAAAAATTTAATATTAATAGTATAATATAGATATTAAGTCAATATAATATATAAATTTTATTTCAAAATTTTTATTAATATTATATGTAAGAGTATTAATTGAATAAAAAATATTAAAGTTCGGATTCGGATCTTTAACGGATTGAATTGTTTAATTCCATATCCGATCTATTTATTTCGAATTATGAATATTTATAATCGGATTTGATTTATCGGATATTGTAATCGGATAAAATTCTTAAAATTCGGATCGGATTCGGATTAAAATTCAATCCAATAATAGCCCTAGGTGGAATATTGTCTGTGAATTCAATTGGAAGATTAAATTCTTGCAAAATAATAATTATTGTTTTCTATTTTACATTTTTAAACTGATTTGAGTTCTCAAGTTCGGATTCAAATTGTTGTTTATTTCATTCTTAGCTAGAATTTCTCGTAGCAAGCACTTTTATTTATTAGATATTGGATTTAATTTGTATTTGCAACTGTATATCTAGCCATGATTCTTAGCTTCCTTTAATTGCAACAGCTCGGAGATAATTCTTGCATAGTAAACTACAGCTGTTGTTTAATTGGATGGAAAACGGAAAATGGTCTAAAATTTGGGTTGTAGATATGTTTTGAGTGTAACCTGGCAAAAAAATTCTTCTTTTTTACCAGTAATTTTCCACTGAAAAAATGCAACTAATGTTGTAAGCTTGTTTACTTGTGATTACCTGAACTTCAACTCTGTTTAGATGCATATTTTCATGATCATCAGTTGGCTCAGTCACTCCCCATGCTTAATGATTTGCTTTATTTGTGAAGAGATGTATTCAAGAAGAGGTTTATGAGGTAAACAAAGCAGAATCTTAGCATCATTAGCAACACCGTCCTGAGAGAACATCCAAAAGTTATTACATGTTTAAAAACCAAAAATGTCAGTGCAAGACCATGAAAAGCTCTTTCAACCTTATAGTTTCATTCAATGTTCTGACAGGTGCAAGAATGGATAGCCAGCCTTCTCAGGAATGCGAGAAACTCAAATATGGGATCGCCAAAGGGATGGAGCAAGTGAAAGAGCTCAAAGCATCTTCATCTGGTGACCAAGAGAGAGTTTTAGAAAGCATGTTGGCTTCTTATGAGGAGGCTCCTTTGATCCTTCAGGGGAGTGCTTCAGAAGGACAAGGTCAGCCCGTGATATCATCTTCATCCGATAATCCTGGCTCTGCGTTTTCTGTTTGTAGTGTTCAATGTGAAGATTCAAGTACGGCGTCTGACCCTTCTCAGGATAACATATCACAGAAAAGGTGATTAATATTTGTCAAGCAAGGTGATTTTTCGCTGAGATGTTTCTTTAAACTTTGCTTGATTGTCGTTGCAGGGGAGTATATCGCAGGTTCACCAAATGGGGTGGAGTGACCTCTCATGTTTCGTTAAGAGGGATTAAATGATGGATACGCGTGGAGTAAGTATGGCCACATAATGCCAAAATGACCTAACAAAATCCAATCCATACCCGTAGTTACCCAAAAAATTATGGGTAATTTTATCCGTACTCAAATTACCCGCCGTCTTTTTGCCTGGCCTATGGGTAATCCGTATATATAAATAAACATATATGATATACATTTACATATAAATATATTTAATCTAAATATTAACTTTTGATTTCATAAATTAAAAATTTATAGTAAATTAAATTATATTATATTCTAAAACAAAACCGTAAATATTTGTTATTGAGCATATATTCTTTTGTAGGTGATGATGAGTCAAGTGATGAATAACTTGTTGTGAATATTCCCATGCAACATTTTCTTCCACAAGGACAACAATATTTGATTAATATTTAAACTTCCAATTCAAAAAACTTCTGGCATGTAATGATATTTGAGTTTGAACTTTTGAATGTGATGTACTTTAAATTTAGTGTATTTTGAATACTTAAGATGTAAGTTTTAAGCTACAATATTATTAATATGTTTTAGGTATTTGTTCAATTTAATGTTTGAAATTTGTAGTTTTTTTTTTTTTAGTTTTATTTAGTTAATATTTGAGTAACATAATGTAAGTTACAAGGTGGATATTAATTTATTTTTAAATATTAAAATGTACATATATATATATATATATTATGGGCACCATGGGTTACCTGTTACCCATCCTCATAGGTAATGTACCTGTTACCCATCCTCATAGGTAATGGGTCTTTTATCTTGTATTCAATAAAAAATGGATAAATTAATCCAACTTATTGTTATCGATCATTGGGTTACCCATGGATACCCAATTGCTAGGTTTATACTAAATCCTTCACATACAAGGTGACAACCTTCATGCTCATATCCTTCTACCTCATATCAAACAAGAAACGTGCACAAGTTTAGTGAAAAACTATGCATGCATCATTGCTACGAATTTCTTGCTCTATGTCATCTTGTGCCCGTTTTGATGCCTGAGTGCCATACGAAGTATGGATGACTAGGTGGAGTGTTTTTCTTGTTTATTCACCTTGATAAAAATGATTTTTGGCTAATGGTGATGAGCATTTATTACTCCATATATTTCTCTCTAAGTCCGATGATAGAAATTCAATATCTGCAGAAACTATTTCAGATGCACGCACAAGTTTGATCAAGTTTGTCAGGGTACAAAACAAGGATAGAAATCAGGGAACGATCCCTTTATATTTGAGGTCACATACTTTGGGAAGCACACCTGCACGATCAAGCAAGCTCCTGTAGCTCCACCACTGGAGTCACCGGGAAAACAATTGCCACAGGAGCTTGGTGGGCTGGCGGCACAGGCAAGCCTTTTAAGAAGGATTATATGAGAGTTTTTGCACATATACATATCAGTCTTTCCCTTGTCTGATTTTGTTCTTTTGTTTAGAAAAAGTCTCAAGGTTCATCTTTTGTGTTCCTATGTACATTATATAGTGATTGTCCAGAAGTTGGAATGTTTTTTCTCTACTTAACATATGGTTTTATTTTTCAATTTATCACAAATTAAAATAACCCATCAAATAACAGATATTCTTATTGTAAAAAGGATAAATAATTAAAGATCATATTTCAAAATATTTGAAGACTAATGACACGCATAGAATTAATGAATATGCAAAATTCACTAGTCCATATCCACTCCTAGTCCTTTTTACATTAGTGCAATTGGGAATAGGGATCTTGCAGATCATTATCATTATGGAAAAAACTGTGTTATTTACTTAAAAATTTAATACCAATAAGATTAAGAATTTAAGAGCCAAAAGGGAACCATCCTCTTCAACAAGGCAAAACCAATGCATCAGTAATGGTTAACAATTGTACTAATAACTAATAATACACCACTCTTATGTCTAAGACCCAAAAGAAAAGAGCTCCTTCTGAACGACTCTACTTTTCTATTCCTTTCGCCACACACACACAAGTTCCGTTCCTGCCATGTTACAACTGTCAATGATAATAACAATTCTTTGACGACGTTAACATATATTTTTGACATGAGCATCTTGAATCGATCTTGTCCTCCATCCTGAAGGCACCGCTCATTTAGTTTAGGACAGTCTCTTATTATTAGAGTTTCAAGTGAACCCGACAATATTCCTCAAGGCAAAGACATCAGCTGCATGCAATGACTTAGTTCCAAATGTTGGAGAGAGCAGAGTTAGACATGGACGGAAGAACAGAAAGTTTAGGGCAATATCTTATGGAAATTTGACAAAGGCATGGGAAGTCACCATCCTCTATTCCAGTCCATGCTTCAAGGTTAAGCATGCCATCAAGTATCAATTTCTCTAGCGTAGGAAATGCCTCAAATACTCGAGTTCCATGACTTCTGCAGAATAGGGTATTATGCAATTGTAAAAGGTAATGCTGGCAAGATCAGTGAAGGATGGATTGCTTATCCAACTCGGAAGCTTTGAACCACTAAAAAAAAGTTATTTGCAACTCTCTCAGATGAAAATGCGGTTGCAAACATTCTAAGATTTCATCTTGAAAATTGTTGTTTCCATGACCATTCCATCTCAATTCCAGCTTAACTATGCGTTCTTTATCAGCCAGGGCAGCTTTCTTTGCTTCCTCTGCATTGGCTACATTATCAAGCCTTGAGATACAAAATGATCCAGTAATCTCATTCATATTTTTCAGCTCTCCTATGCGACATCCATCATTCTTTCCGACAAGGAATGCCTCTAATGTCTGAAGTTTTGTTAAATTGCCCATCCCTCTAGGCATGGACTTCAATTGACTGACAATGTCAAGATCCAGATGGCGAAGGTTAATCAACCTCCCCAATCCCCTTGGTAACACAAAAAGATCATTGCAGCCTCTGAGTTTTAATGTTGGCAGAAAATAAAGATGATCAGTTGATTCAGGCAACCGCGTGATGGGAGTCTCAGAAATGTCAAGACATCGTAAAGATTCCAATGTTCCAATGAAGAAGGGTAATTCTGATATAAAATCCAATGTTCTTAAGAACTTTAAGCCTGAAAAGATGTCACTAGGCAATTGCTTGATCAAAGCACCGCAATCCTCATGCACCAGCAGTGTGCGCAATTGCTTGAAATTTTTCAGAGCATTCAATATAGACCGATCAAGCCTCTTACAATGCCATGTTAAATGTAGGGCTTCTGTAGTACACACCTCATCCAAATTACCTTCCTCAGTTCTCAAATACTTACCTGGTTTAAGGAACCAAGTGGAAGATTTAGATGTGTTGACTTTGTATTTCAACAGTCGGTTATCGGACTTTGAAGGTATTATGATTTCCTGGTGAACTAAAGTATCAAAGCATAAGTTAGCCACATCCTCCAATCTTTGTGTCCCTTCTACCTCGATGCATTCTTCAGCAATCCATAGCTGAGCTAATTTATCCTTAGCAAATCCATAATCTGGAAGAAAAAGAGAGCAATGTTGAACGCATCTTTCAAGATAATCTGGAGTATTATTTTGGGCTTGAGGTACCATTTGTCTAGGATCTTTTGAACTTCCCACATTATATGTGCTATCCTTATCCTCTGTACAGATTTTGGGTTTTTTATTTTCTGGACTAGTTTGCTCTTCTTCTCCATGGGATAAAGTTGCCTCAGGTGCCAGTAAGAAAACCGCGTCAGTTCCACTAAGAACCATTACAAACATATTCATGGACAAGAAACTTATGTGGTCCTTCTGAACATGATCCTATAAGCAAGGCCAAACTTTCATGTCTGGTTCCCTCAAGAATATGAACCTCCCTCTTAAATTCCTCTTTGATAGTTGCCAAAGGGTTTTTCTCTGTTCATTTAACAAACCAAGATAGATTTTCCTTCCATGATCAGACATTAACTTTTGTGGACAAAAACCATTCGTCGCAAGCTGCAGCTCGGCATAAGTGAATTTCTTCTTCATGCCAATCCACGGCCCTGTGCACGTGCACGTGCCCGATGAACAAGTGGAGGAATTGATATGAATGCATTGCTCCACCATTCCCTGCGCCACCAATGAGTGGAAGACTTTGTCTTTAAAGAAAAAAAAATCTTTTACATGAATCATTATGGGAATTGGTTGCTTACTAGTTTCCAGGTCTGAGGTAGCCTCCTGCAAAGTCCCCCCCAATTTCATCTCCCTGAGGTGGTCTTACAGTCTCAATGCTGCTGTCGGATTTCATCCTAGATATTCCCTGTGAAGTACTTTGACTCTTTCTTAAGTTGCCTGCCAGTATCAGGTTGGGACAACAATGCATTAAGATTATTCTAAATGTGCAACTAAAATAGCGTGGATCGTAAAAAGGAAATTTCAAGTGCATTAATTCCACTCATTTTTGTTCTTTGTTCTACAGTCTTATATGATATCCCAAATGTTCTATGATCTAAGTTCTTTGTCAGGTATTAATGCATCAAAAGTACCATCATCTTTGATGGATGAAAAGCATCTACAGCAGTCCTGCTTGAACTACTTGGCCCTTTTTAGTTGAGTTTAAAGCGGGCATTAGAAGTACCTGTGAACATGGTTCGCAGGAACGGTCGCGGGGATCGGAACGGAGAGTGAGGTTCCAGTTCCATTGCAATGTCGCGGAACGGTCGCGGGGTTCCGCATATTTTTATTATTAAATTATTCAAAAAATTTAAATAAATTATGAAAAATATGAAAACATTTAAAATTATATTTCTTGCTTATATAAAGTAATTAGCATAATTTTAAATATCACAAATTAATGTTACAAACTATATTAACTTAGCGAAGCTCTTAAATATTAGAAAAACTATTATACAACATAATAAAGACAAAATAATTATAACAATAAATTTCATTCATTCTCTATTTTTGCGAAATCTTTCACAAACAAGATTACACAACCCAATTACCCAACCTCACCACTCATCGCCCTCTCTGTCATCTTCCCACGTGTCATAATTCATTTCTCATGATAGTACTACCACATTCCACACACTCATTATCAAAACACTGACATTCCAGAGTCCACACACCCATCATCCCCATCCCTATCATTTCTTATGGCCTTCGATAGTAGCGAACAAGGGTGGGCAATTTTCAGCAAGAGAAAATTGCATCCTCATCGTTTAGCAGCTTGCTGCAACAAAACAATTCCGTGCCGCCGTTTCCATTCCCGTTCCCGTTCCGTTCCACCTTGTCGGACCGATTTATCGGTCTGGAACGCCGTTCCAGCGATAAATCGGCCGTTTTTCACCGTGCTAGTCACACCTCCGTTCCACACCGGTGCGACGGAACGCCCATGGTCGTTCCGGTTCCGTATCGGCCGTTCCGGCGAACCATGCCTGTGAAGAATAACATGAGAAGCCTGAAAGCTCTTGGCATAATCTACAGCAACCTCTTTCAGCGAACCTGCTTCCACTGCTATCTCGACTTCAACCCATGTACATTTGTTAAAACTACATCATACGATCACATACTACAATTTAAGTTCTTTGACATACTATGATGGTTTCATATGCTATTCTGTATTCAATTTACCCTTGATATACCCATCTTATATTTTAGGGTATTTAGGTAAAATTATGATAAAAGACAAATATAACTTATTGGTTGGATCATTGAGCCCACTAAAGTGGCTGCTGAGTTCAATGGGCCCCAATTCACTAGAACTCAGTCAATATAAATACCATCAATCATAATTGAAAGGGCATTGAATGATATTTTAATTAATTTGAACACTCTTTGAAAGAAAACGCGTTTTTAAAACAAAAATTACAATTTCAATATTTCTGAAAAAATCCCCATATCCAAATTTCCGCAACATCAATCCGGTAACTACTTATTGAAGAATTCAGACTAAAAGGATCAATCACCTGCAGTATATCAACAATCTTCAATGGAGATGAACAGAGATCAAATCTTTGGATTATTGATAAGCATGAAAATAATCATCTAAAAAGAGGTTTGAAACTATAGGGACCGTTAATGTATAGAATAAAATTTATCACATTAATGGTCAATTTAGTTAACTGGCAAATTGGAGGGTAAATGATCATAATACAGAAATATAAATATTATATAGGGTATAATAAAGGGGCTAATTGTAGTTTGCGGTTTTAAAAAATTAATTTGGAATGTTAAATCTTTATGATTTTTTTTTATTTTTTTTCTTAAATTAGTGTAAAATCAATAATCTAAGGGTCGTTTGGATATGTTTTCAAAGTCATTTATGTTTGCCATTTTTAAAAGTGAAAAATTAGTTATAAATTTATGTTTGAAAATGAAATATTGTTTAAATGTTTCATTTAAAACAAAATGATTGTATGGGCCGGGTTGAAAATAAGATTTATTTAGATGTTGTAACATTTTTGTATAAATAGTCCTGAAAATAAGAGTAGGGATAAAATATGGTGTGAAAATAGAAAAAGTGTGTAAAAGTATGTTTGAAAAAATAATTTAAAAATAAAAATATCTGTAAAAATTGAAAGAAATTAATAATTTTCTATTTTCATTTTATGAAGAAAATAAAAAAAGAAGTGAAAATAAAACCAAAGGGGTACTTACAAATTGAACCGAACAATTTTCAATTCAATATTTGGCATAAAAAGGTTATTTGGCTGACTTGGAAATTTTAGTGCAGGACCAAACGCGGTCCTATTCCAAAATTGATATATAAGCATTTGTACAGGAGGACGCCTTTTGTGGTTCTTCTCGGTCGTTTATCTCCTTAATTTGAAATTCAATCGCAGGTCAGTTTCTCCCTCTTTCAACGTAGCTGCGGTCGATCTGTAAGTCATGGAATTTTCAGTTTATTTTTCCGCCTGGATTCCTCGATTTATTCTGAGTTCTATCGTCTGCGAATTCTTTTTTGGTTTTTCGGTGGAATATTGTCTGTGAATTCAATCGGAAGATTAAGTTCCTGCAAAATAATAATTATAGTTCTCTATTTTACATTTTTTTAACTGATTTGAGTTCTTAAGCTCGGATTCAAATTGTTATTTATTTCATTCTTAGCTAGAATTTCTCGTAGCAAGCATTTTTATTTATTAGATGTTGGATTTAATTTTTATTTGCAACTCTATATCTAGCCATGATTCTTAGCTTCCTTTAATTGCAACAGCTCGGGGATAATTCTTGCATGGTAAACTACTGCTGTTTAATCTGGCAAAAGTTTCTTGTTTTTACCAATAATTTTCCACTAAAAAGATGCATCTAATGCTGTAAGCTTGTTTACTTATGAGTTATGATTACCTGGACTTCAACTCTGTTTAGATGCATAGTTCCATCAGCTTCGATTGGCTTAGTCACTCCCCATGCTTAATGATTTGCTTTTTTGTGAAGAGACGTATGCAAGAAGAGGTTTATGAGTAAAACAAAGCAGAATTTTAGCATCATTAGCAACACCGTCCTGAGAGAACATCCAAAAGTTATTACATGTTTAGAAACCAAAAATGAATTCTCTCGTGTCTATGCTGTCAGGGCAAGACCATGAAACGCTCTTTCAACCTTATAGTTTCACTCAATGTTCTGACAGGTGCAAGAATGGATAGCCAGTCTTCTCAGGAAAGCGAAAAACTCAAACATGAGATCGCCAAAGGGATGGAGCTAGCGAAACAGCTCAGAGAATCTTCATCTGGAGACAAAGAGAGACTTTTAGAAAGAATTTTGGCTTCTTATGAGGAGACTCTTTTGATCCTTCAGGGGAGTGCTTCAGAAGGACAAGGTCAGCCCGTGATATCATCTTCATCAGATAATCCTGGCTCTGCATTTTCTGTTTGTAATGTTCAATGTGAAGATTCAAGTATGGGTTCTAACCCTTCTCAGGATAACACATCACAGAAAAGGTGATTACTATTTGTCAAGCAATGTGATTTTTCATCCTTTGCTTGATTTTTTTTGGCAATGTGAGATTTTTTTTCATCCTTTGCTTGATTGTCCTTGCAGGATAGGACGTCCCAACTTCAGAAGCGGACCTGGAGTGACCTCTTATGTTTCTCTTGAAGGATTAGATGATGGATACATGTGGAGGAAGTATGGCCAGAAAGCGATACTAGATTGTAGATATCCAAGGTGATAATTTTAGCTCATATCCTACATGAGATAATTGAAGTAATTCTGATTGTTCTGCTATCAAACAAACAACGTGCACAAGTTACATGACAAATTATGCATGTGTTGTTGCTGAGAATTTTTTGCTTTATGTATTCTAGTGCTTGTTTTGGTGTCTCAATTGTATACAAAGTTCCAATGACTAGGCAGAGTGACAAGTAGGCAGTTTTTCTGGATTATTCACCTTAATAAACATGATATTTGACTAATGATGATGGCCATTACTCCATATATTTCTAAGTCTGATGATAGAAATTTTATACCTGCAGAAGCTATTACAGGTGTGCACATCGTTCCACGCAAGGTTGTCTGGCTACTAAACAAGTGATAAGGTCAGAGGACAATCCTTCTGTGTTTGAGGTTAAATACTATAGGAAGCATACATGCACCGTTAGGCAAGCTCCTGTAGCTCCGCCGGTAGCTCCTGCAGCTCCGCCGGTAGCTCCTGCAGCTCCACCACCGGCATCACCAGAAAAACAAGAGTGACAGGAGGCTGGTTGGGCATGTGGCACAGGCACACCTTTTCAGAAGCATCTTATAAGATAGTTTTTGCGCATATGCATCGGTCTTATCCTTGTCTGATTTTGTTCTTTGTTTAGCCTTAAGGGCTAAGGCTATTCAAGCGCAATATGTCCATATATATGAGCAACAACACAAGGTTCATCTTTTGTTCTCCTATTTATGTTACTAGAAAGCGAGCGCTGCGTGCGGTGTTGTGCCCGTGTAGCTACAAGTCAATTTTTTTTACATTTGTGTCTATTGTTATACAGGTTTATTAGAGAAATAAATTAGAGTTGAAATAATTAAATGTATATTCTTATGTTATATATAATTTTTTAAAAATATTTTTTAGTAATAATCAGATATAAAATTTGTATAATTTGAAAATATTATTAAATTTAAAAGGACTTTGATATAATATAATTATGCAAAAAAAAAATTATAAAAAAGAAACAACATAGAAAATGCAGTTTGTAATGGTATAGTAAATTTAAGAAAATAAAAAATATGAAATAAGGAGATTTAGTTGTACAAAGAAAGAATAAAAAATGAAAAATCTCAAGCAACAAACAGAATATGTATTTTGAAAATTTTTCACAATATTCTTATTATGAATACTATAGTTGATACTTAAATCCTAGAAAAAGCAACAATATAACATAACCAGCATGTTGCAACAAAATATGACCACTTGAATTATGATGTTTCATACATTCTAGCACCCACAATCAATTGCTAAATAATTATAATTTTATTTGTTGAATTCTATATTATGCAATTATATTTCAATAAAAAAGCACACAACACTTGCTTGTTTGTTAAGAAGAAAATTTGACTCCAAATTTACTTTTTATAAAATAGTGGATATTATAAATATAAAAGTGCATGATTAAAGATAAACCAAATCAAAATAAACAAATTTCCTGTTTGCAATATTGTAACTCGAGTTAGGAAAAATAGAATAATAACTATTGTATCACATATAGTTTTTTATTATCTAGTAATATATAAGATTATATCATTACTGAGTGAAATTAATTAATAATTTTTTTCTTAATTTTAACTATATGTCAAAAATAGATATATTACATAAAGTTGTTCTACCATATTGTGCTTATATGTAGTAGCAAAATTCAAACACCTCCTTTTTTATTTTTTTTTTATTTTTTAAAATTTTGAGAATTTGAAGTACCAAAAAATAAAAGTAAAAATTTGTGCTAAATGATGTAGCACAATAACATACACTTAAATTCTATCATCTAATATTACTAAATAATACTTTTCATACAAATACTGTATGCACAACCTTCATAACATTTAATACAAAGATAAGCCCTTAGAAGCCCAAAGAATCGGAAGAAAGTTGAGAAAGGAGAAACGAAAAAAAATTGACACAACATGTATCCCAGCAAGCAAAATCCCAAAAGCAGGCGCAAGACTAAAACGAAGATGGAAGGCGCAAAATATAGATAGTTTCTTTCAATAAACAAACAAGACGAAAAGGAGAAAAAAAGAAAGTAAAGAACAAATCATGCACAATGTACAACTACTTCCCTGTACAATGAAACTTTGTACCAAGCACAGTGAAAAAAGAGCAGCCAGCACCACATATTTGCTGCCTTTTTTCCCCCCATTCCCACCCACAAACTCAGCGAGCAACCCCAAAGCCCTTTCTGTCTTCAACCTACCCGCGTTGATCAACCACTCCTAATGACTCATCACTGTACACCGGAAATCTCCATCTCCTCTAAAAAAAAAAAAATTAATAAGAAAATCTTGCAATTAAAGAGCAAAAAACCTACCAAACTCGACAAGCACAGGCGTAACTTTCGCCCACCAAATTTAAAATCACACTTGTAATTACTTTTTACTATTTATTTTTACTAGAAATGTGGCACCCCACTTAGGATAACCTCTAAGCTGAGATGCCACCAATCCAAGCCTAAAATATAATTCAAATGATAACTAGGGAAACCAAAATTTAACAAAACTCAAAGGATGGCGGCTCACACAAACCCAAAAGATCACTTCATGTAGCGAAATACGAACATACCAAGTGTCTTTAGTTCAAATACTAACATTCACATAACATTCCTTAATTAACCGTCTCGATTAGGTATAGTATATATATATATATACAATCATAACACCTAATTTATTACAAAATAGATCTTCCAGACCAAGCCATAAGCTCATGCTCCTCACGTAATCCTATCTGGGAAAAATAAAGAATAACAAAGAGGATAATTTCTAAGGATTTACTAAGGGAAAAGAAACGATAGGTGTCAGGGAAAAGCCATCAAGATGCAATGATCAATAAACAAATTCGGTAACAAGCAAGACTTTACAATACAAATTAACAATGAAACATAGCACATATGATACCAAGTTTAATAGGTTGTTGGTCATTCTGACCTTATGACTCCTAGATCAAGATGTAATCGCTAGTATCGGGCACCGATATAGCATAAACAATATTTTCTTATCGCTCCATTACTCGAGTACTTAGCTCAGCGTATAACAACTTGTCATGTAGCATGACCGGACGCATACCGGATCTCACCACTAACAGTTCGCTACTTCCAAACTACCTATGAGTCAAGATCATGGGTGGGTATTAACTGAAAATTTTGTCTTCGTCGGTCCGTACAGCTCGATCGTCTTTTTGAACCTAGCGCCGAGCTTAACTTCTTGTAGTGTCCCTCCAGACAGAAACTTCCCAAGGTCTTCCCCATGGGTGGACATGATATAATGCCAACATATAAGAATTTAACTTTTAAAGACATAAGCATGTATATAACAAGGTACGAGACTAGAACAATCAATATACATAGTACACTAGTCGGTAACGCCGTTATAGGAAACAAGGAAAATCAACAAAGAAAATACAGCAAAATACCAGATTGGTAAGATTTCGTTAATGGCAACCCATTCACAAGAACTTAACAATAATCGTGGGGTCAACTGGCAAAGTTGTGGGCTACAGGGTATGGAAAAACGGATAATATAATAGGAGTTTTGGGCACCAAAACAAAAACAAGCATTTTTTTTTTAATAGAGAAGCAAGAATCAATAAAACAAACCTTCACAGAGGTTTACGAAACAAGTAACAGATAACACAAGAAATCCAAAACAATTGAGAATTTCAACAATCGAAGTTAATATATTTCCTAGAAGAAAGGTATGCTGAATCCTCACAGCGGTATGCAAAGCAAATACCAGATTGATAGACCCTCACCTCAATAGCCTCAGATATGCTATCATCGCCTACTTGTCTGCAACACCCAGCTCTTCGTCACCTAATCAAAAGAACGAGTTCACCATCAAAATCATTGTTTTGACCTTATAATCACAATTACACAGATAGCAAATCTAAAAGCGATAACTACTTGTTTAATACAGTATTTTAGGTTACATTCGACATTATCGATAGGAACTATGCTAATTACACCATTAATACCGAAATACTCAAGACATTTATATATATTTGTTTCAGTTAAGGGTTATAATCGAATCATTAAATTATATAATTAACCTTATAACGATACACTAAGTTGATAATAATGATTCTACTATCTTTAATAACTCAATTTTTTGTCACTTAGGTCTCAAACCCATAGAATCAGGGTTTGATCCTCTAATTAACTCAATTAACCTAAAGTTATCATATAAGAATACAAATCCAGGTCCACTAGGCATAAATATATCCATGCATGTCCCCTATTTCTGATTCCAATACATATTTCCATGTCAATATATATCACAATACAAGATTTATAAGAATTATAATGGTACAACATATATGTATATATGTAACCCCGTCCAACTCTTTGCCCAAATCCTTACTATTGGAGCCTCAACACTATAAACCAACACCACCATTGAAACCATCGCGACGAGGTGAGAATACTGCCTCAGCACCACCGCCGCCGCTGCAGAAGTTCACCACCATCACTATTAGGTGCACGTTTCAGTAAGAACAATCCAAGGCCCAAATCAATTTTTCCATCTGCCGCTGATAAGCCTGTCAATTGAAGCTCCGATCAAACTGTAGCACCACCATTGTCGCTGCCGTTTATCCCCAATTCTGCCATCGCCGATGGACGATTCAAGAAACTAAAGGCACCAAATCAATTCTTGAGCTAAGGGCTACAAAACCTTCCCTTCAGCCATGAGTTTTCACCTCTGGTGATGCTGCTTTCGTCACCTCCGTTGTGGCTGAGTTTTCTTGCTCAAATTCCAGCCACTCCACCACTTGGTTTTGGAAGAAAATGGTATCAAAGTGTTCCTTGTGTTGAGAGGAGCAAAATGGTGTATGGTTTGATGGGTTTCTCCATTTGCCGAAAGAGGTTGCCAGAGAAGGAGGAAGATGTGCTGCATGCACAAAATGGGAAGAATTTTTTTATTGGGGGGGAGGGGGGTTGATATCTAAAGGGATTTTTTTCAGAAATCATGAATTGGCCCCTAGAATTTTGCTTTTGCTTTTAATTAAGTCCCTCAAAAAATTGATCAATTTCCAATCAACCTCTCAACTTTATTAGTGCCTTGTATTGGCCTGGTTGACCCTAAATAATCCCACTTTAAACCCAGAGACATATAGAATCCTAGCAATTAAGTTATTCTTGTTCACATAATGACCCCCAAACTTTCAAAAATAAATAAAGTTTTTAAAAATCCACAATCATAATATTAAACGGAACTTTACCAATTATATGATTTCTGGGGATGTTACAAGAAAATAAAAAAACCTCCACAAAACAAAATCAAATGGCTTCTTAGTGAAAAATTATGCATGCATCATTGCTACGAATTTCTTGCTTTATGTCACACAGTGCTCGTTTTGGTGCCTGAGTAGCATACAAAGTACGGATTACTAGGGGCATCCCCCCCCCCCCCCCCCCCCCCTCTGTTTATTCACCTTAATAAATATGATTTTTGACTAATGGTGATAGACATTTATTACTCCATATATTTAGAAATTCTATATCTGCAGAAGCTATTTCAGATGTACGCACAGGTTTTAGTCAAGGTTGTCAGGCCAGAAAACATGTACAGAAGTCAGAGAACGATCCCTTTATATTTGAGGTCACATACTTTCGAGATCACACCTGCACTTTCAAGCAAGCTCCTGTAGCTCAACCACTGGAGTCACCGGGAAAACAATTGCCATAGGAGCCTGGTGGGCTGGCGGCACAGGCACACCTCTTAAGAAAGATTCTATAAGAGAGTTTTTGCACATATCCATCAGTCATTCCCTTGTCTGATTTTGTTGTTTCGTTTAGAAAAAGTTCCATTTTTGTGTTCCTATGTACACTATATAGTGATCGTCAGAAGTTGGCATACTTTTTTTTCTACTTAACATATGATTTTATTTTTTAATTTATCACAAATGAAAATAACCCATCAAACAACAGATATTCTTATTGTATAAAAGATAAATGATTAAAGATCATATTTCAAATATTTAAAGAATAACGACATGCATAGAATTAATGAATATGCAAAATTCACTAGTCCACACCCACTCCTAGTCCTTTTTACATTCGTGCAATTGGGAATAGGGATCTTGCAGATCATTATTTTTTCGGAAAAAACTGTTATTCACTTAAAAATTTAATAAATTCGGACAACGAGGTTAAGAATTTAAGAGCCAAAAGGGAACCATCCTCTTCAAGAAGGCAAACCAATGCATTAGAATGGTAAACAATTGTACGAATAACTAATAATATACCACTCTTATGTCTAAGACCGAAAACAAAAGAGCTCCTCTTCTTATCAACTCAACTTTTCTATTCCTTTTGAATTTGTCCAATTCGCTACACATACACACACACACGTAGAAAAAGAAAGCAATTCAATGAAGAACAAAAAAAAAAAAGAAAGCAATCCAGAAAGCTCGGTTCCTGGCATGTTACAACTGTCAATGATAATAACAACCCTTTGAGGTTGAGACTCGTGCTACTAGCCTTAATCTAAAGAAATCTTTTGCAAATCAAAACATATATTTTTTACATGAGCAATCTTGAATCGATCTTGTCCTCCATCCTGAAGGCACCGCTCATTTAGTTTAGGACAGTCGCTTATTATTAGAGTTTCAAGTGAACTGGGCAAGATTCCTTCAGGCAAAGAAATCAGCTGCACGCAATCACTCAGTTCCAAATGTTGCAGAGAGCAGAGATTTGACATGGACGGAAGAACACAAAGTTTTGGGCAATATCTTATGGAAATATGACAAAGGCATCGGAAGTCACCATCCTCTATTCCAGTCCATTCTTCAAGGTTAAGCATGCCGTCGAGTATCAATTTCTCTAGCCTAGGAAATGCCTCAAATCCTCCAGCTTCATGTCTTTTGCAGAATAGGGTGTTAATGTCCCTTACGCTTTCCATCTGGATAATGTGGAGGATCTTAAGAGAAGGTAATTCTCCGATAGAGGGCAGCATATGACAATTAATGCAATTGTAAAGGGTCATGCTGGCAAGATTTTCGAAGGATGGATTGCTTATCCAACTCGGAAGCTTTGAACCACTAAAAAATGTTATTTGTAACTCTCTCAGGTGAAAATGTGGTTGCAAACATTCTAAGATTTCATCTTGAAAAATGTCATTTCTATGACCACTCCATCTCAATTCCAGCTTAACTATACGTTCTTTATTAGCCAATGCAGCTTCCTTTGCTTCCTCTGCATTGGCTACATTATCAAGCCTTGAGATACAAAATGATCCAGTAATGTCATTCATATTTTTCAGCTCTCCTATGCCACATCCATCATTCTTTCCCACAAGGAATGCCTCTAAAGTCTGAAGTTTTGTTAAATTTCCCATCCCTCTAGGCATGGACTTCAATTGACCAACAATATCAAAATCCAGATGGCGAAGGTTAATCAACCTCCCCAATCCCCTTGGTAATGCATAAAGATCATTGCAGCCTCTGAGTTTTAATGTTTGCAGAAAATAAAGACGATCAGTTGATTCAGGCAACCGTTTGATGGGAGTCTCAGAAATGTCAAGACATCGTAGAGATTCCAATGTTCCCATGAAAAAGGGTAATTCTGATATATGGGTGTGACTCAAATCCAATGTTCTTAAGAGCTTTAAGCCTGAAAAGATGTCACTAGGCAATTGCTTGATCAAGGTACCGCAATCCTCACGCACCAGCAGTGTGCGCAATTGCTTGAAATTTTTTAGAGCATCCAATGCAGACCAATCAAGCCTCTTACAATGCCATGTTAAATGTAGGGCTTCTGTAGTACCCATCCCATCCAAATCACCTTCTTCAATTCTCAAATACTTACCTGGTTTAATGAACCAAGTGGAAGATTTAGATGCGTTGACTTTGTATCTCGACTGTCGGTAATCGAACTTTGAAGGTATTATGACTCCCTGATGAACTAAAGTATCAAAATATATGTTAGCCACATCCTCCAATCTTTGTCCCCCTTCTACCTCAATGCACTCTTCAGCAATCCACAGCTGAATTAATTTATCCTTTTCAAATTCATAATCTGGAAGAAAAAGAGAGCAATGTTGAATGCATCTTTCAAGATAATCCGGAGTACTATTTTGGGCTTGAGGTACCATTTGTCTAGGATCTTTTGAACCTCCCATGCTATATATGCTATCCTTATCCTCCGTACAGATTCTGGGTTTTTTATTTTTTGGACTAATTTGCTCTTCTTCTCCATGGGATAGTGTTGCCTCAGGTCCCACTAAGAAATCCGTGGAAGTTTCATCATCATCAAATATACTCTGCAAGGTTTACAAAATGTATTATGTTATTGCTGCTACTTTGTGAAAAAGCAACATAAAATATCATGATAATACTTCAATACACAAACAAAAGGACATCATGAAATTGAAGTTTCCTTAAAACAGAAAGTTGATGCATCAGATTATTGTGCATAATGATTGAAATTTCATTTAGAAAATTTTAAGGCAATTCATTTATTTCTCTCCGGGGTGGCTTGCTCAAACTTTTTCTTAAGCATGCATATATAGGCAAATGTCTGAATATGTTGGTTGCAACTCTGCTGAAAATCTTTTGTTTAGTTCAAGGCTTGCTTTTGCTGCCTCCTTTCCTGTGTCTATATTCACAAGTCCAATGAACAAACTGAAGGGGAAAGTTATTGCAGTGCAACTTTCCTTCTTCAACCACTCACGAAAATAGCAACAGAATTAATACAGTACACACTATATAAACTTATTGTATACGATTCAAAGAGGTAAGAAAACTATATCAAAATTTCAGCATTATTATAGCACTAGGTGAGACCCAACCTCTTTATCCTCCACATCCGAATCCTGTATATCCTCCATACCCCGATCCTCTATCACATCGGTCAACATCTCATCCACGGAAGAGGTCCGCTGCTTGACAAAAGGATGGTGAAGGAGCTCCTCAGGCGTCCACCTCTCTAAAAAATCTGTCTGCATACAACACAAGAGAAAGTCCCAAAGCTCCAGCGATGGTTTCCGCATCCGCGCACCCAAATCATTAGATGAATACGGACCTGCTTCTGACTTAAAAACTTCTGCAAAATCATGGTCTCTTGACCCCCAATTCGAACCCTTGCACAACTTCAGAAAGCTCAACCCTACATTCCATACATCCCATGAAAACTCGTCATGAATTGCTTCAATTCCCTTCACCACCACTGCACTCTTGGATAAAATTTTCCCCAAATACAGAACCTTGACTTGCTTCATAGAATTGACGAAGAAATTCGAGGGTCTAATATCTCCGTGCGAAATTTTGTTTCTGTGAAGGTAACTCAACCCTGAGAGGACTTGATATGCGACACTAGCTAGATCGGATTCACTACTGATGTCGCCGCCGGCGAGAGATCCGCGGTCCATGTGCTCGAGGAGAAGATAAATCCTGTCTCCAATATCGAACATTTCATGGCATTTCACGAGGTTCCGATGACTTAATTTCTTCATGACCTGAACTTCGCGGCTGATTTTTGCTCGAGCACTGAAATCGTAGAGGCCGCTGAATTCCCTCAAGGCGTAGGTTGCGCCAGTGAGCTGATCGACGACTTCATATACATTATCGCCGCTGTCTTCTTTGACAATTAGGGCTTTTCTCTCCAAATCCGAGAAGCTTACCCTTTGATATGGTTTCCTTAGGGCTTTCTCTGATAAATTCATTTAGGAAGAGGTTTATCTTGCGGATTTCTTCGATTGAATTTTTTGGCAGATGGCGATCGTAAAGCTCTACTATTTCTGCCTAAAAATATATTATTCTTTCAGAGCACATTCAAATTCTACCATCTGCTCTTAATATTGTCCCATTTGTTTTATTTCTGGAATAGATGAGTGTTTTTTTGTTTTTTTATTTATATCAACAATTTGTTCGAATTCGAATTCATAATATGCTGAACTCCTAAATCCTAGATTTTAAGGGCTTGTTTGGTTTTATTTTCATTTTTAATTTTCAATTCTATTATTTCTAAAATAATGATAATTAGTTATGTGATGTGATGTGGAAATGAAAATGTATTTGAATAAAATATTTGGAAATATAATGATTATATTAAAAATGTAACGATTATGTTAGTTTTAATAGGTTGTAGGTGGAAAGAGATAGATATAATGGAATAGAGAAAGAATATATATAAGTTATTATGAAAAGATATATACATTATTGGAGAATGTGTATTGAAAATAGAAATAAAGACTATATTGAGTGAAGATTTTTAAAAAGCGATAATTTCTATTTTTGAAATAGTAAAAAATGAAAAAAGTGTGTTTGAAAATAAAACCAAGCGGGCCATAAACTTCCCATATAATATGAAAGACTTATGCCGTTGAGCCATAAATAAAAAATAAATGAATTTAAAATGTGGTTTTTAAAAAGAGAGATACAAGGCGTTATATAAAATATAGTTCAATAGAACCAAGCATTTATTTATTATGATATGAGAGGGGCATTCTGTTCCACAACGGATCAAGCATAGTTTGAAGTATCATATCCTGACATAATTTTTTTTTTTTTCAAATTTATAGTAAATACATCAAAGATTCATTTGCTATATAATTTTTATCTAAATTAAATAAAAACTACTTATTTCTTAGGTAATATCTAATAGTGTCGTATTTAATAATTTTTGGAACTTTTTATATCACAACATTGGTACCATAACTTGTCTTGTATATATATCTCACTCTACATAGATGATCAAAACATATTCTTAATTGAGAATTTTTTTTTTATTTCAATTAGTGTTTACATGTCAAAGTGTATTGATCCACAATTCAGCGGGGCTGCAATAACTATCGAATCTTCTACTGATACATGAATAATTGGGTCGATTAATAGATTTACCAGTCATAATCAATACAAAGGGTTATGTTATTCCTGGAGAAATAAATTAACATATCTATAAGTAGCTTATGAAAATAGATTGATTCTAATCACACTACTCATCAATCATCTCGTATCTAATATATAGGATTTATTTATTAATTAATTTATTAGATTGAAAATTTATAACATTAAAAAATATATAGATTCAGTATCATGTTCAGAAAAGATTTATGATGTATGTATAAGATGATCATACTCCATCAATGTATAAAAAATTATATCTGTGGTGAATGTAAATCTAAATAAATAATTTTTGTCTCAAAAAATCTAAAATTATGTTGGTTGTAAGAGATATGAATTATTTTTTTCTTACACTCGATTTGTATTTAAAATTATAATGTAAATAAAAAATTGTCAATTTTGATCGGCAGCAGGAGGGCAGACAGCCTTTCACTGCACATCATATACCAAACAAACAGGGCTCAAATCTGTTCTTGTGTTGACTTTGGGAGACTGAAACGATTTCAAGTATTTGGGAAGAGAGAAGAAGATCAGGAACCACATATCTGCGCATATAAACTCGATCTACTTCATTCATGGATCCTATTCTTCAAGCTGGGATTGTATCGGCTCCATTGCAAGTAATAACCGACAGACTCGCATCCTTAGCTGTGCAAGAGATCAGCCTAATACTTAACTCCGATGATGAGATGAGAAAGCTGCAAAGAACCCGAGAAAGAATCAGAGCAATGGTTGGTCACGTGGAAGAACATCCTTCTATTTTCTCCAACGGTATCAGCAATGAGGCTTGGAGGGTGTGGTTGGAAGATGTGGAGGAGCTTTCCTATTCTGCAGATGATTTGCTTGATGAGATTTTACTGGATGTGTCAAAATACAAAGCGAATCTCTCTACTGGTGCCAATGGAGACAACCAGGTAAGAAATGTGCTTTTCTCATCCTTCAAACTGACAGTGCCTCGTGACATAAGTAGAATTAGGCGAGAATTGGAAGAAATTGCTAAAGAAATGGATGCCCTAACAAAATTGGACTCAAATAACATTTTGAAGTCTAGGCTAGTTTGTAGAAATTATTCTTGTGCTAGAAGTTCTTTGGTTGATGAGGGATATGTGGTTGGACGAGAGAGGCACAGAAATGAGGTGGTTGAAATGTTGTTGAGTGAGGATCCGAGGAAAAGTAATATTTCCGTGATTCCTATAGTGGGTATGGGCGGGATTGGCAAGACAACTCTTGCACAAATTGTGTATAGGGATGATAGATTGATGGATAAGTTTGATTTTCAGATGTGGGTCTCTGTATCCATGGATTTCAACATTGTTAGCATAACAAAATCAATGTTAGAGTCTGCCACGGGGAAAGGATGCAAGTTATCAGACCTTGATCCAATTCAGATCAAACTACAAGATTTGATCAATGGAAAGAGGTTTTTACTTGTGTTAGATGACTGTTGGAGGGAAGACTATGAGGATTGGGACGCATTATTTTCACCTCTCAAAGTTGGGTCGAAAGGAAGCAAAATTATTTTGACCACTCGCAGCATGATAGTATCACGAATTCTTGGCACATTTCCTCCATATTGTTTGGGAAGCTTGACTGATGAGAATTGTTGGGAATTGATGAAGCAACGAGCATTTTTAAACAGAAATATAGAGGACAACTTACACTTACAATTAGAAGATGTTGGGAGGATGATAGCAAAGAAATGCAAAGGGTTGCCTTTAGCAGCTAAGACCTTTGGAGGGATGCTGCATTTTAAAGATGATCCTATTGAGTGGAACTCAGTTTTAGAGAGTGAGATATGGGACTTGGTACATGATAAAAACCATATTTTTCCAGCTTTAACTCTAAGCTATTATCATCTGCCTACTCATTTGAAAAAGTGTTTTACTTATTGTTCCATATTTCCCAAGAACTATGAGTTTGAAATGAATGAGATGGGTCTGTTATGGATTGCGCAAGGATTCATTCATCCTAGTGGGAAAATACGGTTGGAAGACCTTGGCAATGATTACTTCAAAGATTTACTATGGAGGTCTTTCTTTGAATTTTCACATGTAAATACTCAAGGCCAAAATATTTACAAAATGCATGATTTGATTCATGGTATGGCTCAGTTAGTATCTGCTCATACATGTTATCACTGGAAAACCAACCACCCCAATGAAGAATGCATATCCTTAAGAAAAACTCGTCATTTCTCTTTGCACTGTAACAACGTGCAACGAATGAAATTGGAAGGCTCCCTTTGGTATGAGAACTTGAGGACACTTAGAGTAAGCTGCACAAATATTGGCGAAATACAAGTCCCATACAATCTATTTTTGAAGTTGAAATCTTTGAGAGTCCTGGACTTGAGTTGTATGGGCCTTGATGAGGTGCATGATTCCATTGGTCGCTTGAAACATCTCCGTTATCTTAATCTTTCTGAAAATTGTTTCAAGAAGCTACCTGTGTCAATTACAAAGCTTTTTGGCTTACAGACACTAAAGCTTGAGCAATGCAAGGAACTTCTTGAATTACCAAGTGATATGAAGAACATGGTTAGTTTGCGCCATCTTCATTTTGATTTAAAGCTGCTTAACTGCATGCCATCAGAATTTGGAAAGTTGATTAATCTTCAATCTCTATCTGCATTTATTGTTGGAAGAAGTAAAGGATGTGGTGTTGGGGAGCTTAAACACATGAGGTTCTTAAGAGGATCCATTTGCATAAAAAATCTTGAAAATGTATCCAATGTGAATGAGGCCAAAGAAGCTATGTTGGAAATGAAGCCATTCATTAATAAGCTTGAACTGGAATGGAGTGACTTCAATTCCGCATCTAATGATGAAGAAATTCTTGCTGGTCTTCGTCCCCATGAAAATTTGGAGGAGTTAGTGTTGGCAAACTATAGCGGCAATCTATTACCTGGTTGGTTTAGTAGTCCATTGTGCAGACTTTCAAGTGTTCAGTTGCAGAGTTGTCAAAGCTACCACATCCTTGCCCCTCTTGGTACACTTCAACATCTGAAATCTCTTGTCATTGAAGGCATGTCTAATTGCTCAAATATTAATCAAGAGTTCTCTGGATTTCCATCATTAGAGTCTCTTAAAATAGACGACATGCCAAATCTGACTTACTGGAGTGGATTTCACAATGGTAGCTTTCCTCGCCTCTGCATTTTTGATATCATTGATTGTCCGAAGCTAACTAATTTGCCATCACTTCTCAATACCACTACTCTTCAATGCTTAAAGATCAGCCGATGTCCTGAAATTCGCTCGTTGCCAGACAATGGTTTGCCTGTTTCTCTTCAAGCATTGATGATTTCAGAAAGTGATATTATAAGAGATAGATGCAGAACAATGGAAGGTGAAGATTGGAACAAGATTCGATCAATTCCAAAGATAGAGATTGATGGTCTGGAGATGAGAAAATTTTAATAATAGCTAATTAATTTCTTTGTTCTTCTTGTTTTAAGCAATCTGTAAAGTTTGAGGGCCAACATGTTATTACTACACTGATTTTTGCACGTATCTGCTTGTTGTTTCTCTATGTTTAACTTGTAGAAAAGCATACAGGCATCATGGATAGTGCTGATCCAATTGATAGTTTCCTTAAGTTCTTTGCTATTGCTGATAAATTGAAAAAATCGATTGTCTATCCTTTTTGTGTTTCTTCGAATTTTCTTTACTTTGACATGGTATTATCGCGTTGTTATCTAGAAGATTAAAGTATGAAACAGAGACATAATTTTCATTTTCATTTTGATTCATCTGATTTCTGAAAAAGAACTATACCTCATCCTAAAGAGCTCATGCTTTAAAATCCAACATTAAGAATCCAAATATGGTTTTTGAGCAAGGATGGAAGTGGAAGTTCCATGGTTCCCATGTTTTGGCAAACGCTACAGATATTCTTGCCATAACTAGAAAACAAAATGATGAAATCCAGTCCTTAAACTTGCAAGAGTTTCCATCTTCAAGAAAATGAATACTTGGCCTAAAAAATGTTACTCTTGATGGTACATCTCCATAACAACAGATGTTCTTCCTAGCTCCAGAAGCAATAGATAAAGAAGAATTTACGCGATCACAAAGTCTTGGAACAGCAGCTTTGAATTGAAGATGGCCGAATGAAAAGGTTGAATTCCTGAATGCTGCTGCTTATTTCCAATCTGATAGTTCACTATTTGTGATCTGAGTCATAATTCAAATTCAGTAGGAGAGAAATCTTCCACACCAGAACGATTAATAATGCCTGACAGAGCAGTCACCACCTGCATCCAACTCATATTGTTGGTGTATAGAGTTTGACACTTTTAAGAGATCTGAGATCACTCGAAATCGTGTCATCAGATGAACCTCAAGTTCCAAGAAATATTATATGATCTTCGTCTGAAAAAAAATGGTAAAAAAAACCCTCATAACAACAGAAACATTACCTTCTTTATTGAGTATCTACTCTCAGGATCCCAGCTTAGGCATTTATCTGCCACACGAACCAACCAATATAGCTGGTAAAGACAGAGACTATCTTGTACTATAGGATCTATCAATTCCATGTATTTCTTTTGTCTTAAGAGTGGTCTTGCCTGCAAGAAAAATAAAGATCATTCTTATCTGTTAGTCCCTCGCATTTTTCATGTACATTGTTTTTAGCAAATAAAGATTTAGAAGAATTGTCCTTAAATTACCCATCTCAAGAAGCTGTGCCCGTTTGTATCTTCTATATTCTTTCTGCCAGTGATCAACTCTAGAAGAACAACCCCAAATGAGTAGACATCTGCTTTGCTTAAGTCTATCCCAGTTTCTTCATATTCTGGCGCCAAGTATTCGAACGTCCTCAGCACTGTGGTCTCAGAAGACTGGCCTAAGGCCTCATATTGATGATCGGAGAGCCCATAGTAAGAAAGCTGATCCATGTCAGAAAGTAGTTGGCATAAGAGATTATAGTCATTTGTATAATAGTCGTGATTAGTAGGTCATATATAAATTAGTCTTACCAATGGCTGATAATCATGAGTGATGAGGATGTTGCTTGGCCTCATGCTTCCATAAATGCTTTCTCCATGCAGATATTCTAAGCCTTTAGCTGCTCCATATGCTATATTTATTCTTCTTTCCCATGTTAGTTCCCTGCATTTGTCTGCACAAACACATCATAAGTAGAGGGAAACAAGTAGTTTTAATAGATTAGAGAATTCATTTTCAAGGTTGGATCCACTTACCTGATAGATGTTTGTTCAAAGAACCATTACAAACATATTGATAGACAAGAAACTTATATGGTCCTTCTGAACATGATCCTATGAGCAAGGCCACATTTTCGTGTCTGATTCCCTCAAGAATCTGAACCTCCCATTTAAATTCCTCCTCTTTGATAGTTGCCGAAGGGTTCTCCCTTATCAGAGTTTTCCTTTGATCATTTAACAAACCAAGATAGATTTTCCTTCCATGATCAGACATTAAATTTTGTGGACAAAAACCATTCGTTGCAAGCTGCAGCTCAGCATAAGTGAATTTCTTCTTCAGTCCAATCCATGGCCTTGTGCACGTGCATGATGAACTAGTGAATTTGATGAATGCATTGCTCCATGGCTCCCCTGCATGTCCAATTAGCGGGCGATTTTATCCTCAAGAGGGAAAAAAAAGTTCTTTTATATGAATCATTGTGGGAATTGTTCACTTACTAGTTTCCAGGTCTGAGGCGGTCTCATGCAAAGTCCCCCCAATTTCATCTCCCTGCGGTGGTCTTACTGTCTTAATGCTGCCATCAGATTTCATCCTAGATATTCCACAAGACAGCTGCTCTGTGAAGTATTTTGACTCTTTCTTAAGTTGCCTGCCAGTATCAGGGTGGGACAAAAATGCTTAAGATTATTCTAAATTTACAACTAAAATAGTATAGATCCTAAAAATGAAATTTCAAGTGCATTAACTAAGATATCTTTACCTATGATTTTGGTTCTTGTATTACTCAACTTGGTCCTACATTCTATGGCCTTACATGGTATCTCAAGTGGTGCTATGATCTAATTCATTATCAGCTACTAAAGCATCAAAAATATTATCATCTTTGACGGATGAAAAGTATGTAGATCAGTTCTGCTTGAACTACTCGACTTTCTGGTTGAATTCAAGTATGGTTGAATAAACAGACATTAGAAGTACCTGTGAAGAATAACATGAGTAGCCCAAAAGCTCTTGGCATATTCTACAGCAACCTCTTTCAGCAAACCTGTTTCCACTGCTATCTCTACTTCAACCTATGTACATTGGTTAAAACTTCATATGCTGTAACATAGTACAATTAAGTTCTTGGATATACTATGGTTGTTTCATATGCTATCCTATATTCAATTTTGTCTAAAAGGGTCAATCACCTGCAGTGTTTCAGCAATCTTCAGTAGCTCTTTAAATTCTGCACAGTTTGAGTATCTTTGTAGCGTCTTCTGAATTTCTTCTTTGATATCTTTCTTGTGCTTGAAAATCGTTCTACTCGAATGCAACTTGGTTTTGTATACTACATAATGTGAGAGGACATAAATTAGAACTAAACAGACTAAAATATGTGAGAGGATATCAATTAGAACTAAACAGACTCAAAAATATTTTCCAGATTTGCATCCATATAGATGTTAAAATCTTTTCTTGCAGAGAACTAGGAAAGACTTCTTACTTGGCAATGGTCCGCAGCCCTTAGGTTGGGAATTGTTGTTTTTGGCAAAAGCTTGAATGATTCCAAGAAGCCTGATTTTGTCACCATATTTGAGCGACAATCCACTCAGAACCTGTCTCACAGAGACAACGCAAAGTGCCCTCGAAGCATCTTGGATAATTAGCACCCGTTGAGTCATATTTGTTGACGTTGTTCTTCTTTAAGACAGACTATGCTGCACCCTTTATACATAAACAAATCAGTAATTTTGTTCTATTGAGGATTTTTCATGAAAGAATAGGAAACAGGATTGAACTTGAACTAGCTCCAAGGTGTAAAATCTTAATAAGCATGAAACTAAGTTGATTACCAAATAACTAGAGACTTTACCAATGAGCCCTTCTGGTTTTCAACAAAGAATGTAAGAATGTGCAGCTTAAGAAAGAGTTTGAGTTCTAAAGTAACTGATGAGCTTAGTCCATTTAGCAGCTGCAGAGAAATATATGTTTGTATTATAGTTGAGATATTCTTTGCACTTTTCTTGTTGATTTCTATGCTCACAATTTTTTTCGATTTCTTTAACAATTTGGAACTATTGTAACATGGGAATAAGTCGATAAACTTGTGATATATCTCTCTATGTTTTCATATTTTGTTTGTGCTTTGTCCTTGCCACTTTTGGAAGTTTATGGTATTGGGACAAGCCATCAACTTAGGCTTGTGACAAAACCAAAGCAGATATTCTTTGATGAGTGAAAAACATTGGTTAGCCTATGTTATTTGACCTGTAATTCCTATGACTTTGTGTCGCATTTGGATCTCTTTATTCCTCTATGCTTAGTTTTGTTGACATGTTTGATGTGCAGAGGCGCCACGGTTTTTGCTGTTGCTTGTCATTAGGGGAAACTTTATCATAATTTTGTTTTACATTAAAGGCTCTGTTTGTTTTCATTTTCAAACTCCATTTTCACATTTTGTTTTATATTTAGTTTACAGTCAAATTTTAGACTTCAGTTTCACTCATTATTTTGCATGTGATGGTTAAAAATAGTATCCATTCAGAAGAGAATCCAAACAAGATCAAGAAAAGAACAAACAATGTGCTAAAGAGAGAGTTCAGCAAGTTGGAAATTTGTCTGCAATTAAGTTCCAATCAAACCCAAGTAGAAATTCTCAGCAACCATGATGAGGGTTGAGATTTGAAGGCTCAATACAAGAAACGGTCATAATTTTTCTGGGCCATTAATTAAACTTTTTTAGATACAAATTTGGCACTAGGGTATAACCTCTGTGATCATACCAAGAATGGACATTGATTCAGATTACATTTTTCCAATAGAGAGTCCATTTGAGGGAGTTTTTGAAAACTGATCTAAACTATTTGGGAAGGTTTTAGAAGATTGAGTTTCAGAACTTAATGCATGTGAATCTACATCCCAAAATATATAATGAGAAAAAGAAAAATAAGAATGAAAAGCAAATTTACCCATGTAAAGTGCAAAGATTATATATTATACTAACTGTATTATGTTAACTATATTGTGGTTATTATTTCTTGATGATTCACTTGAAATTCTAAATGACTTTTCGAAAAAGTACTCAAATCCTAACATTTTTTTCCAAATCAAAACTTACCTAATAAGGAATTTCGTTATTTAAAATTGTCAAAATTACAATAGTCGTTAATCAGGACTTCAATTGTGACTTCTCTATTATGAAAACATCAATTTTCTTCGTCGGCTTCTCTATCATTAAGACACCAACTTTGTTAACTTTTCGACACTAAATAAATATCAGCTCTCATGCATAATCTAACAAGCAAATACTTGTATTCTTTTTTTCTAAAACAGTCCCCTGCATTAGCATGGATTTCAATTGCCTGCACCACATAATAAACGACAAATTTTTTTCTCAATTTTCTTGCTATAAACTTACAATATGAATTAAAAATCAATCACCAAAAAAATAAAAATAAAAATAAAATCTTTAATGGATTTCCTTTACATACAATTTTTTTAATGTGCCCTGAATCAGGGCACATGAGATGGGCTCTTTAGCCATTGAAATTTGATATGGAGATGTGGAAGAAGCCCATTTGATGTGCCACGTGCAGCCCAATTCTCCTTCCCATTCCACATCAAAAGTGACAGACAAAGACAGCACTCTCTCTAACTAGAAAACACTGTTGGTGTTAACACACACAGACAACACACTTTTGCAGACTTTCTTACAAATCTCCAATCTCAACAAAAGGCTTTCTCTTTTCTCTTTATATATGTTTTTTTAACATACAATGCATAGTAATTAACTTTATATGTGTAAACTCCATCTGGGTCTTTCCTGTTCTTGTCGGTTTATCCACTGGATCAAAGGTATGAACATTCTAGCTTCTCCGTTTCTCCAATTTTCTTACTTTATTCTCGTTTTAGCCAATTTACTAATAATGCTTGTTGCATAAAGTTTAATCTTTTAGGGAATGCATCTTCTTTGATTTGTTGTTATGGGTTCTTCAGATAATATAGTTAAAATGAGTTCTTTTGGGCTTTTCGGATTTAGTGTTGGCATTTTCTTGGAGGCAGATACAAGTTGATCACTTTTGTTGTATCTTTGACTGTTTAACCAAAAAATGAAAAAAATTGTTAATATTTTTATCTTGGTTCCTTGATTTTTCTCTCTTTTTGGCAAGTCTCGTTATTGTTGTTGTGTTTATTGGAGTTAATTTCTGTTTGTTTCTGCTATAATTGTCTGGACATTCGCATTTATTGAGGTTTGCTGTAAGATTTTCGTTACGAGGAATTACTGCACCAAATTGCAAGTTAGAAATCACACTCATATGTTCTTTATTTTTCTACATTTAGCATAGTTTAAGACAGCAGATTTTTGCAAAATGTGATCTTCTAATCCTTGTTTCCTCGATGCAGTTTTGGTGCCTTTGTTTCTCATTTGGGATGCGAAGAGATGAGGAAAATTCTGTACTACAGGTGAATGATGGGCTTTTTCTTTACCTTTTTTGGTTCATAAGAAGATTATTATGTACATGGAATGCCAAGTTATTGAGGATTAAGTTTATCGTGCCTCAACTTGATTTCTCGTTTGGGATGAGAAGAAATGAGGAGAATCCTAAACTACGAGTAGACGATTGGCTTTTTCCTTCACCATTTTTTGGTTATAAGTTTATAATTGTGTATATGGAATACCAAGTTGATTATCTAAGTTTTTGCTTTTGCATTGATTCTACTTTTTGCTACTTCATTTGCACTTTAGGGTCCCTTTACTCCAATTCATGTTTCATCTTCTACTCCATTTTATGAATATAAACCAGATTTTAGCCAGTTTTCATTTACATTTTGGATCTTGGTGTTTCATCTTTTATTTCATTTCACGAATCATGTCAAGTGGATAAAATCTACAACCATACATTCTTTGTAAGGAAATATTTAATATGCTTGACATGTACTCTTAAAATAGAACAGAAGATGGAACTATACTTGAAATGGAGAATTTTAACTGTATCCTTTATGATATGTCCACTTTTAGCAGGTTGTATACTATCATGCAAAATTTTAGATATGTAGCAGTTTAAGCTCTTTGAAGAACCTGCCGCAAGTTGTATATAAGCAAGGAAGAAGCTGAAGAGAGCTAAAATGTCGAGCGAAAGGGGCACACATTGGTGTTACAGTTGTAGGGAACCCGTGACTCTTCAGAGGCGAAACAACGTCTGCCCCAACTGTGAAGGAGGATTTGTTCAAGAGCTCGACGATGCAATTAGCACGAATCATGAAGAACACAACCGAAGACCCAGTTTTCTGCAAGCTGTTATGAATTTTCTTAGACAACAAACGACTATCAGGAGCAGCATATCGGATGCCAGAAGGATATCCGAGCAAGGTAATTCATGGAATTCCGTCCTGCTTTTTAGTGGAGATATGCCGGTGAGAATGCCTGGCAGTGATGGGGCATTGGAGTTTCTTAATGAAGTTCTCGGATTTAGAAGAGAAAATGGGGGCGATTATTTCATAGGACCAGGAGTCGAAGAACTTCTTGAACATGTTACCCTAAGTGATCAGCGTGTGCCTCCCCCGGCTTCAAGGTCCTCAATCGATGCCTTACAAACAATCAAGATTTCCAAGAAACATGTCCGCGCAGATTCAACTTGTGCTGTTTGTAAAGAAAGATTTGAATTGGGTTCTCAAGTGAGGAAACTCCCATGCAAGCATTTATATCACTCAGATTGTATCGTCCCATGGCTAGAGCAACGAAATTCTTGCCCTGTTTGTCGACAGGAGATAGCTAGTCAGCCAATGGCTGGTGGCTGCTCTAGTCAGAACTTGAGGGAGCAAAATAGAAGCCGGAGCAGGCGACAGAGTAGTCGTAGAGAGGAAACGGCTGAGAATCAGGGAAGGCCGAGGAGGAGATGGTCTTTCTTGTGGCCTTTTCGTTCATCTCGTTGCAGTTCTAACCGTAATGAATCAGTCGAACCGAGTTCAGTTCCTTACCATCAAGATAACCAGTACACAGATTACAACTATTGGCCTTTTGGGTATTAGGCTCTCTCAGGTTTGATCAATCCTTTCTCTTCTTTAAAATTCTTTGTGATCCTGCTGTTTATCCTCTATGTGAACAAATAAAAAAGTGTATGGTCAAGATTTTGTGATGACTGGAATCTGTTTTATAATGGTCAATGAAGAGCTCTTTGTAGGTGTGAACAAGTTCAAATCTTCATCATTGTTAACTATCCTTCTTTCTCATTTATTTTACTTCATGCACCATATTTTTTACATGTATTTGAGAGCGAAAATGTCATCTTCAATCATATGATAACCGTACTCTGCAATCAGTTGATAGAATTAATAGGTATTCTAATTATTGAAAAAATAAAAATCATTACTATTAAATGATCGTGGTACTTCTCAAAAATCAAAAATTAAAATCATAGTTCTTGATCAATGAATGAATGTCCTTTTCGTTCAACAAGATATCAGAGTGGATGATTGACTCGTTTTATAAATAATTGCAAGAAATTTTTAATAATATTATTTTTTTAACGATATTGCACAATCAAGACAACTAAAGGAATCATGTGAAACCATTTCATAAAAGTTTATTGACATATTCTCTTTATAAAGCAAATCGAAGTTGGATTCTATAAATAATTGCAAGAAATCCTTTAATATTCCACAATCAATGAAAATCTCATGAAATCATTTATATCTTCTCCTTATAAAGCAAATCTAACTTTGATATTATAACCCAAACCATTTTCATATCCACCACTGGATAATATTCTACAACAAACATGCAAAAAACAGAAAAACAAAGGAAAGCAGAGCACCTCAACCTCCATAATCCAATAGAAAAAGAAAAGAAAAGAAAATCTAAATGTGAAAATTTTTCTAGTTAGTGAGATCCATAATAGCAGAAACAATATCTCCATCTGCATCCTTGATGGCCCTGACGGTCCTAGCTCTAGAAAGCCCAACCTGCATCATCACCAGTTCTATGATTTTCACTGCCCAACCTCTCTGAATCTAACGGTCTATATTGAACCTGATGCAATGCATCCTGTCCAGCATAGAATCGAACCTTGAACTGCTCCGCTCCTTGAGTATGAAATTGTGAGCTGAAATTCTCGATCTTTGTCTGACCAAAGACAACAAAAGTATCTGAATTTGGGCTCTTGGAAACGTCTGGCTTTGGTATGACAAAAAATATCTAAAACGACATATTAGAAAGAATGAACTATCGATCAATATGTGAAATCATGGCTGAAATAGATAAATTTTAAATGAAACTATTAGACATGGCAAAATATCACCCAAAATAGTCCTGAAAACAACAGATCAATCTATAGAAATTTCAAAGCTAACTTCTATGGGCAACAGACATGCATTAAGAACAGAATGGAATAATATAATCCTTAAAATGTCAATCCAATGCTAAACTCTTCAAAAAAAAGCCAGCAACGACAAAAATATCATCCTATTTCCTCAGAATTTTAACTTTGTTTACTGATGAATTGGACAGCAAAAATGAGCCATTGAACAATAAAAATTTAGAAATTCAATTGAGCTTCTTAATTCTGACAACACGAACTGACACATGACGATGAGTTTTTTTACCAAGTCATGTTCACTAACATCAGTAAAAAAATGTCACCATAGAATCCAAAACATTAGCTCTCAGTAGCATTTGCAACAGTTATCAGAAAAGATATGATATTATAAGGCTAAGAATTCTAGTCCAATAATAGCACAAAATTGAGTGTGGAGTGTGAAAAGTAACCAAAAAAATGCGAACTCCCCATGAAATAAATACTATTCAATACCCCCATTGAAGTACAAATTTATATGCACGTGCTTATGGGTGAGAGGGGGGAATGAGATTACGTCAATCTTCTGCTGCTCAAGATGGGTAGCCAATAATAAATATGTTTAGAAAAAATTAAATTTAGTTTCTTTATTTAACTTTTTTATTACAATTTTAGGATGATCACACAATGCAGGGGGTGCTCTAAGTTTTATACTAGCTTTTAAAATTATAAACTTTCAACTAAGAATCCTTGGTTGACATGGTTAAACAATCGAATAACCTTTTTTAAACTAAATTGCTTATGGATGAGATATTTCGTATACTTTCCACACTTCAATTTTTTAAGAGGTCCACCGCTACATTCACTCATGGTATTGTTTGTTATCGTCGTCTTTCTATCTTCTTTTTATATCTTTTTTTTTTTTTTTTTTTTTTGTAGTTTATTGTCATTTAATTTGATTCAATAAATTGTGTAGCATTATTTAATCATCATTGTAACCAGCAATTAGTGAATAAATATTGTAATAATTCAAAACCAAAAAAAAAAAAAAAAAAAAAAAAACACCACCACCACAGTAAGCACCCATTTCAGAGTTGCCTATTTATCCATAGCACCAAAGGTTAGTATCAGCACAACTGAAAGCTGAGACATTACAAGGCAATGGGAGAAATATGTGATTTTAGTATTGTGAAGATGACAAACAAAAATTACAGGCTAGTCGCCCCCATCTGCCATCAAATTGCTTTCTGTCCAGAAAACGTTGAATGATTCTCACCAACCTCCTCCACTGCCCCATCCGCCGTCATCACCTTGTGAACTCTTCTTGCCATCACCACCACCCCACCCTGAATTAGCTGCTGCTGCTGCTGCATCTGTACCACCATTATCAGAACCGCCACCCCCGTCTCCTTGTCCCCAGTTACCCCAACCACTGCCACCACCATCCGCAGCATTCCCACCACTGCTACTTCCACCGCCGCCGCTGCCCCTACTACTGGGGAAAGCATCCCTACCAGGTGAATTCTGGGCTTTAGCTCCAGGGAAGTTCCCCCACCCCCCACTGTCACCGCCATCCTTAGAGCCCCACTTTTGCGAACCGCGATCTGAGTCCTGCCTGTCACCCCTGCCGCCACCATAAGAGCCTCGACCACGCCCGCGGCCGCGCCCACCATATGGTCTGGGTGCTCCACTGGAATGTCCATCACCATTTCTGTAGTCACCTCTCCCTGTAACCAAAACCAAATTAGTTGCATAAATTTAACAATATAATAGAAATCATTATAAGTAAAATATTTAGATGCTTCGGTAACTATAACTCCCATTGTATTTCATCAAATAGGCAAGGGACTCAAGACACTGTTCAGCATTTGTGTTTCTTAAATCCCCACATCTAGTTTTCTCTCCATCAAGGAGTCTCCAACCCTCTCTTTCCACAAGCACAGCAGACCGCTTTGCAGAACCCTACTCCAAACTCAAAAGGAAAATTAAATTTAGATCAGTTTTCTAGAGTATTGCTCACACTTCTTGAACGGTAGATCCATGGAGGGGATTGCGGCACCTCTTGAATGGAAACTCCATATATCAAATGTACTTATCCATCCTATATAAGCTTTGCAGTTCCGTCTAGCTATAATTTAGACCTTACAAACAGAACCTTCACTCTGCATATCCCATTCACACACACCCTCCAAAAAAAAAAAAAAAAAGATAATAATGATGATGATGATGATAAGATTGATTCCCACAGGCACATCTCACTCCCCTAGCTATATAGCCAGTTTCTTAAGCACAAGTTCTAAAAGAAGTCAGGTTCTCTAATTAGAAAAGCGAATTTGAACTATTTTATGTGCATCCAAAAACTTGACATTCCCCTATTAAATAGTGTCGAAAGAGCTGAGCCAAAACCTCCAAAAGAAAAGTTCAAGCAGCAAATTATGCTTTTCTCGTGCAACACAGAAATGCAAGCTCCAACTCGGGTGGTAGGAAAGCCTCTTTGCATCACAGTCAGAATATGCAAAATGGTAATGACACTTCACGATAGACTAGATTTTCACAACCTCATCCATGAACAGGCAGTGGAGGATAAGACAAGGGAAGAATCACAACCAGAATCAAGAATCAACTAAAAGTTCGAGTTATAAGAGAAAAGATAAAAATATTAATAGGACCACCAATGAATTTGAAAAGCTAAAGCAACACTGTGAGTTATATGCCAGAAAAATTAACACCTCAAGATAGGATTACAAAATGAACACAAGGGGTGTCAAAAGCACATCTGGAAGTCAGCCCAGAGCTCACTAAAAGTACCACATACAAGATAGATGCAACATGAATGAATTGAAGCATTTCTATCTTACCTGTTCTCGAACCAGAACTCCTATCTCTGTCCATAGATTGGCCTCCTCTCCAGCCACCATCATTGGATGAACCACCCCAGCCACCACCGAGTCCAGACGAGCCCCCAGTTGAAGGACTCCTCATTGGCACCATAGCAGCAACTGATCGAATTGACGGTGCAGAATCATGTGGATCATCAATGTGTCTTTGAAAATAAGCTACGAGACGGTCTATGTCCTCAAACATTCGTTTCCGGAACTTAAACCCCTTTGGGTACAGACCTATGTACTCATGATGTGGATTAGAACTTCGTATGTAAGTCAGGATGAACGTGCCAGGATGTTCATGAGATATTCCAAAGCAATATACAATTCTCATTGGATTCTCCGCTTTTTCGATTCTGAGGAGTTCATCAACTTCAGTTTTAGTACCCCTCCTAAACTTACGGTAATTTAGCATTCCCTTCAAATGAGTAACCAATGGATCCACATAACGATCCATTACCTGAATGAAGAACATAGGGTGATAAGATTATTGTCACTATGTGCAAACACAATATCTGCTCCGGCATTAACATAAGACAACCAAATTCATGCAGGTAATACCGAAAAAGGAACTCTTTTAGATAGATTGACAAATCCAGATCAGAATTCACAAACTAATTCAACAATAAATTGAGAATCGAAACAATTATGTTGTCATGATTAGATTGTGTTAAGAATAAACAATCAGCAAAATAAAGATCAACTGATTGTGAAGTGACCATGTAGAGAAACATGCACACAGGATATCTCAAACAAGAAGGGTCACAAGTTACAGCTTGAGAGTGCATTAAAAGAAATAGGAAAAGATTGCTTCCTTCTATGCTCTTTCATGTTGTATAAATCAACCACAAAGATACATTCCAGTTCTCATACATGGAAACAGCTCCACCACATCCAAAAACATTTCAAGGACTTTATGCAGTTCATAGCCCATCTCCATATCAAGACTCATCAAGTTATATTTCTTAAACAACCAAGAATTGATCAATTTTCCAAATTAAAAGCTCTAAACAATTACCTCATCAAGATCTTCAAATGTATCGTCTCCAATTTTCAGTGTTTTCCCTATTCGAAGCAAGCTTGTGATGTCCTTGTGCTCCTTTCCACCCTCAACTATGTCCTTGTTAGCATATACCCCATCATAAACTTTCAGCGTTAGAGTCAAAAATGAAGGCCCACGAGAACTAGGACGGATAACGAGTTCTCCAGGATCCTTGTCCGACAAAAACTGTAAACAAGCACCACGAAGAATGTATATAAATAATTTAAAATTTGCATCATGTATTCTTCAGGGGGAAAAATCCAGGGTTTTATGCATCAAATATTCATTTTTTTCCAGATAAAATCAGGCATTGATCAAAAACAAAGAATAAGTGGCAAATGTCGAGACTTTTTATACAACAATAATAACATAATAACATGATTTAGGTCATCAAAAACCTTCAAAGTTTATAAATAACATCAGAGATGCCTTGGATATCTCATGTTCAAGTCCACATGCACATTAAAATATTAAAAATTATCACATCATCTCAGATCTGTGTCAAAGAAATCCCATCTCTCTTTAAATATCAAAACGCATGCAAAAATGCCATGCAGGCCCACAAATGAATCATGATAGACTTATTATAAGATTATAACATACCTCTATTGCTTCATCAGCTGTTATATTTTGGAAGCGAGGGTGAACAATCATCCTTGGCTTAAAATGCTTCTTTGCAAGCTCCTTCTCTTTACGAGCTTTTTCCTGCTCAGTGTGTAAGGTGCTGCGTTCTTCATGATAATAAGGATCCATTGTTCGATGGTTTTGGAATCGGTTGTTCCTCATTTCACTCTCTCTACAAGTTAAAAACACCTGATACCGATTCTTCTGGATGGATTTGATTCTGCAAGTTAAAATATCACCTTCATGCAGTTTATCAGTTAATTCATTGATATCCCTCCAATCATCTGTGTAATCTTCCTTACTAAGCATGCCAGTCAATCCAGATTCAAGGACGCAAATAGCCCTCTGAGGTTGCACCCTCCGAACTGTTGCTTGCACAATTCTTCCTTCAGATAGAGTTTCTTCAGTCTCTCCTGAGATCATGTAAAACTCATCATCCTGACTTGGTTCTACATGTGGTCTGCGCCGATCCTGGAAGCCTTCCATCAACTCCAATCTTATATCATTAAGGGTTTCTTTTTTGTTCAGACGGTTTTTCTGTTCAGCATATTCATGAACATCCACTGCCCTCAATAAATGAGGCTTCTCTCTCACATGCTCAATAGCCATTTCCAGCACATCATCATCATCATTTGCATCATCATTGCCATCCTCCCGATAAATATCCTTAGCCAAATCTTGTGCAAGGCTGTAAGATTCTGGATGTATTCTTGTATCATCTAACAAATCAATAAATTGACTACTACTGGAAGTCAATCCGCTACGTCTGACTCGCAGGAATCCAACAGCATTAATGAAAACTTTTTTACCAAGGCCATGGGATGTCAATAGGTCTTTCCTAGTGAAAATGGCTCCTGCTCTTACAAGGGACCTTTGGAGAGAAGCTGCTTTTCTGGGTCCAAGTCCAGAAATAAATTGCAGAGGAGCAAACAACCACTCATGACTGGAAGCCAAATTAATATCAAGACCCACTTGGTTCGTTACATCCACCATTACTTGTTCAACCATCCCATACTTCTCATCAGGAGTAAGAAAGTTCTCCAGAGGATTAAGTTTCCAAGATAATATCTCCCTACCTGGTCCACATAATGTGGCAACCATGGCTAATGGATTCTGAAGATACCGTCCAAGAGCCACGGCACGCCTAATAATACCTAAAATAAGAATAAATGATAAGCAATCCTAATAATATACCATTAGTAATGTCCGAGGAATTGTCCAGAAATGCATTATACTAGAAAATAATGGAAAACAGAAATTTATCCAACATTATCATGCAGAATATCTAAATAAGATTCAGGAAGTACCTTCTTGTGACGGAAGCTGATCAACTGATACACGGGAATTTTCATATAGATGTGGAAGAGATTCATCACCATAGACAATATTCAGATTATCCATCTCATGGCCAACATCTCTAGGATTATCTTCCACCATCTTGAAGATGATCTGATTATAGAGGGGGTAAAACATCAAAATCACATCAAACATCCCATAAAGTTCACACTACAAAGGGTTCTGAACTGCAAGAATACACATGATATTTCAAATATATAGAACTGCAACAAAGACAAAAGATAGTTCAGCTATGAACACCTCATATATATCCTCCTTCAGCCGTGTACAAGACAAATTAGCAGCTCCTAGAACAACAACATGTGGTTGGTGGTCCATCATAAATTTTTGCACTCGCTGCTGATCATTTTTCTTACGTTGCTGTTCATTAACACTTTGACCACGGAGATTGAGGGAACCAGCATGCAGTACATCTAAAACCTCTCCAGCTGAATCCAGCATCACAAAAGTTGTAGCTGGCTTTCCGGGGCCCCAACAGCAAGCCATAACTCTGGGCGCTGTTTCTTCATCTGAACTGACATCATTTTCTTTGCGCTGATATGGAGAAACAGACGCTTTATCCCACAATAGCTTTCCATATTCCGAAAGTAACCAGCTTTTTGCTCTACTAGTCAGCAACGATCTTGCCTCCTTTTCCATTGAAGGTAGAAGAAGATTGTAGAAGGCATCATGAAGTATCAGTTTTCTCTGCTCATTCCATAATTGTGCAGATTTACTAACACCATCACTCAAATAATAATCGTTTGAATCACTTATTAACTTATCAAGGACTACTTCGGGCAGCTTGATAGTAACTTGCAAGAGCTTCTCCTCTTCAGCTTTCTGAATTAGAAGCCATTGTGCATCGTCAAATCTGGTGAGTGGCTTGTCCCGCAACCACTTTACTCCAGCAAACTGGTGAAAAGGATCAATAGCTGTCTTTCCATCAGGTGTAGGACTAGTTGACACTACAGCATTATCCATGAAGATACTGCGCACGTGTTTCCGAACACATGGTTCGCAGCTAATCTCAACAGCTGCCTGGTGTTTATCATGAAAAGTTAGCCAGTACCATATTGAAACTATCCAAATTAGACAAAAGCTTCAAATAAAACTTCCACATACCATGTGCCTTGCGCCTTTCAAGACAGCTTGAGGTGTCTCAAACATAGCACATGTGAAATTAGAAGCCATTTCCTCTGGTGTTTCCTTTGCATCCTCCAATTCATCCATCCTCTGCAAGGAAAGCAACCCACTTGATCTAAGCTTGAAACAAGGGCAATCAAAAAACTAATTAAACCTACCATTTTCTCCAGAGAGATTTGCAAACCAAATTGTTCAGAGCTATAACCAAATTTGCTTGAAACCTCCCATAATCCAGCTTTACTGCAAATACTATAATGTGATTTCCTCTTTGGCCTTTTATATTGCCCTTCATCTAAGACAACTTCGCCCGGAGGGAAATGCAAATTAAATTTCAGATCTACATCATCAACTTCTCTTTCTGAATCAGCAGCTTTGAGAGATTTTGTAATTGACTCAAAAAGCTGTTGATTTAAATTGAGGCGTGTCTCATCATATACTCTCCTAGTCTCTTCTTCGAACCTCTTATTGTAGTATGACTGGAGTGCACTCTTTCTTTTCTGAAGAAGAAGCCACTTCTGATCCAAGTCCTGGATTGTCCAAAGCACCTGCAACATAACACTCCTTCAATATCTGGCTGATATCTCCGAGGTGGCCCCCCATCCAAGATTGAGTGTGATTGAGTTTTTAAAAGTCAAAAAGAAAGTTTTAACAGCGAAATTCTCATCTTTCACAGTTTTTTGATAAAAAAGCTTCTAGATGTAGGAATTTTCTCACTACATAAGTTTTCCATAACAATTTAACATATTAGCTAACAATTTTACAAAATGACCAACACCACCACCCCCAAATTGACTCGAGAATAATACGATCATTAAGCCATAGATGGAAGGACTTAATAAATAAGTTTAAAAAACAAAAAGAAGCTTCAAAACAGTTACATGTTATACAGAATTCAGAACCAGATGCCCACCTTGTGCCACTTAAGTGTAGGTTTCTGGTTTGGATCATTTTCAATGTTGGCTTCAGGCTCATTTGGATCCTTTAATAGGCTCAAGATCTCCTCTTTCCGGTACATAGCAATGAACGGAATCTATGACATGGATAAACAGTTTCATAACAGATAGGAGATCAATCTCCACATTATGAAATTAAGAGCAAATTTATGAGAAAACACATACATCTAACTTTTGAACGTGCATTAACTCCAGAAATCTTGCAATATGTCGCTTCAGTTCATCATCAACTTCTTCGGTCCCACCACTCTTGTTGAACAAAGGTATAATACCACTGACAAGCTGATTATATATCCACTCCGTCTCCATCTTGATACTAATCTCATCTGTTGGGGGATGGCCAGTGCTTTCCTCAGATATCTACAGGAAGGATGTCAAATAAATCAACAATTAAAACATAAGCATGGAAAATGAGAAATAATCCACAAAAAGCCCAATAAACCTGCATTCTCTCAGGGATGTCTATTTCCCGAATCTGGTCATCCTTTCCCGTCATATACTTCTCAGAAAGTATACTAGGATCAAACTGATCTTCAAGGCTCCTTTCACCAGTTTCAGCAAACCTGTCCCTCACTTCCAACTTGCGAAGCCTCAAGAGGTCTTCAACATCACCAAATATTTCGTGTGCTTCTTGGAGTGCAGATGAAGAAATTCCTGGTCTTTGCCTACTCTTCTTGGGTTTCTTTCTCCTGCATAAAAAGGCCAATGTATATTTAAAAATTACAATATCAAATGAAGGGCCACAGCTCACAGATATTGGTGCGCAGGATATACCTCACTGGAGCTCCGTGCTCATCAACTTCTTCTTCATCAACAATAAAATCAGCCATTTCATCCTCCTCGCCAATGTCTGCATCCTCTTCTTCCAGCTGTTCATCCTCCTCGGCGATATCCTCAAGTGGTTGCCCTACATTAGTCGAGGAAAAACACAGACCATCAACAAGAAATGATTATTCCAAATGCTGGTGGAAGAAGACAATTTCAGAAAGATTTACCATCATCATCACCAAACAAGGTGCGTTTAAGCTTCTCCTCGGCTGTACGCCCACCCTTTCCACTTCCATCAAACTCCTCTTCATCTGAAAACCCAGAGGGCTCTTCGTCTGCATCCCTCCGGGCTTTTTTCAATCGCTTAAACTTCTTACTTCCCTAATAATCAAAAAAAGAACAAGAGACATCAATTTATGACACATGCAATAAAACATGGTGTAGGTACAATAAAAACACCGACACAGCAAAAAATAGAAACTTACAAGTTTTGGGTAGGGAACAGATATGTTGCTTTCAATAAAACAATAGACACCAATTTATGAACACTCAATAAAACATGGTGTAAGTGCAATAAAAGCACCAACACAGGCAAAAAAATAGAAACTTACAAGTTTTGGGCGGGGAACAGATATGTTGCTTTCCTGGAGAAGTTCATAATCATCCTCATCAAGCACATAGTTTCTCTCCGACTCCCTATAATTCATCGAATCAATTATTACAAGGACAAATATTAAACTTCTTATCCATTGACTAAATATTTGTGAACATGAAATTTTTGAAGTACAACAGAAACAAGTTGCAATAAGTAAAAACCTTTTCTTCCTTTTCTTTTTCTTTTGCCTCTCCTCATCACTATCAACTCGATCTTCTTGCTCCTCTTCATCTTCCTCCTCAACTTCATCCACTATAAATCCATCTTTTTCATATTCATCTTGTCCTTCTTCTGTTCAAAAGTACGAAGAGTTCCCATCAATCACCAAAAACATGAATGAAAATAAATTGAAAAGTAAAGGAAGTGATGTATTTTGCCAAAACTAAACAAAATAAGACGTCTATTACGTAAATCAAAAGGAAAACTCTTCCCGCGAGTACATATTCCAGAAAAATCATGGGTGTTTTTCAATTAAATGGCCCATTCTTCCCCATAGATCTTAACAATACATAGTCAAGATTTGAAAACATTGTCAACAAGAAGCGGCAGCATAATGTGACTCTAATCTGTATAAAGAACCACCAAGTCAACCAGTAAACTCTAAATAAGACAGAAAACATGCACACACCCCAAAACACAGAAAATTACCTTAATCAAAATAAACGAAAAGCCAAAGAGGCATAATTTTAATTGCATGCACCAAAATCTCCTCATGCTTCAACCAAACCAACTTGTTGAGCTACAAATAAGCATAAATACAATTTTATCCCCCACCCCAGCCAAATAAAAGATCGCATTCTTCCAGTAAGGCTTTTGCCCACCACACAAGAAAAGCTACTAAAGAATTCCAAAATCTGGAAACCCTAGGATCAATAAAACACATAAAAAAAGCGTAAAAATAATAAAACAAGAGAAATTGCACATGTAAACATTTTTGGGAAACGGGGCAAGAAACTTGTCGTACCATCTTCTTCCTCTTCTTCATCGTCGTCACCACCACCGCCTTGGTTTCCATAGGGCTCTTCGTCTCTCTCTTCTTCTTCCGGTCCAATCTCATCTGCGAAACAAAAAATTCCCAAGAAAAAGACCCAATGAACTTCCAGATTTTAAGCAATTCTTTAAATTTTTTGCTGAAAATGGTGGAAATATTTGGGCGAGGATTATACCTTCGTCATCGGAGATCACAGTTTTGCCAGCCATTTTGGTGGAATTAAGAAAATGACTTCACCGATAAAGCAAAACCCTCGAACAGATTAAACAATACAGACGAACAAGCACTTCCACACTCTCCGTGTGTGAAAAAATTAAGATGGAGGCGAGCCCTAGACTAGGAAAACCCTCTGATTTTCACTCCCCAATTTACACACAAAAGAAGTTAATGTGCTTTACCCAAAAATCACACACTCGTGTGTGTGTGTATGGACATATATATATATATATATATATATTCTTTATTTCTGGAAGAATAAAAAAAAGGAATAAAGCTAAAGGAGGCGCTCCCCTGCAGCTGTTCTATACCAGTGCCACTAGGACGGACGCGTGTCGGTTAATAATGGGCTTCTGTGCTTTCCTTATTTTTTTATAATTACATTAAATAGCTTTTAAAATTTTTTATATTCTATTTTTTACCATTTTAATGTAATTTAAATTTATCAATTGTAAATATGATAATAAATTACTCACTTATTATGATAATTTTTTTATTATTTACTTTCTCATAAATTTATAATTTATTGTACAATTCATAATTCATTTATTTGTAGTGTCAAATTCTGTTATTCATTAGTTTTTGAAATAGAACATATATATACACACATAGTATAGTAAATACACACACATGATGCAAATCAAGTTTCTTGCGGCAAAATTTATTCAAAATTTAAATCAAGTTGATCTATCAAACTGTCAAGAAAACTCTAAAACCAAATCCAAAATTTATTAATTTATAAGAAAATGCCAAAAAAAATTAGTTAACAACCCTTTTTAACATTTTAACTAGGAAAATTATCTTTTAGTAACGTCTCAAAACTAACTGCTTTTTTACTTGTCACGTGCTCCGTTTTATGTTTCTCGTCTACCGCTTTAGTTATCAGTGTTGACATGAATGACTTTACAAAATTTTGACACTTCAAATATAAATATTCCATTGGACGTTGTCCTGAATGTCTTAAATGGTATTTTAAATCTTTGTACTTGTTATTTATTCTTCACATTTAGTTCTCTTGTTATAAACACCTTTCATTTTAAGGTTACGATAAAGCGAATAAAGATTTTATATATGATTCATATCAATCGGGTATAACTCACTCATGGAAACAATTTTGGCTCACAATTTAATTTGCATCCAATAAAGTTGAAGCCCCTTAAATTCACACACACACGCATGCATATATTATTATTATTATTATTATGTATACTAATATATATACAGAAACTATGTATTTGATCTATATTAAGTTAATTTTGATCCAATAGTAACTTTTAGTATTTTTGAGTATTTCTAATTATTAAGGAATAAAAATTTGTTGGTTATAAGATCTGATAAACTCTAAAATTTTATTTCTCATTAATTTTTATTTATTTAATTATTGAAAATAATTTATGTCAAAGATCTCATCTATATCAAAATCTATTAATCTTTTAAGATGAACTCAAGTATGAGTTTGTATTAATATAAATTAACTTATTTTTTAAAAATAATAGACTTCTTATTCAATTTTTCTTTTATCCATACAAACGGCAAATTCAAATCGGCCCATTTATTTAAGGAATTAATTGGCCCTTTTATGGGCCACCATGGACCTCTCATTGATTTGGACTCAAATTATAATATGGATCCAAATTTGGTTCAAGATCAAAATCCAAAATACATTGCTTCCAAACCAATTATTGACAAGTAGTCAAGTACTAAGGGGCTAGCTAATGAAATATATTTTTTTTTAAATTTAATTTAGATTAAAATGGTTTGATATAATTTTGAGTATGAAGTTAGATGCATATGTAATTTTAGAATTTCTTTTATGTTTTAGGTTTGAAACAACTAAGATAACTCAGTTCTATACATGCTATATTTTGGTCTCAATCATATCAATAAATATTCAAATGTTATTAGAAATTTTAAATAATGGTACGATAGTTATAGAATCAAAATAATAATAGTATTAAATGACAAAATTCACAAGAAAAAAGAGAACACCAATGATTTTCTATAAAAATAGGGTAAGAAATGAAAAAGAGCACAACAAGATATCCTAAGTGGGCTCATTTGCCCTTTTCTATGGTAAATTGGTATGAAAAGAAGTGGCAAAATTGTGAGAATTTATCAACCAACACAAATGAAAAATGCCTTGCAATAGTAAAATTGAAACTCCAAAACTCTACAATTACTAAAAAATTAAGGTCTTTATTCCAGTTAGAATATGCATTGTATTTAAAATAGTCATAAATAATTTGATATTTTTGATAGATGAATACTGAAGCATTTAAATATATGGTATGAAAATATCTCTTGATCAACTATCATTCTCAAATAATTTGATGGACACTTGAAATTAAACGTTAAACTCTTTTTGAAGGATTTGTACAATAAAATTTTTAGAAATTTTAAAATTGTATCTTGAAAAAATTATAGTGTAGAATAAATAAAAACATTTATTTATTTTTTATATAATATTGAAATTTTTATTTAATAATTTTAAATTATTTAGTTTAAAATTTAGATAAATAAAAAAGAAAATGTTATGATAAAATTATAGTAAATGATAATGAGAATTAGAAGATAATAATGATACATTTTATGAAGATTATTGAAAAATTCACCTAAATGGACTAATGTTATAAGAGGTTTTGCCATAGTTAACCATTGACACGACACAATTTAATTTGTTTTTAATATAGAATATATCATGAGTTGACTTTCTTAATGCTTCATTTTTATGCAAACTATGTTTAGTTTCTACATCAATTAAATATTTTGTTTTACACACACATACTAAAAATTCAAAAAGAATCTCAAAATCTCACACTTATATGTATAAAATAATATCATTAAATTAATTAACCAGTCAACATTAACATATTTAGGGAGTTGGGCTCCCTATCAATCACTTTTCACCCAACATTAACCTAATACTATTCTTTATATTTTTTTTTTCCTAATCTCATTTTTTGTTTCCCTTATGCTTTGTAATATAAAAATTAAAAGGCCCCATTGTCAAATAAAAATTAGGCAGACATCCTATATCACGAGTTGATTGTCTTAAATGCTTCTATTTTATGCAAGCTATATTTAATTCTTGCATTAATTAAATATTTTATTTTACACACACATACTAAAAATTCAAAAAGAACCTCAAGACCTCACACTTATATGTATAAAGATAATATCATTAAATTGATTAACCAGTCGACATTAACTTATTAAGGGAGTTGTACTCCCTATCAATCACTTTTCACTTAACATTAATCTAATACTATTATTTATTTTTTTAAATCTCATTTTTTATTTCCCTTATGCTTAGTAATATAAAAATTAAAAGGCCACATTGTCAATAAAAAAATTAGGCAAATTAAAAGGCCACATTGTCAAAAAGAAAATTAGGCAAACATGTGCGGGCACGAGGCACCAATGGAATTGAATTTTGGTCACGGGCGCATAGCGGTGCGGCCCACAAGAAATGGACCCTTCTGAATTCTCCCGTGAATGGCTCGGTGACGGCCGAGGGTTCATTTTACTTTCATTCAAAAATGGAAAGGAGTTTAATGTTTGACCTTTTTGGAATAAGAAGTTTGTGCAATGAGTTTTCAAAAGTGAATATATATATATATATATAGGTGTTTTAGATATAAAAACTTATTTAAGGGATTTTTGGTAATTTTTTTCCTAAAAGTTTTATAATAAAATTCACTTCATAAATCATAACTAAAGGCCTGTTTGGCTGTGAATTGGGGTGTTTTGCCAAATTCTTTTGGCAAAATGGTTTTTGGAAGTAAAGTTGGGGAATGTGATAATTGTTTGTTTGTGTTTTGGGTGGTAGGTAGAGAATGAATTGGAAGAAAATTGTTTGTTTGTTTGTGATTTGGAAGGAGATAAGATGTCACACCAATAACTTTTTTATTGGGTTTGTGGGGTGAAATGAGTATTTTAAAATTATTTATATGTGTATACATAGATTGTATGAGTGGTAATATATATATATATATATATTTGTAATGATTAGATAATGTGTGGAAATTTGGGGAATGGTGTTGAATTGTGAATAGTAGGAATTTTTGGGGGAATAAATTTTATATTTTGAGAGTGAGATTGTAAAATGTGTAGTATTTATTTATTTAAGTTTTGAAAGTTGAAAAATAAATTGGGAGTTTGCAACCAAACAAGGCCTAAGAAAAACTTTGGCTTTCACTTTTTGTCTCGCTTGTTTGACAATAATGCTTATTATCTTGAAAATACTATTTCTATGCATTTCTTATATTTAATATGTCATTATTAAACCTAAGTTATCCATGCGACTTTTTCTTTCTTCCTTAGGGCATCACGAAATGACAAAAATAAAAAAGAGGAAAATTAAAATAAAATACGCGAGGTATATCTTTAATTGCTTGATTTGATTCACTTTCGTTCTTTAAATTTCATTAATTAACTATATAATAATAATTTAAAAAATATTTGGGCATCTATTATTAGCCGATAATACAAAAATTAAATATTATTTGCTGAAAATTCTATTTTTTGTACGTACTTAAAAATTATTTAGGTTTGAATTTCAAACCTTATACTCAACTGTAAGGGTGATGTGTTTAATTAACTTATAATATTTTAAATTTAATCATGTAATTAAATTATTAATCAAATATTAGAATAAACAAAATTTAGTAACACTAGCTTGAGTGGACTTTACGTCGTGAAAGTCCTTTTTCTTTTATAAATCAAAGAACATGCAAAAGTTGACATATGCCAGTTACTTTACCTCCCTTGAAGGGTGGGCATAGAATTGGACGACGCATAAGAGTGAGAAAAAAATGAAATTCGAGTAATGCTGTTCAAATAGTTCGAGTTGAGTCAAGTAGTGTTGGATATCATTTTGATATGAAAAATTAAATACTTGATTTTTATACACATTATTTATATATATATATATTTGGATACTTGTTTAAACGGTTCGAACATTAATTCATATCTAAAATTTAATTTAAACTTTTAAGTTGAATATCGATTATCTAATATAATTTAACTTCTTCATTTTATATCCAATTTCATTGGGTTGGGATCAAATTATCACACTCCTTTAGTGTGATTTATTTACCATGTACTATAATATATTTTTAAATTTATGTGTCGTTGTATTTTTTCATTTATATTTAAAATGTAAGAATGTAATTATACAATACAACCTATTACGGAATTATCCCATAAATGATACTTGTTCATATTAAATTACACAATAAAAAAATGACAAATTTTGTAGACTAATATATTCAAACTCTATAAATTAACCATCTTTCACATTAATTTTTCTTTTTGAAATTTGGTTTTTTGTCAAAAAAAGATAAATAAAATTATCAAAAGTATGCTTCCATAGTATTTTATCACCAAAGGGCATTTTTATCAAATTGTTTGACCATAAAAAAATAAAACAATTTTAATAATTTATGGAGTGCCAATATTAATATCCAAAAAACAAAGACAATACTCCTATTTGCTAGTGCAATATTATGTAACCATTATTCATCATTTCTTTCACAAGTTGACTAAAATAGAAGCAAAATCCACCAGCTAAAGGAGTACTCCTTTCACTTTCCTACATTATGAAAAAAAAAAAAAGAAAAGAAAAGAAAAATGATTTCACATCCCAACACATTGTCCACTAAAAAATAAAATAATTATTAGTGGGCAACCTAGAAATTTAAATGAATGAAACATGATCCAATGTCTACAATACCACATGGATTCAACCACATCTCCAACTACTTGAAATCCAATATCTTTTATCCTAAGTGGAAATCTCATAAAATATACAAATAAGAATAAAATAGTACACAACTTGAGGTGGTATTATCCAAATTAAATACCACCTCTAAACGATCACTTAAAATTGAAAGATTCATATCCTATTTTTTGAAGTAGTCAAATCAAATAGAGTTTAAAATTTTGACATTATTACAGTCTAATAAATTTACTCGACGTGAATACAACACACAACCAATTTGTACAATGGAACCACTATTGATAACTCGATTGGTGTACTTTCCAGATTGCAATATTTTTAATAAATTTTCTACTATATTTATTCCTAATTTTATTCTATTTTTTTACCCTTCATCAACTTGGGCATTAGATGATTTTATTTGGATTCCTAACAATCTTAACATGTTTTTACTGTCAAACTTCAATCGAGTAGATCTCATTTGAGAAATCAATTTAAATTAAAAGAAACTTTTAATTACTCATATTGTCAACAATATATTAGCAATATTCTAATAAATAAACACTACATACATTAAAATTTTAATAACAATTAAAAAACTAACATATTATAGAATAATTATCGGAATATTCCAAATAATAAAGTACTACCACTTAGGTTGTATATTGCGGTGCATATGAAGCCAGCGGTGGGATGGAGATTTATAAATTACAACAACTTAAATAGACCTTTCCAAATTTCCTAAAATTTGTCAAGTGGTAATATAAAATGTACTACGTTTTGTGCCTTATTTTATTTTTTATATTTTGTATATAGATATATATATATATATATTTTCCTCCTCATTTTTCTTGCTAATTGGTTTACCCCTTCACCTATAATTCTGTTAGCCTTGCATTTTCCATCAGAGTAAGAGTTCTAGGTTGGTTGAGCGTCCCCTTCTAATTTATAACAAAATAGTTATTAAAATAAAAGCACACCTTAGCACAAGAAAGAAACCAATCAAACTAGACATATGATATAAATCTTTTATAATGTTTTTTTTTTATAATTATTATGAATTTTTTATTATTTTTCTTGTTTCAGTTTATATTCTAAGAATATATATTTATATATGTGTAAAATAATATTATATTCTCTTATTGTTGATTTTGAACTTCAAAAATCACATTTGGACAAGGCAAATTTGCCTAAACCTATATTGCATATAAATTATATATATTGATAAAATTGTATAAAAGGGCAATTTTGGTTGATAGATTAGGGCAATGAATGAGAATGCAACAAGCCAACAACCTTGTTGTAACACTAAAAGTTGGTACTATTTTTTCGCTTTTTATTGCATCAATTTATAAACTAGAAATGGATAAGTGACCTACTTGTACCATAGATACACAGCAGTAAAGTGCCCCATTTAGTCTTGATTAAAAAAAAAAAAAAGTGGCCATTTACCAAACCATAATTATACATAGTTTTGCCTTTTAATCAGCATATATACTATTAATAAAGAGTCTGTCCCCTTTTTTTTTTGTATGTTTTCAAGTATTTTTTTTAAAATTTACTTCTTTTTTTTAAAATTATCATGTTTATATAAAATATCTACCACCCCACTATACTCTCTCTCCCTCCCCTCACTATTACTACATAATAATTTTATAGAGGTTGTGTATAGTTATACAAATTTCTATTTTTCTCAATCTTTTCCTGCAAGTATGATTTCTCCAATTTGAACTTTTTTTATTTTTATTTAAAAAAAAATGCATGAATGAATTTGGCGTTGGTGTTAATTGATTGATTTTTTTTTTCTCTATTATAATAATTATTTTCAAGCCTTTTGAATACCGTTAGTTTTTATTTTATAGAATGCACAAGTATTGAGTGTGCACTAGTAGCTACTAGTATAATATAATTCAAGCTAATGCATGGAAGTACGCATAATTCAAACTCATTGTACACTCATTGTTTTTTTTTTTTTTTTTTTTTTTGGTTTCAAAAAATCAAACACAACTTTTCAAATAATACGATGCAAATTAATTTTAGACATAAACATCTTATACATAATAATATCGTCAAATAATATTAGGACATCATAAAATGATAATAGATGACATTATCTCATTTTTCATGTCTGACCCATTTATTTATTTAGAGAGACTCTCATAATTGTTTTAAGTTCTTTAAATTTTAATGAATTTATTTGCTTATGTTAATAATGAGATTTATTTTCACATTTAACTGAGTTATCTATTTCAAAAGAATAAAATTATTATTTTTTACATTATAAAATAATCTTTATAAATACTGATTACAGATAAAATGATTGACAATTATATATTTTGATATTAGCCACTATATTTATAGATATCATCTATATATAAATGCAGATATTAACAATTTAACACATACCATCATATATAAATTTAGCATCCTAACTATACAAGATATTGATGAAAATTATACATTATCATGCATACGTATTATTCAAAAATAAAATGATTATGACACACTGCAAAATTTTAATGATGCTATTTATACATTCAATTATATGATAATATACACATCGTTCACACGATTCGCCAAAAATATACACATTTCTAATTTTTTAAATCAACTTTCTTCTTAAGATGCAACACAATTAGAAAGTCACATTTAGAAATAACATTAATTCAACTATCCACTTACAGTTTCCACTAACTTTTCTGGACAATAATTTGACTTTTTATTAAATTTAGCAAAAAATTCATTAATTATTATTACAAAAACTTAATCCAAAACCTATGAGATAATCCTTTATCACACCTTCTTCTCTTTATTACCACTACAAAACAAAAGAGCACATTAGCACAAGCCTTGGCTTATCTCACAACTAGGAAAAATACAGTTGATCTGCTGAATTTACTCCACAATCTTCCATCCCCTTCAAGCATCAAGCCCTAAGAAAAAAAAGAATATAATTCCATTTTTCCACCCGTTTAACCACTCACCAAGAATTCCCTTTTCTTCTCTTTTTGTATAGAGATAGTACAAGAAAAGGAAGGAGGAAAAAAGGAAAGGTAGATATGAACTCTCTTTCACAAAACAACAACAGTAATGGAGTCTAGCAGAAAAACCCACAAGGAAGAAAACCCACATTGCTGAAATTACTGCAATGGGGAAGGCAGAGGATGAGCAGCCTTTGCCAAGTGCAGTACTTGATGCTCAGGGTACAGCCCCCAGTGGAGGGAACAGTAATGGTTGCTGTTTGAGTTGCAATAGGCTTCAAAAGTTGGTGACTTGCAGATGTGTTTTTGCTTTGGTGCTTGGTGTTGCAGTGCTTTTGTCTGCTGTATTTTGGTTGCCATTTTTTCACTTTGGAGATCATAAAGATCTGGATCTGGATTATGGAGGTCAGTGGCCTATGATTATCTTGTTATTTATTTTTTAAATATTTTATGTTTGCAACAATTTGTTCTTGGTTTCTGGAACACTGATTATCAGCATTTTGCTGTACATGCAGATCTTGTGTGTGTGTTTTGTGGTGTGAATCAAATCTGTGCATTTGAAATTTGCTTTTTTATTGGGTTTAGTTATTTTGTGGTTTTGTGATTTAATTGCTTCTATTGGTGGTTAAATTGTTGAATTTTAGTGGCAAAATGGTGCATTTTGATTTTTGTGGTTGGACAATGATTTGAATTTCTTCTTCTTTTGATGTGTAAATTCGAGTTAGTGGGAAATAGATTTCCTATTCTTCAAGACGATTCCTTATCAAATTTCTTGATCACATAATAGACTTGTGATTGTTGCTGTAAAATTGCTAATTGTAATGGTAAATTTGTTTCTTTCCCATCACTCTTTTTGGCTCCTCCATTTTGCGGGTATTTTTATTTTGTGTTGATTTTCTATTTTCAAGATAACTTGTAATTTGAAATGGGGTATGGGGGTTTTGGCTTGGATTAATGCCAAGTTGCATATTTAATTTCATATAGTTGTATCTTAAGTCGGACGCACTGCATACATACAATTAAGAATCCTCTTTGTCACATGATTTCTAGAAATACTTTTTCTTTTATAAAATAGCAGATACTCAATTTCAGCATTGAATAAGCAGGAAGATAATATTTAGTTTGGTAGTTGATTACTTAGGCAGAATTGTTATATCTATTTTAGGGTTTTATTCTAGGTTCAAGCTGAATTAGTCTACACTATTCAACTTCTAAAGACAAGAGAACTAGATGAGAATGTCAATGCTTTTGGTCAAGGTTTTGCAGAACTTTACCATAATTTTAGTGGGCAAAATGTGTTTTATCTTCAGAGAACCTATAAGTTTTTCATTTTGGTGATTTATTTGGTTCCACCTTTTGAAGCATGTCAAACTCTATAAGTAGGAAAAACAATCCTATGGGAGTACTTAAGAGGACGACAATAGAACTATTTTTGCTGACTGGTTAGCATGTAATTTGCAATTGATTTAAGTAATCTGCGTTTTAAGGAAGATAGAAAATGATGTCACCGAATAGTAAGGAGAGTCTCTTCTCACTCGCAAATGCACTTTGTGACACGGCATGAGAGCTTCATTCTTTATTCTGAAGCCTGACGGGATATCTTTATTGTTTATGAATGTATTTGAAATGGGAAATTTTAGTCACTTGACAATATGTTAACTCAATAAAGTAGCCAGTAATATATAGTCAAATTTAGGGATTTTTACTGATTAGTGAAAAAGAAAACAGAGCTAAGATAGAAGAAACTCAAAGCTTGTGTGGTTAAATTTTATGGAAATCTGAGATCGTTATTTCTTTATCTTTACTTATTTGTGAGAACAACATTTTGTTTTTCACTGGTTGTAAAAGATTACTGGTATGGAGAGTCGCAAAAGCTAAGGATGGAATAGAATCTGAGTTATCTTCTTCCTCATTAATCATGCACGAGTGACGAAATATGTGTCTATATGGGGCGGAAAAGATAAAGGTGGTTGGCTCTGATGTCATCATCGTATGCTTGATTCTTTTTGCACCGCAAGGGAAGAGAAGGTTCAATTTGTTAATGATATTTATTTATTAGAAATCTCACTTGGGAAAAACAAAATGGTGATGTGAGATGTGCCTATCTACTGGTAAAGTTTGAGATGCAACTGCAGTTGATGTCTATGTCTTAATACACTTAATTAGCTCTATGAAATATGCTGTGTACCAAGAGCGGTGGCTATCTTTTGCGGTTTGAGTTTCTAAACTTGGTAACTTGAGGAGTCATATTATGGAGATAGTTGTAATTTTATTTCCCAAATAGTTTTACTCTAGAATCTAGTCAATATGATTTGTTGCTTGAAAGGGTTATTTATAGTTGTATGTCTTATCTGTTGGCCATTTTCATTTACATTTTTATGTGAGATACACGTCATCTAGTGGTATATCGACCTTTATAACAGTTCTTGTCCTGGAATTTCCTATTTGTACTTTTCTCACATCTTTGGTAATATTAACAGAAATCAAGGATGATGCCAACCCTCATAACTGTACAAGAGCTACATTTTCTTGTCCTCCATTGTAAATTGTCCTAATTTTGTAGTAATATTGTTTTCTGTTCTTATATAATGCAAGATCACATTTTTCAAAATATTAGGTCTGTCGATAGAAGATTCTGTCCATCATTTCAACTATATGGCAAGTTTTTCAGAAAGAGTATTCCACTTTTTATGTTATTAGTGAGGTTAGTTCAAGAAATTTCATAAATTTGTATAGATTGTGGAGTTGTAAGAATGCTGGATTTGCTTTTGTTGCTTATTCTCATGGCTAAAATGGTTAGAAATTTTAGTAATAAGCCATAATATGTTAGGGTACAATGGCAACTGATTGTATGAAACAGATTCCTGAACACGTGCCCACTAAACAAACTTTGCTTTAATGGGCCATCATTTGTTAGGGCACAGTTGGGTCAGGTTGCACAACATGGATCCATCAAACAGGCAATCCCTTGCTTCAGAGAAACTGCATACATTGTCTTTTTTAATATTCTGAATTGTTTGTCTTCTCACAGATCTGCTTTTTGGATCTCCATTTTTTCTTTCTAAACATCATGGTTAGCTGCAAGTTTTTATGCACTTTTGGATATGTAGATACCTTAAAGTGTAGAGGTGTTGTAAAATATCCAGATGGGAGTTAACATATTTGTGTTTTGAATTTCAAATCATTGTGTTGCTCCTCCATATTAGGAGGGACTGAAAATCTTACATGAGAATTGCCCCACCTCCTTCCTTCCCAGTGGCACAAGATGATTTGATCTGGCTTGAGTAAGGTTCGATCTTGAGGTTAAGTTTTTTCAAGCTCGAGCCAAATTCGAGCTCAAGTATAGGTTTTCGGAAGCTAATGAACGGTCCAAATTTGCAGGGTCTGGATGTATATGTGGTCTTTTCATCAGTATTTTTTCTGTCTGTTGTTCATAAAAGAAAATACGAGACTGCTTGTATTATGTTAGATGGTTTTTGATTTATTAGAATGAATTATGATGTTTGTTTAATACTGTCCAGGTCATGATATAGTGGCAAGTTTTATGCTGAAAAAGCCAGCTTCTTTTCTTCAAGACTATAGCTTGCAACTTGAGGACGATATTTTCGATGAAATGAGCTTCTCCTCTACTAAAGTACTCCTTCAGCTCTTGCTATCATTTGCTTTTTAGCTTTTTTGCTCTTTAATCTTCTCTTTTAGGCAAGACTGACAGTTGCGTTATGCTAGAAATTGAGATCCCTTCTTTTTATTTATGTCAACTATGGTCCTACTTCTTTTCCTCTATATCTTAATTAAGTTTCCTATTTATGACAGGTTGAAATAATATCTTTAGATTCATCTGCTGGACCAAACATAACAAAAGTTGTGTTTGCGGTTGAATCCGATGTTACTACCCAAAGTTTGATCAAAGACTCATTTGTGTCTTTAATAACACATCAATCATTTCTTCATTTGACTGCACCGTTGTTCGGGGATCCTTTTTCCTTTGAGGTGCTGAAATTCAAAGGAGGGATTACTGCTAGTCCCGAACAGAAGGCGTTCCTTATGCAAAGTGTTCAGATCCTTTTCAACTTCACCTTGAACTTCTCCATTGATCAAATACTAAACAATTTCGATGAACTTAGGAGCCAACTGAAAACGGGATTACAGCTGGCTCCATATGAGGTCTGAGGATGTTATTCCTTTCCTTTTCCAGTTCTAATGTGAATAGAGGCGTTATAATCCTTGTTAAAGACAAATGAAAATATTTATTGAGGTGATTCAGCAAATCTTAACAGCTAAAATTTCTCATTTGCGTCTCTTTCTGATATGCAGAACCTGTATATCAGGCTGACCAATCTAAAGGGTTCATCAGTGGCTCCACCCACGACAGTCCAGTCGCAAGTTCTCCTGGCAGTGGGAATTAATCCCTCAAAGAGGTTAAAGCAGTTGGCTCAAACTATAACTGGTTCTCATACTAAGAATCTTGGTCTGAATAACACCGTGTTTGGACGGGTTAAACAAGTTAGTCTTTCGTCCATATTAAAGCACTCCCTTGGCGGCGATGCAAGTGGTCCATCTCCATCACCTTCTCCATCTCCTCTGCCACAATCTCACTACCACCACCATCACCACCACCACCACCGTCACCATCACCATGATGCCAGCCCGGCTCCTAGTAATGTTTCACCTTCACCGTCAATGAGGAATCATGGATCACTGACATCTACACCTGTCCCGGCACCAGCACCAGCACCAGCACCAGGAAAGAATACAGCAGCACCACCTCCTGCTTGTCATTTTGGTTACAATAATAGGCATCCCTGGAAGCACAATAAGCATTCTCATAAGGCACCTTCTGCGCCACCAGAGCATGCACCCGATGCTGCTCCATCACAATCAAAGCATTCAAACTTCCCCCCTCCCAAACCGTCACCGGCTCCTGCAGCTAGTCCGCCCAATGCACCTCAGGCTCATGGTCACCACCCAGCAAAGGGCGAACTTCATGCAAGGCCACTGGATATAATAGCTTCACCCTCACCTTCTCCATGTGAGTACATAGTCTTCCTTTTTCTATTAGAATAAGTTAAGAAAGATACCCTTTTTCCTTTTGGACTGAATATACTTTTGTGCAGCCTCTGCGGGTACCATCTCTTCCAACATATCGGCTCTGCTGCTGTTCATATTAGCTGTATTGCTTCTATAGCAGCAGAAAACGAGAAGCATCATTTTGTAAGTGCAATATACTGCCTGATAAGTTCAGAAAATGCTTTCTCGTGTCATATCCATCCAAATGAGCAGTGCAAACTGGAGGAATTTTGCTTAAGAGTGATGCCAAAAGGGCATGCCTTACTGAGTGCATATAAGTTGTCTTGTGCTTGTAAATATTTGATTGAAAAGTTCGGTGGCTAATGCATCATCAAGGTCAAAGTCACAGAGATGACAGGCCCGTGATGACATGCAGTGCCTCTGAGTTGTGTATGATATCTCTCATCTACATAAATTTAAGGAGTGAAAAATCAACAAATGTAAGAACTTCACCTTTTTTTGTTTCTAATCTCTTACAAGCCAACAAGCCATGGTTCTTCCACCATATATGATATTCTGTCTCGTTTTTCACTTGTTATCTGAGATATTGTGAAGCAAAGCTTTGTCTTCTTGAACTGGTTTGTATTTGGCAGTTTGTTAGAAGCGAAATGGATTGCAAGAAGGTCTAGTTTGAGCTTGAAGGACTAGTTTCTGACTTTATGATGACAAGCATGGTATTTCTACTTAGGTGTGGCAATGGGTTCAGGTAAATTGGTCAGGTTAAAAAATGAATCTTTGAGTAGGTACTGGGTTTTAATTTTATGGACTTGGTCGGGTTTGAGGTAGGTGACAAGTTCAATTGAACCCTCCTCGGATCCGTCCCAATATTACATGCATATATATATATATGTATATATTAGGGTTTAGGGTAGAATTTATTCTAACACATATTTTGCTTACAAAAATTCTAATTATGTTGCCAGACTAGTTCAAATGTAAGATTTGTACATTTTCAATTGAACCCTTCAGCCATAATCCAAGATAGGAAACCTAACAATGTTAATCAAATGTAAAGAGTGTAGTTTTGTTCCTCATAAACAAAAACTTGATGACATGATTATGAGATCAGATTGCAGCTCGTGCTAGTTATTTATCAGTTGAAGGGAGAAAAGGGTCAAAGAAGTAGTGAAATTGTTCAGACAGATCCCCCAATGACAAGTTATTTCAAGGAATGGGCTAATTTTCCTTAAGAGCTTGTAGATGGTTAATTAGCACCCTCTTCATCACTTAGGGCTATACTATGCTTTATGGGTTGGACTGTTCGACCATCACATCAACCATTAAATTAGTTTATAAGTTGGGTTCTAAATATAGGAGAGAAGTTTAGTCCATTTCGAAACAATTTTAAGTCAATAAGGCCTGTTTGCATTGTAGGATGGAGCGTCATAAATTATAATATCAAACTTCATCAAGTGTTTGATTTTAGTGTTTTAAGTTCTTAATGGGTAAAAGGCCCGATCCACAATCCATGAAACAATTGATAAATAATTCTCATAATTTGGCCAAGATTGTGTAATCTTTTTTATGGTGGGAAAAAAGAGTTAGTCATTTGAATTCCACTATGTGTAGTCATAGTCACCAAACACAATATTATTTTATTTTCAACAGTGTAGTCCTACTATATCATTATAATCTTATCAATCTTATTTATATATCCAAATGTGCTCTAAATGTATGCCAAAAGTTTCATGCAATTTATATCAGCTTAAACTCGTACTATTAGGGTGTGTTTACATTTATGGATGGAGCTTGATAGACTACTGTAATTCCCCATTAAATGATTGATATCAAGGAGTTGAGCCCATAGATTATGTGCCCGGTAGATAATCCCTATATTAGTAAATAATCTTCCCCTTTGAACTTCGATTGTGTAATCCCTACAAATGGAGACAAAAAATGTCATGCTTTGACATTGTTACCATGAATAAATGGATGAAAGTTGTTGCATTTTTGAGCCTTTTTATTGCAATGGGTACTTAGTAATTTGAATGACCCAACTATTGAATCTTTGTAGTCATACAGGGAATTGATAAAATGATTAGACATTCAAAAAATATAATCCTAATTATCAAATACAATATTCTTTTTTTATTTTATTTTATTTATACACATACATATCAGGAGTCCGTTAGGGCTTGAACTCCCGACCTTCCGCATTATGTGGGAGATTCTTATCTTGAACAATATAATCTTACTAAGTTAGTATAATCTTATCTATTCTATCTAGATATCCAAACAAGGCCTCAGTAATTTTAGGAGTAAGTTGGAGAAAATATTTTAAAAACATATATAATTCCACAAAACATAGGCACAACATAGATCATAAGATACTCTTCATTATAATATATGGACTAAATTATTCACAACTTTCATAATCAATAATCTTGAACCAATTCAGCCAAAAATTGGACAAAATGATCAAGAACACTTGTTGTTTGCTCAAGAACAAGCAATTTCAGAAGAAATAGGCTTGAATACATAAGGCTCTTCCCAGGCATAGGCAAAACTGACTGAATATTCCCCATAGATTGGTGACCCTTTGTTGAGGAGACAAAGATCCCCAGATTTGGACAGAATTGGAGGATTTATGGATTCGACAGATCGAAAGTTCTTACAAGTTAACTTCACTTGGAATTGAGTACAAATACAATTGTTTGAAACTGTTGCATTCCATTCTGTTTTGCCCTTCACTGTCTTTCCTGTTGCCTTTTGATTTATCTTCAAATCTCTTAGGGTACACTGTTGGAGAGTGCCTGCATGAATGTAGCCAATTTATATTCATTCTTTTTTTTTCTTTTATATTATTTATACACACGCACATCAAAAGTTTATTAAAATTTAAATCCCTAACCTCACACTTTATATTTGAGATTTATCTCGTTAGGGCCAATGGAATTGGTGACAATTTATATTCATAAACGTATGCTATTTATAAAGCATTGGAGGTTTAACAACTAGCTTGATATGACTTTTCCACAAAATCGACTTTATTTTAGAAGGTAATAAAAGAAATTATTTTCCGTTCTTATATCTGATTTTTAAAAAAAATTATCTATAGCATATTTTCCTTTAATTATTTTACTTTATCATAATTTTTTGGGTATATATCTTAAAATTCAAATAAATACATTAGAATTATTAAAAAAATTGTTGTACTATATATAAAAATAATTGAATGTTGTATTTATTTTATACTATAAAAATTTTAGACATACATATATAATGGTCTAAAATTGCTAGTATGTATAATCACTCAAATATACATACATATAAATTTTGTAAATCCCACTCTCTGGACTTGTAGGGTGCAAGCATTTGATGCACTTTGTTAAAAAAAAAAAAAAAAAAAACATATATTAAGATCTCTTTAAAAATTTAATTGAAATTTATAAAATTCCTTTTGTAAAACTTTACCACCAAGAATTACAGAACTCTAAATCTAAGCTGGGTTAAATATTTACTTCAGTAATATAAAAAAATTAGTTCATTCTTGGACAACCAAATTTAAGGAGGGGTGGAATGACAAATTCTTACTTTTGAAAAATTCGGATTAATTCCTTAAAAAATGAAAATTCTTTATAATTTATTATAGCAAACACGAAACTTAAAATAAATTTGAAAAATATAAATATAATTTGCAATATACAAAATTTGCTTGAAAAATAACAAACATAATAAGAAAATAGAAAAAATGACTTACCTTGGCTCATCAATGCCAGGAAGAAAATTACACAAAGAGCTTTGATTATGCCTGCCATTGAAACCTAATAGAGCTAAAACTTTTTATCTGTTTTTCTTTTTCTTTTGAACAATATGAAAATGATGGCACAAAATATACCTATTTATAGTTCTCAACGCAAAAAGATGACCAAACAAAACTAAAGAAATCATGAGCAGATAATTTTGTGTGTATTAAAAAAATTAATTTTCCATAATATAAAAAAGAGGAAAAAATATTATGAAATTTAAATACTATTTGATTTGTTTATATGAAAAATGAAGAGTCCTTGATTCGTCAAGTCATAAAATGGAATAAATTAAATCATAGGATCTAGAAGTAAAAGGACATTTTAACAATATAGACTGTTTTTATTTTTCTCCCATGTGTTTTGAGTCGTCAAACTTTAATTTTTTTCCTTTTTGGAAATATTTCAGAAAACAATTGAAAATATTTAATATTTTGAAACATATACCAAAAGAAAAACAAAAGAATGAAAATAAATATTATTTATGAAATTTGACCATGTCATGATATGTAAATTCTTTTTAAATTTCAACCAATCATATTAATCAATTTTTTGGGGACTTGGAGGTAATATATAAGGTGAATATGGAATACAAATTGGTCAAATTACCAACAGGTTCTTTGACTCAATATCATTAATTTCACATCTAAAGTGTTAGGTCGTGTTTCATATCTAGTGAGCTTCTGACATACATGTGTATAAAAAAAGTATGTGTGATATAGTTTCGATTGATTTGGGTCTAGATGAGTTTAATATAAATTGGGTTCATTTGAGTTCAACTGGGCTGTGTGTTGTTAGTGGGTTGAAAATAAATTGCAAATTTGTAATGAGTCTAACCTAATAACAAGAGTAAGAGCTACAACAAGGTCTCCCATTTTATAAGGCGTTTAAAGAATGGTCTAGTTAATTTACTTAATTTCTCATAATTTCAAATATGCATTTTATTTTTCTATTTTTTGCATCATTATATTATTTTTTTTATTTTTTATTTTCCATTATTATTATTATTATTATTTTCCACTTGTAACCTACTAAACCCCATACAATCATTACTTTTTAAACAACATATCTAAATATAAACTTATTTTTAACTCATTTTTTTAACTATCTTATCAAAATTTAAAAATACTGAAAATAAAAAATGGACCAAATGGCCTCTTAGCAATCTTTCCCCCCATTTATTTATTTATTTATTTTCATAATTTTAGTTCTAATAATTTTCAATCTCTAAGGGGTTAATGTCAAAAAAAATTTGATAAGGCCAAAGCAACATCTCATATACTGAGGAAGGGAAAAAGAGAAAAAAAATATTAAATTTGTCAAAAATCACAAGTTAGAAACCTGTTTTTATCCTGATATTTGAATCTTTAAAACTGCTTTTACAAATTACATGAGAAGAATTACCATTATTTATTGCACCTCCACTTTCTTCAATCATAGTTCGAATTAGGAAATCTAACACATATTAATAAAATGTAAAGAATCTATTTGTTACTTTCAAAAATAAAATGTTTCACAAAAGGAAGATTAGGCTAAAAGGAAAAGGGGGCCAAGAAAAGCGTAGAAATTGTTTGGCTCAAACATAAGGTCATCTCTCAATGGATCAAAGTAATTTTAGACAATAAATTAAAATTTCTCAAGAGCTCATGTAGAAGGTGATTTGGCTCTTCGTCACTTAAGCCTATAATATATTTTAAGGGTTGGGTTCTTCACCCACTATGTGAATTGTTAAATGTGTTGGATTTATGAAGTAATGAGACAATTGTAGTAATTGTAGGAGTGAGTTAGAGAAAATATTTAAAAATATATGGTTCCATAAAATAGAGGCATAACTTGCAAACGAGTCAAGCAGGTTCGTGAGGCTCAGAAGTTAGGCTTGAGCTAGCTCGACTTGAGGTCGATCTATTTCGAGCTGAATTGAACTTGAACTCGAACTCTGTTTTGAGTTGATCTCGAGTCGATTTCGAGCTCTATTTTGAACCAATCTTGGGCTTTATTTCGATTCTATTTCGAGACATCTGTATCTAGACTTGAGGTTTGCGGGTCAGTATATAATTAAATATTATTTTTATGTTTATAATAAATATATATTATATTATTATTATTTTTTTATTTCAAGCTCGAGGTTGAAATCGAACTCCCAGTCAATACTACTCATTTGACAATTCGAGTTTTATTGAGTCGAGCTGAGCCTAGATGGAGTTATTATCAAGCTGATCTCTAGCTTAAAATTTTAGGCTCGTCAAGCTTGAACTCAAGCTTCGAACCTAATATATATAGTTCCATAAAATAGAGGCATAATAGATGTCATAAAATCCTCTTCATTATAATATATGGACTAAGTTATCCACAATCTTCACAATCAATTCAGCCGAAAAATTGGACAAAATGATCAAGAACACTAGTTGCTTGTTCAAGAACAAGCAATTTGAGAAGAAACAGGCCTGAAAAAATAAGGCGTCCGGAAAGCATAAGGCGCAGCCAAAGCATAGACAAAACTGACTGAATTTTCTGCAAAGAGTGGCGCCCCTTTGTTGAGGAGACAAAAATCCCCAGATCTGGACAGAATTGGAGGATTTATGGGTTCAACACTTTGAAAATTCTTGCAAGTTAACTTTATTTGGTACTGAGTACAAACACAGTTATTCAAAACTGTTGCATTCCACTCTGTTTTGCCCTCCACTATTTTTCCTGTCGGCTTTTGATTTATCCTCAAGTCTCTTAGGGTACACTGTTGGAGAGTGCCTGCATGAATGTGGGCAATTTATATTATTTATAAAGCAATATTGAAGGTTTAACAATTAATTTGATATGTTTTTTAATGAGTTTATGAAAATTAATCCTATTTTAGAAAATAATAAAAAATAAATTTATTTTCTAATGCTTTTCTATTTCCAATTTTACTTTTTCTTTTTCCTTTGGTTATTTTACTTTGTCATAAATTTTTCTTGTGTTTGTTTCAAAATTCAAATTAATATATTTGTATTATTAAAAGAAATAGTAGTATTGTATACAAGAGTAATTGAATGTTGTGTTTATTTTTAAATTTTAGCAGGCATATATAGTGTACCAAGATTGCTAGTATGTATAAGCACTCAAGCATACAAACATATAGATTTTGTAAATATGATATATGACACTAGACAGGGAGCCAACATTTGATGCATCTTTGTTAAAAAAGAGATAATAATTTATTGAAACTTATAAAACTCATTTTGTAAAAAGAAAAATTACATAACTTTAAATCTAAGCTTTGTTCAAAATTTGTTTCAATAATATAAAAAATTATTGCATTTTTGGATCAGCCAAATCCAAGGAGGGGTGGAATGGCTAATCCCTACTTGTGAAAATTGGGATTAATTCAATGAAGAATGAAATTTCTTTATAATTTATTAGCAAAGATGAATTTAAAATAAAATTGAAAAATTTAAATATAATTTGTGATATACACAATTTACTTGAAAAATAATGGACAAAATAAGAAAATAAAAAAAAATTGGCTTACCTTGGCTCATCAATGCCAGGAAGAAAATTACACAAAGAACTTTGATCATGCCATCCATTGAAACCTAACAAGGCTAAAACTTTTTGTGATGTTTTTCTTTTTTATTTTTCTTTTGAGCAATATGAAAATGATGGTACAAAATGCACCTATTTATAGCTCTAAGAAAATTAAAGGGTGACCAATCAATAAAAGGAAAAATATCATGAGGAGATTATGTGAATTAAAAAAATTAATTTCCATACTATACAAAGAGGAATAAAGATTATGAAGTTTAAATGCTAAATAATTTGTTTCCATGAAAAATGAAGAAATTAAATAATAGGATCTGCAAGTAAAAGGAAAGAACTTGATTTTAGCAATATAGATTATTTATTTTTCTCCATATGAATTTTGAGTTGTCAAACTTTAAAAATTTTATGGAACATTTCAGACAACAATTGAAAATGTCTAATGTTAGGATACATACATGAAAAGGAAAAAGGATAATTAAAAAGATATATTAATTAGTTATGACATTTGAGCATGTCACATATATTTAATTTTTTTTTAAATTTCAACCAATTATATTAATGAATTTTTCAGTTATCTGATGGTAATATAACCTGGCTGTACTATTAATCTATACTATTATATAATCTATAATATAATCTATATATATATATATATTTTGATAATTCTATAACGTAATATGGTATACCATTATACTATACTATAATATATTATAGTATAATTTATGCTATTAATATTTAATATAATCTATATTATTAGATACAACGCAATATTATATTTGATTAAAATTGTATAATTTTAATCAAATTATGAATTCTTAAATTGATAAGACCTAATATATTTTAATGTTTGGACATGTAAAGTCTATAAACTTGAAAGTGTTTCTAGCTATCATTGAAAAACCTATGATTTTGATTATATGAGAAGATTAAGATTACATTTATGAAACCTAGCACTTTCTTTCATCATATTTTTAACTAGGAAATCTATAAAATATGTTAATCAAATATAACCAACCCAGATGTTTCTTAAACATATATATATATATATATATATATCAACATGATCACATAGTTCTGGAATCAATTGAATTTTAGTTATTTATTTCTTTATTCCATTTGGCGAAGAGACGGAGCCAGCCACCTTCAAAATATTAAATTTTTATTTTTTACATTAAAATTTTTATAATATTACACTTTTACCCCCTCAAAATATTAAAACTATATTAAAAAATTTAAAATATGATTAGCCTAAAGGGAAAAGGGCCAAAAAAAGGTGATCCGCTCGATCACAAGAGTGATATCAAACATGGTTGAATTGGAGGAGTTGAAGATAACAAATAGCTTTAAGAATTGTGAATCAACAACAGAGGGAAATGGAAAAAATGTCTCCCTCAAAGAGCTTGAGTCTTTATCCAATTTGAGGTGCTTGGAGATTGAAATATAGAATTACACTTTAGCAGCCGAATATCTTTCTCAAGAATTGTAAAATATGACACAAGAATTAATAGAGGAACACTTTTCTTCGGCAAGAAAACTTATGAGAAAGCCATAGCTCTAGCATTACCAAGAGAGATTACTTTGGCTGGTTGGATTTGCAAATTTCTAACTAGTACTGAAGAACTATTTTTGGATGATGATGGTTCAAATAATTTTGATTTATTACAAGCTCCGAACTTGAAGTCATTGAATTATCATTCATGTTTGATGGTGAAGAAATTCGTGAATACAACTTTAATTGATTGGAGGAGAGTTGGTGGTGTTTTCCGTGTTTTGGAGTCTATGTTGCTGTACGATCTTAACAGTTTAGAAGATATATGTGAAGCCCAATTCCAAAGGAATCCAATTCTCTCAAGAATTTAAAAAAAATTAAAACTTCATCATTTGCTAGCATTAAAGCATTTATCGAAGAGTCCAAATCAAAATGTTTCACTCGCCACCCCTCTTCTATAAAAATTAGGAATTGTGGTCTCTTCACATCAGCAATTGCAAAAAATATTCTTTTAGAACTTGAACAGCTTAAAGTTTGGGATTGTAAGATTATTGAAGAAATCCTTTCAAATGAAGAGAATGGATGATTAGATCAATGTTATCGTCAAACTATCACTTTGCCAAAATTGAAGAAATTGAGTCAGGGATATTTGGAAAGACTCACAAGTTTCTGCAAAGGAATTGAAAGCATTGAATTTTCTGTATTAACTAAAATGGATATCTAGACTTGCCCAAAGCTCGCAACTCTTGTTTCTTCTTCATCGTATTGGCCAAAATAACCATCAACATTCAACAAGCGGCCATGGCCATCATGATGTCAACTCTTTTTCGTTTGTTTTGTAGTCAAAAGGTACTTACGTCTACATTTAATTTTTAATCTAATGATACTATGTGTATCCATATTATTACTATTACCATACCATTTTTTTTGGGGTTATTTTCTTCTCTATTAAATTCCATTTTTAACATTTTTAGGACTTTCCCTCAATTTTTTGTTTCATTCCCGTGTTCAACGCAAATTATAAAATTTGAAGTCATTGCACGCTTCATCCATGGTTCTGGCGGTACTTATATTAAGATTATTTTGTTCATATATTCAATCTTGGTAGTTTCTTACTATTTTATAGTTGAAAATATAATTAATTTGAGATTTGGGTTTTTTTTCAAGTACTAATTTAAAATGTAGAGAATTCTTTAGCACATTTAAAAATAGATCTATATGGAGTATTTATCATTTCTATCTCTAGCTACATTATGTAGGCATCCACTTCATCTTCATATTATTAAGTGTGCAATGCATAATTATTTGTAGGTTTCACTTGGTCTGTTGTTTTTCCTATGTTGAAGTCTCTCATGATGCTATATGATCTTCCCAATTTTGAAGAGATATGCAACGATCCAATTCTAGAGGGATCCAATTCATTCAAAAATTTGAAAATTTAACGTGTTTTCTCCTTGCCAATACTAAAGTATGTGTCTAAGAGTTCAAAATGTTCCATTCTGCAACCCTTTTTCCTTGGATATTAATAATTGTGGCAAGCTACATAATCTCTTCTCATTAACAATTGCAAATGATGCTATTTTACTACTTAAAGATCTCCTTGCAAATTGTGAGATGATGAAAGAACTCTTCGCATTTGAAGAAAACAAAAAGGATGGAGGAGATCAATCTCATAGACAAATCATCACATTGAATTAATTAAAGATGCTTATACTACATAATTTGCTAAGCCTTACACATTTTTGCAAAAAATTAATTGAAAATATTGAATTTCATGTGTTCGCTCAAAGCTAATAAATCTTGTTTCTTCTATTGAGAATAACGATCAAAATTCCCGAGACGGCCATGACGATGACTCTTTTCATTGGTTCTGAAACCAAAAGGTACCCTTTTTTTTTTTTTTTTCCCATTTTCTATTTATCACCACCACCACCACCACCACCACCACCACCACCACCACCACCACCACCACCACCACCATCATCATCATCATCATCATTTGAGTTCTATTTATTCAACTTTTACTATTGCATTCTTTTTTATTTTTTTTTGTGTGTGTGTGCATGCAGGACACATTTGGTAACTTGAAGGAACTAGATATGACATATAATGATGATATTACTAATATATGGTATCACCAAATTCATATAGGTTTCTTCAGTGAACTTGAGAAGTTAGTGATAGAATATTTTTACAGCATTAGGAGCTTATTTTCATCTTCTGTAGTTGGAAATCTTGTAAATCTCAAACAGTTGATTATTGAAAGTTGTCGGGGGATGGAAAAAGTGATTGGGAATGAGAAAAAGTTATGTGAGAAGTCTTCATTTCCTAAGTTGGAATGGTTTACACTCAACCACCTACCCAAGTTAAGGAGTTTTTGCAAATGGAGTTCTTATCTTGAGTTGCCCTCATTAGAAGAGGCGAGGATCGAAAAGTGCCACTAGACGGAAAGTTTGACTATGGGGATCCTTAAGTACACCAAAATTAAAGAGTATCATGATAGGCTATTATATATTAGAAGATGTGAGAGAATTGAATGGTGCTATGAAGGACTTGAAATATTTCATAGCAAATCAGCATATACAATTCTCCACTTTACAATTAAGTCTATAAATTGAAACTCTTCATCATGGTAGAAAGTTCTTTTTAAGAGAATATGTTTTGGCTGAAAAATGATTTTACGCTTGGTTTTATTTTGGGAGAAATGATGAATTTTGTCGTAGATATTTTTTCATGCGAGTTTAATAGTGTCACGTAGAAAATTTTGAATTTGAGGGAAAAAAAAATATTTAACCTTTGTTTTTTTTTTTAAATGGAAAACATTCGCCGAGAATGCTCCCAAATATTTTGTCAATGAAAGAAGTTCCAACAATGTTAATGTACGTTTTTCCCTTGCTTCACTTTTATTCTTTGATGTCTAAACTTGCTCTTGGCCACTACTTCATTTAGCATCAATGTAATATCAGGAATCAACTTCATCGGAAGAAGAAGGGGAGGGACAGCAAGACAAAGACGAAATAAAGCAGGAAGAAACTAAAGAAAGTTGAGATCATGAGCCTTTGATTTTATTTAAAACTTGTTAACTTTCTAGAACTTTTTCTGTCATGAACATGAATGTTTCTCCCCTGTTGATTCTCTGTATTATGATGGAAATTGTATGCTACTTCTTTTCTTGTTGCCATTGGTCAAATGGTTGAATAAATCATCTTAATCCTTTATACTATTATGAAGAAAAATTCTTTTTTGTCTCTAAAATTGAAGTTATAATACCAAATTTGCCTCTTTACTTGATTTACACTTCCAAATAGCCACCATTTATTCAAAAACTTCCCTTATAACAAGGTAAACTCAATATTTTAATGACTTTTTAGTTTTTTTTTTCCCTTTAACATGTTAATAGACTATGAATTTTCACATTATGTTATTGCTATGTTCATAATTATGCAAATTATAAACATATATTTTAAATGATATCAATTTTTATATAAATGTGAGGATATGTACAAATAATATGATTACTCAAAATATTTTATGCGTCGCAATTGCATGCAAACTACTGCCAGTACTTATATAAGTGAGGTCCGGGTTCAAACTTGAAGGATCCAAGTACATGTGCCTGTATGAATTCAAAAAAAAAAATCCTCTTTTGTAGCATTAAATTATTTTTAAATGTCTCAGTTTTCTTATATTTAATAAGCAAATATATAGTAGAGATAATCTTGTTCTCAATACTTATTCAATTCACAAAACTTATTTCAATCTCTTTGTGTGTATAATATCTTGAATCTGTATGGTAAATAAATTGTTATCATCCCATAACGTGGTAAGATTCATAATTTTCTAATTATAATAATTAATCTTATTTATGTGGATCAAGCAAAATTAATGGGGCGAATTTATATTCGTGATTTGAATACAAACACTTGGGTTCGAGTGGGTTCAAATACAAGAAAATGGGAGAAATCAGGCTGATAACCTACTACTTAATCTCGATGGATCACTAAGCAAAGTGGTCAATACATGATTTGTAGCTCTGTCTCTTTTGTATTTATAACCATATGAATCACTTCAATTTGATACATAAAGAAAAAGTTATGACTAAAATATAAAGGTGTGGCTTGACTTTAATTTTTCTAAAATAGAATATTGATACACCTTTTACTACTTGATTTCCGATTGAATTTGGTAATGTGGTCACCATATGGAATTTAGATCTGACTCTTAGGTTTCTATATATATATTGGGGATCAAAAGTTTCTATATTCATTTTAATCATCTTAATCTAATATATATGGGGAAAGTAAGTAAAATGAGTGGTGGAGACTTTGAAGCGATCTTTCACACGATGGTTAAAGGACTATTACGAGATACACAAAGCCTTAGGCTTTGTTTGGTTGTAAATTGGGGCATTTTGTCAATTTTTTTTGCCAAAATAGTTTTTGGGAAGTGGAGTTGGGGAATGTGATAGTTGTTTATTTGTGTTTTGTGTAGTAGGTAGAGAATGAGTTGGGATAAAATTGTTTGTTTGTTTGTATTTTGGGAGGGGACAAGATATCACAGTAATAGCTTTCTTGTTGGGTTGATGAGGTGAAATGAATATTTTAAAATTATATATATGTATTATGTATATATAGATTGAATGAGTAGTAGTATGCGTATATATTTGTAATGATGAAACAATAATTGGAACTTTGAGAAATGATTTGGGAGTGTGAATAGTAAATATATTTTGGGGAATAAATTTTATATTTTGGGAGTGGAATTGAAAAATGTGTATTGTTTGTTTATTTAAACTTTGAGAGTTGAAGAATGGATTGAGAGTACACAAACAAACAAGCCCTTGCTAAAGAGGAAAAAGAGTATAAAAGATCACATAAGATTACGGACATAAGATTACGAAATTTGGTCACACACTGAGTGATGATCATAGAACAAGTTTTACACGGTCGTGATTTTAAATCTTTCAAGTTATAGAATCTTACAAGATAGGACATCTAAAATTCAAATACACATTCGAGTAATTAGTTTACACGATCCTAACTGAAGATGAGGTTCTAGAAGCAATGGGCATTGAATGTGAAAACAAGACTCAATTAACTTTTCATATTGATTTTTAATTATTGTTTTAAATAAATTATCCAACGGCCAAAAAGGATGGATAATAAAATAAGGGACAGGGAGTAGAAATTGGATCCAGTGTGCGGTCCAGCTCATAATTAAAGTAAAATGAGTGATGGAGACTTTGAAGCAATGTTTTTCACAAAATGGTTAAAGGAATAGCAAGAGTAGACATTTTTATATTATTTGTAGATACACAAAATCTTACAAAAGTAGGGAAAAAAAAAAGTATAAAAAATGACTAAAATGATCAATAATTAAGTCTCCATCTACTTATTTTGTCATCAACTTTAACTCTTTTTCCTCGAAAGGAATCAAAAATAATAAAGTAACTCAATAATGCAATAAAAAAAAAAAAAACAGGGAATTGAAACTGCAATAGAAACCTTACATACGTCAATGTTAATGTCTGTTCTAAGCCATCCTCAGATCACTTGAAAGTTGAAACTGAAAACATCTCTCACTCCTATAGCATTCCAGTGTTGATCATATCACAGCTATATCGCTTCCCAAGCATTAATTTGAGCATAGTAAGGCTATCCATTCTCCACTGATAAATTAAGTTGTTTTTTTATTTTACTTTTAACAAATCTCAGTTCAATAATTGGCATTTTCCTAAATTTTTTGTTTTGTGTTAAATATTACATCCTCCTCTCTCATGATCATCTGCACACGCACAGAGAAGCATTGGCAAAGTTACAATTTTTGTATGTACAGTTCACAGATTCTTTGCAAGTTGCTTTGCTGTTAGCAATATCCTTTAATATCACAGCTTTCTAGGCATTTGAGCAATATATGCTATATTCAGTATATTGGTAAGTAAGGGCTCCATCCATTCTCCACTAAATTAATTTGTTTTTCATTTTGCTTTAACAAATCTCAGTTTTAATCAGTAGGAACCATGCTAACTGGCCGTGAAAGTTTCCAAACTTGCTGGCACTCAAAATTTTTGTAATAGATCAATAACTCGGCCCTCTGTCTTAACTTGCTTCAACCTATTCTCTTCTTGCAGAACTTTTTTCCTGATAAAATGATAATGAAGTTCTACATGTTTTGATCTTGGCTGAAAATCTGGATTCTCTATGAAATATCCAAAGGATATTTGATCAGTGCTTGAGAATTCACCGAAGAATCCATACTCAAGAAAATTGCTGTATCACCTGTCATATAGTTGTTATGACCACTATGATGATACACATATCATTCTTCTATTCAGTGGCTACTTGACAAGCATAAAACAGATTTTTCCACCTTTTCTCTTCTAAGAAAATTAGCTTGTTCTTAATTCTATTGTTGGTTTTTTTCGTGCAATCTTTTTAAGATATTCAAACCTACTACATTTGTGAATTTAGTCTTGTCTTTATGCCGGCAATCTTTATATTCATGATTATTTTCTCCACAATGTGAACATTTTTTTTCACTGCCATTTCTATTTTGGTTTCTATCATGGAAATGCCCCTACTTCCAACATTTCTTCCTCTTTTTCCACTATTTCTCTCATCTCTAAATGATTGCCTTCTATTTTTCACAACTCTAAGATGATTCGCTATGGTTCTTAACCAATCTTTCCGCGTATGATTCAATGCTGTCATCAATCCATGAATACTTATTTAAGAGGTGTCTTTAGTTGACTCTATGATAGCTGCAATCAGATGAAATCTTTCTGAAAGATAAATCAAAATTTCTTCTGCCTTTCCTTGGTTTGAGAAGTCTTCATCATATATCTTTATTTGATTAGTTAACTCAAACAAATTTTGAAATGACACTCAGTCAAGTTTTAATTCATTCTCAAATTCTCAAACTCCCTTTAAAGAGTTTGAAGTTTAATAGTTCTTAACTCGTCATCTCCTCCAAATTCAATTTTCAAAGTTTGCCAAAATTTTCACACTTTTTTGGCTCTCATTGTTCTTGAAAAAGTTCAATCAATCACAACTTGTTGGATCTTTGATAAAGCAATTGCATCTTTTTTTAGTTTGTGTTCCTTAACTATTTCATTTGAGCTACGTATAAGCACCTTCTTCGTAGACATCTTCTACAAATTCCGACAACTCTAAAGAGCCCAACAATATCATCACTTTCTTGCCCAAAAATTCATCACATTAGCTAAGTTGGCCATGAGAATCTTCTGCTCCAATTTTCTTTTGATAGTAACGGCTTCTTCTTTTGTAATTGTATCAGATAAAAACATGGCTATAAATTATTGACCCTTGAAACTTTTTGCTGTTTTTAAGATATTGGTTAAAGAAATAGTATAAGAGACACAAAAAGTCTCACAGAAGTAGAGAAGAAGTATAATTATTAAAATAATCAATCATTTTGTATTCCACTTACTCTTTTTTCCTGGAAAAGCATAAAAGTAAACAGTAGTTCAATAATGCAATCAAACAAAATCAGGGAGTTGATCATTTCACAGCTACATAGCGTTCTAATCATTCTAAGTAATAGCTAGCTAGCATTTCAATGTTGTCCACTAAATTAAGCTGTTTTTCATTTTCCTTTTAACAAATCTCAGCTTTAATTATTAGCATTTCCCTTAATTTCTCCGCCACTACATATATACATATAGTTTTGTCTTAATACATTCTCGTCTCTCATGATCAACTGCATAAACAGAAGCACATTGACCAGCAAAGTTAACTATTTTTATATGACCAATTAACAGATGTCTTCTTGCATGATTCCATGTCCATGAAATTCATTAATTATTGTTCTTTTTGATTCTTGCAAGTTGTTTTGCGGTCAGCAATACGATTCTTCGATATCACAGATTCTGGGCATTTGAGCAAACACAGGTGAGTAAGGGCGCCAGCCGTTATCCGATAAATTAAGCTGTTTCTCATTTAAACAGATCTGTTCTTGCTTAATTTCATTTCGATGAAATTAATTTCATATCCTTCATTTTTTTTTTTTTTTTGGTACTAGAAGATGCACATGCGATGCACCTGACTTCTTAAATTATATTTTATATTCATTTTTTTTTTATGAATTTTTTTCTTTTTACATCTTGTTCAAATGCTTACGAAAGAGATAAATAAAAAATAAATTGTTATTGAAGTAGTAAAAGATGTTGGGCCTCTAACATAATTTAAGAACAATCTAAGATAATATATTTTTTCTATGAGATTTGTACCGTATATACGATCTATCATATTTTTGTTCTTCCTCTCATTCCAAAATTACGTTGTTCGACCCAAACATGGTCTTCTAGAAATTCTATAGAGATATTTTCTTGCGTTTTCACTTTTAGCACATAAACAAATGTTTGTTGAGCATTGATTTTGAGATGTGGTCCCATTTGAGAGTGTTGTATAAATTTTAGTTTATGCAATAAGCGATAGATTATTTATTTAGGAGATGGTTCTAAATCAATAATTGCCTAGATATTTTATTCAAGTTAATGTGAAATAATTCAACACATTTTTTTCTGAGCAAAGACCCTTTGAGAATCTTGAATCATAAATTGTATTTTCTTCATAAATTTAGGTAATATTCATGGCCATTTTACCATACCCCTTATAGATATATCTGTATGGATTTTACTGTTGTCACTTCAAAACATGTCTCCCTGTTGATGTGATAATTGTATTTAGATAAGGTACTACCCATTGGTTATTAAGTTCTGCATTATGAAGTTCAACTGTTATTTAATCTCCTTCTATAGACCAGATACCCATCTTTTTCCTTGAATTTTGCTTTTACAATATGAACATGGATAATGATATTTACATTTTCCATCAACCATACAAGAATTATTGTTGTTTATATCTCCACAGGTTCTATGTACTATCTATTTTTAAGAAATAAATTATAGAGTACACGATATTTTTCTATATTTAGAAGTTTTGTACAGATAAACCTATTATAGTGATTTGGCCTTGTATTCAAACTTTAAAATTTTCAACAAATGAACATGTGCAATCATCTTTTCTGAAATTCAATTAATAGACATATGCAATTTTTTTTATTTTCAAATAATTGATCTTTCAAATATTATACTTTTGCTCAAAAAATTTTAGAGGTGAAATATAGTCGATCTTAAGCTCTTTGACCATAAGGAGTTCTCTTATATCTCTTTCCGTTCTAAATGCAAGCCATTTTAGTATAAGCCATTCTCATATCTAGTTTTCCAAATTTTTGGACTAATACCAATGCATTAGGACATATATGATTCAAATTTCTTCAACCCCCAATAGAAAATGTTGAAGAAAAAAAATTCTTTTTCCAACTTCACTACCCCTTATCACTCTTTTTAGGGCGATATCCATCATTCTTTGTTGTAATTTAGATATCAAATTTGATAGGTTGTGATGATAGTAATTGAATCCTTGTAGTCTCCAGTTTTGTCATTTACGTTGAAGAACCAACAATAGAATTTTCTCTAAAGGGAACTGCAACATGATTAATAGCAGAAGCTTAATTTCTGTATAAATAAATTATAATTTCAAATATCAATTTTTTTTTTATAAAATATGTTTACAATTTTGATAATAAAGAATAGACAAATATATATTCACATTAGTTTAAAACATCAAATTTTTAATGGTATGAGTGCTTTACAGATTGTCTTTTACATTGATCAAAATTTGTATGTTGATAGCCAAAAAAAAAAAAAAAATTATTATTTTTATATAAAATTAATGAATAATAGAATAAACTATAAAATAAAATATAAACTTGTTTATTGTTCTTCAATAATAGTTGCACTATTTGTAAAAGTCACCTGAATAGATTAATTCTTCTGGATTGTATCATTAGATGTTTTAGTACCTTTTTCTGAATATTTATGTGTCATTCTATATCACGTCTAGGGAAAAAGATATTATAGTAGGATGTAACATTAATAATAATATGTTATTCTATATTTACGACATCAATGTGCGTGGACAATAATACCTCATTCCACTGATATATATTATAATTATTTTCTTTAACCAAAATTGTTGCAACTTGGTAAGCATTATTATAAATTAATTTAGTCTACTGTCATGTTTTACTAGATCTACCTTTTTAGTATCTTCTATTCTGAAGCTCACTGTTTTGGCAAAATATAACTGAAAGCTACCATAGCCTATTTTTGTTTCGTAGCATGCCTTGTGCTAGAAAAGTATAAATCCACCCTTGTAAATGCAAGTTCTTTATCTAACTTCACATTAGATGAAGTAAAAGAGAATATACAGTTCAAGACTCAAATATTTCTTAAAAAATTCATAACCTCCTCTGATAGAGAAATAAATAAATTATGCAATTCATTTGACATTTAAATCAAAGCAAATGTAATTTTTTACAATTGTAAATGCAAGTTCTTTATCTAACTTCACATCAGATGAAGTAAAAAAGAATATATAGATCAAGACTCAAATACTTTTTCGAAAATCCATAATCTCTTATGATAGAAAAATAAATAAATTATGCAATTCATTTGATATTTAAATTAGAGTAAGTGTAATTTTTTAATTTTTTCCATTGCCACAATCAAAGGCTCATTTAAATCTTATGGCATCGCAATAGATACAATTAAGTATCTTATTCAATTTATGAATCTTCAAGCACACAGGATCATAAATTATCAAACCTAATCAAAAAAGTTTAGCATATAACAATATTTGCTCGCATATATAATATTTACTGAAAAATCATAGAGTACATTTATACTGAAAAATTACTAAATTTTGATTGATAAGAAATTAATAATCTATGCTCCTAGAAGCCACAAATGGGTGAATATTGACAATTGAATTCTTTATGAACTAACTTTTTTTTAATTCAGAGCTATGTTGAAAGAAAGATGCTAATTTATTAATCCTTTTCTTCTTAGATGATTTAATTGACTCTCTCATTTTCTTAGACTCTATAATATTATCTATGTATACATGTCTCTCTATAGTACTTAGTGCAGTTATATTTTCTCTTCATTTTATCTAGTCTTTATTGTCAAAATAAATATGCTAGAATAATATTATTAGAAAATTATGTCCATGTATCTAAAATATACATGAAAATTTTCTAAATAGTCATATATGATGATGTTTTAAATATATATATATATATATCATAATATCCAATACTAAACAACTAAACATGAAATTGATTCAAGGCAGAAGTTTATGGATTCATTATTATTTTAAGAACCCCTTACTGAAAATTAAATGGAATAATGAAAACATGTGAGTTAAATAATTACTAAAATAAAATATATCTTGAAGAAGTTAACCTTTAAAAGACATGATTTATATGTATATTTTAAAATTTAATGACCAATAGTAGCCGACTATTGAATTATTTCATTCTTGGGTGATACTTATTTTTTAATTTATTTTCTATCATTCTCAATGAATTAGATTTGTGTAAGTTGTTATCCATAATCCTAATTTAATTTCTATTTGTTTTGTTAATTGAAAACTTCTTTTTTATTTTTTTAAACAATAAATTTCAATTGTTATTGTATGAAATAAAACTAAAAATATGATTCAAATGATTGGGAGGGGTTTATAAATTAGTTGTGTCTAAATATAGATAAAAAAATAAAACTTATATTACTTACTTAGATTTTTAATGGACCACTTGTTTTTATTCTAAAATTAGAAAAAAGAAAACTTCATCATGTGTTCAATTCATTTATAATGATTTTGTTCTCACTTTCTTAGTCAAGCCAAAAGTAGAGGAAGTTAAATTCTAGTTAATTTTAGACCTTAAAATATCATTGCGTATATTAAAAATATTACATTGTTTTATAATTTACTTTGTTTAAAAAATGTGTGAAAACTATTTCTTTAAGAGTTTGGGGCTCATTTGGTTTCATTTTCAAATTTTATTTTTATATTTTCTAATATTTAAAAATTGAAACACATCACTTTATACACATCTTCATTTTTATTTTTAAAACACATTCCCCAAAAAAATTTTATTTTATTTTCTAGTATTATTATTACTATCTCTCTATACCTACAACTTAGTAGATCCAACATAATCATTATTTTTTCAATAATATATTTAAATACAAACTTATTTTCAATAACTAGTTTTTCAAATCTTAAAAATGATGAAAATGAAAAGTAAAAATAAAAAATAAAAAAATAAAAAAAAAAACCAAATGGGCCCTTACTAGTTCATAAAAAAAAAATATATATACTATTTTATATATTAAATGAAAATATTTCACTATATCATATTAATTATTAAAATCATATAAATATCTTTTAAGCTTAGTAGCTAGTTTGAATTACATAACTGTCAATCAAAACAATACACACATTTTGAAAAAATTCAAATCTTAATTAAATATGATCAAGTTCAAATACATAATGAGTGAATATATACTTATTACATCATTAATGTATACTTTTAACAATGTTTATCATATGATTAGTTAAATCATGTCATGCCCCTAATTTGGGACATAACATGGCAGTGCTCCTAAGTCAAAAGACTCAAAGACACTATGGCTCATATCTAATAGAGCATGCTAAATTTCCAAAAAATTTATTAAATAGTCCCAAAAATAGATCATCTCAATAAAAGAAAATTTCCAATACTTGTCTTAACAATCAAACTTGAGCACCCAAGGCTTCAAAGAAAATTTCCTAATCAACGAATTAGAAATTTTAAACATCAAATAAACTTGTTCTAAAAATACCAATCTTTTGTCACCATCCTCAATACTGCTTATCTTCGTCGTCCTTAACTAAGTTATTTGCAAAATGGTGAATTAATATCTTATGAGCGACACTTCACCTAGTAAATAGATTTCCTTCTCCTCCTACCAGATTTAAGCATGTATAATTATCAAACAGAAGAGAATAAATTATTGAAGACAAGAATATTTGCTTTTAGAAATAAAACAATTAGTATTTTGGTTTAATTAATTTTAATATAATTAATTTTTTATAAGCCTAATTAAAAGTAGATTTAATTAATATTTTTTATAATTAATATTTTAATAATTAATAATTTTTTTCTAAGTCTAATTAAAAGTATATTTAATTTGTAATAGATGTAATAAGTATAATGTATATATTTGATGTATATATATTATTTAAGACGAATATAATTATTATTTTCTATGAGTCTAAATAAATGTATATACATTTGATATATATATATATATATAGTATTTAAGTTGAAAGAGTTGACATAGTTAATTATAGTGATTATTTAAAAAGGAAAATTTTTGTTCTCACATAAAATAAAAGAAACCACACTACATGTACATATACACATTCATATATAGGTAGTACAAATAGATATTTGAATTCATTGCAAGTTACTTTGCCGTTAGCACCATTCTTTGGTTGTTACTTCTTTTGGCTCTTCACAGCTTTTAACTCTACTATATGTTATTATTCATTTCAAACAAAATCAACAGTGCGTACTTACGTAATACTCAAATAAGTGCAGGAAATGGCAGAATTTTTGGCATGTGCCGTTGGGCCAGTTATAGAACTTGTAAAATGCTTTGCTGCACCAATCGACCGTCAGCTTGATTATCTCTTTCGCTACAATAGAAACATTCAGAGCCTTAAGGAGGCAATTGAAAACCTGGCCGCTGTACGAAATGATCTGCAGAGGGAAATTGAAGCGGCTGGGAAAACAGGAGAAGTGATTTCGCATGAAGTTACAAATTGGTTTACAAGAGACAATGAGATCCAACCCAAGATTACTGGAATTGAAACCCAAATTCAAAATGTACAAAGTGGTTGTTTGGCTGCCAAATCACGATTTTTACTAAGCAGAAAAGCTAAAAATATGACTGAAGCTGTGAAGGAGCATCGAGATCGCTGCAAGTTTGATCGTGTATCATTGCCTGCACTTCCACCGGCAACGCGACCTATTCCATTAGGTGATACATGTGAGTTCGCTTCTAGAAAACAGATTGAGGAGGACATTATGGAAGCTTTGAGAAGTAAGAATGTCAATATGATGGGGATACATGGAATGGGCGGTGTTGGGAAGACAACTATGGCAAAAAGAATCATGAATCGAGTGAGGGAAGAAAATCTATTCAATGAAGCTGTGATGGCAGTTGTCAGTCAACAAGTAGACATGTCGAAAATTCAGCAAGAAATTGCTGAATACTTGGATTTGAAGTTGGACGCAGAAACTCTATCAGTTAGGGCAATCAAATTACATGACAGGCTAAAGGACAAGACGAGAATCCTTGTGGTTTTGGATGATGTTTGGGAAAAGCTCAATTTAGAGCATATAGGAATACCTTGTCAAAGGAATTCCCAATGGTGCACTATTCTTTTCACATCTCGAAATAGGGATGTGCTAAAGGTATGAGTGTTCAAAAAGTTCTTCCAGTGGAAACCTTAACAAAAACAGAAGCTTGGTTGCTCTTTAGCGAGAAAGCTGGGATACGGTTGGATGATTCAAATTTGCTTTCTATAGCAAGCCAAGTTGCAGAAGAGTGCAAAGGTCTTCCAATCGCCCTTGTAACTGTTGGTTGTGCGCTAAAAGATGAGAAAAGGGAATTTGTTTGGAAAAACGCACTGGATCAGTTAAAAAATCCCAACGCAATGGATATGCCAGATGTTATCCGAGAAGTGTATAATCCCTTAAAGCTGAGTTATGAATTACTGGAAAACAAACTTGCGAAATCTCTCTTCTTGCTATGTTGCCTATTTCCTGAAGATTATAAAATTAGTCTCAACGACTTGACAATGTACAGCGTGGGGTTATGCATGTTTGGAGGAAATAGGTTGGGACAAGCAAGAATAAGAGTGTCCACATTAGTTGAGACCCTTAAAAGTCGTTCCTTGCTATTGGATAGTCGCAATGAAAATTATGTGAAAATGCATGATGTTGTCCGTGACGTAGCCATATTCATTGCTTCAGAGGAAGGGCTTGTTGATGCCACTCTTAATTCAATGAATTGGTCAAGAGGGCATTCTCATAGATACTGCAAATGGATTTCATTCTTTGGAGAAAATAGTAGTGAGCTTCCTAATACCTTTGGGGAGAATTTCGGAAGGTTTCAGCTCCTAATCATGCATTGCCATTGGGAAACTTTTAAAATTCAAAGTTTTTGTTTTTTGGAAGTAATGGAAGAGCTAAAAGTGTTGTCCTTGAAACTTGTCCCGTTGAAATCACTGCGGTTGCTTAAAAATCTTCAAACATTGCATTTAGAGAGGTGCACTAGCTTGGAGACTATCTCTATTGTTGGTGAGGAGTTATTGGGTCTTGAAATTCTTTGTTGTCGTTATTGTCAATGTATTAAGGAGTTGCCAATTGAGATGGGAAGACTAAATCACCTCAAGTTGTTAGAGTTTTCAAATTGTGAAAATCTCAAAACAATAGCTCCAGGCATCATATCAAAGCTGGTTGAATTGGAGGAGTTGAAGATGAGGAAGAGCTTTAAGAGCTGCGAATCAACAGATGATGAGGTAAAAGGAAAAGAGATAAGGAAAAATGTCTCCCTCAAAGAGCTTGAGTCGTTATCCAATTTGACCCACTTGGAGATTGAAATACAGGATTACACTTTAGCAGGCGAAGAAATATGCCTTTCCTCAAGAATTGTAAAATATGACATAAGCATTAATAGAACAAAACTTCTCCACCACAAGAAAACTAGTGACAAAGCCGTATATCTAGCATTACAAAAAGAGATTACTCGGGAAAGTTGGATTCGTAAACTTCTAACTAGTACCGAAGCCCTCATTTTGGTAGGAGATGGTTCAAGCAATTTAGATCTATTACAAGCTCAGAAGCACTTGGAGTCATTGCTATTTCAGGATTGCTCAACGGTGAAGAAATTGGTGGATACAACATCAAGTGATTGGAGAACAGCTGGGGATGTTTTCCCTGCTTTGGAGTCTATGCGCTTGTTTAATCTTAACAACCTAGAAGAGATATGTGATGGCTCAATTGTAGAGGGATCCAATTCTTTCAGGAATTTAAAAAAGTTAGCACTTGTTGACTTGCCAGCTCTAAAGCATTTGTTGTTGGCAATTGTAAAGGATGGTCTTTTACAACTTGAAAAGATTAAAATAGTGAGATGTGAGATGATGGAACAAGTGCTCTCAAATGAAGGAAAGAAAAGGGATGGAGGAGATCGATCTCATCATCAAGTCATCTTATTCCCAAAATTGAAGACACTGAAACTATTTGCTTTGCAAAGCCTGACAACTTTCTGCAGAAGTATTCAAAGCATTAAATTCCTTGCATTGACTCAAATGGAAATCTACTATTGTCCAAAGCTCACAAGTCTTGTTTCTTTTTCTTCTTCTACTGGTGGCAATGATGGTGACGACTCTAATTGTCATTTGTTTTGCAATCAAAAGGTATGTACGTATATTTTTCTTTTCAAGCTCATCCATGCATTATTCAGGTTATTATGTCATCCATTCCCATTTTTATTCATTATTTTTCTTTTCTGAGTTGTAAGTATTTGTTGCAATATAGAAGAGATTCATGTAGCAATTTTTGGATGGAAAAAAATAAAATAAAATTGGCTTCAGTTACGATTATGGCTATTAATTTGCTTGCAAATTAAGACTAACCAAATATAATATCATTTGGAGCATTTATCATTCCTATCTCAAGCTATGTACATTATGAAAGCATCCATTTTATTTTTATATTATTGAGTATACTATGATTATTTGCAGGATTCCCTTGGTGAGTCTTTCCCTATGTTGAAGTCTCTGAAGCTGCAGGCTCTTCTAAACTTGGAAGAGATATGCGATGGTTCAATTTTAGAGGAGTCTCCAAATTATTTTAAGAATCTAAAATATATGAAATTTAAAAATTTGCCAGCGTTAAAGCATTTATGGAAAAGTAGTCCAAATCAAAATGTTTCACTTACCAACCTCTCTTTCATTCACATTTGGGAATGTCGTAAGCTACAATATCTCTTGTCATTAGCAATTGCAGAGGATGCTTTCTTACAACTTGAAGAGATTAAAATTGGGAGTTGTAAGATGATGGAACAAGTGTTCTTGAATGAAGAAAACAAAAGGGACGGAGGAGATCGATCTCATCATCAAGTCATCATATTCCCAAAATTGAAAACACTTGAACTACGTGGTTTGCAAAGCCTGACAACTTTCTGCAGAAGAATCCAAAGCATTGAATTCCTTGCATTGACTCAAATGGAAATCAGCAATTGTCCAAAGCTCACAAGCCTTGTTTCTTCTTCTACTGGTGGCCATGATAATGACGACTCTAATTGTCATTTGTTTTGCAATAAAAAGGTATGTATGTATTTCTTTTCAAGCTCATGCATGCATTATTCAGGTTTTTATGTCACCCCTTCCCCTTTCTATTCATTCTTTTTCTTTTTAGAGTTGTAAGTATTTGTTGCAATATTGAGGAGATTCACGCATCAATTTTTGGATGCAAAAAAATAAAATAAAATAGGATTCAGTCATGGTAATGGCTATTAATTTGTTGCAACTTAAAACTAATTAAATATAATATCATTTGGGGCATTTACCATTCCTATATCTAGCTACGTACATTATGAAAGCATCCATATTATTTCCACAGTATTGAGTATATAGTACATGATTATTTGCAGGATTCCCCTGGTGAGTCTTTCCCTATGTTGAAGTCTCTGAAGCTGCAGAATCTTCGCAACTTGGAAGAGATATGCGACGGTTCAATTTTAGAGGAATCTCCAAATTATTTTAAGAATCTAAAAAGTTTGATATTTGAAAATTTGCCAGCATTAAAACATTTATGGAAGAGTAGTCCAAATCAAAATGTTTCACTTACCAACCTCTCTTTCATACACATTTGGAAATGTGGTAAGCTACGATATCTCTTGTCATTAGCAATTGCAAAGGATGCTTTCTTACAACTTGAAGAGATTAAAATTGTGAGTTGTAAGATGATGGAACAAGTGTTCTTGAATGAAGAAAACAAAAGGGACGGAGGAGATCAATCTCATCATCAAGTCATCATATTCCCAAAATTGAGGACATTTGAACTACGTGGTTTGCAAAGCCTGACAACTTTCTACAGAAGAATTCAAAGCATTGAATTCCCTGTGTTGACTCAAATGGAAATCAGCAATTGTCCAAAGCTCACAAGTCTTGTTTCTTCTTCTACTAGTGGCCATGATAATGACGACTCTAATTGTCATTTGTTTTGCAATCAAAAGGTATGTACGTATATTTTTCTTTTCAAGCTCATGCATGCATTATTCGAGTTATTATGTCCCCCTTCCCCTTTCTATTCATTCTTTTTCTTTTTAGAGTTGTAAGTATTTGTTGCAATATGGAGAAGATTCACGCATCAATTTTTGGATGGAAAAAATTAAAATAAAATAGGATTCAGTCATGGTTATGTCTATTAATTTGCTTGCAACTTAAGACTAATTAACTATAATATCATTTGGCACATTTATCATTCCTATCTCTAGCTACATACATTATGAAAGCATCCATTTTATTTTCATATTATTGAGTATATAGTACATGATTATTTGCAGGATTCCCTGGTGAGTCTTTCCCTATGTTGGAGTCTCTGACACTGCAGAATCTTCTCAACTAGGAAGAGATATGCGATGGTTCAATTTTAGATAAATCTCCAAATTATTTTAAGAATCTAAAACATTTGATATTTAAAGAGTTGCCAGCATTAAAGCATTTATGGAAGAGTAGTCCAAATCAAAATGTTTCATTTGCCAACCTATCTTACATACACATTCGGGAATGTGGTAAGCTACAATATCTCTTGCCGTTAGCAATTGCAAAGGATGCTTTCTTACAACTTGAAGAGCTTAGAATTGAGGATTGTGAGATGATGGAACAAGTGTTCTCGAATGAAGAAAGGGAAAGGGACGGAGGAGATCAATCTCATTGTCATCAAATTATCACATTTTCAAAATTGAAGATATTGATACTACATAATTTGCCAAGCTTCACAACTTTGTGCAGAGGAATTAAAAGCATTAAATTCCCTGTGTTAGAAGAGCTGGAAATTGGAGGTTGCCCAAAGCTCAACAGTCTTGTTCCTTCTATTGGAAATAATCATAAAAATTCATGTGACCATGATGAGGACTCTTTTCATTTGTTTTGCAGACAAGAGGTACGTCTATTTTTATTTAATCTAAAACATCCTATATGGAAAATTGGACTGAGTCCATCTAAGATGTCGCAATGTAATATTCGTCGGAGAGCTTGCGTATCAATTAGAATATTTGTGAAACTAACATATAAATATTCCAATTGATACACAAGGTATCCAATAAATAGTGATATTAATAGCAGAACTTGAAGATCAATTAGATACAATGGTTTAAAAAAAAAAATCACTTATCAATTTGACACTTAATATGAAATTTAGGTTCCAAAATAATTTTTAGTTTTATATGTATTCTACTTGTATTGACTGCATACATTTTTTGCATGCTGCTTGCATTTGACAGCTTGAAGTATCTAAAAATTGGATTTGGCAATATTAGCATTGGCAATATATGGTGTCACCAAATTCCACTTGACTTCTTTAGTGGACTTGAGACGTTAGCGATAACTGATTGTGGTAGTGTTAGGAGCTTATTTTCATCTTCAATAGCTGGAGATCTTGTCAATCTAAAACACCTAGAAATTAATAATTGTCAAGAGATGGAAAAAGTGATTGCGGATGAGGAAATGTTGTGTGAAAAGCCTTTATTTCATAGGCTGAAAAGTGTAAAACTTTTGAATCTACCCAAGTTAAGGAGCTTTTACAAATGGAGTTTTGATCTTGAGCTGCCTTGTTTGGAAAAAGTGGAGATTGATGAGTGCCCTCTGACGGAAAATTTCACCACGGGATCCCTAAGTACACCAGAATTGAAGTGGACAAAAATAGGTAAAGATTCCTTTAGTGGTATGAGAGAATTGAATGATTTTATAAAGCAGTTGCACTTCAAAGCTAATGAGCATCTACAAATCTCCAATGCCCAAGTAAGTCTAATTACCTTAATTAATTTCTCTTAAATCTTTAAAATAGATAATTATATTTTCCCAATAAGATCACTAATTCAAATTAGCACTAATGTGATATTAGGAATCAACTTCTTCCTATGCAGCTGAAGGAAAAGATGGGGAGGAACAGGAGGACAAATGCGAAATAAAGTTTGAAGAAATTTGTTGAGGTGATGGGCCTTTTGATTTGATTGAGAAGTAATTGATTTTCTATAGCTTTATGTGTCATGAACATGGATCATTTCTCCTCCATTCATCTTCTCAATTATGATGAAATTATATTCAACTTTCTTCTTTTGTACCGTTAAATTAAAAGTTGTCATGATGGGATTGAAAAATATAAGATAAACAAGATGAGACTACAGATTGAGCAGCCCAGAAATTTGGACACAGAAGCTTTTTAGCTCTCAGGTCTATTCGAATTTAGTAGTATTTTTTGTGTCTAGTGATTTAAAACTTATGACCATTGGTGATAATTTAGTTTGAATGATAGTTTGTTGAAGTCTTAGGTTTGTTAGCTTATAGAAGATCTAAGCTTGACTGTGGCTGTTGATAGTTTTGTTATTGTGAATACTGTTTTGTAATATATATTTTATACTGTTTTGGCGAGTGTTGGTATCCTATTGAACTCCTAATATCACGTGTGATTTGTAATGTGGCAAAAGTGACATTGAGGACTACATAGTCTCAATTCGTTGTTAAGTTTGAAGAAGATTGGAGCCGTAGTTTATAGTCTAAATAAAGGAAAAAAGGACGCTTATTAAGTCATGGTCATTGAAAATAAAACCAGCATATTCTCAGTTGTTTATATGACTTGAAAATAGAGTTCAAAGCTTTAGGTTTTCTTTGTGCAAGAAGAGCTTTATGATGCTCAACCTTGGAATTGTGAGCCTTAGGTAAACATGAGCTTGTCTTGTTTATTTATTGGGACCAATTCGTTGAGCTTTTTCCTGGCTTACAATTGTCCAGATCCAAATCTAAAAAATATCCAAAATTAAGATCTTATAGCCTCTGTGTGACTTGAGCCAGTATACGTTGGGGATCGGTCCACTCTTCAATCCCATTTTTTGGGTCTGAATTTGGGTCTAACTCTTGATTGGCAAAGCTAAGTTTCACTTATTATATTTGGGGCTGTTAACAAATCGAATTTGGATCGAATCCATTAGTTTTGAATCCGAATCTGATTATCAAAATTCATATTTGAATCCAATCTGATATCCTATAGAATCTTTGTTATTCAATACCATATCCGAATCTGATAAATATTTGAAATTCGATAAAAAAAGGCCTGATTTAATATTTTTTCTTTTTTTTCCTTTTAAATTATATAAAACTATTGTATTTATAAAGTAAATTTACGTCATATTTAAATTTTTAACAACTTTTTATTATATATTAGTTCAAAAATTAAATATTTGAATATTAAACCCCTATTTCACATTATATTAATGCTGTAACAACAAATTTTTTTGTCTGCAAAATAAAATTACAAAACAATAAAAATTGTATAAATAAAATAAAAATTAGACTTATCAATTGTGAATTCAATCTCTAATCTAATTCTCTAATTCTTTCCTTCCAAATATAATCTTGAAATTTGATGAGCTCCATAAAGAGCGCTTTGAACGCCGTTGATCTCCTTAAATTTGATTTGAAGAAGTAATGCCAGTTCAATGGCTCTGCACCTTAATCTTAATCTCAAATCAAACGTCAGAATATAATGAGCTCCGTAAAGAACGCCTTGAATGTTGTGGATCTCCTTAAACTTGATTGAGAGAATTGCTGGACTCTTTCAAAGTTCCTCTCACTTCCTAGAATTTGTGTTGTGTGTTGAATGAGCCTTGGTCACCCCCTTTAAATAGTTGCTTGATGGGAGACTTCCAGATTGACTTGAACTTCTTTGATAGTTATCTTTTTGATAAGATAATATCAAATATCAAGAGATAATATCAAATATATTTGATTTGATAATATTTAACATCAAAAGATAATAATAATATCAAATATCTTTGATTTGATTGGTCCATGGATGCAGACACTCCATCTTTGACATGTGTCAATGGTTGATTTAAATATAAAATAAATACTAGATTATTAATTAAAATTAACTATTTATCTTTTGAAATTAAATTTAATATATACCAAAATTTAAATAGAAAATTTTAATATTTAATATATTATTTTACATGTGTCACTTATCAATTGGACAAAAATTGATATGTCTGCAAATGCCCCCACATCAAGACTTGGTGAAAGAGTTGTCAATCATCCACGAAAGAAGCAAGGCTTGAGAGAAGAACATCTTCCAAACATTCCTCGAGCTATGGTGCCCAATAAAAGGATTAAGTCACAACATAATTCAAAGTAAATATCCTTTTGAAAGGAGTGTTGTACACTGTTTATACTCATGCGATCCAAGAGTAACATGTAATTTAGGTTCATGCGTCAATGAACATATTTAATTTGAATAGACATTTTATACTCATGTCAAGGAGTTCATTTGAATTTGATTGACAATTTATACTCATATCAAGAAGTTTACTTGAGTTTGGTTGATAGTTTATATTCATGTTAAGGAGTTTATTTGAGTTTGACTTAATAGATAGTTTACACTCTTATTATCACGCCCCAAATTCGGGACATAACACGGCAGTGCCCCTAAGCCTAAAGACTCAGAGACACTAAGCCTCAGATCCGACAGAGCTTGTTGAATTCCCACAAATTTTATTAACTAAATTACAAAATAGATCGTCTCAAATGAATAATTAAATACTTGTCTTACAATCAAACTCAAGAACCCAAAACTTCAAAGAAAATTTCCTGACCAACTTAAACATCATATAAAACCTATATAAAAACAAAAGTACCACTCTCTTGTCACAATCCCCAAAACTGCTCATCTTCCTCGTCCTGAACTAAGTTATCTACAAAATGGTGAATTTATATCTTATGAGCGACACTTCGTTCAATAAATAAATCTCCTTTCTCTTTCTACCGGATTTGAGCATGAATAAATATCATGAAAAATTATTGAAAACAAAAATATTCACTTTGAAAAAATATAACAATTAATGTAAAGACTTTGTTTTCAGAAGTATAACAATTAATGTGCAAAAATTCAAGAAATACCTTATCAGAATTTCAGGACATACTTTCAGAGTAATTCAGAACAGAAGTTACACAACTTATCAGAAACTTTCAATTCATTAATTAACCATGCTCATGAACTTTCGGATTCTAATCGGTTATCTTGGCCAAGATCTTAACTACAACGCCGTTAAGTGGCTTCAGAATTCTTAACTACAACGTCATTAAGTGGCTTCAGAATTCTTAATTACAACGCCGGTAAGTGGCTTCAGAAATCTTAACTACAACGCCGTTAAGGGGCTTTAGAAATCTTAACTACAACGCCGTTAAGTGGCTTCAGAAATCTTTTGCTACTGTAACCCCGCAACACAGTTACGGAACTCGTTCCTACCGATAGTTTCTTGATTATTCAGAGTATAGATCATTTTTATTATTTATTTTGACAAAAAGTACTATATCTTGTGCCAGTATTCAGAAAGATCTTTTTTTTTTTTTTTTTTTACATGCTCAAATCCTAAAAAAATAAGTTTTATGCATGCAGAAAAATCCTATAAACAGTTAAATATTTGCAGATAGAAAATTCTACAATAAATACCTTTAGATCTAAAAGTCTAATAAAAAGAACATATCATTTATTTTTGATGCATAAATCATTAGTGCAGAAAATATTTTCAATAGAAGAAGAATAGAGATTTACTTGCACCCAAATCTTAAAACCCAAAGTTTCCTTCAGATTTGATCTACCACTTAAGCCTTCTCCACTAATTCTACGACAGAAACAATAGTATGTTAGTATCCAAGAATAAATTTCCTACGAATCTTCTGAAGAACAATAGAAAATTGATATTTTTCTCACCTCTGCGTATTGGCTTCTCTATTTCCTAATATAGATGTATTTATACTACTAGGCTAAGTATTCCAGATAAACTAGAATTCATATCTTATTGAGATAAGAAGGTCACTCTAATTCTAACTCCTCAGATTTGATCAGATCTCAATCCAAAATAATGATAACTGAAAACCATAGAAATAGTTGTAAAATCTTAACTTCTCAGGATTCTAATTATTTTAGACTTTGTCTAGCTATTGTCATCAGTTAGTAATTACAAGAATATGAAATATTAATGAATTTTCGCATGAGAGTAAAGAGGAACAAAAATTAAGGTTCTAGGATTGCATATCACCTATATTTACTTGGTTTTAGCTAACCACATGACTAGATACCTTATGGGGGTCAAAAACTATCCAAATAGAGTTCTAAGATGATGGGAAGACCTCTAGAATTATCCATCTATCCATAAATCCGAAAATTCCATAAAAATAAGTTTTATTCATCTTTAACTTGATAATCAAGGACCTAAACGCGTAATTACTTCATAATAATTTGTGGGCTTATTTTCTACACTATTTATGGGCTTAATCATAACTTAAAATAAACTAAATAGATTGGGCTTAATACATCTAACAAGATATGGACCAAAAATTAATAGTTCCTTTATAAAAATATAATCAGGGCCTATATCATATTGTCAATTCCCAAAAGAAACTTAATCTTTTAAACATAATTTGTCTACCTCTAATGTTTATTCACATATGATTCATATAATCATGGCCCAAGTCAAGTAACCTTGCATGAAAGACTAATTTTTAGCTCCAAAATTGATATCCATTGAGCAGCTAACTTAACTATTAATATAAAACTCCATAAATAAAGTTCCATCAAATAATTGTCCTAATAAATTCTGCATCTTCAATCATCACAAAGCAATCCTTAAAAATCTAAAATGTATATCCTTGGAATTGCAAATAAAATCAAAATGAGTACCAAAATTAGGATCCCATAATTATTTTCTATTCAAATCCCTTAAATATTGATCGAGTCCCAAATAAATTTGCATGCTCAAATTCTAGGAGAAGAGCAACCCAATAATATTAGTGAAAAATCAAAATCAAATAATTTTACTCCATAATTTCTACCATCCAATATCGTATCTATATTATAATAACTTATATAAAAACTTGGGGTATTACACTTATCAAAGAGTACATGGTGAGAATTTGAATATTTAGGTAGTTTATGCTCGTACCTAGGAGCCTTATTGAAAGTTTAGGTTCATATCAAGGAGCACATGGGGAGATTTTGAATATGTGATAGTTTATGCTAGTATCTAGGAACCTTATTGACAGTTTAAGCTCTTATTAAGGAGCATATTTGTAATTTGAAGATAAAAATTAATTGCCCTCAAAATCTTCATTATCGTCGGCATCACTTGGGTTGTCTTGTTTATCAAAATTCATGCTCATTTCAATATTATGTGCACGAGTTGTCAAATCTTCAAAAGTTTTTAGTTTAATTCCTTGAAGTATGTAGCAAAGACTCCAATGCATTCCTTGGATACACATCTCAATTGCTGAAGCCTCCGACAATTGATCTTTGCAGTTAAGGTTCAAATTTCTCCAGTGATTGATGTAGTGAATGACAGGTTCTTTTTTCCATTGGCGAGAGTTTGTGAGTTCAATCATGCTGACTGTTCTTTGAGTGCTATAAAAATAATTGAGGAACTCTTGTTCCAGTTGTCCCCAACTATCGATGGAGCCTGCCTCCAAGTCAGTGTACCAATCAAAAGCATGATCCTTTAATGATCAAACAAATTATTTGACTAAATGATCTCTATATATCCCAGAATTATTACAAGCCTCAATGAAGTTAGCCACGTGCTGCTTTGGATTGCCTTTACCATCAAATTGTTGAAACTTTGGGGGTTGGTAACTGATCGGCATTTTCAAGTTATCAATTCTTTGAGTATATGGCTTGGAGTAAGTCATAGACAAGTTCTTTTGTTGCAGTCTTTTCATTTTCGACTGGCTGTTTCTTTGTGGATGTTTCGCCTTCTTCCTGAGCCTCAATTTGTTTTTCCACTATGCAGCTTGCATCAAGATTTTCCATCTAGCTCATCAATTTGGAAATTTGAAAGTCTCACTCGAGGACATGTTTCATGAGTCCTTCAACAATCTTCATTAAATTTGCAATTTGTTCTTCCAAGGTTGTAGCATTTGTCGCCATCGTCATCGCCATCACCATGCTCAAGGAATTTGATGTTGAATGGGGAATGGATGATGAAGATTCTTCTTTTGAGTCTCCACCATCTTTATTGATATCAATAAAATGTGGCAACACCTTTTCCATAGCAAGTGAAGGAGCCACCTCCGAAGATGATTGATAGTTATTGGATATACTTCTTGTGATGCAGTAGTCTTGTTAGCAGCCATTTGATACTTCAATCTTGATGAAGGAAAGAGATAAGTGGTATAGATGGTTCCACCAGGCATGCCAAAATTTGTAACAACAAATTTTTTTGTCTGCAAAATAAAATTACAAACCAAGAAAAATTGTATAAATAAAACAAAATTCAAACTTATTAATTGTGGATTCAATCTCGAATTGAATTCTCTGATTCTTCCCTTCCAAATATGATCTTGAAATTTGATGAGCTCCATAAAGAGCACATTGAACGCTGTGGATCTTTTCAAACTAGATTGAGAGAATTGCTGGACTCCTTCAAAGTTCCTTTCACTTCTTGAAATTTGTGTTGTGTGTTGAATGAGCCTTGGTCACCCCCTTTATATATAGTTGCTTGATGGGAGACTTTTAGATTGACTTAAACTTCTTTGATAATTATCTCTTTGATAAGATAATATCAAATATCAAGAGATAATATCAGATATATTTGATTTGATAATATCCAACATCAAAAGATAATATCAATATCAAATATCTTTGATTTGATTGGTCCATAGATGCAGACACTTTATCTTTGACACATGTCAATGGTTGATTTGAATATAAAATAAATACTGAATTATTAATTAAAATTAACTATTTATCTTTTGGAATTAAATTTAATATATTCCAAAATTTAAATAGAAAATTTTAAATTAATATTTAATATATTATTTTACATGTGTCACTTTGATATGTCTACAAATGCATATGTAAACTTTTATACATTATTATATTTGATATTTTATTAGTATCCCTCTTACTTTTGGGTCTAAAGACTCAATATTAATAACATAATATAGGCAATTAAAATAGATATTATGTTAATATAATATATAAATTTTATTTTACAACCTTTATTAACATTATATATAAGAGTATTAATTTCATATCCGATTCACTTATTTTGAATTATAGATGCTTATATTCAAATCTAATCAATTAGATAAAAATCTTAAAATTCATATCGAATTTAAATCAAACTCAAATTAAAATCCGATCCATTGACAGCCTGATATATAGTTCCAAAATTTTTTATGTTATTAATCAAATATTTATATTTACCCGTCAATTAAAAGCTAATTACCGAGATAAACCAAAACAAATCTATAATTGCAAAAGGGCAATAAGTAATAACATCTCTTTTACATATTAGTATATGATCAGTATCCAAATCAATACAAACACTATTTGACTAAGAGTTTTTAGGAATAAAATCGGACAAGAATCAGCTTAACAAATGCAGAGCACACGATGCATTCAGACCCAAGTAAAAGCAACCACCCATGTCGAAAATTTTACATAAAAAGAAAAAGAAAGAAAGAGAGGCCGACCAACAAAATGCAGGCAACAAATGTGGCAGAGATGAGGGCGGTGTGTGGGGTTGTTAACGAATCGAATTGAATTAAATATTTGAGGATTTGAATTCGATTTGATTTATTTTATTTAAATTCAAATTCAACTCGAATTTTAAATTGTGTTTGAATTTGATATGAGTAACTATTCGATATATTCGGATTTGATACAAATATTCGATTAATTCAATTTTTTACTTGAATTTTGAATTATTTATTGATTTTTCACCTTCTATTATTTTCACAAAATGAAAATACTTGATTTAGCCAAAAAACAAATATAAAATACATATAATAGTTGACATAATACTCAATGGATTTATTACTATAAATCATAAAAAAATTTAAGTTTTGAGAAATAAAAATATTAATATATAATATTATATATGATATATATAAAAATATATATTCAAATATTTTATCGAATATCAAACTCGAATATTATTCGATTTGATTTGAATTCAATTATATAACAAATATTATACTAGACTCAAATTATAATTCGAATTCATTAAATTTTGAATAGTTATTCGAATTCGAATATCAAATTATTTAATAAAGATTTGATTCGTTAATAGCTCTAGCCATGTCATGCCCTAAATTTCAAGACATGGTACGACAATGCTCTTAAATTCAAATGATCCAAATAAGTTACGAAAATCACAACATATATTAAAATTTATAAAATACTATTAGAAACTTCAAAGTGTCGCAGTGGACAATAATTTGACAAATTGAACACCTTGACTCTAAAACCAATCCGAACTAATACAGATTAAAAGAATTATCTTAAACAATAACAAATATATACTTTCAAATAATAAAACAAACTCAAACCAAACTTGAGGAGCATATATCTTAATGTCTTGTTACCAAACCCAAAACTGATCGTCCTATTCATTATCAATAATGTTGAATACAAAAATGAATAAAAAAAACCCCTAAATCAATTAACTTAATTGTAAGGTGTATGGAAAATGAGAAAAGTCCAAAACGCCCCTAACAAAAAAAATAATTAAAAAAATAAAAAAAGGCTGAAAATTGGTTTGATGGCTAAAGCCCTAAATGCCCATATATGTGTATATATTTAAATAATATATATTTAAAATTATTAGGCTAAAATTTTTGAATTATTTTAAATAGTATATATATTTAAAATAATTTACTTATATAATTAAATTTATCTAATAATATTAAACAATGAAACATTTACTACTTGAGTTACATATTAAACAATAGTAATTAAATTATTTATTAAAATAGAAATCATATTTAAAGTAAAGATATTTATCATTTATTCAAATAATAAATATTCTAAAATAATTAATAAAATTTAGTTAAATTTATCCATCGATAAAAACAATAAATAAAAAATTAAAAACTATATTAATTAAGAATAAATAAGTAAAAAGATTAAAATTTTGAGTTTTAATGAAATTGTTTAGTAATTAAAAAAGATAATTTTTTAAAATTATATTATATTATTTAGTAAAATAATAGTCATATATAAATAAGAGATATTAAAAATTATTAAAATATTTATTCTAATAATAAATCTATCTAAAATAACAATAAATAAGTAAAAAAAATTATTAATTAACAAAGCAATAAATAAAAAATAAAAATTATATTAAATAAGAATAAATAAGTGAAAATTTTAGATATATGTATTTTTAATCTATATTATTATTTAAATAATTACGTTATTTAATTAAAATAAATTTAAGTAAATTTCATTAATTATTTTAGAGAGATTTATTATTTAAATAAATATCTTTAATTATGATTATTATTTTAATAAATAACGTAGTTAAATTTAAAAAGTTCATTAGTCAGCTCGTAACCCGCTGCTGCCATGGTGGCAGCAACTGGCTACCGCAGCCTGGCCATATGGCCAGGCGATACAAGAAGGCAGTTTTTTTTTGGTGGGGGGGGGGGGGGGGAGTTGTATGTGTATGTACGTAAATACTACATATTATGTATGTATTCTGTCTATGTATATATGACATGTATCATATATATAATACATATATTATAGAATATTACTTTATATATGCATGAATATGTATATTAGTATTTTACATATTTTTTAATACATTTTTTATTGAGATTTTTAGGGCATTTTTGCACTTTTTACACAATTAGTTAATCAACCAAATTACCAAATTATCGGAAGACATTTATGAAAATTCACATTCCATTTTAAATGAAAATTTAAAAAAATCTTAACGGCAAGTAATTATTGGGGTAAATTATTGGACAACAACAGACTTCCGAAAATGTTTTATAATTTTTAAAAAAACAAAGACTTTTTCATAATTATGTCAAATCTCATTTGTGGTAACTATAATTCACCCTTATTTCTTTCTCTTATTCTCCCTTTGTTTCTAGTTTTGCAGATATTATCACAACTTTTGAACCAGTTGAGCAGTGGTAAGCATAGATAGTCATCCATCTATCTCTATTTTAACCTAACGTATCCCAGCTTTATTAGCAATTCCAATAAATTAATAGTCTATAGTCTTGTCTTAATTGTATTCTCATCTCTTCTATTCTATTAGGCAAGCATAACATGATAAACGCAATAAAATTCGCATTTAGAAAACGCCAATTATTCCATGAGTTTTCACTGAAAGCAGCTAACTATTCTCTACAAAGATTAGTTAATTCTAAGATCACCCATGTGATTCATTATTTTGAAAAATAATTAACATTAAATTTCCATTATTAATAGTTAACCGTTCATAATCTATCTATCTTTTTTCTTTCCATTTGTGTGAACTCATTGCAAGTTATCTCGCCATTAACAGTATCCTTTAATTATTGATATTAATATTTTTCTGGCTCTTCGTTGTTTTTCAATTCTCACTGCAAAAAAATTAGGGCATCAGCTAAGATTAGTCCTTAGCTGATGCTAAAAATTCAAAATTTTAGCTCCAAAATTGACTTAGTCAAATCTGAAATTGATGATTTCGTAGTTAACCCATACTACGATCAATTCGTAGCTAATGATTACTCTTCTTTTTTTTTTTATTTTGTATAAATTAATCTTTCTATGGATAATAAATAATTAATCTGTTGAGCTTTTAATGAACATGGTTACACATTGATAGCTAATAAATTTTTTTGTTTGTTATTTAAAAAATTACATTTGTTATGAAAATTTATAGCCATAAATACAAAGTTAATTTTGTAGCTAACTTTATTACCTAGTTTTTTGGCAGTGTCTGTTGCTGTGTCCTACATTTTTCCAAAAAAATTTCCATCACTCCCTCCAAAAAAATTTTAAAATGAAGGCACATTTTCCAATTTTTTTTCTCAAAAAATTCAAATTTTATACCCAGAAAATCCCTCTCAGTTCACCCAAAAAATCATACACCTTAAAAATTACACTTGTCTCCTTATTTTCTCACTCTATTTTTTACATCACTCATTCATTTATCACTCACTCACTCCACTCACTCACTCACTCTCTCTCTCTCTCTCTCTCTCTCTCTCTCTCTCTCTCTCTCTCTCTCTCACACACACACACACACACACATACACATATATATATTAAAATTTTACTAGTTAAAAAAATTCTAAATCTTATGTTTACAAATTTAATTAAATTAATTGTCAAAAAATAAATTAAATTTAATTAAATATTATTTATAGTATTACTAAATAATTTATTTATTTAATTACATATTAAATTAATTAAATTTACTTATTAATTAAATAATATATTAGTTATATTTAATATTTAATGTATTAATTAAATATTATATTTATTCATTTAATAAATAACTTAAGATATTTTAATTTGATATAATAAATAAATTAATCTTCTTCAATATTCTTCATTAAATATTAATCTTCACATTTATTTCAAATTATAATAAAAAAATTGATAATAGGGTGATATTTATGTAATAATTTATTAAGTTTAATAAATTAATATTGATATGTTTAAAGTAATTGTTGAGAGAGTTAATTAAATTTAAGTATAATTATTTTATTATTACTAAGTAATTTATTTACTAAGTAATGTATTAATTAAATAATGAGTTAAAGTAATTAAATAAATTATTAAATTTATTTATTTAAATAACTCATTATTTATATATTTTTTATATTTTATGTATAAATAAATATTACGTTTATGTATTTAATAAATAATTTAAGATGATGTAATTTTATATAATATAATATCATTTATTTTTTAATTTGATGAATCGCTATTAAGTCTTATATATATAAATTATTAAAAAGTTATTATTTTAATAAACAACTAAGTTTCATTTATGCATAAATTATGAGTAATAAATAGTTAAATAATTATATTTTAATTCATAAATAGTAATTAGTTTATAATTAATGTAAAATAATTAAATTTTTTATAAGTCTATATTAACAATGATGATACAATTATGCTATAAGCTAATTTTTTTACAATTAAAATATAATTATGATTTCATGAATAATTAATATTATATATATATTAATTATTTCAAATAATACATCATTTACTAATGTTAAATTTATAAAAATTTAAATTTCAAAATAAATAGCCAATTAAATTAATTACACTTATATTTCAATCATTACAATTATATCCATATATGCACACACACACATCATCCAACTATAAAAATACATACATATAATACATAAAAAAATCACTTTCACCCTACAAGCCCAACACAAAAAAAAAAAAAAAAAAAAACACTAATTTGACATATACAATAAAGTTTGTCCTCCGCAAAACATAAAGAAACAAGCAATTCATTCTCAAATTATTTTTCATATTTTTTTTTCAAAATAAAAAGAAACACAGCACATTCTCCAAATTTTCTCCCCAAAACTTATTTTCTCAAATTTTTTTCTAAAAATTGGCCAAAATATAAAATAATAGGCTCTATATTTCTTACTCATTTGAAATAGAACCTTTAACAGTAGGAAATGGCAGATTGGAATAGTAACTGGTGTTCTTGGACCAGCTATTGAATAGAAACATTCAGAGCCTAAAGGATGAAGCTTAAAAGCTGGATAATGTGATGGTTTGGCTGCAGATGCAAGAAGATGCAGCCGAAAGAAACGCACAAGTGATTTTCCCTCAAGTTAAGAGTTGGTCAACAAGCGCCAACGAAACTCAAATCAACATAATTGGAATTGAGAATGAAATTCCCAAGGTACAAAAACCTAATTTCTTGAATATAAAATCACGTTTGTTTATTAAGTAAGAAAGCTAAAAAGGCAGCTAAAGCTACAAAAATGCTTAGAGATGGCTGCAAGTTTCCTCTTATATCCCAAGCTGGACTCCCAACAGCAATGATATCAATTCCATTAGGACAAACATGTGAGTTTGAATCAAAAAAACAAATTGAGAAAGATATCATGGAAGCTTTGAGAGGTAACAAGGTGAATATATTGGGGATATGTGGTTTGGATGGCATTCGAAAGAAAACTATGGCCCAAAGAATCATGTATAGAGTGAGGGAAGAAAGTTTGTTACTGGAAGTTGTTATGGTAGTTATCAGTCAACAAGTAGACGTATTGAAAATTCAGCAGGAAATTGCTGAATCCTTGGGTTTGAAGTTGGAAGAAGAAACTTTATTATCTAGAACAAGCAAATTACGGGCAGTAAGAAGAGAATTCTTGTGGTTTTGGATGATGTTTGGGAAAAGCTCAAATTGGAGCATTTAGGAATACCTACTGAAAGTGGTTTCCAAGGGTGTGCTGTTATTTTAACATCTCGAAATAAGGATGTGTTAAGTCAAATTGATGTTCAAAAGGTTTGTGGAATGGAAACCTTATCCGAAACAGAAGCATGGTGGCTCTTTAGAGAGAAAGTTGGAATTTGGCTGGATGACTCACTTAATTTGCTTTCTATAAAACAAGTTGTTCAAGAGTGCAAAGGTCTCCCGATCGCCCTCATAACCGTTGGTAGTACACTAAAAGATAAAAGAATGGAACTTACTTGGAACAATGCTCTAGATCAATTAAAAACTTCCAACCTAATAGATATGCCAGATTGTTGAAACACAAAAGGATCTATTGCGAAAATAATAAAATAACAGTAAAGTAATTCAATGGAATTATGACAACAAGATTTAACGTGGTTCGGCGATGTGTTTAATCCACCCAACGAAAAAAAAATAATTTATTGATCTCAAATCAAAGTGCAAACACAAACTTGAATCCCACAAATCTCACGAAAACACTTAACACCCTCGTTCTAAACTCCGTCTTGATATAATTACTTAAAAGTAGTAAATAAGCCCTTATGTTATGTTCGTAATACTTTTTTCGAAAGAAAAAACTTATATAAATACTTGAAAACCGAAGCCCAAGGCCCATGGGCCTGCGTCAATGCGCACAAATTTGCTTGTGCCAAGATAAAACCGAACATGGGCAAAAATTGAGTTGGGGCGCAAAAAACTTGAGCCCCAGCGCAAAGTTACTGTTCACTACGTGCTGGGGCGCAGAAAACTTGCGCTGGGGCGAGCGACGCATGTTTTTGATGCCTTTCTGCCCATGACCACACCTTGGCTCGTCTTGCCTAGTGCCTCGGCGGGCAGTGTCCCGCCAACGCGCGTCGGGGTATGTTCTCGAGCCCATTTCGACTACTTTGCTCCATTTCACTCCGTTCTTCCAGTTTTTGTCAATTCAGCCCAAATTTCAAAGCAGAATCAACAATTCTCCACCTTAACTTGAAATTCACCATCCTTATTCTTTGTCCCTGCCCCCAAAAGGGCGTGTTATCTGAGTTTGCAAACATGAACCAAATCCAAGCAATGCTCGAATTTGATTCCTAGAACAACCTTAGTCAACATGTCTGTCGGATTATCCATAGTCCCAACCTTGTGCAATGCTGTTTCTTTAAGGAATGGTAGAGAATTGCAGGAATTTCAGAAGGTCCCTCCATCTTCAGAGGAATTGGAAGAAGAATCACCAGTTGAGAAGGGAAAGGATGAGAAGCAGAAAATTGAAGAAATTGATCCTATCAAACACCTCCACCCTTTCCTCAAAGGCTTAAGAAGTAAAAGTTAGACAAGCAATTTCAATAATTTTTAGAGGTTTTCAAGAAACTCCACATAAATATTCCATTTGTTGAACCCTTAGACCAAATGCCTAGTTTTGTAAAATTCATGAAAGCAATTTTATCTAAGAAAAGGTATTTGAGTGAATTTGAAACAGTGGCTCTCACAGAGGAATGCAGTGCAATCATCCAAAAGAAGTTACCTCCAAAGCTTAAGGATCCTGGGGTTTCACCATTCCATGCAAAATTGGTACTAAATTTTTTGGATGGGCACTTTGCGATTTGGGAGCAAGCATAAATTTAATGCCACATTCCATCTACCAACGACTTGGATTAGGAGAGATCAAGCTCATTAGTGTAACCTTACAACTTGCGGATAGAACATTCAAGTATCCTAAGGGAATAATTGAAGATGTATTAGTGAAAGTTGATAAATTTATTTTCCTCGCAGATTTTATTATGTTAGACATAGATGAGGATACTGAAGTTCCAGTCATCCTTGGTAGAACATTCTTGGCCACAGGTAGGACTATCATAGATGTGCAGAAAGGTGAGCTAACCATGAGGGTTCAAGATGAAAAGGAAACTTTTAATGTGTTTAAAGCATTTGATTTTCCTAAGGACCTTGACAAGTGTTTTGCAGTTAGTGTGGTAAATATAAAACCCAAGTCACATAAAGGAGAGACTGAGTATAGGAGTTATTGCAAAATTTTGAAAGACCTATTAGAGCCAATGAACAGGTTATGAGTAATTTTATTTGGAATTAATTCTCACCACAACTATATCCTTACATTACTGTTGCAATTCCACCCCCAGAGGCCAAGAAAGATGATGACATCATCGATTGATCAAGGCATATTTTTTCTCTTTTCTTTTTCTTCATTTTATTTTTTATTTTTATTTTTATTCTTTTTTCATATTAGTATCTCTTATTTTCTTGCTTTCTCTATCATGATAGTATTAGAACTTTGAGGGCAAAGTACCTCTCAAGTTTGGGGTGTGCTTTGCACGTCAATTTTTAGTCCTTTGTGTTCTTTTTTCTCTGTTGTTTTCATTTTGAATAGGGTTCAGTAATTGAGTCGATGTCTTGTATTACAAAAATTAATCTTCTTGAATCAATGAAGATATTACTCCTTTAATTTTATGTTTCGTGAAAACTTATACTTGTGTGATGATGGAACTGTGCACTTTGAGTAGAAGCAATACTAGGATGACATCCCCTATTTTTAAGCACTCTCTTTCTCACTTCTAGTTATTGGTTAATTTAGAAAATATTTATGCATGAATTACATAGGTAATACTTTAAACTCTAGAATTTGTTTGATTCTCTATCAAGGCGAAAACCTAGAAAACACTTAATTAAAGGAAATGACTTAGCCATTTTTTGACCTGTTTGAGCCTTTCAAGCCTACCAAATGATATTATATCCCTTAGGTCCCTTGTTGAGCCTATTTTTAAATAACCTTTTCATTTCAATTGTTAACTAACTCAACAACCAGCCTAAACATATGGTCCCACCAAATAAATCCCACAATTACTTCACTACAAGAAATAAGGGCTTTAGTGATTGATTTTAGTGGCTGATTCGGCAGTCACTAATTAGTGACTGCCCAGTGACTGATTGGTGACTGCCCAGTGATTGATTGGTGACTGATTTATAGTTAATTTTATGTAAAATAGAATATGACTAATTACTGACTGCATTAGTGACCGAATTAGCAACCTCCACCATGCGGTCATTGATGCAGTCACAAATTTTTGTGACTAAGCTTGAATTAGTCACAAATTTGTCACTAAATTGGTGATTATTTTTATAGCAGTCACACATTTGTCACTCTAAATTTTATAGTATGGTCACAATTTTATTATTTTATTTTTTTTATTTAATTTATCTGTTTAAAATTCCTAAAAAAAAATTTGTAAACATGGGAATCGACCTTGGGTTTGAAGTGTGAAAATAGAACCATTGCCAACAAACCATTAAGGGAATTAACAGTAAATTTTGTACAAAAAGTTATATATCCAAATTGAATTGTTTTTCTTCAGTTTGAGCCATAGGGTTTTAGAAACATTCACATTTACCTCCCATTTTTCGAAGTCAGAGTTGTTGCTCACCCTCTGATTTGCCAGCCATTGCTTTTGATTACCGACCACCGGCCATTGCTTTCGTTTGCCGACCACCAGCTACTGCTACCCACTCACTCACCAAACGCCAATCATAGCTACTGATTGATCACTCGTTGAATACTGGCCACTGTCGCCACTCGCTCGCTCGCTTGCTCGTTTTAGCTTACGCACCTACCGGCCACTTCCTACTATTGTTGCTCGCTTATTTATCAGTCGTTACCACCATGTACTGTTGCTACCATTGAATCTGCTTTGAGAATATAAGGTAAAATTAAGCTGACTCTGTTTGGTTTTCATTTTCTTAGAAACTAGTTGTACCTGCACCTGTATTGTTGGATTTCCTGTACAGTTAGTTGGTGGTGCAACATAGACAGTGGTATGGAGTATATGCGAATTAGAACCATGCTTTCAGTTGCATGGTAATTTTAGAATTAGGCATTGCGTTCAGTTTGTGAATCTTCAACTTAATCCTTATGATTGAGTATCATGTATTATTATTAATACTACATATTATGAATATAATTAAAATTATTATAAGATCATCTTTATTATTAGTAATATATTACTCATCATACAATTAATATTATTAATTATAATAGTATCACAAATGATATTAATATATCAATAATATATAAATAATAATACATGAGCATGTGACTAATATTAGTATCAATTATATATACACATATATTATACACAAATATATATACACACATGGACATATATTTATATAAATATATATATATATATAAAGTAGCATAGGGACTAAATTGAAATATAAAACCTTATATAAGGACTAAAGTGGAATATAAAATCTTATATAGGGACTAAAGTGGAATATAAAACTATAAATTGACAATTTTGCCCTTAAAAATGTCAAACTTAGTCAATTTCCCAGCCAAAAACTGCCGAAAAATGATTTTGGGGACTAAAGTGAAATAATATATTAACGTTAGGGACTAAAAGATGAAATTTTAAAGAATGAGGACTAAAATGATACTAAATCGAAACATTAGGAACTATCGACGACATTTATCTTTTTGCTTATCTTCGTATTTCTTTTGTGAAACAATCTGCGAACTTGGTAGTTCACACAATTGCACGAGCTTCCGATTTTTTGTCTGATCGTAGGAGTTAGAGTTCATATCCACCTCAGTTTATTGTAAAAGCAATTAACGATGATCTTTGATTAATAAAATCATTTTTAATTCAAAAAAAAAATACCTAAGTAGAGTTAATTAACTAATTTGATCCATATTCGTCATAAGGTAATTTTAAATTGATATCCATGTAACTTATTTTAGGTTAAACCTATAGTGTTAGTAATTTTAAAATAAATTGAAGATAACATTTACGAACATATATAGGTCTGTAAAATATAGGCATAACATATCACAAGATAATTCTCATTATCTAATATGGACTCAGTTATTCATAGCATTCATAATATTCAATTGCAAATCTTGAACCAATTCAGCCAAAATTGGACAAAATAATCAAGAACAGTAGTTGGTTGATCAAGAACAAGCAATTACAGATGAAACAGGCTTGAATCCAAAAGGGGCATCCCAAGCATAGGCGAAACCAACAGATTTTTCTCCATAGATTGGTAACCCATTGTTGAGGAGACAAAGATCCCCAGATTTGGACAGAAGTGCAGGATTTATGGGTTCGACAGTTTGAAAATTCTTGCATGATAACTGAACTTGGTACTGAGTGCAAACACAACGGTTTGAAATTGTTGCATACCACTCTCGTTTACCCTTCACTGTCCTTCCTGTTGGCTTTTGATTTATCTTCAAATCTCTTAGTTCACACTGTTGGAGACTACCTGCATAGACATGGCCAGTTATATTCATAAGTACGTGCAAATTATAATTAGAAAACATAGGTAACTGTGTGTGTGTGGCCGAGTGGCCTTGGCTCAGGGCATAAGTTTGCCACATAGTGTAGGAGATTAAGAGTTCGAATTCTAATGTACTCCTAATGTGCGTGCATGTGTTACAAATTAAAATATGTGTGTGTGTGTGAGTGTGAGAATTAGAAGCGATAAATCGAGTAACAGGTCTTCTGTAAAAGTTCGAAACAACAGACCGGAGGGTCACTGGGGGATATGAACGATGTTTATGTGTTTGAGGAGCCAATTTGGTTCTTGCAATTATTTTGGAGGTGAGTTCACAAAAATACTCAATGTAATTTTTATAATACAAAAAATTTAGTTGATCACTTATCTGTTGGATATTGACAAATTTATAGGGCATAACAGATCATCAAGTATGATAATTTTAATGATAATTCTACATATTAATTTCTTATGAATGGCTAATTAGTATTTTCGAAAATTAAAATCTTTAAAGATTAGAAATTTCTTATAATTATTTATATCAATGAGAGCAACTATTTCATATTTCGACTAGAAAAGAAAATGGCTTGCCTTGGGTCATCAATGCCAGGAAGAGAGCTACACTAAGAACCTTGAATATGCCTGCCATTGAAACCTGATAATAATATATGATTTTTTTTTTTTCTTCTTATTTTCCTTTTTCTTTTCTTTTTTTAAGCAAGATGAAAATATATGGCACAAAATGCACCTATTTATAATTTCAAAGAAGAAAAGGGACCACTGAATAAAAGGCAAGTAATCAAGAGTAAATTATGCATTTATTAAAAATTTAATTTCCATAATATGTAAAAATGGATAAAGATTATAAAAATTAAATTCTATTTGATCTGTGTCTATGAAAAATGAAGAATTCTTTATATGCCAAGTCATAACATAGAACAGATTAGATCATGGGTTTTTGAAGTAAAAGGAAATGATGGTCTTGATCTTATTCTGATTGAGAAAATCAGCAATTAATATGATTTTATGAATTTAAAGAAAGTGTTAAAGGTCAATAAAGTGGTAATTATTTAAGTTGACAAATTTTGTATGATGTAGAAACCAAGAAATTACATAAATATTAAATAATCAATGAGAAAATCTATAACTAATTAAATAACTCAATTCTCATAATTGAGTTAAAATTGGCTAATCTTAATCATTCATTTCTTACATTATCAGTATCCTATAATGTTCGACAAATTCAAGAAATTATTTATGTTCATCTTATGTATCGAATATCGGTCAACACGATATGTTCTTAATACATGTCCAATATATATATATATATTTAATGTCCAACATATTATTTGATATGTTCATAAATTAAATAAAAAAGAACTATTGAAAAATATTTGAGTGCTAAAAAGATTAACTTAAAAATTAAAATTACATAAAATTAGTTGAAAAACAGTTTTGCCTCGTTCAACTCACCCTCTTTTTACATGTTTCATGAAAGTAAAATTTTATTTTTCGAAATACATAACATAAAAATTACACCAATAAAGTCCAACACAATAATTGCTATAGACTTTTTTGTTTTTCACATTTTCATTGATATGTCTTTTAAATTTATTATCAATTGCATACTATAGGCTATATGCATATATACACATATTTTATTTATAAAATAGAAAATATGTATATTGAAAAATTTAGTTGGAAAAAAATCGTATCTTAAAATTTTCAAAAATTTCGTTCACCATATTCATATTGTTGTACCCGTGTTATGCATATATTGTAATCAATATCTATATTTTTATATTATTTATAACGAGGATACAAGGATATTAAAATAACTATTTTGTTTGTTTTTAATGTCGCAACAACAATAATAATAAGTGATACTAAATATTGAGTTGGTAAAAGATCATCTACTAGTTAATTAATTTTACACACTAATCGATTCAATGATTTCACTATTTTCTTCATGCCTCCATTTTTAGTTGCATGATTGTTTTGAAAAATATTATTAAATGAGGATAAATAGTGATAATAATTTTACATGCCTAAGTAGCAAATCTTTCTAAATAGACCTACGTAGTCAAATTCAATCTAAAACAAATTATATACTTATAATTTTACAAGTATAAGGAATTTATTGTCGCTAACCCAATAATATTACCCTCAAATTTATATATGTGTGTGAAATAAAATTAAAAAAAAGTACTAAAACTTTAATTTACTTTCTCGTTTAATGTAAGATAAGTTCTCCATTATGAGTGTTCATAGGTCGGGTTGGTTTAGGTTTGGGGGAAAAATAAATCCGAACCAATTATTTTTAATTGATTCGGTTTGGTTCGGGTTTTACAATTTTTAATTCTTGAACCCGAACCAAATCGGGTTGGTTTGGTTCAAGTAATCAGGTTCATGGAGGGGCAAAAAAAAAAGGAGAAGGAGGAGAAGGAGAAGAAATCACCAGTTGCAATTTCTTTAGTTCTTTAAATAAGAAATCAAGACAATCAAATTATTCTCAAAATATTCATCAAAATTCAAAAACGAACAATGTTGCACCAAAGCACCATAATTCATAATTATTATAAATTATCTCCTTCTTATCACAAGCCATCATTGATAATATAAAATTCCAAATCCAAATATTAGTTGAACATTAAATATAAATATAAATAACAAAAATCATAATTTAAAAAAATATATATTTCAATTAAATGGTCGGATCGGATAAGTGGGGGTGAAATTCGAGAACCAAACCAATTGTAATCGGGTTTGAACGGATTTTACCCGATCAAACTCGGTTTTCAGATCCAAATCGAACCATTAGATTGTCGGGCGATCCGATGAACCCCCCCCCCCCCCCCCCCCTTCTTCTCCATCATTATAAGATCCCAACACTTATCATAATAATCGAGTTTAGGGGGAGAGAGAGAGATTTCATCTTAGGGATTTGTTATTAATTACATTTGATTAAATGGAAAAGAATTTCTCTTACACTTGTGACAATTAATTATTAAAATGTTACAATATAGTGACATGATAATGTGAAGCCACAAATAGAAAACCCGTTTTGCAAAAACATAGGACTGCGAGAGAGAATGTTTGCGTTTTTACCGGTTTTTTCTGAGAAGAAAAAGGTGGGGAGAGAGAGAATTTATTTTATAAAGGAAATATCTATAATGTAATCCATTTGAAAACTGAGGAAAAAAAAAAAAAGATTTGCTTTAGAGGTCTTTTTTCGGTGACGGAATAATTCGCTCTCGCGCTCTCTCCCGTTGCCGTTCTGTATCCCTGAATGCCTCACCAGTGTTCAGGGTACGTCTCTCTTCCTTGATGTATTTCTGTTTTTCATTTTTTTTTTATTTTTTTTTATTTTTTTGTTTGCAGTGAAAGTTCGTGGAATTTATGGATTTTCTTAGGTGTTTAGCATCTTGAAATGTGCTTGTTATTGATTTTTTCTTTTTTCATATTTTAAATGCATTGATTTTTGCACGTAGATTTCTGGCTAAATTTGGTATGATATGTAATCGGTTAAGAGTTTCTGAATATTTAGTATAGGTTGTTTGATGATGCCTGTTATATTTTTGGTTTCTAAATTTGTGAAGTGTAATTGGTATTACATTGTGATTATAAATTGTGTGAGCGCCATTGGATCCATTAGTGTGCTGTTCAGCTTTTGAATTTTTGTCAAATGCATTAGCTTTTCCGATGGAATCGTTCTGAAAGATAACATATTTGCATATATGGATTGAATATTTTATTTTATAACTTTATAGCTGCTGTTTGGATTGATTGAAGATGATGAAGCTTTTGAATCATTTTCTTAAGTAATCAAAAATTGTTTCTGAGTGGTGAAGTTACATAATGTTCAATTATTACGGATTATTATGATAGTTTCAGATCAGAAGCCATTCCTTTTGTCAACATATTTATTCCAGATGTGTGACATTTTTATTCATCCTCTGCAGTCCATTGTGGTGATTTTTAAGCAGAGAAGCGAGGGTCTAATAAATGGTAGGTGTCAACAAAATAATTTGATTCAAGCATTCCTCCTCTTCCGTTTGTTCTCCTACAAATTTGTGGTGGTGTTATATTAGATTTGATTTCTGTATACAGAGTCCAGATCATATAATGACTGGTGCATATGTTGTTTGATATTTTGCAGGTGTACGGAGATTAGCACCATGGCACTAGTTATTGATCTATGCAACCTTTTTCTTGCGAATTTCAAGTAAGAACCATATATTTACTGCATATTCTATCAAAGAAAAAAAGCCCCCTTTCTCTCTGGATCTCCATTATGGAAACCTAAATCATTGTGTAAACATCAAGAAAAAAATTTTGAATGCTTGATTGTGTTCTGGTCCTCAATAGAAAATTATGCTTTGACTGCAGAGATGTGATGTCTAATCTCCCAGGGCAGACTAACCCTCTAGAAATCCCCTAAGAAGCAGCCTTTAGCATGTATAATAGCTATTCTCTCCTGCACGAGTCTCTTCAAGATGGCTGTAGCCGTTGATCAAGGTCATGGATTCAAGCCATTTGCCCGACCTCCAAGATGCAAACTCCAGTCTTTCACTCAACTTGATTACAAAATGCTCGAATTCAGTCAACCCAAGCTTGCACAATCTTTGGAACATGGCTTTGAGTTCACTAACATCCACAAGAGCTTCTCCACTCCATGCCTATCTCATTCTTCTCGAGCAAAAGATGATTATGATACCACTTCAAGGATTGAAATAATTGTTGGGCATGCTGCTCCAAGAGTGCGTGCTATGGTTGTTGAAGTTGCCATAGCTATGGCCTCTGGTGTCAATCCTGAGCCAGCATCAAGTGGGCTTGGAGGTGCCTACTTTTTGCGTGCTCAAAATGGTGACACTATAGCTGTTGCAAAGCCCATAGACGAGGAACCTCTAGCGTTCAATAACCCAAAAGGCTTAGCTGGAAGGATGTTAGGCCAACCTGGCATGAAATGCTCCATCAGGATAGGCGAAACTGGCCTGCGTGAATCGGCTGCTTATTTCCTTGACCATGATGGTTTTGCCGGTGTCCCTCCAACAGCATTAGTTAGATTCTCTCATGTCAAATTCAATTTAAATAATTCAGGATCAGACTCAACCCCAATTTACAAGATTGCATCCCTTCAACGTTTTGTCAATCACGACTCTGATGCAGGAGATTTGGGCCCTTCAAGCTTCTCAGTCAGTTCTGTGCATCATATAGGTATACTAGATGTAAGACTGATGAATCTTGATAGGCATGCAGGGAACATTCTTGTGAGGCAAGGACAAGAGAGTTTTGCTGGGGGAACAGCTGAGCTAGTGCCCATAGATCATGGGTTTTGCCTACCTGAGTCGCTTGATGATCCATACTTTGAGTGGCTCCACTGGCCGCAGGCTGCAATACCTTTTTCAGAATCTGAAGTTGATTACATATCCTCCCTTGATCCTTATAAAGATGCAGAGCTTCTCAGAACTGAGCTTCCATCAATCGGGGAGTCTTCCATGCGGGTTCTTGTGCTTTGCACTATCTTTCTGAAGCAAGCAACAGCTCACGGGTTGTGTCTTGCTGATATAGGTGAAATGATGACTAGAGAATTTCATGGAGGAGAAGAAAATTGGAGTACATTAGAGAGCCTATGCTTAAATGCAAAGGCTGTCATGAAGAACAGACTGAGCGATGATGACAACAGCGACAATCAGCATCAACAAGAAGCTGATGAAATGTTCCAATTTGATGATGATAATGAGGATGGCTTCAATCAAGTGTTGGATATCACTGAATTTTTGCAGAACTCCCCCACAAGAGGTAAGCCATCAAAAATTCCTAGAGTTTCATCAATGAGCAAGTTGGATGATTCATCACTGTTTCCTTTGAATAAGAATGAGAACAATCCAATTGATGATCATCCCATGAACACATTCTCGGACAATTGTGCCAATGGAGATGATACTGGGGATGATAACCCCAAGTCAGGTGGCTTGTTGAGGAGTCGGAGTTTTCCCATACCAAATTATTATCACGATGGTCAATGCATTTCCTTTGGGGAAATGGATGATGAGGAGTGGCGGTTGTTCTTGGAGAGTTTTGAGAAACTTTTGCCCGAGGCCTTTGAGGAAAGAAAATCCATGGGCTTGTCAAAGCAAAGGTTGGGAGCTTCTTGTGAATTTTGAAGAACGTTAGGAGTTCAATAATTTTCAAGCAATTTTTGTCGAATAACTCTGTATGAAAATCGCTAACGCACTATAAAACTTGGATAGGATGTAGATAATATCTTAGTATCAGAGGAAACGTGATGGGCAAGACGCCGTCCTTTCCCCTGTAGGCCATTAGATGATTTTTCCATTTCCTACTCTGTGGTCTTCTCTATGTTCTTTTACATATTTTGATCCCATGAACTGTATAGTATTGTAGAAAATTGAGACCATGTAATTAATGTAATGTAGAAAATTTTAAGCCTTTTAGGCTGATGACTGAACTTCAGTCTTGTAAGGAAACATTTCTTCCTTGAAAAGAGTTCTACTTTATTCTTTCTTTGGGTGGAGCAGTCTAAGCAATAGTTGTACATAAATTCTGCTAAGGACAAGTAAATTATGCCTCTAGGTTCAGGGCTTTCTTTGTTAAGATTCTATTCGTTGTACCTTGCCCTTAGAAGGAGACTTGGAAGCATAGAAGACAAACTAAGGAATAGATTACAACACTTGGGGACTTAGAAAAACATATAATTATCACTCTAGTGGCTAATAGTCAAACACCAATTAGGACATCATTAAATGATTAATTATAGTTACCATGGGAGCAAATGATATGAGTGATTGATTAAGTTCTGTAGTGTCCGTGTCATAGATTAAGACATTAAGTAGAAAATTATGTGGATATGAATAAAAGTAAAGGAAATTTTATCCCGTTCATTTGAAAATATTACACGTCTTTGAATGAATGAAAATATAATGATGTTATAAAATAAAATATTTATATTATATTTAGAGATATATATTCATTATTTTACCAAACTCTAAAAAAATTAGGAGATTCTGCCACTTTTTTTTGTTTCAAATATTGCAAAAGAAACGAAAAATAAAATCAGAGTGCCATACTTAGTTTTATTGAAAACATTATTGTTTGTTTAATTTCTAATTTCATTTTCTTTTATTATTAAAAATTTATTGTTTGATTTTAAATGTATCTATCATTCTTATAAATTTCTCTGTCCCAAGCTTTACTATAAATTTATTTATAATTTAATTTTCCAGAAGTATTTCATGAAACTTAAGAATATTCAACAAATCTTCAACAAATTAATATGGAAAACCAAAAACGATTTTATTTTCCTTGCTTTTCTAAATCCCAATGCAACAAAGTGGATTTCAGTGCCAGATTACAATAAAATAAAATCATTATTTTCTTTCTTCTTCTTCTTCCTCCTCCCTTTTCTGCTCCAACTCCACTTCACCCTCTTTTCCTTCAACAACTTCTTCTTCTTCTTCCTCCTCCTCCTCTTCTTCTTCTTCTTCTTCTTCTTCTTCTTCTTTTCTTTCGATCACAGTACCCGCAACCAAATTGAAGGACCCGAATTTGGGTGTGGGTTCAGGGGTAACCGCAAACCCAGAACCACCACAAAATTTGGTGTCAAAAGTGAAGGAGTAGCTGGAATTCAAGGGTGAATTGTTCTTCTTCTTGATGAGGGCTTCGCACTTATCTAGAGCACTTGGGCAGCCTTTTCTCTTCTTGGGCTCGCTTGTTTTCCCGGGGTCTTCCTCCTCAGGGGTGTCACCGCCTTGCGCGGCGGCGGGAGTTGGTGGGTCGTGGTGGCCCTGATCGGAGCCTTTTATTGGGGTTGACGATGAGTTGATTGATGTCTTTTGATTTGTTTTCTGCTCCTCCATTTTTGGGTGTCTGGTGGGTATTGGGTTTCCAACTCTTTTAAATATATGAGTCAAAATGAAATTTATACTAAAAAATGTATTATAATTTTAGTTAGCATCTTAGAATAAAATTTTATTTTTCAAAAACAAAAGACTTTTAACAATTTTTGAAATTATTTATTAATCAAAAAATATAATGTAATGTCATTAATTTTGTACTGATCATTTTTTATCATAATTTTGTAAATAAATAAAATTTATATGTTTTTCAAAATTTCGATTTAGTACAAAGAGAATATTCGATTTTGTTTTATTATATTTTTTCAAAATAATATTATTTTGAGAAAATGCATATCTCTAATATATACATACATACATATATTATATATATTATATATTATATATATTTTACCAATATGTTAACATTAAAAAAATTAATCAATTTCATTTTTACTCTAAAAATCTAACAAAAAAATATCTTTTCAAAATATCAAAAAGGTGAGTTATATATTTTTTAACAATTTATTTTCTTAAAATATATAATACTCACGTAATAAAATAAAGTAAAAAACATAACCAAATATAACCTAGGTAATTTTTTGTAATATATCACGAAAATTGTTCCATTTGGGACCATTTTGGGGAAGCCCATCAAGAAAATTGGTATGTTTTTCATCAAGAAATGGATCCCGACCACTTATCTGAATGTAGGCATTGGGCTCCATTGTGTAACGGCCCATTACAATTTCAATTTATGCGTGGAACCAGGCAATTGGTTGAGCTTTATTATTTGGAAAATCTGACCCGGATTTCGAGTGAGGAAAGCTCACTCGACGTGTGCGCGTGTGTGTGCGTGCTTTTTTTATTTTTAATTTTTTTATTATATATACAAATGCATAAATTAAAAAAACAAAAACAAATACTTTTATTAATAAAAAACAAGAAAACAGTGACCAATTGCGCATGCTTAACGTGTTTTTCGTCATTATAAAATATTTATTGCAATTTTAGTTACCATACAAAAGAGCGAACTCATTACTATATTTCCATAAAAAATTAAACTAAAAGTCCCTCCATAACAGAGATTATTAATTCATAAATTATTATTGCAAGCGAATTTTGAATCCACATTCCATTTAAGAGCATTCTATTTGGTTATATTTTTTGAAATAGTTAAAAAATAGGTTTGGAAAATTTTGATATGTTTGTTTATATTTTTAAGAAGATATTTTATACTGTAAATATCAAATCAATGCTTTTGTATTGATGTTTGAGCGTGAAATTTTATTTTAATGAATTTTTTTAATTGTACAATAATAGTAACATAAGTTGTGTATATATGTATATATATATGTAGTGAATGGATATGATTATGTTGTAAGTTTGTAATGATTGATTAAATGATTAAGTGTGTTGTATTATAATATTTTATGAATTTGTTTGTTTGTTGAATTTTATTTATTTATTTATTATTATTATTATTATTATTATTATTTAAATATATTTGAGTTTGTTGGATTAAAAAGGAAGGAATATTTGTACAATATAACAACCATGTTTTGTACCAAAAGGGGGGGGGGGGGGGGGGGGGGGGAACACATAAAAAATAATCACCAAAGTCACCTTCAAGACACATGACATGGCCAACTTCCGAAACCTTTATCGATACCACCGACTGAGCAAGCATATTTGCTCTAACTCTTTTTAAGATTTTTTATTACTTAAAAATTAAAATACGTCAATTTATATATATATTGATATATTTTTATTCTATTATTAAAATATATTTTTTAATAATTCATATATTTTTTTCAATATTCTATATTATTACTATTATTCTCTATTTACAACATACTAAGTCACTATATAATTATTATTTTCCTAACAACCTATCCAAATATAAATATTTTTTTATTTTTTATTATCCTTTTAAATTTTAAGTGCAGTAATAAATTCATTATTTACTTTGACTAAGTCTTTTTTTTTTCCACTCAAAATAGATTCGATATATATTAAAAATCAAATAGAGATTATAAGTCATGAGAGTTTGAACAAAAATTAAAAAAGAAAATACTTACTTTCCTTACAAAATACTCAATTGGGGGGGGGGGGGGGGAGGGGATTGTTAAATCAAAATTATATCAATGCCAATGTTAGCAAAAATTAGAATATGAAAATAGATGAGCTTCCAACATTGGCAAATCCATGCCCGCGAATTCTCGTCAGCAGTCAAGCGCCCAAAATTCTGCTTCCATTTCGAGACCCCTTTTCAACAAAAAAAAAGAAAAAAAAAAAAGGCAGATTTAATGGCCAAAAGTTGGCCGATCAAGCGCCTTAATAAACCAACTATGGAATCCTTCATGCAGCAAAATTAATTGAGAAACCAAGGATCAAGTGGCAGCTCGCTTTCAGATTCGAATACGTGCTCCCAACTCGTGATCAAATCCCAGCAACGGCAAAATCAACCTCCAATTTCTAAACCCAATTCCAGCACTTGCAAAAGCACAAGTATAATTTCAGCGAAAAAATTTGTGTTCGATTTAGCCTAGGAGCAGGAATATAAACCCCATAAATCTGCTTCAATTTCAAGTCCACGTTACAGCAAATTTTTGACAGATTAAAGGGCCCCAAGGTGAGCTGGCTATTGTAACAAAAAATAATAAATCTCCAAGTGACCAGAATTCGAATTCCTCTGGCAGCAGATTTCAGCAACAAAAGAGCACTAAGAAACCATGTATAAAGATTCCAACAACATAATTGAACATTCAAGCAGCACATAAGGGCACATAATTAAACATCTCAGCAGACAAAATGAGAATTCAGCAACTACAAACGTATTAGCACGGTGTCAGCATCAGATGGACATCACTCTGTGCATAAAAGGAGCATACTCCAGAACAGAAGCAGTACCAGCAAATTGCTGCAGAAAATTACACAGCCTGGAGAAAAAGAAACACTTCCCAGCTGATTGAATCTGCCCCAAACTCGGAACAAAAGAGCTGTCACCTTCTACAGAAAATAGACCACAAATCTTTTGCAACAAATTTTCTTTCTCTGTTTGTTTTATATAGAGTACTTTCTTTCTTTGTTTTAAATTATAGTAGTTTTGATATTTTCTCGATCATTTATGAAATTTTATTCAAAAATGTTAAATATATTTGATGAGGGTTCGAATCGTGACGTAGGTACTCCGATTCCGATCTATATTGGGCTTAAGCCAAAGGTGGATATCTTCCGTTGATGATGTTTGAGAATCCTGCAATCAAGGCAAACGTTAGGCTAGCCGAGTGGCCCTCGGCTTAGGCCCTCCGACGCTCAAGTCAGTATTAGATTCGACTCCAAAATATTCAGCCACGGAGTAAGGTAGTTTGAGAGTGTATATGTGCATACCTTGTGAGGCAAGATAGAGGGGTTTTTATATTCTTCCCCTTGTAGGAAATGACAGGTAAGCCCTTGGCTTACCCTTGGGGTCTCTAGCCTCCTCCCGGGGGCAATTAGTCCATTCCTCTATTTGAATTTTGCCAGCTATATGTCCTTTCATGCTACAGGACAAGACGGTATACGGTGTGGCGCCTGCCGTGTCAGACGGTAAGGGGATGACATGCGCCATTAATGCGGTGGCGTGCTGCCAGTCAACGCATTTAATGCGGTGGCAAAGTACTGTGCAGAATTCGACCTCCTATCGGCTTGATCGAGGTCGAATATGGTCGATATTATCCGAGGGCTCTGATGCGCCCGTCTGGGCCTGGGGGAGACTGGTCCATGGGCCCTAGGCCGTTGTCTGAACGCTGGGCCTTTGGGTCCACCGCTTGGTCGAACAGGGTAGACGTGGCTCATAGGCCCTGGGCCGTTGTCTGAACGTTGGGCCTTTGGGGCCACCGCCTGGTCGAACAGGGTCGACGTGGCTCATGGGCCCTGGGCCGTTGTCTGAACGTTGGGCCTTTTGGGCCACCCTATATCAATATTAAATAAATTTATTTCATAATATCAAATTTTCATTGGGGGAAAAAATGGAAAATAGAAGAGGCTTAGTTCTGTAATATAAGAGGCCAAGAGAAGGCGATTTCGCCATGGGTGCAAACCACCAGTTGCATGTGATTCAAATCACGATGCCGTTCAGATTGCCCTCCAAAATACGGGTCAAATTTCTCAAGTCCCATCCATTAGCTCAGAAAATTCAAAAACAAAGGAAAAAAGAAATCATCACAACCTCTTCATCCACAACAAATGTACTACAAAACCAACAACGGAAAGGGGACTGTTGATTTTGCCTTAAAATTGAGGTAAATTTGACAAGAAATAGAAGAATAGGCCCACGACGCAATCCTATTGGCCTTAGGCTTTGGTTTTCGACTATAAATATTATTTTTTTCTTTCGAAAAAAATATCACGAACATAACACAAGGGCTTTTTTACCGCTTTTGAGTAATTCTCTCAAGACGGAGATTAGAACGAGGGTGTTAGGTTTTTTCGTGAGATTTGTGGGATTCAAGTTTGTACTTGCACTTTGATTTGAGATCAATAAAATTCCTTTTCTTTGTCGGGTGGATTAGGCACATCGCTGAACCACGTTAAATCTTGTTGTTACTTTACATCGAATTACTTTACTATTATTTCATTATTTCCGCAATAGATCCTCCTGGGTTTCAACAAACTGGTATCGGAGCAGGTTGGATCAGATGTCAGGAATGAAGTACGAGGTAGAGAAATTCGATGGGAAGAATGACTTTGGGCTGTGGAAGATGAAGGTTTACGCCCTCCTGTGTCAACAAGGATTACAGAGAGCGTTAAAGGGCAAAGATTTCTTGCCGGAAACGCTGAAGGATGAGGAGAAGGATGAGTTCATGGCGAAGGCTTACAGTACTCTGGTGTTATTATTGACGGATAATGTACTGAGAGAGGTTGCCACGGAAAGTACGCCAGCGGATTTATGGAAGAAGTTGGAGAGTCTATATATGACGAAGTCCCTGACAAATCGGCTGTATTTGAAACAGCAATTATACACATTGAGGATGAAGGAAGGTACATCTATTACTCAACATATTGATTTTTTCAATAAGGTGATTTTGGATCTCGCTAGTATAGATGTCAAAATTGATGATGAGGATCAAGCTTTAATTATCTTGTGTTCTCTGCCAAAATCTTTTGAGCACTTGGTTACTACTTTGTTGTACGGGAGAGATACGATTTCAATGGAGGATGTGAAGGCCTCATTGAATTTCAACGAGTTGAGAAAACATGTCCTGGGCAGCAACGATGGTGAAAGTGGGGAAGGATTGGTGGCAAGAGGTAGACCAAGAGAAAGGGGAAAGAGTAGAGGCCGATCGAAGTCCCGAGCCAAGCCTAGAAATGGTGACAAGTGTTTTAGGTGTGGTAGAAAGGGGCATTGGAAACGGAATTGTCTGGAATTAGGAAAGGCGAAGGATACAGGCGAAAGTTCTGATCAGAAATGGAATGATGTCACAGGAATTGTTGAAAGTGAGTCTGATGGTGGGCTTATTCTCAACGTTGCTGAAACTTTACTAAGCTCTGAATGGATTTTGGATAGTGGCTGCTCCTACCACATGTGCCCAAGAGAAAATTGGTTTAGCACATACCAAAAATTTGATGGTGGTAAGGTGCTTATGGGAAACGATACTTCTTGCAAGGTTGTAGGAATTGGCTCAGTTTGTATCAAGATGCATGATGGGATAGTAAGGACCCTAACAGATGTGCGTCATGTTCCAGATCTGAAGAAACATATGATATCGCTAGGTACTTTAGACAAGAATGGTTGTGAGTACAAAGCTCGAGATGGAGTTCTGCGGGTTTCCAAAGGTGCACTTCTTATCATGAAGGGAGAAAAGCGGAACGGCCTTTACATATTGCAGGGAAACACGGTTTCTGGTACTGCATCGATTTCTTCATCAGTCAATGATACTACGAGACTCTGGCATATGTGGCTTAGGCATATGAGTGAGAAGGGGATGTCAGAACTGAGCAAACGAGGTTTGCTTTGCGGAGAGAAGACTGGAGAACTGAATTTCTGCGAGCAGTGTGTGTTGGGCAAGCAACATAGGGTGAAATTCGGTACTGCAGTTCATAGGACCAAAGGTACTTTGGATTACATTCACTCAGATCTTTGGGGGCCTTCTCAGGTTCTTTCAAAGGGAGGTGCAAGGTACATGCTGACATTCATAGATGATTTCTCACAGAGAATATGGGTGTACATGCTGAAGCATAAGGATGAGGTGTTTGTCAACTTCAAGCAATGGAAGACCTTAATTGAGAAGCAGATAGGAAAGGAGATCAAGCGCTTGAGGATTGACAACGGATTGGAGTTCTGCAACAAGGAATTTCAGGAATTCTGCGAGAAGGAAGGAATTGTGAGGCATCGCACAGTTGTACATACACCACAGTAGAATGGAGTTGTAGAACGGATGAACAGGACTACCTTGGAAAGAGCTAGATGCATGCTCTTTAACGCTGGATTGTCCAAAGATTTTTAGGCAGAAGCAATTAACACTACTTGTTATTTGGTGAATAGGTCACCATCAACCACTTTAGACTGCAAGACACCAATGGAAGTTTGGTCTGGGTCTTCTGCTGATTACTCAAATCTGAGAGTATTTGGGTGTCCAGCCTATGCTCATGTCCGGGATGGGAAGCTTGAGCCAAGGGCTAGGAAGTGCATATTTCTAGGCTATGCAGATGGAGTCAAAGGTTATCATTTGTGGTGTAATGATGACAAGGGCTCCAAGATGATTATCAGCAGGGACGTGACATTCAATGAGTCTGCAATGATGAAGAATGTGGAGCAGCAGGAAAGCGGTCAACAGGGCGTTAAGGAGAAGGTGGAGATTCATATTGATCATCCACAAGTTTCAAAGGGGAAACAGAAGGTGGTAGATGAAGCTAGTGAGAGCACATTACCACCTAATCAACAGCAGGAAAATGAACCACTACAAAATTATCGCTTGGCTCGCGATAGGGAGAGGAGGCAGATCAAACCACCACAACGGTATGCTTACTCAGATATGGTAGCTTATGCTTTGAGTTCAACTGAGGAGTTTGTAGGAGATGATCCAGTCTCATACAATGAGGCAATTTTCAAGCCAGATTCTGATAAATGGGTTGCAGCTTTGAGTGAAGAGATGGAGTCTCTACACAAGAATAGCACATGGGAGCTGGTTGATGTACCCAAAGGGCATAAAATTGTAGGTTGCAAATGGATCTACAAGAAGAAAGAAGGGATTCCCGGTGTTGAAGATGCTAGATATAAGGCGCTATTAGTTGCTAAGGGTTTTACTCAGAGAGAGGGAGTTGACTTTCATGAACTATTCTCCCCAGTTGTAAAACATACTTCCATTCATGTTTTACTTTCCATGGTTGCTCTGTTTGATATGGAACTGGAGCAGATGGATGTGAAAACAGCGTTTTTGCATGGTGAGTTGGAAGAACAAATCTACATGAGTCAACCAGAAGGATTCGTTGTTCCAAGGAAACAAAATCAAGCATGTCTTTTGAAGAGGTCATTATATGGCCTGAAGCAGTCTCCCAGGCAGTGGGTTTGATGCTTTTATTACCAAAATAGGATATACTATAAGCAAATTTGATTGTTGTGTATATTACAAAATTTGTAGTGATAGCCTTCTCGTATATTTGTTGTTGTACGTTGATAATATGTTGATTGCCTCTAGAAACATATCTGAGATCAACCAATTAAAAGCTCAGTTAAGTGAAGAATTTGAGATGAAGGATTTGGGCAGTGCAAAGAAGATTTTGGGCATGGAGATCATCCGAGATAGACACGCAGGATTGTTGTACTTGTCTCAACAGCATTACATTGAGAAAGTACTTGAGCGATTTGGGATGGATAAGTCCAAGCCAGTTAGTACGCCACTTGCAGCTCATTTTAGGCTCTCATCAGTCTATCACCGAGTACTGAGAAGGAGGTGGAGCCCATGTCAAATGTGCCATATACTAATGCAGTGGGTAGCTTGATGTACGCCATGGTGTGCACTAGGCCAGACATTTCACATGCAATCAGTGTTGTGAGCAGGTATATGCACAAGCCAGGAAAGACTCATTGGCTGGCTGTGAAATGGATCATGAGGTATCTGAGAGGCTCTGCAGGCAGATGTTTAAGGTATAGTCAATCGAATTCTACTACAAAAATTATTGGCTATGTGGATGCGGACTATGCAGGAGATTTGGACAGTAGAAGGTCCATGACGGGCTATGTGTTTTGTGTATCAAGTTGTACGGTTAGCTGGAAGGCGACTTTGCAATCATCAGTTGCATTGTCCATAACAGAAGCTGAGTACATGGCTTTGGCTGAAGGCGTTAAATAAGGCATTTGGCTAAAGGGGCTGATCGATAATATGGGTATGACTTATGAGATCACTAAGGTATTTTGTGACAGTCAGAGTGCCATACACTTGTCAAAGAATCAAGCATTTCATGAGAGAGCAAAACACATAGATGTGAGGTATCACTTTGTTCGGCATATGGTGTCCCAAGGAGTCATGTTGGTTGACAAAGTTGGGACTAAGGATAATCCAGCAGACATGTTGACTAAGGTTATTCCAGGAATCAAATTCGACCATTGCTTGGATTTGATTAATATTTGCATACTCAGATAACAGGCCCTATTGGGGGCAGGGACAAGAAGATGAATGGGAATTTCAAGTCAATGTGGAGAATTGTTGATTTTGCCTTGAAATTAAGGTAAATTTGACAAGGAATAGAAGAATGGGCCCACGAAGTAATCCTATTGGCCTTAGGCTTCGGTTTTCGACTATAAATATTAGTTTTTTCTCTCAAAAAAAATATCACGAACATAACACAAGGGCTTCTTTACTGCTTTGAGTAATTCTCTCAAGACGGAGTTTAGAACGAGGGTGTTAGGCGTTTTCGTGAGATTTGTGGGATTCAAGTTTGTACTTGTACTTTGATTTGAGATCAATAAAATTCTTTTTCTTTGTCGGGTGGATTAGGCACATCGCCGAACCACGTTAAATCTTGTTGTCACTTTACATCGAATTACTTTACTATTATTTCATTATTTCCGCAATAGATCCTCCTGGGTTTCAACAGGGACTTTGAAAATGAAAACATAAACCAACCCCATTTACTTAGAAAAAATATGAATCCCTAACCAAAAAATCCCCATACGCGTTGTTTTTGTCAGATATATTAGTGTGAGTGTGGACCATCATGTTACGCGTATAATTTAGTAGCACAAGATGTGATACAAAATAAATAAATAAGAGATAAATTATATCCCTGATGCGATATTTTTCAAAGAACAAATTAAGAGAATAAATAGAAAAGAAATCAAATTGTAATCGAATTCAAAATTAGAACCAACAAATAGAAATATAATGAGTTGCGGCCTGCACGAGCGTAGCTTTCTTAAGGTTTTAGCTATCTTCCACTGGTGCCCGAGAATCATTAACAAACAACCTCCCAAGATACAACGACTCCAAACAATCAAAGGCTGCACTCCTATTGACTGAACCTCCAAACCGAACTGATTTGAGCCTCTATATTTAATGAAAATATATATGTATGTATGTGAGAATGAATGCTTAGAATGCTAAAGCGCTAGAATGCTTGTATATATTTTCTAATTAAGTGACACTAGACAACACCTCTATTTATAGGACTGACGTGCATATTCCTGTAAGATAAGTCCCTAACTTTATCAGACAAAATAAAGGTCACGACCTTCATTTTGAATTTCAAAAGACATGGGTTGCAACTCGATAAGAAATTAGACATAGCTGTTTGAAGAATTAATTTCAGTCTCAAAATTTGAAATTTAAAATAATCATAATAATAATTATATAGAATTATTATTATACACTATCTATCCACTCCCATGTCTTAATATAATTTTAGTTTATAGCTTACTTCTTTAACTCAATTTGCTCATTCAATAATTTATTAATTTTTACACTAATATATCTTCTCAACGAGATAAATTATTTAGGTGCTAAAATTTTAAAAGTTTTATATCACGATTTCCCAACAAAAAATTTAGGATTGTAATTTTAGGGCCTTCAGGTTCTGGCTAGAGGCCCTTAAATTGGGCTGAACGCTGCCATTTCTAGAAAAGGTAGACAATAAATGGAGTTGGGGGAAGGGGAGAGGGAAAGAGTGTGACAGTGAGACAGGCACGCAAGAGAGATGGGGGAAGATTTGGGAACGTTCTCTCAGAACAATTGCATTATGGGAGAATGCTCCCAAACACGGCCATAGATTATCCAATAGGTTGTTGGTAAAAAGGCAAAAAAGAATAGTATATTACGTATCTTTTCTTCTTTTTATTTCATATATGCTACTAAGTGGAAATTCACTTTGTATTGATTTTTGCATTTTTTTTCTTTTCTTCTTTCTACTCATTATTGGGAGATGAAGCGAAATAGAAGAAAGAGTGGAAATGGATTTGAATAATATCAGATAAAAAGTGTACAGGTTACTGTTTTCTCTGGGGACAGCACAACGTATCAAATTTCTTTGGGAAATGCCAAATAAACACAGCGGCCGCCTGGCCAAGTCCAAAGTTGTACTCATGAGATCTGCTGCGGTAGGTCTGAGCGCTACACAGTGGTTTTTTATTTTATTTATTTTTTATTCAATGCCAGAAAGTGGTTCATTTCATATAATTTGGGGACAAACAAAAATGTGTTCTGTGCACCTATCACTGTGTTTGAACTTGTTTTGTGCATTTTTGGAAGGGTTAAATTCGAGAAATGCATCAGTTGTTTAATTTTATTTTGGAAAAACGTAAAAAATGATATTGTATATTTAAAATTATTTTGTAGGGGACAAAAATAATTAATTTGTAATAATAGTAAATATCAAATTAGTTAGTTTTATATCGAGTTTGTGGACTGAAATTATATTTTTTAGGTTAAATGTATATATATGGATAATGGATGCATCACCTTTTTTATTTTTTGGATATATTTTAGGTAGAAAAAATTTGTTTTGGGAGCATAATTCGAGGAATGAAGTTAAATTTTTGGTATTGTTTTGGGAGTTGAAAAATATTTGAAAAAAATACAAGCAAACATAGCCTATAACTATGTGTAGCTATCGAATTAAATTGAATAATTAGGCTCTCTTTATTTTGTTGGAAATAAATAATTAAATACACATATGTAAATTTTATAAAATTATTCAAATAATGTATTAGATATTTAATTTTAATTATCATATATCTATTGATGGACAATTATATTTATAGCATACAATGTATCAATATGTAACCCTAATACAAATAAACGTATCACAAGTTCCAAGTTCCAACTTCCATATAAATTACTTCTCAATACGATTTCTTTCAAATTCATTAAAATTTCATGGACTTCTATTCTGTTGAAGTACAGATTCACAAGAAAATAATAACATTATTTAGAATTTTTTAGTAATTAATAAAAATATTGTAATTGAGGTTGAATGGTCAGTTGACTTAATGAAATCATTGTTAAGGGTTCAAATTTTAATAAATTCTTAGTATAATTAAAAAAAAAGTAATTACAATTAACAAGGCACAATTAGTTTTAATAAGCCATTCGATCGTATATATTAGAAGGAAACAATTACTTATAATATATTTTTTATGAGATATTATACAAATGATTTTGTTTAAACTCTACAAATATATATATAACTATTGTACCGAAAATACCAATATTTCCAAAACATTTCCCACAATCAATCCAACGTGTTACCCACGAAACCACAGCCAAGACTGCAACACTACCACGTCTGACTCCCCCACGATCAGGCGCTTATAAATGCGACTTTAACTTGTTACTTGGTCACTTTCACAGTTGACCCAAAAACCCTTCTCCAACCTTTCACACACACACACATTGCAGCAAAGAGAAAGACCTCATCAGTCCAACAATGACGATCGACATTACAAACCACGAGTTGCCTTGCGATACCCACAACACCTACGATGTTTTCTTCTACAGAGAGACCATCCACACCACCGTCACCTGCTACCCCGATACCGTGACCGACTGGATCTCCGACATCAAGTACGTCCACCGCCGCCGACTCAAAAGCCTCATCGTCGGCCTTGACGTGGAGTGGCGTCCGTCCTTCACCAGCCACCACCAGAACCGCGTCGCCACGCTTCAGCTCTGCGTCGGCCACCGCTGCCTCATCTACCAACTCATCCACTCCAGCTACATCCCGCCCTCCCTCATCGATTTCCTCTCCGAGAGGAACTACACCTTCGTTGGTGTGGGCATAAAATCCGATCTGGAGAAGCTCGACAAAGACTATGGGATCGGAGGCCATGCGTACGCCGTGGATTTGGGAAAGCTGGCGGCGGAAGAGCTTGATAGCAGAGAGTTGAAGAGTGCGGGGCTGAAATGTTTGGCCAGAACCTTTCTGGGAGCAGAGGTGGAGAAGCCGAAGAGAGTGACCTTAAGCCGCTGGGACAGCCGGTGGCTGACTGATGATCAGGTACAGTATGCTTGCGTTGATGCTTTCCTTTCTTTTGAGATCGGCAGGAAACTGAATGCTTCCGATTACTGATCAAGATCAGGCTTACAGAAACTGGGATCAGGGCAGCACTTTTAGCCCATTATGACTCGCTTTTGACTGATAATTTTTTAGCTCTGGTGTCCTAGTTTTTTTAGTATGTGAAGAAAATGTTGCTTAATGCTAACAAGTTTGTCAGCTAAACTGTTTTGCTGTGGTATGGATGGATCTTTTGCGGATATATATTTCATATTTGAATTTGTTTCTTTTGAATCGTAATATTTTTTCCCTATGCCTTTTTTGGGTGAATGTAGCTTGCTATAGACTTCCATGCTAATGAAGATATTTGGTGATATGTGTGTGGTTGAATATAAATGTTTCTCTTAGTATTTAACAGTGTAGTTTCCATTTTGGATGTCATTTTAGATCATTCGTATTCAACTGGTTCATCATACGTGATAAGATACACAATTAAATATTTTCATATTATGATAAATGTCAAGTGTATTTAATATGTAATTAAATAAAATTGTTCCAAAAAAAATATTAAATTATATCAGATCCAAATTATATTATATTCTTCAAGAAAAAGTAAGGCTCTGTTTGGTTATATTTCCTAGGAGCAATTTACTCCGAATAATATTGTTTTAGGAAAATATAACAAAATATATTTTTATTTTTCTTTAAAATATACATTCTTTAATATATATATATTATATATCATATATTTTTTATTATTTTAATATTAAAATAATCATTCGATTTTATTTTTATTTTAAAATTCTAATAAAAAAGTATTGATTTAAATGTTATAGTAAAAAATATTTTTTTAAAATATAAACAAACATACCAAAAACTATTTTTTACATTTTTCAATAATTTATTTTTTCAAAATACATAATAAAATCAAACGAAAAATATAATCAAACATAATCTAAGTAATTATAAAAAAATTACTGTCAAGTGGCTTTTGGGCTACTATAAATATCGCATATTATGTGTGAGAATATGAATAAATGTGAAGTGAGAAACTCCAACTATAACAAAGTTTTGACATGGGTACTTGTATATAAATTTAAAAAAATTTACAAGAGTAACTAATTATATGACTAGCAATTAACTGCCCGATTCATTGCAATTGGTTGATTTGTCATATTAATGTCTATATAAAGAAAAAATCACCAATTACATGCAAGTAGAATAATAAAAAAAGAGTAAGGCACGTTTATTTTGTGATATGGGATGTAGGGTGATAGGACGAAATGAAGAATGAATAGTAGGATTAGGATAATTTTATATTTTTGATTAAATATTTACTTTGTGGGATGATATGAATGAAAAAATTGAATTGTTGTATTGAGAATATTTATATAAACATGAATTATAAAACTTGAATAAATTGTAAAAGACTAAAGTACCCATAGTTAAAATATTTTTCTATTTAGCATAAAAAAATTATATTTTATCCATGTCAATACAACATCCAACTATTTCTTCTTTTTTTCTATTTAGCTTAAAGAAATTATTTTTTCTCAATTCCAATACAATATCTTTACACAAATCATATATATCGATTTTCCTTTTAATTATTTTAATATAAATATATTTTTATTTTTTAATTTTTTTGATTGACGCCGCAATCGAAAATTATTTGAAGGTGCGGCGCCAATTAAGTGATAAAACCATTCCACCTTAAATGTGGGATGACTCATTACCAATTTTGTCAGCATAATGGAGGATCGACAACTTTATACAGAACTCTAATCACTCAAAGTAAACATGGGATGAGGCGGGATGAGGGCTTTCATCCTGCCCCATCCCTCAAAGTAAACAGGCAGTAAAAGTACAATAATATCTACATCATAGGATGGTTATTTGAGGGCCTTTTTTTATTTTTTTATTTTTATTTTCAAGCCCTATTTTTCTATTTTTTATTATTTAAAAATTAAAACATATTTTAATGTTTAAAATTTAACCGGTCATCTTAAGATTGATTTGAATCACTAGTAATATTAAGCCATACAAATCACTATCAACAAATATAATTAGCACTGAAAAAAAAATATATATATATATATATATATAAAATTAGCACTATATATAAAAGTAACTGAATTTGACCTATAACTCCTTTGCCCAAATGAAGCCTCTTCAAAACCACTCTATTATTGGTAATTCTCGCACATTATTCTATTTATCTCTTCCTTAAATATAACAAAAAATGAGATAAATATTATTTAGTAACTTTACTAAATTATTTTTTCACAATTATGTTTTTCTGATTTATCTTAAATTATAACTATACAAAATTTAGTATTTTAACAAGATATAGTTTTATTTATATATATATTTTTAAACAAATACCTCACTACGGTAACTGCCTCTGGATTCTAGGAATTACAATTATAAAGATACCTTTTAGTTTCCACTTCCCCACCGCTTCGCCCTCACAAACACCCACCACCACCACCACCACCACCGACGGCGGAGCAAATCATAAATGGCGATCGAGATCGAATGCCTTAACTGTCCTTCCGATACCCACAAAACATATATAGTCTCTTTCTTCGACGACACCATCAACACTCTTAGTGGCGGATTTACATTCATATATGTGGGGTTAATTGACCCCACTTACTATATATATATTTTTTATATATATGTATATATATTTATATAAAAATGATGGATATATAGTATTTTGACTCCACTTAATATCAAAATGACCTAGCACAGTTGGTCGATGGTTAGTGAAATTTTCGTTGCTTTTTCTGATCGTTACTGCAAGTGCAGAGAGAACTTTCTCGGCGATAAAATTTATCAAAACTGATTTACGGAACCGATTGAATGATGACTGCTTAATGATTATTTGATAACTTATAAAGAAAGAAAAGTATTTATGAGCATTTTAAATGATGATATTATGACAATATTTCATAATATGAAAACTCGTAGAAAATAATTGAATTAATATATTTAAATTTTATTTATTAATATTTTGATCCCACTTATCTAAATTTTTGGATACGCCACTTACACTCTCGTCACCCACGATCCCGACACCGTCATCTGGTGGATCTCCGAGATCAAGTTCGTCGGCCTGGACGTCGAGTGGAGACCATCCTTCAGTCGCCACCACCGGAACCCCATTGCCATCCTCCAGCTTTGCGTCGGCCGCCGCTGCCTCATCTACCAACTCATTCATTCCCGCGGCGGCGTACCCGAATCCCTCGTCCAGTTCCTCTCCGACGAGCGCTACACTTTTGTTGGGGTCAACATCGACTCGGACTTGAATAAACTCAAGGCGGATAATGGGTTTGGGGACGACGCGAACTCTGTGGACTTGAGGAGGCTGGCGGCGAATAAGTATAATAGGAGGGATTTGAATAATGCGGGGTTGAAGGAGTTGGCGAGGGTTGTGCTGGAGAAGGAGGTGGAGAAGCCGCGGTGGGTGACGTTGAGTAGGTGGGATTACCGGCGGCTGACGGCGGAGCAGGTGCAGTATGCGTGTGTTGATGCTTTCATGTCTTTTGAGATTGGTAGGATTTTGAATGCCTCTGGTTCGGCCAATGCCCTATAGGGTTAGCACTTAGCACTTAGCAGTCTGTATGTTTGTTTTTGGTACAGAAAGCAGTCTATGCATGTAAGCTTTTCTTTGACTTGCTTTCTCCCCGTTGAAGATTGGGTTGTGTTTGAAGAATTAACTGCAATTACCATGAAAGCAAAGAAATTAGTGCTTATAATTAATCGAGTTTTTAACTATTTAATTATCCATGTAAATATTGCATATTGTTATCATCAAACAATAGACGAAGGGTTGATTATAGATTGTCTCTGCCGTGCGCGGTGGCGGGAGGTGGTGGTCATGATCCGAGTTTTTGACCCGGCCTGACGATGGGTTGATTTGATGTCTTTGGTTTCTCTTTTCTGTTCCATTTTGGGTGTATGGAGGGGAATTGGTTTTTTCCACCTCTTTGAACTGACGAGTCAAATGAAATCTATTTTATGGCTTGTTTGGTTGTGAATTGGGGTATTTTACAAAAAAAATTTAGCAAAAAATAGTTTTTAGGAAGTGGGATTGGGGAATCAAATGGTTGTTTATTTTTGTTTTGAGTGATAGGTAAAAAATAAATTGGAAGAAAATTATTTGTTTGTTTATGTTTTGAAAAAGAACAAAATGTCATATCAATAACTTTTTTATTGGGTTGGTAGAGTGAAATGAATATTTGAAAATTATTTATATATATGTATATATAAGTTGGGTAGGAGGACAAAAAATGAGAGGGTTAGTAGAATGGATAGGAAATGAATTGAAAGCGTATCTTCGGTCTTTTTGGGAGTCGGGTTGGGAAATATATATGGTTTGTTTGTTTATATTTTGAGAGTTGGAAAACAAATCAGGATTTGACAACCAAACAAGCCAACATTTTTTAGGGCGAGTGTCTTTGTTTTATTTATTTTTATTTTTATATATACACACATACATCAGGAATTCGTTAGGGCTCGAATTTCGGACCTCTGACATTATGTAGGAGACTTATGTAGTTGGACCACATGTCACTGGGTCATTTTTGAGGGGGAGTTGGTGATATATCACTACAAAAATACAATCATTTTCACTGATGTTTTAAAATAAAATTTTATTTATTAAAAAATAAATAATTTAATAATTATTGATTAAAACATAAATTACTTTGTAATTATCATTTGTTATAATTCTATAAATTAAATAAAACATATATTTTTAAAATTTTTAATTTTAGGACAAAGATAACATCATTTTAAGAAATGAAATGTTTGAATTTGAATAGTATATTTTGAATTATATGTTTTAGGAGAATGAGTTTTGGGAGTGAGGTTGGAGAATGTGAAATTTCTGTTGGGGAATGTAAAGTATGTTTATTTATATTTTGTGAATAGTTAGAAATCTTTTTTGGTGAATTTTAATATATTTCTTTATGTTTTGGAAAGAAACAATTTCTAATGTAGCAGTTAAATCAATGCTTTTTTATTGAATTTTTGGGATAAAAATAAAATTAAATAATAATTTTATTACAAAAAATAAAATAAAATATATAATATTATATGTGATAATTGAATATAATTTTTTAATTATAAAAATAATAATAAAATATTATGATATGTATATGCATGTATATTGAGTTTTAGATAATAAGATAAATAATTTGAAGGAATATTCTGAAAATTAATATTTATTGTTTTGGCAAAAAATTGACCTATACATTTTGCCAAAATGAATATTCATTTTGGCAAAATGTAGCCAAACATAGCCAAAGTCATTTTTATTGACGTTTTAAAATAAAATTTTATTTATTAAATAATAAATAATTTAATAATTATTAATTCAAACACATCGCAATATCATTAATTTTGCACTTATCATTTGTTATAATTCTGTAAATTAAATAAAACGTATTTTTTGAAAATTAATTTTAGGACAAAGAGAATATTGTTTTAAGCAATAAAATATTTGTACAGTGTGGAGCATTAGGATTTCGTATATGAAGTTCTATGATTGAAAACATAATAAAATTTGAAAAGGAATAACACCAAATATCAAATCAAAGCTGAAAATAATCTTTTGTGGCTAAGTCCAAGGAATGTGCTCATGAAATCTGCTGTCGTAAATCTGAGCACTAGAGGTAGATTTCATCATATATGGAAACAAACAAAAATGACATATATATCTATATTTGGCTTATTAAGTTGAATTGTCATGCTTTGTTTAATGGTTGAAAATAAAATAATTTATATAAATATATATTTTATAAAATTATTTAAATAATATATTAATTAATTTTTATTATTATTTGTTTATAGCGATGAACTATTACATTTATAATATACAATTTATTAATCTATTGTTTGTTTCAAGAATTCAAAAATTACTATTGTGAATATATTGTTACTCCAATATGAATAGTTAATATTTAACTTTTCATAATTGATCAAGTTTTAGAATTATAACCATTAAATTTATCATATAAATAAAACAAAATGAATGGATTTTGTTCAAATGAATGTAATTTGTGTTGATTTAAGAGTTAATTAGAAAAAAATCCCTAATCCTACTTTCAATTTAGTGATCAGTCCCCATTTGAATTATTTCACACAAAACTCCCCACTTTTTCACAAAAGTTAGGAATTACTCCCTATATCTTTCAGAAAGACCAGTATACCCTTGCAGCTGGAAAAAACAACAAAAAAACCTCGAAAATGCGTTCTCTCTTAAGAAGAACGCTTCTTATTTTCTTTATTGTCTTGAATCCAACCTTTCTAAGCGCCAAAAGAAAAGGGCGCAAAACCGTTCCTCTACCACTGTCGCGAGAAGAAGAAGAAGAAGAAGAAGTGGGAAAAAAAAAACAACAACAACAAAATTTCTGCCATTTTACTACGACAATGGAACGAAAAACAGCTGCAAAGAGAAGCGAAGTAAAAAAACAAGTGACTGAAAGGAACAAAGGTATGTTTTCTGCATTTGAAACTTCAAATGTCCGTGATTTTTCAGTGTTTCACTCATTTCTTGTCTATTTTCTCATGTTTAGGGTTTTTATTCATTTTTTAGTCGTTAAATAGTTGGACCCATTTGATATATGGTTTCTATTGTGAGATTGGAAGTTCTGATTTGTACTTGAAGGTCATGAAAGTTGCACTTCACCTTTAAGGGATTTATACTTCTTTTTAAACAAAAAGTGTACGGAAAAATTATATTTTAAAACTATCTGAATGTGGTGGTGTGTTATCTGTAGTACAGAACATGAAAGCATGCAGTATACATTAGCAAAAGTGTAGTATATAATGTGGGTAGCTTCAGTACAATTTGGAAGCAAATGTAGTATAAAACAATCAAATTGGTAGTATACTTTAGATATAAGTGTGGAATATAATCTGAGTAGGCGCAGTACATTTTAGTAGCAAAGCAGTATAAAACATTCAAACGAGCAGTGTACTTTAGGCATAGGTGTTATATATGATCTGTTGCAGCAGTACATTTTAGAAACAAATGTATGTAATATAAAGTATTCAAACTTGCAGTATACATTAGGCAAAAGATAGTATATAATGTGAATAAACGCATTACCTTTAAAAAGCATCTGGAGTACACTTTAGCCAAAAGTGCTGTATAAAACATCTATTGGTGCAGTACACTTTAGGCATAAGTATAGTATAAAGCAAACTGCCAGTACGGTTTAGGCAAAAATGTAGGTGCAGGGCATTTCAGACACAAATGCAGTATACAATCTGTTTTGTAGAAGTACATTTTAGAAACAAATTTATGTGGTATAAAGCATTCAAGATTGCAGTATACATTAGGCAAAAGGTAGAATATAATATGTGCTATATTTTAGAAGCATTTGGAGTACACTTTAGGCAAAAGTGTAGTATAAAATCTCCATTGGAGCAAAGTAGTATAAAACATGCAAACTGGCAGTACACTTTAGGCATAAGGGCAGTATGAAGCATTCAAACATGCAGTACATTTTAAGAGCATCTGGAGTACACTTCAGACAAAGGTGTAGTATAAAATCTCTGTTGAAGCAAATTAGTACAAAACATGAAAACGTGCAGTACACTTTAGACATAAGTGTAGTATGAAACATTAAAACCTGCAGTACATTTTAAGGGCATCTGGAGTACACTTTGGACAAAGGTGTAGTATAAAATCTCTGTAGGTGCAGTACATTTTAGGAACAAATGCAGTATAAAGCATTCAAGATTGCAGTATACATTAGGCAAAAGGTAGAATATAATCTGTGCTACAGTTTAGAAGCATTTGGAGTACACTTTAGGCAAAAGTGTAGAATAAAATCTCCATTGGAGCAAAGTAGTATAAAACGTGCAAACTGGCAGTACACTTTATGCATAAGTGCAGTATGAAGCATTCAAACATTCAGTACATTTTAATAGCATATGGAGTACACTTTGGACAAAGGTGTAGTATAAAATCTCTGTTGAAGCAAAGTAGTACAAAACATGAAAACGTGCAGTACACTTTAGGCATAAGTTTAGTATGAAGCATCCAAACATGCAGTACATTTTAAGAGCATCCGGAGTACACTTTGGACAAAGGTGTAGTATAAAATCTCTGTAGGTGCAATACATTTTAGGAACAAATGCAGTATAAAGCATTCAATCTGACAGTACACTTCAGGCATAAGGGTAGTATGTAATCTATGTTGCTGCAATATATAATAGTAGCATTTTAGTACATAAACATTCAGCCTGCATTATACATTAACTGAAAATGTAATATATAATCTTAGCATATGCAGCACATTTTAGAAGAAACTGAAGTATAAAACCTTTATTACTGCAGTATACATTAAATGGAACTTTAGTATATAATCTGTATAGAATAACTGAAAGTGTAGTATATATTATGTGTTTCTATAGTAAATTTTTGAAGATATTTTAGTAGAAAATATTCATGCTTTTAGTACACACTATCTAAAAGGGTTACTTTATTATTTGTTAATATACTATTTTTTTTTTGGCCTTGCAGCAAAGCCAAGACGTTGTGAGGTCTGTTCTCGTTGCTCCCCCCAATATTTTCATAGTAAATTGGAGCTTGTGAAGTCCAAGATGGGGTCCAAACATTTTGATGCATTGAAGAAGACCCCTTTCTATATATACATGGATATGCCGAAGTTAAGTTCAAGTTTCATTCGACTTGAAGCTATACTTAGGAGGTTTGACCCAAAAAAGCTCTCATTTCATTTTGCGGAGGGGGTTGAGGTTCCTTTTTCTGCAGCTGAATTTTCAATGGTTTTAGGGTTGCCACATGTGGGGCAATCTGTTGACATAACATTGAAGATAAAGTCTTCAACTTTTGAGCGGCTTTTTTCTGGAAAGCTGCAGAATATAACTAGATCTGAAATAGCTAAAAAACTTGAGGAGTATGTATATAAGGATAGTGTGGAGGACTTAAATGATTTTTCTAGGTTGTACATAGTTTTTGTTTTTAATTGTATTTTGTTTCCAACATCTAATTACTGGACTCCACGATTTCTCCTACCATACTTGGACAATTTGTCCAGAGTTGGTCTGTATGCATGGGGCAAAGCTGCATACAGGTTTCTTGTGCAAGATATGAGGAACCATTTAGGAATAGGTGGAAAAACAAGAAAGAAGTACATTGATGGGTGTACAGTAGGGTTGATGGTAAGTGTTTGCTTCATTTTTCTAATAGCATTGATTATATTTATATTGAAGTGAGTATAATTTTTAGATTTATGAATGACAGGCATGGGTTTATGAACGCATCCCATCACTAGCTACACCAGTGAGTTTGTTTGAGTTTCCACGCTTTTACCGGTGGAAGGATAGCAAACTCCCACAAAATGTGGAGCAGACAGAGAAGAAGTTGAAGCAAGTTACAGCAGATATGGTAATAATTGTAATAATTCATTATTTGTTGTTTGTATAATAATTTGAATTTGATAATTATTTCCATTGTAATAGGTTGTAGACCTCAACCCTGCTCCAGAGGAGTTAGAATTGGCAGATTTGATCAAGAAATCAGAGGCTGCCAGTACTGTCATGAATGAAGTCCATGTCTGTGATCATACAATATATGAAGCAATGATTGCAGCGAACGGAGAAGAAATTAAATCATTGAAAGAAAAAATTACTTCAATGGAATACATGGTAATGAAGGAGCAGGGTGAGGAGGAGCATCCAACTGAGGAAGAGACTAATGCGGTGGAGCTTGAGGAGGAAGTTGGTGAATATGTGCATGAGGGGGCACTTGATTTGGTACATGATGCACAGAAAGAAGGGGATGATTCTGAAGACATGGTGGATGAAGAAAGTCGAACCAAAAAACGTCATGATCCTTCAGATTCCCCCAGACCATTGAAGACAGCACATTATATACCAATTGAAGGGGCTGAGTTCGAGGAATATGAGATTGAAGTGGCTAATGTCATGTCTTCGATTGTGACAAATGTGCGCAATCGAGAAGATAGGAAGCGAAAACAGAAATCTCCAGATTTTGTCAGCCCCCCCAGCACCACACCAGCCAAAAGAGCAAGACAAGTGACAAAGACCTACCGTGCTCGTCCTCGTGCACGAAAAAATAAAGAACAAGAGCAGAAGAAGGTGTTGTACACTACTTAATGTTTTATTTTTTTCCTACTTGCATTTCATTTGTAAACTGTCTGTTTGTAATAAGTATTATGATATCTTATACTTGATGGGTTGATATTTGCACTTAATGGATGATGTCTTATACTTCATATTATTGATACTTGCACTTATGTGCTCATCTTTTCTACCTCAGCAGTTGACACTTTACACCTTTTTATGGGCTTGAGTTTTGTACTCCATGTTGGGGTATTTGTACTTCATGTGCTCGTCTATTCTACCTCAGCAGTTGATACTTTGTTTTTATGGGCTTGAGTTTTGTACTCCATGTTGGTGGTATTTGTACTTCATGTGCCATCTATTCTACCTCAGCAGTTGACACTTTACACCTAATGTGCTTGAGTTTTGTTCTCCATGTTGGTGGTATTTGTACTTCATGTGCTCATCTATTCTACCTCAGCAGTTGACACTTTACACCTAATGTGCTTGAGTTTTGTTCTCCATGTTGGTGGTATTTGTACTTCATGTGTTCATCTATTCTACCTCGGCAGTTAACACTTTACACCTATGTGCTTGAGTTTTGTACTCCATGTTGGTGAAGTCTGTACTTTCATGTGTTTATCTTTTATATTTCAATAGTTAATACTTGGTTCCTATGTGCTGTGTTTGTACCCCAGGTGGCACATGAACCAACCCAGGTGGCAAATGAACCAATCGAGGTGGCACAAGATTCAATCCAGGTGGCAAAAGAACCAATCCTGGTGGTAGATGAACAAGTCACCCCAAAGACTGAAGTGGCCGATCCCTATAAAGGAAGGACTGATTATAGAGGACTTGCTCTTATTCCAGTAGAAGAGCGAGAAGTCATCGACCACTTTGTCGGAAGAGATAATTTGAGGTAACAAAATTTGCTTATTGTTTTTCTATTGGATAAATTGGTATCTGAACACACAATTAACAATTGTGTAGGGTAACCGTCTGGGAAGGAGCAAGACATCTTCTGAATGGAAGAGACTTTTGTGAGCTCTTATTTGGAGGAGAACTTACCGGCGACATAGTGGACTGTTACATGTCGATATTATGTAGCCCATCTTTTAGCAACAACTGTCAGCACAAGGTGTGGTTTACGTCCTCAATAGCGCAGGTATATGATAGTTTCCTAACTTAATTTAGTACACGGTGAGAGATGAGTCTAACCATCTGTTTTATATTTCATAGGCTGATATATTAGACCGAATAGATGAACGCAACATGAAGGATATTACGGATGAAGAATTTGTGGAGATGATGCTTAAGCTTAACAGCTTCACCTGTTCAGATTTAGAAGAGCTGACGATAGATGTTTTAAACAACTGTCGCTACATAATCCTACCGATTTGCCGGCGCCAGCACTGGTTCTTAGTTGTCCTTGACACATCCACTCGTTCTTTTTTATACATGAATTCAATAATGGCCCCCAGATACAAACCGATAGCTGTTGCCATTGTAAGTTTGCTTTCTTTCCGTACGATTTCCCATTGCAAATTTGTGGAGTCAACAATTGACAAATTTTTTGTAGGCTTCATTTTATTCTCGGTACATTAGGCTTTCACTGGGGAGTCGTGTGGATGAAAAGCTACAGCAGAGGAAAAGTAGGCAGCAAGTGGGTACAGTGGATTGTGGTGTCTATGTATGCCTTTGGGCAGAAGGTTTTGCTAGGGACACCCCCGTGTTCTGGAGGAATGCTGGAACAATTAATGTTGATAAATATCGTGCGAAAATGGCGCATAGAATATTAACTCATGAAAATGCCAGGATTTGAAGCACTTATATGTAAATACATGTGTAACTTGAAGCATAATTTGTTTATAATATTGTTTTGTAGCTAAGTGTAATTTTCCAGTAACTATTTATAACTTAAATTCAACTGAAACAGGGCTGGGAATTTGAATACAAACTTGGGGGCAATGAGGTACAAACCAGGGAAAATGAAAGTATAAAATGTGTTTCGGGGACGGACACTCAAATTCTATTGAGACAAGGCGGGGATCCTGAGTACAATTCATGAAAACTGGAGTACAAATTGAAACAGATGGTGTATAAAATGGGCTTCGTGGATGTACACTTCAAGAGAATTAAAATCGGGTGGCAGATTCGAGAGCATTTTGGGGGCAATGAGGTACAAACCAGGGAAAATAAAAGTATAAAATGTGTTTCGGGGACGGACACTCAAATTCTATTGAGACAAGGCGGGGATCCTGAGTACAATTCATGAAAACTGGAGTACAAATTGAAACAGATGGTGTATAAAATGGGATTCGTGGATGTACACTTCAAGAGAATTAAAATCGGGCGGCAGATTCGAGAGCATTTTAGGGGCAATGAGGTACAAATCAGGGAAAATGAAAGTATAAAATGTGTTTCGGGGACGGACACTCAAATTCTATTGAGACAAGGCGGGGATCCTGAGTACAATTCATGAAAACTGGAGTACAAATTGAAACAGATGGTGTATAAAATGGTCTTCGTGGATGTACACTTCAAGAGAATTAAAATCGGGCGGCAAATTCGAGAGCATTTTGGGGGCAATGAAGTACAAACCAGGGAAAATGAAAGTATAAAATGTGTTTCGGGGACGGACACTCAAATTCTATTGAGACAAGGCGGGGATCCTGAGTACAATTCATGAAAACTGGACTACAAATTGAAACAGATGGTGTATAAAATGGGCTTCGTGGATGTACACTTCAAGAGAATTAAAATCGGGCGGCAGATTCGAGAGCATTTTGGGGGCAATGAGGTACAAACCAGGGAAAATGAAAGTATAAAATGTGTTTCGGGGACAGACACTCAAATTCTATTGAGACAAGGCGGGGATCCTGAGTACAATTCATGAAAACTGGAGTACAAATTGAAACAGATGGTGTATAAAATGGTCTTCGTGGATGTACACTTCAAGAGAATTAAAATCGGGCGGCAGATTCGAGAGCATTTTGGGGGCAATGAAGTACAAACCAGGGAAAATGAAAGTATAAAATGTGTTTCGGGGACGGACACTCAAATTCTATTGAGACAAGGCGGGGATCCTGAGTACAATTCATGAAAACTGGAGTACAAATTGAAACAGATGGTGTATAAAATGGGCTTCGTGGATGTACACTTCAAGAGAATTAAAATCGGGTGGCAGATTCGAGAGCATTTTGGGGGCAATGAGGTACAAACCAGGGAAAATAAAAGTATAAAATGTGTTTCGGGGACGGACACTCAAATTCTATTGAGACAAGGCGGGGATCCTGAGTACAATTCATGAAAACTGGAGTACAAATTGAAACAGATGGTGTATAAAATGGTCTTCGTGGATGTACACTTCAAGAGAATTAAAATCGGGCGGCGGATTCGAGAGCATTTTGGGGTCAATGAGGTACAAACCAGGGAACATTAAAGTACAATCTACAACAAATAAAGTATAAAATCTGTTTTGTTCAAGTACACTTATTGTAAATGAATAATTATTCTCCACTAATTGTAATGATGGGCAAGTACAATAATTTGAGAGCATCGGATTTGGTGTTGTACGGATTTGCTATGTTTCATAAGGTGGATATGTTCGACAAATTCTCATTTGTTTACATCCATGAAAGCATAGGTATTCTTTCATTACCGCGATTGATAACATTCATCCGTTGAACACTACTGAATAACAACTGAAAATTCTCAATATTATTTTATTCATATTATAAAATATTTTGGTGATTAACTACCAAGAATTCAAAATCAAATCTTTGAACAAATTTCATTGCCCAAGAATATTAGTAAAATTTTGAAGATATTAAGTACAAAGTTGCCCAAGAGAGGTGCAAATGGGGCCAAATCAGGTACAATTATCCAGTTTTGAGGTACAAATGTTGGCTACTTTACTAAACAACATGCTAGGCTGCTATGTTCACGATAAATCACCCGCTTCATTGCCCAAGCGAGGTGCAAATGGGGTCAAATTAGGTACAATTATCCAGTTTTGAGGTACAAATGTTGGCTACTTTAGTAAACAACATGCTAGGCTGCTATGTTCACGATAAATCACCCGCTTCATTGCCCAAGCGAGGTGCAAATGAGGCCAAATCAGGTACAATTATCCAGTTTTGAGGTACAAATGTTGGCTACTTTAGTAAACAACTTGCTAGGCTGCTATGTTCACGATAAATCACCCGCTTCATTGCCCAAGCGAGGTGCAAATAGGGCCAAATCAGGTACAATTATCCAGTTTTGAGGTACAAATGTTGGCTACTTTAGTAAACAACATGCTAGGCTGCTATGTTCACGATAAATCACCCGCTTCATTGCCCAAGCGAGGTGCAAATGGGGCCAAATCAGGTATAATTATCCAGTTTTGAGGTGCAAATGTTGGCTACTTTACTAAACAACATGCTAGGCTGCTATGTTCACGATAAATCACCCGCTTCATTGCCCAAGCGAGGTGCAAATGGGGCCAAATCAGGTACAATTATCCAGTTTTGAGGTACAAATGTTGGCTACTTTAGTAAACAACTTGCTAGGCTGCTATGTTCACGATAAATCACCCGCTTCATTGACCAAGCGAGGTGCAAATGGGGCCAAATCAGGTACAATTATCCAGTTTTGAGGTACAAATGTTGGCTACTTTAGTAAACAACATGCTAGGCTGCTATGTTCACGATAAATCACCCGCTTCATTGCCCAAGCGAGGTGCAAATGGGGCCAAATCAGGTACAATAATCCAGTTTTGAGGTACAAATGTTGGCTACTTTAGTAAACAACTTGCTAGGCTGCTATGTTCACGATAAATCACCCGCTTCATTGCCCAAGCGAGGTGCAAATGGGGCCAAATCAGGTACAATTATCCAGTTTTGAGGTACAAATGTTGGCTACTTTAGTAAACAACATGCTAGGCTGCTATGTTCACGATAAATCACCCGCTTCATTGCCCAAGCGAGGTGCAAATGGGGCCAAATCAGGTACAATTATCCAGTTTTGAGGTGCAAATGTTGGCTACTTTACTAAACAACATGCTAGGCTGCTATGTTCACGATAAATCACCCGCTTCATTGCCCAAGCGAGGTGCAAATGGGGCCAAATCAGGTACAATTATCCAGTTTTGAGGTACAAATGTTGGCTAGTTTACTGATTCTTTGCAAGTTCAACGATTATGCCCTGTTCTACCACACCTCTTACACTTAATGGCACGCTTCTCAATCTGTGATGGAATCCTCTGTGTCCTTCTCCGCCCAGGCTGAGATCGACAATCAGGTGCATGAATGACGTCGTCATCATCTACATGGAACATATGCATATCAAACGTAGGAATAGGATTTATAACTGCTTGGTATGCTTGTTGATACATCTCAACTCGGTAGTATTGATCTGTGAAGTCATATGGTGAAAGTGACTTTGACTCGATAGAAGCACAAGCATGTATGCATGGTATCTTATCAATCTGCCATGCTCCGCAAGAACAAACTCTGTTATGTAAATCTATAGCATACGATTTGTCTTGCTCAATCACCTCAAAGCTCCAACCGCTAGACATGACAACTTTTAAGTTGCGAGAGCGCATATGATTGATTGCCAACTTTTTCTCTTGCTTGGGACATAATTGACCAACCATCTTATGAGATTCTTCTCTCCTACCATGCATCATAACCATTATTTGCATGCGTATGTGATCAACCATGGCTGCAACTGGCATAAATCGGGCTGGTTTAACCCAATTATTCCAACATTCTGCTTGATTATTGTTTATTACCCCCCATCGATCTCCACTGAATAAGGAGTTTGCCCAACAGGTTGGGTCAGACTGCATAATAAAGTCTCTGGCAAGCGGCATTGACTCCAAGATGCTGTCTATATGTCGGGTATACTCCTGCCTTGTAGGCGCATATGCAGCTTTCATAAAAACAGAACACCAATGTTTCTTGTTATGTAGAGGGTACTTCCTTAATACCTGAATTCAAAATAATAGAACAATAATGGGCTTAATGTTATGAAGTAGAGCTTATTTCACATTATTATCTCACAAACAGAGATAGAGCACACTTACTTGTTTCTTGAAGTTATCCACTAAGTGTCTCAAGCAATATGCATGATGGCTACCGGGAAATATCATGGGGAGGGCCTTAAGAAGACCAGGATGTCGATCGGAGAAGAAAGTAAACCTTGATAAGCCAGGCAAATATTCAGAATCTAAGACACTTCTCAGCTTTAAGCAGAACCACTCCCAATTCATATCATTTTCAGAGTCAACAACTGCATATGCTAACGTGAATAAGTCATCATTGGCGTCCTTACTGACTGCGCTGAGTAAGACTCCTTTGAATTTATTTTTAATATGGGTGCCGTCCAAGAATATCAATGGCCTGCATCCCCTAAGAAAACCAAGAAGGCAGGCACTAAAACAAATAAATAGCCGACGAAATTTTCGACTGATTGGGTCAATCTCACAGTCTGCAATACTTCCAGGGTTTGTTCTATTCACAGCATCACAGTACCACCTCAACTTATCATAAGATCCCTTCTTAGCTCCATGGATGTCATGCATAGCTAATTCCTTACCCATCCATGCTTTATGGTACCTAAGTTCCACACCATATTCTCTGTGGATATCTTTCAATATGGTGCAGGGCCGATAACATGGCTCTGATCTCAATTTATTCTTCACTACATTAGCAACCCAAGCGGAATCGGCTTTAGGATGTCCCCTTGTCCGAAGATTAGCCTCACCACATGTGTGCTCTAGATTACATTTTCGAATGCCAAATAATTTATCAGCTTCATGCCTTGATGCATAGATTCTCCATTTGCAATTTTCATCACTGCAAACGGCTATGATTTTTTTGCTGTCATTTTTCTTGTATTTAAATGACCGCAAAGTAGACACTACATAATTCTGAACTCGTGAGCATCATTGAATGTTTGACCCTCCTCATATATGCAATTCCTCCATGCATCAATTGAGTTGCTAATTAAAGCCAATTCATTGTGCGATGCACTGGTCGAACCAATTTCCTCCTCTACTACATCCCTTGAGGATGGCAAATGAAGTATAATTTTAGGCACAATAAAGTACAATTCATTAGTAGAACACTGAAAATTAAATTACAGATTCAGAAAATTGAAGTACAAGTTAAAAAAACGTGACGTACAATTTGTGAACACATGAAGCACACAACATTGACAAAAAGAGTACAGATATACGCAAATTGATTTGCAAAATGAAGGAACAGAAATAAAAGAAATGAAGTACAATTTCGGAACACCTGAAGTGTATAAGCGCAACGAAAAGAGTATAAGAATTAAGCGGATTTATGTTCGAACTGAAATATAAGTTCAGAAATTGGAAGTATAGTTTTTCATAAGGTTAAGTACAGTTGCGAAAAAGCTGAAGTATAAAAATTCGGCTCTCGCAGTATAGATTTTGGATAACACAACAGTTCACGCTTCAGAATTAAATAATTGAATCGAATAATTAAAGTACAATTTCACATAAAATAAAGTACCAATTCAGGCAATTGAAGTATAGAGCTTCAATGAATGCAGCACAAATATAGATTATATGAATATAAAATGAGGTGTGATTTGATGAAAAAAGGAAGTACAATATTAGACAAAGTGAGGAACAATTTCGGAACACCTGAAGTGTATAAACCCAATAAAAATAATATAAAGATTTAAGTGAAATTATTTAACAACTGAAATATAAGTTTAGATATTCGAAGTATAATTTTGGACAATGTGAGGTACAGTTTTGAGCAACTGAAGTATAGATGCTCAGCTTTCGCAGTATAAATTTTAGATAGTACGTTATTACACGCTTCAAAATTAAATAATAGGTTCAGATAATTAAAGTACAAAGTATAGTTTTTCATAAAGTTAAGTACAGTTGCGAAAAAGCTGAAGTATAAAAATTCGGCTCTCGCAGTATAGATTTTGGATAACACAACAGTTCACGCTTCAGAATTAAATAATTGAATCGAATAATTAAAGTACAATTTCACATAAAATAAAGTACCAATTCAGGCAATTGAAGTATAGAGCTTCAATGAATGCAGCACAAATATAGATTATATGAATATAAAATGAGGTGTGATTTGATGAAAAAAGGAAGTACAATATTAGACAAAGTGAGGAACAATTTCGGAACACCTGAAGTGTATAAGCCCAATAAAAATAATATAAAGATTTAAGTGAAATTATTTAACAACTGAAATATAAGTTTAGATATTCGAAGTATAATTTTGGACAATATGAGGTATAGTTTTGAGCAACTGAAGTATAGATGCTCAGCTTTCGCAGTATAAATTTTAGATAGTACGTTATTACACGCTTCAAAATTAAATAATAGGTTCAGATAATTAAAGTACAAAGTATAATTTTTCATAAAGTTAAGTACAGTTGTGAAAAAGCTGAAGTATAAAAATTCGGCTCTCGCAGTATAGATTTTGGATAACACAACAGTTCACGCTTCAGAATTAAATAATTGAATCGAATAATTAAAGTACAATTTCACATAAAATAAAGTACCAATTCAGGCAATTGAAGTATAGAGCTTCAATGAATGCAGCACAAATATAGATTATATGAATATAAAATGAGGTGTGATTTGATGAAAAAAGGAAGTACAATATTAGACAAAGTGAGGAACAATTTCGGAACACCTGAAGTGTATAAGCCCAATAAAAATAATATAAAGATTTAAGTGAAATTATTTAACAACTGAAATATAAGTTTAGATATTCGAAGTATAATTTTGGACAATATGAGGTACAGTTTTGAGCAACTGAAGTATAGATGCTCAGCTTTCGCAGTATAAATTTTAGATAGTACGTTATTACACGCTTCAAAATTAAATAATAGGTTCAGATAATTAAAGTACAAAGTATAGTTTTTCATAAAGTTAAGTACAGTTGCGAAAAAGCTGAAGTATAAAAATTCGGCTCTCGCAGTATAGATTTTGGATAACACAACAGTTCACGCTTCAGAATTAAATAATTGAATCGAATAATTAAAGTACAATTTCACATAAAATAAAGTACCAATTCAGGCAATTAAAGTATAGAGCTTCAATGAATGCATCACAAATATAGATTATATGAATATAAAATGAGGTGTGATTTGATGAAAAAAGGAAGTACAATATTAGACAAAGTGAGGAACAATTTCGGAACACCTGAAGTGTATAAGCGCAATATTAAAGTACAATTTCACACAAAATGAAGTACCAATTCAGGAAATTGAAGTATAGAACTTCAATGAATGCAGCACAAATATAGATTAAATGAATATAAAATGAGGTATGATTCGATGAAGAAGGAAGTACAATATTAGACAAAGTGAGGAACAATTTCGGAACACCTGAAGTGTATAAGCCCAATAAAAATAATATAAAGATTTAAGTGAAATTATTTAACAATTGAAATATAAGTTTAGATATTCGAAGTATAATTTTGGACAATGTGAGGTACAGTTTTGGAGCAACTGAAGTATAGATGCTCAGCTTTCGCAGTATAAATTTTAGATAGTACGTTATTACACGCTTCAAAATTAAATAATAGGTTCAGATAATTAAAGTACAAGTTCAAGTAAAGTGAAGTACAGATTCAGACGATTGAAGTATAGAACTTAGACGATTGAAGTATAGAACTTCAATGAATGATTTACCTGTTTTAATATAATGAAGTACAAATTGGGAACACCAGAAGTGTAGAACTTATGTGAAAAGAGTACAGATTTATATAAAATGTTGTATGATTTTAGAAAATAGGAGTACACTTTTTACAAAGTTGAGAACAATTTCTGAACACTTGAAGTATAAAACCTAAGCAATGGCAGTACAATTTGGATATCTTATTAGTAGAAAACATGAAAGCCGAATTATAGATTTAGATACTTGAAGTACAAGTTTATATAAAGCGACGTACAAGTTAGAAACAATGGAAGTATAGAACTTCAATGAAGAGAGTATATGTTTCTGTAAGTACAATGTTAACTGCAATGAAGTATAATGTGGAACGCTCCAAGTACAGAAAGATTTTCAAATAAACAGAGAGCAATTTTAGAACACTTCATGTACAGAACTTTACTAATTGCAGTAAAGTTGAGATTCTGTAGAAGTATTACCTTAAAACATCACTGCTCTTCTTTTCTCTGCTGCTTGATTCATCCTTTCGGTTTACCAAGATGTCCGCAATGTTCATCTTCAATGTCAAATGCAGTAAGACCATATTCATGACGTCATCGTCATCAGTTAAACTCACGTACAATCTTTGATGTGGAGCTATATATCGCAAGCTGAAGTGCTCGGAATTGATTTCACTCCATTTTCTTGCTAGATTAATGTAGATATCCATTACAGTCGTACTGTCCTTAATTGACATTATATGGAGCTGGTCTTTGTAGCGACAACTCCCCAACACTTGATTGAGCGCACTTGCTTCGCTGCTGGTTGACATTGTCGGGGAAAAAAAAAAAAAAAGGAAACACAGAAGCAACTGAGAAGGAGATGGAATCCGAAAATGATGAAAATAAAAAGAGAAGAAAACAATGCAGTTGTCGGGTTAGTGGCGTTTGGCTCTAACGTTGTTCTCGTTTCCCGCTTGTTGCAATTTTTTCTGTTCTTTTTGTTTCTGGTAACGAGCGTTTGTAGGGTTTACTGTTTGCTTGAAAAAACAAGGAAAAATATGATACTTAAGGGCATTTGTGTCAAATCAAGTGGCTAGGGAGTAATCTCTAAACTTTTATTAAAACTAGGGAGTTTGCACTATAAGTTTTTAATTGGGGACTGAACACAAATTTTGAAAGTAGTTTTGGTACTTTTTAATAAGTTCCCCTTGATTTAAATCATTTATCTCAATTTATATCTCATTTTTTATTTTATTTTATGAATATATGACATGTGAATTAAATATTTTTTTATAAAAATAATTGATTAAGAGTCAGATACACTTGATATATATACCCTATATTTTACTTTATCCTAAAATATCCATACAACGAGACCATATATCTTACCCTACCCTATGTAACTCAATACCTATTGGGTCTAGCTTCTTGAATATAATTTTTTAGTGTTTTGACTATTTTTTTTCTGTATTAAAAGATTCTTTTGGTATACGGTAACAAAAAAGTATTATCGAAATTTAATTAGTATATCTATTTAATTTAATGTAATTAATTTTATACATTTAATTTTATTGTATTAAGTGAATAAAATCAAAAGAATACTATTTTTCTTTCTAAAATCTAAATTAGTGATCAAGATAGTCCACTTTCTTATATTGTTGGTTAGATCATATATTAATTAAGCATTATTTTTTTTTAAATTTATCTCTTTTTATAAAGTATTTATAATTCAAATTTGACCTAATTTCTTCTTTATATAAATAAAAAAATATTATAAGTATTAGATAGCTCTTCTCTCCCTCATTTTTTCTTTTTTTCTTTTTTTTTACATTTTCTCTTTAATTATACATTTTTTATTTTTTGTCAAAAAATTTTCAATATAAAAAATTTAAAGTATCACATCAAACTTTAAACTATATACCGTACTTCCTAATAAATAGATTAATCTTTCATAATTATTTTTTTAGATAGTATGGATCGTGGTGAACTCATATTTAATGGGCATATATTATTAATTTTAGAATGCAATAATTGACTTCAAAAAAAATAAGACAAAACAATTTGCATGGTGTGAATAGAACAAAATATTTTTATGTCTAAACAAAGATATATAAATTATTTTAAAAATATATTATTATATAATAAATAATAAATATTTTTAATTATATATATATTAAAAATTTATCATTAATTTATTTTTAATCTTAGTATATGTAATTTTTAGGTTAGTGGTTAAGTTTGATATTAAAATAATGTGTAGTTATAGAGTATGGATCTATGAATAATTCATGAATATAAACATATTTTGTAATGAGATTTTAGACAAATGCTCCTTTTAAACTCTACAGGTAAATAATAGGTTATAGATTGATGGTGGGACTCCAACACCACCACTCCTCCGAGCCATGGGCTTGTACACGCGCCTTGCCTCTGTACTCGTCCGCTTTCACAGGTCACCGAGAAAATCCTTCCCCTTCTTTCCGACCATTCACACACAAACACACACTGCAGCAAATGGGAAAACCATCACCAGTCCAACAATGGCCATCGACATTAGAAAGGACGAGTTGACGTGCGAAACCCACAACACCCTTTGCTACGACGTTTTCTTCTACAGCGACACCATCCGCACCACCGTCACCCACAACCCCGCCACCGTGACCGAGTGGATCTCCGAGATCAAGTACGTCCACCGCCGCCGACTCAACAGCCGCATCGTTGGCCTTGACGTCGAGTGGCGCCCGTCCTTCACCCCCCATCACATGAACCCCGTCGCCACACTCCAGATCTGCTTCGGCCACCACTGCCTCATCTACCAACTCATCCACTCTCGCAACATTCCGATCTCCCTCGCCGATTTCCTCTCCGATAGGGAGTACACCTTCGTCGGGGTGGGCATAAAATCCGATTTGACGAAGCTCGACAAGCACTATGGGATCGGAAGCAATGCGAACGTGGTGGATTTGGTAAAGCCGGCGGCAGAAAAGTATGATAAGAAGGAGTTGAGGAGTGCGGGGCTGAAAGGTTTGGCCAGTTTCATTTTGGGGAGAGAGGTGAAGAAACCAAAGAGAGTGATCTTAAGCCGCTGGGATAGCCGGCGGCTGACGAATGAGCAGGTGCAGTATGCTTGTGTTGACGCTTTCATTTCTTTTGAGATTGGCAGGATCTTGATTGATGCTCCTGTTTCTGATTAATATCAGGCTTAAAAAGAATATCTGCAGCTTATTTTTAGCCTTTATGACTAGCTTAATTTTTTGACTTGTAACTTATGGGCTTTTGTTCCCTAATATGTGAAGAAAATGTTGCTTAATCTTAAGTTTGTCAGCTTTGTATTGCTGTCATTCTTGATATTGGATGGATATTTTGCTGATATATATATACTAGAAAAGAGCGCACCACGCTAAACCCATTCAATGCAAATGGATGCGCTCTATCAATTGTTGAGCAATTCTTTTAAAAGTAAATAAAGATCTAGTAGTATAGAAACTTTTATACTTCTTCTTGGTGAGTACTCCTGTCCACTCAAGAAAAAAAGTGAACTTTCTTTTATGAGTAAAAAAAAAAAAAAAAGATGCATGTAATATCAACACAAATTCAAGAGATCTTAACACTGTCGTTCTTGCATCTGCTCTTGCTGGGGGTCGCAAACTTTGATGCTTCAGCCACATAATTTCCATCATTGAATCATAGAACTCAAACTATGCGAGGGGAACACCATAACACAATGAAGCATCTTAGCGAATCTGTTGCATGTGCCATTATCCCTCCTCACCTCCAACACACACACACACACACACACACACACACACACACAAAAAGAGGGAAAGGAAAAAAACATCAGACAACATGTGCTAACCACATATGTTCACCATGGAATATTTGGCCTTTTGAAATGAAACACCAATTAAACCACCCAATTGAGACAAAAATTCAAAAGCTTATATGGGTGCAAGGTTGAGGTAAAATCTTACCTTGAGTGTTGTGTCATCAATTCCTTTTGTGGTTGAAATAATATTTGCTGCTCCTGCCTTAATAAATGTAATCATCATAACTTGCAACAGCATATGGAGATTTCGCTACTTATCATAAGAGCACCCAATTCTGTTGGTAAACGACTTCAAATATAAAAGCAGTGCAACTTACTGGAATTAACAATAAGGTGCAAGTTCAGCAACATGAGTATCAGCCATACTCATTCCGGACATCATCGTAAAGCTCCCACATAGAAATCAACATTGTAAATTCCTTTATGCTATTTTATTAAGGTTAAATAGCAATATAAAAGCTATTCTTGTCTAATGGATAAAATACATTGTCATTCAACTGAATCGGTACCACGGAAACTCGAAGCAGCCTATGTGTAGTTTCCAGGTGCAGTAGTATTTGGTTTCAGTATGTCAATGTAATAAAGGAAACTGTCTTCTGGATTTGGTCCTCTATCAGAGTAATACATAATATTTGGGCAGAACGGACTGAAATTTGCTTTTGTTCACCAGATAAACATGCAGCTCCTTCGAATATAACAACTTGTCTTGTAGTTTCATCTCTCACCAAAGAAAAATTATAGTACTCCAATAAGACTTGCCAAATAAAAAATGATAATCAAACACCATTTTGTAAAACCAATCTATAGAAAATGATAATCATACACCATTTCCTATCTCATGTTTAAGATTAGATGTTTCAAAATGGCTTTGCAGTTTATCTGGATCGAAATTGAGAATGGCAGATCAATTTGTTCTATGCATTTCTTCTCAGCTAGTATCTTCCTTCACACTTATAAAATATCAATTAATTTCAGGTGTTTATTTGATAATACAATATTATCTTGTTTGCGAATGTGAATTAGGTACTCACATTTATAATTCACGCAAGAAAGGTACAGAATATCAATGCAGTCAAGTTCTAGTAAAGAACATTGTCCATGAAACCAAATGTTTCTGCAATTTTCTTCTCAATATACATGACCAAAGAATTTTGTAGGAAATGATACAATGCTGTGTAGCCTAAAGAGATGTTCTTGGTAAAAAATATGCATGTTCAGTTATATGTTTATTGATTAACTGATTTTAATATATTAAGATTATTTCAGCTGAAATTTTAATACATTTAGATTATTACTTGAAGCTTTTAGATTCATAAGAACGGTATTATTGATTACAAGTTGTAAAAAGAATCAAATGAACAGCTGAAATTGCATCTAAAATGAATCAAACCTTCATCCTAGGCATGTGGACCCAATCGACAGCAGTTCTTGTAGCCTCTGAACGGAACTCTGCCAAGGTCTTCTTCGCAATTGAGAGGAGCCTGCCAAAGATAGTACAAATTATAAAAGGAAAAACATTAGTTGAAAGTATCTTCTCTTGACACTTATAAATATGTATGAATATGAATACAAGAACAAAAGAGAAAAAGGAGTTGATGAAGTAACCAGCAGGGTTATTAGCATCTCTGAGAGAGTACTGGCGGGTTATGACCGTCGACTCAACTTGGCTCAGTAGCAGGGGCAGATGACTGCAGAAATTTTCACAAAAGAATCAGCTATGAAAATTAAAAGAGATGAGAAAAACATATTCAAAATTAAAATGATAGAAAGCCATAAAAGAAAGCATGATCGATACTGCAATTACGAGCAGCCAAAAACTTAACAACATATTAACAAAATATGAGAATCAAAAACCATAAAATTTAATGTCCGCAAGAATTTGTCCCATGAGCATCAAAACAAACCTATAATTGCCAAAATTGTCGAAAGACTATAAAGACTTAAATACGCAATGTGACTGGAAAAATTGAACATTTCATAGGATGCATGAGAGAGCCACACATTCTATTCAAATGAACATCACTATAGCAGCAACCAATCTAGAATAGTAACTAAACAAGAAAATGAGTAAGAGTAACCAATGTTTGAAAGAACAAGGCATTCCCGGATCAGTTGCTGCCCGCGTGGAGAGCTAGGCTTGGGGCACTCAGCATACACCCTTTCCAAGGCCTTCACCAGCTTTGCTATGTATCGCACACAATTTCTAGCATCAAGATGCTTGCTAATGCTCCCACAGTGTATCATACATACTTTCTAGCATCAAGATATACTAATGTCCTAACTGCTACGCTCCCTGTGAGCTGTGCCACCATAGCCATTTTCCCTTAACCTCAAAAATTCTGAAACACCTAACAAAAATAAATAATCACCGCCCCAAATACTGAATTTTTTTTTAATACACTCAGCTATGTTTTATAGTCCTATCAGAGAGCTGACAAAGATTCTTTGAAGCAGTGGCTAATTTTATACGATTTGGATATTGCTTAATAATAATAATAATAATAATCTTCCTAGTGATGTCAGAAGGATAAGATGAATGATCTTGATTGAGGCAGAAGATTGTTGAGGCTTTAGATCATTAAGAAATACACTTACTACCACCTACATTATAAAAAACAGCTAACAGCCAAAATAGCTCAAAGAAAGCTAAGTTGCCTTGTATATATAAATCATATGCACACTAACAAAATAATATTTGTTCCTTTCCTTCTCTTTTCTTTTTTCACACAAGAAGCCACCCTTCAGCACCACTTGGAAGAGAAGCAGCAACCCTCCTTACAATTATTATAATTATTCACGCTAAAAGCTCCAAATTTTCACCTAATGGAAGGTGAAATCACCAAACTTTCCAAAGCAAAACCCCTTTCACAAAAAGCAACAAAATTTACCTTTTTTTTTTGCACTGGTTAGTATGGAACCTATCAGATTTTTTCCTTGATACACAGCAAGTTACCAGATATAATTAACTTTTAGCCTACCCGGCAATGCTTCCAAAACCCAGCAAGAAGCTTGCCATAGCTGATGCTCGATGAATTATGTTATTCTGCCTTAGATACCGAAGAAGAAAAAAAATGGGTCTCTAGAAATTGCAAAATGAAAGATGAGAAAGGCTTAAACATAAAAGAGGACTTTTAAAATAATACCAAAAGGAAAAATTAATGCAAGAATATACAAATGTGAGTACCTAATTTACATTTGAAAACAAGATAATACTCAAAACTTGTCCCCTAAAACAACTTACAAAATACTCCAGTAATTTTCTGAAGAATTTATAGGTTGAGAAGTCCATTTTATACTTGGACAATGTAATATTGGTTTTTCCAGTGATTCATCCCTTGCGTGTTAATTCACGGTTTTCAGAAAAGTGCTCGAAGAACAATAATACTAAACATAAAGTTTGGGCAACTCCAAAACAGAATCCATCATAACTTATTTCTCCATGATGGCCTTGTCCTCCACAATGAACTTCAAGAAGTCTGTCAATCACAACCCAACACTTTGTACCACAAAAATAAGAAGACGTAGACAGATAAAATTTTGATTGAAAAAGAAACCCGTGTCCCTTTGTCCTGGCCATTGTAGCACGTGTGTAGCTGAGGGCATAAGGGGCGTGATGACTTCACGTCATCTTCACCTTTCTAAACATAAAGTTTGGGCAACTCCAAAACAGAATCCATCATAACTTATTTCTCCATGATGGCCTTGTCCTCCACAATGAACTTCAAGAAGTCTGTCAATCACAACCCAACACTTTGTACCACAAAAATAAGAAGACGTAGACAGATAAAATTTTGATTGAAAAAGAAACCCGCGTCCCTTTGTCCTGGCCATTGTAGCACGTGTGTAGCTGAGGGCATAAGGGGCGTGATGACTTCACGTCATCTTCACCTTTCTCCGGCTTATCACTAGCAATCTGTTCATGGTTCTAAATTCAATGATGGCAACTAAACACGAGGGTTGTGCTCATTGCGGGACTTAACCCAACACCTTACGGCATGAGCTGATAACAGCCATGCACCACCTGTGTCTGCGTTCCCGAAGGCATCCCTCTCTTTCAAGAGAATTCGCGGCATGTCAAGCCTTGGTAAGATTCTTCACTATGCATCGAATTAAACCACATGCTTCACAGCTTGTGCAGTTCCTCATTAATTCCTTTGAGTTTCATTCTTGCGAACGTACTCTTCAAGAGAGATACTTAACGCGTTAGCTGCAACACTGCATGGGTCGATACGCACAACGCCTAGTATCCATCGTTTACGGCTAGGACTAATGGGGTGTCTAATCCCATTTGCTCCCCTAGCTTTCGTCTCTCAGTGTCAGTATCGGCCTAACAGAATGCTTTTACCATTGGTGTTCTTTTCTATCTATACGTATTTCACCGTTCCACCGAAAGTTCCCTTTGCCCCTACCGTACTCCTGTACTCCAGCTTGATAGTTTCCACCGCCTGTCCAAGGTTGAGTCTTGGGATTTGACGGTGGACTTAAAAAGCCATCTACAGATGTTTTACGCCCAATCATTTCGAATAATGCTTACATCCTCTGTTTTACCGCGGCTGCTGGCACAGAGTTAGGCGATATTTATTCCCCAGATACCATCATTGCTTCTTCTCCAGAAAAAGAAGTTCACGACCTATGGGCCTTCTACCTCCACGCGGCATTGCTCTGTCAGGCTTTTGCCCATTGCGAAAAATTCTCCACTACTGGCTCCCGTAAGAGTCCGGGCCATATCTCAATCCCAATGTGGCTAATCAGCCTCTCAAACCAGCTACTGATCATCGTCTTGGTAAGTTATTGCTTTCCCAATTAGCTAATCAGGCGCAAACCCCTCATCGGACGGATTCTTCCTTTTGCTCTTCAACCTACAATATAAAAGAAAAAAAGAACTCAGATCACAAATTTTAATACAAGTTAAACCTTAAACATTCTTACTCGAAGAAGGGACTTCCAGAAATCAAGATCAGTATTTGGAGCGCCTGCGATCCTCCTCTTGCAGCTTGATTGAGATCCCACAGACAAGCCCCATTAGGATATGGCTCAACTAATGGGTAGAGAACTTGACGATATTTAAGGAGGCACTTCAATGGGGATGATGCAACCTCTTCAAGAATCTTCTCTTTGGTGTTCAAATCTAGCATCATTTTGAGTATTGACACTCAATCACTTATCCGATGGATCTCGACAGTGGTTTTAGTAGCCGCAGCAACGCTTGGTTGGGGAGAAGCGCTGCTGGGTTTAGGATGGATGATGAAAAAGTGTAGAGCGAATAGCCAGATGGATGGAAAAAATGGTGCTACAGGGCATGGGATGGGAGTAGGCTTTTCAGCAAGGGGTCAGGTGGGCTTTTCAGTAATTGTTGTGAGTTTTTTTTTCAGTTAAAAAAAATAAAAAAATGTCAATTTCATTTTCACCATCTTACAAAAAGATAAATTGATGTACAACAATTATAGCAATAAGTACAATTTAATGAAACACAACATTTCCAGAACAACATCGTTTGATATAGTAAAAAACCAAAAATAAAACTAAAAAAAATGCATTAGTAGCCACGTGCATCAACGTATATATAATACTAGAAAGGGTACAACACGGGAGGTGCGGTGCTATGCCCGTAAAATTATATATATATTTCTTGTATTTGTATAAATATTAAATATTGTTTGAGACATTAGAAATTGTTAAATTGAAATATACCTATACACATATTCAATAAATCAAAATATCATATGTTTTTATGAAAGAAACCTTACATTGATAATATGAATATTAATGCCAATTTATAATAAAATTAATAATTCAAAGAATATTCCAAAAATAGACAAGTAAATAAATAGGCAGTATTTTCATTTAGTTATCAATTTTGGACAAATAAAATGAATGAAATCAGACGTATCAATTGACAAAATCAATTACTTTAGTACTCAAATATATAAAACTAAATTGAAGCCAATCAGATTGCTCACATCACCAATTTATAAATATATAGATAACATTTTAATTTTTGAAGGTGGCTTTTCATATAATAGTTCCAATAAAAGAAGCCACAACAGTTTAGGCCATATAAGGCAAAAACAAAGGCTGTTTGCAGAATAGCTATGCAGTAGAATCAAAAACAAGAGTGAATAAAGTGTTCATATATCCGAAAGCTATAGAATGACATAAGTTTAAACACAACAATCCTAAAGACTTCAGCAACAAAGAAGCAGCAAACTGGCACAGTGACCATCAAACATCAAGTAAAATATTTAATCATTGACCCTTTTTGTCTTTTTCTGATGGACTCCTTTAAATATGCCTTCAATTTTTTGATGCCAAATTTCATCATCATAGAGAGAAGCAGCAGGTACATTGTTTTCTTTATATACAAAATATATCCTCAAAGTTTTGTCTCCCTCATTTTGGAATTTTCTTTTAAGCTCTGTGGGCACCTAAAAATATTTTTCATTTGATCATATTAATTAAAACTAAATATTAAAAGATGAATAAAATATAATAGCAGGTAATATATAGGGAAAAATGCAAAATTGGTCCCGTAACTTACCCTCACTGGCAAATTTGGACTTTAAGTTTTCGGGCCGCAAAATTGGTACACCATCTTTTGAAATTTAGCAATTTGAGGACAAATTGGGCCCGAATTCCAATTTCCTCCAGCCCGATCCTGCGTGACATCCTACGCAGCTCCGCGTGGCGATACGTTAGATACCTCTCTCCTACGTGGAATGCTTGGTTGACACCTCAGGAAAAAATGTTGCCATGTCAGCCCAAAAAAAAAATGAAAATTGCCACATCACAAATTAAAAAAAAAAAAAATGAAAGAAAACTTAAATTATTTACAACTTAACAAAACTGAAAAAAAAAAAGAAACTGAAAAAGAAAAGCCCCAACCTTGTTTCCGCCCATTCCCCCCCCCCCCCCAATTGCTGGATTTTTTTAAAGGGAAAATGCAAAATTGGTCCCGTAACTTACCCTCACTGGCAAATTTGGACTTTAAGTTTTCGGGCCGCAAAATTGGTACACCATCTTTTGAAATTTAGCAATTTGAGGACAAATTGGGCCCGAATTCCAATTTCCTCCAGCCCGATCTTGCGTGGCATCCTACGCAGTGCCGCGTGGCGATACGTTAGATACCTCTCTCCTACATGGAATGCTTGGTTGACACCTGAGGAAAAAATGTCGCCACGTTAGCCCAAAAAAAAATGAAAATTGCCACATCACAAATTAAAAAAAAAATGAAAGAATAATGAAGGTGGAGAACCCTCTTCCAGACAGGTAATGCTGAAAACTTTAATAGTGTCAATCTATAAATATTATATCTGTATATTTGAAAATATTCTCTTCCTATCTTACGTGAGGAAAAGGAAGAAGATGACAACAGTTAGGAAAGGTAGGGATGTATTACATGCAATGAACATGGTAAGCACCTTTATGAAATGTCTTTAAGTTTTTTATGTTTCTTAATCCATTCAGTCTTATGAGTTTTCATTTCAGGACAACAATCCTATTGATGGTTCTACCATGCAGCACCATGAAGAGATGGAGCAGGAACCACATGTTGATGGAGCAGGACCATCTATGTTGCCCCCACTGAAGCAACCTGCAGTTGTTTCTCAAACTGAAGAGTGGACCATGCCTTTTGAATCTCAAGCTTCTGTAGAAAATATCCTTCAACCACCAGTGGTGCAGTCAGTACCTAAAATGTTTGATCAGTTCATGCAATCAAGGTCCTTGGGGAGCCAAAGGGGTGAAGGTAGCAAGAGGGTGAATATAAGAACACCACCAGCATTCATTGGCACCCAGCAGTCTCAATCCAATACTCAAAGTAGCAGCTTCACTCGTTTGAACTTGCCAACCTTTAAGGAACGTGGTCAGAAGTATGTGACAATGTCAGACCTCACTTCTGATGTGAGGGAATTGAAGGAGAAGGGAAATAGTAAGAAAACGAATGCACAATAGATGTATGTTGATGGGTGTAAATGATAGACAGGATGTATAAGTGCCAGTTTTCTGACACTAAGTGATGAAATAGTATGTATTTTGTTGAGTTGGATGTAAATTTTTTGTCATACTCTAACATGGTATTGTTACTTATTCTGGCACTTTTTTTTATGAAATGAAAATGATTCTTTTGGCTATTTGTTGGTGCATCTTATTTGATTTTTTTTAGCATAACAATATTGCAGTTCTGTATATCTTGTTGCTTTATTTTCTCTATGGCTTAGTGCTGCAGTTTAATATGCTTTACTTTAGTGCTGTAGTTTAATATTCCAACACTCTCTCTATTCCGACCAAGAACCTTACTGGAAACTTAGCTACAACATATGGCCTTCTCAAACCATCCAATTCAATCTATTTCATGGGCATGTAATCACAAACACAACCAAGTATCACAAATACTCTATTCCAACACTCTCTCTATTCTGACCAAGTATTACACACACTTTCTCAAACTGAATCACACACACTTTCTCAAACTGAACACCACAACCAATGATCACACTTTTCAGTGAGGAACAAAAACAGAAAGCTTCTTCCAATATCCGCATCAATCAAGCCCAAAGCTTCAGAATAGCAATCACCAGACATCCAAAAAAGAAAATTTTCATTTTTTTAATTGTCCACTTCAGTTGGTCATTCTCCGCCTCCACAATGCTTATTCTGGACTCCATCCCGTTGAGTCATCGTAGAAGCCCCGGAATGATCTGCCTCGCCCTTGCACATAGTGGTTTATCAACCCATTGAAAAAGTGAGCATCCACCTACCTGCTGGGCACATGTTTGGAAACGTCTTCCGGGGTTTTCATCCGTCCATGATGTGCGGAGCACAGCTGCATTTCCGCAGTAGCAATTTATTGGTGGTGGTATATCAGACATTTTATGGGATTTGTTACAGAAGAGGTGGATTTCGCTTCTGGGAAACTAAGGTTCTTCAAGATGCATTTTTTGCCCCTTCTCTAATTTCCTCCAGCAATTGGGGGGGGGGGGGGGGAATGGGCGGAAACGGGTTTGGGGGTTTTCTTTTTTTTTTTTTTTCAGTTTTGTTAAGTTGTAAATAATTTAAGTTTTCTTTCATTTTTTTTTTAATTTGTGATGTGGCAATTTTCATTTTTTTTTGGGCTAACGTGGCGACATTTTTTCCTCAGGTGTCAACCAAGCATTCCACGTAGGAGAGAGGTATCTAACGTATCGCCACGCGGCGCTGCGTAGGATGCCACGCAGGATCGGGCTGGAGGAAATTGGAATTCGGGCCCAATTTGTCCTCAAATTGCTAAATTTCAAAAGATGGTGTACCAATTTTGAGGCCCGAAAACTTAAAGTCCAAATTTGCCAGTGAGGGTAAGTTACGGGACCAATTTTGCATTTTTCCCTTTAAAAAAATCCAGCAATTGGGGGGCGGGGGGGGGGGGGGGGGAGAATGGGCGGAAACAGGTTTGGGGCTTTTCTTTTCTTTTTTTTTTTTTTCAGTTTTGTTAAGTTGTAAATAATTTAAGTTTTCTTTCATTTTTTTTTTAATTTGTGATGTGGCAATTTTCATTTTTTTTTGGGCTAACGTGGCGACATTTTTTCCTCAGGTGTCAACCAAGCATTCCACGTAGGAGAGAGGTATCTAACGTATCGCCACGCGGCGCTGCGTAGGATGCCACGCAGGATCGGGCTGGAGGAAATTGGAATTCGGGCCCAATTTGTCCTCAAATTGCTAAATTTCAAAAGATGGTGTACCAATTTTGAGGCCCGAAAACTTAAAGTCCAAATTTGCCAGTGAGGGTAAGTTACGGGACCAATTTTGCATTTTCCCTTTAAAAAAATCCAGCAATTGGGGGGCAGGGGGGGGGGGGGGAATGGGCGGAAACAGGTTTGGGGCTTTTCTTTTTTTTTTTTTTTTTTCAGTTTTGTTAAGTTGTAAATAATTTAAGTTTTCTTTCATTTTTTTTTTTAATTTGTGATGTGGCAATTTTCATTTTTTTTTTGGGCTGACATGGCAACATTTTTTCCTCAGGTGTCAACCAAGCATTCCACGTAGGAGAGAGGTATCTAACGTATCGCCACGCGGCGCTGCGTAGGATGCCACGCAGGATCGGGCTGGAGGAAATTGGAATTCGGGCCCAATTTGTCCTCAAATTGCTAAATTTCAAAAGATGGTGTACCAATTTTGCGGCCCGAAAACTTAAAGTCCAAATTTGCCAGTGAGGGTAAGTTACGGGACCAATTTTGCATTTTTCCCTAATATATACTTTATACCAACTTCGAATGATGTAGTTTGCCCAACATAAATCCATCTTGTAGAATTCAATAAACTTTCTATAACTTACTCCATAAATTTCCATCATTGGATCTATCACATAAATTGCAAAAACGAAATTTGTTAACATTTATGAAGGTGTAAATTTTCATGGTTAGCACGCAAATTTTGTTGTGATTTCTCCTCTCTTAATAGGCTTCTTCGTGTAACTCCATTAGTCCAAGCAAACTACATTTCTTTTTCTTTGTTGTTAAAAATTCTTCCATTTATAATGTTGAGCCTCGTATGTTAAAAAAGATTAAGTAATTGTCCTACAGCTTATGCGCCCGAACAAACTCATTTCAGCCATCAAGTATTCAACCATTCTTCGTCAAAGCTCGCCACATTTTATTACTGTATCTTATGTATAAATCATTCTCCACATATATAGTTAGACTCAATGACAAATCCTAAAATAAATTATGTAAGATAGTCAATGTTTGTGATAATTGTCAAGCATGAAAATATAAAGCTAAAACACAAACCTTCACCCAGCACATAGAATTTGTCTTTTATCCCCAACAAATATAATTTTTTTCAAAATATATGATCATGGAATATGATTGAATTTTAAATATTTTATATCACTAATTTATATGATTACCTGAACTTGCAGCATTATCATCACTTGTATATATGCCAAAGTAAACCAAAGAAAATAATAGGTCTGAGTATGGTTTTTATATAGCTAAATTTTTCGTAAAATAAATATAAAAAATAAAGCCTAAATTATAAGTTATTGCATTACATGAAATCCCCACTTGAAGTTTTTAGGTAGTAGTTTGTCTCCATAATTTCTCCCGGGTGATTTCTAGTTTGAACATTAACTGTACTTAGAAAGTATGCATCCACTATCTCTTGCATCTGTATAAATGTTAGATTTTCATTAACATAATAAGCTATATTCTGAATGCAGTATAAATGTATATTAATTATCTTGCATGGGTGTGGAACTATTTCTAAAATCAAATTTCCTGTGCAAAGAAATTATGTTTACGCTACTGACAGTGAGTGGACTTTATTTAATTAATCATAAAGTCATTGTAAAAAAGAAATAGTATAGAAAAAGAAAGTTAAACCACAGACAATTAAACTCTATGTAGAGGGGTATTTTGAAACTATACAGTGCATGTTGCGTCAACGAAGATATGTCTTCATCAATAAGTTCAAATATTTTCAAGAATGGGAAATTGTAAACAAATTTATAATAACTATATTATTATTATTATATAAAAAAGGTATTTTTGTGCATAAAATGAAAGTTATGATACCAAATTTTAATATAGCAAATTTGTCGTTTTGCTTATTTATTATTTAATAAAAAATTATATGTACAAATAACCACAATTTATTCAAAAACTTCCACTATTTACCTTTTCAATTAATTTTAAATTTTTTTCTTTAATCTTGTAATAAATTAAAAAAAAAATTACTTTAAGTGAGTGTTATCTTCATAATTATGCAAATTATAGTTATATATTTTATTTACATGTTTATTTTTTAGTAGAATAACTGAGACTATGTATAAGTGATATGATTACTCAAAAATATTTTATATGCGTAAGAACTGCGTACAAATGACTACTAGTTTCTAAATAAAAGTGCAACCAGCCAACTCAAAAACTTTTCGACCTAATTCCCGCACTAAGCATACACCACTTGAGAAAATCTATTCTCAATATAACTGTAAGAACCCAAAGCTAAAATTAGTCTAAAATCTGTCTTTTTATTTTCTCTTTTCTGCAAAAGTTGTAGGCACGCGCTGCTCTTTCTTGGGGGGTTACATAGTGTAATATTGACCTTACCTTTTCTTTTTCTTCTAAAATTCTTTGCAATTTTAAGTAATGGGCTTCTTATTATTGGTTGTGTGAATGTGTTCATTATACACTTGGGCCGAAATGGGTGTCTCAAATGTGGGGCTAATAAAATATTTCATAAGCCCAAACAATAGAATCTACAAAATAGAAGCAAATTTTATAAGCCCAAACAATACCTCAGAAAACCCACGAAAAATAGAAGCAAATGAGAGAAAAACGAAGTTCAAGGCATTCTAAGTACCAAAACCTAACCCAAATAACCCAAAAAAATAAAAAATAAAAAAAATAAATCCAAAATCATGCTTCAAAACAAACCAAAAATCTCTATGCACAGAAGAGAAAAATAGTTATCCTAGCATGCCACCAACTACACTGCAAAGTACGGGAGTAAAAAACTCTATTCCGTACAACCAAACCTCCCAAAAAGGAACCACATGAGAGAAAATTTTCACTTTTTTAAATTTTGAAAAATATATTATCCTTAGTCCACACTGACTAGAATCCCTTTTTTCTTCAAAAATTACCAACCAAACACATCACTCCAAGGCAAAATCCAATACTGCAAGTAGGGCTGTAAATGGATATTCAAAAATTCATTTATTTTTCGTATTCGTATCCATTTAAAGTGGATATTATCCATATTCGATTAATAGATATCCGATTAAAAATGGATACAGATATGGTAAATGCATATACAATCCGTTTAATATCTAATTCGAATACATATTTATTAAATAATATATTATTTATATTTTTCAATAAAAATCTCATAATTCATATATGTGTATATATATATATATTATAATTGAAGAATTGAGAAGAAAAAAGAATAAATTTAAAAAATTATTGTAATATAGAGAAAAAATTGAAGAATAAAGTAATCAATATAATTATTATTAGTTGACTTTATAATTAATATACTTAAATGCCTTTATTATTAATAATAATTACTAATAATCAATTATAAAGTCAATTATTAATTAGAAATTATATTATTTGTTTGATATCTTTCGTTTTAATGCAATTATATGGTTTCTTTTATTAATTAAAATATGTATTTGTTATAAGTTCATAGATTCAAGTATTTGAATATTCGTAAATGAATATCTAAATAATTATCATCCAATATGAATATAAAATAATAATTCAAATATGCATAAGTTTAATAAAATATGAATGCATTTGTATAATTATAATCAAATACGGATATATCCAAATCCGATCGATATCCGACAAATACAAATTTGAATATCATTTTTAAATATCCATCAAATTCGTATTTGTATCTGATTATTCAAAAAGTTAAACAAATACAAATATAAAATTAATATATTTGATTCGTTTAATATTCATTTACACCCCTAATTGCAAGTAAGAGCACTCATAAGTCCTATTCTAAAAAAACAATCGTCATTCCAAAATCGAACCGTCGTATGTACTTACCACATATGACCCCTAAATTGCGCTGGCAATCTCTCTCTCTCTCTCTCCACGTCCATCCCTCCTCGATATAAAACCCCCCAAAAAAAATATGGAGAAAAAAAAGAAAGCACGTCTACAGGATACACCCAAAATACCAATAAATAGAGCTACACATAACCACCAATTATGAAACACGATTTTTTCTCTCGAACAACGAAAATAGCATTTCTTCTGATTTTCCCATGGGCCCATCTTCCTGCAATTTCAAATTGGACCAAACACACAATTCAAAGAACAAGCACTACAAACATAAGAAGCTTGAAGAATGCAAAACAACATTGTTCTGTGGCACTATTGCCACGCGTTTTTAGATATATATATATATATATATATTAGACTAATATATATATAGAGTAAAAAGTAATAATAAATAATAATAAATAGTGATAATATATATTATTTATATTTGGCTTTGGTTATTTTGAATTAATCTTGATTTTCTCTTTCTTTTTTGGGGTTATACTGTGAGTTAATGCAGCTAGGTTGTTCACTTCTATGCAGTAATATATTGAAGTTAAGCAGTGATATGTGTTTTCTTATTGAATATAAGTGTTTGAAGAGTGCCTAAACTCTAAAGTCCAGCAGGAAGTTTTATTCGGGGCTACATTCGGAGAGAATATATTTATAATTATGCTAGAAAGAGAAAAATGTATTTAGAAATAAAATTATTTATTTAGTTGCAAAGCTTTGTAAATGGCAAATAATTTTATGATATTAATATTATATCTTAAAGATAAATTTAAATGATCAAAAATTGTAGCACAACTATTCAACTTCAAATTAATTTCAAGTTTACCCTTAATAAAAGTTGATTATTCCACTAAATTTCATAATATTTCAGTTTTTTTGTTTTTGTTTCTTGGTTTTTTTTCTTTTTTTTTTAAATCGCAAAAGTTGAACAAGAAAGTAAACAATAAAAATCCCCACTGGTAACCGATTAACCGGCCTTTAAATTGTGTGTATATACTGTCAAGAATTCAAGAACATATAATATGGTCTCTTAGGAATATATGTTCTTGATCAATGCAACTGTCTCTGATATTCCCAAAGAAAAAGCATGTAGAAATAAAAGTACTTTTGCTGGATAGGTCTTGAACAGACGATCATATACTTGCAATTGCATGCATGCATGGGGATTTTCTTTTTTCTTTGACTAATATCCATGAACAGAGATCTTGCTGAATTAGAAATGATTCTTTGTTCGTGGTATTTTGCTAGCTATTTCTGATAAATTAACTCGGCCTTTTTCTTTTCTTGAACTATAAAAAGAGTTTACAGGGAGCTATATATGTTCTTGGATATATGATCAGCTAATTAAGCTTAATTTTGGATATGACTAGTTGTAATTTGTTTTTAATTAGTTTATTGATGATTAACACTTATGAACAACTAATATTCGTTCTTTGGCTTGCTTTGATCACGGTTGAAATCTGGTTGTGGATAGTGTGTTTTAATTCAAATGCTCTGAATTTGAAGTGAGTGAAGGGCCACCACAGGAGAGAACGGGAGGAAAGGAGAGAGAGGAATTAATTAATAGAAAATGTATTAAATATTTTTTTATAAAGATAATTGATTGAAGATTTGATATATTTGTCATATATATATATATATTTATTAAGTTACAGTAAAAGATAAAATATGAAATACAATAGAGAATTCAAAGTGATCCTTGAACCTTCCCAAGTAAATTAGGGATCATTCGACTGTTGATCATTAAAACTCATTATCAAAAATAAATGTCAATAAATTGAAGAATAAGTAAGGTGCTGCAAATATTTTGGTTTATTGCTACAAAGAGAAACTAATGTTTATTCCTTGGTAAATTAGTGCCACAAATTAAAAGCTCATATTTTTCATATTTATGGAGCACATTTATTGTTATCCAGCCAAAGTGCCCTCTAGGGGACACCCACACAAACTGCACCCGCCTGGAGTGGAAGATATAGACTTCTTGTCTCTCCGCGCGTTGGTGGAGGCACGCCGCCTAGACCAGTGCCTCGCCCCCGTCGGATTGGTGTTCCTCCGTGGTGATGACGATGCTCACATGATCCGTGTTTGTACCAAGAACCGATGTACGCATATGCCTAAGGAGGTGGGCAAAGATACACACCAATTCAACACGAGCTGCTTAGCTATTGATCGTAGCATTTTAATTTCATATTAGAAGTAATTGAACATTTAAAAGAGTTGAATGAGAGTAAATTTATTTCAATATGTGTGTATATAATAATCAAATATAATCGATAGACATAAATACATATAATAAAAGATATAATTAATACTATTTATTGATAATAATGAAAATATAAAAGTTTATGTGCATGGAACAAATTAAGTTTAGGAAACACTTACAACTAAATAAATTGTAAGCACATATACATGTGAATACAAAGGATTATATGAACTAAATTATGTATAAAAGAAATTTTGATGTATAAATTAATAAAATTTCACATAGCAAATTAACTTTTGCAATAGATTTCCAACTTGCAAATGTATGTATCAAGTTTTGCTAGCCTACCACTATGTATTTATGTAACTTGGAAAATTTTCGTTGTAGCAACATTGCAATTGCAGTAGTATGATGTCTATGCACAATATTTGATTATTTGTTCAAAATATTGAAATGGGAATAAAGTCTCAATTAAAGAATTCTAATAATAATAAAATTTCGTAATTTAAATTCAATTTATATTAATTATATATTTGGCATCATGAAAAACTCATATTTTACATCCATGATACAAATGTACATTTATCATACCATATTATCATAAAATGAATGGATTTATTCAACACAAAAAATTAGCTAGGGTATATTGTAAAATAAAAATCAAATAATTGACACTAAAAATATAAAGGAAGAATGCTAACTAGCTAGCTTATTAGAAATAGGAGTATAGGACTATTCAGTTCAATGGTTTTAAAAATTTCATCCTAAATGATTTGGTACTAAGAAAATACTCATGTCCCAATAAAAAATGGTCCAAATCTTCTCCAGGTCTTGTATCAATAAGAATTAGCTCGAGTCTTATCATGTCTCGATCTAAATTTTTTGAATAGTTCAATTTGAGAATTCAAACTTCAAGACGAATAATCAAAGACAAGAGTGGAAGTACTTGTGACCAGACAAAAAAATTCAAAAAAAAAAAAAACAAAAAACCCACATCCTAAATAATGAATAAGCATCAAACAACTAATGATAAAAAAATCTTTAAATATGTAAAACTATTTTAGTTAACCATATTCAATAATAAATAACTATTTGCTAAAACAAAATTTCTAAATAGCTAAACCTTTGATTCATATATAAGTTGTTGTATTAATCTCTTATGTTCTCTTGGTATAGTTTATCTCAAGTTAAATAATTAGTGACTATCAATATTGTCATAAATTAAATTTATTTTAGTGGTATCAAATTTTAGTAATATATTAGTTTTAAAATATTATTCATTGATATTATTGTAATACAGATAGAAAATTGAATTTATGGATTGTTATAATATAATTCAGATATTTAACAAGAAAAAATCAATAAAGATCCACTGGTAACTGGTAAGTTGTAACCGAACTTTAAAATACATACATACATACATACATATATATATATATATATATATATATTAGTCATCTTCTCCAGTTTCCACATTCAGAAATACCATCAAAGAATCAAGAATGAATTCCGTCATTGCAGACCTCGACCTCCAAGCCTTCTCGGTCTCCTTCTTCAGCGCCAGCATCTGCACCATTGTCACCCGTAGTCCATCCATCGTTTCCCAGTGGATCCACTACGTCAAGCTTCTCGGCTGCGGCCTTATCGGCATGGACATTGAGTCGCGCCCTGCCTACTCCCACAATCCCCGCAACCGCGTCGATATTCTCCAGCTCTGCGTCGGCCGCAGCTGCCTAATCTTCCAACTCAAGTACACCTGCTACATCCCTAAATGCCTCATCGATTTTCTCGCCAGCGAGAACTACACAGTTGTTGGGATTGACATCCATTCTGCCTTCCAAAAACTCGAGGATGAGCACGGGTTTCGGCTGTCGACGACTGCGATGGACTTGAGGAATTGGGCGGCGGCGGCGTATCAGCGGCCAAATTTGGAGTATGGGAAATTGGAGCAGTTGGCGATAGAAGTGCTGGGAAAAAAGATGGATAAGCCGGAGTGGATGAGTAGTAGCATGTGGGATAGCCCCAGGCTGACGGAGGATCAAGTGAAGTATGCTTGTATTGATGCTTATGTGTGCTTTGAGATTGGTAGGGTTCTGAATGCCCTTGATTGTCAACATTAGACTATCAAGAAATTGAAGATTCAAGGATATGGGCTGTTAGGAATATATGTTTTTTTTGATCATAAATGTCTCTGCTGATATTCTAAAACAAAAATTATGTTGAAACAAAAGTACTTTTGCTGGATATTTCTTGAACAGATGATATATTTGCATGCGTAGGGGTTTATTCTTTGAATATTCTTGAATAGATATCTTGCTGAAGAAATGAATCTTTGTTTGTAGGATTTGGCTATTTTCTTGCAGAACTGATCTTATGCCCTGAAGTTTTGACAACTGAAATTGCCTGAATTAACTTGGCCTTTTTTTTTTTGTCCCGGAATTATAAAAAGAGTTTGCAGTGTACTGCGTGGTATATATGTTCTTGGATATAATTAGTTTATTTGTTATTAACACATATGAACAATTAATTTGCTGGCCTTTATGTTATCAGTTCCTTGGTTTGCCTTAATCACTATAGAAGATCTTGTTGTGGTTAGGGTGATTTAATTCAACTGCTCTGAATTTTATCATATACGAATTAACTTTGTTGAAGAAAGTGAGTGAAAAGTTGGGATTTTTTATGCTCCTATTTTATTTGTCCTATTTATTATCATATAATCACTTTGTACTATGTCTAGTGTCCCTTTATTTTTTATAAAAAAAACAAAACAAAACAAAACAAAGCTTAAATAATCACCCCTTTTTAAATCAAACACCCTAAATACTCTTTTTTTTATTTATTTGATCATTTATTTAGCATATAATTTTATTTAATTTCTCCCATATTTTTTGATAATGTTTTTTTATTTATATTTTAGCACCCACCCATTAATCAACTAAATTATAATAATTCTAAAACTTACAATTACGAACTGTTCGAGTACCCCTTGGGGATACTTGCAGTGCGGGTACCTGAGGGTTCGGGTATCATTTTTTGATACTTGAGTCCCGACCCCCATTTGATGGGGGTACCCCCCCAAAAACCCCCACTAATTTTTTTAATAAATAAAAATTAAAATTTTATTAATTTATTATTTATTTTCATCATGAACCAATTAATAACACTACATTTCATTATTCACAAGTTTTAAATCTCACCTAATATATAATTTTAAACCTTAAATGTAAATATTAATGTCTAATATACAATATAAATCATATATTGACAATTTTGGGAAGGTTGGGTTGAAACTTGGGAGTTCGGGCGTGAGGATTGCAGGCTGAAGACAGTGAGACTGAGTTCACGGTTCACTAATTTTCTTGGCCAATTTTTTGCAATTTGATATTTCATTAATATGTAATTAAGTATTGGGCTCAATGGGTTGGCTTAATAAAGGTAAAGACTTGGGCTTTAATTTATATTTCAATACTAATGGGCTAAAGCTAATATCTAATAGCAGCCTCATATAATGGGCTTCAATCAGCAGAAGCCCAGAAAACTGTGTTTATATGTATAATAATAATAATAATTATTATTATTTTTTTAATAAAATGGGGGTAACTGATTGAGTATTGGATACCCTAAGCTAATACTTGATACCCCACTCGAAAATTTTCGGGTATCCCCATAAATATCTAATTGGATTTGGAGACTAAAAATATCCAATCTAATTGAGAAATGCCCAGTAGGATCGGGTCGGGTTGGATTGGGTTGGGTTGGATACCATCGAATCCAAATCCGAATCCAATCTCTATTCCTAAAAATTAACAGAAAAAATTAATTCTTATTAAAAAATTTTAAAAATCAATTAAAAAATAAAAATTAAATAACACAACAATCTTTTTTCAAATATATATTCAAAATATTATAAATATTTATATGTATATATATACATACATCTATATCCCACTTTCTCCACCCCTCCAAACAAAATATAAATATAATTCGGTGGCCGTGGCCGGGCGACTGGATCCGTCATGGCCTGGCTGTCTGGCTTGCTGGCCGCTGGCCATAGTTAGCTCTACTATGGCCAAGGAAGGGGGGGTAGGGTTCGGGCCCTGGCTGGCTGGGCGGGTCGCCTGTGTGTGTGGCTCAGTGGTTGGGTTGGTGGAGGGCGGCAGTTATGGGGAAGAAGAAGAAGATTTGTCTTCTTTTTGTTATTTTGTTTTTAATTTTTTGTTTATTTTATTTTTAGCTAACAGATAAAATTTGTTAAATTATTTTACATATGTTTATTATTTTAATCTTATTAAGTATATATTTAATATTATTAAATTATATCATTAAAAAATGATAACTTTATTTTTTTATTGTTTTAATTTTTATTTAGTTATTAAATAAATTTATTAAATTATTTTAAATATGTTTGTTTTAACATTATTGAGGACATAAAGTAAAATTATTAAAATTATACTGTTAGGAAGATAGATTTAAATTTTATTTTTAGTTTTTAGTTTTCATCTTAATTAACAAATAAATTTAATTAAATCTAATTACATATTTTAGATATGTTTATTATTTAATATTATAGAACATGAAAATCTAAACAATTTAAGATTTTTTTTTTTGTTAAAACAAAGGATATATCTTAAATTAAAAAAATTAAACAAAGGGTAAATTAGGTATTTAAAATAGAACAAAATAAATTTCAAATTGTTTGAATAAAACTATATACTTCTTAAAACAAAAATATCCTACAGTTGAAATTTAGTTGCTTGTAAATCAATAATTACAAAATATCTATATGACATTAATCAAAAACGAAGAATTAAGATGATAGAAAAATCCTAAAAAGCTTTCACCGCCATAGCAGAGAACGGGAGGGAATGAGAGCTACGTGGGACTTTGGAGAGGGTAAATTTTTAATTGATTCAAAATAATAAAAAATTTAGTTTGTTTTTATTTTAACAGCTTAGCTTAATTTATAATTTAAATACGCTCTACCCATTAGTTGAATGACATATTTTATTTAAGATATATTAAAGTTTTAGAATAATTGATAGATTGTAAGACATCGGTAGGGAATTAATGAAGATAAATGGACAAGACAACAAGTTGAAGTTTTGGATTCAAACTAAAGTTTCAAAACAGTAAATTATAAACAATAAAATAAATTACACGACAATTTTTAATGATTCGACAAGCTACATTCACTATCTAAGTGTTATAGTGATAATATTTAAGATTTTTAACCTGTAGTTCAATTAATAATGAAGAGAAATAAAAATATATACAATTTTACCAAGAGATTGGTATCACACAATTGAATTTCTCACAGATAAAAACTTACAATAGCAACATCCACTCTATCACACAGTTTAATAACTTGATTGCTTACTCAACTAGCAATGCTAGACTCTCAGGTGTATTATGAGACATTCGTTTTCTTCTTGCAATGCTTATGCTTCCTTAAGTAGTGAAGATGATCTCAATAGCTTTCTTAAATTTGCCTTAGTTGATGCTATCAACAACCATAATATCTTGAAATAAATGTCTACAAGTTGAAAGAATAGGTTAGATGGAAGTAAATATTTTGATTTATTATTAAAAAGAGATTACTTGCCTCCGTGCGTTGGTGGAGACACGTCATCTCGGTCAGTGCCTCACCACCGTCGGATTGGTGTTTCTCCACTGCAAGTTGATGCTTCGATGATCTCTTCTTATACTTTACTTTGCTTGAACACTGCACGTACTCTCCTCAAAGTATATTTCCTTAATGACTTGACATCGAGAATTTGAACAAACTTTCGCAAGAAGTAAAACACCCCAAAGGGAAAATTGCTTTTTTCGTCTTAAGTTTAACTGTATGTATATTACTGGTCCTAAATTTATGCTCCTCAAAATTTTTAATACAAGTTTTCTAACTTTTTTAACAATTTTAGTCCTCTATCCTCAATTTCAGTTAATGTTAACGAAAATTATTAAAATGAAAAAGATTAATTACTCGCATACTCCTGAAGTTTGATCTACTTATGAAAAAATCCACAAATATTAAAAAAATAAAGTATTTGCTTAACCTTCATTAAAAAATTAAAAAAATAAATTCCACAAAACCACTGTAAAAAATATATTTAAAATGTTACAACAACCTTGGCCAACCCTCGTACCCACCATCAAAATCCAGCTGCCGATCGAGCGGACGACCACGGCCCACGACCATGGGGCCAGGGAGCCGGCTATGGCCAGGCTCCAGATCTGGCCACGGCCAGCACGCCCATGGGCTGCCGAGAGAGGGGGGAGGGGCCAGGCTGGCGCGGGGGGGTGGGGGTGGGGGGTGTTGCGGCTGGGGGACAGTCGAGCAGGATGGGTTGGGGTGGAGAAGATAAGTTTTATTTATTTTTTAATTTATTTATTTTTAATTTATATTTATATTTATATAAATATGTATGCACATATATATTTTTATTTCTATATATATTATTAATTTAATATTATTACAATTAAAATTTTAACTTATTTTATTTGATTTAAATTATTAATTTATAGTTTCCAAAATGATTTAAATTTACATGAAATGATTATAATTATATTAAAAGATCAAAATTATTTAAATATTTATTTAGAATTAAATAATATTTTTAGGATGATAGTTTAAGATTTTATTTTTTATTAATAAATAAAGTTAATTATATTTAACCATAATATTTTAGATATATTTATTATTTAAAAATTATAAAATATTAACTTAAAATTATGAAATTATGTTATTTACGATAATAGATTTTTATTTTTGTTTTATTTTTTAAGTTTTACTTATTTTGTTTCTTAATTAATAATTAATTTTGACTTAAACTTACTAAATTATTTTAACTATATTATTGAGTATATATATTGTAAGTTGAAATTTATAAAATTATATTATTTAAGAGATGGATATGATTTTAATTTTAATTTTTATAATTTTTTCTTATTTTATTTTTTAAATTAAGAACCAAGTTTAATTAAATTTGATTAATATAGATATATTTATGATTTAAAATTTTTATTCCTTAATTCAACTTAATTTAAAGATGATTCAATATTTAAGAAATTTTATTAATAAAAAAATATATTTAAATTTATTTTGAGTAATTTAAATAATGTTAAAACTACATTTATGGTATGAAAAATATTACAAATAGTTTCAAGATATTTTTGTCTAAAAAATAATTAAAATAATTATTGGACTATATTTTTGGATTTCCGCAAAAAATTTTGACTGACGAAATTTGTTGATGAAGGCTGTGTAGGTTCTTTGGGTTTATTTGTAAATCAGTCCAACTTTAGGAGGTTTATGTAATTAATCCAAATAATAATGTGAAAAATATATAATATTTAATGGAAAATGTGGTCTTTTACGAAGAGGACTAAATTTTTTGAAAAATCCGACAAATATCATTAATATAGAAGAAATATGTACTTTTACTCAATGTGGTCGTATAGCATTCTATATATATATATATATATATATATATCAATATTCACACCAAATGAGAAGAAATCAAACCCATCTAAAATTTAAAGACTGATTAATCCAACTTCTTTCATTATTGTAATTCATTACAATTTACGATAAACAACTAATTATATATACCAATCAAAATTCAATAATTTACTGATGCACTAAAATGAGAATTAATTAAGCACCACAAGATAAGAATATAAATTATTCATGAATCACCTAAAATCGAACTTAGAAACACAAAATCTTATTGCTATTCTCCACCAGTTGAAATATTACCTAAATAATATGCAAATTTTCATTTATGCTCTTCTTTTCTTTCTTTGTAATAGCCGTACACCCATAACTAAAGTAAAATTTATACAAAGTACAAATTGAAACAAGTGTCTAACAAAACCATGATCATGCTAGATTATCATAAAATGAATGGATTTTTTCAACATAAAAAATGTGCTAGGGTACATCATAACATAAAGATCAAATAATTAATACTAAAAATATATAGGAATTAATGCTAACTAGCTAGCTTATTGGAACTAGGCTTGATTATGGAACTATTCAGTAAAATTTTCATCATATATAAATGATTTGATACTAAGAAAATACTCATGCCCCAGAAAAAAATGGTCCCAATCTTCTTTGGGTCTTATATCAATAAGAATTAATTCGAGTCCTATCCTATATTCACCTAAAAATTTTGAATAGTTTAGCTTGAGAATTCATATCTTTCAAGATATTCGACAAGAGTGGGAGTATTTGTGATCAAATAAAAAAATTCAAAAAAAAAAGAAAAAGAAAAGGGAAACACCCACATGCTTAATAATGAATAAGCATCTAACAACTAATGATAAAAAAATCTTTAAATATGTAAAACTATTTTAATTAAACATATTCAATAATAAACAACCATTTGCTAAAACAAAATATCAAAATAGCTAAACCTTTGATTCATAAAGTTGCATCAATCTCCTATATTCTCTTGGTATAGTTTATCTCAAATTAAATAATTAGTAACTACCAATGTCGTAGTAAAATTTATTTTTTTAAGTACTTGAACTTTAATAATATCTTAGTTTTAAAATATTAGTCATTGATATTATTTTGTTTATACGAGTTGATAATTGAATTTATTATAAAAGCCATACTAACACCAAAATATAATATGGGGAAAAAACTTTATGGTTTGTGATTATATAATTCTGTTATTTAACGAAAAAACAAACAATAAAAACCCACTGGTAACTGGTAAGTTGTAACCGTTCTTTAATATATATATATATAAGGCATCCTTTTCAGCTTCCACATTGAGAAACAAGAATGGATTCCTGCATTGTACCCCTGGAGCTCGAAGCCTTCTCCGTCTCCTTCTTCGACGCCAGCGTCTGCACCACCGTCACCCGCAGTCCGGCTATCGTTACCCAGTGGATCCACTACGTCAAGCTCTTCGGCTGCAGCCTTATCGGCGTGGACATCGAATCGCGCCCTGCCTACTCCCACAAATACCGCAACCGCGTCCATATCCTCCAGGTCTGCGTCGGCCACAGCTGCCTCATCTTCCAACTGAAGTACGCCTCCTACATCCCCAACCGCCTCATCGATTTCCTCGCCAGCGAGGACTACACAGTAGTTGGGGTTGACATCCATTCTGCTTTCGTGAAACTCGAGGAGGACTACGGGTTTCGGCCACCGCCGACTGCGGTGGAGTTGAGGAATTTGGCCGCGGCGGCATACCGGCAGCCGAATTGGGAGTACGGGAAATTAGAGCACTTGGCGGTGGAAGTGCTGGGAAAAGCCATGGATAAGCCTGAGTGGATGAGTCGTAGCATGTGGGATAGCTGGCGGTTGACGCGCGATCAAGTGAAGTATGCTTGTATTGATGCTTATGTGTGTTTTGAGATTGGTAGGGTTTTGAACGCTCCTGCTCATCGACATTAGAGTATCAAGAAATTCAAGATTCAAGAAGATGGGCTGCTAGGTAGGAATATGTGTTGTTTTGATCATAAATGTCTCTGCTGATATTCCCATAGAAAAAGTATGTTGAAATAAAGGAAAATAGAAGTACTTTTGCTGGATAAATCTTGAACAGATGATATGTTGCATGCGTGGGGGTTTATTTCTTTGAATATTCATGAATAGAGATATCTTGCTGAAGAAATGACTCTTTGTCTGTAGTATTTGGATATTTTCCTGAAGAACTGATCTTGTGCTCTGAAGTTTTCACAACTGAAATTGCCTGAATTAACCTCGCCTTTATCTTTCCTTGAATCATAAAAAGATCTTACGTATGTTCTTGGATACATATGATTCATGAGGCTTTTGTGTATAATTAGTTTTTGTTTTTAGTTAGTTTATTTATAATGAACACTTATGAACAATTAGTTTGCTGGCCTTTATGTTATCAGTTCCTTGGTTTGCGTAATTTAATCAGTGTTGGAGATGTGGTTGTGGTTAGGGTGATTTAATTCAAATGCTAATGAACTTTGTTGAAGAAAGTGAGTGAAAAGCGAAGGGGAGGGAATGAGAGCTGTGGGACTTTGGAGAGTGTAAATTTTTAATTGATTCAAATTTAAAATAATAAAAGATTGAGTTGAATTTTATTCTAACAGTTAAATCAGCTTTATGATTTAAATACTTTCTATATCATTATTTGAATGACCTCTTTTATTTAAGATATATCCAAATTTTAGAATAATTGATAGATTATAAGGCCTCAAAAGGAGAATTAATCAAGATAAATGGATAAGATAATAAACTGAAGTTTTGGATATAACCTAAAATTCCAAAATAATAAATAATAATATAAATGACACGACAATTTATATTAGAAATAGATAACACTACCTAAATGATTACACTTAAAATTTTTAACTTGCACTTTATTATTAAAAATAGATACAAACACAAATTTATCGAGAGATTAGTATTTCGCTATGGAAAGAAACTCACAGCAACAACATCAACCACTATAACAATTTAATTAATAACTCAATTGCTCACTCAACTAACTATGCTAAGCTCTCAAGTATATTATTAATTTTCTTCTAGTAATATTTTTGCCTCCTTAACTAGTGAAGACGATCTCAATAGCTACTGCAAATTTGCTCGATTGATGCAATCAACAACATAATATCTTTAAATAAATGTCAATAAGTTGAAGAGCAAGTTAGGGAGTTGAAAATATTTGATTTATCATTAAAAAAAGACTACTCGCCCTTGTGCATCGGCCAATGCCTCATCGTTGTTGAATTAGTGTTCCTCCACTGTGTACGTATCAATGCATAGATGGCTCTTCTTAGCCTTCACTCTGCTTGAATGCTGCACGCACTCACCTTCAAATATATTGCTTTAATGTCTTATCTAACAAAATGAGTACATATAGAAGTTATAAACTGACAATTCTATGATCAACTTTAAATATTCAAAAATAATTATATATGCAATCTATTAAATACCTCAACAACTTTAATAATTCGTAGGTGCTAATAATAAAAAAACTAAAAACAAAAAAGTAATATATATCCAAAAATGATAAACAATAAGATAAGTAATACAGTAATTTATAGTGGTTCGACAAACCTATATTTACTATCTAAGTGATAACACTTAGGATTTTTAATCTGTACTTCAATTAATAATGAAAAAAAATTGAGACGTATACAAGTTTACCAAGAAATTGGTATTTCACTACTGAATTCTTTATAGAAAAAAACTCATAAAAATAATGTTCACCATTCTATCACAATTTAATAACTCGATCCCTCACTCAACTAGTTGTGCTAAACTTTCAAATTATAAATTGTGGGGTTACTTTTCTTATTGCAATACTTCTGCCTCCTTAAGTAGTAAAGACGTAAGATTTCAATAACTCTTGTAAATTTGGCTCGTTTAATGCAATCAACCACTATAATATCTTGGAACAAATGTCAATAAATTGATCAAGAATAAATGGATAGAAATATTTTGCTCAAATTATTCATTTTTAATTTAGTGCGACAAATTAAAAACTCACACTTAATTTCTACTTATTTACGGAGCAAATTTTTTGTTATCCAGCCGAGATGTGCTGATAATACCTTATAGATCTACAGGAGGATCACCCAAACCGCACCCACTTCCATATAAACAACTCTCAATTTACTTATTTCAAATATTCAATCAAGAAGAACAGAAATATTCTAAATTTTTCTTTATATTCTTTTTTTATAGTTAATACTTAATGTATCTCTTGATGATTTATGATTAAATCTTATGTCAAATATATACATGATCTCTGCACTTTAAAGGAAAAAAAATGCAATTTTGATCCTTCAATTACTACTTATTTTGATTTTAATCCATTTTAATGTGAAGTTAGAATATTTAATCTATTATGCATTGAATATTTACACATTGACTCCAATCCTAACAGTGGCCTTCGCCATTGCTGCCATGGCCGCTGCCACGAATTGCTGCTGTGGCAGTGACTGCCTATGTTTGCTGGCGGGTGTAGGAGAAGGGGGTTATGGCACCAGTCACTGCCATGTGGCTGCGAGAATTCTGGTGGGCCGGAGCTAAGGGGATTCGGGGGCCAATTTATAAAAATAATTCAGTTTTGTGAATTTTTTACAAAATTAGTACAGTTACAAAAAATTTGCAAAACTAGTATAAGACGTAGCTTGCAGCCACGTCTTTAGGTACTGCTATTTTTTTTTTTTTTTTTTTATAAACAAATGAGAGGCGTGGCTCAGGAAGGCAATTTTTTTTCCCATGGTGCAGCACATTACCAAGAGCAGGCACGCCTCTTGGAGAATTTTTTTTTTTTTCAAAAAGCCAATAAATCCTCTTAAACTTGGTTTAATTTAATTTTTATTTTATTTTATTTGCTAAATTTGTTTTTTTAAAGGATGTTTCATCGACTGACATCAGCATTCGTTAGGGTTGACATCAGGCCTAATATTGTGTGTATATTATATTAAAAAATAGTTTTTATTTATTTTAGAGTAATAAAAGTTATATTATTTAATTTAGAATATGTTAATTTATATTTAAAATTTAAATAATTAATTTTTTTCAAAATGTTAAATGTGAGCCCTAAATATATAGATAGATTTTTAAAATATTTTATAAATTTATTATTTGATAAAATTCAAGTGATTGAGGTATATTTCTATAAATTTACTATACTCTGTGATTACTTCAATTGATGTAATATATTAACTCGTGAAAGGATGTTTATAAATAACATTAGCCAGAATAAATATATAAAACCTCAGTACATGATTATATATTAATACATTAATTAAGAATTATCATATCTTATAATCATTAAGTGATACTTGTAATTTCAAAATAGGTTACTATTATGGCATGTGAAACTATCACATAATGTTGTTACGTACTTGGTCTTATTTACCTATTCCACTAATAAATGCGTAAGCCACAATTCACATTACTTCATCAATGTTCTTTTTCATTTTTTAGATTTGAACTCAAAAATGGGAGATGATCCATTTTTTGAACGTGGATACAAATGATTATTGAGAGAAATAAATGTTCACAAATTTTTTATAAATTTTCCACAATTGCGCTAGTTTTGTAAAAGCTCCACAAAACTGCGTTATTTTTATAAATTAAGTTTTTATTATATAACTTTTATTACTCTAAAATAAATAGAAATTATTTTTTAATAAATATAATATGCACATAATATTAGGCCTGATGTCAGCCCCAACGAATATTGACGTCAGCCAATGAAATATCCTTTAAAAAAACAAATTCAACAAATAAATTAAAAAAAAAATTGAATTAAACCAAATTTAAGTGACAAATTTCTTGGCTTTTTTTAAAAAAAAAAAATCGAAAATTTCCATGCAACAGATGTGGTGAGGAGCCACGCCTCTTGGCCATTTTTAAACCAAAACGAAAAAAAAAATAACAAAGGAGGCATGGCTGTCCCTTTTTGTTTATTTTATAAAAAAAATTTCAGCTCTTAAAGGCGTGGCTTGCAGGGTAATAAGCATTAAATAATATTAAATTTAATTATTTCAATAAATTATTTATAAATAATATTATTAAATAAATTATTTAAATCATTTTTAAATTCTATTTATTATTTAATTTTATTAAATATATTTTCTTATTCCTTTTAAATTATTTATTTATTTTATTTTTAATTAATAAATAATTCATTTAAATTTATTTAAATTGTTTTAGAGATATTTATTGTTTTAAAAATTATTTAACATCTAGTTCAATTAACAAAAGTATTTAATATTATTAAATATATTATTTTAGATATGTTTACTATTTGATAATATCAAGTGTGTGACATTATTTTAGATTTTATTATTTTATTGTTAATTAATAAGAGATTTATTAAATTTTAATAAATCATTTTAGACATGTTTACTATTTTAACATTATTAAATATATAACTCAAAAATTATTAAAATCATATTGGTTGTATTAAATTTAATTATTTAAATAAACTATTCATATACATAATTAAGTTAAATAAATTATTTTCAATAATGTTTATTATAATTTAGTATTATTAAATATGCAATATTATTTTAATTATTGTATTTTGAATTGATTTTTTATTTTATTTTTAATTAATAACTAAGTCACTTAAATTTGTTTAAATTTTTTAATATGATAGTTTAGAATTATAAAATATGTAATTTGGCTAATTAATAAATTTAGAATTTAATATTATTAATAAATTTAATTTTTTAAACAAATTATTTTAAATATATAATATTATTATTTAAATTCTTTTAGATATGATTACAATTTAATATTATTTAATAGGTGACATTATTTTAGATTTTTATTATTTTATTATTAATTCATAAAAGATACATTGCATCACACATGGCAGGTGAATGAGCTTGATTGCAAATGGCCAACCCCCCCCCCCCCCCCCCCCCAACAACAAACAAAACAAAAAAAAAAGAAAAGAAAAGAAAAGAAAAAAATTTAAAACCCAATTGATGATGATTGGGCATTAAACAAGTTCAATTAAAAATTTTTGAGCCTGAAGGACTAAATATGTGAAAAATTAAACTCAATATGTGGAAATTCAATACATAATGGATCAAAATAATTCACCTCAAAATAGACTGAAATCAAAATAAGTAATAGTTGATTGACTAAAATTGCATTTTTCCCGCGCTTAAAATTTTAATTCATTTAAAATTAAAGGTGTCGATATAGTTTCTATGAATAGCTCAATTATTTAAATGTATTTGACTAAATTATAGTATGGAATAAACTAATTCAAAAGAAAATCTTAAGTCCATAAGTTTCCATCTTAGAGATTAATTTAGAGCAAGAATGGAAAACAATTTAATTTCCTCCCCTACTTTCCATGATCATAAATTGCTTGATACTGTCATTGAAATGTCTTTCAAAAAACAGAAGTTACACTTTTGATTGCAGTTAGGATAGCAGCTATCACTTTTGATTTCACATTAACACCAGAAATCTCTCAAAAATTAGTACTAATCACTCTTGCAAGCTATATATAGAGTACCAGATTTCAATTACAGAAAACCACAGGCTGGTGAAAAATATAATGCATGAATGATCAAGGTAACCAATTTTACTGCATGCCCAAAAACAACATCAAGTCTAACTAGCATCTTCAAGGGTTAATATTTATATAAAGATTAATGACTATATAGTGGAGTAAGATTCCATACCACATACAAAGATGCTAGAATCACCAGCTAAGTAGACTTGATGTTGTTTTTGGGCATTTTTGTATGTGGTATGGAACCTTAAACTACTCAAGTAATTGAACAATTGAAAGAGTCGGACGAGATAGTTAGAGCGAATCTATTTCAATGCACATGCATATTATGATTAATGATCAAATACTAGCAATGCCAACGAACGCATCTGATAAAATTATAATACCACTTATGCGCATGAAACAAAGTTTAGAAAACACTTACATGTGACACCTGTGAACACAAAGGACGACCATGAATTAAATTACGTACAAATTAAGGATCATGTCCCAATTTTTTTTCCTGTCTGTAAACTTCCATTTCATGAGTTTTTCTTGATTCTATAGAAAAGCACAATATGGATCAGTATACATTTGGATATTTAAGTACATTTTCAGTTTAAAGATTCAATATAATTAGTACATATCAGATCACGCACACACAAAAACAGAGCAGGGCGGGAGTTTATGTGGATGGAACAGAGTTTAGGAAACACTTACATGAAAATCATTGTAAGCACACACATGTAAGGATTGTAAAGTGAATTATTTGGAAAGGAAGTTTTGCTGTACAAGTACAACTTAATTCACACAGCAAACTTTTGCCACAAAAGTCTCAATTTCATATCAATAAAAAAAGTAAATATCATCTCAGACAATTCTACATTGATATACGTGCCCATGAAAGAGCCTTCAGACAAACATGTAACAGATTCTGAATTCCTTGCAGATCATAAAACAGATGCTAATTAACTCCTATTCAGTTTTCAATTACTAATATATCAGAACACACACATAATACAGACACAAAGCAGGGTAGGAGCATGCATTATCATTCAACCAACCAACCAAACAAAAAATTAATGGTACCACAGATTGCAGCCCTTGAGTCCTTCGCCACCCACGTAACATTCCTCATCACCTTCTCCCATGATGAAATCCATACCATCGCCACCCACAATCCCGATGCCATTTTCCTATGGGTCCACAAAGCCGAGCTCATAATTCACCGCCCTAACCTCAATCGTCTCATCATCGACCTGAAATCAAATCGTACCCTTCCAACTTCATCCACTACCACAATCCCATTGCTACCTTCTAGTTCTGCGTTGGCGACAGCTTCCTTATCTACCAGCTCATGTATTCCAATGACATCCCTGACTCCATCATCCATTTCGCCACCAACGAGAGCTATGCTATCGTTGGGGTTAACATCTATTCTAACTTGAGAAAACTCGAAACAGAATATGGGTTTGAGACCATGGTAAATCTGTGGACTTGAGGGCTTTGATGGCAGTGGAATATCAGGAATGGGATTTGGAGGATTTCGGAGTTGGAAGTTGTGGCGAGAGCCCTATTGTAGGAAGAGATGAATAAGCTGGGGTCGGTGACTACGAGCATGTGAGAAAATTCGTGGCTGACACAAGATCAAGTGAGGTATATATGCTTGTGTAAATGCTTTTATGTGTTTGAAGATTGGTAGGATTTCGAATGCTTCTAATCATCCACTTTAATTTAAACTATCAAGATCAATTCAAGATATATACGTAGGCCATTAGCAACACATGTTCTCTTCCATTTTCATTTTGTTTACAAAATCATTCCATTTTTTCTCTTTTAACTGGAATACAAGTACAGTAGTATTGTTTCAAGAATACGTTGATCACTTTCTTCAACAAAGACAATTAATAGATGATAAAAGATCACCGAAAACCACAACCAAATCATCAATAGTGATCAAAGCAATTAAGGCAAAGAACTGATGATTATATATAACAAACAAAGTGACATTGATTTCCATATGCATTAATAATTCATAAGTATCAATTAATATAAACAAACTAATATATATGCAAAAGCCATACCAGACCCTGTAAAATCTTTTGACCCCCCAGAATGCAAATATATCCCCTTTTTATTTCCAAGGCAAAGTTAACTTAATGCTAAATGACAGTTGTGGATCATTTATAGCATATGAGTTCTACAAGAAAATACCAGATATCACAAATAAGGAATCATTTCTTCAGCAAGACATTTTTCATGATTCAATAAAAAAGTATCATTTGTTCAAGAAATCTATGATCAGGAGCATTCAAAATATAAACCCCCAAGAAAAGTATGCAAAGAAACAGACCGATGCATGCATATCATCTTTCAAGAAATCCAAGAAAACTTTTATGATTAGAGACATTTACGATCAAGAAATTAAAATACCAAACCCTTTAACACTTGAACAATCAGTACATGCACTTAAACCAATATTCCTAATAGCCATCTTGAAATCTTGATAATCTAAAATGGATGATCATCAGGCCATCCAAATCATGATTCAAGGAAATAAACCCACGCATCTATATAATCTGTTCAAGAAATCCAGAAGAACATTTACTTCTCATACTTTTTCTTTGGATCGATCAGAGATTTTTATGATCAAGAAATTCCAACACCCGACCAATTAGCATTTCAACATTAATCAGTAGTAGTAAACATATAATTGCTACTAGCCATCTTGTATTCTTGATTGTCTAGAGTCGGGGACCGTTCAATAAATTCAGCAAAACATTTATTTTCACATGCTTTTCTTCGGATCAGAAACATTTGCGGTCAAGAAAATATATATCACTAATAGTCCATATTCTTGGAAATTCTTTAAAATCTAAATCATGAGGAGAATTAAAAATCCTAACACACAAAAGCACCTACACGGGCAAACCTTACTTGATCAGGTATCAGCCACGGTTTATCCTACATACTCCTAGTCACCCATTCCAGATTATTCATCCGTTTCTGCCGTACAAATCTCGTCCAAACCTCCAACTCCGCCTCCGCCAAATCCTACTACTGGTACTTCACCCCGCCAAAGCCCTCAACTCCACGGGATTCACCATGTTCCCAAACCTATAGTCCGCCTCCAGTTTTGTCAGGCCAGAAAAGATGTCAACCCCAACGAAAGTATAGTTTTCATTGGCAAGAAAATCAATGATGGAGTTAGGAAGGTGATCGGTGTATAGGAGTTGGTAGATAAGAAAGCCACGGTCGACGCAGGTCTCGAGGGTAGCGACGTGGTTGCGGTAGTCGGCGGAGTAGGAGGGGCGCGACTCGATTCCAGGCCGACGACAAGGTGATTGAGGTTGGAGCGGTGGATTACGGGCCCAACGTTGCAGAACTACAGGGAAAGGGTAGCGGGGTTGTGGGTGGCGACGGCGTGGATGTCATCGCCGAAGAATTTGACAAGGAAGGCTTCGTGGGTGGGGAAGAAGCTCAAGGTCTACAACGTGTGGCGCCACTGAATTTGCTTGAGAATGCGAACGATGTATATATAGTTTGGTGTCGCATCCACCGCCAATATTGCTTGGATTGATCAATACGCATCATTCCAATATATTTACATATTTCTTTCGTATTTGTTAGAGGCCTGTAAATGTTTATGTAAATAGAGTTGGTACAATTAAATCATATTTTTACAAAATATCATGATTTTTGGAATTATTTAATTGACATTTAATTTGATTTTTATATTTTAAAAACAAAGCCAAAGTTTGTCCAAAAAAATTTAAAAATTAAAGTGCAAATAAAATAGTTAAGAGGTATTTTTTTTAAATTATATTTAGGATTTCAAAAAACTATAGGCTATTAAAACATGGTACATATATACATACATATTCAAAATTATAAGTAAAACAAAAACTTTCTTTTGTATATAATTTAGTTCACAGACCTTTATATTTATTTGTGATTACAATTAATTTACATGTAAGTTTCTTTAAACCTTGCTCCATGCACACAAAATTTGTAAATTATATTTTCTTTATTGTGAATAAATGGTAGTTATATCTATATTACTTGCATGCACCCACTTTGATGATTATTTGTACATATATTGAAATGAATTTGTTCTCGTCCATCTTTTCGATTTATTTGATTGTTTTAGTGGTTTAGGCATCTAAATACAACATACATTAGAATGCTAGGAGTATTAGTTTTGTAGCTCGTAACACTTATTCAAGTTTGTAAATGAGTAGGGTATCATCTTATCCACATTCATACCCTAAAATACCCAAAAGGATGAGAATTTATCATACTCTACCCTAAAATACCAAAAAGAATGAGATACTAATCCTACCATATCCTATTTAACTCAAGACCCATTCGGTCTAGTTTATTGGACTTATATTTTTAATGTACATATTTATTTTCTCAATATGTACTAAAAATATTATTTAGCATACGATAACAAAAATTAAATTTTTTATATTTAATTTAATTTAATCATTAAATTTAAATTATTTAATTTTAAACTTTTTGCTAATTAAACTAACTATTTTATTGAGATAATAGTTAAACTTTATCAATATAATTAATAATTAAACTTTTTACTTATTAAATTAATATAATTAAAAAATAGTTAATAAAAACAATTTAAAAGCAAAAACTTTTTTTTATATTTAATTTTTTAAGAACAATTAATTTCTATAATAAAAAACTTTATTCATTAATAAAATTAATTTTATTAACTGTTTTTATAAAAATTATTTATTCCACTATTAATTTTAATATTATTAATTTTATTAATAAAAAATGTTCAACTGTTGCTATTGCTATTCCAATTTGAAAAAAAAAATAAATTGCTATCCCAATATATTAACTTTAATAATTTTATTAATTTAATTTAATTTTTAATGAATAAATATTTAGTTGTTACTGTTTATTTACATATTATTTTTATATATAAAAAGTTTATCATTAATATAAATTTGATTTGGGTATAAATAATTTTTAGGTTCAGAGATTAAATTTAAGTTTAAAGTAATGAGTAATTTTTGGATATGGGTAGTAATTTATGGATACAAACTGGGTAGGATATGCATATTGACATTTGGGCTTGCGTAGGGTAACACTCTACCCATTTACAGGTCTGATTCAAGTCTTTTATGAACTCATGAAATATTATTGAATGAAAGTGTTTTATATATGGAGCATAAATGAACAGAGTTGCTATAATTATATTCCGATCCATCCAACCAAAATATGCAGTTCTTAGATGGATTAGATGCCAATTTTTTTACATGTAAACGTAAAATTATAAATTGGCTATCTTTTGGAAACATGTATTTTTATATTTTAATCCTAACATATTAGAAAAAAAGCACTTAGAGACACGATTGTGGAATATGCATCACAAAATAACATTATACATAAAATTACAATCTTAAAAATATAAAATTCATTAATTCAAATTAAAAAGAGAAAAAAAAAACGCAAAAGGAGATATTAATATTAGCTAAATAACATTGAAATACTAGCTAAAAACAAATATATTTACTTAAAAAAAAATAAAAGAATTGTTTATCAAGTTAAAAATTAAATAAGTTAAGTTTGAATTTAGTAAATTTATGTAATAATATCTCCATTTTAATCCAATTCAAACCTAGGGGTTGCAATTTTCGACACGACATGATAACACTATACGAATCGATACGATATTATTGGGTTTGGGTTGAGGATTATTGGGTTGGGTCGATATCGGGTTGACACGATAAGCGACATAAAATTTTTAGGTTGGTTTGGGTTGGGTTTAAGGTTACACGATCAACACGATAATTTTATTGGGTAACCTACCAACCTGATACATCACAATTCAACCTAACCTGATCCAAATATTTAAGAAAGGAAAAAAAGTATATATGTATGCATATGTTTTATGAACTTTTGTGTGCTTTTTCGATAGACCAAATCTCAATTGGAAGAAGAGAATGACAATAAACAGATATATTTGAAATTAGAAGTTGGAATATGTTATTTTTTTTACATTTTTACTTAATAACTTGACGTTAGTTTTAAATAATTTAATTTTAGATTGGTTTGTAATGAATTAAATATTACTATTGTTGATATTGTATAGAAAATTACACAAAGTCTAATTATCAAATCGCTTCATGATACTAAATCTGAGCTAAGGGAATATAAGGTTTACTTTTTTCTAAGTTTTAGGATAAGTTGATTTTTTTTTTCAAAATCTTGGTATAAGTTGAATTTTTTATTAAAATTTAAATTGAATATAAAATATAATAGGTTTTTTAGATGAATTATTAATAAAAAAAATAATTACAAGTTGAAATGGGTTCGGTTTGGGTTGATATGAAAACTTTCAAGTTGGGTTCTGATTGAGGCTTATTGAATTGAGTTCTTTTCGGGTTGGGTTCGAATTGAGCAAAATTTTATAATATCCTTATCTCAACCCAACACGAAACAGCTCAATACGACACGATTGCCACCCCTATTCAAACCCACTAATCAATCAACATGAATTGTTACCTCTGTCATTCAATTTAGTATTATATATATATATATATATTACATAGTTTCAATAATATCTTAACCTACACATTTTTCTCGAATATTAATTTTTTGTTTACTTCTAATATGTGTTATCGTGCGCATATGTATATATGGGATTCACTTTCATATGTATAGGATATGTACTAAATGCAAAATTTATGCACAGGGCAATAATATGTAGTACACCTTCTATGATTTGTTGCAATATCCAACATCATCATAATTAATTTTGTAGCGCTTCGCTAAGGAGGTGCCTGCTTCAAGTCGGGGTGCTACTTCGATCTTATTAAATCAAAACAAAATAAGCACCTCGAAGAAATTCAATTTAAATAGCTCTAAGTTTGTTTAGTACCTTAGATTGATCCAAGTGATCCATTTTAATTTATTTATAGATTGACCCTAAGTATTTTCAATTTTTTTACAATTATATCCTTATTATTTATTTTTGAGCCCTCAAGTTTTTGTTTTTATTTTTTGTCAAATTAAGATTTTGATTTTTAAATCTTACTTTCTCTAATTAGAAATGAAATTTAGGGGTGCTACAAATTTTTTCCACAATGCTTTCACAAACACCTCTAGTTTCAATATTTAATTCTGCAATCATAAAAGAAATACTTAAGCATACCACTTTAGTAGGAAGCACAATAATGATTGTTAGCCTATCTTATATATATAAATGACGGGAAAAATAATTTGCATGAATGACTACTACTTTCACTCTAACAACTATTCTTTTGATCTGATTTATATAATCATAACAATATTTTTATTATATTTTATCTCATTTTAAATATAAAAGCTTGAACTTACAGTACTCCTTTCATGTTTAAAATCTTTTCAAGAATATTTCAATCTATAAATCATATAATCATCCTCTAGTTAGGGGTATAATAGAGATTACATAAAATTTTTGCTGATTTCATAAATATTATTTTTGTTCAGAACTCTAACATTTGGACATTTGGACAAATGTTGAATTTGTGAAAGAAATAACTTAGTAATTGTGAAAGTTAGAAAGGGAGAAGTTGACAATTTCAGTATTTTGATGATTTCTTAATTGTAGTTGCGGCCAATTGAAGTATTTGCTTGAATTTTGAATTTATTCAAATTTATAGAAAGATTTATATATATATAGTTTTGTATAACAAAATATTTCTCAATTATTTAAATAAACATATATTGCTATAGCTATAAGTTATTATATAAAATAGTATATTTGAAAAAGAGTTGTAGAGACCAAAGTTGGAGTAATTAAGAAGAGATACTATCATTGAAAAATAGAAAAATATAAAATATAATATTGTAGAGATAAAAGAAAAAAAATGTTCAAATTTTACTTAAGTAGGTTTAATTCAGTTAATATATTAATATTAATATTATTGTTATTGTTGTTTTATTAATATGTGCACACGTGTGCTAGGAATTCATTAATATTTGAATCCTTAACATCGCACTTATATATGTGAAAGAAACATTATTGGGTCAATTGGCTGCTCGACAATTTAGTTGCTTTATTAAAAAAAATCAAATATTTACTATATATAGCATTTGATATGGACTAATAGCCAATGCACACACATTCACCTAGAGCTCGTTTGCTTGTTTTGATATTGTATTATATATATACAATTCAATCCAATTCCAATGTTTGATTCATTTTTAGAAGCCTTTGACAGTTAGTGCCCGGCATGCATTTAAGGCCAAACTTGGCTTGTGTATCATGGCCTTGAGGGGTGATATGTTTTTCAAACCATATTGAAAATAAGTTGTAGTTTGTCAAATAGGATAATCATGCCAAACAAACATTCAAAGTTAAATATCAAGTTATTTAAAATATACAAACACAATAATCCACTATTTATCATAGTCATATGTATCATGCCTAATTTAAACACACCAAGCAAACGAGCTCCTAAGAAATTAGGTAAGAAGCCTCCAACTCATATGAGCTTCTCAGTAACAAATTATTTATTGATTGGATGAAGGAATAAAATAGCAAGTTTATTGCTTGGGCCTTCTTTGAATTTTCGTCTCCACAAACTATGCATTCATAAATGAATTTGATAAGGATTGATTATATTCCATGTATGAGCCTTTGAGTTATTAATCACCAAAATTGGCACACTCTCATCGTGCTATGTTAGATTTTACACAAAAAGTAAAATTGCAACTTTGGAAATTATAGAACCAAAAATCTGGATTAAGTTATATGATAAAAAATGCAATTTTCCAATATTTTATTGAGGCACCATTCATGAATTCTATAATCTAGTGATAGAGGTTTCATAGTCTCAATCACACACTGATTTATTAGATCCACACATTGTCATTGAAGATCCACAAAATCCACACAATACACTAAAATTCAATCCAGACAACCAAATCATTCATTTAATTAATTTACTAGATAAAATTATTGAAGGAATAGTAGACATTGTTGCCTGAATTATTGTGATTGATTGGTGCTCTATCTTAACGTTAGCAACGTACCACTGTAGTAGTTACATGGATAAAGGATGCAAGAAGAAGATGATAGCATTTGCATTTCGTAATCTTTACGTGCACTAGTTTAGGTTTTATTTTAATTTTATTTCATATTCCATCTCTTATTTAATTTTATAAATATACGATACTTGTAGATATTAAATATTTTTTATAAAAATAATTAATTGAAAATCAAATATACTTGACACACACACATATATGTAAATTAGTATAAGAGATGAAATAAAGAATTTAATTGAGTACTCAATGTCTACGGAGAGATAGATGCCAAGTATGCAAGGCACTCAAAGATTATATATTATTATTATTATTATATTATTGTGACAACAAAGTGTATACATATGTGTATACAAGCACTCACACCTTGCACCATTTTTTTTGGAGTTATTGATTCTATCTTCTTCATTTACAAATAACCCCTTAGTCCTATTTATATTAACTCCTTCCCAAATGGATGATGGATATTGATTTCTTCCTACGGTCTAGATTTAGTAGTCTAGATATTTCCTAAATCTAGGACTTTCCAAAGCTTTCTATACATTTCTACTCTACATAACTCCAAACAACTCCACACAATTCCACAACTAAGTACAATATTTTATAAACTTTTCTAGAAATCTCTACATAACTCCAAACAACTCCACACAATTCCACATAAGTCTTTATACTTCTACAAGTATCCACACGATTCTAAAGACTTTTACAACTTTCAACACTAGTCTTCATTAGAAATTTCTAGTTATGATTTTTAGAAATTCACTAAAATCAAATATAGAGATATGTAGATGCTTCTAAAGTAGTCGGTATTCTTCAGTACACATATCAGCAATTATTTTCTCCTTTCCTTTTTTCACAGCCACAATCACCAGGCTACCGCTCTTTTTCTTTACTTTGAGCTTTGAAACGTGATTTTTTTTCTTCTCATTCTTACACTCCTTTTTCTTATCCCTGATCATTTTCTTCTAATTTGATTTCAAAATCACGTTTTAAGGATAAATTTGAATTATTAAAAATTGGTACAACTACACAATCTAAAATTATTTTTATTTTTTACACTTAATAAAAGTTAGTTAATTCCCAATTTTCTTAATATTATAGTATTTTTTAGATTATAAAAGTTGAAAAATATAACAACCCTATGAAACATACTAACACTAAAATATAACAGAGAGAGAAAAAATTATGATTTTTCATAATATAATTATGATATTTAACAAGAAAATAAACAATTAAAAACCCAAGGGTAACCGTCTTTCGAAATATATATTTCATTCCTTATTTCATCTTCTATTACAATTTATTGTATTTATACCAAATATATTTGATTCTTAGTTAATTAGTATTGTAAAAAAAATATTCAATACATTTATCACATATTCATAAAATAAAATAAAAAATATAATAAAGAATAGAATATAAGATTCAAACCGGAAAAAAGGATTTATCTGCGTCATTTGGGTTCAAAAGAGTTTAAGAGTTTAAAGCGCGGGTGTGGTATGAGTTCTTGGATATCACGAGGCTTTTGGATATTATGTTGTTTACCACGAAGTTAATGAAGTTAGATAATGAAAGTAAGTTGGATTCTGTCTTTTGCTATTAGATTTAATTTAGACAGCATTTCTTCTTATGTTGTGTGATCTTGCTAACACTAATGTACTTTCTGCATTTTGAGTTATTTCCAAAATTGAAAACAAGTTTTCTTGATAGATTTTGGTGATGTTGCTCAAATAATTTATGAATTTCATCATTTCAAGATTCGGTAAGAATTTTTTGTATTTTTACAAGATTTTTAGGCTTGAATAAAACTATAGAAATAGATAGGAATGATAATTGAGCGACTGTATTGAAATTCAAAATTTACTAAATTAAGGATTAAATGGATTTGAGACTAAGAGGATTAAATTAAGGTTAACTTTTTTCTATTGGCTGAAAGTTTCACTATCAGGCTAAATTGGGAAAACGCTGGATATTTGCCACATTTTTCTTTGAAGAAACTCAAAAACTTTATCAAATCACCAATAAAAAGTATTAACAAAAATTGGATAATTGTTCTTGTAATTAAGTTTATAAAATCCCAAAAGGGGAATTGACTCAAATGAGTCTTTTGATTTATGAAAAGATAATTCAATAAAACAAGAAATAAAAACTTCCAAATACTATAACTAAAAGTTCCAGAGATAACGTAAAGTAATAAGAAATAAAGTAAATGACACAGCGAATTTATAGTGGTTCGACAAGTCTACGTCCTCTACCTAAGTTTTCATTTAGGATTTTAACCCCCATTATTATTAAAGAATCCAAATAAGAATAGTTACAATATAAGAGACTAGAGGCAACTTAACCATCTTCATAACTATTTCAAACCCATACAATTGGTAACAATGAAATAACTAAATGACTTATTTAACAATCATGCTGTAACAGAAGGAATATTGCACTATGGGAACAAGTTTTCTTCACCAAAGATTGGTACTTCAAGAAAACTCTGTAGATATGCTTAATCGTGTATTGTATTTTCTTCTATTGTTCTTCATGTCATTTTAGGCTGTTCCGAATGTCCAACAATCAAATCCATATACAAATCTATTAGTATCTTCTTAATTATTAAAAGTAGACATAATTTATAATTAACTGATAATTGATTGCTTGAATTATAGTATGCTGATTGCAATATTAAATAAGATAAAGATGAGAAATATACAAATAATCATAATTAAAAAAAAAAACCCTAATAGTTCTTGTTATATTTTTATTATTCTTTTTATGTTATTTTTCATATTACTTACCAAAATATAGTCATATAATATTAAATATAATTATAAAATCGTTTTGACATGACACCAGTTTAACCAATGAATAAATCAATCCAACTTATTATTAAACCAATCAAACAAGCAACAAACTATAATATATTAGTCAAACTAGTAATTGAAGACGAGTAACACTCTTGATTTCTAATTTCTCTTATACTCTTCTGTCTCTATTTTTTAAATTTAAATTGAAATTCTAAATTCAAAAATCTAATTTAGATAAGTAAAATAAAAAATTTAAAAATTTACCTAATTTTACTTGATTCACTTCAAATTTGATCTCAAACAAGTCAGGTACTATTTCGAACCCTCCAAAACACATTGGGAATTCATCCTTGGACTCATATCTATTGCCATAAATGAATGCCAACAAATAAAAGAATAAAGTTGGGTATCCATCGTCCACCAAAAAATATATATTGCTGAAAAATAGACATTAATAAATTAAAAAGTAAACACAACCCATTGCAAAAAAGAGATGGCAATAAATCCAGCAACATATATATGTTCTTGATCATAAATAAATGTCTGATCCCAAAGAACACATTATATGTCTGCCGTCATCTACAATATTACTCATGCATAAAATGCACATGAAAGACCCGTCAGACAAACATGAGAGAGATATGCTTACCAAACATCCGAGCTTTGTTCACTTGCATTTTGGGGAAATATTTTTCAATTCTCAAAACAATCTCAAAAAATATTCACATTCTCCAATCATTTTTCCAAAATACAAAAAATTTATACCCAAAAAACCCTCAGAATTCAATCTAAAAAAAAACATATACACTACCCTATTCTATCTAACACTTAAGTATATATATACACATACCATCAAATATATATATATATATACACACATTACATAAAAAAATAATTTCTTCCTACAAATTCAATAAAAAAGTAATTGATTTGACATCTACAGTAAAATTTGTCCCTCCACCAAAGCATTAACAAACAAACAACTAACTCATTTTTAATCCATTTTTCTTATTTTCCCATAACATAAACAAACAACTAACATTTTTTCTACGTTTTCTCACAAAAACTCATTTTTCCCAAATTTTTTCTAGAAAATACCCAAAACATAAGTGAACAACCAGCATACATAAAGCAGTTTGGACCAAATTAATGCAAGCAGTGGATTCGTCAATTCCCTGCAAAACAACAATATAATAAAGCAGAGGGATATTGTTGCAACCTGAGTTATACATATATTATATATAAAATTTAATATATCGTGACAACTAGTATACATATATTATATATAAAATTTAATTATATATTTAATTTATTGACAAAAAAATAATTGCAGACGAGTATAGAAACTTCTAAGGCAGTATAAGGTCTAGAAATATAGAAGAAAAATCAAGATACGATAACATTATTTGAGGTATTCCTATAGCGATTTATAATTTGTCCCTTATATTATATAACACCACTCACCAAATTATGATATATTTTTCCATTTAATTAATATTCTTTTAATAGTACAGTAAAAACTCCAACCTTACAATGGGTCTCCCCAAAATCATTAATTTTCTTTTAATTATTGCTAACACTGTTATTTTGCCAGTACAATTTATTGTTAACCTAACTGAATGTTTCCTTATTGCTAACTTTAGATTTTATAATAAATATATTTAATTAATTGATTCAGGAAATTGTTCTAATAGTAATAAAAATCACATTGCCAAAAATATAATAACATGACTTGAAACTTTTATTACTAACTCAAAATTGCGATAAGTGAACAAAAATTTAAAAAAATTTGACTTCCTGTTAAAAGAAAAATAACATTGTTTTTTGGGGGAATGGGAAATTATATATACTAATAATTTGGCGCATTCATTGCATATACTAAAATATAATATTTTTTACATAACAATAATGTTTGTTTATTTTTTATATAATGTAAATTTATTTTTATACTTATTTAAATTTTTTAAGAACATGAAAAAAATTAAAATATTACAATAAAATGGTAATTGTAAAAATAAAATAAATAAGTTAGAAATAGTAGCTTTTATATAATTTCTAATTATTAACTTATAAAAAAAATAGATAATGTCTGTTTAAGCAAATCATTCGAAATCAAAACAAAAAGGAATAGGCACTTTAGATAATGAATGATAAACCAAATAATGTATTAGAGGCACACTAAAAATAGGTTTCCTTGTTTGAATAGGATTTCATGTTGATGCTCTATAAAAAGATTAGGAAGAGAGTAACTTTTTAATAAATATTTCTTCATCTTTGAAACCATTGTTGCATAGCATTGGAGAGATGGAGAGAATTTACATGGAAAAGCTGTATGAAAAGGAGGAGACATTAGACGTACCACATGTTATAATAGAAAACATTCTCTTACGAGCACCTGTCAAGTCTCTCCTCAGATTCAAAACTGTTTCCAGAGCATGGGAAGCCACAATCTCCGACCCGGTATTCGCTAGAACTCATCTCCAACAATTCAATAATTCCACCCGCCAAACTATATTCCTAGGGGATAGTGGGCAGAATGGGTCTGGAGTATTCAAATTGCTTGAAATCAAAAACCATAAATCTCATCTAAAAACAAGGGTGAATTATCCACTGGAGGAATTCTAGTATCTTCATATGAGCTGCTGTTGCGATGGTTTGGTACTCTTGAGGTGTATTCCTCACCAGGGCACAGATTTTTATGCACTCTGGAATCCGTCGAGTAGAACACACATGAAGTTCTATGGCCCATATCCAATTTATGGTTGTTCTTTAAGGATTTGTGGGCTTTGTTATGATCCATTGATTGACGACTACAAAGTAGTAATCAGTAATTTGAAGCACTATGCAGTTTTTTACTGTAGAAAAAACTACTGGACTGAGGTGAAAGATTTTTCCGCTGAAGGAGCAACGTATGGTCCAGGCACAGGGATTGCTTTGGATAACGAAACTGGTGCTTCGGGGATCTGTTTTGGTGGAGCTATATATTGGGTAATTCAGACCATTCAACCGCCCTATGATGATGAGCCAATGAACTATGAATTAGTTTGTTTTGATCCGATAGATGAGAGGTTCAGGCAGGTGCACAAGCCGGAGGGCATACCAGACAATTATCAACTCTATTTGGCTTCTTTGGGAGGCAACTTGGGCTTGTCCTGCAACAAACATGGTTCAAGTCTTCAAATATTTATGATGAAAGGGATGGTGATCACAATATGTGGATGAAGTTCATCTCTATAGACGTTGAACTGATGTCAAGGGACATGGGTCAAGTTTCTGGAGCAATATTTTTGACAAATGAAAATGAGGTTATACTATGCGCTAGCAACCCGTTTTCCTATATTGTCTATGACATTAGTAAAAAGACTTTCACAAGACTTCGAAACCCATTTCATTTATATTTCCTTCAATTCCAATATCTGGAGAGCCTTGTCTTCAGCGGTGGAAATGTACAACAGACGTAAGAGGAATGGAAGTGCATGCGGGAAGGAGCTAATCACAGACATTCTTTTTAGGTAGGTAGTAATGATAGTTGAGTTTGGATTGGAATTTATGATGTTTTGGAATAAGTTAGGATTTAAGTTCATTATTTTGGTGCTTCTATAAAGAAATATTATATGAGCCATTATTTTCAGACTATTTTGTTGCTGTTCTGTTTGTATATTTGATTTAAAATTCTGTAATTAGGTTGCTCCATATTCCAGCTTTGAGACAGTGCAAATTCTGCATTCTATTTTGAGCCTCATCTTTCTGATTTTTAGCAAGATGCAGGGCTATTTACTGTCGAACATTAAATAGAATAATAGTTTGCACACGAGTATCCAAATCTGACAAGTCTGTGTAATGTCTACAACTACGGATACATGAAATTAACTTGATAGCTGTGAGCATCAAAAATAAAATTTTCAAGATCCATTTAGTCAGCATTATTTGCTGGCACATATAAATTAATGTTAATATTTGGTCTCCAACCAGTCCAATATCTACCATGACAACACGATTGTTGACCATTTGCGATGAACAATGTGAGACATCTTGAGTGGATTAATATTCTGTCTGTCCCTTTCTATCATCTGTCTCTATATAGCTGGTATTGCTTTTAAGGGATAAAACATCTTCCCATTATAGCTTCAATATCATCACCTTTATGTAGTAGATTCTTTTCTAGAGTGAAAAATGGCTCATCACTCTCGATCAAACAGTTTGCCATCCACACCTCATCCCGTAGTTGAAGATTGCGAAAACCATTTGCACAGGCTAAGGGGCTCAGAAGCCTCATCATCATCACCTTCTTCTGTTTGCACAAACTTTGCTAGTCTCAATGATTTGCAAGAAAGCATCAAAAATTTCATAAAGTTGCCTTCTATTCAGCAAGCTTTTGCCCTTGAACAAGGCAAAAGTTGGGCCGCTGAGCTTCTTGATGGATCTCTTAGGTTGCTGGATTTTGTGGAACTACAAAGGATGTTTATAGCAGTTGTTAAGGAATCTGTTCAAGAACTTGAATCCTCTGTTAGGAGGAATAGAGGTGAGGCTGATATTGATGCTTGTAGGACATTGAGAAAGAAGGTTTGTAAGATGATCAAGAAATGCATCAAGAATATGAAGGGCTCAAAGGAATTTTCTCCTATGGCTGTGATAGACATGGACCATGATCTTAGATTGCAGGTGCACTAAAAGAAGCTGAGGAAATTGGCTTCTCAGTCCTCAAGTCTGGGTGGATACTAATCTCTGGGGAAAAAGAAAAATCAAAGCAAAGAAGTTGGTCATTACTTTCTAAATTCATAAACACCAGCGGCATATATTCTGAGGACTTGTGTTCCTTGAAAATCTGCATGTCACTAAAGAGCATGGACAATACTACTTTGAGAAACATGTTGAAAGCATCAGAAACGAGCATCCAGGAACTTGAAAGGGACTGGAAGCCTTATTTAGAAGTTTAATCAAAACTAGAGTTTCTCTTCTCAATATTCTTAGCAATTAGCCTCTTTGGTTGCTGTGAAGTTCTGAAATTCTGACCACACAATATAGTTGTATATTTCTGTAAATTAAATCAAAAATTGATACTGATACTTAATTAACTATACACTTCAGTGCATAAATTCTTGACCCAAAATATATTACTCTGTCTATCTAAAATCAGTTACCTGTTCGGATTGTGTAGAGTTCTTGTTTCACATTAGATATTGATATAGTTCTTATATTGCAACATATTCTGGACTACCATTTTAAGACAATTGGGACAATGCTGAAAGAAAGAGATGCCCTTGATTTCTTTGTCCTAAAGTCCGTAGTGAGACTTGTTTCTGGAGCAAAGTGAAGATCCAAGCAAAGAAGTTGGTCATTTCTTTCCAAATTTTCTCAAGAAAGTGATGCTGAGGATTTCTGTCCCTTGAATATCCACAGGTCGAGAAAAGTAGTGGACAATAGGACTTTGAAGCAGTAGAAAGCAACAGAAATGTGTCTCCTGGAACTAGAAGAGGGTTTAGAATCCTTCTTTAGGTGTTGAATCAAAACTAGAGTGTCTGTTCTTAATGTTCTCAGCCATTAGCCTCTTTACCTTGAGCGAGTGTTTAAGTTTTTGACCACAACATAGAGTTGTACATACTTCTGTAAATGAGGAAAAAGAAAAGATACTGATACAAATCTTAAACCTAACCTCTGTGAATCTGTATGTCCATCTACTGATCTTTCTTACTGGCAAGAGGTTTAGTTTCAAACTGGAAATGTGTAGTTAAGTATAAAAAAGTGCTTGTCTATTACAACATTTTGCTGGACTTGCACCTTCCAATATTTATTACTAGTTCTTGAAATCTTGTATGCTTTTTGTCAATTCAATGGTGCTTTTTGGTCTAAGTTCTACAAAATGACATGTGGAAGTCGTATTGAGCTTCAGTTAAACAAGAAGATGAGGACACAGTTTTCTATGAACAGTAAAAAAGTTCATGTTAGTTGGCTAATTTTACATTATTCGATTTCATTGTAGCTAATTTTACATTATTCGATTTCATTGTAGCCAATCCATTGTGCGAGGATATGCATATATTTGTGTTTATATGTGTGTGTGTGTGTGTGGCTTCACCGGCTATTAGCCATTGGATCCAACAGGAATGACCTCTTTTTTCAATCTTTCATCTTACTGAACTACTGAAAGTGATAATTTTACCAGTTCACCATTTTAATTCTATCTGAATGTGGGTATTTTATAAACTAAAGAAGATTATTATATGTATTTGCATGTTTGTAGACTATTACATGTCTATTGAAATTTACTTTACTTGCATGTTGAAGGTGAAGTCAATATCATCCAGAGCACTTCATGGTACTCTACGGGATATTGATGCTTTCACCAGTTTAACAGACAGAATGGGGCACCATCTCCATGGTGAATCTGCAAAGGTCATTTACCAGGACTTGGCTGATGACATTAGCAATAGTGTGAATGGAAATATCAGCCTGGTCAATAGTATGACCACAAAGTCAATGATGCAACGTCAACTGGATTCCATCACTTTGAATGATTTTACAACTGAAATTGAATTTTGTCCAAGTGGTAGGATAAAGAGACTGAAGAAAGAGGTGACCTCAATATCTATTACACATCTTTGAACCCCTCAAGATCAATATATTGCTTAATATCTCCTCCTTTTCTCATCCATATTTTTTAATTATTTTTACAGCCTAATGATCTCCTGCTGTAAGAGATCAAAGAGATACAACCAGAAGTTTGTTGAAGTGGTGGTGGAATTGATGAACGTGAAAGACATTTCCAGGACAGAATCTGATGAGGGAACCTTGGTTAGGTGCTCATACATTCCTGTTGGATTTTCTGGGGATGTCAGTATTCCATATATGTCAAAACAGATGGTAATTGTCCTAAGAATCTTTAACACTCCCATGCTAAAGTAGTTTCATCACACTGAATATTCAATTTATGCTTTCTTGTTTACAGTTTCCGAACCTGCCTCTGGAGTTGATTGTGCCTGCTGATTACCCCAATTCTTCTCCTTCTGTATTGGAAGCACCACTTTCTGGTTGTAGGTGAGTTGCATATTTAGCAGAATAAAACATAATAACAGGGATTTCTCTTAAATTTATCTGATGCATATTGATTTTGCTCAGAGGTGATGCTGAAGAAGGGGGATATCTGTGGATGAATGTAATGTCGAAGTTCAGTTTATCAGTTAGAAGACTTTCACAGCCCATATCACTTAAAGAAATGGTTGAAACATGGAATGTTTGTGCCCGGGAAGCGTTTCTTCAGTTTGCAGAGCAAAGGGGAGGAGGTGACTTCAGCTCAAGATATGGGAAGTGGGAAAATTTTGTAGTTGCTGTCTAGCTGACCTATTTATATCTCCCTCTGAAGACACTTATTTTGTGGATTACATATTTTTGCAGTTCGTGAAATTGTCAATAAATTGTACGATTAGAATTGGACAAGATACTCTGCAGTGGACGGAATAAATGGAAATTTTCTGCCAATTTCTCCTTTCAAATCTGCCAAAATGCTCATTTTGTTCATGTTTATGGCCTACTGACACCACTATATAGCTTGTATATCAAAATGTTAGTTGCCCATTTAGAATTTAGAAGATGCCTGCATTTTTCACAGAGAGCTTTCATGGGGTAGACTACACAACCAGAGCTCAAAAAGCAGCACAGATCTTGAGGAAGAGAAATGGAGGACTATATAGTTTTTAGCTTTTTTCTTAGAGAACTAGAAGTAGAAGTAGAAATATCAGTTCCAAACACTCCAAAACAACTCAAATTTAGTTAAAAGTTGAAAAATACTTTTTACAAGGTTGTTGCAAGTACTCTCAGACTATACTAATAATTATGCAACGTTGATGAAGGCCAAATGGTTAAATGTGCATATAACTCACAAATTGTTCTTACAACTAGCAAAAAACCACATAGCTTAACTACAGTGAAAGTCCTGAAGATGTATGGATTCTAGCATGTGCTAGGTACAGCACTCTAATATTTCTGGCAAAAGAAACCTTTCATCCATGATGACTTTGTAGTAATCTTGGGCACTCGACCCAGAAAAGCCTTATGTTAGCCTCCATCAGAGTACGAGTTCCCATTACTCATATATAAGCAATTGCAGTGCAAAGCTGACTATCAGGTTCTTGTGTTGTGCTACCTTAATATAGAAAGCGACTATAACAAAACTGACCTGAATTTCAAATTTGATGGCATCAGGAGTTCTGAAAGGAGTTTCTGCTGTAGATACTGAAAACATTAAAGGTGGAGGTAACAACAAGCATTTCATATTATAGTGCCCTATTCTCTTCCATTTCACATTCAAGCTATGGGAAACCTTTAGGACATCCAGCATCGTTTCAACTGGAGATGCTTGAAACTGAATACCAAATAAACAGACAAAAGAAGTTAAATATAGATTAAACAGTATGAAGAAAAACCTACAATTCTATGAACAAAGATTACCTTAAACCCAAGTGTCCATTTGTTTTCACCAGAAGAAATTGATTGTGTATATATCTGTACATGATCCCTGCATTCCTGTATCCAACAAAATGGGCTTTACTAAATTCTTAACTTGCTAGCCAGTTTCTCTAGTTTCTTGTGTAATTAATTATAGCATAGAGGAAAAAATATGAAATCTGTAAGATAGCTTCAGCACCTCATTTTGCAGATTATTCTCAAGAGATCCAAGGACTTCTGTGATATCAAAGCCTATCTGAACCATATCTTTCACAACGTCGAAATCAACCTACTCAAAGTAACAAGATAAGTTCAGCATCCAAAACAGGCCTTTTTCATTCCTTCTAGTAGATTCAATTGTACTTGCCTTTTCTTTTCTGTTAAAAACACCAAGAGGCTCTGCCTTTAGTCAAGAAAGGCGACCGCTTTAGGCCTTCAAATTTTGAAGACCTTCTGTATGTATTTTTTTTTATTATAATATTTTAGGCCTCAAAAATAAAAACATAAGATCAATTTTTTCTTTCTTTCTTTTTTTTTTTTTTTAAATTATAAGCCTAATAGAATTAAGTATTTAGGTTCGAAGTCTCATATATATATATGTTCTTTTTCAAACAGTTTAGGCCTAAAAATGTATAAGGCCTTTAATTTGGAAGCCTTGTTAGTTAAACTTACAATAAAAAATTAATTAAAACTATATAAATTTAAATTTTATTACTTTTGATTTTCCTAAATCTCCACTATACTTTTAATTTTTATTCTTTTACTTATCAAAACCCTATCTCATTTATTCTTTTTCAATACTAATCACTCAATAATATTAGCATTATTTCTCTTTAATTTACTACAAATCAAGGTTTTATTTCTTAATTTATTTATTTTTTTCAAAATAAAATTTTCAAAATTGAAATTAACAAAATTTGTCAATGTCTTAAGAAAGATAAAATGAGTTAACTATACTATTAATTGAAAAAGAATGTTAGATGAATTATTAAAGTATAATTAATAATTTGTAACTTAAAAAAATCAGAAAATAAAATTTAGATAATAATATTTTATACAAAAAGTTGTTTTCTATAAAATACGAAATGATTATTAAAAAAGATATGGGTGTTAAAAAACTAAAATTTTATTATATATTAAAGACCTCTTGTTTATGTTTCGCCCAATTTTATTGAGACGGCCATGAAAACACCTGCAGGTGATGGGATAGCAATATAGAGTGGAAGATGCCTCTGGAACCATAGACGGCGACGTATTTCAGGAATTGATATGCGTATCAGGGGATCAACGACTAGAATTCTTGAAATTAGATCACGGGCGCTCTGAGACAAGTGATTTGGAAAGAGGTATACCCCACTCTACTGGCCAAAAAACACGAGAAAATAAATAAGAAGAGAGAAAGAAGTTAAGCAAAAAGTTCAAACGTCAGTCACCTTTATCTTGACATATAGTCCTGGGAGATTATCATCATCAAAAGGGAGCCTTCCACAGAGAAGTGCATATAAGATAACTCCACAACTCCACACATCCACACATCCACCTCTGGACCGGCATACAGTTTTCCATGGATAAGATAGTGAAAAAATAATGTCATCTGGTTGGAAAACAAGTTTTATGTGGGGATGGCAATCGTGTTGTGTTGGATTGTTTCGTGTCGGGTTGAGGTGGCATATTATAAAATTTTGCTCAATTCAAACCCGATCCAATAAACAATCAACCCAATAAGCCTTAACCTGAATACAACTTGAATGTTTTCGTGTCAACTCGAATCCAATCAATTTCAATATATGATTATTTTTCATTAATAATTCATTTAAAAAATATACATATTTTATGTTCAGCTAGAATTTTAATAAAATAATCAATTTATACTAAAATTTTGAAAAAAGTCAACTTATACAAATAATTTAGAAAAAGCCAACATTATATTCTAACAACCTAGCTTTTGTAACCTAGAGCAATTTGATAATTGGAATTCATTTAATTTCCTCTACAACATCAATAATATACAAATTTTCATGTCAAATCAAAAATTTTGCTCAACTTAACTTCAACAACAATGATGAGAAGGATCCGTACAAGAAGCTGCTCCAAACCTTGACAAGTTCCACACCATCATCTCCAGAATGAACACAGTCATGTGGAACATTAGAAACGTTGGTGCCTCACTGAAACAACAGCATGTAAGAAGACTATGCAAGAAAGTGAAACCAACTACACTTGTGATTATTGAACCGAAGGTACAAAGAGATGATAGATACTTCCTTCGAAGATTTGGTTTTGACCATGTGGTTGGTAACTCCTCTAACAAGATCTGGTGCTTCAGGAAAAAAGGTTTGGAGATTGAGACTATTATTGATCATACTCAAATACTGCACCTTAGAGTGAGAGGAGATATGTATCCAGAAGGGTTTTTGTGTTCTTGGGTCTACGCCAAGCACACTAGAGGAGGTAGGAGGGAGTTATGGGATCAACTGCGGAATATTAGTCACTGTACCAAACCGTGGATAGTTGGAGGTGGCTTCACTGTCGTCCTTCACCATGATGAGTGCAGCGGAGGGCTCCCCCTAAGTCAGAGGCTATTGAGGAATTCGCAGGTGCTCTGCTTGATTGTGGGCTATTAGATTCTAATTTTGAGGGACCCCAATTCACATGGATGCGCACAATGCTGTGACAACGACTTTATAGAATTGTATTTACTAGCTCTTGGATACAAGCATTCCCTAATACAAGGATTCAACACCTTAGTAGAACAGTCTCGGATGATTGTCCCATTCTCTTGAATACAGCACCAAAAGCAAATACTAACCCATCATCATTTGGCTTCCAGAATATGTGGACCAAACATGCCACATTCAAGGAATTTGTGGAAAAAATCTGGAGGATCCCAGTGCACTGCAATGGAATGGAGAAGTTCGAACAGAATCTATTTAATCTCAAGTTTCAGTTGAAAATATGGAGTAAGGAAGTGCTTGGAAATGTCTTTCAACATGTTGAAGAAGCTGAAAACAAAGTGGCAGCTTGTGAAAAAGCTTACTATCAAAATCCTTTGGATCGAAATTTGATAAAGATAATGAAGCCATGGCAGAAATGACTTATGCCCTCACTCTAGAAGAAATATATTGGAAGCAAGAGACGGCCTGTAGGTGGATCTCTGAGGGGGAACAGAACACTAAATTTTTTCATGCAACGGTGAAGAAGAAAAGGAACACAAATTCACAAAATATGGGACAATAATGCTTGGCTCTCCAAACAGAAGGAAATTAAAAAATCGGGAGTTAATTATTTCAGACAAATTCTTGCTCCAGGAGTTGAAAGAACGGTTGGTGATGAATTACATGGTATCCAGCTCTTGCTTACGAGGGAAGACCAAAAAAATCTTTCTTCTATTCCATCCATGGAGGAGGTTCATAGAACGGTAATGGATATGTGTGCGGATAGCACGGCGAGTCCAGACGGTTTCTCATCCCTTTTTTTCAATCCTGCTGGGACATTATAGCTGAAGACTTATATGAGGCTGTTGTTGATTTTTTCTCTGGAAACCACCCTCCTAGAAGCTTTATGGCTACATCAGTAGTGCTCATCCCGAAAGTGGATAATCCAGCAACATGGAAGGACTTCCATCCCATCAACTTATGCAATGTCATCAGCAAAATTCTTACGAAGCTCCTAAATAATTAGACAGCAAACCTACTTCCAAAAATAATATCTCCATCACAAAGTGGGTTTGTGAGAAACAGACTGATTTCTGATAATATTTTACTGGCCCAGGAACTTATACACTGCTTGGGACTGAAAGGAGAGAACTCGAATGTGGTGCTCAAGCTAGATATGGAAAAAGCATATGACAGGATGCAGTGGCAATTCTTATACAAAGTTCTAGCTAAACTAGGGTTTCCAACAGTTTGGATTAATCACGTCAAAAGTATCATCAAAGTCTGCTGGTTCTCGATTATCATAAATGGAGAAAGTGCATGCTTCTTCAAATCAACTAGGAGATTTAAGACAGGGCGACCCCTTGTCTCCGGCTTTATTTGTTCTTATGGCTGAGTTTCTATCATTGGGGACTTGATGAACTATTTCGGCATAACCAGAATATGTAGTATAATACCAAAAGAGGTAAGATTGTCTCTCACTTAGCATTTGCAGACGACATTGTGATCTTTACAAATAGCAACAAGGATGGGCTGGATGGGATAATGGAGTTCTTGAAGTACTATGAACAAATCTCAGGTCAAAAGGTGAATTGCAGCAAAAGCTCCTCTATCATGGATAAGAAAGTTTCAAGCTTAACTACTCAACAGATCTCTGGTGCTACGGGATTTGTCCTAAAACAACTACCTGTCATATATCTTGGAGTGCCTCCGTATACAGGTAACAAAAAAATGAGTCTCTTTTTGGGCCTTATAAAGAAAATTAGAAACAAAATAATGGGCTGGGAGAATTCTCTTCTCTCTCATGGGGGAAGACTTACACTTATAAAGAGTGTGCTATGCTTCATGCCACTCTATTTGATGCAAGTGCTTAACCCTCCTAAGTGTGTGCTAGATCAAATCGAGAACCTCTTCTCCAGATTTTTCTGGGGTTCATATGGTGATTCTAAAAAAATGCATTGGGCTAAATGGAGTAAACTATGCTATCCAGTTGAAGAAGGAGGGCTAGGAGTCAGACGATTGAGGATGCTGCAACAACTTTCAGCTACAAAATGTGGTGCGTTTCAGGACCCAAAACTCACTATGGGCCAAATTTCTGGCATCCAAATATACACCATGCTTTCACCCAACTTGGGAGAAAACCCCATACTTTACTTCCCCTATTTGGAAAAGGATGAGTAAGGTTAGGGAACTGGCAGTAACTCATTGCTTTTGGACCTTGGGAGAGGCCAAATATTTTCTGGCATGATAATTGGCTGGGTGATGACGTGATAAAAAATTTGGTCTCCGAGGAAAACTGGAATCACTGGAAGGTCAAGTCCTACTGGGATAATGATGTCTGGAACCCCCAGAAGCTCTTCGTTGATATTGCAATGCCCATAGTACAACAGGTTTGTGAAGTACCCATTGATGTGGGAAGTCAAGATTGTATGCTGTGGAAATTGGCAAAGGATGGCAAGTTGTCCACCAAGGGAGTTTGAGAACATATCAGGAAGAAAAAGTCCCCTCAATGGTTATTTGAAGCTATTTGGTGCCCCTATCTCACAGCCACCATGTCAGTGTTTGCATGGTATAACTGGCTCAATCCACCAAGGTCAAATGGAGGATGTGATCTTGTTTTGGAACAAAAGATGAAGGAAAACTCACTGGAACTTGGAACTTTACCAAGCTCTTGCCATGCACGAGGGGAAGCCATCTTTGCATGCACGCATTTTGGGCTGGTGAGTAATTGAATTTTGGGCTGATGAATTCGTTGGAATAAGTGGGCTCAATGGTTTTTGTTTGCTGTTGGGCTAAATGGGACTGGAGAATTCAATGGAGGGCTGAAGCTTCGTTGTGGGCAGCATTGGGCTGTGAGCTTGTTGTTGGGCTAATGAGCCGAATGTATCCGATTTTGTTTGGGAGGGAAGGGCCAAAATTCTTGCCGAGCTGGGCTAGGAGATTCTGAGCCTTGGGAGATAAACTGGGCCGGTAGAATCTGGCCCGAGGGCATTGGACCAGTGGACTTCTTAACGGGCTGGAAGGACCAAAAAATGGGCGCCGGTACCAGGACTTGAACCTGGGTCGGGGGCCTAACAAAGGCACTTAACTAACTCAACCAAAAGGAATTTGTTGGACATTTTGCAAACCTGTTCAGAAATATGGTAGGAGTCATCGCACAGGCGGATAGCAACAATAATGAAGTCGAATCCCAGTAAATAAATATAATTCGTCCCATTCAATGATTAACAATTATCCCAACATCACCAAGTAGTTAAGATTTATGTAGCAAATAATAATAATTAATTCTTACAAATCAATTTAGAGTTAAATTGTTCAAAACTAACAAATCGTTACTTAAAAATGCAAAAAAATAGCATATTCCAACTTTTAATTTCAGTCAAATCTCTTTATTGCTATCATCTTCTTTCAATTTAAGTTTGCTGCAAAAATAAGTATATAAAATATTAATCATAAAATAAGTATATATGATATATATACTTGGAATAGGTTTGATATATATTAGAAATAACATAGGAGTTACAAGTCAAGAGAGTTTTGAGCGTAAATTTAAATATGGAAGTGCCTACTTCCCTTACAAAAATTCAATTCAAAATATAAGGAAATTGCTACTAATCACCTCTAATCAAAAGAATAATTAAGTAAAATTATCGTGTTTTTAGGTTATTATCAGGTAACTCAAAATTCAACCCGAATCAATTCATAATTTTCGTGTTGTTTATTGGGTAGATCCAATATTAATCCAATCCAATAACCTCTAATTTAAATCCAATAATATCGTGTCGTGTCGTGTCGAAAATTGCCACTCCTAATTCTATGCCAATAGAGATCTAGTTATATGTTTTCTTGAACCTCAGGAGCAACATAATTTGGACTTCCACAGCATGTTTTGAGAAAATGCCCGTCTCGCATGATATTACCCAGACCAAAATCAGCAATTTTGACATTAATTAAGTTTGGCGTACAAGGGCAGATTTTCTGGCTTGAGGACACGATGCACCACCAAGTGTCGATGGCATGCAAAAAGGAATATATTTTTTTGATTAGAACATAAATGAAGCAGAATTTAGAAGGCATCTGGCTTGAGAAATTTATTGGAAGTAGGGGAGATATTCTAATAATATAGATATTAGCTTAGTGCACACCAAACAAATATAAATTATTTGAGGTGTCGGTTATATTAATGCGTTTTCAAAATAATTAAAAAAATAAATAAAAATAAATAAATGAAGAATTGTGGATTTTGTAAAAGACTTTCAAAGTAAATTTATAAATAAATATAAGAAAGGAATCCTAGTATTACCGCAAAAACTAAACATGTAATTTACTTATAATGTGACATTTTATAATCTTTTCAATAATATTTTACTAAGTATTTCTAGAGGCTTTGCTACCATGATATATGAAAATTGAAAAAGAATAATTTCAAAATTAATTACGGCTGTATCTACTTTTTTCTATGGATGTATCTAACATAGTTGACAAATTTTAAAATTTTATATATTAATTAATATGATTCAAATTATGTAAAAGATATTTTTATTTTACAAATTATTATTTCTCATAGACAAATTTGCAATTTTGGAAATGTGTGTATGTGTGTGTGTGTGTATTTCTGTCTGAAGATGTATATATACGCATCATGGTTCAATAGCATAATCCTATATATATATATATATATACATAATTTGAATTCCTAGATGCCTTTGCATAATCTTTAGTTTTTTGTTCTTCAAAGTATTAAAATAAAAAAATATTAAATTTGAACTAAATAATTCTTTATTAGAATTATTAAATCTTTTAATCTTTCAATTTACAACAATTTCTATATTGATATCATCAATAACTAGAATATATTACCCATCTCACTCAAATATCTATGTATATATATACTTGGGCACTAGGTAGAGTTAATATATAACATACAAATTGGAACGGCCGGGGGAGAAAAATTAATATAATGGCCAATGGGCGCGCAATATCAATCAAAGCAATATCGGCTGATACAAAATACAATCAGGGCTTGCTTGCTTGGGTATATAGGATTAAGAGGGATTAATGTGCTAGTAATACATAAGCTAGAAATGGTATCCAAAATCATGTAATCTATTGTTTTCTTGGATTTTAAAAATTAGTGACATCCCATGCTCAATACTATCTAATGTTTTGTTGGCAAGATTGCTTAATGTGATTATACTTTGTAATGCCCAAAATATCATAACTTCCAAAAAGGTAAATTTTCAAAATTTGACAAAAAACGTTGAGGATAGGATTTTTATGAGGGTGAAAATGTCATTTTTATTCTTTATCAGATCAAATTTGAAAGGATGGAAAATGGATCAAGCGAATATGACTTGATCCATAAACTAGTCTAGCCCATGATATCATGTTGGGTCGCAAAGATATCATGGGCCATAAAAATGTGAAGCAAACAAGAGATAAAACTTGAAAATAGATCTATTAACCTTTATCTAATGAAGCAAGCAAGCCCTTAAGGCTTGTTTGCTTGGGCATATAGGATTAGGAGTTATTAATATGCCAGTGATAGATAAGCTAAAAATGGTATCCAAAATCATGTAATATATTGTTTGCTTAGATTTTAGAAATTAGTGATATCCTACACTTAATACTATCTAATGTTTGGTTAGCAAGATTGCTCAATGTGATTACACTTTGTAATGTCTAAAATGTCCTAACTTCTAAGAAGGTAAATTTTTGAAATTTGGCAGAAGGTGTTAATGATAGGGTTTTTATGAGGGTAGGAATGTTATTTTCATTCTTTATCGGATTAAATTTGACAGGATGAAAAATGGATCAAGCCAAGGTTGATCCATAAACCAGTCTGGCCCATGATACCATGCTGGGCCGCAAAGGTATCATGGGCCATAAAGATGTAAAGCAAACAAAAGATAAAATTTAAAAATAAATCTATCAAGCTTTATTTAATGAAGGAAACAAGCCCTTAGTATATATGCAAAATACAATTGTGCTCTCTTACAGAATCAAGAAAAACTCATGAAATGGAAGTTTACAAAAATTGGGACATGATCCTTAATTTGTACATAATTTAATTCATAATCCTTTTAATTTGTGTGCACAGGTGTACATGTAAATGTTTTCTAAACTTTGTTTCATGCGCATTAATTTACATTTTTATTATTGTCAATAAGTGGAATTATAATTTTATCACATGCGTTCAATGTTATTGCTTGTACTTTGATCATTAATTGTTATATGAATATAGATTGAAATAGATTCACTAATCTAACTCGTCCAACTCTTCCAGTTGTTCAATTACTAGAGTGGTCTAGGTTTCTATAACGCATGTAAAAAATACCAGAATCACAAGCTAATTAATTCATATTATACTCATTTATCCTTATTCACTTCCTTTGACACAATAAATTAAAATAGAGAATATAAAGAAAATTTTAGAATATTTGTATTCCTCTTGATTGAACATTTCAAATTAGTAGAGTTGATTATATGGAATTGGAATGGAGGGTCGTTAATTTTATGGATCACTTCTTAGCTTTGGTATAGGGCGTATTGTATAGTATAGTACCCAATTTCATTCAATGAATTGAATTGAGCACGCACATAGGAGTACTAATTTTCTTCTATGTTGATGATATTTGTCGGATTTTGCAGAGCCACATTTAAGAAGAGAATAATGCAGATAAGGTAATTCTTCTTCTCTTCTTTCAATAAGAAGGCGAGTTTTTAATTTGTGGCACTAAATTAATATATTTGAATTAAATAAATAGTTTGTAACGAGACACTAAGAAAAATATTTGATTAAAATATTTCATTCAATGAATAGTTTCTCTTTCTAATTTGATTAAAATATTTCCATCCGCTTATTCTTCAACTTATTGACATTTGATACAAGAAATTATAGTGGTTGATGGCATCAATCGAGCCAACTTTATAAAAGCTACTGAGATCGTACGCTTTCACTACTTGAGGAGCCAGATGTATCACAAGAAGAAAATTAATATCTCACAATATACTTGAGAGCTTATTATTGCTAGTTGAGTGAGCAATTGAATTATTAAACTATGATAGAGTACAGGAAGTTGTTGTTCTGAGTTTCTCTTTGAAGAATTCAATAGCGAAATACTAATGAACAACTATAAATTGCCGTGTCATTTATCTTATTATTTATCATTTGTTTTATTTTGGAACTTTAGGTTATATTTGAAATTCCAACTTGTTATCTAATTCATTTATCTTGATTTATTCCCCTTTTGGAGCCTCATAATTTATCAATTATTTTAAAACTTTAATATATCTTAGACAAAATATCTCATTCCCCTAATGACATAGAAAGTATTTAAATTATAAAGCTGGGATCTTAAAATAAAACCCATCCCCATTTTTAGTTATTTTGAATCGATAAAAATTTACTCCTCTCATTCCCTCCCGCTCTCTTGTGTTGGTGTCCTTTCACTCACTTTTTCCAACAAAATTCAGAGCATTTGAAATGAATCAACCTAACCACAAACAGATCTTCAAGAGTGATTAAAGCAAACCAAGAAACTGATAACATAAAGGCCAGCAAATTAATTGTTCATATGTGTTAATAACAAATAAACTAATTATAAGCAAAAACTAATTATATCCAAAATCCTCATCATATGTTTCCAAGAACATATGGACCACAGAAGTCCGCAAACTCTTTTCATAATTAAAAAAAAAAAAAAGAAAAAAGAAAAAGAAAAAGTCAAAATTATTTCGGGGAATTAATTACTGTAGTGAAAACTTCAGAGCTTGCATGAGTTTTCTCCAAGAAAATAGCCAAATACTACAAAGAGTCGTTTCTTCAGTAAGATATCTCTATTCATGAATATTCAAAGAAATAAACCCCCACACATGCAAATATAGCATCTGTTCACTATGTATGCAGCAAAAGTACTTCTATTTCAACATACTTTTCTTTGAGAATATCAGCAAAGGCATTTGTGATAAAAAAAACATATATTTCTAACGGCCCATATTCTTGAATCTTGAATTTCTTTGATAGTCTAATGTCCACGATGACGAACATTCGAAACCCCAATGAAACAAAGTGCATAAGATCAGTTCTGCAAGAAAATAGCCAAATCCTACAAACTAAGAGTCATTTCTTCAGCAAGATATGTATGCAAGATTCAAAGAAATAAACCCCAGCGCATGCAAATGTGTCATCTTTTGAAGATATATCTAGCAAAACAATTATTCCGACATTCTTCTTCTTTGGATCAGAGACATTTATATATGATCAGAAACATATATTCCTAGCTAACAGCCCATATCTTGAATTTCTTGACAGTCAAATTATGTCAATGACCGGGAGAATGTCGACGTTCCGTTGTTTCGGTGTAGAACAGTTCTAAACTTGGAACCACTGCATCAGCCGATATATTGGCCCGAACGTCACGAAACTCTGATTTATCGGAGTGTTGTAGTATTTCTCAACGGAAAACGCTCGTTAAAAACGGGACTTTGAGGGCGTTTTGGAAGAGGATGTTGGCGGCAGGATGACTGTCGGTGGGTGCTTTGATAGGATTGGGTGCTTGGAAAGGCTAATTTATAAAAATATAGTGAAAAAAAATAATTTTTATAAAATTACCGTAGTTTTGAAAAATTTATAAAATTATGATAAGACGTGGCTGCAAGCCACGCCTTTAATTATTTTTTATTTTTTTTAATCGAATAATTAAGAGGCGTGGCCTGTAAAATTATGGTAAGGCGTGGCTTGCAGCCACGCCTTTAATTATTATTATTATTTTTTTAATCGAATAATTAAGAGGCGTGGCCTCTTAATTGATGTCTGCTAACTCTTAATTGATGGCAGCATGTCCCTTCATCTTTGGGATTTTTTTTTTCTTTTTTTTCTTTTGTATTGTTTTATATATATATATATATATATATTTAATTTTTTTAATTTTATGTTTGAATTTTTTTTTCTTTTAGGAATAATATTAGGGTTGACATAGCATCATTTGTTTTATCTTTATTTTATGCAATTTAATATAGAATATTTTATTTTATATTTAAAAATTTAATTAATTAATTTTTTGAAATATTAAAAATGAGCCATAAAATATAGTATAAATTTTAATTTTTTTCATAAGTGTGCTATTTTATAAAATGCAAGTGATTGGAGCATGTTTTTATAAATTTACTATACTTTATATTTACTTCAGTTGATGCAATATATTAATTCGTGAAGGAATGCTTGTAATGTTTGAACATTGATCAAAATAAGCATGTAAAACCACAGTATATGATTATATATTAATATATTAATCAAGCATTATCATACTTTTTAATCATAAGTGATGCTTGTAATTTCAAAGTATGTTATTATTTTGGCATATGAAACTGTCACATAATATATTTACCTAATCGATCCTATTTATCTATTCCACTTATAAAGCTCACCATTCACATAACTTTATCATATATATATATATATATATTTCTATATATTGTCTTTTAGAATTAAACTCAAATGGGAGATGATTCATTTTTTTGGCGTGGATATACATGGTTATTAAGAGAAAAAAATGGTCATTGTCAATGCCAATATATCTTGGCAAAGCTAGAATATTGGGGCTGAGGGTTTAGGTATATTTAATTTTTATGCGTTTAATATGTGACACATACTATTTAATTAAAAAATAATGTATAGGTTTTATTCTTTAAGTATGTAAGTGAAATGTAAAAGATAACAACTGTATAAAATTTTTGAGATTTTCGATCAAATTTATTATTCTTGAAGTTTGATAATTGATACAAAGGAAAAACATAAAACATAACTACAAAGTTGGAGGAATCAATGTTGTCGGGCTTGGGCTTGGGTGTCGGCTTCAAAAATTTTTGATGGAAAGTAGAAGGACCAATGTTGGAATGTTGATGAGATGCAGAACCACCACCATAAATATCATGGATCCCAAAATTTATAAAGCCATCTGTTTTGGTAGACAAGTCAGGAATCCCTGCCTATGTGTATGAAATTGTATATCCATATTTGCTACTAAATTAAATGGCATATTGGTTTCCTCTCAAGGGAATTTATTGAGATGTAGAAGTATTGCACAAATGATATTGCATTAAAAGTGACATGTAGGATCCATGCTCCCCTTGCAATAACATGTCTTGTATATTATTAGGGCATACTGGCTCAACTTCGATGAACAACTCCACACTACTTATGCAAGCCCTTGGATCCAACAATTTTGACAAACTAATATCATTTTTCACTTGCATGATTGTTGATATACGAGTCTCCTTATCCAAATGAAATATATGCGAGAAGTCATTTATAATTGAAATATTATTTATAAATAATAAATCTTGATTAATGTATTAATATATAATTATATACTGCAGTTTTACATGCCTATTTTGGCCAATGTTCTAATATTACAAGCATCAATTTAGGAGTTAATATATTACATCAACTAAAGTAAATATAGAGTACAATAAACTTATAGAAACATGCTTCAATCACTGCATTTTATAAAATAGTATATTTATAAAAAAAAAAAATTTATACTACATTTTCATGGTCTCATTTTTAATATTTTAAAAAATTAATTAATTAAATTTTAATTATAAAATAAAATATTCTATATTAAATTACATAAAATAATATTAGGGCTAATGTTAGCCATAATATTATTCCTAAAAGCAAAAAAATTCAAACATAAAAAAAGGAATTTAAAAAAAAAAAAATTCCTAAAGAGGCGTGGCTCGGAATTATCTGATTAAAAAAAAATGAAAAGATTGCTAAAGGTGTTGCTACAAAGCCACGCCTTACCATGCTTTTATAAACTTTCAAAAATCGAGGTAATTTTGTAAATATTTTTTTTTTTACAATATTTTTATAAATTAGCCCAAACTAATAACATACCTTGAAATTACAAGCATCATTTATGATTAAAAAGTATGATAATGCTTGATTAATATATTAATATATAATCATATACTGTGGTTTTACATGCTTATTTTGGTCAAGATTCAAACATTACAAATATTCCTTTACGAATTAATATATTGTATCAACTGAAGTAAATATAGAATATAGTAAATTTATAAAAACATGTTTCAAGCACTTGCATTTTATAAACTAGTACATTTATAAAAAATTTAAAATTTATACTATATTTTATGGCTCATTTTTAATATTTCAAAAAATCAATTAATTAAAATTTTAAATATAAAATAAAATATTTATATTAGATTACATAAAATAAAGATAAAATAAATGCTGCTATGTCAACCCTAATATTATTCCCAAAAGAAAAAAAATTCAAACATAAAATTAAAAAATTAAAAAAATAAACAAATAAATAAATAAATAATATATATATATATATAAAACAATACAAAAAAAAAATAAAAAAAAAAATCCCAAAGAGGCGTGGCACGCCTCTTGATGGGAACAACAAACATCAATTAAGAGGCGTGGCCTAAACATCAATTAAGAGGCGTGGTCTGGCTATTCGATTAGAAAAAAAAAAAAAAAAATAGTTAAAGGCGTGGCTGCAAGTCACGTCTTACCATAATTTTACAATTTTTTTAAAATTACAATAGTTTTATAAAAATTATTTTTTTTCACTATATTTTTATAAATTAGCCCCAACATTAGGATTTGGATTATAATCCTGAAAATTTGGTGCTTTAGGCGTACGTAGTCCAGAATTGCAGTAAATTTAGTACATCATTAAAACCATAATTAGTAAACTAATTATTGAGAGCTAATGAAGTATAATAAATAGACTAAATATTAATTGCAAATTAAATTCCTTTTTCTCTTTAATTAAGTGTAGGGTTTTTGATATTGCAAAATCAACGTTTGATTAATTAATATATGAGAAAAGTGACTTAACTCAGTACTATCCATGCATGGAAGACCTGCTTGCCACCGTGCGCCCTTAAACGGTTGCTAACTATATATGCAATTTGATATGTAAATATAATTTTAAATTTAGAGGAATATTTTTTCTCATATTATTTTGTAACACCAATTGATAAGATCAAATCAATCTGTCGTCAATACGAAGGTCCAATCATAGCGAGATATTATTTCATTGGATCAAATCGATTCATACAACACTGATATAAAAACCAATATGTGTCGAGATATCATTCCGTTCGCCGTACCAAATCAATCTAGTTATTACAGACATGAAAGCCCAACTCATCAAAATATTGTCCTGTCGGATGTATCGATTTGCAGAATAATACCTCGATGTGGTCGTAACTCCATATTGATGACGGATCGTTTTTATCATCATCAACAATATTTAAATTACGTTATCTATAGAATATTTTGGTGAGCCTTTAAGCTCCATAAATTGTCTTATAAAATATTTTAAGTTATTCTAATATTTTGAAGATGAATTTATAATTAAATTAATTCACCAAAAAAAAAAAACATGTTGAGTCTATACGCTTAAATGAGTTTCTAACTTGCAAAATTTTAATGAATTTCTTAGTTTTCGCCATAGTAGGTATAAATTAAATTAACATTACCAACATAAATCTTATAAATTTTATTATCTATTTTATTCAAATAATTCAAATTTCTATTTTTAAAACAAAATTTAACATTTTATATAAAAAAACATCTTTTTATAAAATGTACACGGCTTATAAATATTTTTAAATAAGTACTAAGACATTCTATGTGCATCTTAAATAACTCATAACTTGGATATATAATGGATGTTCTATAGAAATTAAACTGGCTTTATAGGGTAATGTATCATTAGTTTTAATTTCATGTCATGTATCCATTTTTTAATCATTTATATTAAAATGATTTAATCTTCATTTTAAAATTATTATAAATTAAAAAATCATGGTAACTATCACCATTCATAATTAAATTAAGAGAAATGAAAAATTAAACCATGCTCTTTTAATAATTTTATGACGAAATTAACTTTATTATAAGTGAACCATATGATTTTTTAACTATATCCCACTAATACCTATATATCAATAATTCATCTAATCATAGTTAAAAATAAGAATAAAAACTAATACTGTGAAATTTCTTTTATCAAGAGCAATAAAAATTTCCCAGAATAGTAAAAAGATGATAAAGATCATATGGAATTAACTTTGCCGCGCCACAAACTCCATGAATTCGGCATCCTCCGCCAAAGCAGACAAAGTTTCAGCAAACAAACAGGCCTCAATCTCCATGCTTCCTTCTTCCAATCCTCCAGAAATCGATATCCTTCCGTCAAAACTGCCGGCTCTTCCACTCCTCACAGCCACCGGGGCTTATTTATAAAAATACAGTAAAAAAACTGAATATTTGTAAAACTACAGCAGTTTTCAAAAGGTTACAAAATTACTGTAAAGCGTGGCAAATTTCATGCAAGAGAGGCGTGCCTCAGGCCACGCCTTTAGCATGGCAATTTCATGCATTCTGGCCACGCCTCTTCATGCAATTTTTTTTTTTTTTTTAATTTAAAAAGTGAATTTGTAAATTAAAAATTGAAGAGGCGTGCATGCAATTTTTCGTTCAATATGTTATTTTATATTTAAAATTTGAATAAATAGTTTTTAAATTTATGAAATAAATAAAATTTAAAATAAATAAAATAAAATATATTTAAAATAAATAAAATTAAATTTGATTTATGAAAAATATATATTTAATATACATTTATTAAATATATATTTTATTTTATATAAATAAAATTAAAAATTATACATTTAATATATATTTATGAAAATAAATAAAATTAAATTTGATAGTAAGTATGATATTATTATAATTTAATTTAAAATATATTATTTTATATTTGGTCGAAATTTTCAAAAATTTTAGACAGTTCTAATCTATGTCATATTTCACTAACATACTTAAAAAATAAAATTCATACATTGTTCTTTAATTAAATAGTGAGTGTTACATATTAGACTTGCAAAAATTAAATATATCTAGTATTATAAGTTAATATTCTAGCTCTGTCTTAGGTAGTTAAAATCAAATTTGGAATTCAAAGTTAAGAAACAAAGCAAAATGCTACATGATATTAGTCATTGTCATTCAAGATATATTGGCATTGACAATGACCATTTTTTTTTTCTATCTAACCATGTATATCCACGCTACAAAAATGGATCATCTCTCATTTGAGTTCACTTTTTGAATATTAAAAAAAAATCAAATGATAAAGTTATGTGAATGGTGGGTTTTATAAGTGGAATACATAAATAGGATCAAGTTGGTAAAAATATTATGTGATAGTTTCTTCAAATTATACGCATTAATTATGATTAAAATGTATGATATTTCGTAAAGAATGTATTAATAGAGCTTACATCATATATTGCTGTATATATACCACTCTTGATTGTATCTTAAAACACATTTTTACCATGCAAAAAGCGTGGCATGCCTTTGCGGATGTTTTACAAAAAAAAAAAAAAAAAAAAAAGTTTAGCCAAGGCCATGCCTCTTCACTTTTTAATTAAAAAAAGTGAAAAAAAAAATTGCATGGAAGAGGCGTTGCCTTCAATTTTTAATAAAAAAAAAAAAATTCCATGCAAAAGAGACCTCGCCTCTTTAATTTTTAATTAAAAAAAAAATTTGCATGGAAGAGAGGCCACGCCTCTTCAATTTTTAATTTAAAAATTCACTTTTTAATAATAATAAAAAATCGCACGCACGCCTCTTCAATTTTTAATTGAAAAATTCACTTGTTAAATTAAAAAAAAAAAATTGCATGAAGAGGCATGGCCTGATGTTGCATGAAATTGCCATCAGGCCACGCCTTTGTTTTATTTATTAAAAAAAAAAATTTCAGCCAAGTAAAGGCGTGGCTCCAGGCCACGCTTTATAGTAATTTTTTAACCTTTTAAAAACTGCGGTAGTTTTATAAATATTCAGTTTTTTTACTGTATTTTTATAAATAAGCCGCTTGGAAATGGGGGAAGGGTAGCTGGAGTGGCGCTGAAGAAGATGAACTTTCCTTTCTTTTTTTCTATTTCAATATTCTGTTTCATGGGTTTTATACAATACTTTAATTTTTTTATTTAAAAATTATATTTAGATGTTTTCTAGTTTTTAGATATGAAGTTTATAACAAATAAATATTTATTTAATTTATTATAAATAATTGAAATATTATAAATATATTAGTTTGAAATATATTAAGTTTGCATTTTTAATTAATAATTTCTAAATATTATATTTTTCATTGTATGTAAATTTGAAATTTTAATTTATTGAGGAGAAGAATAATATATAAGGAATTATATATATAACATTTTTTTGTTTGAATTTTTTTTTAAAAATTAAATCTTTTTAAGAAAAATATTATATATGTATAATTTACTATAATTTTATAGAATGATGGAAATATTCTAATTAATTAGTTACATCTTGAAGAAAGGAAAAAAAAATTACAATTAATTTATAGAACATTTTTATCTCGATATATTTTGTTAAAAATACAATAAGGAATGTTAAAACATTTTGTAACATTATTGTACTACACTTAATGTGAGGAATGTTTATGTTTTCATTATATCAATTTCATTTTCATTATGTTGTAGAATAATTGAAGGGAAGATCCATAAAACATTATCATCGATATTTCCATAATAAAACTTTATGAAATCTATATCAATTTATAATACATAAAATATACCAATTGTATAATATAAGGATTAATAGATATTTTTATATATTTTAATATTTCTTAGATTCTTTAGAATATTTGAATATTTTAAGCTACAAAATGCGCGGAATGTCTGCGACCGTTCCATGACATTGCAATGGAACTAGAACAATAGTTTCTGTTTCGTTCCCCGCAATCGTTCTTGCGAACCATGATCTCAAAACACACATAAGCATCAATACAAGCATAAGCACACTACTGCAGCTAAAACATTATATTCGAGTTTACCTCCCGCCATTGATATTATGCTTACATTTGGTATAGGAGCATGATTATGTCTTTGTTTTGATGTTGGATTTTATGCCTTCAATATATATTTTACATTGTAAAATGTTTGAATTCGAGAAACAGCCATACTGTTGACATGAAATGCTTGTCTCATAATATTGATAAGATATTGCTGTTTTTCTGGCATGCATTTTTGTTAAGTTTCCATTGAAGAAATAGAAACATTATTGGCTTGATTTCTTCATTTTGGAAATGGTTTGTGGGATCAGCAAATGAAAATTTTATTTAGGAGTCTTCCTCTTTGTTACATGGTAAAGAAGGCATCCAAATAGAGAGTTAGACATTTTATATTATTAAGATCTCTTGATTTTGGAGTGTCAATTTGCAATTGCCATGATGATGTGTTTCGTGGAAGTTAGACAGATTGGGTCATAAGGAAGATGATAACTATTTTGCAATAAAGAGTAAAAAACAAAAAAAATACCCACTAGACCCAAAAATTGTCCAATTCGTGTAGGCCCATTTGCTTTTGTGTCTGCTTATTTTATGTTGGGCTTCACAATATAAGCATAATATTGCAACGGAAACATTAAATTCAAGTTTACCTCCTGCCATTGATATTATTTGAATTCTTCTATTTCTAGCCTTCTCCAAATTCTAATAAAAGATATGTCTAACCTCCACCAAATTCTAATAAAATTCTTCTTCAATTTCTAGTTAAAGTGCTTCCAAACCTACCAGAATTACTTAATTGATGGTGTAAAACTGAATACGATAATTCTGGGGTTTATGGACTTTAACCTATATTTTATGTATAGTATCTTCTATCAAGACACTATCTCTCATTAATTGGGCTTAGTGGATAGTGGTTATGGCAAAAACCACCTATCTGGGGCAGTTACATGGACCACATCTAGATGTGGTGTAACCACATTATAACCTACAATAATATCAATGGCGGGAGGTAAACTTGAATTTAATATTTCCACCGCAATATTATGCTTACAAAGCATACTTCACTTGATCACGCAACAGCTAGCAGCTATCCCACATGCTATGACTCATCCACTCTACTTATCCATCTTTCCCCCGCGCACAACTCTCGCCAAATCCTTCAACTCCCCATACTCCAATCCTCACAGATGATACTTTGCCACCGCCAAATTCCTCAAGTCCACCGCAGTTTGTGGCGATCGAAACTGTGCTCCTCCTTGAGTTTCTTGAAGGCAGAATGGATGTCAACCCCAACAAAAGTATAGTTCTCACTAGCGAGAAAATGTTGAAAGAATGATTCAAAATGTTGATGGCTGATTTTTTGGAGCATGTGTTTTTTTGTGTCTTTTAGTTAGTGGGTTATAGAATAATTTTTATCTGTTTAATCAATATGTTAATGGTCAGTTATATTTGGCACTAAATCAGGTCATGGGTATATGTTCCTATTTTTAGGTTTCTTCTATTACTCTTTTGAGGTTATTTAAAGTCTTATACTGTGCGTTTTTCAGTGAAGCAATAAAAAAGATCTCAACACTTCAAGTCTTTGGCTTATCTCACAATATTTTGTTTTTATTTCTCTTTTTCCAACAATTGTGGCATTGAAGCCAAGTTTTGGTCCTCTTTTTTTCCTCAAGAACGGGAAGCACGAACCAACAGAGCAATGAAGAAAGCCCAAAACTGAGAGTAAGCCATGGCACGCAATGGAACTAGTTCAGCAGCATAATCCCTAATTCCAATCTTCAAAGGTGAAAAATATTATCTTTAGAGTCTCAAAATGAAGACATTGTTCAAGTGTCAAGAGCCATGGGACTGGAAGAGAGCAGGTATAAAGAACTGAAACTAGCACCTGCCAAACTTGACCAGCAGTTGAAAGAAAATTGCAAGAAGGATGCAAAGGCCTTACTTCTCATTCAGTCAGCATTGGAGGATAATATATTTCCTCAAATTTTAGCAATTTCTACCTCCAAATAGGCATGGGAGATTTTGAAGCAAGAATATTTGGGTGACAAAAAGGTAATTACTGTAAAATTCGTCATAAATTTGAGACTCTAATTATGAAAGAAAAAGAATATGTGCAAGAATTCTTATCTAGAGTGTCTGGGATTGTCAATAAAATAAAGTCTTGTGGTGAAAATGTAGGTATCGAAATTGTTGTGAGTAAGGTGTTAAGGAGTTTAAGCTCAAAATTTGATCATATTGTTGCTACAATTGAAGAGACTAAGGACCTGTCCACCTATACTTTTAATGAAATGATGAGTTCTTTGTTAGCCCATGAGGCTAGATTTAGTAGATCCTATAAAAAGTAAGAGGAAAAGGCTTTTCAAGTAAAGGCGAGTCTTTTAAAGGAAAGAAATGGAAAATTCAGCAATTCGTGGTAAAGGCAGAAATAGATTTTGTGGATGAGGTCATGGTGGCGGCAGAAGTAGAGGCCAAATTGGAGAACCATGTCAATATAAAAGCTCAATTCAATGCATGTATTACTACAAATCGGGCCATAAAGAAGCTGATTGTTGGATCAAACAGAGAGAAGAACAAAAGCAAGCAAATTTTACGGAGAATATTGAAGAGAAGAGCAAGTTGTTCATGGTTCATTCACTAATTTAGAATGATGTTAGCAACAAAGATGTATGGTTTTTGGATAGTGGATGCTCCAACCACATGTTTGGAACCAAATCATTATTTAAAGAGATTGATGAGTCACAGAAAGGCGAGGTTCAACTTAGAGACGACAAGGAGATGAAAGTTGAAGGAAAAGGCACAATTGACATTAAATTTGCACAATGTGACGTTAAACTCCTCCATGATGTGTAATTTGTGCCTAGTTTAGCCTATAACTTATTAAGTGTTGGACAATTGGTGACTAGTGGATATTCTATTGTATTTGATGGCGATTCATGTGTTATTCATGATAAAAAAAAACTAGTCAGATATGACATAAAATAGGATGTTTCCCCTTGATGTCTCAAATGTAATGAGTAAAGCTTTAGTTGTTAAGAGAGATAATGAGGCTGATTTGTGGCATTTATGTTATGAGCATCAGCATTTGAATGGTTTGAAACTTTTGAGTAAAAAAGGAATGATTGTTGGCTTGCCAAAATTGGTGAACTTACTTTTTGTGAAGGATGTGTTTATGAAAATCATAATAGAAGGTCATTTCCTATTGGAAAATCATGGAGGGCTTCTGATTGCTTTGAACTAGTGCATGCTGATTTGTGTGGGCCTATGAAAATAGAGTCACTTGGTGAAAGTCACTATTTTATACTGTTTATAGATGATTGCAGCCGTATGAGCTGGGTTTATTTCTTAAAATTCAAATCTAAAACTTTTGAGAACTTTGCGAAATTCATAAAAGCGCTTTGAATTGATTATGACAGTGAATTCTTATCAAATGATTTCACTATTTTTTGTGATGAAAATGGCATTTGTAGGGAACTTACACACCACATACACCAAAACAGAATGGTGTCGTGGAACGAAATAATCAAACGGTGGTAGAAATTACCAGAAGCTTGTTGAAAACAAAAGAACTTCCAGACTAGCTTTGGGGAGAAGCAGTTGTAACAATAGTATATCTCCTAAACATCTCAGCAACAAAGGTAGTTTTGAATTAAACACCTTATGTAGCTTGGGTGGCTAAGAAGCCTCGGGTAAGACACTTAAAAGTCTTTGGTTGTGTAGCATATGCTTTGGCTAATTTTCATTCTAAGCTTGATGAAAAAATTGAGAAATGCATCTTCATTGGCTATAGTCCTCATTCCTCAGCATATCGTCTATATAATCCTATAAGCAGCAAAGTGATAATTAGCAGGGATGCGGTGTTCAATGAAAAAGTAGTTTTGTAGTGGAATTCTAACAAGGAAGGCATGAAAAATCAAGTTGTAGGAGATTATGAAGAAGAACAACTAGCAAGATCAACTTCTTCATCACCTACAACTTCAGCTCTTTTCTCACCCGGTGATAACAACACTACAAATTCTATTATTTCATATTCTCAAGCATCCAATCCCTCTAGTGGTAGTAGTGAAACACCAAAAAATTTCAGATCTTTTAGAGATTTATGAGTCATATAACTTTGCCCTTTTAGTCATTGATCCAACTTCCTTTGAAGAAGCTACAGAACAATCCACCTGGTAGATTGCTATGATGGAGGAGATGCAAGCCATTGAAAGAAATTCAACATGGGAACTAGTTCATATTCCAAAAGGAAAGAATGTTGTAGGACTTAAATGGGTATCCCAAACAAAGTATAATGCTAACGGAAGCATCGAAAAGCACAAAACTCGACTTGTGGCGAAGGGATACTCACAACAACAAGGTATAGATTTTGAACAATTTTTTTCTCCTGTTACTCGTTTTGAAATAGTGAGAATTATTTTGGCATTGGCTGCTCAGTTACAATTACCAGTGTATCAATTTGATGTCAAGTCCACTTTTTTGAATGAAGAGTTAGAAGAGGAGGTGCATGTTTCACAACCTTCAGGCATTGTTATCAATGCCAATGAAAACAAAGTTTACAGGTTAAGAAAAGCTTTCTACAGTCTAAAACAAGCTCCCCCGCCCTGGTATAGCAAGACTAATTCATTTTTCCAAGATAAGGGATTCATTAGAAGTGAAAATGAACCCACTCTCCAGTTGAAGAAGTAAGGTAACGGAGATTTTTTAGTAGTTTGACTTTATGTGGATGATATGATTTATATGGGTTCTTCAAAGTCCTTAATTGATGATTTTAAGTGTTGTATGTTGAGAAATTTTAAGATGTCATATTTGGTCATGTTGCGGTATTTTTTGGGACTAGAGGTCATGCAAAGTGATGGTGGATTTTTTGTATGTCAAAGGAAATATGCTGCAAAGCTTTTGAAAAAATTTAACAGGGTAAATTGTGAAGTGCCAGCCACACCAATGAACAGCAATGGTTCATGCATGTATTCACTTTCAAAAATTGAAAGTGGGCTTTGATATATGGCCCATTTGATTATCCTATATTAGTAATCCCCCCACTTCATTCAAGTATAAGGTAAAGAATCTTATTAGACTTGGATGATGTAGATATACACTTAGCTTAACCTTTACTGCCAAAGAAGGAAACAATGTGGCTAAGCATGAGGAAATTATCCTAATTGATAATTGAGTAAAAATCAAATATAAAAATGATAATATCGAAGCTTCAAAACAAGGTTTTTGTGGATGCTGTTTTCTTCCTATTCTTGATTCTTTAAATTTTAAATCTTGAAAAATCAATTAACCTTAAATCTTTAGTCTTGAAATCAATTGCTAATAACTAATGCTTCAGTGCTGAACTATTTCTTAACACTTCAATGCCAAACTGTTTTAATTAATTTGGACAATACCTTAATTCCAAATTAGTTTAGTCTACCACGTAGTTCGGGCAATATCGATCACAAATTATGTGGGTGGGTTAGATATCACAAACTAAGTGGGTAGCGTAGTCTACCATTTTGCACTCTCCGAGACACCAAGTAGGTGGATCAAATACTGCACCTACATGACTTCTTTGTAAAATGCCAACCCATTTTTCATGTAAGAATTTTTTCTTACCTTGATATTCGTGTGCAATTGGTGCAATTAATTTAGCATTGTACATTTCCTATAGCATTCAATGCTAAACTTTTTTGCATGTGCAAGCCCTTGGAAAGAAACAAACTTATTATAAATTTTTTTTTAAGCCATGTGCATGCCTCAACACGAGGCTATGCTTAAGGAATATTATCTGATTAAACACTTAGCCATGCAAAGAGCCAAACAGACAGCTTTAGGATAAAGTCTATTGTTGATAAACTTTCTTCTCCCCCCCCCCTCTCTCTCTTTTAAATTACTTTTTTTCTCATGTATCTCCTCATTTTATATGCTATTTACAAGTATATAAATGGCCAAGGGTCTTTGTTTTATATCAAGACTTGTGTGTGAACAAATGTTCTCTCTATAAACAAGTTCTTTTCTTTCCATTGCTTGCTTTGCTCTCCTACCTTTTGTTTCTAGGTAAGTACATCATCTTTTAGATTAAATGTCTTCAGAAAATGATTTCACTAGTGGGGATTTACCTCTTAATAATGATATCCCATTGGATATATCAAATTCAAGGAGGAGCCTTCCTTCAGTCAATATGGAGGAGGAAGAGGCTGCTTTTAACGAAAATAATCCCAACAAAAGTACTCACTCGGTTGCTTCTACCTCTCCCCTTTCACCTACAGACGCAAGTTGTCACCTTTCGTTGGCCTATTTAGATATGCACTCTGCACTTAGGGATAGCCAAATCTTGCAGCTTAGGTTTAGATTTTTAGTTCATCCTGAGTTTCGTGTTATCATACCAATCCAAGATCAACGAATGTTTGCCTCTCCTCCTAAATGTCGAACCTTCCACCTAGCCACGCTAGAGACGGGCGTTTGCCTACCTTTAAGCCCACATATTAAAAATATTCTTAACAATTTGATGATCAACTTGACTTAGTTAGTTCCCAATGCATACCGATATCTTCTATGTTTTATCATCTTAATGCAAAAATTCAATCTTTTGCTTTCATTTGCCAATTTTTGGAACTTATTTAGCATATCTTCCTTCTTTGATAGCAATGAAAAAAGGATTATATTATCTTCCACCTGGGAAAGACTGTAAATTTATGAAGAAACCTCATTCTTCCTTGGGACAATGAAAGGATAAATATTTCTTCCTTGAGTCACCTCAAGGTTAATCGTAGCACATCTACTAACCCTAGAACTTGCGTAGGCCTCTCCTTCTCATGTTGAGCCTGAGTGGGATAAAGATTTTATTGCACACTATTTAACTAGGAGGATATATGAGGTTAAAGACCTCATAAATAAGGAATCTCTTCGAAAGGCCAAGCTCTCTCCTTTTTCTTCACTCGACATTGAGCATTTAGGTGACTATTATTTCAAAAAGCTTGGTTTTGTTCTCATCTTTGACTTATAATATTTTCCTTTTGCAGGGATGGGCAAGGCGGCTTAACTTGCCAAAATCTTAAAGGTAAGAAAACTAGCTCAAACTTTCGATGTAGAACATCCAACCCTTGTTATTACCACCCCAACTCACTATACTGAGCCCTTGGCTTGTGAGGTCTCGTCCTTGGTAGATCCGAAAAAAGGGTTGCTTTGAAATAAAAGGGCAAGAAGACTATACAAGAGAATACCCCTAAGCATTTCGCTTTTGCTAATGAGGCTTTCTCAATAAATGCTATTGCTTCTTGCAGTCTAGCCGAGCTTGTTAATAATGCTGACATCTCTCACCAGATGTTCAAGTCTTCAAAGAAAATATGGTGGGTGTGCCCTCAATGATCTTCGCCAAGAGCATGGTCGTGAATCTATTCAAGTTGAGGGATCTATCCTTGCCCTAAATTGGCAGGCTACCTCAAACTCTTTAGTTCTTTTTACAAGGTTTGGTGAAATATCCTACGAGTTGTATTGGAGAGTTGAGCTAAATAGGGACCAATTATATATCGCAAATGATCCCATCTCTAAGTTGGAAGAGAATATTGCTCATTATTGGGCTAAGGTAAACATTAATCCTCTATCTTTTATTTACTTTGTTGCTTTATAATTGTATGATTGCTAACACTTGTATTACAAATTAGCATATTCGCTCGTGTTCTTGCCATTCGTGCTGCTGCAAATCAAAAGAGACGTGAGAGTGCTGAAGGTTTGATGTCTAGCCTCAATATAAAGCTGTATGAGGTAGAGAATGATCTCGCTAAAGCTCGATTCGAACTTGAGGTGAGCCAAAATGATTAGCAAGTTCTTGCTTCAAGTCATGAGCTTCTATTGAAAGATCATGAGTCTCTCAAGAAGAAAGTCAAAGAGTTGAGTTCATCTATAGAGAATGGGAAAAAAAGGTTTTTTGATGCTAGTAAGGCCACAGGTGAGGCGGAATTCCTAAAGCAAGATAGGTGCCAAGCCTTTGTACATAAGCATCATTCTGAAGGTGTTAAAAGTTTCATGAAATCTAAAGCTTTTGACCAGATTGTCCTCAAGAGGTGTACTGATGACATACTTGAGGGTTTTAACAAATATAGAGATCAAATTCAACATCTTGGGGGACTTGTCCTCAGCTTTGACTTGACCTAATTAGATGACACTTAAAAAGAGGACCTCGTTAATATTTTTCTTTTGATGATGAACTTCTCCCCACACTTAAGGATGAGGAGTTCCAAAGTCTTGGCTCAAAGCCCTAAGTTGAGAGGCTCATTTTGAGGATATCTGATCTCTTTTTGTATTTTGACCAAGGCATTTTAGATGGGCGACCCTTGGACCTAGCTTATGATGTAAAAGCCCTCCTTTTGAATGTTTACATATGTTTGAACCTTTTATGCTCATTGCTTTACCTTGATTTTGCTTAGTGGCTTAGTGCACAATCTTAAGAATTTAACTTTGCTTTTGTGCTTCTTCAGAAATTTATTCTATTGTACTGTTATACTTACCTTAACTTTTAGTCCTTTAGGTTCATATTTTAGCTAAGTTGCTAAGATATACTCACCTAGGAACTTGGTTAAATAAACTTCACCAAACTTGAACTTGCACCTCAGTTAATTTTGAGTATGGAGAAAACTTTAGCTTAATATAAGCTAACAGGTTCTTTTTCGAACCATAAATTTTTAAGTTCACTGAGAACCTAAAAAATGATCGAAGGCTGCTTAGGTGTATATTTAGTTCATCGAGAACTTGAGAGAGCTTAGAGGCCACTTAGGAGCCTATCTGGTTCATCGTGAGCCTAAAAGTATGGAGGTCGCTTATAGGCCTATTTAGTTAATCAAGAACCCAAAATTTTGGAGGCCAATTAGGGGCCTATCTGGTTTATCAAGAACCTAAAAGTTTGGAGGCCACTTAAGGGCCTATCTAGTTGATCGAGGACCTAAAGAAAAACAAGATGAGAACAAACTAGGTAACTGTAAAAAGAAGTAGCAATTATCTAAAGGAGAAAAGTTAAAAAGAAAAAGAAAAAAGGATGATGTTCCAATTTATGCATAGAACATTTTCAAGTTGTAGGCATTCCATGGTCTTGGTAAATCCTATCCCTACAAGCTTTATAGGTGATATGATCACCCTCAAGTTATCTTTGTCACCTTATAGGGTCCTTCCCAATTCGGATCTAGCTTTTCCACGTGCTTTGATAATTCATTTTTCTTCGAAATTAAATCTCTTACTTGGAAAGTCCTGGGCTTAACCTTCATGTTGTGAGCCTTTTCCATCGTCCTCTTATGCCTTAGAATCTAGACGTACGCTTAGTCCCTTAACTCTGGCAACAACTCCAAGTTTAAGCTTCTTTACTCTTTATTTTGTTCAGTATCATAATGAGCCACTCGCAAAGCTTCCATTCCAATCTCTGCGGGGATCACCGCCTCCGCTCCATATACCAAGCAAAATGGAGTTTCACCTATGGCTACCCTACGAGTTGTACGATATGCCCATAATATACTTAGAACCTCTTCTGCCCAATTTCCTTTTTCTTCTCTAACTCTAGCCTTTAGGTGCTGTAAAAGTGTGTAGTTGGTAACCTCGGTTTTCCCATTCGCCTGTGGTGCCCCACTGAGGTGAAGTTTTGTTTAATCTTGAGCTCTTTACACCATTCCACTATCTTCTTCCCTTGAAATTGCGTTCCATTATCAGAAATAAATATCCTAAGTATTCCAAACCTACAAACAATATTTTTCCAGATGAATTTCATGACTTCATTTTCAGTAATTTTTTCCACTGCCTTTGCCTCCACCCATTTGGTGAAATACTTTATTGCTACTATTATAAACTTTCTTTGCCCCTGCGGTGGTGGAAAATGACCCAATATGTCAATTCCCCATTGATCAAATAGGTAAGATATCTGCACCAAGGTCATTTTAAAAGGAGGATAGTGGGATAAATTTGCATGCAATTGGCACTCCTTGCAATTTTTTGAAAATTACATTGCATCATGAGCTAAGGTAGGCTAAAAGAAACCTTGCCTTAGTATTTTCTATACGAGGGATCTTCCTCCTGAATGATTGCCACAAATTCTTTCATGGACTTTTTTCATAACATATTTTGCATGGCTAGGTGTTAAACACTTTAACAAAGGCCCTTCAATTGATTTTTGTATAACTTTGCATCCACTATAGTGAACCTAGGTACTCGTGCTCAGCTCTTAGCTTGTGTTGATGGGTTACTAGGAAGCTCCCCTTTTGTCAAATACTTTGATAATTCATCTTTACAACTTAGTTCTTCCTTTGCTACTTGCATCACTCCAATTGCATCTTTATTTTCCAGCTATATTCCTCGCTCATTAGCAACCCTAAACATAATTTGCCTAGAAGTAAGTCCTCTAGCTGAACTTGCAAATTTAGATAATATGTCTGTTCACTCATTCACATTTCCAAGAATCTGATGAAAACTATAACTTCGAACTTTCTAGCCAACTTCTTCACAATTTTTAGGTACTTCGCCATAACCACTTCTCTGGCTTCATAAATGCCTTCAAATTGATTCACCACCAGCTGCGAGTTTGTGGATGCTGTTATCTTTTCAGCTTTTACTTCTTTCGCTGCCTTCATTCCTGCTAGTAGAGCTTCATATTCTGCCTTATTGTTGTAACTTCAAAGTTGAACTTCAATGCAACTTCCAATTCTACTTCTCTTGGTCCTTGTAAATATGTCTCTACTCCACATCTTTCTGAGGTAGAAGATCGATCTACATATAGCATCCATATTTGGTTTTCTTGTTTTTGTATAGCTTCTTTTGGTGTCAACTCCATCACAAATCTGCTAGAACTTGAGCTTAAATGGTTGTCTTTGCTTGATGGTCAATGGTGAACTCTCCTAGCTCCACCGCCTATTTAACCATTCTTCTAGACACATCTGGCTTCGCAAGCGTCATCTTCAAAGGATGATTGGTGAGCACCACTATTTGATGAGACTAAAATATAAGGTCTGAGCATTTGTGCAGTTGTTACTAAGGCGAACGCTAACTTCTCTATTCTAGAATAATTCTTCTCAGCACCTTGCAGAACCTTGCTAACATAATATACTAGCTTGTGTTCCCTATCCTCAATCTTTACCAGAACTGAACTCACTGCAACATCTAAAGTGGCTAAGTGCAAGTATAAAAGTTCTCCATCCATTGGCTTGGTAAGTAGGAGTGGATTAGCTAAGTAGCTTTTTAGTGCTTGAAATGCCTACTCGCACTCGTCCGTCCACTTAAAAGCTTTGACTAGGGGTGGCAAAATGGGTTGTAAACCATGGGTCCAACCCAATCCACATGGTTTTGGGCTGGGTTGGGTTCCAAAATTTTGAAAATGGGTTGAGGTGGGTTGGGTTGTATTTGGTTTGGGTTCAATATGGGTTTAAGTGGGTTAAAAATGGGATTAAGCAATTAATTTAACAAATTAAAAAATAACTTCAAATTAATAATAACAAATTTATATTATTTTTATTTTCTCATTTTTGTCAAAGTCTAGTAATTTTGGATCATTAATAATATTTAAATTGAAACAATCATCTTGGACTTAGGTTAGTTGTCTTGAATTTTTCTCAAAATATAAATTTTAATATATGAATAATATATGAAAGTGATCATAGGAATAAATATTATATCTACTAATTAAAAATAAATTCTAAATTTAATTTGTTGCTTAACTAATATTGCATGTCAATAGTAAGATTGACATACAACTTATATATATTAATTCTTGAAAAATGAAAATTATACAAATTCTGTATTGAAAATTTAATATACATTTATTGGTATGAATTTAGGAGTGGACATTCAGATCAGGTAGTTCGGATTGAGTACCCTATTTTTTTTGGATAGTAATTTTAACTACCCCACACCAACCTAAAATTGTCGAGTACCCGACATTTAGGATATCCGACACTATATACTATTTTAAAATTTAAAAATTTAAAAAAAAAAAAAAAGGGGAGGGGGGGAAATTGAACATTGGCCTCTGTTAGTCCTCTGACTAACAGAGGCCAAGGCCAAAGTTTGGCCACTGTTAACAGCGGCCAAACCTTGGCTCTTTCATATATATATATATTTATATATATGGTATATATATAATAAGTATTTTAAATTAAAGTATAATATATAAACATATATATGGTAAATATATAATATATAAACATAACTATAAAGGATCATTATTATTTATATTATACATAATATATATCTATTTATATACAAATTAAAGTCGGGTACCCAAACTACCCAATCGGGTAGGACTTCCTACCTGATATCCAACTCAAAATTTTATTCGAGTACTGGGTACCCGACCCGCAATTTTTTTAAAATAAGAAAAATTCGACTCGATCAGATATTGTCGGTACCTGAATCATCCGATCGAAACACCCACCCTTATGTGTAATAATGGTGTTATTTTCTTCAAAATGATCAAATTTTTTTTACAAAATAACTACTAAAATTGTAATTAATTATGAATATAATTACATATGAAAAATTAATAAAATAAATATATAATTTAATAAATCTTCCATTATACTATAAAATTTCATATTGAATATAAGATATGAAAGATATATTAATATTACTAATATTTTTAAATTACTTTTTTTGATTAAATAAAATATATATTTTTTTCATTTGGACCCATTTCCAACCCAACCCAAACCATTTTCAACCCACCTACTTAAAACCCATATTGAGCCCACCCATATTGAACCCAAACCATACCCAACCCAACCCAACCCACCCATTTGCCACCCCTAGCTTTGACATTCTTTAAGACTTTAAAGAAAGACACTTCTTTATCCGTAGATCTTGAGATGAAGCGACTTAATGCTACCATCTTCCCTGCCAACTTCTGAACATCGTTTACTGATTTAGGTGAAGGCATCTTCATTATGGCCTCAATCTTTTCTAGATTTGCCTCTATTCCTCGTTCATTTACTAAAAAGCCAAGACATCCACTAATTACCCCAAAGGTGCACTTTGTTGAGTTCAACTTCATTCCATGTTCTCTTATTATAGCAAAGGCCTCCTCCAAGTGCTTGATATGTTACTCTTCTACCACGCTTTTGACTAGCATATCATCTATATAGACTTCCATAGTTCTTCCTATCTAATCCTTGAACATTCTATTTACCAACCTCTAGTTGGTAGCACCTACATTTTTCAATCCAAAAGGCATTATTTTATAACAATAAATTCCTTTTTCTGTTATAAATGATGTTTGAAGACAATCTTCTTCGGCCATATCTAATGATAGCCTTGATAAGCATCCATCATGCTTAACAATGCATAATCTGGAGTAGAGTCTACCAAGCGATTAATACGAGATAGAGGGTGGGAATCCTTCGGACAATATTTGTCCAAATTAGCGAAATCAGTGCACATGCACTATTTTTCTCTCGTCTTAGGAACTACCACTACATTGGATAGCCAATCCATATATTGAACTTCTACTATGTACCCTACCTCTAAAAACTTTTTTGCCTCATGCTCGACCACTTGATTCCTTTCAATTCCAAAGCTTATGTTCTTCTACCTTACAGGCCTATCATCTAGGTCAACATTAAGCCGGTGAACAATTACACTCAAATCAATGCCATCAAATTCACTTGGACTCCATGCAAACAAGTCAGCATTCCCTTGCAGGCTCTCGACCAAGTTCAACTCTAGATATTGGGGCATTTGTGAGCCTATCCGGGTAGTCTTACTAGGGTCGCCTGGCGATAACTTAATTGATTTATACCCTATAGGTTCCATTCTCTCAAACTTCTGCTTCTCGTCAATCTCTTCCTTTAACTCAACTCTTTGCTCACCTTTTGGCCTTGGGGTTGGCTTGCTATATGTTCTTACCTTCTTTCTTTCCTTTATCTTAAGAGAAACATTGTAGCATTCCTTGGCGACATTTTGGTTCCCTTTGACTTCACCTATTCCAGACTTGGTAGGAAATTTCAATTTTAGGTGATATGTGGAAACTATAGCTCTGAAACAATTCAATCCTGGCCTACCTAGTATCATGTTTTAGGCGAAAGGAGCATCCACAACCAAATATTTGATCATGAAAGTCTTAGTGCAAGGGTCAACTCCAAGTGAGGTAGGTCTACTGTTCCTAATGGCATGATCTCTGATCCTCCAAAACCCAATAACTGAGTGTTAATTGGCTTTATCACAGTCACATCTAATTCCATCCTTCTCAACACATAAAAAAAATAAAAATAAATAATATATGCCAAACTCCCATTATCCACTAGTACCTTCTGCACTGCAAAGTTAGCCACACCCATAGTTATAACCACAGGGTTATTGTGAGGTATAAATACTCCTTCAGTATCTTTTGGTTCAAAAGTCATACTTTCTTTTGCTTGACTGGCAGCCAGCACCTGACTATACGTGACTCATCCTATCTTTATCTTATGCTCATATATTTTCCTTGAACTTCAAGAGTCCCCCGTAGCTGACCCACCTGCTATCATATTAATAACCCCTCTTTTGGGTTGATTGTCACCTTCCAATTCCCTATTAGGTTCTTTACACACCCTTTCTCCTTCACGTATTTTTCCTCGACTCTACTCAAAGCGATCTTTACTTTGTAACTTGGATCATGACTTACGACGGCATAGCAATTTATCCACTTTACCCTTAATGAATTCTTTCAAGTACCCCATCCTTATTGGCCTCTCCATCTCATCCTTCAACTGGTAACAATCTTCCGTGTCGTGACCCTTGTCCTTGTCAAATCTATGGTATTTGTTAGGTACTTTTTTCCAAGAATTAACCTCATCCTTCACGGCCAATTCACTACATGTTGGTGCTCAATTACCATAAGCGCTCTAGCTCGATCGGTAGGTTACCAAAGGCATATAATGTTTGAAATTTCCAACTAGAGATCACTTTCTCTCTCTATCAGGTAGATGCCTCCCTATTTCTTCTCTACACTTTGTTGTTCTCTATTCTGGAGGTGCATTTTTATTCCATTCTTCATCTTTCATTAGATTCACCTCTTCTTCGTGTATATACCCCTTTACCATCTCCATCAATTGCTCTACACCTGCTGGAGGGTACCTAGCCAAAGCAGATATTAGGGGTCCTTTTTTCAACCCGTGGATTGAAATATTCACCATCATATCTATCCTCAAGTATGGAGCCTCTAATACCTCATTATTGAATCGATTAATAAAAGCTCGAAGGCTCTCATTCTCTCCTTGTCATATGGTGAATAAATAAGTAGCAAATATTTTCATCTTCTGCGAATATTTTTGTCTTCTTTTTATTAGCAAAGTGAAATAGGAATATCTTACTTAGCTACTCATAATTTTCAATTGACCCTTTTGGTAGGCTGGTGAACTATTCTTGTTCTCTGCTACTAAGGATGGTGATGAAAATCCTACTATTAATTGCATCTAACAATCTATGTAATTGCATGATATCCTCGAAAGCTATCATGTGCTCTCGAGGGTCTTTATTGCCATCATACCTAGGTAAGTCTGGGATCTTAAACCCAAAAGATAGAGTTTCCGTCAACATTTCTTCACAAAATGGTGATCTCTTGCTTTGCAATGACCCCCCTACCAGTCTTTTTCTTCATCTTATCTAGCTTTCGACTAAGCTCTTCCACATGGCTACTCAACTCCTGCACTTCAGTCCTCTCTGCCCTACGAGGTAAGAATCTTTCCTGGGGCCCCTCTTCTCTATAAGAATTTTGTGATCTTCGAATAGGCATTCATGATTCCACCTCTTCGAAATCACTACTTCATGCATGAGGTTGGTTTTCCCCTTGGGGTTCTTCTAATCTTGCTGACACAAACAATCACCTAGGTGATACCGGCTAGGGTAGGTCTCTTGTCTCCTGATTAGGTGCTAATTGGGATGCCACGATAGGTGGTAATAAGGATTATTTCTGCATATCACCTATCATTTTTTTCCACCATTCCATCATTATGTCTTTAAATTGTTTAGCAGTTTCCTACAATAAGCTCACTTGTTTGCTCTTCTCATACTACAACATCACCTACCCTAGCTAGTAGTTGAGCAGAAAAGGTTCAAGTAAAGAATGACCCTGTGGATGGGGTTGTGCTACCATTTTTTTCATACCTCCTTCCATTCGAAAAATTAGGTGACCAAAAGTGATTTCCCACAGACGACACCATTTGTTGTGGGTATTGGAAAATCTACTCTTGATCTGGACTCAACCATCTTTTAGTACCTGCTCTGATTCAAATCTTACGCTCAACAATAAGTTGTTAGGGATGCCGATGTGTTCCCCGGTGAAAATCCTCCGATGCTCAAGTCTATATTCAATCGAAGAAAGAAGAAAAAATATGCAGAGAGAATTATGGAGAATTTTTAGTGATGAAGATTACTCCCCTCTTATCTTGTCACTTGAGATATTTATAATGAATATTTGTAGAGATTGATTGAGCTTAGATATCTTCCAATTGTTGGGGTCTGATCTCCTAGAATTTTATAGCATTAAAGAATAAATATGGGCCTCAATTAATGGCCCGTGCATATATTCACTTTTAGAAATTGAAAGTGGACTTTTATTTAGAGCTCATTTAATTATCCCCTAGTAATTGATGAAAAAAATACTATTGATATTCTCTAGCACTAATGAGCAAATAGATGATGTTTTTAAGAAATCACTTTCCTAGGCCAAGCACTAGTTCTTTAGACCACAATTGCGATTATGTGATTTTGAATCAAGGGAGAGTGTTGAAAGAATGATTCAAAATGTTGATGGGTAATTTTTTGGAGCATGTGGTTTTTTATGTCCTTTAGTTAGTGGGTCTTAGAATGATTTTTATCTATTTAGTCAACATGTTAGTGGTCAGTTATATTTGGCAATAAATCAGGTCATGAGTATATGCTCCTATTTTTAGGCTTTTTCTGTTACCCTTTTGAGGTTATTTAAACTCTTGTATTGTGCGTTTTTCAATGAAGTAATAAAAAAAATCCCAACACTTTCAGTCTTTGGCTTATCTCTCAATATTTTTTTTTTATTTCTCTTTTACAAATAGGAAATTAATGAGTGAGTTAGGGATGTGGAAGGCGTTATTGAGTTGGTAGATAAGGTATCTGCGGCACACGTAGAGTTGGATGGCGATGAAGGGGTAGTAGTGGTAGGCGTTGGAAGGACGGCGCAACTCAATGGCCAAGCCAATGAGGCGGCAGTCGAGGAGCATGACATCATGGACCCACTACGAAATGGTAGCGGGACTATTAGTGACGATGGTGAAGATTTTTCCATTATTGAAGAAGATGAAGAAGGCTTGGAGCCCCCGGTATGTGATGCGGGGCGCCATGTTTTTTCTTTGGTGGCCATATTTCTCAATGTGAAAATTCAAAGGATGACTCTTTCTATATATAAAATTTGAAAGACGGTTACTAATGAGTTTTTAATTGTTACAATAGAGTAAATGATTTTTTATTGTTATAATAGAGTGAATACATTTTTCAAGAGTTCTTTTTGTTCTGTTTTTTTTTTTTTTATACTCAGTATTTTTTGTTGGTGTTTAAATTGTAATACATCACTATCTATTTCCTTCTTTTTCAATTCTAATCAAGAAATAACTCCTCATTTTTAATTATAATTACTAAATATCATTTCAATATTAATCATTAAGTAACATTAATCATTAAGTAACATTAACTTCAATTCTCTTTCACTATAAATTAAAGTTTTATTTCTTAAATTTCTTTCACTTTTCCTTCAACCAAATGAAGTTTTTCAAAACTGAAACTATTAAAATTTTACCTAAGGTCAAAAATATCTCAAAAAAGATAAAATGGTTAGTTATGCTATCAATTAAAAAGAAAAATATTAGAAGAAATTCATAATAAAAATGAATTAATAATTTTGCATCTCAAAAAAGCCAGCAAAATAAAATTTAGATAGTAATATTTATACGGAATTTTTTTTTCCAATAAAGTACGAAATGCTTTCTAAAAAGATGTGTACATTAGAAATTTAATCAATTTGTAAGATTTAATTTTTTATTAAATATTAAAGGCCTCATTTTTTATGTTTCGTCTTAGGCCTTGCCCTAACTTTATTCATGAGATGACCTTGCATATGCCAACATACCATGTATTGAAAGTGAATAAATAAGTAATATTCAGGTAACATTTAGATTATATATTAACACTAAACTTGGTGATAAAGGCAACAATTAATGTGCGTTAGGTGGATTTGGGTTGGATTAAGGTATGCATGGATATTAAATAAATTTACTCATTTGAACTTAACTCATTTAATTTTAACCATGATAAACTATTGCTTTTGTTTTTTAATTAAACATATATTTCTAGTAGTATTTCAATATTATTTAGTTAATAAGGCAGTTGCAGTCCATCCAGAGTCGCCTGCGGTGGTCGGCGTTGGAGGGGCATGACTCGATGCCCAGGTCAATCAGGCAACAATTGAGGAGCTTGACATTGTAGACCCAATGGAAAATGGTAGCCAATTTGCTGATAACGATGGTGAAGATATTAGCATTGAACAAGGAGACAAAGAAGGCTCGAAGCTCGAGGTATATGATGCAAGACTTCATTTTTTTCTTTTTAATGGTGTTCTGAATATGGAAGCTGAAAAGGATGAGTCTATATATATATATATTTTTTGAAAGACGGTTACAGATGGATTTTTTGTTGTTTATTTTCTTATTAAATATCAAAATTATATTATGAAAAATCATATTGTTTTCTCTTTGCATTATATTTTAGTGTTAGTATTTTTTCTAATAAATTGTACATTTAATATTTTATTCAATATTTATTATTGCTCTAACCTACAAAAGGGAATATGCGTGGCAATAGTTTCCCCGTGCGTGTTGTACTTTTTTGGTTTTTTTTTTCCCTGTAGGCTTCCAAAATGACGTTGTTTTTGGGCATTACTACTGAGCGTGTTTGTACTCTTTGCTATTGGATTTTTGCTATTGTGATTAAAGTGCATTAAAATAATGTGGGCCTTACTAACGGTAAGAAGAAACGTTTTTTTTCCTTCTTTTAAATGGAAGAGGCATGTTTCAACTTTTTGGGTAAAATTAGGGATAGTTTGTATTTTGGTTTTGGGATAACTGTCGGCTTTCATTGTCATCTTTGGTGGTGTGAGAATAGGGGAGATTGAGTGTGCAAAAATTAAGGTTTCGCTGGTTAGGTTTGATGGGATTTTGGATCTTCGATTGCAAGTTTTCCTTTCTAAAACATTTTTCTAGAGGAAGGGAGCAATTTGCAGTGTATGGAGACAAATTTTGGGGAGTGGTTGATTACTATGGGTAGGTTGAAGGAAGAAAAGGCTCTAAGTTTACTAGGGTTTACTGCCTAGGTTAGTAGGTGAGGATAGAAAAAAAAAAAAAGGATAGAAAATATATGGCACGCTATTCTCTTCTCACTATGCTCAATTTGGAATGGTGGCTCTGCAAGACTGGTTGCATAGGAAAGTGGTTGTATAGTTCGCATGTTTTATTTTTCGCCTTTTTTTTTCTTGTTTTGGTGCTCGTGTATCAAAAAAGTGTCTGCATTTTGATCTTTCTATTTGAAATTCAACAAATCCAAGCAGAGGCATATACACTTCATGTTCACTCTTGCACTTGATTCCTTCCTCCTCGTTACATCCTAGCACATTTCTACCTTTTCTCACAGGGCTTCCAACCCAAAAAGAGAAAGAAAAGGAAAAAAAATATTATACTACTGCCATGGCCCCTTCAGTTCTTGTCTACATATTTTGTTCATTCCACATTCTGTGAAGAAAGATAACAAATATTTATTTCATTGCATTTCATTGTTCTCCTTTTCAAATTCTACCCCATCTACTTTCTATCTTCATGTTTCTTGTTTGATACGTTTGCTGTCATTTTTCACAACTTCCTTTTAGGATTGTAGATTTTTCATTTTCTTTTTCTAAAGTTTGATTTGGGGTCTTCTACTTTGCTTATTTAATGATCTCAAGTTGGTCTTTTAGCTTCTTTTGAGTAAGCCCAGTTGATGTGTTTGTCAGTTTGTTGTTGGCAAAACTGTGAAAGGAATTGACTTTACTTGTTTGACAATTAATAAAAACATTAACTAGAACTTGTGAGTCTCCCAATTTATGCATTTCGCCACTATTTGCTCATTTTTTTCTGGTGGAAGTCCATGGATTTTTAGATTTTCAAAGTTTTGTACCCCAAATTCTGTCACTTTGTCTGTTGCTTGGTTATTGTTTTTAAGTAAAACTTTGTTTATTGACATGTATCTTTAGCTCAATTTCATAAGCATGGAATAAAATAAATCATTCTATGTTTCATTTCTCTGTCTACAGTCATGAAATTGCTATATGCATCCATAAAAGAATCTTCCACTTGAAATGCTTGTATGAAGATTAAAGATGTTTTGAGATTTTCATGAATATTGATGTTTTTCTGGGTCCTAAATTGTTAAGTTTACAAGTTTATTATTTCTTACCTTTTTCTTTGCAGATATGTGGATGGATTACTTTAACAGATAATACAATGGAACTAAAAAGAAAGAGATGGGAGAGGAGTCACCAGGCCTAATAATAGGATTATCAATTGGAGTGGTGATTGGCGTGGCTTTGGCTATAGCTGCATTTTTTTGCTTTAGGTACCATAGGAAGCCTTCCCAAATAGGTTGAAACTTTTTGTGGGTTTTGGTTATTTTTCTTTGCTCATTACATCTTTCCTTTTGTGATTGTTCTTTTCGCTACCTATGTGTATTGATAATTTAGGTTGTTTATATTGTTGATTAGATTTTTGCCAGGTTATTTTTGCTTCTTTTTTTGTTCTTCTTTTGCATGAATTTTTTTTTTTTAAAGTTTCTGGGTGCTTGGGGTTTTCATTTTGATTTTTTCCTTATGTTTTCTCTTTTTGTTTGTTTGTTTCTCTTTTAATGGAACTCATCATACTATTTTTTAGGCACGTGCTTAATTTGCTTTTGGTATCCTTTGTTTTGAAAATTATAATTTTAAATTCTTTTCTTCATATGATGTGGTTTGTGGTTACCGAATGAAGGAATATAAATTTTAAAAAATTAGTATTATTAAACTGAGATTATTATGTTGCACAATTCATCATTTCATTTGGTTTTCCTCTGCTTTTTCTTGTTGAAAAAGTGACTTCATTATATGTCATTTAAGTTATACTAGCATGGTGTTTAAATAATCCTTCAAGGTGTCTTCCTTGTGTCTGTTAGTGGAAAATGCACACAGAAAGTGGGCCATTATCTTGCACATATTCATTATATTTCATTAATAAACTCTCAAAATTGCGATGAAGTTTCACAGTGATTACCTTTGAGGAACCTTGGGACTTATTTTGTAGTATGGTCCAAGCTTGCTTTGCGGTAGTTGCTTCTGCAATTCTAGAAAAAATGGTGTTATGTACTACTTGTTGGATGATGAAGAGAGCTTTTGCATCCTTCATTTTACTCTTTTTTAATCTAATCTCTTCATTAGACTCATCACATCCACCTTTAACATATTCCCAAAGATCTTAACAAGCTCTTTATCTTAATACTTCAATACTCATAATAGTCACCTTTGAAAATGGGAATCCAAGGTTGACTAAAACTCAAGGGGTTTCCTTTTCCTGCCATTTTCTCTCCTCCCCCCCTTTTTCTTTTTAATCCTCCACCTAAAGTTTGAAAGAGCTTAGCTTCGGTACCACAAATGTTGGAATGTGCACTAGTATTTTAGGTAAAAAACCAAAAAGGGGAGACTTGATAGGTGACAATATAGGTGACAATACCTAAGAATTTGCAAAGAAAAACTTGAATTGAGTACTTAGGCAGCTTATATATAGGCTTACAAAACAGCAAAAAATTTGAAAAAGACTCTCAACTAATCTAGAGAGATTTTAGCAAATACTGCCAAAGGACTCTCAACAAACATACAGAAAAATAGCAACTAAAATTGACCATGACTAACTCTATCTCTTATTCCATATTTTTTTTCAAAATACTGACTTTAACTCAATCTTCAACAATGCAGTGGGCATATTTGATAGATAAAGCAACTGCGGTAGAGAGTGACGATGGGGTTGTGCAGGTCAATGTTAGAGGGTAATGATTAGATACCTAGACGGATGAGCTGGCAATCAAGGAGCTTGACGTCATGGACCCAATGGAAAAGGTAGCATAACTGCTGGTGACGATGGTGAAAATTTCAGCATTGAAAAAGGAAATAGAGAAGGCTCGGAGCCTGAGGTGTGTGATGTGGAACCTCATTTTTGTTTCTTTGATGGTGTTCTGAATGTGGAAATTGAAAGATCTCTCTCTCTCTCTCTCTATATATATATATATATATATTTTGAAGGACATTTACCAATGAATTTTTTATTGTTTATTTTCTTGTTAAATATCATAATTATATTATGAAAAATCATATTCTTTTCTCTTTGCATTATATTTTAGTGTTAGTATCTTTTCTAGTAAATTGTATATTTAATTTTTTTTTCAATATTTATTATATTATATATGTAAGTAATTTTCTCTCACAAATGGGAGTTATTTCAATACGGTTGTTATGTTTTTCAACTTTTATACTCTAGAAAATACTAATATATTAAGAAATTTGGTGGAATCAATCAACTTTTATTAAGAGTAGAAATGAAAGTAATTTTCAATGGTGTAGCTGTACCAATTTTTTATAATTCAAAATTAAGATATATTAATCCTTAAAATGTAATTTTGTCATCAAATTGAAAGGAAACGATCAAGGGCAAGAAAAAAAAATGATGAAGATGAGAAAAAAAAAACTCTCATATTCATGCTTGAAGTAAAGGAAAATAGTAGTAGTAAGTAGTCTGGTGATTGTATTTGTCACTATAAAAAAAAGAAAGGAGAAAATAATTGTCGACAAGTGCACATATACTTTGGATCCTCTATCTTATTTTTTGTTTCATATTTTATTTCAATTCTATATATAACAAATATATTTGATTCTCAATTAATTATTTTTATAAAAGATATTTAATACATGTATCATATATACATGACATAGAATAAGAGATGAAATAGAAATTAAAAAAAAAAGAAGAAGAAAGAAAGAAACCTAAGCTAGTGTACATAAAGATCCCAACAATAGACCTGCTATTTTATTCCCTCATCCGATCAGTAAATAATTTGTTACTGAGAAGCTCATATCCGCTTACCTAATTTCTTAGGGGAATATTGTGTGTGCATCGGCTGTTAGCCCATATTAGATGCTATTTATAGTAAGAAGTTGATAACTTTTTTTAATATAGTAACTAAATTGTAGAGTGGATAATTGGCTCAATAATATTATGTTCCCATATATAAGAGTGAGGTTAGAGGTTCAAATCCTAATAAACCCTTCATGCATTTGTGCATGTGTTAATAAAATAGCAATAACAATAATATTAATCGGCGGCGTGTCAATTCAACTTCTTTTGGGAGAAAGGTAATAGGGCTGCTTTTTAGAGACGCCGGCAATAAGAAGTGGAAACCATAGTAGATGAGTGCTTGTGAGAATGGGAATTGAGAAGGTTTTTTGGAAGGAGAGTAGATAAGACGGCATGAAAGGTTTTTTTTTTTTTTTCCTTGAATGGAGTGAATGAAGAATTTGTATCCAAGAAGATAGATAAGTTCAAGGGGTAGATTTAGGGATTTATAAAGACTGTAGAATTTTAAAATTTGCAAAGATAGTTTCAATGATAGAAGGAGAGCAGGGGGGAGAGGGAGAGAGAGTGAGTTGGAAGGTTTCCCTTTTTCAAAAAAATCATACTATATTTACGAGGGGAAAGGAAATAGAGCCTAATATGGATTTTAGAAAGAAAAATATTTATTTAGCTAGGTGTTTAGTGAAGATGTCAGCTAGCTAATTTGAAGAGGCCACATAATTTATGCAAACATTCCCATTGACAACATGATCTTTAATAAAATGGTGACGAATTTCTGTATGTTTAGTGCTAGAGTGATGAACAAGATATCAAGTAATATTAATTGCTCTAGTGTTATCACAATGAATAGGGATACATGAGATATTCATGCCAAAATCACGAAGTGTTTGTTTCATCCATATTACCTGAGTGCAACAACTACCTAATGCTATGTATTCAGCCTCTATGGTTAAGAGAGAAACGGTACTTTGTTTCTTGCTACGCCAACTAACCAAACTTTCACCAAGAAGTTGACAAGTTTTGATTGTGTGTTTTTGATCAACTTTGCATCCTACATAGTCAGCATAAAAAAAAACTAACAAGAGAAAAAGAGTTTGATCAATGATACCATAGACCTAAATTGGTAGATCATTTTAAGTATTGAAGAATTCATTTTACAGCATTGAGGTGAGACTCTTTGGAATTAGCTTAAAATCTTGGACATAGACTAGTAGTAAACATTATATCTAGCAGACTTATAGTGAGATATAGGAGACTTCCAATTATCCCTCAATACATAGATTCATCAATATCATTTTCGAATGGGTCAAGTTCTAGTTTAGTAATAGGTGCCATGGGAACTGAAGAATCTTCACAAATTTGAATACCAAACTTTTGTAGTAATTCATTGGTATATTTTTTTTGACAAAGAAAAATTCCTTAAGGAGTTTGTTTGATTTGGAAACCAAGAAAGAAATTTAGTTGACCCTTGAGACTCATTTCAAATTTCTTTTTCATGCATGAGATAAATTGGCTACAAAGTTCAGATGTGGTTCCTCCAAAAATGATGTCATCTATATAGATTTGTGCTAATAAAAAACCCTTATCATGATGCTTCGTGAATAAAGTGTTATCAATGGAACCCATTCAAAAACCGTTTGCTATAAGAAAGTGCTTAGCCTTTCATACTAGGCACTTGGAGCTTGTTTTAAATAATAAAGAGCTTTTGCCAGTTTGTAAACATGATTTGGAAAATCTTCATTTTTAAAACTAGGTGGTTGTTCGACAAAGACTTCTTTTTTATAAATCCATTCAAAAATGCACTTTTAATATTCATTTGAAATAGGGTAAAGTTTTTATGAGATACATATGCTAAAAGCATGCAAATTTACTCGAGATGTGCAACTGGTGAATAAGTTTCATCATAATCAATACCTTTCTGTTGAGAGTATCCCTTAGCAACAAGTCTAGCTTTATTTTTGATAACATTACCTTTTTCATCAAGCTTGTTGTGGAACACCCACTTGGCTCCCATGATAGGATGATCGAGTGGTCTTTCTACTAAGTTCCAGACCTTATTTTTATCAAACTGAAATAGTTCCTCCCTCATTGCACATACCCATAAGTCATCCTTTAGTGCCTCTTTAATACTTCTAGGTCTAAAAAGGATAAGAACACGGCATTAGTATAATTTTTTTTTTCGCTTACCTTGGACCTTGTGGTAATTCCTCTTTTTGGACATCCAATTATGTTAGTGGTAGGACGACTAGATGCATGTTTGAATTTTCTCATATTTTGGCCATCTTCCTCAGTAGAACTTCCAGTTGTGATATTTGAGATGAGTTCATTTTCTTGAGGTTCTTGTTCAATTTCTTTTTCTTTATGCACAAATTCAATAATTTGATCAATTCCTAAAGATTCAATGCTCAAAGTTTCCTTGGCAATCAGAGGGTTAGTTTCATCAAATACAATATGAATAGTTTCTTATACAACCATTCTTCATTTGTTATGGACTCGATATGCTTTGCTATGAATTGAATATCCAACAAAAATGCCATCATCATATTTTGAATCAAACTTACCTCGAGGGTTTCTATCATTGAGAATGTGGCATTTGCATCAGAAGGCTAAAAAATAGGAAGCATTTGGAACTTTTCAAGTCTATAGTTCATATGGTGTGTTTTTGACAAATAGTCTTAAGAACACTTTGTCGATGACATAGGATGTTGTGTTGATTGTTTCACCCCAAAAGGATTTTGGTAGGTTGTATTCATTCAGCATTGATTGTGCCATTTGTTGAAGTGCCATGTTCTTTCTTTTAGCTACCCCATTTTGCTAGGGTGTTCTAGAAGCAAAAAAGTCATGGGTATAACCACATTCATCACAGAAATTGCTAAAGCCAATATTGTCAAATTTTAGACTGTGATCACTTCTTATGGACTTAATACTGAAACCCTTTTCATTTTTGAATTTTATTAGTGAGTAGAATGAAAGATCTTAATGCATCATTTTTATGTGAAAGAAAACGAACCTAGGTAAAACGAGAAAAATCATACATGATTACAAAGACATACTTACTTCCACCTAATAACTGAGTTTTCATTGGACCAAAAAGATCTAGGTGAAAAAGTTCCAAAGGTTTGGAATTTCCAACATCATTTATTAGCTTAAAAGAAGTTTTTAATTGCTTCCCTTTCACAAATGCATCACATACTTTGTTTTTGTCAAAACTTAAATTGGAAATTCCTTTTACTATATTCTTTTTAACAATATGATTTAGTAATTTCATGTTTACATGACCTAGGCATCTATGCCAAGTCCAACTTGGATCTTCAGATGCAATAAGACATTCTGCCTTTTGATTTGATAGATCATTTAGATTTATGCAGTTGATGTTCCTATCCCTAGTGGAAGTAAAAAAAAGTTCATCCTCTTTTGAAACTATGCAAAGTGAGGGTTTTAAGTGTACCTGATATCCACTGTTACATAGTTGATTGATGCTTAATAGATTATGTTTTTGTCCTTCTACTAATCAAACATTCTCAATGGAAGTTTCAGTGGTCTTTCCCGTAGTTCCTTTTCCGATAATATTACCCTTGGTGTTATTTGCAAATAGTACATTTCCTCCATTGATTTCTTGCAGATCTAAGAATAATGAAGTATCTCCTATTGTGTTTGGAACGTCTATTGTCCAGATACCATTTCTCGTTTCCTTTCTCCACTGGTTCCTACATCACAAATATTTAAAATTTTAAGTTCCCACATATTGTTGGGACCTAATCCTTTAGATTTCTTGACCCATACATACTCAGTTCCAATGAGTCTTTTTATTGGACACTTATAAGATAGGTGACCAGCATGACTTCAAGAATGGCAGGTTCTGAAATTTCTAAACTCTTTAATAATTAGAGGCATTTTACCTTTGATTCTCCTTTTCAATGAATAGTTCTCATCGAGAAGTTCTCTTATCCTTCTTTCTAATTCTTGAATTTTTTGGATTATTCTATTTCTTTCTCCAGTCCCCTTCTTCATAATGTTGTTGTCAACACGAACTATTTCTTATTTTTTAGTTTCAATTTCTTGCAGTTGATCCTTAAGGGAATTTATTTTAATTTCTAATGCAGTTAATTGATTATGGCATTCAGCATGCAAATTGAAGGAACTAGTACTTTCACAATCAAATTCAAAAATTTCAGAATCAATTATGAATTTAAAAGTTACTTGTTTATCAGACATTAAATAGTTGTCCTCAACGTCAAATTGATCAGAATCAGAATTGTCCTAAGTAATTAACATGGCTCTCAGTTTGGAACTTCTTTTGAGTTTTTGGCAATCTGGTCTCTTGTGACCTATTTCATTACATTCATGGCATATAATTTGTTTTGATTTCTGATATTTATTGTTATATCTTTTGAAATTGAGTTATGGATCTTTTTTGAATTTTTCTTTTGCTTGAGTAAGTCACCTTAATCATCTTGTGATCATGGCTACTTCCTCATTCAATGTTTCCTCATCAAGATCACCCACCTCATCGTTCCAATCTCCATTTTCTGCACTGAAAGCTATGTTTTTCTTGCTTTTGCTTTCAAATGTTTCTCCTTTGCTTAGAAGTGTCATTTCATGCAATGTGAGAGAACCAATAAGTTCACCCATAGTCATCTTTTCCAAATTCTTTACCTCATGGATGGTTATAAGTTTAGGATTCCATTATTTGGGTAAGGAGCACAATATTTTTCTGGCTTACTCACTTTCTGATATGACCTTTCACAAGGCAAACATTGGGTTTACTATTTTCGTAAATTGAGCATACATTTGACTTACTGATTCACTTATTGTCATTGAAAATGTTTCAAATTGGTGAGTAAAAAGAGCAATTCTTTCTAATCTTACCTAAGAAGTTCCTTCATGGGTGATTTGCAGCATCTCCTATATCTCTTTTGCTGAAGAGCAAGTGCTTACACAATTATATTCCTCTTAACAAGGGCACATGATAGGATATTCTTTGCCTTAGAATTGGTTGAAAGGACTTTCTTATCTTCTAGAGTAAGTTTCAATCTACCCTTTAGTGTCATGTTTGAATTCATTGGAATGAGGGCCTATCAATGACAACGCTCTAGAGATCATAGTCTAAGGCAATGAAAAATTCTTGAATTTTGTTTCTCCATGTGGAATAGTTAGTTCCATCAAACACAGGAGGACGGGTATGAGATTAGCCTTTCGTATGGATGTCAAAACTAGAGGTAGCCATATTAAGGGGTAACTTCGCTCCGATGCCAACTAAAAGTTTATGGGGCATAATATAGTAAAAGATGAATGATAAAAACTAGAATATTACAATAGTCAAAAGATTTTTGTGAATAAGGTAAAAAGACACAGAAATTTATCGTGGTTTAGTGAACCTAGTCTACTACCTAAGTGATAGCACTTAGGATTTTTAACTTGAAATTTTATTAGAAGAAAAGAAGATACAAAATACAAAGTATCAAAAGGTTGGAACTTACACTACTACAAAAGCTGACTATATGACAGCAATACACAAGTATTCACTCAACTATTTGCAACTAACTAAAGGCTTATGAAGTATATTATGAGTCGTAATCGACAGTTAGTGTGTCTCTCACTTAACTAGGTTGCTCAATAGAGTTTTCTCTTGATAGCCAAGCTTGTAATATGCTATTTTTCTTTTCTAATTAACAACCAATCTTTCCTTCTTTGATTTCGACAACCACTTGCCATATTATCCCTATTCAAACTTTAATATGAACAAAGAAGCAATTCTTAATGGTAACTTGTCATATTAAGGAGAATAAAGTACAAGAGAATTGATTGGTCATTGTCAAAAACGCATTTAGAGGAGATCCTAGCAATTATTAATATTAATATTAATATATTAACTACATCAAACCTACATAAATAAAATATGAACATTTTTTTTCTTTGATCTCTATAATATTATACTTTATATTTTTCTATTTTTTCAAATAATATTTCTTCTTAATTACTCCAACTTTGGTTTCTATATATATATTTTTAGATATACTATTTTATAGTAATAACTTGTAGCTAGCTGCCAATTTTTTTTAAATAATTTAGAAAATATATTATTATAAAAAACTATATATATAAAAAAAATTATATAAATTTAAATATATTTAAATTCAAGCAAATACATCAATTGGCCAAGGTCACAATTAGAAAATCGTCAAAATAGTGAATCATCAACTTCTCTCTCTAAGTTTCACGAACACTAAGTTATTTCTTTCACAAATATAGCATTTGTCCAAATGTCCTAATATTAGAGTTTAACAAAAACAATAATTAGGAAAAATTGCAAAAGTAGGACTGTAAATAATACCACTTTGTAAAAGAGGACCTAAATTAAGGTTGTGACAAAACTGGGATCATAACTATAAAAAAAATCAAAAAAAGAAAAAGACAAGGCTCTGTGTGTGTGTGTGTGTGTGTGTGTGTGTGTGTGTGTTCTGATGCATAGTAATTGTATTGAATCTTTGAACTGAAAAATTATTTAAAATTGAATGGTTAGTATAGATTCAAACTGCTTTATGATCTGAAGGCTCTTTCATGGCCATATATATAAATGTGGAATTTTCTCTAACCACATTGAGTTCTGAGATGATATTTACATTTTTTCTTGATATGAAATTACAAAATTTTACTCTATGAAATTGTAGTTGTGCGGAAGAACTTCCTTTGTACATAATTGAATTCATAGTCCTTTGTATTCACAGGTGTTACATGTAAGTATTCTCTAAACTTTGTTTCATGCACATAAATTTTATATTTTTATTGTTGTCAATAAGTGGTGTTATAATTTTATCACATGCATTAGTTGGTATCACTAGTACTGCAATCATCAATTATTATATGCATTCGAATTGAAATAGATTCTCGTTCTCATATCCACAAACTGATTTTTCAGTTGTTCAATTACTTTAGTGGTCTAGGATTCTATAACACATACAATTTAGTAGCTAATTAAGTTGCTCATATTCTATAGTCATTAATCCTTTATTCACTTCCTTAAATGTAAATATTAACACTTGAAGATGCTAGATTTGGTCCTGTTTTTGGGCATGCAGTAAAAGGGCAGATATTGTAGAGATTGATTGCATTACTTGGGCCAAATTTACATCAGCTATTGAGATCGTTTTATTACTTAAGGAGGCCAAAGTACTGTAAGAAGAAAATTAATTTCACAATATATTTGAGATCATAGCATAGCTAGTTGAGTAAGCGATCCAATTATTAAATTGAGATAGAATGTAAGGTATTGTTGTTGTGATTTTCTTTCTATGAAGAATTCAATAGTGAAATACCAATTTTTTTTCGAATAAATTACAAATAAAATTATTTTTGAATATTTAAAGTTGACCACATGATTGTCAATTTATAACTTTTATATGGAATCTTTTCATTAGATAAGATTTTTGCAATTACAAAAAAGAAGAGAATTATAAGTGAAAACTTTGCACATATATATATATATATTATTTAGATAATTCTATAGAGAATGGCAACAGTTTATATCCTTATCTTGCAATAGGCCTATAAATGTTTAAGGTATCATCCTATCATACTCATACCTTAGACTATCCAAACAAAAATATCATAAATTCTATCATACTTTAAAATATCCAAAAGGATGAGACCCTAACCCTATCCTATCCTACCCTACCCTATCTAACCCAAGACCCATTGGGCTTAGTTTATTGGACTTATGTTTTAAAAAATAATAAAAAAAAATTCTACATTTAATTTAATTTAATCTTTAAATTTAAATTAGTTAATCTTTATTTTTAATTTTTCATTCATTAATAAAAAATTTATTAAAAAAGTTTACTCATTAGCAAAATCAATTTTGTTAACTATTTTTTTTAAAAAAAAAATCCATTATTAATTTTAATATTGTCAATTTTATTAATGATCAATTGTTGCTATTGCTATTGCTATTCCAATTTTAAAAAAAAAAGTTAATATCCCAATATATTTAATTAATTTATTTTTTTAATTTAATTTAATTTTAATGAAGAAAATTATTTAATTGTCACTGTTCATAAACATATTTGTAATTTTTATATATAAAAAGTTTATCATTAATATAAATTTGATTTCGATGCAGACAATTTTTATGTTCATAGATTGAATTTAAGTATAAAGTAATGAGTAATTTTTGTGTATGGGTATATGGATAATTTATGGATATAGACCCTATCTATACCCATTATATTATCTTTAATAAGTATGGGTATAGATATGAATATGATATTTTGGGTTTGGGTATTGTGTTATCCTACCCATTTATAAGCCTATCTTGTGGTGCTTCTCATTTTAGTGTAGCAATAAATTATTGAATTCTGATCGGTATATATAATTGGTTGTTTACCGTAAATTGTAATGAATTTACAACAATGAAAACAAGTTGGATTCAGGCTATTAGAAATTTTAGAAGGTTTGATTTCTTTTCATTTTGTGTAAATCTTGATAAGGGAAGGTCATCTAAGCATCGTCACGCAGTAGAGGAACACTAATCGGACGGCGGTGAGGCACTGGCCGAGGAGGCGTGTGCCTCCACCAACTCACGGAGGCAAGTAATCTCTTTTTAATAATAAATCAAAATATTTTCATACACCTCACCTATTCTTCAACTTATTGATATTTATTTCAAGATATTAAGGTTGTTGATTGCATCAATCAAGAAAAATTTAGGGAAGCTCTTCAGATCGTCTTTGCTATTTAAGGAGGCATAAGTATTGCAAGAAGTAAACAAATGTCTCATAATATACCTAAGAGCTTAGTATGGTTAGTCGAGTCAGAAATCGAGTTATTAAACTGCGATAGAGTGGTGGTTGCAGTTGTAAATTTTTCTCTAGCTGTGATGAATTTAATAGCGAGATACCAATTTCTTGGTAAACTTATTTATGTATTTAATTCTATTCATTATTAATTGAAGTGCAGGTTAAAAATTCTAAATGTCATCACAGCTAGATAGGTAATGCAGTTTGAAGGATAAAATGGAGAATTCAGTACAAAAATGTGGTCTAGATACCAAATTTACTAATATTCTAAATTTCTCATTTAAGTTGCCATTTTAAAAATGATGGTTCAATAAGATTGCAATTGTACTTTTCATAAAATCCAAAAACCCACAAATTTTTATTGTCAAAATTCCATCTTCCATTATTTTCTATATCATATTAAAACATCTAACACAATTTTAACTTCACTCATAATTTAAATTATTTTATGTATTAATTTTAAATGATTCAATAAGTAATTTTATGTGCGCAAAAGTTCCGTACAATAACTACTAGTACTATTTAAAATAGAAGACACTTTTGTGTCTAATATGTCAGTTATTTTAATTCAACAATTTGGATACCAAATTTTAATATTTCAAATTTACCCTAATAAAAATTATCTAACACAACCAATTCAATCAGAACACAAATATAATTCCAATAAATCCCACTAAACAATCATTTTATACTCCATATTAACCACTTCCTGCAATTATTAGGTTTCTTCCTGCAACTGGCATCTTAAACCCAAAACTTGAAATTAAATCTCCATTGTTGTCGTGTGTAAGGGTGTTGCCATCGTTTTTGCCAACCATAGGTTTGTTTATATTCTTTTTTGTTCCTTTCTTTTGTGCTCTCTTTAATTGTGTGAATATCTATTTTTATTTTATTTTTTTTGTGCAGAGAAAAATATAACCCAGTACCATATTTTTCTCTCAGGTTTCATTTTTATTCCTTTTTATTTTTTCATGTTTTTTTTAAAAGTGTGACTAACTTTTTTGTCCTCTTCCTTTTTTTTTTCTTAGAGAAAAAAGCAAGTTCAAAAATCATATTTTTCTCTCAGATTTGATTTCTATTCTTTTTCGTTTCTTTTTTGTGTGTCTTTTCAGGAGTGTGATTAATTTTTTGACCCTCTTTTTTTGCAGAGAAAAATACAAATCTAGCACCATATTTTTTAGGTATAATTTTTTAGCAATTTTAATTTGAAAAGTGAGGAAAAAGAAAAATATTTCATGAAAAAATTTCAAGGCTGCTTAGAAGAAGTTTTGATGACTATTTTCTTTTGTTGGTTTCTTGATATATATTTGTATTTGATGTGCACAGAAAATGCGTGCAATGACTACTACTATTATTGTATTTGTCAAATTAAAGTGGTTTGCTTAAGTATTTCTTTTATTTTTGTAGAGTTAAATTTAGAACAAAGAGATGTTTGTGAAAGCATTGTGGGAAAAAAATATAATCTTGATGGCCTCAGAGATTTTAATGAATCATAGAAGTTGATTACATTTTGTTGCTCTGTGCATTAATTTTGCAATTAGTGTATGTTATATATATATGAAAATGAATAAAATACATATACCGAGGGTGACTCTACATTTAGCAAAAAAAGACGATTGCCTTAAGTTTCAAGTTTTAGAGGCCTCCTATATAAATATATCTTCAAATTTTTTGCCACCCCCAAAAATAAAAGACCTATTCTATTTTATATTAAGGGACCAAAGAATACAAGGCCTTTAATTTAAAAACTTCATGTATGTGTTTGCTTTCCAAAAAATTAGGCTAAAAAAATATGAGGCCTTCATTTGGAGATCTTATTATTTAAGGTCACAATCATTAATTAATTGAATATAGTTAAACAAAAAATGTTAATTTATATTTTAGTATTTTTGGTTCTCCTAAATCTCATCTATCCATTTATTTCTTATTCTTTTACTTATTAAAATCCTTTCTAATGTGAACTCCAAAAAGAAGTTGTTGAAATTAAAAAATAGGAAATAACTCCTCCTTTTTAATTATAATTACTAAATATCATTTCAATATTAATCATTAAATAATATTAACTTTAATTCTCTTTCACTATAAATCAAAGTTTTATTTCTTAAATTTCTTTCCCTTTCGCTTGAACGGAACAAAGTTTTTCAAAATTAAAACTAATAAAATTTTACCTAAGGTAAAAAATGTCTCAAAAAAATAAAATTGATTAGTTATGCTATCAATTAAAAAAAATATTAGAAGACTAATTATAAAAATAAATTAATAATTTTGTATTTCTAAAAAGCCAACAAAATAGAATTTAAATAGTAATATTTTATATGGAATTTTTTTCAATAAAGTACGAAATGCTTTCTAAAAAGATGCTTACATTAAAAATTTAATCAATTTGTAAGATTTAATTTTCTTTATTAAATATTAAAAGCCTTGATTTTGTGGTTTGTCATAGGCCTTCCTCTAACTTTATTCATAAGATGACCTTGCATATGCCAATTTACCACGTATTGAAAGTGAATAAATAAGTAATATCCAGGTAACATATAGATTATATATTAACACTAAATTTAGTGACAAAGGCAACAATTCATTTGTGTATTAGGTGAATTTGGGTTGGATTAAAGTAGGTATGGATATTATATAAACTAGCGGCTGGTGCATACTCAATGCATGTGTAATTAATAGTAAATAAAAATAATAAAATAATATAAATGATAAATAACATAATTGTAGAAAATTAAAAAGAAAAATATTTATAGAGAAATGAAATGTATTACATTCATCAAATTATAGTGAAACTAAATGGTAGTAGTGGGGTAAAATAATAAACAATTCAAAGAGTTGGGTGAGAACAAATTTATTTTAATCTTTGTGAAAATAATTATTAAAGTTGGTGCATGCAACTTGTGTGCGTGGAGCAAGATTTAAAGAAACTTATATGCATGTAAATAAATTGTAATCACAAGTAATTATAAGGGACTGTGAGTTAAATTATATATATATATATATATATAATATTATACAACTATAACTTCTCATAGCAAACCTTTTATTGAAAATTTATAATTCTGAATATGTATGTATGAAAATATATATACACACACACACACCATGTTTTAATAGCACTATGCCATAGTTTTTTCAAAATCCTAAATATAATTTTAAAAAAATACCTTGTAATTATTTTAGAATTGCACTTTATTAAATTTTTATTGGACAAACTTTAGTTTTGTTGTTTAAATTATGAAAATCAAATTAAATGTCAATTAAATAATTCTAAAAATCATGAAATTTTGTGAAATATTATTTACACCCCTCCACAAATATGAAATATATACGTATTTACACAGCATATACATATTTGCGCACTAAGTAATATAATTTTAATGTAACATACAAACTGAAATGACTCGTATTTGTCAATCCAAGCAATATTGGCGGCGGATGCAACATACAGATTACGATATATACAGCACACGCATTCTCAAGCAAATTCAGTGGCGCCACACATTGTAGGCCTTGAGCTTCTTCCCCACCCACGAAACCATCCTCGTGAACTTCTTCGGTGACGAAATCCACACCGTCCTCCCCCACAACCCCGCTACTCTTTCCCTTTGGCTCCGCAACGTCGGGCCCATAATCCACCGTCCTAACCCCAATCTCCTCGTTGTCGGCCCGAAACTGAGTCGCGCCTCTCCCACTCCGCCGACTACCGCAACCCCGTCGCTACCCTCCAGACCTGCATCGGCCATGGCTGTCTTATCTATAAGTTCCTGTACGTCGATCACATTCTTGACTCCATCATTGATTTTCTCGCCGGCGAAAATTATACTTTCCTAGGGGTTGAAATCTTTTCTGGCTTGAGAAAACTTGAGTCGGAATACGGCTTTGGGACCGTGGTTGAATCCCGTGGAGTTGAGGACTTTGGGGGAGGTGAAATACTAGCGGTGGGATTTGGGAATGGCGGAGTTGGAGGTTTCGGTGAGATTTGTACCGCGGAAACAGATGGATAATCTGAAATGGGTGACTAGGAGCATGTAGGATAAGCCGCGGCTGATACCTGATCAAGTACCGTTTGCCTGTGTAGGTATTTTTATGTGTTATAGGCTTTCGAATTCTCCTCATGATCAACTTTAGATTTTCAAGAATTAATCAAGAATATGGGCTATTAGTAATATATTTTGTTGACCGTAAATGTTTTTGATCCAAAGAAAAGTTTGTGGAAATGAATGTTTTCTTGACCTTCTTGAACGGTGCATGGTCCTGATCCCCGACTCTAGACTATCAAGAATTCAAGATGGCTAGTAGCAATTATATGTTTACTACTACTGCTTAATGTGAACTACTAATTGTTTGAATGTTTGAATTTCTTGATCATAAAAATCTCTGATCGATCCAAAGAAAAAGTATGAGAAGTAAAGGTTCTTCTGGATTTCTTGAACAGATTATATGCATGCATGGGTTTATTTCTTTGAATCATGATTTGGATGGTCCTGATCATCCATTTTAGATTATCAAGATTTTAAGATGGCTATTAGGAATATTTTTAAATGCAAGTACCGATTGTTGAAGTGTTAAATGTTTTGGTGTTTTCTTGATCATAAATATCTTGAACTGTTTGTTAATCGGACTGATGTTTTGTTGATCATAAATGTCTCTAATCTAAAGGCCAAGTATGTGAAATAAAACTTCTGTTGGATTTCTTGAAAGATTATATGCATGCATGCATGGGTCTGTTTGTTTGCATGATTTTCTTGGGGGTTTATATTTTGAATGCTCCTGATCATAGATTTCTTGAACAAATGATACTTTTCCTAGGTATTTTCTTGCAGAACTCATATGCTCTAAATGATCCTCAAGTGTCATTTAGCATTGAATTTACTTTGCCTTGGAAATAAAAGGGGATCTATTTGCATTCTGGGGTGTCAAAAGATTTTACAGGTTTACAGGGTCTGGTTATGTTTTTGCATATGTGTTAGTTTGTTTATATTAATTGATACTTATGAATTATTAATGGAGCCAATGTCGCTTGTTTTGTTACATATAATCATGAGTTCTTTGCCTTAATTGCTTTCATAGCTGTTGAAGATTTGGTTGTGATTTTCGGTTATCTTTTTTCATCTATTAATTGTTTTTGTTGAAGAAACTGAAAGTATTCTTGAAACAATACTACTGTATATTCCAGTTGAAAGAGAAAAAATGGAATGACTTTGTAAACAAAATGAAAATGGAAGAGAGCATGTATTGCTAATAGCCTACATATATATATATATATATATATATATATCTTGAAAGTTTAAATTAAAGTGGATGATTAGAAGCATTTTAAATCCTACCAATCTTCAAACACATAAAAGCATTTACATAGGCATACCTTACTTGATCACGTGTTAGTTGACGAATTTTCTCACATGCTCGTAGTCACCTACTTTGGCTTATCCATCTCTTCCTGCAATACGACTGTCACCAAAACCTCCAACTCCGGCATCCTCTAAATCCCATTCCTGATATTCCACCACCATCAAAGCCCTCAAGTCCACAGATTTACCATGGTCTTAGACCCGTATTTCATTTCGAGTTTTCTCAAGTTAGAATAGATATTAACCCCAACGATGGCGTAGTTCTTGTTGGTGGCGAAATGGATGATGGAGTCAATGATGTCATCGAAATACATGAGCTGGTAGATAAGGAAGCTACCGCCGACGTAGAGCTAGAAAGTAGCGATAGGATTGTGGTAGTGGATAGAGTTGGAAGGGTACGATTTGATTCCAGACAGACGATGAGACGGTTGAAGTTGGGATGGTGAATTATGAGCTCGGCTTTCTGGACCCATAGGAAAATGGTATCGGGATTCTGGGTGGTGATGGTATGGATTTCTTCGTGGAAGAAGGTGATGGGGAACGTTACGTGGGTGGCGAGGGACTCAAGGGCTGCAATCTGTGGTACCATTAATTTTTTGTTTGTTTGTTTGTTTGAACGATAATGCATGCTCCTGCCCTGGTCTGTGTGTGTGTATGTGTGTGTGTTCTAATATATAGTAATTGCATCGATCTTTAAACTGAAACTGTATCGAAAACTGAATAGAAGGTGTATTGGATAACAATGCTCCAAACTGCTTTATGATCTGCAAGGAATTCAGGATCTGTTATATGTTTGTCTGAAGGCTTTTTCATGGCATATATATAAATGTAGAATTTGGTATAACCACATTGACTGAGATGACAGCAAGAATAAATTCCACTCAGGGAGGAGAACTATATAAATAGGATAGCCATATGCATATGGTTGCAATTAAGAACTCTTTTGCAACCACCATCATAAACCGCCAACTGCTTTGTTTTCTCTGATCTCCTCTAATACTTACTTTTCTTATTGATATGAAATTGAGACTTTTGTGGAAAAAGTTTATTCTGTGAAATTATACTTCTACAGCAAAACCTATTTTCCAGATAATTCAGTTCATAGTCCTTTATGTTCTCGCATGTGTGCTTACAATGATTTTCATGTAAGTGTCTCCCAAAACTCTGTTCAATGCACACAAATTCCTGCCCTGCTCTATTTGTGTGTGTTCTGATGTATACTGATTGTGTATTGAATCTTTAAACTGCAGAATATCCAAATATATACTGATCCACATTGTGCTCTTTTACAGAATTAAGAAAAACTGAGCATGAAATGGAAGTTTACAAAAATTGGGACATGATATATCCATCTGCTCATGATTGATATATTCAGTTATGTGGTTAGCATGATCCCTCTGATCTATTATGTTGTTGTTTTGCAGGGAATTGACGAGTCCACTGCTTGCATTAATTTGGTTCAAACTGCTTTATATATGATGGATGTTTGGTAAGCATATCTCTCTCATTTTTGTCTGAAGGCTCTTTCATGGCCATTTTATACATAGATAATATTGTAGAATATTGTTATATAACCACATTGACTGAGATGACATTAGATATATAATGTGTTCTTTGGGATAGGACATTTATTTATGATCAAGAACATATATATGTTGCTGGATTTATTGCCATCTCTTTTTTTGCAATGGGTTTTGTTTACTTTATAATTTATTAACGTCTATTTTTCAGTTAAATATTTTTTTTTTTGGTGGATGATGAATACCCAATATGGCAACGGATTTGAGTCAAAGGATGAATTCCAAACGTGTGGAGGGTTCGAAAACTTGTTTGAGATCGAATTTCATGACCTGTTTTGAATGCTGAACTTATCTTGTTACTTTGAAAAGGTTGATTTCGACGTTGTGAAAGATGTGGTTCAGATGGGCTTTGATATCAGAGAAGTCATTGGATCTCTCGAGAATAATCTGCAAAACGAGGTGCTGAAGCTATCTTACAGATTGCATATTTTTTTCCTATATTATTGTCACTGAATCCAAAACCATTTCGTGTTTTAGGCTACAGCCACGCACTCTATGTTGTTGAACGGCTGCTTTCCAGATCATGCCACTCAGCACTATCAGAACCTAGGCAACCTAGCAAGTTTCATTTCTTTAGGATGAAAGTCTTATATTGTTTCGAAGCCAAAAACAACTGTACGACTTGTAAGCTAAAAGATGTCTGAAATAAGCTTCAAAGTTTAGTTTGAATAATCTCTTCCTAGGCCTCATTTTGCTGCTAGTACTTTGCACAATTTTTTTTTTTTTTTTTTTTGATAAATTAGTCACTTTGCACGTTGCACTTTACTAGTGATATTTTGATGCTGCAGAATAGTAGCAGTTGAGTCATGCATATTGCAAAGGCTTATAAACAAGGATCCTGGACCACTTGAGTCATTTGCTGAGAAGATAAAACACACTCGTCGAAATAGAGGATTCAAACTACTTTTTTGACATGTCCAAACAAGATTGAGCAAATAGCCTAAGTCAATTGTTCTTCCATTGTTTCCAAGTTCTTGAATATGCTATAATTAATTATTCAAGAAACTAGAGAAAATTGCTAGCAAGTTAAGAGTTTAGTAAGGCAGGGCTGATTTTCTAACAGTCCATTTTGTTGGATACAGGAACGCAGGGATCATGTACAGACACATACAATATCAGTTTCTCCTGGTGAAAACAACTGGACACTTGGGTTTAAGGTAATCTTTGTTCATAGAATTGTAGGTTTTCCTTCATACTGTTTAATCTATTTTTAACTTCCTTTGTTTGTTTAGTTGGTATTCAGTCTCAAGCATCGCCATGTGAAAAAATGCTGGATGTTCTAAAGGTTTTCCATAGCTTGAATGTGAAATGGAAGAGAATAGGGCACTATAATATGCAATGCTTGTGGTTACCTCCACCTTTAATGTATTCAGTATCTACCACAGAAACTCCTAGCAGAACACCTGATGCGATCAAATTTGAAATTCAGGTCAGTTTTGTTATAGTCGCTTTCTATATTAAGGTAGCACAACACAAGAACCTGATAGTCAGCTTTGCACTGCAATTGCTTATATTTGAGTAACGGGAACTCATACTCTGATGGATGCTAACATAAGGTTTTTCGAGTGCCCAAGATTACTACAAAGTCATCATGGATGAAAGGTTTCTTTTGCTAAAAGAGTAGAAATATTAGAGTGCTGTCTCTAGCACATGCTAGAATCCATACATCTTCAGGACTTTTACTGTAGTTAAGCTCTGTGGTTTTTTGCTAGCTGTAAGAACAATTTGTGAGTTATACATTTAACCATTTGGCCTTTGTCAACGTTGCATAATTATTAGTTTAGTCCGAGAGTGTTTGCAACAACCTTGTAAAAAGTATTTTTCAACTTTTAACTAAATTTTTAGTTGTTTTGGAGTGTTTGGAACTGATATTTCTACTTCTAATTCTAATTCTCTAAGAAAAAGGCTAAAAACTATATCGTCTGATGATTCTTGATTTCTCTTTCGAACATTCTGATAATTTTCCCAGCTCTAGAAAGCAACTGAAGAGTTCTATGTTCTGGACTTGCAACAACTAAGTGGCCCTCCATTTCACTTCCTCGAGATCTGTACTGCTTTTCGAGCTCTGGTGGTGTAGTCTACTCCATGAAAGCTCTCTAAAAAATGCAGGCATCTTCTAAATTCTAAATGTGCAACTAACATTTTGATATACAAGCTTTATGGTGGTGTCAGTAGGCCACAAACATGAACAGAATGAGCATTTTGCTAAAAATCAGAAAGATGAGGCTCAAAATAGAATGCAGAATTTGCACTGTCTCAAAGCTGGAATATGGAGCAACCTAATTACAGAATTTTAAATCAAATATACAAACAGAACAGCAACAAAATAGTCTGAAAATAATAGCTCATATAATATTTCTTTATAGAAGCACCAAAATAATAAACTTAAATCCTAACTTATTCCAAAACATCATAAATTCAAATCCAAACTCAACTATTATTACTACCTACTTAAAAAGAATGTCTGTGATTAACTCCTTCCAACATGGACTTCCATTCCTCTTATGTCTATTGTACGTTTCCACCGCTGAAGACAAGGCTCTCCAGATATTGGAATTGAAGTAAATATAAACAGAATCGATCTCGGAATCTTTTGAAAGTCTTTTTACTAATGTTATAGACAACATATGAAAACGAAAACAAGTCGCCAGCGCATAGTATAACCTCATTGTCATTTGTCAAAAATATTGCTCCAGGAACAGGACCTGTTTCCCTTGACAGCAGTTCGATGTCTATGCAGATGAACTTCATCCACATATTCTCATCACCATCTCTTTTCATCATAAATATTTGAAGAATTGAATCATGTTTGTTGCAGGACAAGCCCAAGTTGCCGCCCAAAGAAGCCAAATAGAGTTGATAATTGTCTTGTATACCCTCCGGCTTATGCACCTGCTTGAACTTGTCATCTCTCGGATCAAAACAAACTAATTCATAGTTCATCAGCTCATCATCGTAGGGCGGTTGAATGGTCTGAATTACCCAATATATAGCTCCACCAAAACAGATTCCCGAAGCACCGGTTTCACTACCCAAAGCAATCCCCATACCTGGACCATACGTTGCTCCTTCAGCGGAAAAATCTTTCACCTCAGTCCAGTAGTTTTTTCTACAGTAAAAAACTGCATAGTGCTTCAAATTACTGATTACCACTTTGTAATCCTCAATCAATGGATCATAACAAAGCCCATAAATCCTTACAGAACTACCATAAATTCGACCTGGGCGATAGAACTTCATGTGTGTTCTACTCGATGGATTCCAGAGTGCATAAAAATCTGGGCCCTTGTGAGTAATACACCTCAAGAGTACCAAACCATCGCAACAGCAGGTCATATAAACAGAGCAGGGTTCTTCCAATGGATATTTCGCCCGTGTTTTTAGATGAGATTTGTGGTTTTTGATTTCAAGCAATTTGAATACTCCCGTCTTATTCTGCTCGTTATCCCCCAGGAATACATTTTGGCGGGTGGAATTATTGAATTGTTGGAGATGAGTTCTAGCGAATACTGGGTCGGAGATTGTGGCTTCCCATGCTCTGGAAACGGTTTTGAATCTGAGGAGAGACTTGACAGGTGCTCGTAAGAGAATGTTTTCTATGATATCATGTGGTACGTATAACGTGTCCTCCTTCTCATACAGCTTTTCCATGTAAATTCTCTCCATCGCTCCAATGCTATCCAACAATGGTTTCAAGGATGAAGAAATCTTTATTAAAAAGTTAACTCTCTTCCTAATCTTTTTATACAGCATCAACTTTAAATCCTACTCAAACGAGGAAATCTATTTTTAGTATGCCTCTTAAACTTGAAATCCCACTCAAACAAGGAAACCTATTTTTAAATTGTTATATAATATAAGGGACAATTTAGTTGTAAAAGTTTTCTTTATAAAAATGGAAAAGGAAGACAGAAAAGCTTAGCCAGTTTTGGCTTTTGAGCACCAAAATTCCGTTCTTCTTTCTCTATTCTTCTCTGATTCTTTTCTGTTTTCTCCCACAAGATTCTTTTTCAACTGTCAACAATCTTGCAAATTGGTTTTGGTAAAAATCCGCAGGAGTATCAATGAGTAATAAATTAATTGGTTTGGCAAGTTGCTCATACATAAATATTTTCAATTTTAAATAAACTAAAAATTTAAGTATACATATATCAACTGTACATGTATCATAACTACTAGTATACATATTATTATATATAGAATTTAATTATATATTTAATTTCTTGACAGAATAATAATTGCACACGAGTATTGGAACCTTTTAAAATCTGTTGGTTTGAATTTTATATCCCATTCTTTATTGTACCTCATATTTCATTTTATGAATATATGACACGTGTATTAAATATTTTTTTATAAAAATAATTAATTAAAAATTAGGTACACTTGACATAAATACATCAAATTTTTATAGGAAATAAAATAGAAAATAGAATAAAAAAATCTAAAGTGGAGATCGGATCAAACCTTAATCTAATGCTAACTGCATGAAATGATGAGGCCAGGCATGGCCAGGTGTCCCTTCTCTTTCTAATTAGTGTAGTAGAATAAATGCAAAACCACATCGCAGTCATTAGTCCAAACGGCATAACTCGATTTAATTCCCCTCTTTTATTTCCTAATTATCTGCTCTATTTTTTGTTGTTTTGCAGGGAATTGACGAGTCCACTGCTTGCATTAATTTGGTCCAAACTGCTTTATGTATGCTGGATGTTTGTTAAGCATATCTCTCTCATGTTTGTCTGAATGCTCTTTCATGGCCATTTTATACACAAATAATATTGTTATATAACCACATTGATTGAGATGACGGCAGACATATAATGTGTTATTTGGGATCGGACATTTATGTATGAACAAGAACATATGTGCGTTGCTGGATTTATTGCCATCTCTTTTCTGCAATGGGTTTTGTTTATTTTTTAATTTATTAACGTCTATTTTTTAGTAATTTTTTTTTTTTTTGTCGACGGATAAATATCCAACTTTATTTTTTTATTTGTTGGCATCTATTTTTGGCAATAAATTTGAGACGAAGGATGAATCCCCAACATGTTTTGGAGGGTTTAAAATGGTTCCTGACTTGTTTGAGATCGAATTTGACTATTAGACAATATTTAAAGCAGCTTGGAACAAAATGAAAAACAATAAAAGAAGAACAATACATGATTAAGTGTGTCTGCAGAGTTCTCTCAAAGTACCAATATTTGGTGAAGAAAAGTTGTTCTCATAGTGCAATATTCCTTCTATTACAACAAGCTGTTAAATAAGTCATTTAGTAACTTCATTGTAATCAATTGTATAGGTTTAATAGTTGTGAAGATGTTTAAGTTGTCTTTAGTCTCTTACATTGTAACTATTCTTATTTGGATTCTTGAATAATATTGCAGGTTAAAATCTTAAGTAAAAATTTAGGTGGTTGATGTACGCTTATCGAACCACTATAAATTCGCTATGTTGTTTATTTTATAGCTTATTACTTTGCATTATCTTCGGAAATTTTAATTATAGTATTTGGAAGTTTTGATTTCTTGTTTTATTGAATTATCTTTTCACAAATCAGACTCATTTGAGTCAATTCCCCTTTTTGAATTTTACAAACTTTATTACAAAAACAATTATCCAATTTTTGTTAATACTTTTTATTGGTTGATTTGATAAAGTTTTTGAATTTCTTCAAAGAAAAAAGTGGAAAATGTCCAATGTTTCCCCAATTTAGCTTGATACTGAAACCTTCAGCCAATAGAAAAAAGTTGACAATTAGAACTTAAAGAGTTTGGCGTTGGGGATAGGTCTGGGAGGCTAGTAGAGTGAGCCTCAAATTCATTTAATCTTTAATTTAATAAGTTTTGAATTTCAACACGGTTGTTCAATTATCATTCCTATCTATTTCTATAGTTTATTCTAACTTAAAAATCTTTAAAGAGTACAAAAATTCTTATCGAGATTTGTCAACACCTTGAAATGATGATTCATAAATTATTTGAGCTACATCACAAATATCTGTCGAGAAACTTGTTTTCAATTTTGGAAATAACTAATTGAAATGATTCATAAAAATCTTATGACCATCATATGTGTATGGATTGAAATAAATTCGCTCCACTTGTCCAACTCTTCAGTTGTTCAATTACTTGCGTGGTCTAAGGTTCTGTAACACATACAAAAATACTGGAATCACTAGCTATATAAGTAGTTCGTACATATTATATAGTCATTAATCTTTATTCACTTTCTGAAATATAAATGTTAACACTTCAAGATGGTAGCTAGATTTGATGTTGTTTTTGGGTATGCAGTAACATTGCTTGCCTTGATCATTTATGCATTGATCACCATCCTGAGGTTTTATGTAAGAGTAATTAGTACTAAATGGAGAGATTTCTGGAGTTACTGTGAAACCAAAAGTGACAGCTATTCTATATCCTAATTGCAATCAAAAGTGTAAATTTTGTTTTTCGAAAGGGCAAGCAATTTATGATGATGGAAAGTAGTGGAGGAAATTAAATTGTTTTCCCTTCTTGTTCTGAATTAATCTCTAAGATGGACACTTATGGACTTAAGATTTTCTTTTGAATTAGCTTATTCCATACTATTATTTTGTCACATAAATTTAAATAATTGAGCTACTCATAGAAACTACATTGACACCTTTAATTTTAAATGAATTAAAATTTTATGTGCGGGAAAAATACAATTTTAGTCAATCAACTATTACTTATTTTTATTTCAGTCTATTTTGATGTGGATTTGCATATTTGATTCAATACATATCGAGTTTAATTTTTCACATATTTAGTCCTTCGGACTAAAAAATTTTCGGTTGAGCCTGTTTAATGCCCAACAGCATTAATTGGGTTTTAAATTTTTTTCTTTTTTTTTTTTATTTGGAGTGGGCTGTGCCATCTGTCATCATGCCCATTCACTTGCCATGTGTGATGCCATTTATCTTTTATTAGTTAATAATAAAATAATAAAAATCTAAAATAATGTCACCTATTAAAAATAAAATAATATTTTTATTAATTGAAAATAAAACAAATAATAAATTAAAATTAAAATTAAAACAATGTTTTATATTTAGTAATACTAAATCATAATAAAAATTATTGAACATAATTTATTTAATTTAATTACGTCTATGAATATTTTGTTTAAATAAATAAATTTAATATAAATAATATGATTTTAATAATTTTTAGTTATATATTTAATAATTTTAAAATAATAAACATGTCTAAAATAATTTACTAAAATCTAATAAATCTCTTATTAATTAATAATAAAATAATAAATAATTGAAAATAATAAAATCTAAAATAATGTCACATACTTGTGTATTATCAAATAAAAATAATTTATTTAATAATATTAAATATGTTTATTAATTGAAGTAGATATTCTATAATTTTTAAAATAATAAATATCTCTAAAACAATTTAAATAAATTTAAATGAATTATTTATTAATTAAAAATAAAATAAATAAATATTTTAAAAGAAATAAGAAAATATATTTATTAATAAAAAATAATAAATATAATTTAAAAATAATTTATTTAATGATATTATTTATAAATAATTTATTGAAATAATTAAATTTAATATTATTTCTTATTACCACCCAAACCCCAGCCCCGTTAGCTCCAGCCCGCCCATCCTTCTCACAGCCACATGGCAGCGGCTGGTGCCATGGCCTGTTGCCTTCCCCCACCCCATAACCCCATTCTCCTACCCACACACAGGGAAGAATTCAGAAATGGTAGCAGGGGGGAGTAAAATTTATAAGACAGAAAAGTTTGTAATTAATTTTCATAATTTGTAAATTTAAAATACGTTTTTTTATCAAAGTTGAGTGTAATGCTCTTTTATATCATGAATCAATCTTAAAATTTTTAGTAATATTTTTCTCAATATAAGTAGCGAAACAATCGAATAAAAAGTTAACTTCCATCTTATTTCAAAGCGTATTTTTAAGAATATTAATAGCAAAAAAAGTTCTCCCACTTGTAACTATTGTTACACACACAAAAAAAAAAAAAAATTAAAAAAGAAAATTTTTAAGTACTCATTTTTATTTATCTTTTTATCTCAATCTATAAAAATCTAAACGAGAGATTTTAGTTGTTTTTCAAGTCCCTTAAGATTTAGGTGGCAAAACTCACGTGATGTTTTCTCAAATAGATAAAATGGAAATGTTCCAAGATGCAAACCTAATATTCCTCATTTCATTATTTGGTTGTAAATATGGGCATAAAAATTTGTTTTGATTCTAAAAAAATAAAATAGGTAAAGATTTCATCACTTGATTTTAATTTTTATCTTTAACTAAAAATAAATTAAATTTAATTCAATAAATTTAGATAATTAATTTTTTATTTGAAGCCATAATAAAAGTTAGTTTTTAAAAAATAATGAATAAGAAGTAAAAAAATTTCTCTTAAATGAATTATTTAAATTAATTATTACAAAAATTTAATGTCTCTATATATTTATACAAGTATATTTTATTAAATCTTGGGGGCAATGGCCCCTGCTTCTCCCGCCCCCCGAAATCCGTCCTTGCCCACACATTCCTTTCCCGTTCCTCCCCTCCCCCCACCCGCCTGCAAACATAGGCAGCCACTGCCATGGCAGCAATGGCGGAGGCTGTTGCTACCATGGCAGCTGCCAAATCTGGCAGCAGGTCATGGCGGGTGATGTGTGCCAGCATGACAAATGGCACAAAACTTCCAATGTTAGTGCTCATTTCATGCTGATCGGACATTAAACAGATTCAATTAAAAAAATTTGAGTTTAAAAGATCAAATGTGAGAAAAATTGGATTCAATATGCAAAAATTCAATGCATAATGGATCAAATATGCTAACCCCATATCAAAATAGGCTGAAATTAAAATAAGTAGTAATTGCGGAACTAAAATTGCATTTTTCCCTTTAAAGTGCAGACATCATGGGTTCTGTCGCTAGTACTATTTATATATATGTTTTACATAGGATTTAATTCTGAATCATCAAGAGATGTGGTAAGTATTAACTATATATTTAAGATTTTGCTTTTGACACAACAAATTAAAAGAAAGAATATAAAGAAAACTTCAGAATATTTCTTTTCTTCTTGATTGAATATTTGAAATAAGTAAATTGAGAGTTGTTTATATGGAATTGGAATGCGGGTCGTTTGTTTTATGAATCACTTCTTAGGTTTGGCACAGGGCATATCGTATATATAGTCTTCTATTTCATCTCGCAAAAGTAGGTGCAGTTTGGGTGATCCTCTTGTATCTATAAGGTATCATGAGCACATCTCGACTGGATAACAAAAAATTTGCTCCGTAAATAAGTAGAAATTAAATGTGAGTTTTTAATTTGTCGCATTAAATTAAAAATGAATAACTAAGAGTTTCTTTTTTTAATAAGAGCAAAAAATTTATATCCACTAATTCTTCAATTTATTGACATTTGTTCCAAGATATTATAGTGGTTGATTGCATTAAACAAGCCAAATTTATGAGAGTTATTGAAATCGTACATCTTCACTACTTAAGGAGCAGAAGTTTGCAATAAGAAAATTAATTCCACAATTTATTTGATAGTTCAGCATAACTAGTTGAGTGAGCAATCAAGTTATTAGAATGTGATAGAATGGTGGACATTATTATTATTATGAGTTTCTCTTTGTGAAGAATTCAATAGTGAAATACCAATTTCTTGGTAAACTTGTATATGTATTAATTTCCCTCCATTATTAATTGAAGTGCAGATTAAAAATGCTAAATGTTGTCACTTAAATAGTAGATATAGGTTTGTCAAACCATTATAAATTATTGTGTCATTTATCTTATTATTTATCATTCTTTGTTTTGGAACTAAGGTGATGGGGAACGTTACATGGGTAGCGAGGGGACTCAAGGGTTACAACCTGTGGTACCATTAATTTTTGTTTGTTCGTTTGAATGATAATGCATGCTCATGCCCTGCTCTGTGTGTGTTCTGATATGTTTGCATCATGGGGCTTTTTTCCTTTGAATACTCATGAATAGATATCTTGCTGAATTAGAAATGATTCATCTTTGTTTGTAGTACTTCGATTATTTCTTTGTTCGCATTTCTTTTCTAGGATATGATATATGAGGGGTGAATTGCAAAAATACGATTATAATTATGGCTAGTTCGCAATGTAGGATCAAAATTTGGAGTGGCATTAAAATAGAACCAAATTTTATTAAAAATGAAAAAAATAAAAAAGGACGTCGCCATCAGAAAGCACAATTAACACCGATGATTGCTTGCATGATACTTGCGTGGTGCCTACTCCGATGTTCTATGCATGCGCCACACAAGCAATCATCAATGCTGACTGTGTTTTTCGGTGGTTGATGTCCTTTTTTCATTTTTAATGAGTTTTGGTCCTATTTTAATATTATTCCAAATTTTGGTCTTAAAACGTGAAATGGCTATAGGTATGGTCCCAGTTTTGCAATTTTTCCAATATATATGGATATATATTACTTTTTTGTTTTTGGTTTGTTTATTATTAACACTTACGAATTATTAAAGCTGTTGAGGTATTTAATAAATTACATAGGTAATTATTTTTGAATAATTAAAATTGGTCATAGAATTGTCAATATATAACTTCTATATGTAATCTTTTGCAATTACGAAGAAACAAAAGCATAAATGCAAATTTGTATATTATTTAGTAAATATTTCTACTGATAGAGAATAGCAATAACATTGTGTTTCTAAGTTCGACTTTAGGTGATTCATGAATCTTGTGGTGCTTCTCAATTTAGTGCAGCAACAAATTATTGAATTTTGATTGGTATATATAATTAGTTGTTTGTCGTAAATTGTAATGAATTTACAATAATGAAAGAAGTAGGATTCAGTCTATTAGAAACTTTAGATGGGTTTGATTTCTTCTCATTTGGTGTGAATCTTGATGTAACAGCAGAATGCTATGTAACCACATTAACTGCAAGTACATATTTCTTCTCCTTTTCTCTAAGTAAAATAATTTTGAGCATTTTTCTTATGGTAAAAGTCTGCTCAGATTCTCGATGTCAAGACATTAAAGCGATATGCCTGGAGGTGAGTGCGTTCAGTATTCAAGCAGAGTAAAGGATAAGGAGAGATCATCTAATCACACTTTGGATTCTCTATTTCATTTCCTATTTTATCTCCTATTTCAACTTGTTGTATTTATGCCAAGTGTATCTGATTATCAATCAATTATTTTTATAAAAAAATATTCAATACACATGTCATATTTTCATAAAATAGAATAGGAGATGAAATAGGAAATGGAGTAGAAGATTTAAATCGATCTAAGCATGGTCACGTAGCGGAGGAACACTAATTCAACGGCGGCGAGGCACTTGGCGAGGAGACGTGCCTCCACCAATGCACGGGCGCGAGTAGTCTTTTTTTAATAATAAATCAAAATATTTCCATCTATCTAACTTGTTCTTCAACTTATTGACATTTAATAGTATGGCTGTTGATTGCATCAATAGAGCCAGATTTATAGTAGCTATTGGTATCGTCTTCACTAGATAAGGAGGCAAAAATATTGCAAGAAGAAAATTATTATCTTACAATATGCTTGAGAGCTTAGCATAACTAGTTGCTGATATAGTGGTAGCATGAAGATGAGAAAAAAGCTCTCGTATTCAGGCCCACGCAACTTGGTTCGACGAGACCCAAGCAATAAACTTGCTACTTTATTCCTTCATCCAATCAGTATGTAGATAATTTGTTATTGAGAAGCTCATATGAGTTGGTGACCCTAACCTAATTTCTTAGGGGAATGTGTGCGCATCGGGCTATTAGCCCATATTAGATGCTATATTTAGTAAATATTTGATATATTTTTAATATAATAACTAAATCGTGGAGTGGAAAATTGACCCAAAAATATTACTTTCGCATATATAGGAGCTAAGGTTAGGGGTTCAAATCCTACCATATGCGCCATCACAACACGTATTAATAAAATAGCAATAACAATATTATTAATATTAAATGAGAAAAGGTTTTAACAATACTAATATTAACGATCCTTGAAAAGATTTTAAAAATGAAAGGAGTATTAATTAGTTCAAGCATTTATATTTAAAATGAGAAAAATACAATAAAATATTGTTACAATGATATAAATCAGATCAAAAGAATAGTTGTTAGAGCGAAAGAAGTAGTCACTTATGCAAATTATTTTCTCATCATTTATATATATATATATTTATATATATAAAAGATAGGCTAACAATCATTATTGTGTTTGTCTTTCTAAAGTGGTATGCTTAAGTATTTCGTTTATTATTGTGGAGTTAAATGTAGAAGATAGAGATGTTTGTGAAATCATTGCGGAAAAAAATAATTATGATGATGTTGGAGATTGCAATATATCATAGAAGTTGTACTATATATTATTGCTCTGTACATAGATTTCGTAATTAGTGCATGTCATATACATGTGAAAGTGAATAAGATATATATGTGCACAAAACGCGTATTGAACGTAAATAAAGAAGTAATATTTCAGGTAAATATGTAATTAAGATATTATTGAAACTATGTAATATATATATATATAGATATATATTATTAATACTAAATTCAATGACCGAGGTAGCAATTCATGTGGATTGATCAGTGGGTTGAAGTTGGGTTAAAATTGGGGTGTTACATAAGTTTGCTAAATTTAAACTTAACTCATTTAATTTTCAACTTGATAAACAGTCCTTTTTTTATTTTTTAAGTAAATATGTTTGTTTTTAACTAGTATTTCAATGTTATTTAGCTGATATTAATATCTCCTCATGCTTTTTTTTTTACCTCATTTTAATTTGGATTAATGAATTTTACATTTTTAAGAATTTAATTTTATGCATAATTTTATTTTGTGATGCATATTCCACGATCTTGTCTCTATACTTTTTTTCGAATATATTAGGATTAAAATATAAAAACACATGTTTCCAAAAGATAACCAATTTATAATTTTAAGTTTACATATAAAAAATTTAAAATTTTCTCCCAAATTTATTTTTATTCTTCCTATTCTTCTTTTTTTTTTCTTTCTATTTTTCAAATATCAATCCCTTTTTCTTGTTTGCGATCACAAACATTTTTTCTTTCTAAAAGTGCCAATGTAGAGGATTTTGTTCTACAATCATCTCTTTAGCAAGAAATCTATGATCCAAAGAAATAATTAAACCCCCAAAATGCATGCGATTATATCATTTGTCCTAGAAATTCACCGTGTAATCAACTCTAAGATATGCCAAAAATTACCAAATTAACTTGGCACCTAAAATAGCATGTCGATAAAACGTATCCCACTAACAAATTCGCACCTAATCTATCCAAGAACTGCATATTTTGGTTAGATGGAAGAATATAATTATAGCAACTATATTCATTTATGTTTTATATATAGAACACTTTCATTCGATAATATTTCATGCGTTCATAGAAGACCTGAATAAGTATTATGATCTACAAAGTAATATTCCTAGCATTCTCATGTATGTTATATTTAGAGCCCTAAACCACTAAAACAATCAAATAAATCGAAATTATATACAAAAGATTTTGTTATACTTATAATTTTGAATATGTATGCATATATACATGTACCATTTATTAATTAATAGCCTACTACTATTGCTTTTTGAAATCCGAAATATAATTTCAAAAATAACCTCTTAATTATTTTATAATTGCACTTTAATTTTTAAATTTTTTTGGACAAGCTTTGGCTTTGTTGTTTAAAATATAAAAATCGAATTAAATGTCAATTAACTAATTCTAAAAATCATGATATTTTCTAAAAATATGATTTAATTGTACCAATTCTATTTACATTAACATTTACAGGCCTCAAATAAATATGAAAGATATATTGGAATGATGCGTATTGGTCAATCCAAGAATATTGGCGGCGGATGCAACATGCCGATTACTATATATACATCACCCGCATTCTCAAGCAAATTCAGTGGCGCCCCACGTTGTAGACCTTGAGCTTCTTTCCCACCCACGAAGCCTTCCTTGTCAAATTCTTCGGCGATGACATCCACGCCGTCGTCACCCACAACCCCGCTACACTTTCCCTGTGGCTCTGCAACGTCGGACCCATAATCCACCGCTCCAACCTCAATCACCTTGCCGTCGGCCTGGAATCGAGTCGCGCCCCTCCTCCTCCGCCGACTACCGCAACCCCATCGCTGTCCTCGAGACCTGCGTCGGCCGTGGCTTTCTTATCTACCAACTCCCATACACTGATCACCTTCCTAACTCCATCATTGATTTTCTTGCCAATGAAAATTATACTTTCGTTGGGGTTGGCATCTTTTCTGGCCTGAGAAAACTTGAGACGGACTAGGGATTTGGGAACATGGTGAATCCCGTGGAGTTGAGGGCTTTGGCGGGGTGAAGTACCAGTAGTAGGATTTGGAGGAGGCGGAGTTGGAGGTTTGGACGAGATTTGTACGGCAGAAACGGATGAATAGTCTGGAATGGGTGACTAGGAGTATGTAGGATAAACCGTGGCTGATACCTGATCAAGTAAGGTTTGCCCGTGTAGGTGCTTTTATGTGTTATAAATTTGATAGGCTTTTGAATTCTCCTCATAATCAACTTTAGATATTCAAGAATTTCTCAAGAATATGGACTATATATTGGTAATATATTTTCTTGACCGTAAATGTTTTTGATCCAAAGAAAAGTATGTGAAAATGAATGTTTTCTTGAACTTCTTTAAAGTTGCATGCGTGGTCCTGATCCCTGACTCTAGACTATCAAGAATTCAAGATGGCTAGTAGCAATTATATGTTCACTACTACTGATTAATGCGAACTGCTAATTGTTTGAATGATTGAATTTCTTGATCATAAAAATCTCTGATCGATCCAAAGAAAAAGTATGAGAAGTGAAGGTTCTTCTGGATTTCTTGAACAGATTATATGAATGCATGGGTTTATTTCTTTGAATCATGATTTGGACGGTCCTGATCATCCATTTTAGATTATCAAGATTTTAAGATGGCTTAAATGTTGATGTGTTAAATGGTTTGGTGTTTTCTTGAAAATAAATATCTTGAACTGTTAATCGGGATTGATGTTTTGTTGATCATAAATGTCTCTAATCTAAAGGCCAAGTATGTAAAATAAAAGTTTTGTTGGATTTCTTGAAAGATTATACGCATGCATGAATGTCATAGATTACTTGAACAAATGATACTTTTCCTGGCAGTTTCTTGCAAAACTCATATGCTCTAAATGATCCTCAAGTGTCATTTAGCATTGAATTTACTTTGCCTTGGAAATAAAAGGGGATCTATTTGCATTCTGGGGTGTCAAAAGATTTTACAGGTTTACAGGGTCCGGTTATGTTTTTGCATATGTATTAGTTTGTTTATATTAATTGATACTTATGAATTATTAATGGAGATCAATGTTGCTTTGTTTGTTACATATAATCATGAGTTCTTTGCCTTAATTGCTTTCATAGCTGTTGAAGATTCGGTTGTGGTTTCCGGTTATCTTTTTTCATCTATTAATTGTTTTTGTTCAAGAAACTGAAAGTATTCTTCAAACAATACTACTGTATATTCCAGTTAAAAGAGAGAAAATGGAATGATTTTGTAAACAAAATGAAAATGGAAGAGAGCATGTATTGCTAATGGCCTACATATATATATATATATATATATATATTGAATTGATCTTGATAGTCTAAGTTAAAGTGGATGATTAGAAGCATTCAAAATCCTACCAATCTTCAAACACATAAAAGCATTTACATAGGCATACCTTACTTGATCATGTGTTAGTTGACGAATTTTCTCACACGTTCGTCGTCACCGACTCTAGCTCATCCATCTCTTCCTACAACACAGCTCTGGGCAAAACCTCCAACTCTGGCATCCTTCAAATCTCATTGTTGATATTCTACCACCATCAAAGCCCTCAAGTCCACAGATTTACCATAGTCTCAAACCCGTATTCTATTTCGAGTTTTCTCAAGTTAGAATAGATGTTAACCCCAACAATAGCATAGTTCTCGTTGGTGGCGAAATGGATGATGGAGTCAGGGATGTCATTGGAGTACATAAGCTGGTAGATAAGGAAGCTACCGCCAACGCAGAGCTAGAAGGTAGCGATGGGATTGTGGTAGTGGATGGAGTTGGAAGGGTACGATCTGATTTCAGGCCGACGATGAGATGGCTGAGGTTGGGGCGGTGAATTATGAGCTCGGCTTTGTGGACCCATAGGAAAATGGCATCGGAATTGTGGGCGGCAATGGTATGGATTTCATCGCGGGAGAAGGTGATAGGGAACGTTACGTGGGTGGCGAAGGATTCAAGGGCTGCAATCTGTGGTACCATAAATTTTTTGTTTAGTTGTTTGTTTGAATGATAATGCATGCTCCTACACTGCTCTGTGTGTGTGTATATGTGTGTGTTCTGATATATTAGTAATTGAAAACTGAATAGAAGTTAATTAGCATCTGTTTTATGATCTGCAAGGAATTCAGGATCTGTTACATATCTGTCTGAAGACTCTTTCATGGTCATGTACATAAATGTAGAATTTGCTTTAACCACATTGACGTATAAGATGATATTTTTACTTTTTTTATTGATATGAAATTGAGACTTTTGTGGCAAAATTTTGCTGTCTGAATTAAGTTGTGTTAGTACAACAAAACTTCCTTTCTAGATAATTGAGTTCATAATCCTTACATATGTGCTTACAATGATTTTCATGTAAGTGTTTCCTAAACTCTGTTCCATGCACATAAATTTTATATCCTCATTGTTGTTAATAAGTGGTATTATAACTTGGTTAAATACATTTAAATAAATGCTAGAATCACTAGCTGAGTAGCTCCTGCATATTATATAGTCATTAGTCTTTATAAAAATATTAACCCTTGAAGATGCTTGTTAGACTTGATGTTGTTTTTGGGCATGCAGTAAAATTGGTTACCTTGATCATTCATGCATTCTATTTTTCACCAGCCTGTGGTTTTCTGTAATTGAAATCTGATACTCTATATATAGCTTGCAAGAGTGATTAGTACTAATTGAAGAGATTTCTGGTGTTACTGTGAAATCAAAAGTGAAAGCTGCTATCCTAAATGCAATCAAAAGTGTAACTTCTGTTTTTTGAAAGTTATATCAATTATAGTGTCAAGCAATTTATGATGGAAAGTAGCGGAGAAAATTAAATAGTTTTGCCTTCTTGCTGTGAATTAATCTCTAAGATGGACATTTGTGGACTTAAGAGTTTCTTTTGAATTAGTTTTATGATCTGCAAGGAATTTAGAATCTGTTACATGTTTGTCTGAAGGCTCTTTCATGGCCATATATATAAATGTTGAATTTGCTTTAACCACATTGACTGACGTGACAGAAAGAATTAATTCCAGTCGACAGGGAGGAGAACCAGGGGAAAATAGTTATTGTTGAACCCATATATAGGATAGCCATAGTACTACAGGAGTTTTCTTTTCTCCATCAGATTCAGACAGTTCATCTCCCGTGGCAACTGTAGCCGCTGCCTGCTTTGATGGTTGAACCTCCGAACTTTGCAGGTCCAAGCCTGATTCTGAGGTTTCTTTTTTGGTTTTAGGAAGTATTTCCCTATAACAACAAAATAGTTAGTAATGCTTGATGTGCTTTCAAAATCATATGATAAAATAAAACGAATCATTGCAAGCTCAATTATCATTAGTAAAGAATAGACCAAAAAGAAAGGATCAGGGATAAAAGAATTCAACCTTACTGTTTATTTATGTGTCTGGAAAGTTCAGGAATAGAAACATACGAATCGCATTATGCTTTGAGTTCAATTCTGAAGTCTTCTTGGCACCAAGAATAACAGCATTCTCAATACATTAGGTAATGAGGATCAAGCATATCATGTTTACAAGAATAACACCAAATCATGGATGTTTGGTAAGCATATCCCTCTCATGTTTGTCTGAAGGTTCTTTCATGGCCATTTTATACATAAATAATATTGTAGAATATCTTTATATAACCACATTGACTGAGATGGCGGCAGACATATAATGTGTTCTTTGGGATGGGGCATTTATTTATGATCAAGAACATATGTGTGTTGCTGGATTTATTGCCATCTCTTTTTTGCAATGGGTTTTGTTTGCTTTTTAATTTATTAATGTCTATTTTTCAATAATATTTTTGTGTCTGACGAATAAATACCCCATTTTATTCTTTTATTTGTTGGCATCTATTTTTGGCAACAAATTCGAGACGAAGGATGAATCCCCAACAAGTTTTGGACGGTTTGAAATGGTCGTTGATTTGTTTGAGATCGAATTTGACTGTTGAACAATATTTAGAGCAGCCTGAAATGATATGAAGAAGAACAATACATGATTAAGCGTGTTTGCAAAGTTTTCTCAAAGTACCAATCTCTAATGAAGAAAACTTATTCTCACAATGTAATATTCCTTTCATTATAGTATGATTTTAAATAAGTCATTTAGTTATTTTTGTTTTTACCAGTTGTGTCGGTTTGACAGTATGAAGACGGTTAAGTTTTCTCTAGTATCTTATATTGTAACTATTCTTATTTGGATTCTTTAATAATATTGCAGGTTAAAATTCTAAATGAAAACTTAGGTAGTGGATATAGGCTTGTCGAACCACTATAAATTTGTTGTACTGTTTGCTTTATTGCTTATTACTTTATGTTATCTATGGAACTTTTAGTTATAGTATTTGGAAGTTTTTATTTCTTATTTTATTAAATTATCTTTTCACAAATCAAAAGACTCATCTTAACCAATTCCCCCTTTGGGATTTTATTAACTTAACTACAAGAATCCAATTTTTGTTAATACTTTTTATTGGTTGATTGGACAAAGTTTTTTGAGTTTCTTCAAAGTAAGATGTAGAGTGAGCCTCAAATCCATTTAATCCTTAATTTAATAAGCTTTAAATTTCTACACAGTCACTCAATTATCATTCCTATCTATTTCTATAGTTTTATGTAAGCTTAAAAATCTTATAAAAATACAAAAAATTCATACTGAGATTTTTCAGCACCTTTGAAATGATGATTCCCAAATTATTTGACCTACATCACCAAAATTTATCAAGAAAATTGCTTTCAATTTTGGAAATAACTCAAAATCAGAAAATACATTAGTGTTAGCAAGATCACACAACAAAAGGAGAAATACTGTCTAAATTAATTCTAGTTGTAAAAAACGGAATCCAACTTTCATTATTCTAAGTCGTAAACAAGGTATTGAACAACCTGATATCCAAAAGCCTCTTGATATCCAAGAACTTATACTACACCGGCCCTTGAAACTCTTAAACTCTTTTGACCCCAAATGATGTAGCTATACTCTCTCTCTCTCTCTCTCTCTCTCTCTCTCTCTCTCTCTCTCTCTCTCTCTCTCTCTCTCTCTCTCTCTCTCTCTCTCTCATTTAAATTTTTTATTCTATTTCTTATTTTAGCTTTTATTTTATTTTATGAATATATGACGAATATATTAAAAAAAATTTATAGAATTAATTAACTGAAAATATGATATATTTAATATAAATACAATAAATTGTAATAGAATATGAGATAAAGAATGAAATAAAGAATCTATAAACTGCATTTTTTTCCCTTCCATATTAGAAAAGAAAATTTTGACAATATATAGAGACATATGAGTACTTCTCCCAGAAAAGAACCAAAAATATACTACAAACAAAGAATCATTTATATTCATGCAAATATTTCATGATCTGTTCAAGAAATCCAGCAAAACTTTTATTTCTACACACTTCTTTGAATTTGAGACATTTATCATCAAGAATGCATACTGCTAATGGCTAATCTTGAATTCTTCTTGATATTCTAAAGTCGAGCAACAGGATTAGTAGGCAAAGCCCAAAAAATCTCAGAACACGCAAAAGCATTAATACAAGCATACTTCACTTGATCATCTGTCAGCTGCCGTTGGTCCCACGCGCTCCTTCTCACCGCTTCCGGCGGGCCAATCTCTTTCCCCAGCACAATTCTCGCCAAACTCTCCAAATCCGCATTCTCCAACAAGTCATTCAGCTGATACGTACTCGCCACCAAACTCCTCAAGTCCACCACGTTGTACGTGTACTTGAACTTGTGGTCTAACGTGAGTTTTACCAACTTTGGATAGAGCCCCAACGATGTAGTCGCTGTCGGTGGCGATGAAATCACTGAGGGAGGCGGGGAATTCGTCGGCGTGCTGGAGTTGGTAGATAAGGCAGCTGTGGCCGACGCAGAGTTGGAGGGTGGCGAAGGGGTTGGGGTGGTCGGAGGCATTAATTGGAGGGGGCCGAGTTGACGTCCAGGCCGATGATGAACATGAGTCTGCGGCGGTGGAGTTTGAGCTCGATGTTGTCGTGAATCCAGATGGAAACGGCGGCGGCGCTGTGGGTGACGATGGTGTGGATTACGTCTTTGAAGTAGGTGATGAGGAAGGTTTTGTAGGTGGGGAAGGAATCGGGGGCTATAATTTCGAGCGCCGCCATTCTTGCTTCTGCTTCTCCGAGAGGGAAACTGAAAAAGTTGACTCTCTCTCTCTCTCTCTCTATATATATATATATATATGTGGGTAAATTTCTGTTATATTTCACTGGACGGTTAATTAATTCCCACTGTATTTTATAATTACATTCTGATGAGTAGCATTATTAATTGTGTTCCTACTTATATAATTATAATAAATCCTAATCTTTTATATATGTTGAAATTTGAATAAGCCATTCATTTATATGATCATACTGTAGATCGTGATCACAATTACTTAGTAATTTTTTCAGAATCCTATGCCTCATTTGGAATCTTCTATTTCAATTTTAGTTTGTATTATGCGTTAATTTTATTTTTATGGATGCATGCAATGTGTGAGTATATGTATTAAATTAGAAAATTAGAAAATTTCATATTTTTGGAACTATATAACTAAAATATCAATATTCATTTTCATTTAAGTATTCCAGATAACATAATCAAAGATAGTATAGAAATATCAAGGAATGCAACTGCATAGCAGCTATGAGGTAATTTTTTAAATTATATATTTAACATTACAAGTTATAGCAGTATTTTGAAAATTGCAAGTTGTAGCAAAATTTTGCTAAGCAGAATTATTTGTATTTCACTTGTGTGGTTACTGTTTTTTCACATATAATTTCTTTAATCAATGAAAACAAATTTCTTTATATTCAATGAAAACAAATTTCTTTATAATTCCCATTCTTTTCAATAAATGTTACTATATATACATTAATTGCATGCATGCAGCTGCATCAAATGTGCTTTGGTCATCATATATATGCACTATTAGGATTGATTACTTTAGTTATTCAAGGCTTTATTTAAGGCACACTTGATTTGGAATGTAAATAGTAGTGAAGATTTAAATAGAAGGAGATAATATGAGATTAAATAACATTTTAGTTTGTTTGATATATAAATTCGTATTATAATTAGTTGTAATTATAATCTCTTATGCATGTTTGATATGTGAGATTACATATTTAAATGATAAAATTTCCTTCAAATATAATGAGATAAGTTAAAAAGAAAGAAAGCAAGAAAGGGTGAAAAATTTTAGTGGGGGGAGGCAATTGTCTAATTGCAGCTCCCAACCCACAATTGTAATTCACCTTAATTGATACTACAACAGCGGGCTGACAAGAAAATGGGTCGGCCCGCTTCTAAATATCTCATATCAAATATGAGATTGGACTAAATTATAATTATTTATCTAGCTTAATCTCACTTATCAAACATGCCCCAAAGGATGTAAGTGATGCTTGGTAATAAATGAGATTTGGGGCCTTAATGTGGGATAATAAGCTACTTGACATGTCCACCATTAAGGGAAATATAATTTAGAAGAGAAACAAATTCGATTGCTGGTTCACTAGGCCGATGATGAAGCTTTTTAAGTCTTTTGAAAGAAAAATTTGCCATCAATCCAATATTTACCAATCTGCTGGAACTATAATTTAAAAGAGAAACAAGTTTGATTGCGGGTTCACTAGGTTGATGATGAAGCTTTTTAAGTCTTTTGAAAGAAAAATGTGCCATCAGTTCAATATTAGCCAACCTTTTTTTTATTTATTTTATTTTTTACACTCAATGATACCAATAAGAATAAATATCTCATATATTTGAGTCTTTATTAAATCGAACAAATTGGCATATCAAATCCAATTTACCAATTATTGGAACACTATAATAGAAATATTAGCGCTAGCTAAATTTGGAGGTAGAGATATTAATTTCTAGGACTAGCCAAATATAAGTTCACACAACTTACTTCTTTTATTATTGTAAATTATATTACAATTATTATAGATGATTACATTAATTAAAAACTAATTTCCTTTTATTGTTGCACTAAATATTCGCTCAATTTTAGAGATAGAATTAAAATTAGCATTCCTATATCTAAATTATATCAATCGTGCATTTACAAATGAATTTAAAAATACTCATTCAGTTCGGTTTCATTTTTGCATACCAACTTTTATAAAATTAAGTAGGTATTTTAGATTGATTCAAAAATTATAAAATAAGTTAATTAATTTGGTTTTATGATCTCAATTTCATACTATTTAAACACTTTCTAAATTATGAGAGGTTAATGACATTTAATTTATTTTGAGATAGAGTGAAGTTTTAGGATAATGAAACCCAAAGTGCCCTGGTGTGGTATGGTAACCGTCCGGCGGAAGCTGCATAAGTAAAAATTTAGCCATATATATAGTCATCTTTTTCAGTTTTCACCTGCAGAACACAAAGCAAAGGCGACAGAACGAAAATGGCGCCCCACATTGCGACCCTACAATCCTTCGACACCCACCAAACGTACCGCGTCACCTTCGGCCGCGACGAAATCCACACCATCGTCACAGGCAGCCCTGCTGTCGTTTCACTGTGGGTACTCTGCGCCGAGGTCATCCACCGCCGCGTCCCCACCCGCCTCGTCGTGGGCCTGGACATCGAGTCATCGCCGACGCGCCCCTCCCAATCCGCCGACCAGCGAAACCCGATCGCTACCCTCCAGCTCTGCCTCGGCTACAGCTGTCTTATCTACCAACTCATGCACGCCGACTACATCCCTGACTCGCTCATCAATTTCCTCGCCAACGAGAACTACACATTCGTCGGGGTTGACATATATTCTGCCTTCGACAAACTCCAGACGGACTACGGGTTTCGGACGGCGGAGAATAAGGTGGACTTGAGGGGTTTGACGGCGGTGGCATATGAGCGGTGGGAACTGGAGAATGCCGAGTTGGAGGACTTGGCGAGGGTTGTGCTGGGGAAGGATATCCGAAGACCGGAATGGGTGGGGAGGAGCAGGTGGGATCTACGACGGCTGTTGCGTGATCAAGTCAAGTATGCTTGTCTTGATGCTTTTGTGTGTTTTGAAATCGGTATGATCTTGATCGGTCCTGATAATTGACCTCAATTAGAGTACTATCAAGAATTAATTCAAAAATTTCTTGATCATAAATGTGATCTCTAATCCAAAAAAAAAGTTTTGCTGGAAATTTCTTGAACAGACTATATGTTTGCATGCGAGGGTGTTTATTTCTTTGAATATTCATGAACAGAAATCTTGCTGAATTAGAAATGATTCTTTGTTTTTTCGTATTTCAGTATATGTATTTCTTTATTTGCAATTTTTTTTTGGGATATTATTTTTTTGTTTCTAGCTTGTTTATTATTAACACGTACGAATTATTAAAGGTTGAGCTAGGTCTTGAATAAATTACAAATATAATTATTATCGAATATTCAATGTTGACCACAAAATTGTCAATTTATAACTATTTATTTGGAATCTTTTTATTAGATAAGGTTTTTACTTGTGTATTATTTAGGTAATTCTACTTATAGAGAATTGCAAGAATAGTTTATATCCTTTTTTGTGGTGCTTCTCATTTTAGTGCAGCAATATATTATTGAATTTACAATAACGAAAGAAGTTGGATTAATCAGTCTATTAGAAATTTTAGATGGTTTGATTTCTTCTCATTTGGTGTGAATCTTGCTAAAACTGATGTAGTTTTTATCAATTTTGAGTTATTTTCAAACTAAAAATAAATTTTCTTGACAGTTATTTGTGACGTACTTCAAATAATTTATGAATTACCATTTCACGAGTTGCTGAACAAATTTGAGCATTGAATTTGTTTTAAGTTTTTTCTAGACTTTTGAGCTTCAATGAAACTATAGAAATAGATAGGAATGACAATGGGGATAATGTGATCAAACTTAAAACCTATGTTATCAAATATTGAGGTCAACTCTAAGAGCCTTAACTTAGAACTTAATACAGTAGATTGTACACTTTATCTCAATTCCTTACAAATAGCCTCCGAATTAGAGATGAGAATAGGTCAGGCTACTCGTAAGGGATTTATGTCTTGACCCATTTATGGCCTACCTTGACCTAACCTCTTTAATAAAAATGATAGGTCAAGACTTAAAAAGTAACTTTTTTAACTAAATAGGTTAGACTTATAAGACTCTTCTAAAAACATAAAAAGTCTAACAGGGCGACCCATTTATCCTTATTCACATAAAAGGTACATCAATAGTAATATAATTTAAATGGTTAATTGTATTTGATTTCTTTAATTAGTTCTTTATATAATCTATTATGTTGTTTAGTATTGATTTTTGTTGAAAAGATACTATTTTATATTTAGATTTAAACTTTCGTAATTATGCAATTGTTATTTATCATTTTGATTATTTCTTACCAAGGTCTATTACAAGTTTGAGCATTTTGTAAATTTAGATTTATGTGATGTTTAGATTTAATTGAAACTTCAGTAGAAAATAGGCTTTTAGGTAGATTTTCAAGTCAGGTTAAGGCTCTAAAATTTATTAAAAAGGCTAGGTTTAACTATAAAAAAAACCTACCATAGATAATAGGCTATGCTCAGGCTCGTCATTTGTATAATAAGCCTGACGTATATAAGTCAAAGCCTAGCCTAGCCTAACCTATTTTCACACCTACTCCAAATGTATTTATTCAAATATTAAATTATGAACAGTAAAAATACTCTAAATTTTTCTTTATATTCTTTTTAATTTTGATATTTAGTGTCTAAGATGGAATTCTTAATATTTAACACATTTCTTGAAGATTTAAGTCAAATTTATATATAATATGCATACTAGTAGTCACGATACTATTGATATGTATGCTTAAATTTTCAGTCTATTTAAAATTGAAAATATTTATGTATGAACAACTTGCCAAATCAACGAAGGAATAGAATAGCAAATTAATTTACTAATTGATACTCCTGCGGATTTTTTATCTAACAAATTCATTTATCATAATAGTATTTGTCCTATTGGATAAAGATTCGCTATGTTTTATGATCTTTGGAGCTATAGATACTTGTATTTTCGTGTATACTATATATTTTTGGACCACCAAAAATATCAAACAACTCGAAGAGTTGGATATTACTTAAGGGTGATACCATTTCAATTCCCATATAAGTGTATACATATATATAATGATTAAATTAAGTACAATCAATGCACGTGTGTGCATGCAATAAATTAATGTAGAGTAAATTGTAAAAATAGGACAGTGACTATGGTCAATTCGCAATGTAAAATTGAAATTTAGAGTGATATTAAACTAGGAGAAAAACTCACTAAAAAAAAAAAGGATAGTGACCACCGAAAAATACAGTCAGTACCAATAATTGCTTGCGTGACGCTTGCACCGATATTCCATGCATGCCCCACACGAGTGCCACACAAACAATCACCGTTGCTAACTGTGTTTTTCGGTGGCCGCTATCCTTTTTTTCGATTCTTAATGAGTTTTAGTCTTACTTTAATACTACCCCAAATTTCGATCCTAAAACACAAAATGGGCACAATTATGGTCCTAGTTTTGCAATTTTTCCAATTAATGAATGATACTACTTATGGATGACAATGAAAATACAATTAAAGAAGTTTTTGTTTATGCAAATCTTTAAAAAAAAAATTAACATGTAAATAAATTATATGCACACATGTAAAAGTAGAGGACTATTAATTAAGTTTTTTGAAAAAAAAAATTGCTGTGCAGGTGTAATTCAGGGTTGTCAAACTTTTTGCTACAAACTTGCAATTTAATTTGAATATTATGACAACTTACTACAATGTACTTATATAATTTCAAATACTTAAAACTTTACTTCATCACGACTTTGCAATTGTACTAATTTTTATTCCTTCATGTCTTTGCAAAATCTTTGATTATGTTACTTGATTTACTAAAATTAAATAAACAATAAGTTTTCAATTAAATAGTTCTAGAAAAAATAAAATTTTGTAGTTCTTTAAATTCAGTTTATGCCACTTCTATAAATATATATATATACGTATAAATCTCATGATGTGCACTCTTAATATGCATCTGTTTTTTCAATTTAGAAACCAGAGGTCGAAAACCGTCCTGTGTTCCACTTTCAGAACACCATCAAACAAACAAAAATGGCGTCCCGCATTGTATCCTTCAATTCCTTCGACTCCCACATAAAGTTCGTCGTCGCCTTCTTTGAAGAAGAAATCCACGCCATCGTCACCCACAACCCCGCCACCGTTTCCCGGTGGGTATGCAACCTCGAGCTCACAATCCACCGATGCAACATCGACCGCCTCATCTTCGGCCTCGACATCGAGTCCCGCCCCTCCTCCTCCATCGACCACCGCAACCCCGTCGCCACCCTCCAGCTCTGCGTCGGCCGGAGCTGCCTTATCTACAAACTCATATACGCCCACTACATCCCTATCTCCCTCATCGATTTCATCGCCAACGAGAAATACACTTTCGTCGGAGTTGACATCAATTCTGACTTGGAAAAACTCGAGATGGACTACGGGTTCAGGCTGGCGGCGAATGCGGTGGACTTGAGGGCTCTGGCGGCGGCGGTGCACCGGCGGACGGATTTGGAGAATGCGGAGTTGGAGGTTTTGGCGAGAGTTGTGCTGCATAAAGAGATGGGTAAGCCGGAGTGGATGAGTAGGACCATGTGGGATAAATGGCGGCTGACGCGACATCAATTGAAGCATGCTTGCGTTGATGCTGTCGTGTGTTGTGAGATTGGTACGCTTTTGAATGCTCATGATCACCGGCCATAGACCATCAAGAATATTCAAGAATTCAAGATGATCAGCCAAATTAAAATGATGTTTGTGAAATAATACTGATTATATTTTCTTGATCATAAACGTGAAATAAAAGTTTTGCTGGATTTCTTTCTGAATAAATGATCCTCTGTTTGTAGTACTTTGGCTATTTTTCTTGGAGAATTTTTTCTTTTCTTGGTGAAAAACGGGGTATATCTGCATTTAGAGGTCAAAAGAGTTTAAAGGCGGGTTTGGACAGGCTTTCGGATTTTAGTTTTTGTTTTTAATTTGATTATTATTAATACATATATATTAAGTATTAGTAGAATCATACCTTTGGTTATTTTTTGGAAACATTCATTTTTATATTTTAATCCTAATAAATTAGTAATGAGTAATTTAAATAAGATTGTGAATACATCACATAATAAATTACACATAGAATTAAAATTTTAAAAGTAGAGAAGAAGACATTAAGAAGATGGTATTCGCTAAATAATTTATTTATTTTTAATTAAGAAGTTTTATTATTAAGAAAAATCATCACTCAAAAACGTTACAATACTCTAGGGAGGCTGATCAGTTCATACCTACTATCAAATAAAGAGTTAATAAAAAGAAAATAAATATTCATTAAAAAGAAACAAATGTTGACATTATTATTTTTGGTGTCAATAATATGTGTGCTACCCAATTTCAATAGCATCATCACCTATACATTCCCCTTAATATTACTTATTCACTTTTCATTAAGTGTTATCTTGAGTATATAGCATTTGGAATTCTTTATTTCATTTTATATTTCATTTTCTATTCGAACTTTTTATATTTTGCTAAGTATATTTGATTCTTAATTAACTATTTTTTATAAAAAAATATTTAATCTCTATTTCATTTTATATTTCATCTTCTATTCGAACTTTTTCTATTTTGCTAAATGTATTTGATTCTTAATTAACTATTTTTTATAAAAAAAATATTTAATATATGAAATGGAATAGAAAATGGAATAAGAAAAAGAATAAAAGATCTAAATCTGAGTATATATGTCTTATCATGCGTATATGACATATCAATTATAGAACTATGCGCACAGCAACAATATGTAGTACAACTTCTATGATTTATCACCAACAGCAAAATCATCACAATCATTTTTTCCATTATTCTTTAAAAAACATCTTTATTTTCTATATTCAACACTACAATATTATAAGAGTACTTGAGGAGAATACTTTTATTTGACAAAATACAATAATAATTAATATTAGCCTATTCTACATGTTAAATGATGGCAAAAACAATTTGCACAAGTGACTAACTTTTCACTGACAACTATTTTTCTTTAAATAATCTTATCGATATAATTATATAACAACTTTTTATTATAATTTTCTCATTTTAAATATAAATACATTAAATTTGCACCCACTCAATATTTAAAAAATTTTCAAGGACATTTCGATTAATAAATAATATAATTACCGATATATACACATCAAAAATTGATCACAATTTAAATCTCTATCTTGCCACATCATGCAAAAGCCCATTACACCACAGGCTCATCACAAGTATAAAACCCATATCTAACCATCTACCATCCTTCAAAAGTATAATAAAATTTTAACCATATAATATTTTTCAGTTTCCCTCTCAGGCCGACGGCATTATCAATCCAATCCAAGAAATTAAAAATGGCGCCCCACATTGTAGCCCCGGCGTCCTTCCACACCCACGAAATTTTCGACGTCGCCTTCTTCGGCCAGGAAATCCACACCACCGTCACCCACAACCCCGCTATCGTTTCCCTGTGGGTCCGCGATACCGAGGTCCTTGTCCAACGCCATAAGTATTTGACCCCCATCATCGGCCTGGACATCAAGTTGCGCCCCTACTACGCCTACCGCAGCCCAGTCGCCACCCTCCAGCTCAGCGTCGCCTGCAGCTGTCTTATCTTCCAACTCCGGCACTCCGACCACATCCCCGACAATCTCATCGATTTCCTCGCCAACGAGGAATACACTTTCGTCGGGGTTGACATCCATTCTCACTTGAAAAAACTATATATAGACTACGGGTTTTGGGTCTCGTCGAATGCGGTGGACTTGAAGGCCTTGGCGGCGGCGGTGTATCAGCGGAGTGATTTGGAGAAGGCGGAGTTGAAGGATTTGGCGAGAGTTGTGCTGGGGATGAAAGAGATGGAGAAGGCACCGGAAATGGTGACCACGAGCACGTGGGATCAACGGCGGCTGACAGATGATCAAATGAAGTATGCTTGTATTGATGCTTTTCTTTGTTGTGAGATCGGTTGGGTTTTGGGTGCTCATAACATCGAAAACCTTAGGTTACTATCAAGAATTCAAAGAACAATATGTTCTTGATCATAAATGTCTGCTATTCAAAGAAAAAGTACGTGAAAATGTAAAACATTTTGGTGGATTTCTTGAGCAGATGATATCTTGCTGAACTAAAAATGATTCTTTGTTTTTAGTATTTCGTTATTTTCTTGGAGAAGTACGAATATCATATGATCTAATTTTTTACTGCTGTGATTTACTGAATTAATCTTCTTTGAAGGAGAAAAAAAAAAAACTAGTGGTACATGTTCTTGGATATATTAGTTTTTGTTTTTGGTTTGTTTATAAGTAATATTTTATGAATAATTAATAGAATCATCGTTTTCTTTTTTACATATATATTGCAGTCAGTTCTTTGGCTGGCTTTCATCTCAAGTACTCTGAACTTTAAAATTTACCAATAATTAAATTAATTAATTTGTTGTCAAAAGTGACTGAAATGCCACAATATTACAGAACCAGAAGAAAAGAGGAGGAGATTAGGAACTCTACTGAAAAAATAGCAATAACACTTTAGGTACAATATATTTATATACTTTATCAGCAATAAATTATTGATTTTTGCATGTTATAGTTGTTCACCACAAATTGTAATAAATTTACACTAATGAAAAAAAAGTTTGATTCAGTCATTTACTGTTAGAAATTTGGATAGTGATTTTCTTGGTTTGTGTGGAACACAGACGTTCTGCACAGCAACCTTTCATCACAAACTTATAGGGCTCAAAGTTTAGTTGTATTTTTATTTTTAATTTTCAGTTTAACAATTTAAAATTTGAAAAGTTAATTAGAGTAAATAAGTTGAAAATAGATTTATATTTGAATAGTTTGTTGGGAAAGTAATGATTATATAGAGTTTAGTAAGTTGTAGGTAGAGATATATAACAATAATAAAGAAAAAAAAGAAAATATATAGGTTATTGAAAAATGTATTTTGAGATGAAAATGAGCTGAAATATTAATAAAAATAATGATAATTAAGTTGTTGATAATTCATTTTCAAATACTAAAAACAGTTGAAAATGAAAATAAAATATAACCAAACCATCCCTTACAATTTTGAAAAATATGTATGTGTATATATATATATATTATATTTTAGGTACCTAGCTTACTACTATATATTACCTAATTAATTTTTAAACTAATTTAAAAAATTTCCTCGTGGCTGCTTTGCAAATGCATTTCAATTCTTCAATGTCTTTAATTTGCACATGAAATACTTAAATGAAAATAAACGTCAAATTTCTAATTAAATAGTTTTAAAAAATAATGAAATTTTGTGAATAATTTTTAATTTAGTTTGTACTAACTCTATGTTAACATCATCAATGATTTGAATATTTTATAACATATAGAAGCACAATGACGTATATTCATAAAGCAAAATTAATATACATCTTAAATTAAAACATGATATAAAAAATGAGGCAATATTATAACTCTGACACAACTATCAATCGGTCATAATTACGCTATATTGACATAAAATTATTCAATTGTTCAATATAAAAGATTAGGGTCATATTGATGTATATATCGGTCAAACAATATATATTATTTTTCACACATATATGTACAAATTTTAGATTTGAACCTAAATGTGGCCTAAATGCAAGAACACACTTATAAAGAAAATAAAAGATCAAAGATTAGGATTTATAAAATAACAATAACGGCAGCTCATCACAATTTAAATTATAAAACCGCCGTCCTGCAGAAGTATAATGAAGATTTAGCCATATACAGAGAGTACTCATCTTTCCCCCTTAAAAAAACGCAGAAAGCAGGGCAAAGGCACACTACCAATCCAAGAAAACAAAAATGGCGCCCCAAATTGTAGCCCTCGAGTCCACCACCACCTTCGACTCATTTGAGATCACCTTCTACGACTACAAATTCTGCACCATCGTCACCCGCGACGCCCGCATCGTTACTGAGTGGGTCCACGAACTCGAACTCCTAGTCCAACAGCACAACTTCCAAGGCCTCATAGTCGGCCTTGATATCGGGATCCCCCCCTACACCGTCTACCGGCCCCCAGTCGCGACCCTCCACCTCTGCGCCGGCGCCATCTGCCTTATCTACCAACTCAAGTACGCCGACTGCATCCCCGACTCGCTTATCGATTTCATCGCCAACAAGAACCACATTTTCGTCGGGGTTGACATCTATTCTAAATTGGTAAAACTCGCGATGGACCACGATTTTGAGTACGTGTTGAACGCGGTGGACTTGAGGGTTTTGTCGGCGGCGCTGCGGCCGCGTAGTGATTTGAGGAATGCGGATGTGGAGGAACTGGCGAGGGTTGTTCTGGGGAAAGAGATGGAGAAACCGGCGGGGATGGCTGAGAGCCCGTGGAATGACCACCCGCTGACGAGGGATCAATTGACGTACGCTAGTCTTGATGCTTTTGTGGCTTTTCTGATTGGTAAGGTTTTGAATGCTCCTGCTCATCCAGAATTCAAGATTCTGAGCCTATGTTCTTCATCATAAAGCCTCTGATTCAAAGAAAAAGTATGTAGAATAAAAGTTTTGCAGGATTTCTTGAAAAGATGATATGTTTGCATGAATAGATCAATGATTTTTTGTTGGTAGTATTTTGGTTATTTTCTTGGAGAAGTACTCATATGCTCCAAATTTTAGAATGGTATGAAAATTTGGGATAGATTTACATCTGATTCACTATTAGAAATTTAGATTGTTTTTATTCCTTCTTGCTTTCTGTGAATCTTAATAACACCGATGAATTTTTCATTTTGAAGTGCTTCAATAAAAAAATTAAAAAAAAAACAAAAAGAAAATTAGTTTTTTCAACAGTTCTTTGTGATCTCTCATCAAAATAATATATGAACGACCAATTTATGGCCGCTGTTGAATTGTATTTTAAATTTTTATTAGAGAAGTTTTGAGCTTGAATGAAATCATAAACTAGATAGAAGTGACAATAAGATGAGTCTAATTATTCTTGAAATCTATGTTGTGCAAAGATTTAGTGAACCAGATTTAGATAGAAACTCACTCTAAATTAATTTGGCCATGTCTAGTATGGTTGACCTTTTATTACTCCAAACGCATGAATTGAGAAAATTTAATTGAATCGAGTTGTTTTGCCTAATCAAAACCATAAATTGGACAAAACTTTAGTTTATTTTAACTTGATGTTTATAAAACTATTTCGTGTAAATTACAAAAGTGGGACCATATAATTATGGTCAATTTGTAATGTAGGATCAGAATTTGGGGTGGTACTAAAGTATGACTAAATCTCATTAATTTTTTTTAAAAAAAAGGGTAACGATCACCGGAAAACACAATCAGCAATCGGTGATTGCTTGCGTGACACCTACATTGGTGTTCCATCCACGCATTATGTAAGTGCCACCATCGGTGCTAGCTGGTTAAATTTTACAATTTTCTCAAATTATTTGAGATTTTTTTAGAGAGATAGAGCATTACAAATAATGAATTATCCTTTTAAAAAAGCAATATTTTTCTATTATCAATTCAAAGAAATTCCTAATTGCAAATCAAACAAATTAAAGTATAAATTACACACGCACATAAAAGTGCACAACGAACCCATTATAGGTCAAACATAAGAAACTAGTGGACTACAATATCTCTCACGTAATAGGGAAGACGAATGTCACTTGGACTACAAGCTATAGGGCCAAACTATTTGAGATTTTATCTGTTGTCAATTAGTAACTAACTAAAGAAACAACTAGGCGGCTGGCTGACCGGATTGGTTCAAATTATTTTTATATAAAATCTTGTTTAGTTAGTAAAATCGTAAAACTCTTAATAAATCAACCAACCAAGAAAGCTACTTGTTCATTTTCAAAGTTCCCTCTTCCTCATTTCCACCTGGACTTCAAACCCCAAATCTAAATGGAAAGATATTCACAAATATGGGATAATTTTTTATCGCTAACAACTATTTTATATTTTTTTTCAATTTTTTTGATAATATTTACAATATATAAGAAATATTTGTATTGTATAATATTAATTATAATTATAACATCACATCAATTATATTTATAGTTAAATGAATCGAATTAATTAATAACCAATAACTAATAAGGTTGCAATTTTGCTGTGTCTGATTTCTCAAAACATTGTAACACTATCTCTGATCTTTTCAAACTTTAAAATCAGAATCACAAATTTAGAAATTTTAATTTTAAAATCAAACGATCCTTACGGGCATGTGTACATATACAAAAAATAAAAAATAAAAAAATCAAGATGTATAATAATATAATATATAACAATAATGTTGGCTTATCACAATATATAAATATAAAAGGCACCGATAACAAAAATGGTAACCGTCCTGGTTAAAGTGCAGTAAAATTTTTAGTCATCCTTTTTCAGTTTCCCTCTCAGAAAACACCCAAAGGCGCAGATCCAAGAAAACAAAAATGGCGCCCCGCATTGCAGCCCTGGGTTCCTTCCCCACCCACGAAACGTTCCAGGTCAGCTTCTCTGGCTACAAAATCCGCACCACCGTTACAAGCAACTCCGATATCGTTTCCGAGTGGGCCAGCGGCCTTGGGCTCCAAGTCCAGCGACTGAACCTCATCCTCATCGTCGGCCTGGACATCAAGTTGCCGCCCTACTACGCCTACCGCAACCCAGTCGCTACCCTTCAGCTCAGCGTCGCACGCAGCTGTCTTATCTACCAACTCCAGCACTCCGACCACATCCCAGACAATCTCATCGATTTCCTCGCCAACGAGGAGTACACTTTCGTTGGGGTTGACATCCATTCTCACTTGAAAAAACTGAATATAGACTACGGATTCCGGGTCTCGTCGAATGCGGTGGACTTGAGGGATTTGGCGGCGGCGGTGTATCAGCGGAGTGATTTGGAGAAGGCGGAGTTGGAAGAGTTGGCGAGAGTTGTGCTGCGGGTCAAAGAGATGGAGAAGGCGCCGGAGCTGGTGATTAGGAGCCCGTGGGATGAACGGCGGCTGACGGATGATCAAATCAAGTATGCTTGTATTGATTCTTTTCTGTGTTTTGAGATTGGTAAGGTTTTGAATGCTCCTATTCATCAAAAATCTTATAAGTGTTCTTCATCATAAATCGTCTCTCATTCAAAGAAAAAGAAAAAAAAAAAGTAGGTGAAATAAAACTTTTGGTGGATTTCTCGAACAGATGATATATTGCTGAATTAGAAATGATTCTTTGTTTGTGGTATGATGCTCTGTATCTATCTTCTCTCTTCAATTTCTAAAATCAATTTAGAAGGGCAAATGCAAAAATTGTTCCATTCAAATAGTCATTTGGCAAATAAAATCGAAATTATTCAAGGTTGCATTTTAGAACAATAACCATTGAAAAATAAAAAAGACTCACTTCGCTAGAAAATCCTATCATCGCCAAATTTTGGCTATATGGCATTTTTTTTTTGGGCTGATATGGCACTTGATCATTTTTAATTAGTTCACCATTTTTATTTTGGCATCATTAAACACCACATCAATTGAAAAGAGATGATTGTGAATAAGAGCTTTGAACTGAATTACTTTTTTTTTTTTTTTTAAGTTCACCATTTTTAGGTCGAATTTGAACAAATTTTTACAAGAAAAAAACAAACATAAAGAATATTTTAGTGAAAGAAAGGAGGAGAATTTTATGTTGATTTGCCATGATTCCCATCTAAATGCATGTGACTCTCTTCAAAATTCGGGTAAGTGTGTTCTTAATAAAGAAGAAATCTATATTCACATATACTTGCTCGACTGAATTATTTGTTTGGAAGTAGAGTCTATATGATATATCTGCACCAAGACCAAAAGATAAAATTATTAGTGGCCCATTAGGTTGTTATTTATGTAACAAATATGCACCCAAGAATGAAAATAAACATCAAGCTTTTAATTAACTAGCACAAAATAATACACACACACACACACACATATATATATACACGCGCACAAGCAAATAAACACGTATCCATAAAAAGTAAAATTAATACAAAATACAAAGTAAAACAAAAGATTCAAAATGAGGCATTGAACTTTTATAAAATTAACTATTAAATGGCCGTAAAATGGATAAATGTTCAACATAAGAGATTAGGATGACTTGGTCGATCGATTGATGGCGTTGTCTTCACATATATCGTTTGTATAGAAAAAATAAAAAATTAGAATTTATGATAATATAATCAAATATTTCAACAAAAATAACAATATATAATGCTGGCTCATCATAATATAAATATAAAAGCCACTAATAAGTGGTAACCGTCTTGTGAAAAGTATGTCTTTCTCAATTTCCCTCTCAGAAAACACAAAAACCAGGGCGACGGAATTATCAGTCAAAGAAACAAAAATGGCACCTGACATTGTAGCCCTGGAGTCCTCCGACAGCTACGAAACGTACTGCGTCACCTTCTTTGACGACGTAATCCACACCACCGTCACTCACGACCCTGCTATAGTTTCCTGGTGGGTCAGCGGCATCGAGCTCATAATCTACAACCTCAACATTCGCCGCCTCTTTCTCGGGAGCATCGTCGTGGGCCTGGACATCGAGCCGCGCCCCTCCTACTCCCAGGGCAATCCAGTCGCGACCCTCCAGCTCTCCCTCGGCTGCAGCTGTCTTATCTATCAACTCCAGTACACCGACCACATCCCTGACTTGCTCATTGATTTCCTCGCCAAGGAGGACTACACTTTCGTGGGCGTTGGCATCTGTTCTTACTTGGAAAAACTCGAGACGGACTACGGGTTTTGGACCGAGGTGAATGCGGTGGATTTGAGGGCCTTGGCGACGGTGGCGTATCAACGGCGGGAATTGGAGGATGTGGAGTTGGAGGATTTGGCGACAGTTGTGCTGGAGAAAGAAATGGATAAGCCGGAGTCTGTGATTAGGAGCTCGTGGGATAGCCCGTCGCTGACGGAAGATCAAGTGAAGTATGCATGTGTTGATGCTTTTGTGTGTTCTGAGATTGGTAGGGTTTTGAATGCTCCTGATCATTGACTTTTATACTACTATCAAGAATCCAAGATGGGCTATTGACGATATATGTTCTTGATCATAATACTGGATTTCTTGAAAAGATGATATATTTGCAATTTGCATGAAGAAATGGATCTTTAATTTGTTTGTTATAGTCGGTTATTTTCTTGGAGATCTCATATCCTCTGGTTTTCACCAGTACTGTCATTTACTGAATTAACTTTTGGCATTTCTGTTTTCTTGGAGAAATAAGAAATTAAGGTATATATATGATCTACATTTAGGGTCACAAGAGTTCTTATTATGATGAGTACATTTTGGAACTATATCAGGGTTTCTTTTTTTTTAGTTTGTGTTTAAGTATTAATACATATGAATTACTAATAGAAATCAACATGGTTTTGTTTGTTCCTATAAGGCTTGCTTTGATCTCAACAGACAGGACGGACTCGGACGACAAAGTAGAGGGTTTTATAAAATTGAGCATCTTATTCAAAATAATAGCGAATATATAGTCTAACAATAGACAGTTTCTTTTAATTAATGTAATTGTCTACTATAAGTAGAGAAATATATATATAGAAATGGCAATTGAGTGAGTTTGGTCAAATCCTAAATCTATCCTATTGAATGGATATGGAATGGACTGCTCTAACTCCGTTTATGTCTAGTTCTAGACCTATCCTTAACTCCAAGCTCGTTGAGTACTTCTATTGGTTTTTAATTTACTATTCCAATCATAAATAAATTTGATTTAAATATAGCCAATCTGCCCAATTTAATTAATTTGGGATTGACAAAAGTCTTGCTTGAAATTCAAAATTATTTGACATTCTAACAAGATTCAAGTAAGCAGTTGAGAAATTAAATAAGTTGGACCAATAATACATTTCTCTTCAAAAAACTCAAAAGATTTGAGCAGCTTATTCATCTTCTAAATTCTATCAAACAACTTGAAGACTTGGATGCGATGGAGATCATTTCAATCCGTGTGCATATAATAATCAAAACGGAATGAATATAATTGTATGCATGTGAAAAATATATATATATATATAACTATTTATTGACAAAAATGAGAATATAAAGAAATTTATTTGGATTGGTTAAAATTAAGAAACCCATATGTAAATAGCTAGCCAGACCGTAAGCAAACATGCAAACACAAACAATTAATTCATAGCAAATTTTTGCGACAACTACCACTTTTGAAAATGTACATATTTTGTTTAAGTAGCTTATACCTATATATATATATATCATGTTTAGAATTCTGAAAAAAATGTCTCATAGCTACTTGATTTCTTTGCACACAAAAAAACACTGATTACATTGTTTGAAATACTAAAATAAAAATAAATGTTGAGTTTATAGTTATACTTAAAAATCATGAAATTTTGGGATTTTTTGATTGGTATCATCAATAATATATGAAATATTTTACAATGCACAAACTATATATACAATATATACGCATGTACACATTGACACGCATCCATAAAAATATAGTTAATACAAAATTAATAAAAATAAAAATTGAAATCGATGATCCAATAGAAGTCTGGCAAACTATCTACGCTATTATAAAAATGAATTGCTTGTTAAGCGTGAAAGATTAGAGTTATCATAATATAAATCAGATATTTAGCACTAAATTAAATAACAGTTATGTTAGCTCATCACAATATAAATTATATATATATATATATATATCTAACCCACTGGTGATTAACCGTCCTGTGAAAAGATAACAAAAAATTTAGCCATATCCATGGAGTCATCTTTTTCAGTTTCCATCTCATCAGAGAACACAGAAAGCACGGCGACGGCATTGTCAATCAAAGAAACAAAAATGGCGTCCGACATTTTAGCCCTCGATTCCTTCCCCACCCACAAAACTTTCCTCGTCAGCTTCTTCGACGACGCAATCCAAACCACCGTCACCCACAAAACCGCCGCCGTTTCCCTGTGGATCCGCGACGACATCGAGCTCATAATCCACCGCCGCGAACTCAATGTCTTCGTCGTCGGCCTGGACATCAAGTCGCGCCCTTCCACCACCGGCCGCAACCCCATCGCTACCCTCCAACTCTGCGTCGGGCGTAGCTGCCTTATCTACCAACTCCAGTGCGCCGACGACTTCCCTGACTGCCTCAACGATTTCCTCGTCAGCAAGAGCAACATTTTCGTTGGGGTTGACATCCTTACTAACTTGGAAATACTCGCGATGGACTACAAGTTTCGGGTGCCGGCGTGGAATGCGGTGGACTTGGGGGTTATGGCGTCGCGGGTGTGTCGGCGGGATGATTTGAAGAATGCAGATTTGGAGGAGTTGGCGAGAGTTGTGCTGGGGAAAGAGATGGATAAGCCGGAGTCAGATGAGAGTATAAGCTCGTGGGATAACCCGCTGCTGACAGATAATCAAGTGAAGTATGCTTCTGTTGATGCTTTTGTGTGTTTTGAGATTGGTAGAGTACTTTTTGAGTGCTCCTAAGTCCTAATCATCGATTTTAGGCTATCAAGAATTCAAGAATATAGGCTATTAGCAACATATGTTCTTGATCATAAATGTCTCTGATTCAAAGAAAAAGTATGCAGCAATAAAAGTTTTACTGGATTTCTTCGACGGATGATATATTTGAATCGTGAATAGATTTCTTGCCGAAGAAATAATTCTTGGTTTGTAGTATTTCGGTTACTTTTGTTGTAGAAGTATTACTCATGTTTTCTTGACCAAATAAATTTTCTTTTGATGGTGGAAGAAAAGGGTATATCTGCATTTGGGGTTAAAAGAGTTAAAAGGTTTTAAAATGGTCAATTTATAGTTCTTGTTTTGATTTTTTAATGAAATAAGATTGGAGACAGATTGCAATTAGAAAAAATGAAGAGAACAATTAGTAATTTATCTATTTTCATTTTTGTGCTTGAATAAAATTATAGAAACAGATGGGAATGATACGTATTGGATAATTTCTTTCGCTTACATTTGTTGTATTCTTTCATATTCTTTTAATATTATATATTTGCAATATACAAATATAATTATGAAGTCATTTTGAGGTCATATCAATTTAATCAATATGATTTTGATTAAATCGATTGAACTAATTATTAAACTAATCAAATTTATAATCCACAATTAATAAGGCTACATATTTTTTATTTAGGAAATATTGTAATGCATGTCCCTCTCTTAAAATTTTTAAATCAAATCCCACTCTTCATCATTCTTTTTAAAGCAAGTTCCAGTCGTGCAAGTGATGCCAACTGATGATATAGTGTTTGGGAGGTAAAATAAAACAAGAATTTAACGAATGAGTATAACACAACAAATTCTGTTCCAAGGTGAGATTGATAGTTTGAGTAAGAGAGAGCAAGTTGAACCTATGATCATTTAGAGTACAATAGGTTTGCCGAGATGATTCTCGACTAAAACCTTTTGATACTTAAGTCAGAATGAGATTTAAGGAGATAATAAGGATAAATGAAGCTACAAAAGTGAGTGAAGGACTGGGTTCTAGTGCCCATACTTGGAGGAGGTATTTAGGGTAGTCAAGGTTTAGATTCGAAATTATATCATAAAACCCTTAGCCAACTAAGTGACACATACTATTGACATACTTTAGGTCTTTTGTAGAGTGGCGGACAATTTGCTTTTTGGCTATCTGGCTTAAGCGCCGGCACAAAGCTGTCTAAATGCTTTAATTTTAATGCGGAGGAGACATGCTAACAACAACAATAAATGTGAATGTGAATGTGAATAGAGTTGATGGACAGTATCATTTAATGCATTTTATTAATTTAATGAATTTGAATTGTATTTTTTTTTTCCCATTCAAGAAGTTTGATCACCCTTTAATTTTCTCTTTTTCATTTTATTTTGGGAGCTTAAATATATTAAATTGCAAACTACTTATATATATATATATATTATAAAAGTTAATGTGACAGAAAAAGCTCTTCTTTCACATAATGGGGCTGACCTTCTCTCATCTCTAGTGGCACATGGTTAATTTATATTAGGTTTTTCATTTTATAAATTAACTGATATGAACTTATGAAGTAAGATACATACACATATTGATTTTGCAAATTGGATCATAATACATACTTTCAATTGATCACCCTTTTGGACCCAGGATCAAATCTAATTGAACTATTTAATTATTTAACATGTTTTTCATTCGAAAGGCAAGGAGGATGAATTAAACACAGTGCCTTTGTCTCACTCGGATAGAAGAAAAGACCTTTCCACTGAGAGTTGAAGAGGATGGTTGTGGAGTCAGAATAAGTTTTGAAAGACTAAAATAATCAAACAACTTCAAAATTTAGATGAGGGAGAATCTATTTTAATCCGTATGCAATGCTCAAAGCACAACAGCAGATGCACTCATTGAATGTATAATAGCACCTAATCACAACAATGAGAAAATAAAAATTTTTATTTGCATTGCCTAAAAGAAATTGATATGTAAGAACTGGAAGCACACATACGAACAGAAACAATTCTGCGCAGCAAATTTTTGCCACAGCTTTCAATCTTGAAAATGTACGTATGTTTAGGTAGCTAATTAGGCCTATGTATTAATTTATGTGATTTTAAATATAATTTAAAAAATTTACCTTATAATCACTTTAATTTGCAATTCTTTTAATTTATTACATTATTTGAAGTACTAAAATAAAAATAAAAATAAATATTGAGTTTTTAATTGTATCTTAGATAAATGAATTTTTTATTTTTTTTAATTTACACCAATTCTATATTGACATCTTCAACAATATAAACATGTATATACACACATTGACCCGCACCAATAAAAGTAAAATTAACACAAAATATGAATTGAAATTGGAAAATGAATGATTCAAAATGCCACATAGAAGTCTGATAGACTATTAAACAATCATTATCATGCTGCATTATCATAAAAACGAATTATTTATTCAACAAAAATATATATTGGTAAATAAATAAGATATATAACGCTAAAGGAAAAATTGCAAAATCAGGATTGTAGCTATGATCATTTTGCGTTTTAGGACCAAAATTTGGAATGATATTAAAGTAAAACCAAAATTCATTAAAAATCAAAAAATTAAAAGATAACCACTATCAAATAATACAGTCAACATCGGTAATTGCTTACATAGCACTTACATCGCACATGCATGGAACATCGGTGCGAGTATCACGCAAGCAATTACCAGCGCTAATTGTGTTTTTTTGCAGTCATTGTCATTTTTTTCAATTTTTAATGAATTATGGCTATATTTTAATACTACTTCAAATCCCGATCGTACATTGCAAATTGACCATAGTTATGATCCTATTTTTGCAATTTATCCTAACGCTAAAATAACAATAATACTAGCTTGATAATTACCAACTTGATAATTTTATTGATAAATAAAATCATTTATGTATAAGTGATTGAAAGCAAAAACCTAACTGAATCTCCATAGGAATAGGAGATAAGTTCAGAAGTTCAAAAGTTAACAAGAAATTAAAATGATAAGATAGAGTTTGAAAGGAAACAAAAATCAGATAAGGAATGCTAAAAAACAGGAAATTAAATATCAAAACCACTTATATATATATTGGCATTGTCAATCAGAGAAACAAAAATGGAGTCGTCCCATATCGTTCCCATCCATACCTTCCCCACCCACAAAACGTTCGGCGTCTCCTTCTCCGACTACATAATCCAAACCATCGTCACCCACAACGCCGCCGCCGTTTCCCTGTGGATCCGCGAAGAAGCCGAGCTAATCCACCGCCGCAATCCCAATCTGAACATCATCGTCGGCCTGGACATCAAGTGGCGCCTCTCCAACGCCGAGAGCAACCCCGCCGCCATCCTCCAGCTCTGCGTCGGCCGGAGCTGCCTTATCTACCAACTCCAGTACGCCAATGACTTCCCCGATTCCCTCAACGAATTCCTTGGCAACAAGAGCTACACCTTCTCTGGGGTTGACGTCTATGCTAAGCTGGCGAAACTTGTGACGGACTACAGGTTTCAGTTCACGTTAAATGCTGTGGATTTGAGGGCTATGGCAGCGGCGGCGTACCAGCGGAGTGAGTTGGAGAATTCAAAGTTGGAGGATTTGGCCAGAATTGTGCTGGAGAAAGAGATGGATAAGCCGGAGCTGGGGAGTATAAGCTCGTGGGATAACCCCCGGCTGACGGATGATCAAGTGAAGTATGCTTCTGTTGATGCTTTTGTGTGTTTTGAGATTGGTAGGGTTTTGATTAATTCTCCTAATTCTCGATTTTAGACTATCAAGAAAGAATTTTCAAGATTGGCTATTAGCATAATTAATATGTTCTTGATCGAAACAAATATTGTCTCTGATCCAAAGAGAAAAGTATGTAGAAATAAAAGTTTTGCTGGATTTCTTGAACAGATGATGTATTTGTATTTGCATGCATGGGGATTTTTCTTGTTTTCTTTCTTCTTTTTTTTTTTTTTGAATCATGACTAGATTTTTGTTGAAGAAATTAATGATTCTTTGTTATTTTTCACAATTATAATTTACTGGAATAACTTTGCCCTTTTCTTTTCCTGGAGAAAAAAGGGCATATATGAAATACATCTGGATTTGGGGTCAAAAGAGTTCTTGGATATGACGACGTTTTCGTATATTAGTTTCTGTTTTTGGCTTTTTAAATAAAAGGATATATCATTATAGTTTAATAAGATATATTAAAATCTTAAGGATAATGAATATAATAAAAAAATATATTTTCTCGATTTTATAGTATGTTAAATACATTTTTTCTAAATATGTAAAAATGTTGAAGGTGTTTAGAGGCAGAATTAATGTTTAATAAAATTGATAATTAATTATTTTTTTATTTTTAAAGTTGAACACAAAATTATTTTTGTTTGGATTTCTTAGTGGGATAAATTGGAAACAAGAATTTTATAATTAGGAAAAAGAGGGTATAATTGATAATTTAGCTATTTCATTGGGTTGATTTTTGTATATCATTTAGGGAATTCTATCCTGATAAAAAATAGCAATAATATTTGTGTCTCTAAGTTCGACTTTAGGTACTGATCCATGAATAATTTATATCTTAATCTTGTGGTGCTTCTCATTTAAGTGCAGCAATAAATAATTGATTTTTTAATGGTATACTTGTTCACCACAAATTGTAACAAATTTAAAATGAAATAACTAAGTCAGATTCCGATAGTGCTAGGCTAACTTATTTAAAAATTCTATAAACTCCTATATTTTATAAAATAATTTTAAAAATTATAAGATGTTAGATTTTTTATTTTTATAAAAAAAAAAGGTTTTTAAAGTGTTTGAATATATAAAATAAGATGTTGGAGCTTATAAGATGTTTGTAATAATAAATTTATAATTAATATAGTTAAAATTAAGAGAATTTATTAAAATATTAAAAATAAGTCATGAACTACTTACTCTTTAAAAAAAATTAGAATTAAACTCCTAATATCTTATTTTATGAGTTCATAAATTCTTTTTCAAAAGAAAAGTTATCAAATAATTTTTAATATTTTATAAATTATCAAATATCTTATAAAATATTTTAATGAGTTTATAAATTTATCCAAATACCCTCTCGTTCCTTTACATTCTATAAAAATTTAGATAGTTTGACTTTTAAAATAAAGTTGGAGATTTATGTGTCGATCGAACCCGAATCCGAACGCATTACCAATTATAGATGGCAATAAATTAAAGAATAATGGAGTTGAATGCAAATATTTTTTATTTATCATCAAAAAAGAAACTATTTATTCATTGGTAATTTGATGCCAGAAAAAATTCATCATTTCTTCTTATTTTCTGGAGCAAATTTGTTGTTACCCAACCGATGATACGTGGCTGATAATCAAACGAGATGACGGCCCACTATCAGTTGCCCCTCAGCGCACACAACGTCTTCTTCTTCACCGACGTCGTTTACGCCACCGTCACCCACGACCCAGCCACCGTCGCTCAGTGGATTTACGACGTCAGCTCTCTCTACGGCCACCGCCTAATCGTCGGCCTCGACGTCGAGTGGCGCCCCAACTTGACCCGCCACCATCAGAACCCCGCCGCTACCCTCCAGCTCTGTATCGGCCGCTGCTGCCTCATCTACCAGCTTCTCCACTCCCCCTACTTCCCCTTCCAGCTAAACCAGTTTCTCTCATACGCTAACCACAGTTTCGTCGGAATTGACGTTAAATCCGACTTGGAGAAGCTTCAGCGAGACTGTAGGATTGGGTATAATGCGAATGCTGTGGACTTGAGGGGTTTGGCGGCGAATGTGTATCGGATGAAGGATTTGAAGAAAGCGGGGCTGAAGACTCTGGCGAGGATTGTGTTGGGGAAAGAGATGAAAAAGCCCAAATGGGTAACTTTGAGTTGTTGGGATAATCGGTGGCTGACGCCTGATCAAGTGCAGTATGCTTGTCTTGATGCTTTTGTAAGTTTTGAAATTGGTAGGATCTTAAATGCTTCCTCTTTCGGGAGAAAGTAAACGAAAATGAGGGATTTTATAGGTTTATAAAACTGATACTTTTTTTAAGGTCTAACTGTCAGGGAATCATGAGACTTCAGATCTTAATTGTTGTGTTCTATAGTGTATAACTGTATATGTTCTGTTTTTTCGCAATTGCTTGCAGCATATCTCTGTGTCAATCGTTAAGATTTGATTGCTGTTTCTGGAAAAGGATATATATTTGAAGTTAATACTGCTGGTTTTTGTTCTGCTGCTGATCATGGGTTGGGTAGGAAAAGCAAAGTTATGTTCAGAACTTGAAATATTACTTGATGTGGGATTGATAGTGAGTTTTTGCTACTGTTGATGAACTTATTCGAGTATTGGATGGATTGATTCTAATCATGGCTCCGTCGGCAGCAGTAGTAGTATCTAAAAAGTATCAAATTTAGCGATCTGTATCCTGTAGAAATATGAAACCACAATATAAGTGTTTGGAATAAATTTCATTTCGAAAGAGTGTAGAAAAGCACTATCTCCTTGAAATGTTCACTACATCTGTCATTCTAAGTCCCCGTTTCTTTAGACAGAAACTCTAGTTTTTCTTTTTCATTATACGCATGAGGACAATTTTGTTTACTACTGTAAATTCAAACGAGACGGGCTGTAAACCATCCTCGCAACTGCTCAGGTGGATTGTAGTCCCCGATCAATATATGTCTTCTCAGAAAACAGAACAAATGCCAGGTTACAAGTTTCAAGGTTTGATTGTACGGACTATATGTCTGCTGGCAATGTGTTTGTGGGAACTGGATGAAGAGTTTTCTGGCAACTTTACCTGGATTAAATTTAACAATACTGTTGTTGCAATGGTATGATTCTATCTTGGCTATGAAAATAATAAGTTGATCCTTTTACAAGTGTAGCAATACCTCAAGCAAGATCTTGTCAAATTAAGAAGGTGTTTAGATGAGTTTATAAGCTCCTAAAAATATTTTATAAAATATTTGAGAGTTTATAATATAACAAAAAGTGTTTGGTAATTTCTTTTTAAAAAGAGCTTATAAGCTTTTAAAATAAAATATTATGAGTTTATAAATTTTTTTTTAAAAAGTAAGGTGTCTTAACTTATTTTGAAAATTTTAACAAGTTAGCTTAATTTTTAATCATATTAATTATAAAATTATCATTACTAATATCTTATAAACTCAAAGATCTTATTCTTCCAAACATTTTAAGAATTTATTTAAAAAAAATTAATATTTTATAAAATTTAAAAATATTTCATAAGATGTAGGAGCTTATAAAAATTTTAAATAAACTTAATCAAACACCCTCTAAATGAGGTCATGTTTTACTTTGTTTGATATTTTATAATTGTGTATTATGTTGTGGTCACTTCTTGTGAGCCTCCATTATTGCAAAAGAAAGATCGATGAGTTTAAATATAAATATAAAAAAGCATATGCAATCATATCGTATAAAGTGAATAGAATATTATAAGAATAATTGAATTCCGTATTCAATAAAAACATCTAAAAATTAATACTAATTTATTTTGAAATAATAAAATCATTATCTCATCTACAGTAATAATATGAATTTAATTAATTTTAAGATTAAAAAGAAAATAATGCCCTATATTTTCACCGATAAATGCGTATTGGAACTTGTTTTCAGCTTAGGACGATCAAAAGTTATAAATTGGTTCTTCCATAACGAGAGAGTGAGAAAATAAGGCTACGGTACACTTTTACTTCACAAGAGAGTTTAAATTTAATGAAAATAAAGATTTAAGAAAAAAATAATTTAGTAAAAAGAACACACAAGAAAAATAAAATAAAATCAGGTTGAGAGGAGGTGATCTAGTTCATGTCCGAATTATGAGGTATATAGAAACCACGGTAAGTTTTTTGTTGAACTTTTTATTATTTAGCACTTAATATTACATTTTTTTTGTAATCAAGTGCTTTTTTAGACGATGAAAAATTATGCAAAAATAGTTAAATATAAAATTACAAGAATATTGAATAAAAGATGTAGAACTAATGTAAAACCAAAATGATTTATCCTAGGATTTGTATACTCTAGAACTAATGTAAAATTACTCGTGTAATCAAGGCTAGTTTACTTTTAGATATGAAATGTGGGGTGATAAGATAAAATGAGGCATGAAGAATGAGATTAGGATAATTTAATATATAATGAAGTATATTTACTTTTTGGGATAAAAGGCATAATGATGATGTATAATATACTTAGATGGATGATAAAATGTGGATAAGGGTTATTTGACGTTTATATCCTTTCTTTATTATTATTATTATTACTACTACTACTACTACTACTACTACTAATAATAATAATAATAATAATAATAATTTAAAATTGCGACTAAAAATAAAAATCAGGTCACGACAAACAAAGGGCTAAGGGGTAATTTAACCCCTCATCCCAAAAGCCAAGCTTTGTGGGATTTTTTTCATTCCACCAAATTGGTAGGGATTCCACATCCTATAAACAGTGAGCACAGTACCAAATCATGAGATATTCGTCAAACTTTCATCAAATGAAGTAAACAATGGATGTGGGCTTCCATCCCCCACATCCAACCAAGTAAACAACCCCTGAATTATCTTTCTAAATATAATTAATAATTAATTAATCAACATAATTTTTCTTATCATTTTAAATTAATACATTGGGCTATTCAATCAATTATATATGTTGTGATGGTGACTATAGATTAATAACATTTAGTAATAATTTATAATTATATAAAAACAGAAACTCATAACTACCGCACAATTTAAGTAAAGATTCAATCTTTTAAAATTTGAAGTTTCATAATTTTGCATTTTGAATTTTATATTTCATTTCTTGATAAATATGTATCAAATATATCTAATATTTAATTAATTATTTATATAAAAAAATATTCAATACATATTATATATATATTTATAAGTAGAAATACGGGAGAAATATAAAATGGAACGTATATTAGTTTTGAGGCAAATCTTCGCAATTGAAGGGAAATAGCATTCGTGATTTTTCTATAGCAAGACCCCAATCTACTTTGGTTTTATCTTATGTGGGGATTCATTTCTCTGTTTCCACTTGGTCTTTTCAAAGTTCTCTTTCGAAGCCCTTAAGCATCTTTGTGTTGAAGATGGAGTAGCCATAGCCATTGTCATTTCGGCAAAAGCTTCGAGTTCGTCATCCCACCCACGGTAAAAATATGTAATAAATATTTCAACATCTTTCATGCCTGTGAATTCCAGCTGGTTTTCTTATTAAAAAAAAAAAAATTGAATTTTAAGCGGATTTATATCTCCAAAATTGTTTCTTTGGGGTTCAAGAAAGGTACTTGCTATTTCTTTACAAATAGTTCGGTGAGATGTTTCTTTTGTGCATTATTAGTTGGGAATTCGTATTGATTATCTTCTTTATACCCAATGTATGGTAATTGTAATGCCTAATTTTGATTATGTGATGTTGATGAATTCTTTTGCTGATTGGCCTTCTCCTTTTAAAAAAAATTGGTTTCGGCCTCTGCTTTCAGCATTTCTTTGATCCCCTGCATTGTTAAGTGCCGTTTTCTACTATACCCTTGAAGCTATATTCAGCGGTTTTGTGGGTTGATTAATATTATGGAATCTTTCTTTGTGCAAGAAAGTATAATGGACTACTTTTAGGAGTGAATCACTTGCTATCAGCATCTTCTTCTTTAGGCTGTGAGGGATGGAATCGATTTATTTTTCTTTTGGGATTATGATACATGTTTGCATTTTAGATAAATCTGCATGATTTACTTTCCTTTCTAGATTATGCACATGTTGTTATTATCATCTTTTAATTTGAGAATGACTGATCAGATTTTTCATGCCTGATTATTGTTATAAATTATGAGTTATGTGGGCAAGTGACTGTTTGAATACCTGACTCATTGAAGTTGCTCTTAACTGCTATAAACCCAAAGAAAGTGCGAGGACAAAGTATCTATTCCAATAATAACAAATGCAGTTCTATTGTTCATCTTCTTGAGGTACTCGTTGCAGAAGAACGGGAGAAGTTGCTGATAATTCCGTTGTTCCTCCATCAATTTACCTTGCAGTTCGTCTTTTATTGGAGACTTGTGTTTGTCTCTTTCTGTACTACAGCTGTGCAGGTTTGTTTTAGTAGTAGTTATAGCAGAATTGTGGTTTTAGTTTGTTTGTTAATTACTTTGTACTAATCCTCTTTGGAATTTCTAATGGAACTTGTAGGTTTGAACTTAAAATCTCAAGTGAAAGTTTAGATAGTGCACGTGGACTGTTTAGCCGAAGCACTATAAATTCGTGCGTTGTTCTTTTTGCATTTTACTTTTTTTTAATTCTCATCTGGTACTTCATGTGAAAATTACTATTAACTTATTTTACTTAGCTGTTTCAAATTACAAATTATATTTGGCCTCCCCCCTCGCCCCTTATTAACAATTGCCTTATTTGCATGCTTACCAATCATCATCTTTTTTCTTTTAAATAATTTGTCAAAGAAAAGTGTCTACTTCCATCACAATGAAGATAAAGATCCAGGAGTATGAGGTGCTTTTTGGTTGCCATAAACTCTATGATGTCGTCTTGGACGATAAAGAGATCGAAACTCTGGTGACCCATGATCCTAGTATTGTCAAGTCATGGATCAACAACACTGAGATCTTAAATGAGTGCCGGCTGCACCGCCTTATTGTGGGGCTTGATGTTATTGTGGGGCTTGATTTCGAATGGTGTCCAACATGCCTGGCAGATTGTGAGCAACCAGTGGCAACCTTACAACTATGCGTGGGGAATTCTTGCCTCATTTTCCAAATCCTCCATGCCACAAGAATTCCTAGTCGACTGAGAGAGTTTCTTGGAGATCCTGATTACAGATTTGTTGGAGTAGGAATCAAGCATGATGTGGAAAAGCTCTGGAATGATTATGGTTTGGAGGTAGCTAACACCAGGGACCTACGCTCTTGGGCAGCCAAAGAGTTGGACAAGAAGGAGCTACGTAGGGTTTGTCTGAAAGCTTTAGTGAAGGAGGTTCTTGGGGAAGACATGGTGAAGCCAAAGACTATCACGTTGAGCAGGTGGGATAATCTTAGGCTGGCCAGCGCTCAGGTTTGTTATGCTTGTCTTGATGCCTATTTCTCATTCGAGATTGGCAGGCAATTGAGTGCATGGTATTAGATACTTGTACAAGATATGTGAGTTTGATCAGTGCATTTCTGGGCTGCTGTAGCTGATGAAGTTTAGGGGCAATATGTCTTTTAGTTAGATGTGTTCTTTAATAAAGATGTTTCATCTTGATTATCTTTTATATGGACATGTTACATTAGATGTTATGTATTTGGAACTAGTCTGTATTTGTTAAGTGCTTTTTTTTGCCCCTCCCAACTTGCAACTAAAGTGAGCTCCCATTTGGCTCCCATCGTTCAGCTGGATGTGTAAATGGTGACATCCCTTTTGCATTTAACAACTCATATGAGATGGATAATCTACTGTGTCAAACATTTCAAGGGTTGTGAAACAAAAAATGTATTGTAACAGGTGTTTCACGCAATGGATGACAAATGAGAGTAACTTATTTCTCTTAAAAGTCTTGACTCATTTGATGCAAGATAAGATTTATGTATCATTAGATATGATATTTGAATTAAACGGGAGTATGATGTTTGTCTCTCTTGACATTCTTAACTTCTTGAAGTCCTTCATCTATGTTTCTGAACTTTATAAATCGTTCTTCAGTGTATATGTTACGTAAACTAATGCAATTTTACAAATATGTTATAAATGAATATAAACTCAAGAAATATGGTTTAAAATTCTACAAGAACATCATTTGCCAATGTCTAGTCTACTCGTTCTTGTCCTATAACTATTGGTTCACCACCCCAACGACCAAAAAACTCCAAGTTAACATTGATTGTTACCTTGAACCGGTGGGATGAATTTAGATTCAAAGAATGTTCTTCCATTCTGTATTCCAACTATATTTGGCATATCGTGTGGTCTCTGGAATTTCCATGTAAGTCATCCTAAGCTGCTGCAAACATCCCATGGAAAGTCAGGAGACTTTGTGGATTCAGTTCCTTACAAGAAATGTGGCATTTTTGAGCCGTATAACCTGGCATTGTTTCATCCGTCAAAATAAAATATTTATTAGCATTCGAGACTAGAGCTATTAACGAATCGAATCGAATCCGAATCCTTAAATATTCGGATTCGATTCGATTCGATTTATTTTACTCATACTCGTATTTGAATTTGAGTTTGACTCGAATCCTAAATGGGCTTGAATTCAATTCAAATAACTATTCAATATATTCGGACTCAATTTGAATGTTTAATTAACTCAGTTTTTCACTGAATTTTGAATTATTTATTGATTTTTTATCTTTTATTACGGTCATAAAATGAAATTACTTGATTTATCCAAAAAATAAATATCAAATACTTGTAATACTTGACATAATATTCAATGACTTTATTACTACAGATTATAAATTATCAAAAATTTAAATTTTGAGAAATAAAAATATTAACATATAATAAAATATGTTTAAATATTTTATTGAATATGGAACTCGAATTCGATTATATATCGAATATTATACTAAACTTGAATTCAAATTTGAATTCAAATGTGTTAAATTTCAAATTTGAATTGACTATTCGAATTCAAATATTAAATTATTTAATAAATATTTGATTCATTAACCATCCCATTCGAGAAATTTCTATAGAAAGCAACGATCCTCCCTAGCAAGTCTGCGGAGAGGTCCTTCTCCACTTTAAATTTTTTTATTTCAATTTATTATATTTATACTAAATATATTTTATTTTTAATTAATTAATTATATATAAAAATAAAAAGTAAAATAGAAAATAGAATTAAAAAAATGGAACAGTGGATTTGGAACGATAGTTTCATTTTGTTCTTAGGTTACATGGGATTCATTTCATTTCTCAGTTTCCACTTTCCACTTTGGTCTTTTCGAAGTTTTCTTTCGAAAACCCTTGAGCTTTCATCTTTGTGATGGAGATGGGGTAGCCATAGCCACCGTCATTTAAGAACAAAGCTTCGAGTTCGCCATCCGAACCACGGTAAGAAAATGTAAAAATATTTCAACATCTTTCATGGCTGTGAATCCTAGCTGATTAATATCTCCAAAATTGTTTCTTTAGGGTTCAAGAAAAGACTTGCTATTTCTTTGCAACTAGTTCGGCGAGAATGTCTCTTTTGTGCATGAAAGACGAAAAAAGTAGTACTTTATTAGTGGGAAGTTCATGTTGATTATCTTCTTGATACCCAATGTATAGTAATTGTAATGCCTACTTCTGATCATGAGATGTTAATGACTATGTATCTGCCGTATTTTCGGTAGAACACATGTGATCTTTTTGGTGATTGGTCTCTTTTTCATCTGATTTTGACCTTTGTTTCCAAAGATTTCTTTGATCCTCTGCATTGTTGAAGTGCAGCTTTCTGTGATATCCTCAGGCTGTATTCGGCAATTTTTTGGGTGGGCTAATGTCATAAAATCTTTCTTCCCGTTGTAAAATCACATTTTGTAGGAGCTAAGATAATGTCAGTTGGGATGAGTATCATCTCCCATTAGATTAGTGTTGGTGCCCCGTGTGGCATGTTTTGATGATGACAGAATTCCCAAACAAATCTGCATGATTTATTTTCCTTTCGGGATTATAATACATGTTTGCATTCTAGGCAAATCTGCATGATGTACTTTCCATTCAGGATTATAGCACATGTTGTAATTTTCATCCTTTAATTCGAAAATGATTGACTGAATTTTCCTTGCCTGATTATTGTGCTAAATTCATGGAGTTACTGTGGGCGAGTGACCGTTTGCATAACCTTTATTATTGAAGTTGCTCTTAGCTGCTATAAAACCCAAAGAAAAATATCTTTTTCGAAAATAAAAAGTTCAGATATATTGTCATCATCTTCTTGAGGTACTCACTGTATAAGAAAGAGGGAAGTTGCTGATAATTCTACCGTGCCTTCATCTGTAATTCACCTTTTGGTGTCTATTGGCATTTGTTTCTGGATACTACAACTGTATAGGTCTATTTTAGTAGTAGTTGTTGCAGAATTGTGGTTTCAGTTTGTTTAGTAATTACATTGTGCCAACTCTCTTCAATATTTTTAGTGGAACTTGCAAGTTAAAATCCCAATTGAAAGCTTGAATAATGGAAGTAGCTTGTTTAACTGAAGCACTATGAATTCTTGTGTTGTTCTTTTCTGCATTTTACTTCTCCTCTATTCTAATTTGGTAATTCCTGTGAAAATAATCAGTAAACTTATTTTACATAGCTGTTTCAAGTTAAAACTTGTTTTTGGGCCTAATTCAAACCCCCCTTTCCTAACAATTACCTTATTTGCATACTTATTGATCATCATCCTTTTTTAACTCCCTATTTGTCATAGAAACTTGTCGACTTTCTTCCATCACAATGAAGATACAGGCCCAGGAGTATCAGGTGTTTTTTGGTTCCCATAAAGTCTATGGCATCTTCCTTGATGATAATGAGATTGAAACTCTGGTGACCCATGATCCTACTATGGTCAAGTTGTGGATCAACAACACTGAGAACTTAAACGAATGCAGGCTGCACCGCCTTATTGTGGGGCTTGATATTGAATGGCTTCCGACTTTCATGGCTGATTGTGAGCAACCAGTGGCAACCTTACAACTATGTGTGGGAAATTCTTGCCTCATTTTCCAAATCCTTCATGCCTCAAGAATTCCTAGTCGACTGAGAGAATTTCTTGAACATCCTGAGTACACATTTGTTGGAGTAGGAATCAAGCATGATGTTGAAAAGCTTTGGAATGATTATGGTTTGAAGGTTGCTAACACCAGGGACCTATGCTCTTAGGCAGCCAAAGAGTTGGACAGGAAGGACCTACGTAGAGTTTGTCTAAAAGCTTTAGTGAAGGAGGTTCTTGGGGAAGACATGGTGAAGCCAAAGACTATCACATTGAGCAGGTGGGATAATCGTAGGCTGACCAGCGCTCAGGTTTGTTATGCTTGTCTTGATGCTTATTTCTCATTCGAGATTGGCAGGCGATTGAGTACATGGTATTAGATAGTTCTATAAGATATGTGAGTTTGATCAGTACATTTCTGGGCTGCTGTAGCTGATGAAGTTTATGGCACTTTGTCTTTTAATTAGACATGTTCTTTAATGGAGTTGCTTCATCTTGATTTTCTTTTTATATGGCCATGTCACATTAGATGTACAGATTTGGAATTAGTCTGTATTTGTGAAATATTTTTTTAACTTGCAACTGAAATGAGCCTCCTTTTGGTTCCCATCGCTCTGTTGAATGTATAAATGGCGGCAGCATTTAACAACTCACATGGGATGGATAATATAGTGCATCGGGCATTTCAAGGGGTTTGAACCGAGAAACATGTTGTATCAGGTGCTTCACTCAATGGATGAGAGATGGGAACGAACAACTAATTTTTCTTAAAAAATTTTACTCACTTAATGGGACATAAGACTTAAATATCATCATCAACAATGATATTTGAATTGAATGCCGTGGAGAGATTTGTGTTTCTGGACTTATCATTCTTCATGGTGTATACGTTAACATAAAGTAATGCAGTTTTCCAAATGATTTTATTAATGAATATTAACTTAAAGGGCTATGGTTAACAACTTTGCGAGAACATCACTGTTTAATATCTAATGGTTCTTGTTCAATAAATAATACTTCACTGCCCCCAATGACCACAAAAGCTTCAAATTAACATTTGATATTATCCAAATTGGTTGTTACCCTAAGCAAGTGGGGTAAATGTAAAGATTCAAAGAATGTTCTTCTGATTGAAGAGTTTTGTGTATTCGGACTATAGTTGGTATATTGTTTGGTCTCTGGAATTTCCATGGAAGTCATCCTACGAAAAGTCAGCTGCTGCAAACATCCCATGGAAAGTCAGGAGATTTTATGGATTTTTTTCCTTACAAGAAATGTGGCATTTTCCAGCCGGATAACCTGCCAATGTTTCATCCATCAAAACGAAACATTTGTTAGTCCAGTCTTCATAAAAATTGAGACATCATTAGTATCTAATTAAAGAATCTACCTCTGAAATGAGATCAAATTCATGGTCATATGCTGCAGTTTCAGGTGCACTGAAGTGGAGGCTTTTACCATTTGGAGTTATTACAAGGACTTACTAATGTTTAGCCCTTCAAGTGTATAGACATTATAGAACTTCTTGCAATACCATTTCATTCTTCTCCATGTGGCCATATATTAAGGATAAACAGTCATAAACAGATTCTGCTTCTGCAATTTCCGTATCACCTGCTAAGAAGGACTGAATTTTCTTTTCAACTTCAATCCAGCTACGGCCAGGATTCTTTTTCAAGCCCAGTTCTTTCATTGTGAATCTAATCTTGCGTGCTTTATTCCACTTCTTGGTAGCAGCATACATCTTTTCCAGAACTATATAAGTTGATGGATCATCCGGATCCTTGTCAATAAGGATATTCGCAATTTTCTCCCCTAACTTGAGTTCCCCATGCAAACGGCATGCAGCAAATAGTGTGCTTAACAATTCAACATTCTCTTTAATGTAAGGATTCTTCTGGAGAATCTCGTAAGCTTCATATAATCTTCCGGCACGACCTAGAAGATCTATAAGACATGAATACTCTGCAGTTGTTGGTCGGATGCTATATTCATGTTCCATCAGGTTAAAATAATGTTGTCCCTCATCAACTAATCCGCCATGGCTGCAAGCTGAAATTACTGCAAGAAACGTAACTCTATCCGGTCTAATTTGGGCTTGCAGCATTTCCTCAAAAAGCTTCAAAGCTTCAAATACTCGACCATGAGAACCATATGCCACAATCATAGTAGTCCATGACATTAGATCTCTTGTGGATAACTGATTAAATACACTCACAGCTTCATTTACAGCACCACACTTGGCATACGTATCCAGAAGGGCTCCCATTACCACTTCATTGGAATTTAACTTACTCTCAATAATGCACTTGTGGAGTTCCTTACCCCTTTCTAACACAGCCAATTGCGAACAAGCTGCCAAGGCACTGGTCAATGTAATTGCATCAGGCCTTATACCTGCTTCCCTCATTTCATCATACGCCCCAAGTGCTTCAAAATAACAGCCTGCTGATACATAGCCAGAAATCATAACATTCCAAGCAACTATATTTGATTTTGGCATCAAGAGGAAGACTTTTTCAGCTAGTGGGACGCTTCCACACTTGAAGTACAAATCAAGCAGTGAGCTTTCAATGAAGATGTCAGTCTGTACATTATTTCGTATAATATGACCATGAATGAATTTACCATGCCGCAGTTGAGCTGATTTAGCACAGGCTACTAACAAGCTGCTTATGGTTGTTGACCTAGGCCTGATCTTCTCTTCATTCATCCTCACTAAAAGTTCAATGCATGACAAACTATCCCCAATCTGACTGTAACCTCCGATCATTGCATTCCAAGAAACCAAGCTCTTCTTCTTGATTTCATCAAAAAACTCTTTGGCCCTCTCTAAGCAGCCACATTTTCCATACATATCCACAAGAGCAGCACTCACATAATCATCCATCACAATCCCACTCCTTAACACTTCTTCATGAATTCTCCTCCCTTTTTCCACATCCACCAGCCTTGCACATGAAGAAATTGCAGTAGTAAACGACACCGAATCAGGCTTCAATCTGGTGTTCTTCATCCTCTCAAAATATTCCAACGCCTTTTCGCACTGCCCACTCTGGTAGTAACAAGAAATCACATTATTCCAACATGCCAAATCTATTTCAGGCATTTCATCAAAGAGCTTCACAGCTGATCCAAACAGGCCACACTTTGCATACACACCGATCAAAGAGCTGGCAATAACAACATCTACCAAAAACCCAGTTTTTAACAAATGGGCGTGAATCTTTTCCCCATAATCTTTCCTCCTTAATCCACCACAAGCTTTCAACAAACTTGGATACGTATAACTATCAGGTCTCAAATATGGGAACTGCAATAAACTCTCAAACAATGACAAAGCCTCGTAAAACATGAAGTTCTTTGCATATGCTGCCATTAATCCATTCCATAACGTGATGTCCAACGGGTTCTCTATGTTTCGAAAAACTAAATCCGCTGAATGATATGCACCGCACGAGATATATTGATTGATGAGGTTCTTGCATAAGGCTATGTTGTTTTGTAAGCCAAAAGATATCACTTTTTGATGAGGTATTTGAATTTGTTTCAAAGATTTTGTATTGCTGAAGGATTTTGAGAGAGAAAATAATCTTGTCGTTATGGTGTCCATGCAGGAATACTTTGAAATGGAAGGAAAATAAGGGAAGAAAAATGTTTAAACTCTACTGGTTATGGAATACTATGGTCGTTTAGGTAACTAGTGCAATTGATCCATATTTCAGGGACCTCAATGCAAATAAACTCTTCTTTTTGTTGGCTTTTGTCTCCAACCCCATGGGGGCCCATTATCTTAAAAGTATTCCTTTTCTGATAATCAGTATCTTAAACCATTCGATATGCTATATACATATATATATATATACACACATACATACAAACACCATTTATTTTGTTGTCTTTAGCTTTCAACGTTGTAAACAAAGACATGCTATGCTTATTTTAATGCTTGTGTGAATCAGCAAGCAAACTCCAACAGTGTTATACAGAGGACACCGCAAAGTTTTCATCAAACTTCCCTGCTTTCTTCTGCACTTTGACTCCTTGAATTAGGTAAGTTTTGGATACATGTTTATGCGTATGAATATGATTCCGAAATTCTACCAAGTCGTTTAAGGGCACTCTTTTTTGAGAAGAACGATTCTTGCATATAGTTTATGCTATCTATAAATTTTTCTGTCAGTGATTGCTTTGTTTTGCTATCTTCAAATTGATAAATTTGTTTTCTTGGTGAATCTTGGCCTGTTCTTTGGTGAAGTCAGTCTTTTAGTTCTTGAATTCATCCATTGGTTTTGCCAGATTACTTTATTACCTTGTTTCTCACATCATCATTCATCTAATTCTTGATCATGCTTACAAATTAAAATCATGGAGAAAGAAAAGAGTTTGGATCGTTACCTGATAAGAGTATATTCTAGTTAAGTGCAGATATGCAGCTAATGTTTCTAGTTGTAATTTTCTTATCTTAAAATTTGACTGTTTCTTCTTTTTGACGATGATGGAATTCCTTTTGTTGTTTTGGTGATTTATTTATCAGTATTCTCTCATGTTGTTCTCGGAAGCATCTTGCCAAGTTTATGATCTGATGTTTAGTATTTTCTCTGCAATTGGTATCTTCCTGGGCATAGATGAAAACGGTCAAAGCCATATTTATGTCTGACTTGTCCGTCTAACCGTTTATACTGTTTACTGCCAGTTCTAAGATGGACGGAAGTGCTGGTAGGGGAAGTAATTCAGGCCGTAGTTTTCTACCACGCTACAAGCTTGGAAAGACTCTCGGTATTGGGTCATCTGGTAAAGTGAAATTAGCTGTCCATACCTTGACTGGGCTTAAAGTTGCGATAAAGGTGCTTGATCGCCAGTCGATGGATAACTGTGAAGCAGGAAAAGGTACAAGAGAATGACTTCTAACTATGTAACTGGAGCTCCCGCTGTTGGCTGTTTTGCATTTGCTACAGATTGTTATTATTTGATACTTAGGTAACTTCACCTTTACATTTGACATCTAGAGAAATCAACATAATGAGACAACTATTTCATCCCCACATAGTTCGCCGGCTAATTTGACAAAATATGGTGAAAAAAGAAAAAAATTACAAAACTACCGTAAATTTAAAATCATTACAAAATTACTACCCTATTTTTTATTTTTTATTTTTAATTTCAGAATTAAGAAGGGCCACGCCTCTTAATTCATCTATTTTTCCCTCTAGAGGCGTGGCCAGGCCACGCCTCTTTGGGATTTTTCCTTTTTTTTTTTTAATTTTTTTTATTTTTAGTATTGTTTTATATATATATATAAATATATTTTAATTTTTTAATTTTAATGTTTGATTTTTTTTCTTCTTTTGGGAATAATATTAGGGTTGACATAGCATCATTTGTTTTATCTTTATTTTATGTAATTTAATATAGAATATTTTATCTTATATTTAAAATTTTAATTAATTGATTTTTTGAAATATTAAAAATGAGCCATAAAATATAGTATAAATTAAAATTTTTTTTTATAAATGTATTATTTTATAAAATGTTTTGGTAGGCAAGTCAGGAATCCCTGCCTATGTGTGTGAAATTGTATGTCCATATTTGCCACTAAATTAAATGGCATATTGGTTTCCTCTCAAGGGAATTTATTGAGATGTAAAAGTACTGCCCAAATGATATTGCATCAAAAATGACATGTAGGATCCATGCCTATTTTGCAATAACATGTCTTGCATGTTATTAGGGCGTACTGATTCAACTTCGATGAACAACTCCACACTACTTATGCCAGCCCTCGGATCCAATAATTTTGACAAATTAATGTCATTTTTCACTTGCATGATTGTTGATATGCGAGTCTCATTATCCAAATGAAAGATATACGAGTAGTCATTTACAAATAAAATATTATTTATAAATAATAAATCTTGATTAACGTGTTAATATATAATCATATACTGCAGTTTTACATGCCTATTTTGGCCAAAGTTCTAACATTACAAACATCCATTCAAGAGTTAATATATTACATCAACTAAAGTAAATATAGAATACAGTAAACTTATAGAAACATGCTTCAATCACTGCATTTTATAAAATAGTATATTTATAAAAAAAATTAAAATTTATACTACATTTTTATGGTCTCATTTTTAATATTTTAAAAAAATTAATTAATTAAAATTTAAATATAAAATAAAATATTTTATATTAAATTAAATAAAATAATATTAGGGCTGATGTTAGCCCTAATAATATTCCTAAAAGCAAAAAAATTCAAACATAAAAAAAGGAATTAAAAAAAAAAGAAATTTCTAAAGAGGCGTGGCCTTCAATGCAATTGTATTGCAGCAATTACGAATTTAGAGGCGTGGCCCCGAGCCACGCCTCTCAATTATCTGATTAAAAAAAAATAAAAAGATACCTTACCATAATTTTTAGAAACTTTCAAGAATTAAGATAATTTTGCAGATATTATTTTTTTCACAATATTTTTATAAATTAGCCCAAAATAATAACATATCTTGAAATTACAAGCATCACTTATGATTAAAAAGTATAATAATGTTTGATTAATATATTAATATATAATTATATGCTGTGGTTTTACATACTTATTTTGGCCAAAGTTCAAACATTACAAGCATTCCTTCACGAATTAATATATTGCATCAATTGAAGAAAATATAGAGTATAGTAAATTTATAAAAGCATGTTTCAATCACTTGCATTTTATAAAATAGTACATTTATAAAAAAAATTAAAATTTATACTATATTTTTTGGTTCATTTTTAATATTTCAAAAAATCAATTAATTAAAATTTTAAATATAAGATAAAATATTCTATATTAAATTACATAAAATAAAGATAAAACAAATGATGCTATGTCAACCCTAATATTATTCCCAAAAGAAAAAAAAAATCAAACATTAAAATTAAAAAATTAAAATATATTTATATATATATAAAATAATACTAAAAATAAAAAAAAAAGGAAAAATCCCAAAGAGGCGTGGCCAGGCCACGCCTCTAGAGGGGAAAATAGATGCACGCCTCTTAATTCTGAAATTAAAAAAAAAAAAAAAAAAATAGGGTAAGGCGTGGCTACAAGCCACGCCTTACGGTAATTTTATAATGATTTTAAATTTACGGTAGTTTTGTAAATTTTTTCTTTTTTCACCATATTTTGTCAAATTAGCCTAGTTCGCCTATTTGAGGTCATAGATACCCCGTCAAATGTCTATCTGGTCATGGAGTATATGAATTCGGGCGAGTTGTTTGATTATCTTACAGAAAACGGTAAACTACACGAGGACGAGGCCCGATATTTCTTTCAACAGGTATGTAGTCCAGTTAGAACTGATAGCAAAAGCACAAGCAGCATAGAATATATTCCCTACTTCGATAAATTTCTCAAGCTATATGCCTTCTAAATTCTGCTTCATTCATGTTCTAATCAATAAAATATGTTCTTTTTTGCATGTCAGAATAGATAATATCAGGTGTCGAATATTGCCATCAACACTTGGTGGTGCATCGTGACCTCAAGCCTGAAAATCTACTCTTGGACTCCAAACTCAATGTCAAAATTGCTGATTTTGGTATAGGGAATATCATGCGAGACGGGCATTTCTCAAAACAAGCTGTGGAAGTCCAAATTATGCTGCTCCTGAGGTTCAAAAAAACATATAACTAGATCTATATTGGCATAGAACTTGTTTTCCAATCTGATGACATTATTTTTTCACTAGCTTATCTGTGGAAAACTGTATGCCGGTCCAGAGGTAGATGTGTGGAGTTGTGGGGTAATCTTATATGCACTTCTCTGTGGAAGGCTCCCTCTTGATGATGATAATCTCCCAGGCACAGTGTATATGTTACGTAAACTAATGTAATTTTACAAATATGTTATAAATGAATATAAACTCAAGCAGTATGGTGTAAAATTTTAGAAGAACATCGTTTGCCAATGTCTACTCGTTCTTGTCCTATAATTATTGGTTCACCACCGCAACGACCAAAAAACTCCAAGTTAACATTGATTGTTGCCTTGAACCGGTGGGATGAATTTAGATTCAAAGAATGTTCTTCCATTCTGTATTCCAACTATATTTGGCATATCGTGTGGTTTCTGGAATTTCCATGTAAGTCATCCTAAGCTGCTGCAAACATCCCACGGAAGGTCAGGAGACTTTGTGGATTCAGTTCCTTACAAGAAATGTGGCATTTTTGAGCCGTATAACCTGGCATTGTTTCATCCATCAAAATGAAATATTTATTAGCATTCCAGACTAGAGCTATTAACGAGCCGAATATAAATATTTAAGGATTCGAATTCGATTCGATTTGATTTATTTTACTCATACTCGTATTCGAATTTGAGTTCGACTCGAATCCTAAATTCGATTTGAATTCGATTCAAGTAGCTATTCAATATATTCGGATTCAATTTGAATGTTCAATTAACTCAATTTTTCACTTAAATTTTGAATTATTTATTGATTTTTTATCTTTTATTATGGTCATACAATGAAAATACTTGATTTATCCAAAATATAAATAGCAAATACTTGTAACGGTTGACATAATATTCAATGACTTTATTACTAGAGATTATAAATTATCAAAAATTTAAGTTTTGAGAAATAAAAATATTAATATATAATAAAATATATTTAAATATTTTATTGAATATGGAACTCAAATTTGATTATATATTAAATATTATACTAAACTTGAATTCAAATTCGAATTCAAATGTGTTAAATTTCGAATTTGAATTGACTATTTGAATTCAAATATTAAATTATCTATATCTATACTACCTACAAAAGTATTAATAGGAATAGTAGTTTCTTCCTTTTTATGTAAAGACAAAAATGTCCCTCTTTAATAAAAGTATCGCATTTAATGCATATGAATTAGTGGTAAATTATAATTTATGCATATAAACCACATTTATTATGCCTTTCTACTTATCAAATGCATATACATCAAATGTATATACATTATATTTATTACATGCATTGCTAATTAAATTTATTTTAAATTAAACTCATAAAAGATTCACAAAATTAATTGTATCAATTTTTTCATTTTAAAAAATATATATACATATATATATTAAATTTATATTTATATATATATATTAAATTTATCACATTTATAAAAGTATGAATATATAGTATATAAATAGATATATTTCACTCGATAAAATATTTCATTAATCAGGTAACACCATTCATATCCTACCTATATCTTCACTAAATGCATAGTATTTAATCTAACAGTCAAAAATTGTTATTTAACATTTAACAAATATTTTGTATATATTGTGTTAATAATACATAACTTAATTCATGAATCTAACTTTAATATCATATGAGTTTACATTAAATTCATCAAAAGTTGTATTAAATATGCATATTATTTCACCCCATAAGACCAAAAGCTCATAACTATCGATTTATGTGGAAACCTATCTAAATTAAATTTTTTGGCCGATTATTTCATAATTTTCTGAATTTCCCAATTTGAGCACTATTTGATCTAAGTTAAGATTATTTTCTTTGAGTACTTATAAATATAACTCTTTTAATTTTGATCCTTGATATTTAGAACTAAAATAATGTTTGCCCATTTTGAATTCTCTAATTCTTTCTTCAAGTTTGAAAATATGTTATTCAATTACTTTAAAAGAAGAAAATATTGCTTCCACTCAAATATGGATCAAATGCGAGTGTTAGAACACCCCACCCCCCTGGACTTGACATTAGTTCCAAATTATAACATTGAATAGTTAGTGTGACTTGAAGAGTTTCTATTAAGTTTTGATTAGCATATTGTTCACCCATTCAACATCTTGAAGCACCCCCCCCCCCCCACCAAAAAAAGGTTTAATTCTTTTATTAGTCTGTCTATTCCCTTAATAACATGCTAAATATGAAATTATCTTATGATATAAAATTTTGGTTCATAAAATTTCTTAATTTTAAGAATTTTCCTACGTAATGAGATTATTGTATATAATCATATAATTTAACTATAGAACACAATTAAATTAAATTTATTTTTAATTAGACTTGTAGAAAATAATAATTATTTGATGAAGTTAATTATCTCAAATCTTTCTACCTAACAAATGTACCTGTACCACATTCATCACCCTTCGAAATTTGTCTTTTTATCAACCTATGAAATTTTTTTCTTGTCAAAGTAATAATTACAACATTACCATTAATTGAATTACGCATTTTCAACTTGACAAATGTATATACATCATATTTAATACATAAATTAATGTCATAGAAAATAACAATTAAATTAAAATTAATTAATTTAAGTCATATCAAATTAATGATTTGAGGGAATACAATATAGAGAAATTGTTTATTACCCTAAAAACTCCTAAGGAAAAACAAAAAGAGAAAAAGGAAGAGGAAGAAATTTTTTTAAAATATAATGGTGAAATTTATTGTATTTTTCTCTTGCATAAAACCTTCAATTGAAGGGCTGAAGGAAAAATTCACTAACATAGATGTACAGGAAGATTTTGGCTTCACACTACACAGAACAAGGGCCATGTATGACTTCCTTAATAGAAGCTTCATGACAAAATCTTCTTGTTTGTAGAAACTAATAGCATCATTTTTTATGAAATGAATGCTTTGCTATTGCAGTATGCTTTGCGGAAGTTGTGTCATAAGAACCCAAGAATCTTACATTTTCTATTTACAGTAAAACATGTGGTCCCTGTAGGCCCTCAAAACCAGTTCTTAGCAACGTATATATCTCACTACAAAGTGAAGAGAAACTTAGTCGTAGACTCCTAGGCTATAATCATAGTAACTATTTTATTGTGCAAGTTTTGCTAATTTCTCATTACATAAATGTTTATTTTGCTCTTAAACGTAAACACAAATATGATTGGAATGATCTTTCTTCAAATATTACAAAAAAGAAAAAAAAAATTACAATAAGAGATTCTTTGGTTTTAAAAATTTAAGAAACAATGGATTCCTCAATGAGATAGGATACATTTATATCCTCCAAGATACCAAGAAGTAAATCATAAAAAATTTTCTATTTGATGTTCAAAGTTCCTATTTTGGCTTAGTAAGAACTTTTACAGATGATGAAACAACACATAAAGAAAAAGATTAATTGGAAAAAATTTAGAAATTCAAGGACATGAGAACAAATGGTGAGTTTGCTGGATTCTATTTATTGTCGAATTATTACAATTGTTGACCTTCTGTTTAATCTTGACTGATGCAGCAGATAAATATCAAATTAATTCATTGGAATTATAATATTTAACTATCACTATCCTTCTTCACTTGCAAGTACATCTTCATTTTCTAAAATTTTGAAATGATATCATCAATCTTCATTGTGTTGAGGACTTGATTAATTTTTATACAATATATCATTGATCTTAAGATCCAATAGCACGAAATTGGTAAACAAGAAAAACTTTTGATACATGTTTATGAGGGCACCTGGCATCACTTTGTGATAAATTTCATCTCATCTCTTAATATGTAGCACAATTTATTCCTTATATAATGAATTCAAGTCATTCTAAATTTAATCTATATATATATATATATATATTTGTACAATCTTTTTGATCAAATTAGATATTCTTGATGTTAGGGGAAAAATATGGACAAAAATTGTTGTTTATAAGAAAATTTTAATAATGCCACGGGTACTCACATTATTTATTTGTTAAGTTATACATTACATATTCCTATTAAAAAAAGAGCTAAACTTATATTTCGACAATGCAATATGGACCATACCATAAGACTCAAACTTAAACTTTTTGTCAACTGAATTCTTTAGATTTTAATATACTTTTTATATAATATTTTTTTTTAAGTTTTCATTAAAGTTGATAACCATGAAATAGTATGACTTGCGAAGTATATAGTTATATACTTTTATTGATCAACTTTTTAATTATATTTTGCTAAGAGACTATCAAATTTTTGATATGCACTGGATATGAATTACTTAAGAGATATATTGTGATTAACTCTGTTTATTCTCCATTGTTGTAACGATTTCAAATGACAATTTCTTTATTTTGGATTTTTTTTGGTTTTGTTAATTTTTTATGCGTATTAATTAAATATAAATAAGAAGCACAATTCATAAAATAAATAAATATAAAATTAATAAGCCACGTGCAATGCACGTGGGTATTTTTCTAGTTTAATAAATATTTGATTCATTAACCATCATAATATAGGATGACCCAAAATAGCCCAAATCGACTAAGCCCAACATTCAATCATCGGCCCAAATCAGCTAAACCCAACATTCAATCAACGGCCCAGTGCCCATGTGACTCGTCGACCTAACTCGATCAATTGTCCATGGCCCTCAAAGCCACTCGACCTGAGTCGACATGTTCCAGGTCAATCTGAATGTCGAGTTCTGTACAGTGCTCTGCCACCGCATTAAATGCATTGACTGGCGGCATGCCTCCGCATTAATGGCGCATGCCCTCTCCTCATCGTTTGACACAACAAGCGCCGCAGCAGTGTACCGTCTTTCTTTGAACAGATTATATGAATGCATGGGTTTATTTCTTTGAATCATGATTTGGACGGTCCTGATCATCCATTTTAGATTATCAAGATTTTTAAGATGGCTATTAGGAATATTGGTTTAAATGCAAGTACTGATTGTTGAAGTGTTAAATGGTTTGGTGTTTTCTTGAAAATAAATATCTTGAACTGTTAATCGGGATTGATGTTTTGTTGATCATAAATGTCTCTAATCTAAAGGCCAAGTATGTAAAATAAAAGTTTTGTTGGATTTCTTGAAAGATTATACGCATGCATGAATGTCATAGATTTCTTGAACAAATGATAATCTTCTTGGTAGTTTCTTGCAAAACTCATATGCTCTAAATGACCCTCAAGTGTCATCTAGCGTTGAATTTACTTTGCCTTGGAAATAAAAGGGGATCTATTTGCATTCTGGGGTGTCAAAAGATTCTACAGGTTTACAGGGTCTGGTTATGTTTTTGCATATGTATTAGTTTGTTTATATTCATTGATATTTATGAATTATTAATGGAGATCAATGTTGCTTTGTTTGTTACATATAATCATCAGTTCTTTGCCTTAATTGCTTTCATAGCTGTTGAAGATTTGGTTGTGGTTTCCGGTTATCTTTTTTCATCTATTAGTTGTTTTTGTTCAAGAAACTGAAAGCATTCTTCAAACAATACTACTGTATATTCCAGTTAAAAGAGAAAAAATGGAATGATTTTGTAAACAAAATGAAAATGGAAGAGAGCATGTATTGTTAATGGCCTCTATATATATATATATATATATATTGAATTGATCTTGATAGTCTAAGTTAAAGTGGGTGATTAGAAGCATTCAAAATCCTACCAATCTTCAAACACATAAAAGCATTTACATAGGCATACCTTACTTGATCACGTGTTAGTTGCCGAATTTTCTCACATGCTCGTAGTCACTGACTCCAGCTTATCCATCTCGTCCTGCAATACAGCTCTTGCCAAAACCTCCAAGTCTGGCATCCTCCAAATCTCATTGTTGATATTCCACCACCGTCAAAGCCCTCAAGTCCACAGATTTACCATGGTCTCAAACCCGTATTCTATTTTGAGTTTTCTTAATTTAGAATAGATGTTAACCCCAACGATAGCATAGTCCTCGTTGGTGGCAAAATGGATGATGGAGTAAGGGTTGTCATCGGAATACATGAGCTGGTAGATAACGAAGCTGCTGCCAACGCAGAGCTAGAGGGTAGCGATGGGATTGTGGTAGTGGATGGAGTTGGAAGGGTACGATTTGATTTCAGGCCGAAGATGAGATGACTGAGGTTGGGGCAGTGAATTATGAGCTCGGCTTTGTGGACCCATAGGAAAATGGCATCGGTATTGTGGGCGGCAATGGTATGGATTTCATCGCAGGATATGGTGACAGGGAATGTTACGTGGGTGCTGAAGGACTCAAGGGCAGCAATCTGTGGTACCATAAATTTTTTGTTTTTTTGTTTGTTTGAATGATAATACATGCTCCTACCCTGCTCTCTCTGTGTGTGTGTATATGTATGTGTTCTGATATATTAGTAATTGAAAACTGAATAGAAGTTAATTAGCATATGTTTTATGATCTGCAAGGAATTCAGGATCTGTTACATGTTTGTTTGAAGACTCTTTCATGGTCATGTATATAAATGTAGAATTTGCTTTAACCACATTGACATCTAAGATGATATTTTTACTTTTTTTATTGATATGAAATTGAGACTTTTGTGGCAAAATTTTGCTGTGTGAATTAAGTTGTGTTAGTACAGCAAAACTTCCTTTATGGATAATTCGGTTCATAATCCTTACATGTGTGCTTACAATGATTTTCATGTAAGTGTTTCCTAAATTCTGTTCCATGCACATAAATTTTATATTCTCATTGTTGTCAACAAGTGGTATTATAACTTGGTTAAATACATCTAAATAAATGCTAGAATCACTAGCTGAGTAGCTCCTGCATATTATATAGTCGTTAATCTCTATAAAAATATTAACCCTTGAAGATGCTTGTTAGACTTGATGTTGTTTTTGGGCATGCAGTAAAATTGGTTACCTTGATCATTCATGCATTATATTTTTCACCAGCCTGTGGTTTTCTGTAATTGAAATCTGATACTCTATATATAGCTTGCAAGAGTGATTAGTACTAATTGAAGAGATATCTGGTGATACTGTGAAATCAAAACTGATAGCTGCTATCCTAAATGCAATCAAAAGTGTAACTTCTGTTTTTTAAAAGTTATATCAATGGTAGTGTCAAGCAATTTATGGTGGAAAGTAGTGGAGGAAATTAAATTGTTTTGCCTTCTTGCTCTGAATTAATCTCTAAGATGGACACTTATGGACTTAAGATTTTCTTTTGAATTAGTTTTATGATCTGCAAGGAATTTAGAATCTGTTACATGTTTGTCTGAATGCTCTTTCATGGCCACATATATAAATGTTGAATTTGCTTTAACCACATTGGCTGAGGTGACGGCAAGAATTAATTCCAGTCGACAGGGAAGAGAACCAGGGGAAAATAGTTATTGTTGAACCCATATATATAAGATAGCCACAGGATTATAGGAGTTAACAACATGCATATGGTTGCAATTAAGAACTCTTTTACAGCCCCCATCATAGCCCTTCCAACTGCTTTGTTTTATCTGATCTCCTCTAATGTCTACTTTTTTTATTGATATGAAATTGAGGCTTTTGTGGCAAAAGTTTGCTCAGTGAAATTGTACTAGTACAGCAAAACTTCCTTCCCAGATAATTCAGTTCATAGTCCTTTGTGTCGCATGTGTGCTTGCAATGATTTTCATGTAAGTGTTTCCTAAACTCTGTTCCATGCACATAAATTCCTGCACAGTTCTGTTTTGTGTGTGTGTGTGTGTGTGTGTGTTTGTTCTGATATATAATTATTAGCAGAAAGACTGTTTGAGATTGTTGGTGAAACTGCTTTCTTTTAAGCTTCCTTGGACTTCCAGTCTCTGTGGGATTCTTGAAATTTTTCATCCAGTTGCCTGTTGCTTTGTGATGGAGATGCTATCAGTTGATCTCCTGTGGAACGTATGCCTCCGAGGTCAGTGATAATAAGTTGTTCCCATTCTTCTGTAAGACATGGGCCAGTTTTCTTTTCTCCATCAGATTCAGACAGTTGATCTCCCGTGGCAATAGCTGCTGCCTGCTTTGATGGTTGAACCTCCGAACTTTGAAGGTCCAAGCCTGATTCTGAGGTTTCTTCTTTGGTTTTAGGAAGTATTGCCCTATAACAACAAAATAGTTAGTAATGCTTGATGTGCTGTGAAAATCAGATGATAAATAAAAAGAATCATTGCAAGCTCAATTATCATTAATAAAGAATAGACCAAAAAGAAAGGATCAGGGATAAAAGAATTCAACCTTACTGTTTATTTATGTGTCTGTAAAGTTCAGGAATAGAAACATATGAATCGCATTATGCTTTGAGTTCGATTCTGAAGTCTTCTTGGCACCAAGAATAACAGCATTCTCGATGCATTAGGTAGTGAGGATCAAGCATATCATGTTTACAAGAATAACACCAAATCATGGATGTTTGGTAAGCATCTCTCTCTCATGTTTGTCTGAAGGCTCTTTCATGGCCATTTTATACATAAATAATATTGTAGAATATCTTTATATAACCACATTGACTGAGATGACGGCAGACATATAATGTGTTCTTTGGGATCGGACATTTATTTATGATCAAGAACATATGTGTGTTGCTGGATTTATTTCCATCTCTTTTTTGCAATGGGTTTTGTTTACTTTTTAATTTATTAACATCTATTTTTCAGTAATATTTTTGTGTCTGACGAATAAATACCCAACCTTATTCTTTTATTTGTTGGCATCTATTTTTGGCAACAAATTTGAGACGAAGGATGAATCCCCAACATGTTTTGGATGGTTTGAAATGGTCCCTAACTTGTTTGAGATCAAATTTAACTATTGAACAATATTTAGAGTTGCTTGAAATGACACGAAGAAGAACAATACATGATTACGTGTGTTTGCAGAGTTTTCTCAAAGTATCAATCTCTAGTCAAGAAAGCTTATTCTCATAGTGTAATATTCCTTTCATTATAGCATGATGTTAAATAAGTCATTTAGTTATTTTTGTTTTTACCAGTTTTGTAGGTTTGATAGCTATGAAGACGGTTAAGTTTTCTCTAGTATCTTATATTGTAACTATTCTTATTTCGATTCTTTAATAATATTGTAGGTTAAAATCCTAAGTGAAAACTTAGGAAGTGGATATAAGCTTGCCGAACTACTATAAATTTGTTGTGTTGTTTGCTTTATTGCTTATTACTTTATGTTATTTGTGGAACTTTTAGTTATAGTATTTGGAAGTTTTTATTTCTTATTTTATTAAATTATCTTTTCATAAATCAAGACTTATCTAAACCAATTCCCCTTTTGGGATTTTATAAACTTAATTACAGAACAATTATCCAATTTTTGTTAATACTTTTTTGTTGGTTGAATTGACAAAGTTTTTGATTTTCTTCAAAGATGTAGAGTGAGCCTCAAATCCATTTAATCCTTAATTTAACAAGTTTCAAATTTCTACACATTCGCTTAATTATCATTCCTATCTATTTCTACAGTTTTATTTAAGCTTAAATATCATATAAAAATACAAAAAAATTTTACTGAGATTTGATCAGCACCTTTGAAATGATGATTCATAAATTATTTGAGCTACATCACCAAAATTTGTTGAGACAACTTATTTTCAATTTTGGAAATAACTCAAAATGCAAAAAGTACATTAGTGTTAGCAAGATAACACAACACAAGAAGACAGAATCCAACCTACTTTCATTATTCTAAGTTCATTGGCTTTGTGGTAAACAAGGAACTAAACAACCTAATATCCAAAAGTCTCATGATATCCAAGAACTCACACCACACCGGCCCTTCAAACTTTTAAAACTCTTTAGACCCAAAATGACATAGATATACTCTTTTTTTTTTTTCTAATTTAAATTTTTTATTCTATTCCTTATTTTATTTTTTATTTCATTTCATGAATATATGACGAATATATTAAAAAAAATTTATAGAATTAATTAACTGAAAATATGATACATTTAGTATAAATACAGTAAATTGGAATAAAAAATGAGATAAGAAATGAAATAAAGAATTCAAATTGCTTTTTTTCCCTTCCATGTTAGAAAAGAAAATTTTGACAATATATACAGAGAGAGCATATGAGTATTTCTCCCAGAAAATAACCAAGAATATACTACAAACAAAGAATCACTTCTATTCATGCAAATATTTCATGATCTGTTCAAGAAATCCAGCAAAACTTTTATTTCTGCACACTTCTTTGAATTCGAGACGTTTATCATCAAGAATGCATATTGCTAATAGCTAATCTTGAATTCTTCTTGATAGTCTAAAGTCGAGGAACAGGATCAGTAGGCAAAGCCCAAAAGATCTCAGAACACGCAATAGCCATACTTCACTTGATCATCCGTCAGCTGCTGTTGATCCCACGCGCTCCTCCTCACTGCTTCCGGAGGTCCAATCTCTTTCCCCAGCACAATTCTCGCCAAACTCTCGAAATCCGCATTCTCCAACAATTCATTCAGCTGATACGTACTCGCCACCAAACTCCTCAAGTCCACCACGTTGTACTTGTACTTGAACTTGTAGTCTAACGCGAGTTTTACTAACTTTGGATAGACATCAACCCCAACGATGTAGTAGCTGTCGGTGGCGATGAAATCGCTGAGGGAGGTGAGGAATTCGTCGGCAGCTGTGGCCGATGCAGAGTTGGAGGGTGGCGAAAGGGTTGGGGTAGTCGGCGGCGTTGGAGGGGGCCGAGTTGACGTCCAGGCCGATTATGAACATGAGTCTGCAGCGGTGGAGTTTGAGCTCGATGTTGTCGTGGATCCACATGGAAACGGCGCCGGCGCTGTGGGTGACGATGGTGTGGATTACATATTTGAAGTAGGTGACGAGGAAGGTTTTGTAGGTGGGGAAGGAATCCAGGGCTATAATGTCGAGCACCGCCATTCTTGTTTCTGCTTCTCTGAGAGGGAGGGAAACTGAAAAAGATGACTCTCTCGATATATATGGGTAAATTTCTGTTATATTTTCACCGGACGGTTAATTAATTCCCACTTTATTTCATAATTATATTCTGATGAGTAGCATTATTAATTGTTTTCTTATTTATATAATTAAAATAAATTCTAATCTTTTATATATGTTGAACTTTGAATAAGCAATTCATTTATATGATCATAATATAGATCGTGATCACAATTACTGAGTAATTTTTTCAGAATTTTCAATTTTAGTTTGTATGATGCATTAATTTTATTTTTATAGGTTCATGCAATGTGTGAGTATATGTATTAAATTAGAAAATTAGAAAATTTCATATTTTTGGAACTATATAATTAAAATATCAATATTCATTTTCATTTAAGTATTTCAGATAACATAATCAAAGATAATATAGAAATGTCAAGGAATGCAACTGCATAGCCGCTATGCGGTAATTTTTTAAATTATATATTTAACATTACAAGTTATAGTAGTATTTTGAAATTTGCAAGTTGTAGCAAAATTTTGCTAAGCAGAATTATTTGTATTTCACTTGTGTGGTTACTGTTTTTTCACGTATAATTTCTTTAATCAATGAAAACAAATTTCTTTATATTCAATGAAAACAAATTTCTTTATAATTCCCATTCTTTTCAATAAATGTTACCATATATACATTAATTGCATGCATGCAGCTGCATCAAATGTGCTTTGATCATTATATATATGCACTATTAGGATTTATTACCTTAGTTATTCAAGGCTTTATTTAAGGCACACTTGATTTGGAATGTAAATAGTAGTGAAGATTTAAATAGATGGAGATAATATGAGAATAAATAACATTTTAGTTTGTTTGATATATAAATTCGTATTATAATTAGTTGTAATTATAATCTCTTATGCATGTTTGATATGTGAGATTACATATTTAAATTATAAAATTTCCTTCAAATATAATGAGATAAGTTAAAAAGAAAGAAAGCAAGCAAAGGTGAAAAATTTTAGTGGGGGGAGCCAATTTGTCTAATTGCAGCTCCCAACCCACAATTATAATTCACCTTAATTGATACTAGAATAGCGAGCTGATAAGAAAATGGGTCGGCCCGCTTCTTAATATCTCATATCAAATATGAGATTAGACTAAATTATAATAATTTATCTAGCTTAATCTCACTTATCAAACATGCTCCAAAGGATGTAAGTGATGCTTGGTAACAAATGAGATTTGGGGCCTTAATGTGGGATAATAAGCTACTTGACATGTCCACCACTAAGGGAGAATTAATTTAGAAGAGAAACAATTTTGATTGCTGGTTCACTAGGCCGATGATGAAGCTTTTTAAGTCTTTTGAAAGAAAAATTTGCCATCAATCCAATATTTACCAATTTGCTGGAACCACAATTTAAAAGAGAAACAAGTTCGACTGCAGGTTCACTAGGTTGATGATGAAGCTTTTTAAGTCTTTTGAAAGAAACCCGGTCGCTACCCTCCAGCTCTGCCTCGGCTACAGCTGTCTTATCTACCAATTCATGTGCGCCGACCACATCCCTGACTCGCTCATCAATTTGCTCGCCAACGAGAACTACACATTCGTCGGGGTTGACATATATTCTGCCTTCGACAAACTCCAGATGGACTATGGGTTTCGGACGGCAGAGAATAAGGTGGACTTGAGGGGTTTGACGGCAGTGGCATATCAGCGGTGGGAACTGGAGAATGCCGAGTTGGAGGACTTGGTGAGGGTTGTGCTGGGGAAGGATATCCAAAGACCGGAATGGATGAGGAGAAGCAGGTGGGATCTACGACGGCTGTTGCGTGATCAAGTCAAGTATGCTTGTCTTGATGCTTTTGTGTGTTTTGAAATCGGTACGATCTTGATCGGTCCTGATAATTGACTTCAATTAGAGTACTATCAAGAATTAATTCAAAAATTTCTTGATCATAAATGTGATCTCTAATCCAAAAAAAAAGTTTTGCCGGAAATTTCTTGAACAGACTATATGTTTGCATCCGAGGGTGTTTACTTCTTTGAATATTCATGAACAGAAATCTTGCTGAATTAGAAATGATTCTTTGTTTTTTCGTATTTCAGTATATGTATTTCTTTTTTTGCAATTTTTTTTTTGGATATTATTTTTTTGTTTCTAGCTTGTTTATTATTAACACGAACGAATTATTAAAGGTTGAGCTAGGTCTTGAATAAATTACAAATATAATTAAAACCACAAAATTGTCAATTTGTAACTATTTATTTGGAATCTTTTTATTAGATAAGGTTTTTACTTGTGTATTATTTAGGTAATTCTACTTATAGAGAATTGCAAGAATAGTTTATATCCTTTTTTGTGGTGCTTCTCATTTTAGTGCAGCAATAAATTATTGAATTTACAATAATGAAAGAAGTTGGATTAATCAGTCTATTAGAAATTTTAGATGGTTTGATTTCTTCTCATTTGGTGTGAATCTTGCTAAAACTGATGTAGTTTTGATCAATTTTGAGTTATTTCCAAATTAAAAATAAATTTTCTTGACAGTTATTTGTGACGTAATTCAAATGATTTATGAATTACCATTTCACGAGTTGCTGAACAAATTTGAGCACTGAATTTGTTTTAAGTTTTTTCTAGACTTTTGAGCTTCAATGAAACTATATAAATAGATAGGAATGACAATGGGAAGAATGTGATCAAACTTAAAAACTATGTTATCAAATATTGAGGTCAACTCTAAGAGCCTTAACTTAGAACTTAATACAGTAGATTGTACACTTTATCTCAATTCCTTACAAATAGCCTTCGAATTAGAGATGAGAATAGGTCAGGCTACTCGTAAGGGATTTATATCTTGATCCATTTATGGCCTACCTTGGCCTAACCTCTTTAATAAAAATGATAGGTCAAGACTTAAAAAGTAACTTTTTTAACTAAATAGATTAGACTTATGAGATTCTTCTAAAAGCTTGCAAAGCCTAACAGGGCGACCTATTTATCCTCATTCACATAAAAGATACATCAATAGTAACATAATTTAAATGGTTAATTGTATTTTATTTCTTTAATTAGTTCTTTATATAATCTGTTATGTTGTTTAGTATTGATTTTTATTGAAAAGATACTATTTTATATTTAGATTTAAACTTTCGTAATTATGCAATTGTTATTTATCATTTTGATTATTTCTTACCAAGGTCTATTACAAGTTTGAGAATTTCGTAAATTTGGATTTATGTGATGTTTAGATTTAATTAAAACCTCAATAGAAAATAGGCTTTTAGGTAGATTTTCAGGTTAGGATAAGGCTCTAAAATTTATTAAAAAGGCTAGGTTTAACTATAAAAAAAACCTACCATAGATAATAGGCTATGCGCAGGCTCGTCATTTGTATAATAAGCCTGACGTATATAAGTCAAAGCCTAGCCTAGCCTAGCCTAACCTATTTTCACGCCTACTCCAAATGTATTTATTCAAATATTTAATTATGAATAGTAATAATACTCTAAATTTTTCTTTATATTCTTTTTAATTTTGATATTTAGTGTCTAAGATGGAATTCTTAATATTTAACACATTTCTTGAAGATTTAAATCAAATTTATATATAATATGCATACTAGTAGTCACGATACTATTGATATGTATGCTTAAATTTTCAGTCTATTTAAAATTGAAAATATTTATGTATGAACAACTTGCCAAATCAACGAAGGAATAGAATAGCAAATTAATTTACTAATTGATACTCCTGCGGATTTTTTATCTAACAAATTCATTTATCATAATAGTATTTGTCCTATTGGATAAAGATTCGCTATGTTATATGATCTTTGGAGCTATAGATACTTGTATTTTTGTGTGTACTATATATTTTTGGTTTGGACCACCAAAAATATCAAACAACTCGAAGAGTTGGATACTACTTAAGGGCGACACCATTTCAATTTCCATATAAGTGTATACACACACACACACACACATATATATATATAATGATTAAATTAAGTACAATCAGTGCATGTGTGTGCATGCAATAAATTAATGTAGAGTAAATTGTAAAAATAGTACTGTGACTATGGCCAATTCACAATGTAAAATCAAAATTTAGAATGATATTAAACTAGGAGAAAAACTCACTAAAAAAAAAGGACAGTGACCATCGAAAAATACAGTTAGTACTAATAATTGCTTTTGTGGTGTTTGCATGGCGCTTGCACCGATATTCCGTGCATGCCCCACACAAGTGTCACACAAGCAATCACCGTTGCTAACTATGTTTTTTAGTGGCCGCTATCCTTTTTTTTCGATTCTTAATGAGTTTTAGTCTTACTTTAATACTACCCCAAATTTTGATCCTAAAACACAAAATGGGCACAATTATGGTCCTAGTTTTGCAATTTTTCCAATTAATGAATGATACTACTTATGGATGACAATGAAATACAATTAAAGAAGTTTTTGTTTATGCAAATCTTTAAAAAAAAAAAATAACATGTAAATAAATTATATGCACACATGTAAAAGTAGAGGACTATTAATTAAGTTTTTTTTAAAAAAAAAATTGCTGTGCAGGTGTAATTCAGGGTTGTCAAACTTTTTGCTACAAACTTGCAATTTAATTTGAATGTTATGACAACTTACTGCAATGTACTTATATAATTTCAAATACTTAAAACTTTACTTCATCACGACTTTGCAATTGTACTAATTTTTATTCCTTCATGTCTTTGCAAAATCTTTGATTATGTTACTTGATTTACTAAAATTAAATAAACAATAAGTTTTCAATTAAATAGTTCTAGAAAAAATAAAATTTTGTAATTCTTTAAATTCAGTTTATGCTACTTCTGTGTGTGTCTATACACACACACACACACACACGTATAAATCTCATGATGTGCACTCTTAATATGCATCTGTTTTTTAAATTTAGAAACCAGAGGTCGAAAACCGTCCTGTGTTCCACTTTCAGAACACCATCAAACAAACAAAAATGGCGTCCCGCATTGTATCCTTCAATTCCTTCGACTCCGACATAGAGTTCGTCGTCGCCTTCTTTGAAGAAGAAATTCACGCCATCGTCACCCACAACCCCGCCACCGTTTCCCGGTGGGTATGCAACCTCGAGCTCACAATCCACCGCTGCAACATCGACCGCCTCATCGTCGGCCTCGACATCGAGTCCCTCCCCTCCTCCTCCATCGACCACCGCAACCCAATCGCCACCCTCCAGCTCTGCGTCGGCCGGAGCTGCCTTATCTGCGAACTTATATACGCCCACTGCATCCCTATCTCCCTCATCGATTTCATCGCCAACGAGAAATACACTTTCATCGGAGTTGACATCAATTCCGACTTGGAAAAACTCGAGATGGACTACGGGTTCAGGCTGGCGGCGAATGCGGTGGACTTGAGGGCTCTGGCGGCGGCGGTGCACCGGCGGACGGATTTGGAGAATGCGGAGTTGGAGGTTTTGGCGAGAGTTGTGCTGAATAAAGAGATGGGTAAGCCGGAGTGGGTGAGTAGGACCACGTGGGATAAATGGCCGCTGACGCGACATCAATTGAAGCATGCTTGTGTTGATGCTTTCGTGTGTTGTGAGATTGGTACGCTTTTGAATGCTCATGATCACCGGCCATAGACCATCAAGAATATTCAAGAATTCAAGATTATCAGCCAAATTAAAATGATATTTGTGAAATAATACTGATTATATTTTCTTGATCATAAATGTAAAATAAAAGTTTTGCTGGATTTCTTGCTGAATAAATGATCCTCTGTTTGTAGTACTTTGGCTATTTTCTTGGAGGATTTTTTCTTTTCTTGGTGAAAAATGGGGTATACCTGCATTTCGAGGTCAAAAGAGTTTAAAGGGCGGGTATGGTACACGTGGCTTTCGGTTATTTTTTGGAAGCATGCATTTGTATATTTTAATCCTAATATATTGAAATGAGTATTTTAAATGAGATTGTGAATGTATCACGTAATAAATTACAAATAAAATTAAAATTTTATAAGTAGAGGAGAAGACATTAATAATTTTTTTTTTTTGATTGAAAATTTTTATTATTAAGAAAAATCATCGCTCAAAACCGTTACAACATATTAGGGAGGCTAATTAGTTCATACCTATGATCAGATAAAGAGTTAATAAAAAGAAAATTTATATATTTTTACTTAAAAAGAAACAAATGTTGATATCATTGTTGTTGGTGTCAATAATATGTTTACTACCCAATTTCAATAGTATCATCACCTATTCATTCACTTGAATATTACTTACTCACTTTTCATTAAGTGTTATCTTGAGTACATGGCATTTGAGATTTTCGATTACATTTTATATTTCATTTTCTATTCGAACTTTTTGTATTTTGTCAAGTGTATACGACCCTTATTTAACTATTTTTATAAGAAAATATTTATAAATAGATGTGTTATATATTTATCAAATGAAATAGAAGATGGAACAAGGAAAGAAATAGAAGATATAAATCTGAGGATATATATCTTATCATATGCATATGACATAATAATTGTAGAACCTATGGGAGAGCAACAATATGTAGTACAACTTCTATGATTTATTGCCAACACCAAAATCATCACAATCATTTTTTCCATTATTCTTTAAAAAAAACATCTTTGTTTTCTATATTATAAGGGTACTTGAGGACAATACTTGTATTGATGCTTTTCTTTGTTGTGAGATCGGTTGGGTTTTGGGTGCTCATAACGTCGAAAACTTTAGGGTACTATCAAGAATTCAAAGAAAAACATATTCTTGATCATAAATGTCTGCCATTCAAAGAAAAAGTATATGAAAATGTAAAAATTTTTGGTGGATTTCTAGAGCAGATGATATCTTGCTCAATTAACAATGATTCTGTAATTGTTTTTACTATTTGGTTAAGTACGAATATCATATGATCTAATTTTTTAGTGCTCTGATTTACTGAATTAATCTTCTTTGAAAAAAAAAAAAAAAAAAACTAGTGGTACATGTTCTTGGACATATTAGTTTTTGTTTTTGGTTTGTTTATAAGTAATATTTTATGAATAATTAATAGAATTATTGTTTTCTTTTTTACATATATGTTGCAATCAGTTCTTTGGCTGGCTTTCATCTCAAATACTCTGAACTTTAAAATTTTCTAATAATTAAATTAATTAATTTGTTGTCAAAAGTGACTGAAATGACACAATGGTACAGAACCAGAAGAAAAGAGGAGGAGATTAGGAACTCTACTGAAAAAATAGCAATAACACTTTAGATACAATGTATTTATAAACTTTATCAGCAATAAATTATTGATTTTTGTATGTTATACTTGTTCACCACAAATTGTAATAAATTTACACTAACGAAAAAGGGTTTGATTCAGTCATTTATTCTTAGAAATTTAGATAGTGATTTTCTTGGTTTGTGTGGAACACAGACGTTCTGCACAGCAACCTTTCAACACAAACTTATAGGGAGTTTGTTTGTGTTTTTATTTTCAATATTTAAAAGTTGAGAAGTTAGTTAGAGTAAATAGTTGAAAAATAATTTGTATTTAGATCGTTTGTTAGAAAAGTAATAATTATATAAGGTTTAATAAGTTGTAGTTGGAAAGAAATAATAATAATGAAGATGAGAGAGAGAAGACATATAGGTGATTACTAGAAAAAATATATAAATTATTGAAAAATGTGTTTTAAGATGAAAACAAATTAAAATATTAGTAAAAATAATGATAAGCTATTGATAATTTATTTTTAAATAGTAAAAATAGTTGAAAATAAAGATAAAAAATAATCAAACTGCCCCTTACAATTTTGAAAAATATGTATGTATGTATGTGTGTGTGTGTGTGTGTATATATATATCATATTTTAGGTACCTAGCTCACTACTATATATTACCTAATTAATATTTTTAATATGATTTAAAAAATTACCTCGTGGCTGCTTTGCAAATGCATTTCTATTCCTCATTGTCTTTAATTTGCACTTGAAATATTAGAATGAAGATAAACATCAAATTTCTAATTAAATAGTTTTAAAAAATAATGAAATTTTGTGAATAATTTTTAATTTAATTTGCACTAATTCTATGTTAACATTATCAATAATTTGAATACTTTATAATATGCACAATGAGGTATATTCATAAAGTAAAATTAATATACAATTTAAACTGAAATGAGATATTTAAAATGAGGCAATATAACTTTGACACAACTATCAATCGGTCATAGTTACTCCACATTGACATAAAATGATTTAGTTGTGCAATATAACAGATTAGGATCATATTGATCTATATATTGATCGAATGATATATATTATTTTTCACATATATATGTATAAAATTTAGATTTGAAACGCAGAAAGCAGGGCAAAGGCACACTATCAATCCAAGAAAACAAAAATGGCGCCCCAAATTGTAGCCCTCGAGTCCACCACCACCTTCGACTCATTTGAGATCACCTTCTACGACTACAAATTCTGCACCATCATCACCCGCGACGCCCGCATCGTTACTGAGTGGGTCCACGAACTCGAACTCCTAGTCCAGCAGCAAAACTTCCAAGGCCTCATAGTCGGCCTTGACATCGGGATCCCCCCCTACACCGTCTACCGGCCCCCAGTCGCAACCCTCCACCTCTGCGCTGGCGCCATCTGCCTTATCTACCAACTCAAGTACGCCGACTGCATCCCCGACTCGCTTATCGCTTTCATCGCCAACAAGAACCGCATTTTCGTCGGGGTTGACATCTATTCTAAATTGGTAAAACTCGCGATGGACCACGATTTTGAGTATGTGTTGAACGCGGTGGACTTGAGGGTTTTGTCGCCGGCGCTGCGGCCGCGAAGTGATTTGAGGAATGCGGATGTGGAGGAACTGGCGAGGGTTGTTCTGGGGAAAGAGATGGAGAAGCCGGCGGGGATGGCTGAGAGCCCGTGGGCTGACCACCCGCTGACGACGGATCAATTGACGTACGCTAGTCTTGATGCTTTTGTGGCTTTTCTGATTGGTAAGGTTTTGAATGCTCCTGCTCATCCAGAATTCAAGATTTTGAGCCTACGTTCTTCATCATAAAGCCTCCGATTCAAAGAAAAAAGTACGTAGAATATAACTTTTGCAGGATTTCTTGTAAAGATGATATGTTTGCATGAATAGATCAATGATTTTTTGTTAGTAAGCTACTATTTTTGGTTATTTTCTTGGAGAAGTACTCATATGCTCCAATTTTTAGAATGGAATGAGAAATTGGGATAGATTTACAATAATGAAAAAAGTCAATCTGATTCACTACTAGAAATTTAGATTGTTTGATTCCTTCTTGCTTTCTGAGAATCTTAATAACACTAATGAATTTTTTATTTTGAAGTACTTCAAAAAATAAAATAAAATAAAATATAACTAGTTTTCTTGACAGTTCTTTGTGATATATCATCCAAATAATACATGAACGATCAATTTATGGCCGCTGTTGAGTTTTGTTTTAAATTTTTATTAGAGTAATTTTGAGATTGAATGAAATCATAAACTAGATAGAAGTGATAATAAGAAGAGTCTATTTATTTTCAAAATCTATGTTATCCAAAGATTTAGTGAACGAGATTTAGATAGAAACTCACTCTAAACTAATTTGACCATGTCTAGTATGGTTGACCTTTCATTACTTCAAACGCATGAATTGAGAAAATTTAATTGAATCGAGTTGCTTTGCCTAATTAAACCACAAATTGGACAAAAATTTAGTTTATTTTCAATTTGATGTATATAAAACTATTTGGTGTAAATTACAAAAATGGACCATATAATTATGGTCAATTCCTATGTAGGATCGAAATATGCGATGGTATTAAAGTATGACTAATCTCATTAATTTAAAAAAAAAATAAAATGATAACGACCATTGAAAAACACAATCAGCAATCGGTGGTGCTCCATGGATGCACTATGTTAGTGCCACCATTGGTGCTAACTAGTTTAACTTTATAGCATAAACTACACACACACACACACATAAAGTGCACAATGGATCCATTACAGATCAAACACAAGACCGACATGCCCTTTACAAGTCAAACACAATATCTTTCACTTGATAAGAGAGATGGACGCCCTATATAAGCTACTGGGCTGAGCTATTTGAGATTTTAACTGTTGCCAATTAGTAGCTAACTTAAAAAACAACCGGACAGCTGGCGGATTGGTGGCAAAATTACTTTTATATAAAATCTTGTTTAGTTAGAAAACTCTTATTAAATCAACAAACCAAGAAAGCTACTTGTTCATTTTCAAAGTTCTCTCTTTCTTATTTCCACCTGGACTTCAAACCCCAAATCTAAATGGAAAGATATTCACAAATATGGGATAATTTTTTTTATCACTAATAACTTTTTATATTTTTTTTCAATGTTTTTGATAATATTTAGAATATATAAGTAATATTTGTGTTGTATAATATCAATTATAATTATAACATCACATCAATTATATTTATAGTTAAATGAATCGAATTAATTAATAACCAATAATTAATAAGTTCCCAATTTTGCTGTGTTTGATTTCTCAAAACATTGTAACACTCTATCTCTGATCTTTTCAAATTTTAAAATCAAATTCACAAATTTACAAATTTTAATTTTGAACTCAAACGAACCTTACGGGCATGTGTACGTATACAAAAAATAAAAAATGAAAAATCAAGATGTATAATAATATAATATAATATATAACAATAATGGTGGCTCATCACAATATATAAATATAATAGGCACCGATAACAAAAATGTTAACCGTCCTGGTTAAAGTACAATAAAATTTGTAGCCGTCTTTTTTCAGTTTCCCTCTTAGAAAACACTCAAAGGCGCAGATCCAAGAAAACAAAAATGGCGCCCCGCATTGCATCCCTGGGTTCCTTCCCCACCCACGAAACGTTTCAGGTCACCTTCTCTGGCTACAAAATCCGCACTACCGTCACAAGCAACTCCGATATCGTTTCCGAGTGGGCCAGCGGCCTCGGGCTCCAAGTCCAGCGCCTGAACCTCATCCTCATTATCGGCCTGGACATCAAGTTGCCGCCCGACTACGCCTACCGCAGCCAAGTCGCTACCCTTCAGCTCAGCGTCGCACGCAGCTGTCTACCAACTCCGGCACTCCGACCACATCCCCGACAATCTTATCGATTTCCTCGCCAACGAGGAATACACTTTCGTTGGGTTTGACATCCATTCTCACTTGAAAAACTATATATAGACTACGGATTCCGGGTCTCGTCGAATGCAGTGGACTTGAGGGATTTGGCGGCGGCAGTGTATCAGCGGAGTGATTTGGAGAAGGCGGAGTTGGAAGAGGTGGCGAGAGTTGTGCTGCGGATCAAAGAGATGGAGAAGGCGCCAGAGTCGGTGATTAGGAGCCCGTGGGATGAACGGCGGCTGACGGATGATCAAATCAAGTATGCTTGTATTGATTCTTTTATGTGTTTTGAGATTGGTAAAGTTTTGAATGCTCCTATTCATCAAAAATCTTATAAGTGTTCTTCATCATAAATCGTCTCTCATTCAAAGAGAGAGAGAGAAAAAAAAAATGTGAAAAAAAGTTTTGGTGGATTTCTTGAACAGATGATATATTGCTGAATTAGAAATGATTCTTTGTTTGCGGTATGATGTTCTATATATATCTTCTCTCTTCAATTTCTAAAATCAATTTAGAAGGGCAAATGCAAAAATTGTTCCATTCAAATAGTCATTTGGCAAAATAAAATCGAAATTATTCAAGGTTGCGTTTTAGAACAATAACCATTCAAAAATCAAAAGGATTTACTTCGCTAGAAAATCCTATCATCACCAAATTTTGGCTGTTTGGCATTTTTTTTGGGCTGATATGGCACTTGATTATTTTTAATTAGTTCACCATTTTTATTTTGGCATCATTAAACACCATATCAATTGAAAAGAGATGATTGTGAATAAGAGCTTTGAATTGAATTACTTTTTTTTTTTTTAAAAGTTCATCATTTTTAGGTTGAATTTGAACAAATTTTTACAAGAAAAAACTAACATAAAGAATATTTTAGTGAAAGAACGGAGGAGAATTTTATGTTGATTTGCTGTGATTCCCATCTAAATGCATGCGACTCTACAGAATTCGGGTAAATGTGTTATTAGAAAAGAAGAAATCTATATTCACATATACTTGCTTGACTGAATTATTTGTTTGGGAGTAGAGTCTATATGATATATCTGCACCGAGACCAAAAGATAAAATTATTAGTGGCCCATTAGGTTGTTATTTATGTAACAAAAATGAGCCCAAGAATGAAAATAAACATCAAGCTTTTAATTAACTATCACAAAAATACACGCATACACACACACACACAAGCGAATAAACACATATCCATAAAAAGTAAAATTAATACAAAATACGAATTAGAAAGAAAAGATTCAAAATGAGGCATTGAACTTTTATAAAATTAACTATTGAATGGCCATAAAATGGATAAATGCTCAACATAAAAGATTAGGATGACTTTGTCGATCAATTGATGGCATTGTCTTCACATATATCGTTTTTATAGACAAAATAAAAAATTAGAATTTATGATAATACAATCAAATATTCAACACAAAATAACAATATATAATGCTGGCTCATCATATATAAATATAGAAGCCACTGATAAGTGGTAACCGTCTTGTGAAAAGTATGTCTCTCTCAATTTCCCTCTCAGAAAACAAAAATGGCGCCTGACATTGTAGCCCTGGAGTCGTCCGACGCCTACGAAACGTACTGCGTCACCTTCTTCGACGACGTAATCCACACCACCGTCACTCACGACCCTGCTATAGTTTCCTGGTGGGTTAGCGGCATCGAGCTCATAATCCACAACCTCAGCATTCGCCGCCTCTTTGTCGGCAGCATCGTCGTGGGCCTGGACATCGAGCCGCGCCCTTCCTACTCCCAGGGAAATCCAGTCGCGACCCTCCAGCTCTCCGTCGGCTGCAGCTGTCTTATCTATCAACTCCAGTACACCGACCATATCCCTGACTTGCTCATTGATTTCCTCACCAAGGAGGACTACACTTGCGTCGCCGTTGGCATCTGTTCTTACTTGGAAAAACTCGAGACGGACTACGGGTTTTGGACCGAGGTGAATGCGGTGGATTTGAGGGCCTTGGCGGCGGTTGCGTTTCAACGGCGGGAATCGGAGGATGTGGAGTTGGAGGATTTGGCGACAGTTTTGCTGGAGAAAGAAATGGATAAGCCGGAGTCTGTGATTAGGAGCTCGTGGGATAGCCCGTCGCTGACGGAAGATCAAGTGAAGTATGCACGTGTTGATGCTTTTGTGTGTTCTAAGATTGGTTGGGTTTTGAATGCTCCTGATCATTGACCTCTATCAAGAATCCAGGATGGGCTATTGACAATATATGTTCTTCATCATAATGCTGGATTTCTTGAAAAGATGATATATTTGCAATTTGCATGAAGAAATGAATCTTTAATTTGTTTGTAGTATTCGATTATTTTCTTGGAGATCTGGTATCCTCTTGTTTTCACTACTGTCATTTACTGAATTAACATTCGGCATTTCTGTTATCTTGGAGAAATAAGAAATTAAGGTATATAAATGATCTACATTTAGGGTCACAAGAATTCTTGGTATGATGAGTACATTTTGGAAATACATCAGAGTGTTTTTTTTTTAGTTTGTGTATAATTATTAATACATATGAATTATGAATAGAAATCAACATGGTTTTGTTTGTTCCGATAATGAGTTCTTGCTTTGATCTCGACACACAGGAGGGACGGGCACGACAATGTAGAGGATTTTATAAAATTGAGCATCTTATTCAAAATAAATGTGAATATTTATAGTCCGACAATAGATAATTTCTTTTAATTAATATAATTTTCTACTATAAATAGAAATATATTTTACAATGCACAAACTATATATGCATATATATATATCTGTACGTACACATTGACACGTATCTATAAAAATATTTCATTTGAAAGACGAGGATGAACTAGACAAAGTTTCTTTGCCTCACTCGAATAGAACCAAAGACCTTTCCACTAAGAGTTGAAGAGGACGATTGCGGAGTTACAATAAGTTTTGAAGGACTGAAACAATCAAACAACTTCAAGATTTAGATGAGGGAGAATCTATTTTAATCTGTATGCGTATAATGCTCAAAGCACAACAGCAGATGCACGCATTGAATGTATAATAGCACCTAATGACAACAATGAGAATATAAAAAAATTTATTTGCATTGCCTGAAAGAAATTATACGTAAAAACTGTAAGCACACATACGAACACAAACAATTCTGCGCAGCAAATTTTTGCCACAGCTTGCAATCTTGAAAATGTACGTATGTTTAGTTAGCTAATAAGGCATATGCATTAATTTATGTGATGTTAAATATAATTTAAAAAAAATACCTTGTAATCACTTTAATTTGCAATTCTTTTAATTTATTGCATTATTTGAAATACTAAAATAAAAATAAATATTGAGTTTTTAATTGTATCTTAGATAAATGATTTTTTTTATTTTTTTAAATTTATACCAACTCCATATTGACATCAACAATATAAACATGTATACACACATTCACACGCACCAATAAAAGTGATATAGGACGGCCCAAGCCAGAAAGGCCCAGCAAGGATACGGCCCATGTAACACATTCAACCTAACTCGACTAGCCTGCTCAAGCCCAGAACTACCCGGCCTGGGTCGACCTAAGGTAGGTCGAATATGAGGTCGAAGTTCGTACAGTACTATGCCACCGCATTAAATGCATTGATTGGTGCCACGCCTCTGCATTAATGGCGCATGCTTTCCCCCTCACCGTCTAACACTGCAGAAGCCGCTACAGTGTACCATCTTGTCCTTTTATCTTAAAAGGACAGCTAACTGGCAATATTCAAATAGGGGGAAATGACCAATTACCCCTAACCAGAAGGTGAAGGCCATTGAGGGTACCCAGGGAGTTCCCGGACATTTCCTAGAAGAGAGAAGGATATAAAAACCCCCATTCACACTTAAACCAGGTATGCACTCATACATACTGAAATACCTATACTCTGCTGCTCGATTATTGAGGTCAAATACCATACTAACTTGAGCGTTGGAGGGCCTAAGCTGAGGGCCACTCGACTAGCCTAACGTTTACCGTGATTGCAGGATTCTACCCCGTCCAAATCAGGATCGTCAATCTCCAAGACTGAGTCCTACCAAACAAACTCTAGCCGAGCCTTCAAAGTTTCGGCGTCACCACCGGCATCCAGTTGCTCTCGATCAGCAAGAGCCATCTTGGAGCGGCGGTACATGTGATAGCCTAACTGCCTGACCTGAGACAAGAAAATCACCCATGTCAGAATCATTAAAAGTTGCGTATGCAAGCACACCAAATACAGAACCTTACCAGGTTTGCGTGATACGCGAACTCGCAGAGCACAACAGCCTGGCTCATTCCCAACATCCTCTTCTGGTCAGCAAGAAGCTTACTAGCCATCAACACCTTCAACGAGTCTAGCCCTGCAGGCCTCGGCTTCGACATGCACGAGGAGTCGGTTTTTGTTAGGCTGGGGTTCGACCCAAATCGAGGAGACGGGAACTTCCTCAGATTTAACAACGCCTCAGCTCCTCAATCCCCAAAGAGATCAACCCCTATCTGTATTCCAGAGCTTTTCTCCTTACCCTTTGCTCCAGCAGTCTTCTTAGGCTGAGGACCACTCTATTCTCCCATAGGTCGCTTTCCTTGACCTCTGGGGCCCTCACCCACAATAGCTATGGCTCAAACAGGTAAGGGGGTCGGTGATGGCGTCGGGGTAGCTGCCAGTTGATGCGGCTCATTAGCCCTTGAAGTTTGTTGCCCTGAAGCAGTGCCCCGTTTACGCTGCTGGTTCCTTTCAACACGGGCTAGCGCCTCAATTCTAGCTCTATTCATGATCTCGTCTCGATCTGCATGTACCAAATTCAACATACGTCAAACACAATGATAAGCATAAGTAATGATCAAAGTACAAAGTACACTACATCTACCTATCCCAAAATCAGTAGGAAAACTTATACGGGCGGGCAACAACCCAACCAACACTAAATGCTACTCCTCGATGAAGATAAAGGCCTCCATGGGACCAAACTCGACCAGGTCCCGTACGAATGTGTTTGGCCAGGTCGGGGTACAGTACTCTGGCATCTTTACATGGCCCCTCCACCAACCCTAAGGAATGTCAAACCCCCCCTTCACTCGAACATAAAGATAATGCTTTTTCTATTCCTGGCCATATGAGGAGGAGAGGGCTACAAGGAATTTTTGACAAGGTCAAGCCGTTAGGTAATAAAAACTCGACTCATCAGTACTACCCGATTTGCAGGACATGGGAAGATGGAACAGGTTGGAAAAGTTCTCAAAGCTTGGGGGCTGGTCGAAGAGACGCATTAGAACTATGAAGCTACACAAGGTCGAGAAGCAGTTGGGCAGCAATTGGGTAATACACACTTGCAGATGCCTAAGCAACCCTACCATGCTATCACCTAAGGGAAACCTCAGCTCACACCTTAATGCATCCTCGAACACAGTTATGCAACCGAGGGGAGTGCGGTGCATCTGACCAGAAGGTCCAGGGCATAAGAGTTGGTACTCACGGGGAATATGGTAAAGTTCTTGGAGATGCTTCAAATCCCCGAGGTTCATAGTAGAAACTATTTCGCTAAAATAGTCAGGGGTAAAGAATTGACCTCTAGAAGGCGGTGCCGGGCCGGCTTCAACTTCTCCCCCTCTGCGGCTGCTCGAGCTGCTAGAACCCAAATCGTTAGACGACAACTCACCTGAAGGGGCACCAATGTCCCCATGCCTCTCCAACTGGGTTGCCTCACTGTTCCCCCCTAACTACCCTCAAAACTATACAACCCTAACATATTCTTCAATGAAAATCAAAAGAGAAGAGAGAGAGGGCAATGAAGCAACGGAACACTTACTGGTTAGTAAGGTAAATGCCTAAATTCAGAGAAGCAAGTATAGAGATTAGGAAGTCTTGGCAGTAGAGAATATTTCGTAAGCGCTTGCGGAAATTTGGAGGCAGTAAAAGTAAAATGGGCAGAATTACACTGAGTATTTATAGGGATAGGGGCCCAGTAACCTAAGCGTTAATAATAATGACCGAAACCGCCATGCCGCCCCACGTGCCCCATGATGTAACTGCCAATAAATACGCCAAAACCCTGGTCGATTTTCAAAAACCCTGGTCGAGGATCATTAATGTTCGCTACTTCCCAATGCTGCTCATCGATTCCTCGTTCAGCCTTGTGAAGTGGGGGGGCTCATGATATGGGATGGCCCAAGCCAGAAAGGCCCAGCAAGGATACAACCCACATAACATATTCGACCTAACTCGACTAGCCTACTCAATACCGGAACTACGCGGCCTAGGTCGACTTGAGATAGGTCGAAATGAGGTCGAAATCCATACAGTACTATGCCACCGCATTAAATGCATTCACTGGTGCCACACCTCCGCATTAATGGCCCATGCCTTCCCTCTCACCATCTGACACCGCAAGGGCCGCTACAGTGTACCGTCCTGTCCTTTTACCTTGAAAGGACAACTAGCTAGCAAAATTCAAATAGGGGAAAATGACCAATTACCCCTAACCAAAAGGTAAAGGCCATTGAGGGTACCCAAGGAGTTCCCGGACATTTCCTAGAAGAGAGAAGGATATAAAAACCCCCATTCACACTTTCACCTGGTATGCACTCATACATACTAAAATACCTATACTCCGCTGCTCGATTATTGAGGTCGAATACCATACTAACTTGAGCATCGGAAGATCTAAGCCGAGGGCCACTCGGTTAGCCTAATGTTTGTCGTGATTGCAAGATTCTACCCCATCCAAATCAGGATCGTCAATCGCCAAGACCAAGTCCTACCCAACAAATCACACCATCATCAAAAAGTAAATACAAAATATGATTTGAAATTGGAAAACGAATTTTCAAAATGCCATATTGAAGTCCGATAAACTACTAAACAATCATTATCATGCTGTATTATCATAAAAATGAATTATTTATATAAAATAAGGTATTTAACGCTAAAGGAAAAATTACAAAACTAGAACCGTAACTGTGGTCATTTTGCGTTTTAAGACCAAATTTTGGCATGGTGTTAGAATAGAATCAAAATTTCTTAAAAATTAAAAAACAGCATGATAGCCACCACCAGATAATATAGTCAAACCCGGTGATTACTTACGTAGCACTTACATCGCACATGCATGGAACACGATGCGAGCGTCATGCAAGCAATTACCAGTGCTAGGGTTATTTATAAAAATGTAGTAAAAAAATTCAAAATTTATAAAACTACTGTAAATTTGAAAAGTTTGTAAAACTATGGAAAGGCGTGGCCTGGAGCCACGCCTTTCGTTGCTGATTTTTTTTTTTAACAAATCTCACAAAGGCGTGGCCTCTCTTGCATGCGAATTTAATTTTTTAATTATTAAAAATTGAAGAGGCGTGGCTTCTTGCATGCAATTTTTTGTTTTTAATTAAAAATTTATTTTTTAATTATAAAAAATTGAAGAGTGGCTTCACTTGCGTGCAATAATTTTTTTTAATTAAACATATATTTTTTTAATTATTAAAAATTGAAGAGTCGTTGCTTTGCATGCAATTTATTTTTTCAATTTTTTTAATTAAAAAGTGAAGAGGCATGGCCTTGGCTGAATTTTTGTATTTTTTTGTAAAACATTTGCAAAGGCATGCCACGCTTTTTGTATGGCAAAAATGTATTTTAAGATACAGCCAAGAATAGTATATATACAGTAGTATTTGATGCAAGCTCTATTAATACATTATTTGAAAAATATCATATATTTTAATCATAATTGATGTGTATAATTTGAAGATATGTTATTATCATGGCATATAAAACTATCACATAATATTTTTTCCAACTCGATCCTATTTATGTATTCCACTTATAAAACCCACCATTCACATAACTTTATCATTTATTTATTTTTTTAATATTTAAAAAATGAATTGAAATGAGAGATGATCCAGTTTTGTAGCATGGATATACATGGTTATTGAAGAAAAAAATGGTCATTGTCAATGTCAATATATCTTGAATGACAATTATTAATATCAACACTTCATTTTGCTTTGTTTCTTAAATTTGAATTCCAAATATGATTTCAACTACCTAAGAGAGATCTAGAATATTGACTTGTAATACTGGATATATTTAATTTTTGCAAGCGTAATATGTAACAATCACTATTTAATTAAAGAAGAACGCATGGGTTTTATTTTCTAAGTATGTTAGTGAAATATGATATAGATTAGAACTGTCTAAAATAGATGAATAATGGAAGGAGAATTGTTATAAGCCAAGGCGTGTGGCAGCTGTGCAGAAAAGAATACAAAAAAATTCTTCTCCACAAGAGAAGGCACGCCTCTTGTTTCAGCAAAAACAAAAAAAAAAATAACTGTTGCATGCAAGAGGCGTGGCTATGCCATCTTTTGATTAAAAAAAAAAAAAATTGAAGAGGCGTGGAGCCACGCCTCTTGTTTCTTCATTTTTTTTCCCCACACCTCTTGTGGCAGCCGATTTTGCCATGCTAGAGGCGTGTGTGAGATTTGTAAAAAAAAAATAAAAATAAAATTTCATCAACAAAAGGCGTGGCCTCGGGCCATGCCTTACCATAGTTTTGCAACCTTCTCAGATTTGCAGTAGTTTTATAAATTTCAAATTTTTTTACTATATTTTTATAAATAACCCCCAGTGCTAATTGTGTTTTTCCGTAGCCGCTGTCATTTCTTTTCGATTTTTAATGAATTTTAATTATATTTTAATACTATTTTAAATTTTGATCAGACATTGCAAATTGACGATATTTATGGTCCTATTTTACAATTTGTCCTAACACTAAAATAGCAATAATACTAGCTTGATAATTACCAATTTGATAATTTTATTGATAAATAAAATCATTTACATACAAGTGATTGAAAGCAAAAACGTAACTGAATCTCCATAGGAATAGGAGAAATGTTCAGAAGTTCAAAGGTTAACAAGAAATTAAAATGATAAGACAGAGTTTGAAAGGAAAGAAAAATCAGATAAATAATGATAAACAAACTGGAAATTAAATAACAGAACCACTCATATATCTTGGCATTATCAATCAGAGAAGCAACGATAAAGTCGTCCCATATTGTACCCATCCATACCTTCCCCACCCACAAGACGTTCGGCGTCTCCTTCTCCGACTACATAATCCAAACCATCGTCACCCACAACGCCACCACCGTTTCCTTGTGGATCCGCGAAGAAGCCGAGCTAATCCACCGCCGCAATCCCAACCTGAACATCATCGTTGGCCTGGACATCAAGTGGCGCCTCTCCAACACCGAGAGCAACCCCGCCGCCATCTACCAGCTCCAGTATGCCAATGACTTCCCTGACTCCCTCAACGAATTCCTCAGCAACAAGAGCTACAACTTCGCTGGGGTTGACGTCTATGCTAAGCTGGCGAAACTCGTGACGGAATACAGGTTTTAGTTCACGTTGAATGCGTTGGATTTGAGGGCTATGGCGGCGGCGGCGTACCAGCGGAGTGATTTGGAGAATGCCAAGTTGGAGGATTTGGCGAGAATTGTGCTGGAAAAAGAGATGGAGACGCCGGAACTGGGGAGTATAAGCTAGTGGGATAACCCGCGGCTGATGGATGATCAAGTGAAGTATGCTTCTATTGATGCTTTTGTGTGTTCTGAGTTTGGTAGGGTTTTGATTAATTCTCCTAATATTTCTCAATTTTAGACTATCAAGAAAGAATTTTAGACTAGCAAAATTAATTTGTTCTTGATCAATACAAATATTGTCTCTGATCCAAAGAAAAAAGTCTGTAGAACTAAAAGTTTTGTTGGATTTGTTGAACAGATTATGTATTTGCATTTGCATTTGCATGCATGGGGATTTTTCTTTTCTTTTCTTTTCTTTTTTTTTTGAATCATGATTAGATTTTTGCTGAAGAAATTAATGATTCTTTGTTATATTTAAAAATTATAATTTACTGGAATAACTTTGCCTTTTTCTTTTCATGGAGGAAAAAAGGGCATATATGATATATATCTGGATTTGGGGTCAAAAGAGTTCTTGGATATGACGAGTTTTCGTAATTTGGTTTATGTTTTTCGCTTTGTAATATCTTATTTCAATAGCTCATAAGTTCTTTTCCCAAAAAAAATTATCAGACGTTTGTTGACATCTTATAAATTTTTAAATATTTTAATAAGTTTATAATATGGGTGTTCAAATCCAATTCAATCCAAAAAAAAAAAAAAATTAACCGATCAAAACCAAACTTTTTTGGATTGAATTAGATTCATTTTCTAAAAACTTATCGGATTGAATGGGTTTTCGATTTTTATCTAAAAATCGATTCAATCCAAACTAAAGAAAAATTTATACACTAATAATATAAAAAATATATATTAATTGTAAAATACACAAATAAATTAAAATAGAATAAACATAGAATTTTTTTCACTTTCAAAAATCAAATACATATCCACAATTATTGTGGACTTATAACTTTATAATTGCGTGTTCTTACATAATTTAACTTAATTCTACAAGATTAATGTGATATGATAGCTAAATGAAATATATAAATTGATTGATTAAATTAGTTTAACTATCATTAATAACTTGTCAAATATTTTAATTAAAAATTTAATTAACCAATTCAATCCAAACCGATTTAAAATGAATTGGATTGAATTGAATAAAAATCTAACCAATCCAATATACATTATATAGTTTGAATTAATTAGCTTTTTGTCCGAAAACTAATCCAAACCAAACTGCGAACATCCATAATTTATAAGTTCATTTAAATACCCTCTCAATCCTTTGCATACTGTCAATGTTTTCAGAATTGGACTGGACAAATGACCAATGACCTTACTAGTTACTGGTTCAACCGGTTCAACTGGTTGGACGGTCCTTACTTGTTATTGGTTCAACCGGTTCAACCACCGTCCGACCGGCATGACGTAATAATTATATTTAATTTTATAAAAATATATAATATTTTAATATTAACAAAAAATATAACTTTCAATTGATATAGAAAGAATATTATTTGAAAAAAAAATCAACTTACTTAATTTTAAGTATGTTTTTTAGAAAATAATACTATTTCACAATTAGTCAATTATAAATAAATAAAAAATAATATTTCACATTAATATAAGTAATTATTCGTTTCATGCTCCAACTCCAAATATAAATAAATTCTTCTATGCTAAATATTCAACATAATCTAAAAGAGATTAAATAAAATAAAATAACAAATTAAACATAAGCATCACATATAATTACCATTTCATTAAATTCAAGAAAATAAATTCATATTTCAAAAAATCACATGTCCAAAATCTTTAATTATCATCTTCAATTCATAATTTTTCTTTTTTTTTTTACTTTTTCTTTTTTTAAAAAGTAATTTTTGAATTTCCAAAAAAAAAAAAGGAGTGAACTGATCAAAAATCAATTTTGACCGGCATCAATTTTCAGGCATCAATCGAACCGGATTGGCCACCGATTACTGATCCAGTCCAATTTTAAAAACACTGCATACTATTCAAAATTTAGATAGTTTGACTTCTAAAATAAAGTTGGAGATTTAGGTGTCAACCAAACCCATTACCAAGTATAGATGGCAATAAATTAAAGAATAAGGGAGTTGAATGCAAATATTTTTTATTTGTTATAACAAAAAATTATTTATTCATCGGTATAGTTCAAAGGGCTCATTTATAAAAATATAGCCAAAAAAAAATCAATTTGAACAAAAATATCGCATTGTTAAAATGGTCTCAAAACTATGGTAAAGCGTGGTTGCGTGCCACACCTTTAGCAGTGTTGTAATTTTTTTGTTTAAATTTAAAAACTAGAGGCACGCCTCTCCAGATTTTTTTTTTTGGGTTAATGGCCTCTTGCATGGAATCAAACAGCACAAGAGAGGCCACGCCTCTTGTGCTGATTTTTTTTTTTAAGGAAATCAAGAAGAGGCGTGGGTACAAATCAAGTTAAATTAGTAGTTATTAAGTAATTGAAGTGTTAATAATTTTATATTAATTTAAAATTTTAAAATTAAATAATAAAATTAATTCCTATTAATGAATTTTTTTTAAAAAATTTATAAATATTGTATATATATAAGAAAATTATATCTATTAGAAATTATTTATATCACATTTTACAAATTAATTATATATATTAATTATATTATAATTATGTTAATTTGTATGCAAGATATAATATATAATATATTGTATATACAATATATGATATAGTGGAAGTAGGACTGTCAATTAATCGGATTTTAATACGAACCAGATCTGAATTCGATTCGAATTTTAGAATTTTTATTCTATTAAAATATTCGATGGATCATATTCGATTTTAAATATTCAAAATTCTAAATAAGTGGATCGAATATAGAATTAAGTAATTCGATCTGTTAAAGATCCGATTCGAACCTTAATAGTTTTTATTAATTTAATACTCTTATATGTAACATTAATAAAAAAAAATTAAAATAAAATGTATGTATTATATTAACTAATATCTATATTAATGTTTATATTATGCTATTAATATTGAGTTTTTAACCTAAAAAATAAGAGAGATATTGATAAAATATCAAATATAATAATATATAATAATTCATCTATACATTAATATAATTTAAAATTTGAGTTTAGTATTAAAATATTTAACCTTTGAATTAATATATAATAAAAAGTTGTCAAATTTTCAAATATGACATATATTTACTCTATAAATATAATATTTTTATAAAATTTAAAAGGAAAAAAAAAAGAAAAAATTAAATCGAATCAAATTTTTTAATTGAATTTTGGATATCCATCAGATTTGAACATGATACTGATTAACAAAGATCCTATAGGATTTTGGGTTGGATTCGGATACTAACTTTGTTAATTGGATTCGGATTTGAATATGGCATATCCGATCCAAATTCAACCCCTTAATAGCCCTAAGTGGAAGACAGCACATGTCTTCAACATTACAAGCATCCCTTCAAGAGTTAATGTATTACATCAATTGAAATAAGTACATATAGTAAACTTATTGAAACATGCTCCAATCACTTGCGTTTTATAAAATAGAACATTTATAAAAAAAATTCAAAATTTATACTACTTTTTTTGGGACTCATTTTAAATATTAAAAAAAATTAGTTAATTAAATTTTAAATATAAAATAAAATATTCTATATTAAATTACACACAATGGTAGAGCTTACGTCAGCCTATGAAACATCTTTTTAAAAGAAAAATAAACCTTAAACCATCTAGAAATTAAAAAAAAAAAAAAAAAAGTATCAGCGCAAGAGGCCACGCCTTTTGGCCATTTTTCCAAAAAGGAAAAAAAACAAAAAAAAAGAAAAATTTTTGAAGTGCCACACCTTACCATAGTTTTGAAAACTTTATAAGAGTGCGGTAGTTTTGTTAAAATTGATTTTTTATATTTTCATAAATTAGCATTTGATTCCAGAAAAATTCATCATTTATTCTTATTTTCTGGAGCAAATTTGTTGTTACCCAACAGATAATACGTGGCTGATAATCAAACGAGATGACGGCCCACTATCAGTTGCCCCTCAACGCACACAACGTCTTCTTCTTCGCGGACGTCATTTACGCCACCGTTACCCACGACCCAGCCACCGTCGCTCAGTGGATTTACGACGTCAGTTCTCTCTACGGCCACCGCCTAATCGTCGGCCTCGAGGTCGAGTGGCGCCCCAACTTGACCCGCCACCATCACAACCCAGCCGCTGCCCTCCAGCTCTGTATCGGCCGCTGCTGCATCAACTACCAGCTTCTCCACTCTGCCAACTTCCCTTTGCAGCTAAACCAGTTCCTTTCATACTCTAACCACACTTTCGTCGGAATTCACGTTAAATCCGACTTGGAGAAGCTTCAACGAGACTACAGAATTGGGTATAATGCGAAGGCTGTGGATTTGAGGGGTTTGGCAGCGAATATGTGTATCGGATGAAGGATTTGAAGAAGGCGGGGCTAAAGACTCTGGCGAGGATTGTGCTGGGGAAAGAGATGAAAAAGGCCAAATGGGTAACTTTGAGTTGTTGGGATAATCGGTGGTTGACGCCTGATCAAGTGCAGTATGCTTGTCTTGATGCTTTTGTAAGTTTTGAAATTGTTAGGATCTTAAATGCTTCTTCTTTTGGGAGAAAGTAAACGAAAATGGGGTATTTTATAGGATTATAAAACTGATGCATTTTTTAAGGTCTAACTGTCAGGGAATCATGAGACTTCAGATCTTAATTGTTGTGTTCTATAGTGTATAACTGTATATGTTCTGTTTTTTTGCAATTGCTTGCAGCATATCTTTGTGTCAATCGTTAAGATTTGATTGCTGTTTCTGGAAAAGGATATATATTTGAAGTTAATACTGCTGGTTCTTGTTCTGCTGCTGATCATTGGTTGGGTGGGAAAAGCAAAATTATGTTCAGAACTGGAAATATTACTTGATGTGGGATTGATAGTGAGTTTTTGCTACTGTACTTGATGAACTTACTCGAGTATTGGATGGACTGATTCTAATCATGGCTCCGTCGGCAGCAGTAGGTCTAAAATAGTATCTAAAAAGTATCAAATTTAGAGATCTGTATAATGTCAATATGAAACCACAGTATAAGTGTTTGGAATAAATTTCATTTCGAAAGTGTAGAAAAACACTATTTCCTTGAAACGTTCTCTACATCTGTCATTCTAAGTCCCCGTTTCTTTAGAAGCGAGACAGGGCTGTAAAATCCATCCTCGCAACTGCTCAGGTGGATTATTGTCCCTGATCAATATATGTCTTCTCAGAAAACAGAACAATATGCCAAGTTGCAAGTTTCAAGGTTTGATTGTACGGACTATATGTCTGCTCACAATGTGTTTGTGGGAACTGGATGAAGAGTTTTCTGGCAACTTTACCTGGATTAAATTTAACAATACTCTTGTTGCAATGGTATGATTCTATCTTGGCTAAAAATCAGAAACAACTAAGTGGCCCTCCATTTCACTTCCTCGAGATCTGTACTGCTTTTCGAGCTCTGGTGGTGTAGTCTACTCCATGAAAGCTCTCTAAGAAATGCAGGCATCTTCTAAATTCTAAATGTGCAACTAACATTTTGATATACAAGCTTTATGGTGGTGTCAGTAGGCCACAAACATGAACAGAATGAGCATTTTGCTAAAAATCAGAAAGATGAGGCTCAAAATAGAATGCAGAATTTGCACTGTCTCAAAGCTGGAATATGGAGCAACCTAATTACAGAATTTTAAATCAAATATACAAACAGAACAGCAACAAAATAGTCTGAAAATAATAGCTCATATAATATTTCTTTATAGAAGCACCAAAATAATAAACTTAAATCCTAACTTATTCCAAAACATCATAAATTCAAATCCAAACTCAACTATTATTACTACCTACTTAAAAAGAATGTCTGTGATTAACTCCTTCCAACATGGACTTCCATTCCTCTTATGTCTATTGTACGTTTCCACCGCTGAAGACAAGGCTCTCCAGATATTGGAATTGAAGTAAATATAAACAGAATCGATCTCGGAATCTTTTGAAAGTCTTTTTACTAATGTTATAGACAACATATGAAAACGAAAACAAGTCGCCAGCGCATAGTATAACCTCATTGTCATTTGTCAAAAATATTGCTCCAGGAACAGGACCTGTTTCCCTTGACAGCAGTTCGATGTCTATGGAGATGAACTTCATCCACATATTCTCATCACCATCTCTTTTCATCATAAATATTTGAAGAATTGAATCATGTTTGTTGCAGGACAAGCCCAAGTTGCCGCCCAAAGAAGCCAAATAGAGTTGATAATTGTCTTGTATACCCTCCGGCTTATGCACCTGCTTGAACTTGTCATCTCTCGGATCAAAACAAACTAATTCATAGTTCATCAGCTCATCATCGTAGGGCGGTTGAATGGTCTGAATTACCCAATATATAGCTCCACCAAAACAGATTCCCGAAGCACCGGTTTCACTACCCAAAGCAATCCCCATACCTGGACCATACGTTGCTCCTTCAGCGGAAAAATCTTTCACCTCAGTCCAGTAGTTTTTTCTACAGTAAAAAACTGCATAGTGCTTCAAATTACTGATTACCACTTTGTAATCCTCAATCAATGGATCATAACAAAGCCCATAAATCCTTACAGAACTACCATAAATTCGACCTGGGCGATAGAACTTCATGTGTGTTCTACTCGATGGATTCCAGAGTGCATAAAAATCTGGGCCCTTGTGAGTAATACACCTCAAGAGTACCAAACCATCGCAACAGCAGGTCATATAAACAGAGCAGGGTTCTTCCAATGGATATTTCGCCCGTGTTTTTAGATGAGATTTGTGGTTTTTGATTTCAAGCAATTTGAATACTCCCGTCTTATTCTGCTCGTTATCCCCCAGGAATACATTTTGGCGGGTGGAATTATTGAATTGTTGGAGATGAGTTCTAGCGAATACTGGGTCGGAGATTGTGGCTTCCCATGCTCTGGAAACGGTTTTGAATCTGAGGAGAGACTTGACAGGTGCTCGTAAGAGAATGTTTTCTATGATATCATGTGGTACGTATAACGTGTCCTCCTTCTCATACAGCTTTTCCATGTAAATTCTCTCCATCGCTCCAATGCTATCCAACAATGGTTTCAAGGATGAAGAAATCTTTATTAAAAAGTTAACTCTCTTCCTAATCTTTTTATACAGCATCAACTTTAAATCCTACTCAAACGAGGAAATCTATTTTTAGTATGCCTCTTAAACTTGAAATCCCACTCAAACAAGGAAACCTATTTTTAAATTGTTATATAATATAAGGGACAATTTAGTTGTAAAAGTTTTCTTTATAAAAATGGAAAAGGAAGACAGAAAAGCTTAGCCAGTTTTGGCTTTTGAGCACCAAAATTCCGTTCTTCTTTCTCTATTCTTCTCTGATTCTTTTCTGTTTTCTCCCACAAGATTCTTTTTCAACTGTCAACAATCTTGCAAATTGGTTTTGGTAAAAATCCGCAGGAGTATCAATGAGTAATAAATTAATTGGTTTGGCAAGTTGCTCATACATAAATATTTTCAATTTTAAATAAACTAAAAATTTAAGTATACATATATCAACTGTACATGTATCATAACTACTAGTATACATATTATTATATATAGAATTTAATTATATATTTAATTTCTTGACAGAATAATAATTGCACACGAGTATTGGAACCTTTTAAAATCTGTTGGTTTGAATTTTATATCCCATTCTTTATTGTACCTCATATTTCATTTTATGAATATATGACACGTGTATTAAATATTTTTTTATAAAAATAATTAATTGAAAATTAGGTACACTTGACATAAATACATCAAATTTTTATAGGAAATAAAATAGAAAATAGAATAAAAAAATCTAAAGTGGAGATCGGATCAAACCTTAATCTAATGCTAACTGCATGAAATGATGAGGCCAGGCATGGCCAGGTGTCCCTTCTCTTTCTAATTAGTGTAGTAGAATAAATGCAAAACCACATCGCAGTCATTAGTCCAAACGGCATAACTCGATTTAATTCCCCTCTTTTATTTCCTAATTATCTGCTCTATTTTATTGTTGTTTTGCAGGGAATTGACGAGTCCACTGCTTGCATTAATTTGGTCCAAACTGCTTTATGTATGCTGGATGTTTGTTAAGCATATCTCTCTCATGTTTGTCTGAATGCTCTTTCATGGCCATTTTATACACAAATAATATTGTTATATAACCACATTGATTGAGATGACGGCAGACATATAATGTGTTATTTGGGATCGGACATTTATGTATGAACAAGAACATATGTGCGTTGCTGGATTTATTGCCATCTCTTTTCTGCAATGGGTTTTGTTTATTTTTTAATTTATTAACGTATATTTTTTAGTAATTTTTTTTTTTTGTCGACGGATAAATATCCAACTTTATTTTTTTATTTGTTGGCATCTATTTTTGGCAATAAATTTGAGACGAAGGATGAATCCCTAACATGTTTTGGAGGGTTTAAAATGGTTCCTGACTTGTTTGAGATCGAATTTGACTATTAGACAATATTTAAAGCAGCTTGGAACAAAATGAAAAACAATAAAAGAAGAACAATACATGATTAAGTGTGTCTGCAGAGTTCTCTCAAAGTACCAATATTTGGTGAAGAAAAGTTGTTCTCATAGTGCAATATTCCTTCTATTACAACAAGCTGTTAAATAAGTCATTTAGTAACTTCATTGTAATCAATTGTATAGGTTTAATAGTTGTGAAGATGTTTAAGTTGTCTTTAGTCTCTTACATTGTAACTATTCTTATTTGGATTCTTGAATAATATTGCAGGTTAAAATCTTAAGTAAAAATTTAGGTGGTTGATGTACGCTTATCGAACCACTATAAATTCGCTATGTTGTTTATTTTATAGCTTATTACTTTGCATTATCTTCGGAAATTTTAATTATAGTATTTGAAAGTTTTGATTTCTTGTTTTATTGAATTATCTTTTCACAAATCAGACTCATTTGAGTCAATTCCCCTTTTTGAATTTTACAAACTTAATTACAAAAACAATTATCCAATTTTTGTTAATACTTTTTATTGGTTGATTTGATAAAGTTTTTGAATTTCTTCAAAGAAAAAAGTGGAAAATGTCCAATGTTTCCCCAATTTAGCTTGATACTGAAACCTTCAGCCAATAGAAAAAAGTTGACAATTAGAACTTAAAGAGTTTGGCGTTGGGGATAGGTCTGGGAGGCTAGTAGAGTGAGCCTCAAATTCATTTAATCTTTAATTTAATAAGTTTTGAATTTCAACACGGTTGTTCAATTATCATTCCTATCTATTTCTATAGTTTATTCTAACTTAAAAATCTTTAAAGAGTACAAAAATTCTTATCGAGATTTGTCAGCACCTTGAAATGATGATTCATAAATTATTTGAGCTACATCACAAATATCTGTCGAGAAACTTGTTTTCAATTTTGGAAATAACTAATTGAAATGATTCATAAAAATCTTATGACCATCATATGTGTATGGATTGAAATAAATTCGCTCCACTTGTCCAACTCTTCAGTTGTTCAATTACTTGCGTGGTCTAAGGTTCTGTAACACATACAAAAATACTGGAATCACTAGCTATATAAGTAGTTCTTACATATTATATAGTCATTAATCTTTATTCACTTTCTGAAATATAAATGTTAACACTTCAAGATGGTAGCTAGATTTGATGTTGTTTTTGGGTATGCAGTAACATTGCTTGCCTTGATCATTTATGCATTGATCACCATCCTGAGGTTTTATGTAAGAGTAATTAGTACTAAATGGAGAGATTTCTGGAGTTACTGTGAAACCAAAAGTGACAGCTATTCTATATCCTAATTGCAATCAAAAGTGTAAATTTTGTTTTTCGAAAGGGCAAGCAATTTATGATGATGGAAAGTAGTGGAGGAAATTAAATTGTTTTCCCTTCTTGTTCTGAATTAATCTCTAAGATGGACACTTATGGACTTAAGATTTTCTTTTGAATTAGCTTATTCCATACTATTATTTTGTCACATAAATTTAAATAATTGAGCTACTCATAGAAACTACATTGACACCTTTAATTTTAAATGAAATAAAATTTTATGTGCGGGAAAAATACAATTTTAGTCAATCAACTATTACTTATTTTTATTTCAGTCTATTTTGATGTGGATTTGCATATTTGATTCAATACATATCGAGTTTAATTTTTCACATATTTAGTCCTTCGGACTAAAAAATTTTCGGTTGAGCCTGTTTAATGCCCAACAGCATTAATTGGGTTTTAAATTTTTTTCTTTTTTTTTTTTATTTGGAGTGGGCTGTGCCATCTGTCATCATGCCCATTCACTTGCCATGTGTGATGCCATTTATCTTTTATTAGTTAATAATAAAATAATAAAAATCTAAAATAATGTCACCTATTAAAAATAAAATAATATTTTTATTAATTGAAAATAAAACAAATAATAAATTAAAATTAAAATTAAAACAATGTTTTATATTTAGTAATACTAAATCATAATAAAAATTATTGAACATAATTTATTTAATTTAATTACGTCTATGAATATTTTGTTTAAATAAATAAATTTAATATAAATAATATGATTTTAATAATTTTTAGTTATATATTTAATAATTTTAAAATAATAAACATGTCTAAAATAATTTACTAAAATCTAATAAATCTCTTATTAATTAATAATAAAATAATAAATAATTGAAAATAATAAAATCTAAAATAATGTCACATACTTGTGTATTATCAAATAAAAATAATTTATTTAATAATATTAAATATGTTTATTAATTGAAGTAGATATTCTATAATTTTTAAAATAATAAATATCTCTAAAACAATTTAAATAAATTTAAATGAATTATTTATTAATTAAAAATAAAATAAATAAATATTTTAAAAGAAATAAGAAAATATATTTATTAATAAAAAATAATAAATATAATTTAAAAATAATTTATTTAATGATATTATTTATAAATAATTTATTGAAATAATTAAATTTAATATTATTTCTTATTACCACCCAAACCCCACCCCCGTTAGCTCCAGCCCGCCCATCCTTCTCACAGCCACATGGCAGCGGCTGGTGCCATGGCCTGTTGCCTTCCCCCACCCCATAACCCCATTCTCCTACCCACACACAGGGAAGAATTCAGAAATGGTAGCAGGGGGGAGTAAAATTTATAAGACAGAAAAGTTTGTAATTAATTTTCATAATTTGTAAATTTAAAATACGTTTTTTTATCAAAGTTGAGTGTAATGCTCTTTTATATCATGAATCAATCTTAAAATTTTTAGTAATATTTTTCTCAATATAAGTAGCGAAACAATCGAATAAAAAGTTAACTTCCATCTTATTTCAAAGCGTATTTTTAAGAATATTAATAGCAAAAAAAGTTCTCCCACTTGTAGCTATTGTTACACACACAAAAAAAAAAAAATTAAAAAAGAAAATTTTTAAGTACTCATTTTTATTTATCTTTTTATCTCAATCTATAAAAATCTAAACGAGAGATTTTAGTTGTTTTTCAAGTCCCTTAAGATTTAGGTGGCAAAACTCACGTGATGTTTTCTCAAATAGATAAAATGGAAATGTTCCAAGATGCAAACCTAATATTCCTCATTTCATTATTTGGTTGTAAATATGGGCATAAAAATTTGTTTTGATTCTAAAAAAATAAAATAGGTAAAGATTTCATCACTTGATTTTAATTTTTATCTTTAATTAAAAATAAATTAAATTTAATTCAATAAATTTAGATAATTAATTTTTTATTTGAAGCCATAATAAAAGTTAGTTTTCAAAAAATAATGAATAAGAAGTAAAAAAATTTCTCTTAAATGAATTATTTAAATTAATTATTACAAAAATTTAATGTCTCTATATATTTATACAAGTATATTTTATTAAATCTTGGGGGCAATGGCCGCTGCTTCTCCCGCCCCCCGAAATCCGTCCTTGCCCACACATTCCTTTCCCGTTCCTCCCCTCCCCCCACCCGCCTGCAAACATAGGCAGCCACTGCCATGGCAGCAATGGCGGAGGCTGTTGCTACCATGGCAGCTGCCAAATCTGGCAGCAGGTCATGGCGGGTGATGTGTGCCAGCATGACAAATGGCACAAAACTTCCAATGTTAGTGCTCATTTCATGCTGATCGGACATTAAACAGATTCAATTAAAAAAATTTGAGTTTAAAAGATCAAATGTGAGAAAAATTGGATTCAATATGCAAAAATTCAATGCATAATGGATCAAATATGCTAACCCCATATCAAAATAGGCTGAAATTAAAATAAGTAGTAATTGAGGAACTAAAATTGCATTTTTCCCTTTAAAGTGCAGACATCATGGGTTCTGTCGCTAGTACTATTTATATATATGTTTTACATAGGATTTAATTCTGAATCATCAAGAGATGTGGTAAGTATTAACTATATATTTAAGATTTTGCTTTTGACACAACAAATTAAAAGAAAGAATATAAAGAAAACTTTAGAATATTTCTTTTCTTCTTGATTGAATATTTGAAATAAGTAAATTGAGAGTTGTTTATATGGAATTGGAATGCGGGTCGTTTGTTTTATGAATCACTTCTTAGGTTTGGCACAGGGCATATCGTATATATAGTCTTCTATTTCATCTCGCAAAAGTAGATGCAGTTTGGGTGATCCTCTTGTATCTATAAGGTATCATGAGCACATCTCGACTGGATAACAAAAAATTTGCTCCGTAAATAAGTAGAAATTAAATGTGAGTTTTTAATTTGTCGCATTAAATTAAAAATGAATAACTAAGAGTTTCTTTTTTTAATAAGAGCAAAAAATTTATATCCACTAATTCTTCAATTTATTGACATTTGTTCCAAGATATTATAGTGGTTGATTGCATTAAACAAGCCAAATTTATGAGAGTTATTGAAATCGTACATCTTCACTACTTAAGGAGCAGAAGTTTGCAATAAGAAAATTAATTCCACAATTTATTTGATAGTTCAGCATAACTAGTTGAGTGAGCAATCAAGTTATTAGAATGTGATAGAATGGTGGACATTATTATTATTATGAGTTTCTCTTTGTGAAGAATTCAATAGTGAAATACCAATTTCTTGGTAAACTTGTATATGTATTAATTTCCCTCCATTATTAATTGAAGTGCAGATTAAAAATGCTAAATGTTGTCACTTAAATAGTAGATATAGGTTTGTCAAACCATTATAAATTATTGTGTCATTTATCTTATTATTTATCATTTTTTGTTTTGGAACTAAGGTGATGGGGAACGTTACATGGGTAGCGAGGGGACTCAAGGGTTACAACCTGTGGTACCATTAATTTTTGTTTGTTCGTTTGAATGATAATGCATGCTCATGCCCTGCTCTGTGTGTGTTCTGATATGTTTGCATCATGGGGCTTTTTTCCTTTGAATACTCATGAATAGATATCTTGCTGAATTAGAAATGATTCATCTTTGTTTGTAGTACTTCGATTATTTCTTTGTTCGCATTTCTTTTCTAGGATATGATATATGAGGGGTGAATTGCAAAAATACGATTATAATTATGGCTAGTTCGCAATGTAGGATCAAAATTTGGAGTGGCATTAAAATAGAACCAAAATTTATTAAAAATGAAAAAAATAAAAAAGGACGTCGCCATCAGAAAGCACAATTAACACCGATGATTGCTTGCATGATACTTGCGTGGTGCCTACTCCGATGTTCTATGCATGCGCCACACAAGCAATCATCAATGCTGACTGTGTTTTTCGGTGGTTGATGTCTTTTTTTCATTTTTAATGAGTTTTGGTCCTATTTTAATATTATTCCAAATTTTGGTCTTAAAACGTGAAATGGCTATAGGTATGGTCCCAGTTTTGCAATTTTTCCAATATATATGGATATATATTACTTTTTTGTTTTTGGTTTGTTTATTATTAACACTTACGAATTATTAAAGCTGTTGAGGTATTTAATAAATTACATAGGTAATTATTTTTGAATAATTAAAATTGGTCATAGAATTGTCAATATATAACTTCTATATGTAATCTTTTGCAATTACGAAGAAACAAAAGCATAAATGCAAATTTGTATATTATTTAGTAAATATTTCTACTGATAGAGAATAGCAATAACATTGTGTTTCTAAGTTCGACTTTAGGTGATTCATGAATCTTGTGGTGCTTCTCAATTTAGTGCAGCAACAAATTATTGAATTTTGATTGGTATATATAATTAGTTGTTTGTCGTAAATTGTAATGAATTTACAATAATGAAAGAAGTAGGATTCAGTCTATTAGAAACTTTAGATGGGTTTGATTTCTTCTCATTTGGTGTGAATCTTGATGTAACAGCAGAATGCTATGTAACCACATTAACTGCAAGTACATATTTCTTCTCCTTTTCTCTAAGTAAAATAATTTTGAGCATTTTTCTTATGGTAAAAGTCTGCTCAGATTCTCGATGTCAAGACATTAAAGCGATATGCCTGGAGGTGAGTGCGTTCAGTATTCAAGCAGAGTAAAGGATAAGGAGAGATCATCTAATCACACTTTGGATTCTCTATTTCATTTCCTATTTTATCTCCTATTTCAACTTGTTGTATTTATGCCAAGTGTATCTGATTATCAATCAATTATTTTTATAAAAAAATATTCAATACACATGTCATATTTTCATAAAATAGAATAGGAGATGAAATAGGAAATGGAGTAGAAGATTTAAATCGATCTAAGCATGGTCACGTAGCGGAGGAACACTAATTCAACGGCGGCGAGGCACTTGGCGAGGAGACGTGCCTCCACCAATGCACGGGCGCGAGTAGTCTTTTTTTAATAATAAATCAAAATATTTCCATCTATCTAACTTGTTCTTCAACTTATTGACATTTAATAGTATGGCTGTTGATTGCATCAATAGAGCCAGATTTACAGTAGCTATTGGTATCGTCTTCACTAGATAAGGAGGCAAAAATATTGCAAGAAGAAAATTATTATCTTACAATATGCTTGAGAGCTTAGCATAACTAGTTGCTGATATAGTGGTAGCATGAAGATGAGAAAAAAGCTCTCGTATTCAGGCCCACGCAACTTGGTTCGACGAGACCCAAGCAATAAACTTGCTACTTTATTCCTTCATCCAATCAGTATGTAGATAATTTGTTATTGAGAAGCTCATATGAGTTGGTGACCCTAACCTAATTTCTTAGGGGAATGTGTGCGCATCGGGCTATTAGCCCATATTAGATGCTATATTTAGTAAATATTTGATATATTTTTAATATAATAACTAAATCGTGGAGTGGAAAATTGACCCAAAAATATTACTTTCGCATATATAGGAGCTGAGGTTAGGGGTTCAAATCCTACCATATGCGCCATCACAACACGTATTAATAAAATAGCAATAACAATATTATTAATATTAAATGAGAAAAGGTTTTAACAATACTAATATTAACGATCCTTGAAAAGATTTTAAAAATGAAAGGAGTATTAATTAGTTCAAGCATTTATATTTAAAATGAGAAAAATACAATAAAATATTGTTACAATGATATAAATCAGATCAAAAGAATAGTTGTTAGAGCGAAAGAAGTAGTCACTTATGCAAATTATTTTCTCATCATTTATATATATATATATATATTTATATATATAAAAGATAGGCTAACAATCATTATTGTGTTTGTCTTTCTAAAGTGGTATGCTTAAGTATTTCGTTTATTATTGTGGAGTTAAATGTAGAAGATAGAGACGTTTGTGAAATCATTGCGGAAAAAAATAATTATGATGATGTTGGAGATTGCAATATATCATAGAAGTTGTACTATATATTATTGCTCTGTACATAGATTTCGTAATTAGTGCATGTCATATACATGTGAAAGTGAATAAGATATATATGTGCACAAAACGCGTATTGAACGTAAATAAAGAAGTAATATTTCAGGTAAATATGTAATTAAGATATTATTGAAACTATGTAATATATATATATATAGATATATATTATTAATACTAAATTCAATGACCGAGGTAGCAATTCATGTGGGTTGATCAGTGGGTTGAAGTTGGGTTAAAATTGGGGTGTTACATAAGTTTGCTAAATTTAAACTTAACTCATTTAATTTTCAACTTGATAAACAGTCCTTTTTTTATTTTTTAAGTAAATATGTTTGTTTTTAACTAGTATTTCAATGTTATTTAGCTGATATTAATATCTCCTCATGCTTTTTTTTTTACCTCATTTTAATTTGGATTAATGAATTTTACATTTTTAAGAATTTAATTTTATGCATAATTTTATTTTGTGATGCATATTCCACGATCTTGTCTCTATACTTTTTTTCTAATATATTAGGATTAAAATATAAAAACACATGTTTCCAAAAGATAACCAATTTATAATTTTAAGTTTACATATAAAAAATTTAAAATTTTCTCCCAAATTTATTTTTATTCTTCCTATTCTTCTTTTTTTTTTCTTTTCTATTTTTCAAATATCAATCCCTTTTTCTTGTTTGCGATCACAAACATTTTTTCTTTCTAAAAGTGCCAATGTAGAGGATTTTGTTCTACAATCATTTCTTTAGCAAGAAATCTATGATCCAAAGAAATAATTAAACCCCCAAAATGCATGCGATTATATCATTTGTCCTAGAAATTCACCGTGTAATCAACTCTAAGATATGCCAAAAATTACCAAATTAACTTGGCACCTAAAATAGCATGTCGATAAAACGTATCCCACTAACAAATTCGCACCTAATCTATCCAAGAACTGCATATTTTGGTTAGATGGAAGAATATAATTATAGCAACTATATTCATTTATGTTTTATATATAGAACACTTTCATTCGATAATATTTCATGCGTTCATAGAAGACCTGAATAAGTATTATGATCTACAAAGTAATATTCCTAGCATTCTCATGTATGTTATATTTAGAGCCCTAAACCACTAAAACAATCAAATAAATCGAAATTATATACAAAAGATTTTGTTATACTTATAATTTTGAATATGTATGCATATATACATGTACCATTTATTAATTAATAGCCTACTACTATTGCTTTTTGAAATCCGAAATATAATTTCAAAAATAACCTCTTAATTATTTTATAATTGCACTTTAATTTTTAAATTTTTTTGGACAAGCTTTGGCTTTGTTGTTTAAAATATAAAAATCGAATTAAATGTCAATTAACTAATTCTAAAAATCATGATATTTTCTAAAAATATGATTTAATTGTACCAATTCTATTTACATTAACATTTACAGGCCTCAAATAAATATGAAAGATATATTGGAATGATGCGTATTGGTCAATCCAAGAATATTGGCGGCGGATGCAACATACCGATTACTATATATACATCACCCGCATTCTCAAGCAAATTCAGTGGCGCCCCACGTTGTAGACCTTGAGCTTCTTTCCCACCCACGAAGCCTTCCTTGTCAAATTCTTCGGCGATGACATCCACGCCGTCGTCACCCACAACCCCGCTACACTTTCCCTGTGGCTCTGCAACGTCGGACCCATAATCCACCGCTCCAACCTCAATCACCTTGCCGTCGGCCTGGAATCGAGTCGCGCCCCTCCTCCTCCGCCAACTACCGCAACCCCATCGCTGTCCTCGAGACCTGCGTCGGCCGTGGCTTTCTTATCTACCAACTCCCATACACTGATCACCTTCCTAACTCCATCATTGATTTTCTTGCCAATGAAAATTATACTTTCGTTGGGGTTGGCATCTTTTCTGGCCTGAGAAAACTTGAGACGGACTAGGGATTTGGGAACATGGTGAATCCCGTGGACTTGAGGGCTTTGGCGGGGTGAAGTACCAGTAGTAGGATTTGGAGGAGGCGGAGTTGGAGGTTTGGACGAGATTTGTACGGTAGAAATGGATGAATAGTCTGGAATGGGTGACTAGGAGTATGTAGGATAAACCGTGGCTGATACCTAATCAAGTAAGGTTTGCCTGTGTAGGTGCTTTTATGTGTTATAAATTTGATAGGCTTTTGAATTCTCCTCATAATCAACTTTAGATATTCAAGAATTTCTCAAGAATATGGACTATATATTGGTAATATATTTTCTTGACCGTAAATGTTTTTGATCCAAAGAAAAGTATGTGAAAATGAATGTTTTCTTGAACTTCTTTAACGGTGCTTGCGTGGTCCTGATCCCTGAGTCTAGACTATCAAGAATTCAAGATGGCTAGTAGCAATTATATGTTCACTACTACTGATTAATGCGAACTGCTAATTGTTTGAATGATTGAATTTCTTGATCATAAAAATCTCTGATCGATCCAAAGAAAAAGTATGAGAAGTGAAGGTTCTTCTGGATTTCTCGAACAGATTATATGAATGCATGAGTTTATTTCTTGGAATCATGATTTGGACGGTCCTGATCATCCATTTTAGATTATCAAGATTTTAAGATGGCTTAAATGTTGATGTGTTAAATGGTTTGGTGTTTTCTTGAAAATAAATATCTTGAACTGTTAATCGGGATTGATGTTTTGTTGATCATAAATGTCTCTAATCTAAAGGCCAAGTATGTAAAATAAAAGTTTTGTTGGATTTCTTGAAAGATTATACGCATGCATGAATGTCATAGATTTCTTGAACAAATGATACTTTTCCTGGCAGTTTCTTGCAAAACTCATATGCTCTAAATGATTCTCAAGAGTCATCTAGCATTGAATTTACTTTGCCTTGGAAATAAAAGGGGATCTATTTGCATTCTGGGGTGTCAAAAGATTTTACAGGTTTACAGGGTCCGGTTATGTTTTTGCGTATGTATTAGTTTGTTTATATTAATTGATACTTATGAATTATTAATGGAGATCAATGTTGCTTTGTTTGTTACATATAATCATGAGTTCTACGCCTTAATTGCTTTCATAGCTGTTGAAGATTCGGTTGTGGTTTCCGGTTATCTTTTTTCATCTATTAATTGTTTCTGTTCAAGAAACTGAAAGTATTCTTCAAACAATACTACTGTATATTCCAGTTAAAAGAGAGAAAATGGAATGATTTTGTAAACAAAATGAAAATGGAAGAGAGCATGTATTGCTAATGGCCTACATATATATATATATATATATTGAATTGATCTTGATAGTCTAAGTTAAAGTGGATGATTAGAAGCATTCAAAATCCTACCAATCTTCAAACACATAAAAGCATTTACATAGGCATACCTTAGTTGATCATGTGTTAGTTGACGAATTTTCTCACACGTTCGTCGTCACCGACTCTAGCTCATCCATCTCTTCCTACAACACAGCTCTGGGCAAAACCTCCAACTCTGGCATCCTTCAAATCTCATTGTTGATATTCTACCACCATCAAAGCCCTCAAGTCCACAGATTTACCATAGTCTCAAACCCGTATTCTATTTCGAGTTTTCTCAAGTTAGAATAGATGTTAACCCCAACAATAGCATAGTTCTCGTTGGTGGCGAAATGGATGATGGAGTCAGGGATGTCATCGGAATACATGAGCTTGTAGACAAGGAAGCTGCCGCCAATGCAGAGCTAGAAGGTTGCGATGGGATTGTGGTAGTGGATGGAGTTGGAAGGGTACGATTTGATTTCAGACCGATGATGAAATGGCTGAGGTTGGGGCAGTGAATTATGAGCTCGTCTTTGTGGACCCATAGGAAAATGGCATCGGGATTGTGGGCGGTGATGGTATGGATTTCATCACGGGAGAAGGTGATAGGGAACGTTACGTGGGTGGCGAACGACTCAAGGGTTGCATTCTGTGGTACCATAAATTTTTTGTTTATTTGTTTGTTTGAATGATAATGCATGCTCCTACCCTGCTCTGTGTGTGTATATGTGTGTGTTCTGATATATTAGTAATTGAAAACTGAATAGAAGTTAATTAGCATCTGTTTTATGATCTGCAAGGAATTCAGGATCTGTTACATGTTTGACTGAAGACTCTTTCATGGTCATGTATATAAATGTAGAATTTGCTTTAACCACATTGACGTATAAGATGATATTTTTACTGTTTTTTATTGACATGAAATTGAGACTTTTGTGGCAAAATTTTGCTGTCTGAATTAAGTTGTGTTAATACAGCAAAACTTCCTTTCTAGATAATTGAGCTCATAATCCTTACATGTGTGCTTACAATGATTTTCATGTAAGGGTTTCCTAAACTCTGTTCCATGCACATAAATTTTATATCCTCATTGTTGTTAATAAGTGGTATTATAACTTGGTTAAATACATTTAAATAAATGCTAGAATCACTAGCTGAGTAGCTCCTGCATATTATATAGTCATTAGTCTTTATAAAAATATTAACCCTTGAAGATGCTTGTTAGACTTGATGTTGTTTTTGGGCATGCAGTAAAATTGGTTACCTTGATCATTCATGCATTCTATTTTTCACCAGCCTGTGGTTTTCTGTAATTGAAATCTGATACTCTATATATAGCTTGCAAGAGTGATTAGTACTAATTGAAGAGATTTCTGGTGTTACTGTGAAATCAAAAGTGAAAGCTGCTATCCTAAATGCAATCAAAAGTGTAACTTCTGTTTTTTGAAAGTTATATCAATTATAGTGTCAAGCAATTTATGATGGAAAGTAGCGGAGAAAATTAAATAGTTTTGCCTTCTTGCTGTGAATTAATCTCTAAGATGGACATTTGTGGACTTAAGAGTTTCTTTTGAATTAGTTTTATGATCTGCAAGGAATTTAGAATCTGTTACATGTTTGTCTGAAGGCTCTTTCATGGCCATATATATAAATGTTGAATTTGCTTTAACCACATTGACTGACGTGACAGAAAGAATTAATTCCAGTCGACAGGGAGGAGAACCAGGGGAAAATAGTTATTGTTGAACCCATATATAGGATAGCCATAGTACTACAGGAGTTTTCTTTTCTCCATCAGATTCAGACAGTTCATCTCCCGTGGCAACTGTAGCCGCTGCCTGCTTTGATGGTTGAACCTCCGAACTTTGCAGGTCCAAGCCTGATTCTGAGGTTTCTTTTTTGGTTTTAGGAAGTATTTCCCTATAACAACAAAATAGTTAGTAATGCTTGATGTGCTTTCAAAATCATATGATAAAATAAAACGAATCATTGCAAGCTCAATTATCATTAGTAAAGAATAGACCAAAAAGAAAGGATCAAGCATATCATGTTTACAAGAATAACACCAAATCATGGATGTTTGGTAAGCATATCCCTCTCATGTTTGTCTGAAGGTTCTTTCATGGCCATTTTATACATAAATAATATTGTAGAATATCTTTATATAACCACATTGACTGAGATGGCGGCAGACATATAATGTGTTCTTTGGGATGGGGCATTTATTTATGATCAAGAACATATGTGTGTTGCTGGATTTATTGCCATCTCTTTTTTGCAATGGGTTTTGTTTGCTTTTTAATTTATTAATGTCTATTTTTCAGTAATATTTTTGTGTCTGACGAATAAATACCCCATTTTATTCTTTTATTTGTTGGCATCTATTTTTGGCAACAAATTCGAGACGAAGGATGAATCCCCAACAAGTTTTGGACGGTTTGAAATGGTCGTTGATTTGTTTGAGATCGAATTTGACTGTTGAACAATATTTAGAGCAGCCTGAAATGATATGAAGAAGAACAATACATGATTAAGCGTGTTTGCAAAGTTTTCTCAAAGTACCAATCTCTAATGAAGAAAACTTATTCTCACAATGTAATATTCCTTTCATTATAGTATGATTTTAAATAAGTCATTTAGTTATTTTTGTTTTTACCAGTTGTGTCGGTTTGACAGTATGAAGACGGTTAAGTTTTCTCTAGTATCTTATATTGTAACTATTCTTATTTGGATTCTTTAATAATATTGCAGGTTAAAATTCTAAATGAAAACTTAGGTAGTGGATATAGGCTTGTCGAACCACTATAAATTTGTTGTACTGTTTGCTTTATTGCTTATTACTTTATGTTATCTATGGAACTTTTAGTTATAGTATTTGGAAGTTTTTATTTCTTATTTTATTAAATTATCTTTTCACAAATCAAAAGACTCATCTTAACCAATTCCCCCTTTGGGATTTTATTAACTTAACTACAAGAATCCAATTTTTGTTAATACTTTTTATTGGTTGATTGGACAAAGTTTTTTGAGTTTCTTCAAAGTAAGATGTAGAGTGAGCCTCAAATCCATTTAATCCTTAATTTAATAAGCTTTAAATTTCTACACAGTCACTCAATTATCATTCCTATCTATTTCTATAGTTTTATGTAAGCTTAAAAATCTTATAAAAATACAAAAAATTCATACTGAGATTTGTCAGCACCTTTGAAATGATGATTCCCAAATTATTTGACCTACATCACCAAAATTTATCAAGAAAATTGCTTTCAATTTTGGAAATAACTCAAAATCAGAAAATACATTAGTGTTAGCAAGATCACACAACAAAAGGAGAAATACTGTCTAAATTAATTCTAATTGTAAAAAACGGAATCCAACTTTCATTATTCTAAGTCGTAAACAAGGTATTGAACAACCTGATATCCAAAAGCCTCTTGATATCCAAGAACTTATACTACACCGGCCCTTGAAACTCTTAAACTCTTTTGACCCCAAATGATGTAGCTATACTCTCTCTCTCTCTCTCTCTCTCTCTCTCTCTCTCTCATTTAAATTTTTTATTCTATTTCTTATTTTAGCTTTTATTTTATTTTATGAATATATGACGAATATATTAAAAAAAATTTATAGAATTAATTAACTGAAAATATGATATATTTAATATAAATACAATAAATTGTAATAGAATATGAGATAAAGAATGAAATAAAGAATCTAAACTGCATTTTTTTCCCTTCCATATTAGAAAAGAAAATTTTGACAATATATAGAGACATATGAGTACTTCTCCCAGAAAAGAACCAAAAATATACTACAAACAAAGAATCATTTATATTCATGCAAATATTTCATGATCTGTTCAAGAAATCCAGCAAAACTTTTATTTCTACACACTTCTTTGAATTCGAGACATTTATCATCAAGAATGCATACTGCTAATGGCTAATCTTGAATTCTTCTTGATATTCTAAAGTCGAGCAACAGGATTAGTAGGCAAAGCCCAAAAAATCTCAGAACACGCAAAAGCATTAATACAAGCATACTTCACTTGATCATCTGTCAGCTGCCGTTGGTCCCACGCGCTCCTTCTCACCGCTTCCGGCGGGCCAATCTCTTTCCCCAGCACAATTCTCGCCAAACTCTCCAAATCCGCATTCTCCAACAAGTCATTCAGCTGATACGTACTCGCCACCAAACTCCTCAAGTCCACCACGTTGTACGTGTACTTGAACTTGAACTTGTGGTCTAACGTGAGTTTTACCAACTTTGGATAGAGCCCCAACGATGTAGTCGCTGTCGGTGGCGATGAAATCACTGAGGGAGGCGGGGAATTCGTCGGCGTGCTGGAGTTGGTAGATAAGGCAGCTGTGGCCGACGCAGAGTTGGAGGGTGGCGAAGGGGTTGGGGTGGTCGGAGGCATTAATTGGAGGGGGCCGAGTTGACGTCCAGGCCGATGATGAACATGAGTCTGCGGCGGTGGAGTTTGAGCTCGATGTTGTCGTGAATCCAGATGGAAACGGCGGCGGCGCTGTGGGTGACGATGGTGTGGATTACGTCTTTGAAGTAGGTGATGAGGAAGGTTTTGTAGGTGGGGAAGGAATCGGGGGCTATAATTTCGAGCGCCGCCATTCTTGCTTCTGCTTCTCCGAGAGGGAAACTGAAAAAGTTGACTCTCTCTCTCTCTCTCTCTCTATATATATATATATATGTGGGTAAATTTCTGTTATATTTCACTGGACGGTTAATTAATTCCCACTGTATTTTATAATTACATTCTGATGAGTAGCATTATTAATTGTGTTCCTACTTATATAATTATAATAAATCCTAATCTTTTAGATATGTTGAAATTTGAATAAGCCATTCATTTATATGATCATACTGTAGATCGTGATCACAATTACTTAGTAATTTTTTCAGAATCCTATGCCTCATTTGGAATCTTCTATTTCAATTTTAGTTTGTATTATGCGTTAATTTTATTTTTATGGATGCATGCAATGTGTGAGTATATGTATTAAATTAGAAAATTAGAAAATTTCATATTTTTGGAACTATATAACTAAAATATCAATATTCATTTTCATTTAAGTATTCCAGATAACATAATCAAAGATAGTATAGAAATATCAAGGAATGCAACTGCATAGCAGCTATGAGGTAATTTTTTAAATTATATATTTAACATTACAAGTTATAGCAGTATTTTGAAAATTGCAAGTTGTAGCAAAATTTTGCTAAGCAGAATTATTTGTATTTCACTTGTGTGGTTACTGTTTTTTCACATATAATTTCTTTAATCAATGAAAACAAATTTCTTTATATTCAATGAAAACAAATTTCTTTATAATTCCCATTCTTTTCAATAAATGTTACTATATATACATTAATTGCATGCATGCAGCTGCATCAAATGTGCTTTGGTCATCATATATATGCACTATTAGGATTGATTACTTTAGTTATTCAAGGCTTTATTTAAGGCACATTTGATTTGGAATGTAAATAGTAGTGAAGATTTAAATAGAAGGAGATAATATGAGATTAAATAACATTTTAGTTTGTTTGATATATAAATTCGTATTATAATTAGTTGTAATTATAATCTCTTATGCATGTTTGATATGTGAGATTACATATTTAAATGATAAAATTTCCTTCAAATATAATGAGATAAGTTAAAAAGAAAGAAAGCAAGAAAGGGTGAAAAATTTTAGTGGGGGGAGGCAATTGTCTAATTGCAGCTCCCAACCCACAATTGTAATTCACCTTAATTGATACTACAACAGCGGGCTGACAAGAAAATGGGTCGGCCCGCTTCTAAATATCTCATATCAAATATGAGATTGGACTAAATTATAATTATTTATCTAGCTTAATCTCACTTATCAAACATGCCCCAAAGGATGTAAGTGATGCTTGGTAATAAATGAGATTTGGGGCCTTAATGTGGGATAATAAGCTACTTGACATGTCCACCATTAAGGGAAATATAATTTAGAAGAGAAACAAATTCGATTGCTGGTTCACTAGGCCGATGATGAAGCTTTTTAAGTCTTTTGAAAGAAAAATTTGCCATCAATCCAATATTTACCAATCTGCTGGAACTATAATTTAAAAGAGAAACAAGTTTGATTGCGGGTTCACTAGGTTGATGATGAAGCTTTTTAAGTCTTTTGAAAGAAAAATGTGCCATCAGTTCAATATTAGCCAACCTTTTTTTTATTTATTTTATTTTTTACACTCAATGATACCAATAAGAATAAATATCTCATATATTTGAGTCTTTATTAAATCGAACAAATTGGCATATCAAATCCAATTTACCAATTATTGGAACACTATAATAGAAATATTAGCGCTAGCTAAATTTGGAGGTAGAGATATTAATTTCTAGGACTAGCCAAATATAAGTTCACACAACTTACTTCTTTTATTATTGTAAATTATATTACAATTATTATAGATGATTACATTAATTAAAAACTAATTTCCTTTTATTGTTGCACTAAATATTCGCTCAATTTTAGAGATAGAATTAAAATTAGCATTCCTATATCTAAATTATATCAATCGTGCATTTACAAATGAATTTAAAAATACTCATTCAGTTCGGTTTCATTTTTGCATACCAACTTTTATAAAATTAAGTAGGTATTTTAGATTGATTCAAAAATTATAAAATAAGTTAATTAATTTGGTTTTATGATCTCAATTTCATACTATTTAAACACTTTCTAAATTATGAGAGGTTAATGACATTTAATTTATTTTGAGATAGAGTGAAGTTTTAGGATAATGAAACCCAAAGTGCCCTGGTGTGGTATGGTAACCGTCCGGCGGAAGCTGCATAAGTAAAAATTTAGCCATATATATAGTCATCTTTTTCAGTTTTCACCTGCAGAACACAAAGCAAAGGCGACAGAACGAAAATGGCGCCCCACATTGCGACCCTACAATCCTTCGACACCCACCAAACGTACCGCGTCACCTTCGGCCGCGACGAAATCCACACCATCGTCACAGGCAGCCCTGCTGTCGTTTCACTGTGGGTACTCTGCGCCGAGGTCATCCACCGCCGCGTCCCCACCCGCCTCGTCGTGGGCCTGGACATCGAGTCATCGCCGACGCGCCCCTCCCAATCCGCCGACCAGCGAAACCCGATCGCTACCCTCCAGCTCTGCCTCGGCTACAGCTGTCTTATCTACCAACTCATGCACGCCGACTACATCCCTGACTCGCTCATCAATTTCCTCGCCAACGAGAACTACACATTCGTCGGGGTTGACATATATTCTGCCTTCGACAAACTCCAGACGGACTACGGGTTTCGGACGGCGGAGAATAAGGTGGACTTGAGGGGTTTGGCGGCGGTGGCATATGAGCGGTGGGAACTGGAGAATGCCGAGTTGGAGGACTTGGCGAGGGTTGTGCTGGGGAAGGATATCCGAAGACCGGAATGGGTGGGGAGGAGCAGGTGGGATCTACGACGGCTGTTGCGTGATCAAGTCAAGTATGCTTGTCTTGATGCTTTTGTGTGTTTTGAAATCGGTATGATCTTGATCGGTCCTGATAATTGACCTCAATTAGAGTACTATCAAGAATTAATTCAAAAATTTCTTGATCATAAATGTGATCTCTAATCCAAAAAAAAAGTTTTGCTGGAAATTTCTTGAACAGACTATATGTTTGCATGCGAGGGTGTTTATTTCTTTGAATATTCATGAACAGAAATCTTGCTGAATTAGAAATGATTCTTTGTTTTTTCGTATTTCAGTATATGTATTTCTTTATTTGCAATTTTTTTTTGGGATATTATTTTTTTGTTTCTAGCTTGTTTATTATTAACACGTACGAATTATTAAAGGTTGAGCTAGGTCTTGAATAAATTACAAATATAATTATTATCGAATATTCAATGTTGACCACAAAATTGTCAATTTATAACTATTTATTTGGAATCTTTTTATTAGATAAGGTTTTTACTTGTGTATTATTTAGGTAATTCTACTTATAGAGAATTGCAAGAATAGTTTATATCCTTTTTTGTGGTGCTTCTCATTTTAGTGCAGCAATATATTATTGAATTTACAATAACGAAAGAAGTTGGATTAATCAGTCTATTAGAAATTTTAGATGGTTTGATTTCTTCTCATTTGGTGTGAATCTTGCTAAAACTGATGTAGTTTTTATCAATTTTGAGTTATTTTCAAACTAAAAATAAATTTTCTTGACAGTTATTTGTGACGTACTTCAAATAATTTATGAATTACCATTTCACGAGTTGCTGAACAAATTTGAGCATTGAATTTGTTTTAAGTTTTTTCTAGACTTTTGAGCTTCAATGAAACTATAGAAATAGATAGGAATGACAATGGGGATAATGTGATCAAACTTAAAACCTATGTTATCAAATATTGAGGTCAACTCTAAGAGCCTTAACTTAGAACTTAATACAGTAGATTGTACACTTTATCTCAATTCCTTACAAATAGCCTCCGAATTAGAGATGAGAATAGGTCAGGCTACTCGTAAGGGATTTATGTCTTGACCCATTTATGGCCTACCTTGACCTAACCTCTTTAATAAAAATGATAGGTCAAGACTTAAAAAGTAACTTTTTTAACTAAATAGGTTAGACTTATAAGACTCTTCTAAAAACATAAAAAGTCTAACAGGGCGACCCATTTATCCTTATTCACATAAAAGGTACATCAATAGTAATATAATTTAAATGGTTAATTGTATTTGATTTCTTTAATTAGTTCTTTATATAATCTATTATGTTGTTTAGTATTGATTTTTGTTGAAAAGATACTATTTTATATTTAGATTTAAACTTTCGTAATTATGCAATTGTTATTTATCATTTTGATTATTTCTTACCAAGGTCTATTACAAGTTTGAGCATTTTGTAAATTTAGATTTATGTGATGTTTAGATTTAATTGAAACTTCAGTAGAAAATAGGCTTTTAGGTAGATTTTCAAGTCAGGTTAAGGCTCTAAAATTTATTAAAAAGGCTAGGTTTAACTATAAAAAAAACCTACCATAGATAATAGGCTATGCTCAGGCTCGTCATTTGTATAATAAGCCTGACGTATATAAGTCAAAGCCTAGCCTAGCCTAACCTATTTTCACACCTACTCCAAATGTATTTATTCAAATATTAAATTATGAACAGTAAAAATACTCTAAATTTTTCTTTATATTCTTTTTAATTTTGATATTTAGTGTCTAAGATGGAATTCTTAATATTTAACACATTTCTTGAAGATTTAAGTCAAATTTATATATAATATGCATACTAGTAGTCACGATACTATTGATATGTATGCTTAAATTTTCAGTCTATTTAAAATTGAAAATATTTATGTATGAACAACTTGCCAAATCAACGAAGGAATAGAATAGCAAATTAATTTACTAATTGATACTCCTGCGGATTTTTTATCTAACAAATTCATTTATCATAATAGTATTTGTCCTATTGGATAAAGATTCGCTATGTTTTATGATCTTTGGAGCTATAGATACTTGTATTTTCGTGTATACTATATATTTTTGGACCACCAAAAATATCAAACAACTCGAAGAGTTGGATATTACTTAAGGGTGATACCATTTCAATTCCCATATAAGTGTATACATATATATAATGATTAAATTAAGTACAATCAATGCACGTGTGTGCATGCAATAAATTAATGTAGAGTAAATTGTAAAAATAGGACTGTGACTATGGTCAATTCGCAATGTAAAATTGAAATTTAGAGTGATATTAAACTAGGAGAAAAACTCACTAAAAAAAAAAAGGATAGTGACCACCGAAAAATACAGTCAGTACCAATAATTGCTTGCGTGACGCTTGCACCGATATTCCATGCATGCCCCACACGAGTGCCACACAAACAATCACCGTTGCTAACTGTGTTTTTCGGTGGCCGCTATCCTTTTTTTCGATTCTTAATGAGTTTTAGTCTTACTTTAATACTACCCCAAATTTCGATCCTAAAACACAAAATGGGCACAATTATGGTCCTAGTTTTGCAATTTTTCCAATTAATGAATGATACTACTTATGGATGACAATGAAAATACAATTAAAGAAGTTTTTGTTTATGCAAATCTTTAAAAAAAAAATTAACATGTAAATAAATTATATGCACACATGTAAAAGTAGAGGACTATTAATTAAGTTTTTTGAAAAAAAAAATTGCTGTGCAGGTGTAATTCAGGGTTGTCAAACTTTTTGCTACAAACTTGCAATTTAATTTGAATATTATGACAACTTACTACAATGTACTTATATAATTTCAAATACTTAAAACTTTACTTCATCACGACTTTGCAATTGTACTAATTTTTATTCCTTCATGTCTTTGCAAAATCTTTGATTATGTTACTTGATTTACTAAAATTAAATAAACAATAAGTTTTCAATTAAATAGTTCTAGAAAAAATAAAAATTTGTAGTTCTTTAAATTCAGTTTATGCCACTTCTATAAATATATATATATACGTATAAATCTCATGATGTGCACTCTTAATATGCATCTGTTTTTTCAATTTAGAAACCAGAGGTCGAAAACCGTCCTGTGTTCCACTTTCAGAACACCATCAAACAAACAAAAATGGCGTCCCGCATTGTATCCTTCAATTCCTTCGACTCCCACATAAAGTTCGTCGTCGCCTTCTTTGAAGAAGAAATCCACGCCATCGTCACCCACAACCCCGCCACCGTTTCCCGGTGGGTATGCAACCTCGAGCTCACAATCCACCGATGCAACATCGACCGCCTCATCTTCGGCCTCGACATCGAGTCCCGCCCCTCCTCCTCCATCGACCACCGCAACCCCGTCGCCACCCTCCAGCTCTGCGTCGGCCGGAGCTGCCTTATCTACAAACTCATATACGCCCACTACATCCCTATCTCCCTCATCGATTTCATCGCCAACGAGAAATACACTTTCGTCGGAGTTGACATCAATTCTGACTTGGAAAAACTCGAGATGGACTACGGGTTCAGGCTGGCGGCGAATGCGGTGGACTTGAGGGCTCTGGCGGCGGCGGTGCACCGGCGGACGGATTTGGAGAATGCGGAGTTGGAGGTTTTGGCGAGAGTTGTGCTGCATAAAGAGATGGGTAAGCCGGAGTGGATGAGTAGGACCATGTGGGATAAATGGCGGCTGACGCGACATCAATTGAAGCATGCTTGCGTTGATGCTGTCGTGTGTTGTGAGATTGGTACGCTTTTGAATGCTCATGATCACCGGCCATAGACCATCAAGAATATTCAAGAATTCAAGATGATCAGCCAAATTAAAATGATGTTTGTGAAATAATACTGATTATATTTTCTTGATCATAAACGTGAAATAAAAGTTTTGCTGGATTTCTTTCTGAATAAATGATCCTCTGTTTGTAGTACTTTGGCTATTTTTCTTGGAGAATTTTTTCTTTTCTTGGTGAAAAACGGGGTATATCTGCATTTAGAGGTCAAAAGAGTTTAAAGGCGGGTTTGGACAGGCTTTCGGATTTTAGTTTTTGTTTTTAATTTGATTATTATTAATACATATATATTAAGTATTAGTAGAATCATACCTTTGGTTATTTTTTGGAAACATTCATTTTTATATTTTAATCCTAATAAATTAGTAATGAGTAATTTAAATAAGATTGTGAATACATCACATAATAAATTACACATAAAATTAAAATTTTAAAAGTAGAGAAGAAGACATTAAGAAGATGGTATTCGCTAAATAATTTATTTATTTTTAACTAAGAAGTTTTATTATTAAGAAAAATCATCACTCAAAAACGTTACAATACTCTAGGGAGGCTGATCAGTTCATACCTACTATCAAATAAAGAGTTAATAAAAAGAAAATAAATATTCATTAAAAAGAAACAAATGTTGACATTATTATTTTTGGTGTCAATAATATGTGTGCTACCCAATTTCAATAGCATCATCACCTATACATTCCCCTTAATATTACTTATTCACTTTTCATTACGTGTTATCTTGAGTATATAGCATTTGGAATTCTTTATTTCATTTTATATTTCATTTTCTATTCGAACTTTTTATATTTTGCTAAGTATATTTGATTCTTAATTAACTATTTTTTATAAAAAAATATTTAATCTCTATTTCATTTTATATTTCATCTTCTATTCGAACTTTTTCTATTTTGCTAAGTGTATTTGATTCTTAATTAACTATTTTTTATAAAAAAAATATTTAATATATGAAATGGAATAGAAAATGGAATAAGAAAATGAATAAAAGATCTAAATTTGAGTATATATGTCTTATCATGCGTATATGACATATCAATTATAGAACCTATGCGCACAGCAACAATATGTAGTACAACTTCTATGATTTATCACCAACAGCAAAATCATCACAATCATTTTTTCCATTATTCTTTAAAAAACATCTTTATTTTCTATATTCAACACTACAATATTATAAGAGTACTTGAGGAGAATACTTTTATTTGACAAAATACAATAATAATTAATATTAGCCTATTCTACATGTTAAATGATGGCAAAAACAATTTGCACAAGTGACTAACTTTTCACTAACAACTATTTTTCTTTAAATAATCTTATCGATATAATTATATAACAACTTTTTATTATAATTTTCTCATTTTAAATATAAATACATTAAATTTGCACCCACTCAATATTTAAAAAATTTTCAAGGACATTTCGATTAATAAATAATATAATTACTGATATATACACATCAAAAATTGATCACAATTTAAATCTCTATCTTGCCACATCATGCAAAAGCCCATTACACCACAGGCTCATCACAAGTATAAAACCCATATCTAACCATCTACCATCCTTCAAAAGTATAATAAAATTTTAACCATATAATATTTTTCAGTTTCCCTCTCAGGCCGACGGCATTATCAATCCAATCCAAGAAATTAAAAATGGCGCCCCACATTGTAGCCCCGGCGTCCTTCCACACCCACGAAATTTTCGACGTCGCCTTCTTCGGCCAGGAAATCCACACCACCGTCACCCACAACCCCGCTATCGTTTCCCTGTGGGTCCGCGATACCGAGGTCCTTGTCCAACGCCATAAGTATTTGACCCCCATCATCGGCCTGGACATCAAGTTGCGCCCCTACTACGCCTACCGCAGCCCAGTCGCCACCCTCCAGCTCAGCGTCGCCTGCAGCTGTCTTATCTTCCAACTCCGGCACTCCGACCACATCCCCGACAATCTCATCGATTTCCTCGCCAACGAGGAATACACTTTCGTCGGGGTTGACATCCATTCTCACTTGAAAAAACTATATATAGACTACGGGTTTTGGGTCTCGTCGAATGCGGTGGACTTGAAGGCCTTGGCGGCGGCGGTGTATCAGCGGAGTGATTTGGAGAAGGCGGAGTTGAAGGATTTGGCGAGAGTTGTGCTGGGGATGAAAGAGATGGAGAAGGCACCGGAAATGGTGACCACGAGCACGTGGGATCAACGGCGGCTGACAGATGATCAAATGAAGTATGCTTGTATTGATGCTTTTCTTTGTTGTGAGATCGGTTGGGTTTTGGGTGCTCATAACATCGAAAACCTTAGGTTACTATCAAGAATTCAAAGAACAATATGTTCTTGATCATAAATGTCTGCTATTCAAAGAAAAAGTACGTGAAAATGTAAAACATTTTGGTGGATTTCTTGAGCAGATGATATCTTGCTGAACTAAAAATGATTCTTTGTTTTTAGTATTTCGTTATTTTCTTGGAGAAGTACGAATATCATATGATCTAATTTTTTACTGCTGTGATTTACTGAATTAATCTTCTTTGAAGGAGAAAAAAAAAAAAACTAGTGGTACATGTTCTTGGATATATTAGTTTTTGTTTTTGGTTTGTTTATAAGTAATATTTTATGAATAATTAATAGAATCATCGTTTTCTTTTTTACATATATATTGCAGTCAGTTCTTTGGCTGGCTTTCATCTCAAGTACTCTGAACTTTAAAATTTACCAATAATTAAATTAATTAATTTGTTGTCAAAAGTGACTGAAATGCCACAATATTACAGAACCAGAAGAAAAGAGGAGGAGATTAGGAACTCTACTGAAAAAATAGCAATAACACTTTAGGTACAATATATTTATATACTTTATCAGCAATAAATTATTGATTTTTGCATGTTATAGTTGTTCACCACAAATTGTAATAAATTTACACTAATGAAAAAAAAGTTTGATTCAGTCATTTACTGTTAGAAATTTGGATAGTGATTTTCTTGGTTTGTGTGGAACACAGACGTTCTGCACAGCAACCTTTCATCACAAACTTATAGGGCTCAAAGTTTAGTTGTATTTTTATTTTTAATTTTCAGTTTAACAATTTAAAATTTGAAAAGTTAATTAGAGTAAATAAGTTGAAAATAGATTTATATTTGAATAGTTTGTTGGGAAAGTAATGATTATATAGAGTTTAGTAAGTTGTAGGTAGAGATATATAACAATAATAAAGAAAAAAAAGAAAATATATAGGTTATTGAAAAATGTATTTTGAGATGAAAATGAGCTGAAATATTAATAAAAATAATGATAATTAAGTTGTTGATAATTCATTTTCAAATACTAAAAACAGTTGAAAATGAAAATAAAATATAACCAAACCATCCCTTACAATTTTGAAAAATATGTATGTGTATATATATATATATTATATTTTAGGTACCTAGCTTACTACTATATATTACCTAATTAATTTTTAAACTAATTTAAAAAATTTCCTCGTGGCTGCTTTGCAAATGCATTTCAATTCTTCAATGTCTTTAATTTGCACATGAAATACTTAAATGAAAATAAACGTCAAATTTCTAATTAAATAGTTTTAAAAAATAATGAAATTTTGTGAATAATTTTTAATTTAGTTTGTACTAACTCTATGTTAACATCATCAATGATTTGAATATTTTATAACATATAGAAGCACAATGACGTATATTCATAAAGCAAAATTAATATACATCTTAAATTAAAACATGATATAAAAAATGAGGCAATATTATAACTCTGACACAACTATCAATCGGTCATAATTACGCTATATTGACATAAAATTATTCAATTGTTCAATATAAAAGATTAGGGTCATATTGATGTATATATCGGTCAAACAATATATATTATTTTTCACACATATATGTACAAATTTTAGATTTGAACCTAAATGTGGCCTAAATGCAAGAACACACTTATAAAGAAAATAAAAGATCAAAGATTAGGATTTATAAAATAACAATAACGGCAGCTCATCACAATTTAAATTATAAAACCGCCGTCCTGCAGAAGTATAATGAAGATTTAGCCATATACAGAGAGTACTCATCTTTCCCCCTTAAAAAAACGCAGAAAGCAGGGCAAAGGCACACTACCAATCCAAGAAAACAAAAATGGCGCCCCAAATTGTAGCCCTCGAGTCCACCACCACCTTCGACTCATTTGAGATCACCTTCTACGACTACAAATTCTGCACCATCGTCACCCGCGACGCCCGCATCGTTACTGAGTGGGTCCACGAACTCGAACTCCTAGTCCAACAGCACAACTTCCAAGGCCTCATAGTCGGCCTTGATATCGGGATCCCCCCCTACACCGTCTACCGGCCCCCAGTCGCGACCCTCCACCTCTGCGCCGGCGCCATCTGCCTTATCTACCAACTCAAGTACGCCGACTGCATCCCCGACTCGCTTATCGATTTCATCGCCAACAAGAACCACATTTTCGTCGGGGTTGACATCTATTCTAAATTGGTAAAACTCGCGATGGACCACGATTTTGAGTACGTGTTGAACGCGGTGGACTTGAGGGTTTTGTCGGCGGCGCTGCGGCCGCGTAGTGATTTGAGGAATGCGGATGTGGAGGAACTGGCGAGGGTTGTTCTGGGGAAAGAGATGGAGAAACCGGCGGGGATGGCTGAGAGCCCGTGGAATGACCACCCGCTGACGAGGGATCAATTGACGTACGCTAGTCTTGATGCTTTTGTGGCTTTTCTGATTGGTAAGGTTTTGAATGCTCCTGCTCATCCAGAATTCAAGATTCTGAGCCTATGTTCTTCATCATAAAGCCTCTGATTCAAAGAAAAAGTATGTAGAATAAAAGTTTTGCAGGATTTCTTGAAAAGATGATATGTTTGCATGAATAGATCAATGATTTTTTGTTGGTAGTATTTTGGTTATTTTCTTGGAGAAGTACTCATATGCTCCAAATTTTAGAATGGTATGAAAATTTGGGATAGATTTACATCTGATTCACTATTAGAAATTTAGATTGTTTTTATTCCTTCTTGCTTTCTGTGAATCTTAATAACACCGATGAATTTTTCATTTTGAAGTGCTTCAATAAAAAAATTAAAAAAAAAACAAAAAGAAAATTAGTTTTTTCAACAGTTCTTTGTGATCTCTCATCAAAATAATATATGAACGACCAATTTATGGCCGCTGTTGAATTGTATTTTAAATTTTTATTAGAGAAGTTTTGAGCTTGAATGAAATCATAAACTAGATAGAAGTGACAATAAGATGAGTCTAATTATTCTTGAAATCTATGTTGTGCAAAGATTTAGTGAACCAGATTTAGATAGAAACTCACTCTAAATTAATTTGGCCATGTCTAGTATGGTTGACCTTTTATTACTCCAAACGCATGAATTGAGAAAATTTAATTGAATCGAGTTGTTTTGCCTAATCAAAACCATAAATTGGACAAAACTTTAGTTTATTTTAACTTGATGTTTATAAAACTATTTCGTGTAAATTACAAAAGTGGGACCATATAATTATGGTCAATTTGTAATGTAGGATCAGAATTTGGGGTGGTACTAAAGTATGACTAAATCTCATTAATTTTTTTTAAAAAAAAGGGTAACGATCACCGGAAAACACAATCAGCAATCGGTGATTGCTTGCGTGACACCTACATTGGTGTTCCATCCACGCATTATGTAAGTGCCACCATCGGTGCTAGCTGGTTAAATTTTACAATTTTCTCAAATTATTTGAGATTTTTTTAGAGAGATAGAGCATTACAAATAATGAATTATCCTTTTAAAAAAGCAATATTTTTCTATTATCAATTCAAAGAAATTCCTAATTGCAAATCAAACAAATTAAAGTATAAATTACACACGCACATAAAAGTGCACAACGAACCCATTATAGGTCAAACATAAGAAACTAGTGGACTACAATATCTCTCACGTAATAGGGAAGACGAATGTCACTTGGACTACAAGCTATAGGGCCAAACTATTTGAGATTTTATCTGTTGTCAATTAGTAACTAACTAAAGAAACAACTAGGCGGCTGGCTGACCGGATTGGTTCAAATTATTTTTATATAAAATCTTGTTTAGTTAGTAAAATCGTAAAACTCTTAATAAATCAACCAACCAAGAAAGCTACTTGTTCATTTTCAAAGTTCCCTCTTCCTCATTTCCACCTGGACTTCAAACCCCAAATCTAAATGGAAAGATATTCACAAATATGGGATAATTTTTTATCGCTAACAACTATTTTATATTTTTTTTCAATTTTTTTGATAATATTTACAATATATAAGAAATATTTGTATTGTATAATATTAATTATAATTATAACATCACATCAATTATATTTATAGTTAAATGAATCGAATTAATTAATAACCAATAACTAATAAGGTTGCAATTTTGCTGTGTCTGATTTCTCAAAACATTGTAACACTATCTCTGATCTTTTCAAACTTTAAAATCAGAATCACAAATTTAGAAATTTTAATTTTAAAATCAAACGATCCTTACGGGCATGTGTACATATACAAAAAATAAAAAATAAAAAAATCAAGATGTATAATAATATAATATATAACAATAATGTTGGCTTATCACAATATATAAATATAAAAGGCACCGATAACAAAAATGGTAACCGTCCTGGTTAAAGTGCAGTAAAATTTTTAGTCATCCTTTTTCAGTTTCCCTCTCAGAAAACACCCAAAGGCGCAGATCCAAGAAAACAAAAATGGCGCCCCGCATTGCAGCCCTGGGTTCCTTCCCCACCCACGAAACGTTCCAGGTCAGCTTCTCTGGCTACAAAATCCGCACCACCGTTACAAGCAACTCCGATATCGTTTCCGAGTGGGCCAGCGGCCTTGGGCTCCAAGTCCAGCGACTGAACCTCATCCTCATCGTCGGCCTGGACATCAAGTTGCCGCCCTACTACGCCTACCGCAACCCAGTCGCTACCCTTCAGCTCAGCGTCGCACGCAGCTGTCTTATCTACCAACTCCAGCACTCCGACCACATCCCAGACAATCTCATCGATTTCCTCGCCAACGAGGAGTACACTTTCGTTGGGGTTGACATCCATTCTCACTTGAAAAAACTGAATATAGACTACGGATTCCGGGTCTCGTCGAATGCGGTGGACTTGAGGGATTTGGCGGCGGCGGCGTATCAGCGGAGTGATTTGGAGAAGGCGGAGTTGGAAGAGTTGGCGAGAGTTGTGCTGCGGGTCAAAGAGATGGAGAAGGCGCCGGAGCTGGTGATTAGGAGCCCGTGGGATGAACGGCGGCTGACGGATGATCAAATCAAGTATGCTTGTATTGATTCTTTTCTGTGTTTTGAGATTGGTAAGGTTTTGAATGCTCCTATTCATCAAAAATCTTATAAGTGTTCTTCATCATAAATCGTCTCTCATTCAAAGAAAAAGAAAAAAAAAAAGTAGGTGAAATAAAACTTTTGGTGGATTTCTCGAACAGATGATATATTGCTGAATTAGAAATGATTCTTTGTTTGTGGTATGATGCTCTGTATCTATCTTCTCTCTTCAATTTCTAAAATCAATTTAGAAGGGCAAATGCAAAAATTGTTCCATTCAAATAGTCATTTGGCAAATAAAATCGAAATTATTCAAGGTTGCATTTTAGAACAATAACCATTGAAAAATAAAAAAGACTCACTTCGCTAGAAAATCCTATCATCGCCAAATTTTGGCTATATGGCATTTTTTTTTTGGGCTGATATGGCACTTGATCATTTTTAATTAGTTCACCATTTTTATTTTGGCATCATTAAACACCACATCAATTGAAAAGAGATGATTGTGAATAAGAGCTTTGAACTGAATTACTTTTTTTTTTTTTTTTAAGTTCACCATTTTTAGGTCGAATTTGAACAAATTTTTACAAGAAAAAAACAAACATAAAGAATATTTTAGTGAAAGAAAGGAGGAGAATTTTATGTTGATTTGCCATGATTCCCATCTAAATGCATGTGACTCTCTTCAAAATTCGGGTAAGTGTGTTCTTAATAAAGAAGAAATCTATATTCACATATACTTGCTCGACTGAATTATTTGTTTGGAAGTAGAGTCTATATGATATATCTGCACCAAGACCAAAAGATAAAATTATTAGTGGCCCATTAGGTTGTTATTTATGTAACAAATATGCACCCAAGAATGAAAATAAACATCAAGCTTTTAATTAACTAGCACAAAATAATACACACACACACACACACATATATATATACACGCGCACAAGCAAATAAACACGTATCCATAAAAAGTAAAATTAATACAAAATACAAAGTAAAACAAAAGATTCAAAATGAGGCATTGAACTTTTATAAAATTAACTATTAAATGGCCGTAAAATGGATAAATGTTCAACATAAGAGATTAGGATGACTTGGTCGATCGATTGATGGCGTTGTCTTCACATATATCGTTTGTATAGAAAAAATAAAAAATTAGAATTTATGATAATATAATCAAATATTTCAACAAAAATAACAATATATAATGCTGGCTCATCATAATATAAATATAAAAGCCACTAATAAGTGGTAACCGTCTTGTGAAAAGTATGTCTTTCTCAATTTCCCTCTCAGAAAACACAAAAACCAGGGCGACGGAATTATCAGTCAAAGAAACAAAAATGGCACCTGACATTGTAGCCCTGGAGTCCTCCGACAGCTACGAAACGTACTGCGTCACCTTCTTTGACGACGTAATCCACACCACCGTCACTCACGACCCTGCTATAGTTTCCTGGTGGGTCAGCGGCATCGAGCTCATAATCTACAACCTCAACATTCGCCGCCTCTTTCTCGGGAGCATCGTCGTGGGCCTGGACATCGAGCCGCGCCCCTCCTACTCCCAGGGCAATCCAGTCGCGACCCTCCAGCTCTCCCTCGGCTGCAGCTGTCTTATCTATCAACTCCAGTACACCGACCACATCCCTGACTTGCTCATTGATTTCCTCGCCAAGGAGGACTACACTTTCGTGGGCGTTGGCATCTGTTCTTACTTGGAAAAACTCGAGACGGACTACGGGTTTTGGACCGAGGTGAATGCGGTGGATTTGAGGGCCTTGGCGACGGTGGCGTATCAACGGCGGGAATTGGAGGATGTGGAGTTGGAGGATTTGGCGACAGTTGTGCTGGAGAAAGAAATGTATAAGCCGGAGTCTGTGATTAGGAGCTCGTGGGATAGCCCGTCGCTGACGGAAGATCAAGTGAAGTATGCATGTGTTGATGCTTTTGTGTGTTCTGAGATTGGTAGGGTTTTGAATGCTCCTGATCATTGACTTTTATACTACTATCAAGAATCCAAGATGGGCTATTGACGATATATGTTCTTGATCATAATACTGGATTTCTTGAAAAGATGATATATTTGCAATTTGCATGAAGAAATGGATCTTTAATTTGTTTGTTATAGTCGGTTATTTTCTTGGAGATCTCATATCCTCTGGTTTTCACCAGTACTGTCATTTACTGAATTAACTTTTGGCATTTCTGTTTTCTTGGAGAAATAAGAAATTAAGGTATATATATGATCTACATTTAGGGTCACAAGAGTTCTTATTATGATGAGTACATTTTGGAACTATATCAGGTTTTTTTTTTTTTTTTTTTATAGTTTGTGTTTAAGTATTAATACATATGAATTACTAATAGAAATCAACATGGTTTTGTTTGTTCCTATAAGGCTTGCTTTGATCTCAACAGACAGGACGGACTCGGACGACAAAGTAGAGGGTTTTATAAAATTGAGCATCTTATTCAAAATAATAGCGAATATATAGTCTAACAATAGACAGTTTCTTTTAATTAATGTAATTGTCTACTATAAGTAGAGAAATATATATATAGAAATGGCAATTGAGTGAGTTTGGTCAAATCCTAAATCTATCCTATTGAATGGATATGGAATGGACTGCTCTAACTCCGTTTATGTCTAGTTCTAGACCTATCCTTAACTCCAAGCTCGTTGAGTACTTCTATTAGTTTTTAATTTACTATTCCAATCATAAATAAATTTGATTTAAATATAGCCAATCTGCCCAATTTAATTAATTTGGGATTGACAAAAGTCTTGCTTGAAATTCAAAATTATTTGACATTCTAACAAGATTCAAGTAAGCAGTTGAGAAATTAAATAAGTTGGACCAATAATACATTTCTCTTCAAAAAACTCAAAAGATTTGAGCAGCTTATTCATCTTCTAAATTCTATCAAACAACTTGAAGACTTGGATGCGATGGAGATCATTTCAATCCGTGTGCATATAATAATCAAAACGGAATGAATATAATTGTATGCATGTGAAAAAAAAATATATATATATATATAACTATTTATTGACAAAAATGAGAATATAAAGAAATTTATTTGGATTGGTTAAAATTAAGAAACCCATATGTAAATAGCTAGCCAGACCGTAAGCAAACATGCAAACACAAACAATTAATTCATAGCAAATTTTTGCGACAACTACCACTTTTGAAAATGTACATATTTTGTTTAAGTAGCTTATACCTATATATATATATATATCATGTTTAGAATTCTGAAAAAAATGTCTCATAGCTACTTGATTTCTTTGCACACAAAAAAACACTGATTACATTGTTTGAAATACTAAAATAAAAATAAATGTTGAGTTTATAGTTATACTTAAAAATCATGAAATTTTGGGATTTTTTGATTGGTATCATCAATAATATATGAAATATTTTACAATGCACAAACTATATATACAATATATACGCATGTACACATTGACACGCATCCATAAAAATATAGTTAATACAAAATTAATAAAAATAAAAATTGAAATCGATGATCCAATAGAAGTCTGGCAAACTATCTACGCTATTATAAAAATGAATTGCTTGTTAAGCGTGAAAGATTAGAGTTATCATAATATAAATCAGATATTTAGCACTAAATTAAATAACAGTTATGTTAGCTCATCACAATATAAATTATATATATATATATATATATATCTAACCCACTGGTGATTAACCGTCCTGTGAAAAGATAACAAAAAATTTAGCCATATCCATGGAGTCATCTTTTTCAGTTTCCATCTCATCAGAGAACACAGAAAGCACGGCGACGGCATTGTCAATCAAAGAAACAAAAATGGCGTCCGACATTTTAGCCCTCGATTCCTTCCCCACCCACAAAACTTTCCTCGTCAGCTTCTTCGACGACGCAATCCAAACCACCGTCACCCACAAAACCGCCGCCGTTTCCCTGTGGATCCGCGACGACATCGAGCTCATAATCCACCGCCGCGAACTCAATGTCTTCGTCGTCGGCCTGGACATCAAGTCGCGCCCTTCCACCACCGGCCGCAACCCCATCGCTACCCTCCAACTCTGCGTCGGGCGTAGCTGCCTTATCTACCAACTCCAGTGCGCCGACGACTTCCCTGACTGCCTCAACGATTTCCTCGTCAGCAAGAGCAACATTTTCGTTGGGGTTGACATCCTTACTAACTTGGAAATACTCGCGATGGACTACAAGTTTCGGGTGCCGGCGTGGAATGCGGTGGACTTGGGGGTTATGGCGTCGCGGGTGTGTCGGCGGGATGATTTGAAGAATGCAGATTTGGAGGAGTTGGCGAGAGTTGTGCTGGGGAAAGAGATGGATAAGCCGGAGTCAGATGAGAGTATAAGCTCGTGGGATAACCCGCTGCTGACAGATAATCAAGTGAAGTATGCTTCTGTTGATGCTTTTGTGTGTTTTGAGATTGGTAGAGTACTTTTTGAGTGCTCCTAAGTCCTAATCATCGATTTTAGGCTATCAAGAATTCAAGAATATAGGCTATTAGCAACATATGTTCTTGATCATAAATGTCTCTGATTCAAAGAAAAAGTATGCAGCAATAAAAGTTTTACTGGATTTCTTCGACGGATGATATATTTGAATCGTGAATAGATTTCTTGCCGAAGAAATAATTCTTGGTTTGTAGTATTTCGGTTACTTTTGTTGTAGAAGTATTACTCATGTTTTCTTGACCAAATAAATTTTCTTTTGATGGTGGAAGAAAAGGGTATATCTGCATTTGGGGTTAAAAGAGTTAAAAGGTTTTAAAATGGTCAATTTATAGTTCTTGTTTTGATTTTTTAATGAAATAAGATTGGAGACAGATTGCAATTAGAAAAAATGAAGAGAACAATTAGTAATTTATCTATTTTCATTTTTGTGCTTGAATAAAATTATAGAAACAGATGGGAATGATACGTATTGGATAATTTCTTTCGCTTACATTTGTTGTATTCTTTCATATTCTTTTAATATTATATATTTGCAATATACAAATATAATTATGAAGTCATTTTGAGGTCATATCAATTTAATCAATATGATTTTGATTAAATCGATTGAACTAATTATTAAACTAATCAAATTTATAATCCACAATTAATAAGGCTACATATTTTTTATTTAGGAAATATTGTAATGCATGTCCCTCTCTTAAAATTTTTAAATCAAATCCCACTCTTCATCATTCTTTTTAAAGCAAGTTCCAGTCGTGCAAGTGATGCCAACTGATGATATAGTGTTTGGGAGGTAAAATAAAACAAGAATTTAACGAATGAGTATAACACAACAAATTCTGTTCCAAGGTGAGATTGATAGTTTGAGTAAGAGAGAGCAAGTTGAACCTATGATCATTTAGAGTACAATAGGTTTGCCGAGATGATTCTCGACTAAAACCTTTTGATACTTAAGTCAGAATGAGATTTAAGGAGATAATAAGGATAAATGAAGCTACAAAAGTGAGTGAAGGACTGGGTTCTAGTGCCCATACTTGGAGGAGGTATTTAGGGTAGTCAAGGTTTAGATTCGAAATTATATCATAAAACCCTTAGCCAACTAAGTGACACATACTATTGACATACTTTAGGTCTTTTGTAGAGTGGCGGACAATTTGCTTTTTGGCTATCTGGCTTAAGCGCCGGCACAAAGCTGTCTAAATGCTTTAATTTTAATGCGGAGGAGACATGCTAACAACAACAATAAATGTGAATGTGAATGTGAATAGAGTTGATGGACAGTATCATTTAATGCATTTTATTAATTTAATGAATTTGAATTGTATTTTTTTTTTCCCATTCAAGAAGTTTGATCACCCTTTAATTTTCTCTTTTTCATTTTATTTTGGGAGCTTAAATATATTAAATTGCAAACTACTTATATATATATATATATTATAAAAGTTAATGTGACAGAAAAAGCTCTTCTTTCACATAATGGGGCTGACCTTCTCTCATCTCTAGTGGCACATGGTTAATTTATATTAGGTTTTTCATTTTATAAATTAACTGATATGAACTTATGAAGTAAGATACATACACATATTGATTTTGCAAATTGGATCATAATACATACTTTCAATTGATCACCCTTTTGGACCCAGGATCAAATCTAATTGAACTATTTAATTATTTAACATGTTTTTCATTCGAAAGGCAAGGAGGATGAATTAAACACAGTGCCTTTGTCTCACTCGGATAGAAGAAAAGACCTTTCCACTGAGAGTTGAAGAGGATGGTTGTGGAGTCAGAATAAGTTTTGAAAGACTAAAATAATCAAACAACTTCAAAATTTAGATGAGGGAGAATCTATTTTAATCCGTATGCAATGCTCAAAGCACAACAGCAGATGCACTCATTGAATGTATAATAGCACCTAATCACAACAATGAGAAAATAAAAATTTTTATTTGCATTGCCTAAAAGAAATTGATATGTAAGAACTGGAAGCACACATACGAACAGAAACAATTCTGCGCAGCAAATTTTTGCCACAGCTTTCAATCTTGAAAATGTACGTATGTTTAGGTAGCTAATTAGGCCTATGTATTAATTTATGTGATTTTAAATATAATTTAAAAAATTTACCTTATAATCACTTTAATTTGCAATTCTTTTAATTTATTACATTATTTGAAGTACTAAAATAAAAATAAAAATAAATATTGAGTTTTTAATTGTATCTTAGATAAATGAATTTTTTATTTTTTTTAATTTACACCAATTCTATATTGACATCTTCAACAATATAAACATGTATATACACACATTGACCCGCACCAATAAAAGTAAAATTAACACAAAATATGAATTGAAATTGGAAAATGAATGATTCAAAATGCCACATAGAAGTCTGATAGACTATTAAACAATCATTATCATGCTGCATTATCATAAAAACGAATTATTTATTCAACAAAAATATATATTGGTAAATAAATAAGATATATAACGCTAAAGGAAAAATTGCAAAATCAGGATTGTAGCTATGATCATTTTGCGTTTTAGGACCAAAATTTGGAATGATATTAAAGTAAAACCAAAATTCATTAAAAATCAAAAAATTAAAAGATAACCACTATCAAATAATACAGTCAACATCGGTAATTGCTTACATAGCACTTACATCGCACATGCATGGAACATCGGTGCGAGTATCACGCAAGCAATTACCAGCGCTAATTGTGTTTTTTTGCAGTCATTGTCATTTTTTTCAATTTTTAATGAATTATGGCTATATTTTAATACTACTTCAAATCCCGATCGTACATTGCAAATTGACCATAGTTATGATCCTATTTTTGCAATTTATCCTAACGCTAAAATAACAATAATACTAGCTTGATAATTACCAACTTGATAATTTTATTGATAAATAAAATCATTTATGTATAAGTGATTGAAAGCAAAAACCTAACTGAATCTCCATAGGAATAGGAGATAAGTTCAGAAGTTCAAAAGTTAACAAGAAATTAAAATGATAAGATAGAGTTTGAAAGGAAACAAAAATCAGATAAGGAATGCTAAAAAACAGGAAATTAAATATCAAAACCACTTATATATATATTGGCATTGTCAATCAGAGAAACAAAAATGGAGTCGTCCCATATCGTTCCCATCCATACCTTCCCCACCCACAAAACGTTCGGCGTCTCCTTCTCCGACTACATAATCCAAACCATCGTCACCCACAACGCCGCCGCCGTTTCCCTGTGGATCCGCGAAGAAGCCGAGCTAATCCACCGCCGCAATCCCAATCTGAACATCATCGTCGGCCTGGACATCAAGTGGCGCCTCTCCAACGCCGAGAGCAACCCCGCCGCCATCCTCCAGCTCTGCGTCGGCCGGAGCTGCCTTATCTACCAACTCCAGTACGCCAATGACTTCCCCGATTCCCTCAACGAATTCCTTGGCAACAAGAGCTACACCTTCTCTGGGGTTGACGTCTATGCTAAGCTGGCGAAACTTGTGACGGACTACAGGTTTCAGTTCACGTTAAATGCTGTGGATTTGAGGGCTATGGCAGCGGCGGCGTACCAGCGGAGTGAGTTGGAGAATTCAAAGTTGGAGGATTTGGCCAGAATTGTGCTGGAGAAAGAGATGGATAAGCCGGAGCTGGGGAGTATAAGCTCGTGGGATAACCCCCGGCTGACGGATGATCAAGTGAAGTATGCTTCTGTTGATGCTTTTGTGTGTTTTGAGATTGGTAGGGTTTTGATTAATTCTCCTAATTCTCGATTTTAGACTATCAAGAAAGAATTTTCAAGATTGGCTAGTAGCATAATTAATATGTTCTTGATCGAAACAAATATTGTCTCTGATCCAAAGAGAAAAGTATGTAGAAATAAAAGTTTTGCTGGATTTCTTGAACAGATGATGTATTTGTATTTGCATGCATGGGGATTTTTCTTGTTTTCTTTCTTCTTTTTTTTTTTTTTTGAATCATGACTAGATTTTTGTTGAAGAAATTAATGATTCTTTGTTATTTTTCACAATTATAATTTACTGGAATAACTTTGCCCTTTTCTTTTCCTGGAGAAAAAAGGGCATATATGAAATACATCTGGATTTGGGGTCAAAAGAGTTCTTGGATATGACGACGTTTTCGTATATTAGTTTCTGTTTTTGGCTTTTTAAATAAAAGGATATATCATTATAGTTTAATAAGATATATCAAAATCTTAAGGATAATGAATATAATAAAAAAATATATTTTCTCGATTTTATAGTATGTTAAATACATCTTTTCTAAATATGTAAAAATGTTGAAGGTGTTTAGAGGCAGAATTAATGTTTAATAAAATTGATAATTAATTATTTTTTTATTTTTAAAGTTGAACACAAAATTATTTTTGTTTGGATTTCTTAGTGGGATAAATTGGAAACAAGAATTTTATAATTAGGAAAAAGAGGGTATAATTGATAATTTAGCTATTTCATTGGGTTGATTTTTGTATATCATTTAGGGAATTCTATCCTGATAAAAAATAGCAATAATATTTGTGTCTCTAAGTTCGACTTTAGGTACTGATCCATGAATAATTTATATCTTAATCTTGTGGTGCTTCTCATTTAAGTGCAGCAATAAATAATTGATTTTTTAATGGTATACTTGTTCACCACAAATTGTAACAAATTTAAAATGAAATAACTAAGTCGGATTCCGATAGTGCTAGGCTAACTTATTTAAAAATTCTATAAACTCCTATATTTTATAAAATAATTTTAAAAATTATAAGATGTTAGATTTTTTATTTTTATAAAAAAAAAAGGTTTTTAAAGTGTTTGAATATATAAAATAAGATGTTGGAGCTTATAAGATGTTTGTAATAATAAATTTATAATTAATATAGTTAAAATTAAGAGAATTTATTAAAATATTAAAAATAAGTCATGAACTACTTACTCTTTAAAAAAAATTATAATTAAACTCCTAATATCTTATTTTATGAGTTCATAAATTCTTTTTCAAAAGAAAAGTTATCAAATAATTTTTAATATTTTATAAATTATCAAATATCTTATAAAATATTTTAATGAGTTTATAAATTTATCCAAATACCCTCTCGTTCCTTTACATTCTATAAAAATTTAGATAGTTTGACTTTTAAAATAAAGTTGGAGATTTATGTGTCGATCGAACCCGAATCCGAACGCATTACCAATTACAGATGGCAATAAATTAAAGAATAATGGAGTTGAATGCAAATATTTTTTATTTATCATCAAAAAAGAAACTATTTATTCATTGGTAATTTGATGCCAGAAAAAATTCATCATTTCTTCTTATTTTCTGGAGCAAATTTGTTGTTAGCCAACCGATGATACGTGGCTGATAATCAAACGAGATGACGGCCCACTATCAGTTGCCCCTCAGCGCACACAACGTCTTCTTCTTCACCGACGTCGTTTACGCCACCGTCACCCACGACCCAGCCACCGTCGCTCAGTGGATTTACGACGTCAGCTCTCTCTACGGCCACCGCCTAATCGTCGGCCTCGACGTCGAGTGGCGCCCCAACTTGACCCGCCACCATCAGAACCCCGCCGCTACCCTCCAGCTCTGTATCGGCCGCTGCTGCCTCATCTACCAGCTTCTCCACTCCCCCTACTTCCCCTTCCAGCTAAACCAGTTTCTCTCATACTCTAACCACACTTTCGTCGGAATTGACGTTAAATCCGACTTGGAGAAGCTTCAGCGAGACTGTAGGATTGGGTATAATGCGAATGCTGTGGACTTGAGGGGTTTGGCGGCGAATGTGTATCGGATGAAGGATTTGAAGAAAGCGGGGCTGAAGACTCTGGCGAGGATTGTGTTGGGGAAAGAGATGAAAAAGCCCAAATGGGTAACTTTGAGTTGTTGGGATAATCGGTGGCTGACGCCTGATCAAGTGCAGTATGCTTGTCTTGATGCTTTTGTAAGTTTTGAAATTGGTAGGATCTTAAATGCTTCCTCTTTCGGGAGAAAGTAAACGAAAATGAGGGATTTTATAGGTTTATAAAACTGATACTTTTTTTAAGGTCTAACTGTCAGGGAATCATGAGACTTCAGATCTTAATTGTTGTGTTCTATAGTGTATAACTGTATATGTTCTGTTTTTTCGCAATTGCTTGCAGCATATCTCTGTGTCAATCGTTAAGATTTGATTGCTGTTTCTGGAAAAGGATATATATTTGAAGTTAATACTGCTGGTTTTTGTTCTGCTGCTGATCATGGGTTGGGTAGGAAAAGCAAAGTTATGTTCAGAACTTGAAATATTACTTGATGTGGGATTGATAGTGAGTTTTTGCTACTGTTGATGAACTTATTCGAGTATTGGATGGATTGATTCTAATCATGGCTCCGTCGGCAGCAGTAGTAGTATCTAAAAAGTATCAAATTTAGCGATCTGTATCCTGTCGAAATATGAAACCACAATATAAGTGTTTGGAATAAATTTCATTTCGAAAGAGTGTAGAAAAGCACTATCTCCTTGAAATGTTCACTACATCTGTCATTCTAAGTCCCCGTTTCTTTAGACAGAAACTCTAGTTTTTCTTTTTCATTATACGCATGAGGACAATTTTGTTTACTACTGTAAATTCAAACGAGACGGGCTGTAAAATCCATCCTCGCAACTGCTCAGGTGGATTGTAGTCCCCGATCAATATATGTCTTCTCAGAAAACAGAACAAATGCCAGGTTACAAGTTTCAAGGTTTGATTGTACGGACTATATGTCTGCTGGCAATGTGTTTGTGGGAACTGGATGAAGAGTTTTCTGGCAACTTTACCTGGATTAAATTTAACAATACTGTTGTTGCAATGGTATGATTCTATCTTGGCTATGAAAATAATAAGTTGATCCTTTTACAAGTGTAGCAATACCTCAAGCAAGATCTTGTCAAATTAAGAAGGTGTTTAGATGAGTTTATAAGCTCCTAAAAATATTTTATAAAATATTTGAGAGTTTATAATATAACAAAAAGTGTTTGGTAATTTCTTTTTAAAAAGAGCTTATAAGCTTTTAAAATAAAATATTATGAGTTTATAAATTTTTTTTTAAAAAGTAAGGTGTCTTAACTTATTTTGAAAATTTTAACAAGTTAGCTTAATTTTTAATCATATTAATTATAAAATTATCATTACTAATATCTTATAAACTCAAAGATCTTATTCTTCCAAACATTTTAAGAATTTATTTAAAAAAAATTAATATTTTATAAAATTTAAAAATATTTCATAAGATGTAGGAGCTTATAAAAATTTTAAATAAACTTAATCAAACACCCTCTAAATGAGGTCATGTTTTACTTTGTTTGATATTTTATAATTGTGTATTATGTTGTGGTCACTTCATGTGAGCCTCCATTATTGCAAAAGAAAGATCGATGAGTTTAAATATAAATATAAAAAAGCATATGCAATCATATCGTATAAAGTGAATAGAATATTATAAGAATAATTGAATTCCGTATTCAATAAAAACATCTAAAAATTAATACTAATTTATTCTGAAATAATAAAATCATTATCTCATCTACAGTAATAATATGAATTTAATTAATTTTAAGATTAAAAAGAAAATAATGCCCTATATTTTCACCGATAAATGCGTATTGGAACTTGTTTTCAGCTTAGGACGATCAAAAGTTATAAATTGGTTCTTCCATAACGAGAGAGTGAGAAAATAAGGCTACGGTACACTTTTACTTCACAAGAGAGTTTAAATTTAATGAAAATAAAGATTTAAGAAAAATTAATTTAGTAAAAAGAACACACAAGAAAAATAAAATAAAATCAGGTTGAGAGGAGGTGATCTAGTTCATGTCCGAATTATGAGGTATATAGAAACCACGGTAAGTTTTTTGTTGAACTTTTTATTATTTAGCACTTAATATTACATTTTTTTTGTAATCAAGTGCTTTTTTAGACGATGAAAAATTATGCAAAAATAGTTAAATATAAAATTACAAGAATATTGAATAAAAGATGTAGAACTAATGTAAAACCAAAATGATTTATCCTAGGATTTGTATACTCTAGAACTAATGTAAAATTACTCGTGTAATCAAGGCTAGTTTACTTTTAGATATGAAATGTGGGGTCATAAGATAAAATGAGGCATGAAGAATGAGATTAGGATAATTTAATATATAATGAAGTATATTTACTTTTTGGGATAAAAGGCATAATGATGATGTATAATATACTTAGATGGATGATAAAATGTGGATAAGGGTTATTTGACGTTTATATCCTTTCTTTATTATTATTATTATTACTACTACTACTACTACTACTAATAATAATAATAATAATAATAATTTAAAATTGCGACTAAAAATAAAAATCAGGTCACGACAAACAAAGGGCTAAGGGGTAATTTAACCCCTCATCCCAAAAGCCAAGCTTTGTGGGATTTTTTTCATTCCACCAAATTGGTAGGGATTCCACATCCTATAAACAGTGAGCACAGTACCAAACCATGAGATATTCGTCAAACTTTCATCAAATGAAGTAAACAATGGATGTGGGCTTCCATCCCCCACATCCAACCAAGTAAACAACCCCTGAATTATCTTTCTAAATATAATTAATAATTAATTAATCAACATAATTTTTCTTATCATTTTAAATTAATACATTGGGCTATTCAATCAATTATATATGTTGTGATGGTGACTATAGATTAATAACATTTAGTAATAATTTATAATTATATAAAAACAGAAACTCATAACTACCGCACAATTTAAGTAAAGATTCAATCTTTTAAAATTTGAAGTTTCATAATTTTGCATTTTGAATTTTATATTTCATTTCTTGATAAATATGTATCAAATATATCTAATATTTAATTAATTATTTATATAAAAAAATATTCAATACATATTATATATATATTTATAAGTAGAAATACGGGAGAAATATAAAATGGAACGTATATTAGTTTTGAGGCAAATCTTCGCAATTGAAGGGAAATAGCATTCGTGATTTTTCTATAGCAAGACCCCAATCTACTTTGGTTTTATCTTATGTGGGGATTCATTTCTCTGTTTCCACTTGGTCTTTTCAAAGTTCTCTTTCGAAGCCCTTAAGCATCTTTGTGTTGAAGATGGAGTAGCCATAGCCATTGTCATTTCGGCAAAAGCTTCGAGTTCGTCATCCCACCCACGGTAAAAATATGTAATAAATATTTCAACATCTTTCATGCCTGTGAATTCCAGCTGGTTTTCTTATTAAAAAAAAAAAAATTGAATTTTAAGCGGATTTATATCTCCAAAATTGTTTCTTTGGGGTTCAAGAAAGGTACTTGCTATTTCTTTACAAATAGTTCGGTGAGATGTTTCTTTTGTGCATTATTAGTTGGGAATTCGTATTGATTATCTTCTTTATACCCAATGTATGGTAATTGTAATGCCTAATTTTGATTATGTGATGTTGATGAATTCTTTTGCTGATTGGCCTTCTCCTTTTAAAAAAAATTGGTTTCGGCCTCTGCTTTCAGCATTTCTTTGATCCCCTGCATTGTTAAGTGCCGTTTTCTACTATACCCTTGAAGCTATATTCAGCGGTTTTGTGGGTTGATTAATATTATGGAATCTTTCTTTGTGCAAGAAAGTATAATGGACTACTTTTAGGAGTGAATCACTTGCTATCAGCATCTTCTTCTTTAGGCTGTGAGGGATGGAATCGATTTATTTTTCTTTTGGGATTATGATACATGTTTGCATTTTAGATAAATCTGCATGATTTACTTTCCTTTCTAGATTATGCACATGTTGTTATTATCATCTTTTAATTTGAGAATGACTGATCAGATTTTTCATGCCTGATTATTGTTATAAATTATGAGTTATGTGGGCAAGTGACTGTTTGAATACCTGACTCATTGAAGTTGCTCTTAACTGCTATAAACCCAAAGAAAGTGCGAGGACAAAGTATCTATTCCAATAATAACAAATGCAGTTCTATTGTTCATCTTCTTGAGGTACTCGTTGCAGAAGAACGGGAGAAGTTGCTGATAATTCCGTTGTTCCTCCATCAATTTACCTTGCAGTTCGTCTTTTATTGGAGACTTGTGTTTGTCTCTTTCTGTACTACAGCTGTGCAGGTTTGTTTTAGTAGTAGTTATAGCAGAATTGTGGTTTTAGTTTGTTTGTTAATTACTTTGTACTAATCCTCTTTGGAATTTCTAATGGAACTTGTAGGTTTGAACTTAAAATCTCAAGTGAAAGTTTAGATAGTGCACGTGGACTGTTTAGCCGAAGCACTATAAATTCGTGCGTTGTTCTTTTTGCATTTTACTTTTTTTTAATTCTCATCTGGTACTTCATGTGAAAATTACTATTAACTTATTTTACTTAGCTGTTTCAAATTACAAATTATATTTGGCCTCCCCCCTCGCCCCTTATTAACAATTGCCTTATTTGCATGCTTACCAATCATCATCTTTTTTCTTTTAAATAATTTGTCAAAGAAAAGTGTCTACTTCCATCACAATGAAGATAAAGATCCAGGAGTATGAGGTGCTTTTTGGTTGCCATAAACTCTATGATGTCGTCTTGGACGATAAAGAGATCGAAACTCTGGTGACCCATGATCCTAGTATTGTCAAGTCATGGATCAACAACACTGAGATCTTAAATGAGTGCCGGCTGCACCGCCTTATTGTGGGGCTTGATTTCGAATGGTGTCCAACATGCCTGGCAGATTGTGAGCAACCAGTGGCAACCTTACAACTATGCGTGGGGAATTCTTGCCTCATTTTCCAAATCCTCCATGCCACAAGAATTCCTAGTCGACTGAGAGAGTTTCTTGGAGATCCTGATTACAGATTTGTTGGAGTAGGAATCAAGCATGATGTGGAAAAGCTCTGGAATGATTATGGTTTGGAGGTAGCTAACACCAGGGACCTACGCTCTTGGGCAGCCAAAGAGTTGGACAAGAAGGAGCTACGTAGGGTTTGTCTGAAAGCTTTAGTGAAGGAGGTTCTTGGGGAAGACATGGTGAAGCCAAAGACTATCACGTTGAGCAGGTGGGATAATCTTAGGCTGGCCAGCGCTCAGGTTTGTTATGCTTGTCTTGATGCCTATTTCTCATTCGAGATTGGCAGGCGATTGAGTGCATGGTATTAGATACTTTTACAAGATATGTGAGTTTGATCAGTGCATTTCTGGGCTGCTGTAGCTGATGAAGTTTAGGGGCAATATGTCTTTTAGTTAGATGTGTTCTTTAATAAAGATGTTTCATCTTGATTATCTTTTATATGGACATGTTACATTAGATGTTATGTATTTGGAACTAGTCTGTATTTGTTAAGTGCTTTTTTTTGCCCCTCCCAACTTGCAACTAAAGTGAGCTCCCATTTGGCTCCCATCGTTCAGCTGGATGTGTAAATGGTGACATTTTTCCCATCCCTTTTGCATTTAACAACTCATATGAGATGGATAATCTACTGTGTCAAACATTTCAAGGGTTGTGAAACAAAAAATGTATTGTAACAGGTGTTTCACGCAATGGATGACAAATGAGAGTAACTTATTTCTCTTAAAAGTCTTGACTCATTTGATGCAAGATAAGATTTATGTATCATTAGATATGATATTTGAATTAAACGGGAGTATGATGTTTGTCTCTCTTGACATTCTTAACTTCTTGAAGTCCTTCATCTATGTTTCTGAACTTTATAAATCGTTCTTCAGTGTATATGTTACGTAAACTAATGCAATTTTACAAATATGTTATAAATGAATATAAACTCAAGAAATATGGTTTAAAATTCTACAAGAACATCATTTGCCAATGTCTACTCGTTCTTGTCCTATAACTATTGGTTCACCACCCCAACGACCAAAAAACTCCAAGTTAACATTGATTGTTACCTTGAACCGGTGGGATGAATTTAGATTCAAAGAATGTTCTTCCATTCTGTATTCCAACTATATTTGGCATATCGTGTGGTCTCTGGAATTTCCATGTAAGTCATCCTAAGCTGCTGCAAACATCCCATGGAAAGTCAGGAGACTTTGTGGATTCAGTTCCTTACAAGAAATGTGGCATTTTTGAGCCGTATAACCTGGCATTGTTTCATCCGTCAAAATAAAATATTTATTAGCATTCGAGACTAGAGCTATTAACGAATCGAATCGAATCCGAATCCTTAAATATTCGGATTCGATTCGATTCGATTTATTTTACTCATACTCGTATTTGAATTTGAGTTTGACTCGAATCCTAAATGGGCTTGAATTCAATTCAAATAACTATTCAATATATTCGGACTCAATTTGAATGTTTAATTAACTCAGTTTTTCACTGAATTTTGAATTATTTATTGATTTTTTATCTTTTATTACGGTCATAAAATGAAATTACTTGATTTATCCAAAAAATAAATATCAAATACTTGTAATACTTGACATAATATTCAATGACTTTATTACTACAGATTATAAATTATCAAAAATTTAAGTTTTGAGAAATAAAAATATTAACATATAATAAAATATGTTTAAATATTTTATTGAATATGGAACTCGAATTCGATTATATATCGAATATTATACTAAACTTGAATTCAAATTTGAATTCAAATGTGTTAAATTTCAAATTTGAATTGACTATTCGAATTCAAATATTAAATTATTTAATAAATATTTGATTCATTAACCATCCCATTCGAGAAATTTCTATAGAAAGCAACGATCCTCCCTAGCAAGTCTGCGGAGAGGTCCTTCTCCACTTTAAATTTTTTTATTTCAATTTATTATATTTATACTAAATATATTTTATTTTTAATTAATTAATTATATATAAAAATAAAAAGTAAAATAGAAAATAGAATTAAAAAAATGGAACAGTGGATTTGGAACGATAGTTTCATTTTGTTCTTAGGTTACATGGGATTCATTTCATTTCTCAGTTTCCACTTTCCACTTTGGTCTTTTCGAAGTTTTCTTTCGAAAACCCTTGAGCTTTCATCTTTGTGATGGAGATGGGGTAGCCATAGCCACCGTCATTTAAGAACAAAGCTTCGAGTTCGCCATCCGAACCACGGTAAGAAAATGTAAAAATATTTCAACATCTTTCATGGCTGTGAATCCTAGCTGATTAATATCTCCAAAATTGTTTCTTTAGGGTTCAAGAAAAGACTTGCTATTTCTTTGCAACTAGTTCGGCGAGAATGTCTCTTTTGTGCATGAAAGACGAAAAAGTAGTACTTTATTAGTGGGAAGTTCATGTTGATTATCTTCTTGATACCCAATGTATAGTAATTGTAATGCCTACTTCTGATCATGAGATGTTAATGACTATGTATCTGCCGTATTTTCGGTAGAACACATGTGATCTTTTTGGTGATTGGTCTCTTTTTCATCTGATTTTGACCTTTGTTTCCAAAGATTTCTTTGATCCTCTGCATTGTTGAAGTGCAGCTTTCTGTGATATCCTCAGGCTGTATTCGGCAATTTTTTGGGTGGGCTAATGTCATAAAATCTTTCTTCCCGTTGTAAAATCACATTTTGTAGGAGCTAAGATAATGTCAGTTGGGATGAGTATCATCTCCCATTAGATTAGTGTTGGTGCCCCGTGTGGCATGTTTTGATGATGACAGAATTCCCAAACAAATCTGCATGATTTATTTTCCTTTCGGGATTATAATACATGTTTGCATTCTAGGCAAATCTGCATGATGTACTTTCCATTCAGGATTATAGCACATGTTGTAATTTTCATCCTTTAATTCGAAAATGATTGACTGAATTTTCCTTGCCTGATTATTGTGCTAAATTCATGGAGTTACTGTGGGCGAGTGACCGTTTGCATAACCTTTATTATTGAAGTTGCTCTTAGTTGCTATAAAACCCAAAGAAAAATATCTTTTTCGAAAATAAAAAGTTCAGATATATTGTCATCATCTTCTTGAGGTACTCACTGTATAAGAAAGAGGGAAGTTGCTGATAATTCTACCGTGCCTTCATCTGTAATTCACCTTTTGGTGTCTATTGGCATTTGTTTCTGGATACTACAACTGTATAGGTCTATTTTAGTAGTAGTTGTTGCAGAATTGTGGTTTCAGTTTGTTTAGTAATTACATTGTGCCAACTCTCTTCAATATTTTTAGTGGAACTTGCAAGTTAAAATCCCAATTGAAAGCTTGAATAATGGAAGTAGCTTGTTTAACTGAAGCACTATGAATTCTTGTGTTGTTCTTTTCTGCATTTTACTTCTCTTCTATTCTAATTTGGTAATTCCTGTGAAAATAATCAGTAAACTTATTTTACATAGCTGTTTCAAGTTAAAACTTGTTTTTGGGCCTAATTCAAACCCCCCTTTCCTAACAATTACCTTATTTGCATACTTATTGATCATCATCCTTTTTTAACTCCCTATTTGTCATAGAAACTTGTCGACTTTCTCCATCACAATGAAGATACAGGCCCAGGAGTATCAGGTGTTTTTTGGTTCCCATAAAGTCTATGGCATCTTCCTTGATGATAATGAGATTGAAACTCTGGTGACCCATGATCCTACTATGGTCAAGTTGTGGATCAACAACACTGAGAACTTAAACGAATGCAGGCTGCACCGCCTTATTGTGGGGCTTGATATTGAATGGCTTCCGACTTTCATGGCTGATTGTGAGCAACCAGTGGCAACCTTACAACTATGTGTGGGAAATTCTTGCCTCATTTTCCAAATCCTTCATGCCTCAAGAATTCCTAGTCGACTGAGAGAATTTCTTGAACATCCTGAGTACACATTTGTTGGAGTAGGAATCAAGCATGATGTTGAAAAGCTTTGGAATGATTATGGATTGAAGGTTGCTAACACCAGGGACCTATGCTCTTAGGCAGCCAAAGAGTTGGACAGGAAGGACCTACGTAGAGTTTGTCTAAAAGCTTTAGTGAAGGAGGTTCTTGGGGAAGACATGGTGAAGCCAAAGACTATCACATTGAGCAGGTGGGATAATCGTAGGCTGACCAGCGCTCAGGTTTGTTATGCTTGTCTTGATGCTTATTTCTCATTCGAGATTGGCAGGCGATTGAGTACATGGTATTAGATAGTTCTATAAGATATGTGAGTTTGATCAGTACATTTCTGGGCTGCTGTAGCTGATGAAGTTTATGGCACTTTGTCTTTTAATTAGACATGTTCTTTAATGGAGTTGCTTCATCTTGATTTTCTTTTTATATGGCCATGTCACATTAGATGTACAGATTTGGAATTAGTCTGTATTTGTGAAATATTTTTTTAACTTGCAACTGAAATGAGCCTCCTTTTGGTTCCCATCGCTCTGTTGAATGTATAAATGGCGGCAGCATTTAACAACTCACATGGGATGGATAATATAGTGCATCGGGCATTTCAAGGGGTTTGAACCGAGAAACATGTTGTATCAGGTGCTTCACTCAATGGATGAGAGATGGGAACGAACAACTAATTTTTCTTAAAAAATTTTACTCACTTAATGGGACATAAGACTTAAATATCATCATCAACAATGATATTTGAATTGAATGCCGTGGAGAGATTTGTGTTTCTGGACTTATCATTCTTCATGGTGTATACGTTAACATAAAGTAATGCAGTTTTCCAAATGATTTTATTAATGAATATTAACTTAAAGGGCTATGGTTAACAACTTTGCGAGAACATCACTGTTTAATATCTAATGGTTCTTGTTCAATAAATAATACTTCACTGCCCCCAATGACCACAAAAGCTTCAAATTAACATTTGATATTATCCAAATTGGTTGTTACCCTAAGCAAGTGGGGTAAATGTAAAGATTCAAAGAATGTTCTTCTGATTGAAGAGTTTTGTGTATTCGGACTATAGTTGGTATATTGTTTGGTCTCTGGAATTTCCATGGAAGTCATCCTACGAAAAGTCAGCTGCTGCAAACATCCCATGGAAAGTCAGGAGATTTTATGGATTTTTTTCCTTACAAGAAATGTGGCATTTTCCAGCCGGATAACCTGCCAATGTTTCATCCATCAAAACGAAACATTTGTTAGTCCAGTCTTCATAAAAATTGAGACATCATTAGTATCTAATTAAAGAATCTACCTCTGAAATGAGATCAAATTCATGGTCATATGCTGCAGTTTCAGGTGCACTGAAGTGGAGGCTTTTACCATTTGGAGTTATTACAAGGACTTACTAATGTTTAGCCCTTCAAGTGTATAGACATTATAGAACTTCTTGCAATACCATTTCATTCTTCTCCATGTGGCCATATATTAAGGATAAACAGTCATAAACAGATTCTGCTTCTGCAATTTCCGTATCACCTGCTAAGAAGGACTGAATTTTCTTTTCAACTTCAATCCAGCTACGGCCAGGATTCTTTTTCAAGCCCAGTTCTTTCATTGTGAATCTAATCTTGCGTGCTTTATTCCACTTCTTGGTAGCAGCATACATCTTTTCCAGAACTATATAAGTTGATGGATCATCCGGATCCTTGTCAATAAGGATATTCGCAATTTTCTCCCCTAACTTGAGTTCCCCATGCAAACGGCATGCAGCAAATAGTGTGCTTAACAATTCAACATTCTCTTTAATGTAAGGATTCTTCTGGAGAATCTCGTAAGCTTCATATAATCTTCCGGCACGACCTAGAAGATCTATAAGACATGAATACTCTGCAGTTGTTGGTCGGATGCTATATTCATGTTCCATCAGGTTAAAATAATGTTGTCCCTCATCAACTAATCCGCCATGGCTGCAAGCTGAAATTACTGCAAGAAACGTAACTCTATCCGGTCTAATTTGGGCTTGCAGCATTTCCTCAAAAAGCTTCAAAGCTTCAAATACTCGACCATGAGAACCATATGCCACAATCATAGTAGTCCATGACATTAGATCTCTTGTGGATAACTGATTAAATACACTCACAGCTTCATTTACAGCACCACACTTGGCATACGTATCCAGAAGGGCTCCCATTACCACTTCATTGGAATTTAACTTACTCTCAATAATGCACTTGTGGAGTTCCTTACCCCTTTCTAACACAGCCAATTGCGAACAAGCTGCCAAGGCACTGGTCAATGTAATTGCATCAGGCCTTATACCTGCTTCCCTCATTTCATCATACGCCCCAAGTGCTTCAAAATAACAGCCTGCTGATACATAGCCAGAAATCATAACATTCCAAGCAACTATATTTGATTTTGGCATCAAGAGGAAGACTTTTTCAGCTAGTGGGACGCTTCCACACTTGAAGTACAAATCAAGCAGTGAGCTTTCAATGAAGATGTCAGTCTGTACATTATTTCGTATAATATGACCATGAATGAATTTACCATGCCGCAGTTGAGCTGATTTAGCACAGGCTACTAACAAGCTGCTTATGGTTGTTGACCTAGGCCTGATCTTCTCTTCATTCATCCTCACTAAAAGTTCAATGCATGACAAACTATCCCCAATCTGACTGTAACCTCCGATCATTGCATTCCAAGAAACCAAGCTCTTCTTCTTGATTTCATCAAAAAACTCTTTGGCCCTCTCTAAGCAGCCACATTTTCCATACATATCCACAAGAGCAGCACTCACATAATCATCCATCACAATCCCACTCCTTAACACTTCTTCATGAATTCTCCTCCCTTTTTCCACATCCACCAGCCTTGCACATGAAGAAATTGCAGTAGTAAACGACACCGAATCAGGCTTCAATCTGGTGTTCTTCATCCTCTCAAAATATTCCAACGCCTTTTCGCACTGCCCACTCTGGTAGTAACAAGAAATCACATTATTCCAACATGCCAAATCTATTTCAGGCATTTCATCAAAGAGCTTCACAGCTGATCCAAACAGGCCACACTTTGCATACACACCGATCAAAGAGCTGGCAATAACAACATCTACCAAAAACCCAGTTTTTAACAAATGGGCGTGAATCTTTTCCCCATAATCTTTCCTCCTTAATCCACCACAAGCTTTCAACAAACTTGGATACGTATAACTATCAGGTCTCAAATATGGGAACTGCAATAAACTCTCAAACAATGACAAAGCCTCGTAAAACATGAAGTTCTTTGCATATGCTGCCATTAATCCATTCCATAACGTGATGTCCAACGGGTTCTCTATGTTTCGAAAAACTAAATCCGCTGAATGATATGCACCGCACGAGATATATTGATTGATGAGGTTCTTGCATAAGGCTATGTTGTTTTGTAAGCCAAAAGATATCACTTTTTGATGAAGTATTTGAATTTGTTTCAAAGATTTTGTATTGCTGAAGGATTTTGAGAGAGAAAATAATCTTGTCGTTATGGTGTCCATGCAGGAATACTTTGAAATGGAAGGAAAATAAGGGAAGAAAAATGTTTAAACTCTACTGGTTATGGAATACTATGGTCGTTTAGGTAACTAGTGCAATTGATCCATATTTCAGGGACCTCAATGCAAATAAACTCTTCTTTTTGTTGGCTTTTGTCTCCAACCCCATGGGCCCATTATCTTAAAAGTATTCCTTTTCTGATAATCAGTATCTTAAACCATTCGATATGCTATATACATATATATATATATGCACACATACATACAAACACCATTTATTTTGTTGTCTTTAGCTTTCAACGTTGTAAACAAAGGCATGCTATGCTTATTTTAATGCTTGTGTGAATCAGCAAGCAAACTCCAACAGTGTTATACAGAGGACACCGCAAAGTTTTCATCAAACTTCCCTGCTTTCTTCTGCACTTTGACTCCTTGAATTAGGTAAGTTTTGGATACATGTTTATGCGTATGAATATGATTCCGAAATTCTACCAAGTTGTTTAAGGGCACTCTTTTTTGAGAAGAACGATTCTTGCATATAGTTTATGCTATCTATAAATTTTTCTGTCAGTGATTGCTTTGTTTTGCTATCTTCAAATTGATAAATTTGTTTTCTTGGTGAATCTTGGCCTGTTCTTTGGTGAAGTCAGTCTTTTAGTTCTTGAATTCATCCATTGGTTTTGCCAGATTACTTTATTACCTTGTTTCTCACATCATCATTCATCTAATTCTTGATCATGCTTACAAATTAAAATCATGGAGAAAGAAAAGAGTTTGGATCGTTACCTGATAAGAGTATATTCTAGTTAAGTGCAGATATGCAGCTAATGTTTCTAGTTGTAATTTTCTTATCTTAAAATTTGACTGTTTCTTCTCTTTGACGATGATGGAATTCCTTTTGTTGTTTTGGTGATTTATTTATCAGTATTCTCTCATGTTGTTCTCGGAAGCATCTTGCCAAGTTTATGATCTGATGTTTAGTATTTTCTCTGCAATTGGTATCTTCCTGGGCATAGATGAAAACGGTCAAAGCCATATTTATGTCTGACTTGTCCGTCTAACCGTTTATACTGTTTACTGCCAGTTCTAAGATGGACGGAAGTGCTGGTAGGGGAAGTAATTCAGGCCGTAGTTTTCTACCACGCTACAAGCTTGGAAAGACTCTCGGTATTGGGTCATCCGGTAAAGTGAAATTAGCTGTCCATACCTTGACTGGGCTTAAAGTTGCGATAAAGGTGCTTGATCGCCAGTCGATGGATAACTGTGAAGCAGGAAAAGGTACAAGAGAATGACTTCTAACTATGTAACTGGAGCTCCCGCTGTTGGCTGTTTTGCATTTGCTACAGATTGTTATTATTTGATACTTAGGTAACTTCACCTTTACATTTGACATCTAGAGAAATCAACATAATGAGACAACTATTTCATCCCCACATAGTTCGCCGGCTAATTTGACAAAATATGGTGAAAAAAGAAAAAAATTACAAAACTACCGTAAATTTAAAATCATTACAAAATTACTACCCTATTTTTTATTTTTTATTTTTAATTTCAGAATTAAGAAGCGTGGCCCCAGGCCACGCCTCTTAATTCATCTATTTTTCCCTCTAGAGGCGTGGCCAGGCCACGCCTCTTTGGGATTTTTCCTTTTTTTTTTTTAATTTTTTTTATTTTTAGTATTGTTTTATATATATATATAAATATATTTTAATTTTTTAATTTTAATGTTTGATTTTTTTTCTTCTTTTGGGAATAATATTAGGGTTGACATAGCATCATTTGTTTTATCTTTATTTTATGTAATTTAATATAGAATATTTTATCTTATATTTAAAATTTTAATTAATTGATTTTTTGAAATATTAAAAATGAGCCATAAAATATAGTATAAATTAAAATTTTTTTTTATAAATGTATTATTTTATAAAATGTTTTGGTAGGCAAGTCAGGAATCCCTGCCTATGTGTGTGAAATTGTATGTCCATATTTGCCACTAAATTAAATGGCATATTGGTTTCCTCTCAAGGGAATTTATTGAGATGTAAAAGTACTGCCCAAATGATATTGCATCAAAAATGACATGTAGGATCCATGCCTATTTTGCAATAACATGTCTTGCATGTTATTAGGGCGTACTGATTCAACTTCGATGAACAACTCCACACTACTTATGCCAGCCCTCGGATCCAATAATTTTGACAAATTAATGTCATTTTTCACTTGCATGATTGTTGATATGCGAGTCTCATTATCCAAATGAAAGATATACGAGTAGTCATTTACAAATAAAATATTATTTATAAATAATAAATCTTGATTAACGTGTTAATATATAATCATATACTGCAGTTTTACATGCCTATTTTGGCCAAAGTTCTAACATTACAAACATCCATTCAAGAGTTAATATATTACATCAACTAAAGTAAATATAGAATACAGTAAACTTATAGAAACATGCTTCAATCACTGCATTTTATAAAATAGTATATTTATAAAAAAAATTAAAATTTATACTACATTTTTATGGTCTCATTTTTAATATTTTAAAAAAATTAATTAATTAAAATTTAAATATAAAATAAAATATTTTATATTAAATTACATAAAATAATATTAGGGCTGATGTTAGCCCTAATATTATTCCTAAAAGCAAAAAAATTCAAACATAAAAAAAGGAATTAAAAAAAAAAAGAAATTTCTAAAGAGACGTGGCCTTCAATGCAATTGTATTGCAGCAATTACGAATTTAGAGGCGTGGCCCCGAGCCACGCCTCTCAATTATCTGATTAAAAAAAATAAAAAGATACCTTACCATAATTTTTAGAAACTTTCAAGAATTAAGGTAATTTTGCAGATATTATTTTTTTCACAATATTTTTATAAATTAGCCCAAAATAATAACATATCTTGAAATTACAAGCATCACTTATGATTAAAAAGTATAATAATGTTTGATTAATATATTAATATATAATTATATGATGTGGTTTTACATACTTATTTTGGCCAAAGTTCAAATATTACAAGCATTCCTTCACGAATTAATATATTGCATCAATTGAAGAAAATATAGAGTATAGTAAATTTATAAAAGCATGTTTCAATCACTTGCATTTTATAAAATAGTACATTTATAAAAAAAATTTAAAATTTATACTATATTTTATGGCTCATTTTTAATATTTCAAAAAATCAATTAATTAAAATTTTAAATATAAGATAAAATATTCTATATTAAATTACATAAAATAAAGATAAAACAAATGATGCTATGTCAACCCTAATATTATTCCCAAAAGAAAAAAAAAATCAAACATTAAAATTAAAAAATTAAAATATATTTATATATATATATATTTATATATATATAAAACAATACTAAAAATAAAAAAATAATAAAAAAAAGGAAAAATCCCAAAGAGGCGTGGCCTGGCCACGCCTCTAGAGGGGAAAATAGATGAATTAAGAGGCGTGGCCTGGGGCCACGCCTCTTAATTCTGAAATTAAAAAAAAAAAAAAAATAGGGTAAGGCGTGGCTAATTTTGTAATGATTTTAAATTTACGGTAGTTTTGCAAATTTTTTCCTTTTTCACCATATTTTGTCAAATTAGCCTAGTTCGCCTATTTGAGGTCATAGATACCCCGTCAAATGTCTATCTGGTCATGGAGTATATGAATTCGGGCGAGTTGTTTGATTATCTTACAGAAAACGGTAAACTACACGAGGACGAGGCCCGATATTTCTTTCAACAGGTATGTAGTCCAGTTAGAACTGATAGCAAAAACACAAGCAGCATAGAATATATTCCCTACTTCGATAAATTTCTCAAGCTATATGCCTTCTAAATTCTGCTTCATTCATGTTCTAATCAATAAAATATGTTCTTTTTTGCATGTCAGAATAGATAATATCAGGTGTCGAATATTGCCATCAACACTTGGTGGTGCATAGTGACCTCAAGCCTGAAAATCTACTCTTGGACTCCAAACTCAATGTCAAAATTGCTGATTTTGGTATAGGGAATATCATGCGAGACGGGCATTTCTCAAAACAAGCTGTGGAAGTCCAAATTATGCTGCTCCTGAGGTTCAAAAAAACATATAACTAGATCTATATTGGCATAGAACTTGTTTCCAATCTGATGACATTATTTTTTCACTAGCTTATCTGTGGAAAACTGTATGCCGGTCCAGAGGTAGATGTGTGGAATTGTGGGGTAATCTTATATGCACTTCTCTGTGGAAGGCTCCCTCTTGATGATGATAATCTCCCAGGCACAGTGTATATGTTACGTAAACTAATGCAATTTTACAAATATGTTATAAATGAATATAAACTCAAGCAGTATGGTGTAAAATTTTAGAAGAACATCGTTTGCCAATGTCTACCCGTTCTTGTCCTATAATTATTGGTTCACCACCGCAACGACCAAAAAACTCCAAGTTAACATTGATTGTTGCCTTGAACCGGTGGGATGAATTTAGATTCAAAGAATGTTCTTCCATTCTGTATTCCAACTATATTTGGCATATCGTGTGGTTTCTGGAATTTCCATGTAAGTCATCCTAAGCTGCTGCAAACATCCCACGGAAGGTCAGGAGACTTTGTGGATTCAGTTCCTTACAAGAAATGTGGCATTTTTGAGCCGTATAACCTGGCATTGTTTCATCCATCAAAATGAAATACTTATTAGCATTCCAGACTAGAGCTATTAACGAGCCGAATCTAAATATTTAAGGATTCGAATTCGATTCGATTCGATTTATTTTACTCATATTCGTATTCGAATTTGAGTTCGACTCGAATCCTAAATTCGATTTGAATTCGATTCAAGTAACTATTCAATATATTAGGATTCAATTTGAATGTTCAATTAACTCAATTTTTCACTTGAATTTTGAATTATTTATTGATTTTTTATCTTTTATTATGGTCATACAATGAAAATACTTGATTTATCCAAAAAATAAATATCAAATACTTGTAACGGTTGACATAATATTCAATGACTTTATTACTAGAGATTATAAATTATCAAAAATTTAAGTTTTGAGAAATAAAAATATTAATATATAATAAAATATATTTAAATATTTTATTGAATATGGAACTCAAATTTGATTATATATTAAATATTATACTAAACTTGAATTCAAATTCGAATTCAAATGTGTTAAATTTCGAATTTGAATTCAAATATTAAATTATCTATATCTATACTACCTACAAAAGTATTAATAGGAATAGTAGTTTCTTCCTTTTTATGTAAAGACAAAAATATCCCTCTTGAATAAAAGTATCGCATTTAATGCATATGAATTAGTGGTAAATTATAATTTATGCATATAAACCACATTTATTATGCCTTTCTACTTATCAAATGCATATACATCAAATGTATATACATTATATTTATTACATGCATTGCTAATTAAATTTATTTTAAATTAAACTCATAAAAGATTCACAAAATTAATTGTATCAATTTTTTCATTTTAAAAAATATATATACATATATATATTAAATTTATATTTATATATATATATTAAATTTATCACATTTATAAAAGTATGAATATATAGTATATAAATAGATATATTTCACTCGATAAAATATTTCATTAATCAGGTAACACCATTCATATCCTACCTATATCTTCACTAAATGCATAGTATTTAATCTAACAGTCAAAAATTGTTATTTAACATTTAACAAAAAATTTGTATATATTGTGTTAATAATACATAACTTAATTCATGAATCTAACTTTAATATCATATGAGTTTACATTAAATTCATCAAAAGTTGTATTAAATATGCATATTATTTCACCCCATAAGACCAAAAGCTCATAACTATCGATTTATGTGGAAACCTATCTAAATTAAATTTTTTGGCCGATTATTTCATAATTTTCTGAATTTCCCAATTTGAGCACTATTTGATCTAAGTTAAGATTATTTTCTTTGAGTACTTATAAATATAACTCTTTTAATTTTGATCCTTGATATTTAGAACTAAAATAATGTTTGCCCATTTTGAATTCTCTAATTCTTTCTTCAAGTTTGAAAATATGCTATTCAATTACTTTAAAAGAAGAAAATATTGCTTCCACTCAAATATGGATCAAATGCGAGTGTTAGAACACCCCACCCTCCTGGACTTGACATTAGTTCCAAATTATAACATTGAATAGTTAGTGTGACTTGAAGAGTTTCTATTAAGTTTTGATTAGCATATTGTTCACCCATTCAACATCTTGAAGCACCCCCCCCACCCCCCCACCAAAAAAAGGTTTAATTCTTTTATTAATCTGTCTATTCCCTTAATAACATGCTAAATATGAAATTATCTTATGATATAAAATTTTGGTTCATAAAATTTCTTAATTTTAAGAATTTTCCTACGTAATGAGATTATTGTATATAATCATATAATTTAACTATAGAACACAATTAAATTAAATTTATTTTTAATTAGACTTGTAGAAAATAATAATTATTTGATGAAATTAATTATCTCAAATCTTTCTACCTAACAAATGTACACCTGTACCACATTCATCACCCTTCGAAATTTGTCTTTTTATCAACCTATGAAATTTTTTTCTTGTCAAAGTAATAATTACAACATTACCATTAATTGAATTACGCATTTTCAACTTGACAAATGTATATACATCATATTTAATACATAAATTAATGTCATAGAAAATAACAATTAAATTAAAATTAATTAATTTAAGTCATATCAAATTAATGATTTGAGGGAATACAATATAGAGAAATTGTTTATTACCCTAAAAACTCCTAAGGAAAAACAAAAAGAGAAAAAGGAAGAGGAAGAAATTTTTTTAAAATATAATGGTGAAATTTATTGTATTTTTCTCTTGCATAAAACCTTCAATTGAAGGGCTCAAGGAAAAATTCACTAACATAGATGTACAGGAAGATTTTGGCTTCACACTACACAGAACAAGGGCCATGTATGACTTCCTTAATAGAAGCTTCATGACAAAATCTTCTTGTTTGTAGAAACTAATAGCATCATTTTTTATGAAATGAATGCTTTGCTATTGCAGTATGCTTTGCGGAAGTTGTGTCATAAGAACCCAAGAATCTTACATTTTCTATTTACAGTAAAACATGTGGTCCCTGTAGGCCCTCAAAACCAGTTCTTAGCAACGTATATATCTCACTACAAAGTGAAGAGAAACTTAGTCGTAGACTCCTAGGCTATAATCATAGTAACTATTTTATTGTGCAAGTTTTGCTAATTTCTCATTACATAAATGTTTATTTTGCTCTTAAACATAAACACAAATATGATTGGAATGATCTTTCTTCAAATATTACAAAAAAGAAAAAAAAAATTACAATAAGAGATTCTTTGGTTTTAAAAATTTAAGAAACAATGGATTCCTGAATGAGATAGGATACATTTATATCCTCCAAGATACCAAGAAGTAAATCATAAAAAATTTTCTATTTGATGTTCAAAGTTCCTATTTTGGCTTAGTAAGAACTTTTACAGATGATGAAACAACACATAAAGAAAAAGATTAATTGGAAAAAATTTAGAAATTCAAGGACATGAGAACAAATGGTGAGTTTGCTGGATTCTATTTATTGTCGAATTATTACAATTGTTGACCTTCTGTTTAATCTTGACTGATGCAGCAGATAAATATCAAATTAATTCATTGGAATTATAATATTTAACTATCACTATCCTTCTTCACTTGCAAGTACATCTTCATTTTCTAAAATTTTGAAATGATATCATCAATCTTCATTGTGTTGAGGACTTGATTAATTTTTATACAATATATCATTGATCTTAAGATCCAATAGCACGAAATTGGTAAACAAGAAAAACTTTTGATACATGTTTATGAGGGCACCTGGCATCACTTTGTGATAAATTTCATCTCATCTCTTAATATGTAGCACAATTTATTCCTTATATAATGAATTCAAGTCATTCTAAATTTAATCTATATATATATATATATATATTTGTACAATCTTTTTGATCAAATTAGATATTCTTGATGTTAGGGGAAAAATATGGACAAAAATTGTTGTTTATAAGAAAATTTTAATAATGCCACGGGTACTCACATTATTTATTTGTTAAGTTATACATTACATATTCCTATTAAAAAAAGAGCTAAACTTATATTTCGACAATGCAATATGGACCATACCATAAGACTCAAACTTAAACTTTTTGTCAACTGAATTCTTTAGATTTTAATATACTTTTTATATAATATTTTTTTTTAAGTTTTCATTAAAGTTGATAACCATGAAATAGTATGACTTGCGAAGTATATAGTTATATACTTTTATTGATCAACTTTTTAATTATATTTTGCTAAGAGACTATCAAATTTTTGATATGCACTGGATATGAATTACTTAAGAGATATATTGTGATTAACTCTGTTTATTCTCCATTGTTGTAACGATTTCAAATGACAATTTCTTTATTTTGGATTTTTTTTGGTTTTGTTAATTTTTTATGCGTATTAATTAAATATAAATAAGAAGCACAATTCATAAAATAAATAAATATAAAATTAATAAGCCACGTGCAATGCACGTGGGTATTTTTCTAGTTTAATAAATATTTGATTCATTAACCATCATAATATAGGATGACCCAAAATAGCCCAAATCGACTAAGCCCAACATTCAATCATCGGCCCAAATCAGCTAAACCCAACATTCAATCAACGGCCCAGTGCCCATGTGACTCGTCGACCTAACTCGATCAATTGTCCATGGCCCTCAAAGCCACTTGACCTGAGTCGACATGTTCCAGGTCAATCTGAATGTCGAGTTCTGTACAGTGCTCTGCCACCGCATTAAATGCATTGACTGGCGGCATGCCTCCGCATTAATGGCGCATGCCCTCTCCTCATCGTTTGACACAACAAGCGCCGCAGCAGTGTACCGTCTTTCTTTGAACAGATTATATGAATGCATGGGTTTATTTCTTTGAATCATGATTTGGACGGTCCTGATCATCCATTTTAGATTATCAAGATTTTTAAGATGGCTATTAGGAATATTGGTTTAAATGCAAGTACTGATTGTTGAAGTGTTAAATGGTTTGGTGTTTTCTTGAAAATAAATATCTTGAACTGTTAATCGGGATTGATGTTTTGTTGATCATAAATGTCTCTAATCTAAAGGCCAAGTATGTAAAATAAAAGTTTTGTTGGATTTCTTGAAAGATTATACGCATGCATGAATGTCATAGATTTCTTGAACAAATGATAATCTTCTTGGTAGTTTCTTGCAAAACTCATATGCTCTAAATGACCCTCAAGTGTCATCTAGCGTTGAATTTACTTTGCCTTGGAAATAAAAGGGGATCTATTTGCATTCTGGGGTGTCAAAAGATTCTACAGGTTTACAGGGTCTGGTTATGTTTTTGCATATGTATTAGTTTGTTTATATTCATTGATATTTATGAATTATTAATGGAGATCAATGTTGCTTTGTTTGTTACATATAATCATCAGTTCTTTGCCTTAATTGCTTTCATAGCTGTTGAAGATTTGGTTGTGGTTTCCGGTTATCTTTTTTCATCTATTAGTTGTTTTTGTTCAAGAAACTGAAAGCATTCTTCAAACAATACTACTGTATATTCCAGTTAAAAGAGAAAAAATGGAATGATTTTGTAAACAAAATGAAAATGGAAGAGAGCATGTATTGTTAATGGCCTCTATATATATATATATATATATATTGAATTGATCTTGATAGTCTAAGTTAAAGTGGGTGATTAGAAGCATTCAAAATCCTACCAATCTTCAAACACATAAAAGCATTTACATAGGCATACCTTACTTGATCACGTGTTAGTTGCCGAATTTTCTCACATGCTCGTAGTCACTGACTCCAGCTTATCCATCTCGTCCTGCAATACAGCTCTTGCCAAAACCTCCAAGTCTGGCATCCTCCAAATCTCATTGTTGATATTCCACCACCGTCAAAGCCCTCAAGTCCACAGATTTACCATGGTCTCAAACCCGTATTCTATTTTGAGTTTTCTTAATTTAGAATAGATGTTAACCCCAACGATAGCATAGTCCTCGTTGGTGGCAAAATGGATGATGGAGTAAGGGTTGTCATCGGAATACATGAGCTGGTAGATAACGAAGCTGCTGCCAACGCAGAGCTAGAGGGTAGCGATGGGATTGTGGTAGTGGATGGAGTTGGAAGGGTACGATTTGATTTCAGGCCGAAGATGAGATGACTGAGGTTGGGGCAGTGAATTATGAGCTCGGCTTTGTGGACCCATAGGAAAATGGCATCGGTATTGTGGGCGGCAATGGTATGGATTTCATCGCAGGATATGGTGACAGGGAATGTTACGTGGGTGCTGAAGGACTCAAGGGCAGCAATCTGTGGTACCATAAATTTTTTGTTTTTTTGTTTGTTTGAATGATAATACATGCTCCTACCCTGCTCTCTCTGTGTGTGTGTATATGTATGTGTTCTGATATATTAGTAATTGAAAACTGAATAGAAGTTAATTAGCATATGTTTTATGATCTGCAAGGAATTCAGGATCTGTTACATGTTTGTTTGAAGACTCTTTCATGGTCATGTATATAAATGTAGAATTTGCTTTAACCACATTGACATCTAAGATGATATTTTTACTTTTTTTATTGATATGAAATTGAGACTTTTGTGGCAAAATTTTGCTGTGTGAATTAAGTTGTGTTAGTACAGCAAAACTTCCTTTATGGATAATTCGGTTCATAATCCTTACATGTGTGCTTACAATGATTTTCATGTAAGTGTTTCCTAAATTCTGTTCCATGCACATAAATTTTATATTCTCATTGTTGTCAACAAGTGGTATTATAACTTGGTTAAATACATCTAAATAAATGCTAGAATCACTAGCTGAGTAGCTCCTGCATATTATATAGTCATTAATCTCTATAAAAATATTAACCCTTGAAGATGCTTGTTAGACTTGATGTTGTTTTTGGGCATGCACTAAAATTGGTTACCTTGATCATTCATGCATTATATTTTTCACCAGCCTGTGGTTTTCTGTAATTGAAATCTGATACTCTATATATAGCTTGCAAGAGTGATTAGTACTAATTGAAGAGATATCTGGTGATACTGTGAAATCAAAACTGATAGCTGCTATCCTAAATGCAATCAAAAGTGTAACTTTTGTTTTTTAAAAGTTATATCAATGGTAGTGTCAAGCAATTTATGGTGGAAAGTAGTGGAGGAAATTAAATTGTTTTGCCTTCTTGCTCTGAATTAATCTCTAAGATGGACACTTATGGACTTAAGATTTTCTTTTGAATTAGTTTTATGATCTGCAAGGAATTTAGAATCTGTTACATGTTTGTCTGAATGCTCTTTCATGGCCACATATATAAATGTTGAATTTGCTTTAACCACATTGGCTGAGGTGACGGCAAGAATTAATTCCAGTCGACAGGGAAGAGAACCAGGGGAAAATAGTTATTGTTGAACCCATATATATAAGATAGCCACAGGATTATAGGAGTTAACAACATGCATATGGTTGCAATTAAGAACTCTTTTACAGCCCCCATCATAGCCCTTCCAACTGCTTTGTTTTATCTGATCTCCTCTAATGTCTACTTTTTTTATTGATATGAAATTGAGGCTTTTGTGGCAAAAGTTTGCTCAGTGAAATTGTACTAGTACAGCAAAACTTCCTTCCCAGATAATTCAGTTCATAGTCCTTTGTGTCGCATGTGTGCTTGCAATGATTTTCATGTAAGTGTTTCCTAAACTCTGTTCCATGCACATAAATTCCTGCACAGTTCTGTTTTGTGTGTGTGTGTGTGTGTGTGTGTTTGTTCTGATATATAATTATTAGCAGAAAGACTGTTTGAGATTGTTGGTGAAACTGCTTTCTTTTAAGCTTCCTTGGACTTCCAGTCTCTGTGGGATTCTTGAAATTTTTCATCCAGTTGCCTGTTGCTTTGTGATGGAGATGCTATCAGTTGATCTCCTGTGGAACGTATGCCTCCGAGGTCAGTGATAATAAGTTGTTCCCATTCTTCTGTAAGACATGGGCCAGTTTTCTTTTCTCCATCAGATTCAGACAGTTGATCTCCCGTGGCAATAGCTGCTGCCTGCTTTGATGGTTGAACCTCCGAACTTTGAAGGTCCAAGCCTGATTCTGAGGTTTCTTCTTTGGTTTTAGGAAGTATTGCCCTATAACAACAAAATAGTTAGTAATGCTTGATGTGCTGTGAAAATCAGATGATAAATAAAAAGAATCATTGCAAGCTCAATTATCATTAATAAAGAATAGACCAAAAAGAAAGGATCAGGGATAAAAGAATTCAACCTTACTGTTTATTTATGTGTCTGTAAAGTTCAGGAATAGAAACATATGAATCGCATTATGCTTTGAGTTCGATTCTGAAGTCTTCTTGGCACCAAGAATAACAGCATTCTCGATGCATTAGGTAGTGAGGATCAAGCATATCATGTTTACAAGAATAACACCAAATCATGGATGTTTGGTAAGCATCTCTCTCTCATGTTTGTCTGAAGGCTCTTTCATGGCCATTTTATACATAAATAATATTGTAGAATATCTTTATATAACCACATTGACGGAGATGACGGCAGACATATAATGTGTTCTTTGGGATCGGACATTTATTTATGATCAAGAACATATGTGTGTTGCTGGATTTATTGCCATCTCTTTTTTGCAATGGGTTTTGTTTACTTTTTAATTTATTAACGTCTATTTTTCAGTAATATTTTTGTGTCTGACGAATAAATACCCAACCTTATTCTTTTATTTGTTGGCATCTATTTTTGGCAACAAATTTGAGACGAAGGATGAATCCCCAACATGTTTTGGATGGTTTGAAATGGTCCCTAACTTGTTTGAGATCAAATTTAACTATTGAACAATATTTAGAGTTGCTTGAAATGACACGAAGAAGAACAATACATGATTACGTGTGTTTGCAGAGTTTTCTCAAAGTATCAATCTCTAGTCAAGAAAGCTTATTCTCATAGTGTAATATTCCTTTCATTATAGCATGATGTTAAATAAGTCATTTAGTTATTTTTGTTTTTACCGGTTTTGTAGGTTTGATAGCTATGAAGACGGTTAAGTTTTCTCTAGTATCTTATATTGTAACTATTCTTATTTGGATTCTTTAATAATATTGTAGGTTAAAATCCTAAGTGAAAACTTAGGAAGTGGATATAGGCTTGCCGAACTACTATAAATTTGTTGTGTTGTTTGCTTTATTGCTTATTACTTTATGTTATTTGTGGAACTTTTAGTTATAGTATTTGGAAGTTTTTATTTCTTATTTTATTAAATTATCTTTTCATAAATCAAGACTTATCAAAACCAATTCCCCTTTTGGGATTTTATAAACTTAATTACAGAACAATTATCCAATTTTTGTTAATACTTTTTTGTTGGTTGAATTGACAAAGTTTTTGATTTTCTTCAAAGATGTAGAGTGAGCCTCAAATCCATTTAATCCTTAATTTAACAAGTTTCAAATTTCTACACATTCGCTTAATTATCATTCCTATCTATTTCTACAGTTTTATTTAAGCTTAAATATCTTATAAAAATACAAAAAAAATTTACTGAGATTTGATCAGCACCTTTGAAATGATGATTCATAAATTATTTGAGCTACATCACCAAAATTTGTTGAGACAACTTATTTTCAATTTTTGAAATAACTCAAAATGCAAAAAGTACATTAGTGTTAGCAAGATAACACAACACAAGAAGACAGAATCCAACCTACTTTCATTATTCTAAGTTCATTGGCTTTGTGGTAAACAAGGAACTAAACAACCTAATATCCAAAAGTCTCATGATATCCAAGAACTCACACCACACCGGCCCTTCAAACTTGTAAAACTCTTTAGACCCAAAATGACGTAGATATACTCTTTTTTTTTCTAATTTAAATTTTTTATTCTATTCCTTATTTTATTTTTTATTTCATTTCATGAATATATGACGAATATATTAAAAAAAATTTATAGAATTAATTAACTGAAAATATGATAAATTTAGTATAAATACAATAAATTGGAATAGAAAATGAGATAAGAAATGAAATAAAGAATTCAAATTGCTTTTTTTCCCTTCCATGTTAGAAAAGAAAATTTTGACAATATATACAGAGAGAGCATATGAGTATTTCTCCCAGAAAATAACCAAGAATATACTACAAACAAAGAATCACTTCTATTCATGCAAATATTTCATGATCTGTTCAAGAAATCCAGCAAAACTTTTATTTCTGCACACTTCTTTGAATTCGAGACGTTTATCATCAAGAATGCATATTGCTAATAGCCAATCTTGAATTCTTCTTGATAGTCTAAAGTCGAGGAACAGGATCAGTAGGCAAAGCCCAAAAGATCTCAGAACACGCAATAGCCATACTTCACTTGATCATTCGTCAGCTGCTGTTGATCCCACGAGCTCCTCCTCACTGCGTCCGGCGGTCCAATCTCTTTCCCCAGCACAATTCTCGCCAAACTCTCGAAATCCGCATTCTCCAACAATTCATTCAGCTGATACGTACTCGCCACCAAACTCCTCAAGTCCACCACGTTGTACTTGTACTTGAACTTGTAGTCTAACGCGAGTTTTACTAACTTTGGATAGACATCAACCCCAACGATGTAGTAGCTGTCGGTGGCGATGAAATCGCTGAGGGAGGTGAGGAATTCGTCGGCAGCTGTGGCCGATGCAGAGTTGGAGGGTGGCGAAAGGGTTGGGGTAGTCGGCGGCGTTGGAGGGGGCCGAGTTGACGTCCAGGCCGATTATGAACATGAGTCTGCAGCGGTGGAGTTTGAGCTCGATGTTGTCGTGGATCCACATGGAAACGGCACCGGCGCTGTGGGTGACGATGGTGTGGATTACATATTTGAAGTAGGTGACGAGGAAGGTTTTGTAGGTGGGGAAGGAATCCAGGGCTATAATGTCGAGCGCCGCCATTCTTGTTTCTGCTTCTCTGAGAGGGAGGGAAACTGAAAAAGATGACTCTCTCGATATATATAAGTAAATTTCTGTTATATTTTCACCGGACGGTTAATTAATTCCCACTTTATTTTATAATTATATTCTGATGAGTAGCATTATTAATTGTTTTCTTATTTATATAATTAAAATAAATTCTATCCTTTTATATATGTTGAACTTTGAATAAGCAATTCATTTATATGATCATAATATAGATTGTGATCACAATTACTGAGTAATTTTTTCAGAATTTTCAATTTTAGTTTGTATGATGCATTAATTTTATTTTTATAGGTTCATGCAATGTGTGAGTATATGTATTAAATTAGAAAATTAGAAATTTTCATATTTTTGGAACTATATAATTAAAATATCAATATTCATTTTCATTTAAGTATTTCAGATAACATAATCAAAGATAATATAGAAATGTCAAGGAATGCAACTGCATAGCCGCTATGCGGTAATTTTTTAAATTATATATTTAACATTACAAGTTATAGTAGTATTTTGAAAATTGCAAGTTGTAGCAAAATTTTGCTAAGCAGAATTATTTGTATTTCACTTGTGTGGTTACTGTTTTTCACATATAATTTCTTTAATCAATGAAAACAAATTTCTTTATAATTCCCATTCTTTTCAATAAATGTTACCATATATACATTAATTGCATGCATGCAGCTGCATCAAATGTGCTTTGATCATTATATATATGCACTATTAGGATTTATTACCTTAGTTATTCAAGGCTTTATTTAAGGCACACTTGATTTGGAATGTAAATAGTAGTGAAGATTTAAATAGATGGAGATAATATGAGAATAAATAACATTTTAGTTTGTTTGATATATAAATTCGTATTATAATTAGTTGTAATTATAATCTCTTATGCATGTTTGATATGTGAGATTACATATTTAAATGATAAAATTTCCTTCAAATATAATGAGATAAGTTAAAAAGAAAGAAAGCAAGCAAAGGTGAAAAATTTTAGTGGGGGGAGCCAATTTGTCTAATTGCAGCTCCCAACCCACAATTATAATTCACCTTAATTGATACTACAATAGCGAGCTGATAAGAAAATGGGTCGGCCCGCTTCTTAATATCTCATATCAAATAAGAGATTAGACTAAATTATAATAATTTATCTAGCTTAATCTCACTTATCAAACATGCTCCAAAGGATGTAAGTGATGCTTGGTAACAAATGAGATTTGGGGCCTTAATGTGGGATAATAAGCTACTTGACATGTCCACCACTAAGGGAGATATAATTTAGAAGAGAAACAATTTTGATTGCTGGTTCACTAGGCCGATGATGAAGCTTTTTAAGTCTTTTGAAAGAAAAATTTGCCATCAATCCAATATTTACCAATTTGCTGGAACTACAATTTAAAAGAGAAACAAGTTCGACTGCAGGTTCACTAGGTTGATGATGAAGCTTTTTAAGTCTTTTGAAAGAAACCCGGTCGCTACCCTCCAGCTCTGCCTCGGCTACAGCTGTCTTATCTACCAATTCATGTGCGCCGACCACATCCCTGACTCGCTCATCAATTTGCTCGCCAACGAGAACTACACATTCGTCGGGGTTGACATATATTCTGCCTTCGACAAACTCCAGATGGACTATGGGTTTCGGACGGCAGAGAATAAGGTGGACTTGAGGGGTTTGACGGCAGTGGCATATCAGCGGTGGGAACTGGAGAATGCCGAGTTGGAGGACTTGGTGAGGGTTGTGCTGGGGAAGGATATCCAAAGACCGGAATGGATGAGGAGAAGCAGGTGGGATCTACGACGGCTGTTGCGTGATCAAGTCAAGTATGCTTGTCTTGATGCTTTTGTGTGTTTTGAAATCGGTACGATCTTGATCGGTCCTGATAATTGACCTCAATTAGAGTACTATCAAGAATTAATTCAAAAATTTCTTGATCATAAATGTGATCTCTAATCCAAAAAAAAAGTTTTGCGGGAAATTTCTTGAACAGACTATATGTTTGCATCCGAGGGTGTTTACTTCTTTGAATATTCATGAACAGAAATCTTGCCGAATTAGAAATGATTCTTTGTTTTTTCGTATTTCAGTATATGTATTTCTTTTTTTGCAATTTTTTTTTGGGATATTATTTTTTTGTTTCTAGCTTGTTTATTATTAACACGTACGAATTATTAAAGGTTGAGCTAGGTCTTGAATAAATTACAAATATAATTATTATCAAATATTCAATGTTGACCACAAAATTGTCAATTTGTAACTATTTATTTGGAATCTTTTTATTAGATAAGGTTTTTACTTGTGTATTATTTAGGTAATTCTACTTATAGAGAATTGCAAGAATAGTTTATATCCTTTTTTGTGGTGCTTCTCATTTTAGTGCAGCAATAAATTATTGAATTTACAATAATGAAAGAAGTTGGATTAATCAGTCTATTAGAAATTTTAGATGGTTTGATTTCTTCTCATTTGGTGTGAATCTTGCTAAAACTGATGTAGTTTTTATCAATTTTGAGTTATTTCCAAACTAAAAATAAATTTTCTTGACAGTTATTTGTGACGTAATTCAAATGATTTATGAATTACCATTTCACGAGTTGCTGAACAAATTTGAGCACTGAATTTGTTTTAAGTTTTTTCTAGACTTTTGAGCTTCAATGAAACTATATAAATAGATAGGAATGACAATGGGAAGAATGTGATCAAACTTAAAACCTATGTTATCAAATATTGAGGTCAACTCTAAGAGCCTTAACTTAGAACTTAATACAGTAGATTGTACACTTTATCTCAATTCCTTACAAATAGCCTTCGAATTAGAGATGAGAATAGGTCAGGCTACTCGTAAGGGATTTATATCTTGATCCATTTATGGCCTAACCTCTTTAATAAAAATGATAGGTCAAGACTTAAAAAGTAACTTTTTTACCTAAATAGATTAGACTTATGAGATTCTTCTAAAAGCTTGCAAAGCCTAACAGGGCGACCCATTTATCCTCATTCACATAAAAGATACATCAATAGTAACATAATTTAAATGGTTAATTGTATTTTATTTCTTTAATTAGTTCTTTATATAATCTGTTATGTTGTTTAGTATTGATTTTTATTGAAAAGATACTATTTTATATTTAGATTTAAACTTTCGTAATTATGCAATTGTTATTTATCATTTTGATTATTTCTTACCAAGGTCTATAACAAGTTTGAGAATTTCGTAAATTTGGATTTATGTGATGTTTAGATTTAATTAAAACCTCAATAGAAAATAGGCTTTTAGGTAGATTTTCAGGTTAGGATAAGGCTCTAAAATTTATTAAAAAGGCTAGGTTTAACTATAAAAAAAACCTACCATAGATAATAGGCTATGCGCAGGCTCGTCATTTGTATAATAAGCCTGACGTATATAAGTCAAAGCCTAGCCTAGCCTAGCCTAGCCTAACCTAGCCTAACCTATTTTCACGCCTACTCCAAATGTATTTATTCAAATATTTAATTATGAATAGTAATAATACTCTAAAATTTTCTTTATATTCTTTTTAATTTTGATATTTAGTGTCTAAGATGGAATTCTTAATATTTAACACATTTCTTGAAGATTTAAATCAAATTTATATATAATATGCATACTAGTAGTCACGATACTATTGATATGTATGCTTAAATTTTCAGTCTATTTAAAATTGAAAATATTTATGTATGAACAACTTGCCAAATCAACGAAGGAATAGAATAGCAAATTAATTTACTAATTGATACTCCTGCGGATTTTTTATCTAACAAATTCATTTATCATAATAGTATTTGTCCTATTGGATAAAGATTCGGTATGTTATATGATCTTTGGAGCTATAGATACTTGTATTTTTGTGTATACTATATATTTTTGGTTTGGACCACCAAAAATATCAAACAACTCGAAGAGTTGGATACTACTTAAGGGCGACACCATTTCAATTTCCATATAAGTGTATACACACACACACACACACATATATATATATAATGATTAAATTAAGTACAATCAGTGCATGTGTGTGCATGCAATAAATTAATGTAGAGTAAATTGTAAAAATAGTACTGTGACTATGGCCAATTCACAATGTAAAATCAAAATTTAGAATGATATTAAACTAGGAGAAAACTCACTAAAAAAAAAGGACAGTGACCATCGAAAAATACAGTTAGTACTAATAATTGCTTTTGTGGTGTTTGCATGGCGCTTGCACCGATATTCCGTGCATGCCCCACACAAGTGTCACACAAGCAATCACCGTTGCTAACTATGTTTTTTAGTGGCCGCTATCCTTTTTTTTCGATTCTTAATGAGTTTTAGTCTTACTTTAATACTACCCCAAATTTTGATCCTAAAACACAAAATGGGCACAATTATGGTCCTAGTTTTGCAATTTTTCCAATTAATGAATGATACTACTTATGGATGACAATGAAATACAATTAAAGAAGTTTTTGTTTATGCAAATCTTTAAAAAAAAAAAATAACATGTAAATAAATTATATGCACACATGTAAAAGTAGAGGACTATTAATTAAGTTTTTTTTAAAAAAAAAATTGCTGTGCAGGTGTAATTCAGGGTTGTCAAACTTTTTGCTACAAACTTGCAATTTAATTTGAATGTTATGACAACTTACTGCAATGTACTTATATAATTTCAAATACTTAAAACTTTACTTCATCACGACTTTGCAATTGTACTAATTTTTATTCCTTCATGTCTTTGCAAAATCTTTGATTATGTTACTTGATTTACTAAAATTAAATAAACAATAAGTTTTCAATTAAATAGTTCTAGAAAAAATAAAATTTTGTAATTCTTTAAATTCAGTTTATGCTACTTCTGTGTGTGTCTATACACACACACACACACACACGTATAAATCTCATGATGTGCACTCTTAATATGCATCTTTTTTTTAAATTTAGAAACCAGAGGTCGAAAACCGTCCTGTGTTCCACTTTCAGAACACCATCAAACAAACAAAAATGGCGTCCCGCATTGTATCCTTCAATTCCTTCGACTCCGACATAGAGTTCGTCGTCGCCTTCTTTGAAGAAGAAATTCACGCCATCGTCACCCACAACCCCGCCACCGTTTCCCGGTGGGTATGCAACCTCGAGCTCACAATCCACCGCTGCAACATCGACCGCCTCATCGTCGGCCTCGACATCGAGTCCCTCCCCTCCTCCTCCATCGACCACCGCAACCCAATCGCCACCCTCCAGCTCTGCGTCGGCCGGAGCTGCCTTATCTGCGAACTTATATACGCCCACTGCATCCCTATCTCCCTCATCGATTTCATCGCCAACGAGAAATACACTTTCATCGGAGTTGACATCAATTCCGACTTGGAAAAACTCGAGATGGACTACGGGTTCAGGCTGGCGGCGAATGCGGTGGACTTGAGGGCTCTGGCGGCGGCGGTGCACCGGCGGACGGATTTGGAGAATGCGGAGTTGGAGGTTTTGGCGAGAGTTGTGCTGAATAAAGAGATGGGTAAGCCGGAGTGGGTGAGTAGGACCACGTGGGATAAATGGCCGCTGACGCGACATCAATTGAAGCATGCTTGTGTTGATGCTTTCGTGTGTTGTGAGATTGGTACGCTTTTGAATGCTCATGATCACCGGCCATAGACCATCAAGAATATTCAAGAATTCAAGATTATCAGCCAAATTAAAATGATATTTGTGAAATAATACTGATTATATTTTCTTGATCATAAATGTAAAATAAAAGTTTTGCTGGATTTCTTGCTGAATAAATGATCCTCTGTTTGTAGTACTTTGGCTATTTTCTTGGAGGATTTTTTCTTTTCTTGGTGAAAAATGGGGTATACCTGCATTTCGAGGTCAAAAGAGTTTAAAGGGCGGGTATGGTACACGTGGCTTTCGGTTATTTTTTGGAAGCATGCATTTGTATATTTTAATCCTAATATATTGAAATGAGTATTTTAAATGAGATTGTGAATGTATCACGTAATAAATTACAAATAAAATTAAAATTTTATAAGTAGAGGAGAAGACATTAATAATTTTTTTTTTTTGATTGAAAATTTTTATTATTAAGAAAAATCATCGCTCAAAACCGTTACAACATATTAGGGAGGCTAATTAGTTCATACCTATGATCAGATAAAGAGTTAATAAAAAGAAAATTTATATATTTTTACTTAAAAAGAAACAAATGTTGATATCATTGTTGTTGGTGTCAATAATATGTTTACTACCCAATTTCAATAGTATCATCACCTATTCATTCACTTGAATATTACTTACTCACTTTTCATTAAGTGTTATCTTGAGTACATGGCATTTGAGATTTTCGATTACATTTTATATTTCATTTTCTATTCGAACTTTTTGTATTTTGTCAAGTGTATACGACCCTTATTTAACTATTTTTATAAGAAAATATTTATAAATAGATGTGTTATATATTTATCAAATGAAATAGAAGATGGAACAAGGAAAGAAATAGAAGATATAAATCTGAGGATATATATCTTATCATATGCATATGACATAATAATTGTAGAACCTATGGGAGAGCAACAATATGTAGTACAACTTCTATGATTTATTGCCAACACCAAAATCATCACAATCATTTTTTCCATTATTCTTTAAAAAAAACATCTTTGTTTTCTATATTATAAGGGTACTTGAGGACAATACTTGTATTGATGCTTTTCTTTGTTGTGAGATCGGTTGGGTTTTGGGTGCTCATAACGTCGAAAACTTTAGGGTACTATCAAGAATTCAAAGAAAAACATATTCTTGATCATAAATGTCTGCCATTCAAAGAAAAAGTATATGAAAATGTAAAAATTTTTGGTGGATTTCTAGAGCAGATGATATCTTGCTCAATTAACAATGATTCTGTAATTGTTTTTACTATTTGGTTAAGTACGAATATCATATGATCTAATTTTTTAGTGCTCTGATTTACTGAATTAATCTTCTTTGAAAAAAAAAAAAAAAAAACTAGTGGTACATGTTCTTGGACATATTAGTTTTTGTTTTTGGTTTGTTTATAAGTAATATTTTATGAATAATTAATAGAATTATTGTTTTCTTTTTTACATATATGTTGCAATCAGTTCTTTGGCTGGCTTTCATCTCAAATACTCTGAACTTTAAAATTTTCTAATAATTAAATTAATTAATTTGTTGTCAAAAGTGACTGAAATGACACAATGGTACAGAACCAGAAGAAAAGAGGAGGAGATTAGGAACTCTACTGAAAAAATAGCAATAACACTTTAGATACAATGTATTTATAAACTTTATCAGCAATAAATTATTGATTTTTGTATGTTATACTTGTTCACCACAAATTGTAATAAATTTACACTAACGAAAAAGGGTTTGATTCAGTCATTTATTCTTAGAAATTTAGATAGTGATTTTCTTGGTTTGTGTGGAACACAGACGTTCTGCACAGCAACCTTTCAACACAAACTTATAGGGAGTTTGTTTGTGTTTTTATTTTCAATATTTAAAAGTTGAGAAGTTAGTTAGAGTAAATAGTTGAAAAATAATTTGTATTTAGATCGTTTGTTAGAAAAGTAATAATTATATAAGGTTTAATAAGTTGTAGTTGGAAAGAAATAATAATAATGAAGATGAGAGAGAGAAGACATATAGGTGATTACTAGAAAAAATATATAAATTATTGAAAAATGTGTTTTAAGATGAAAACAAATTAAAATATTAGTAAAAATAATGATAAGCTATTGATAATTTATTTTTAAATAGTAAAAATAGTTGAAAATAAAGATAAAAAATAATCAAACTGCCCCTTACAATTTTGAAAAATATGTATGTATGTATGTGTGTGTGTGTGTGTGTATATATATATCATATTTTAGGTACCTAGCTCACTACTATATATTACCTAATTAATATTTTTAATATGATTTAAAAAATTACCTCGTGGCTGCTTTGCAAATGCATTTCTATTCCTCATTGTCTTTAATTTGCACTTGAAATATTAGAATGAAGATAAACATCAAATTTCTAATTAAATAGTTTTAAAAAATAATGAAATTTTGTGAATAATTTTTAATTTAATTTGCACTAATTCTATGTTAACATTATCAATAATTTGAATACTTTATAATATGCACAATGAGGTATATTCATAAAGTAAAATTAATATACAATTTAAACTGAAATGAGATATTTAAAATGAGGCAATATAACTTTGACACAACTATCAATCGGTCATAGTTACTCCACATTGACATAAAATGATTTAGTTGTGCAATATAACAGATTAGGATCATATTGATCTATATATTGATCGAATGATATATATTATTTTTCACATATATATGTATAAAATTTAGATTTGAAACGCAGAAAGCAGGGCAAAGGCACACTATCAATCCAAGAAAACAAAAATGGCGCCCCAAATTGTAGCCCTCGAGTCCACCACCACCTTCGACTCATTTGAGATCACCTTCTACGACTACAAATTCTGCACCATCATCACCCGCGACGCCCGCATCGTTACTGAGTGGGTCCACGAACTCGAACTCCTAGTCCAGCAGCAAAACTTCCAAGGCCTCATAGTCGGCCTTGACATCGGGATCCCCCCCTACACCGTCTACCGGCCCCCAGTCGCAACCCTCCACCTCTGCGCTGGCGCCATCTGCCTTATCTACCAACTCAAGTACGCCGACTGCATCCCCGACTCGCTTATCGCTTTCATCGCCAACAAGAACCGCATTTTCGTCGGGGTTGACATCTATTCTAAATTGGTAAAACTCGCGATGGACCACGATTTTGAGTATGTGTTGAACGCGGTGGACTTGAGGGTTTTGTCGCCGGCGCTGCGGCCGCGAAGTGATTTGAGGAATGCGGATGTGGAGGAACTGGCGAGGGTTGTTCTGGGGAAAGAGATGGAGAAGCCGGCGGGGATGGCTGAGAGCCCGTGGGCTGACCACCCGCTGACGACGGATCAATTGACGTACGCTAGTCTTGATGCTTTTGTGGCTTTTCTGATTGGTAAGGTTTTGAATGCTCCTGCTCATCCAGAATTCAAGATTTTGAGCCTACGTTCTTCATCATAAAGCCTCCGATTCAAAGAAAAAAGTACGTAGAATATAACTTTTGCAGGATTTCTTGTAAAGATGATATGTTTGCATGAATAGATCAATGATTTTTTGTTAGTAAGCTACTATTTTTGGTTATTTTCTTGGAGAAGTACTCATATGCTCCAATTTTTAGAATGGAATGAGAAATTGGGATAGATTTACAATAATGAAAAAGTCAATCTGATTCACTACTAGAAATTTAGATTGTTTGATTCCTTCTTGCTTTCTGAGAATCTTAATAACACTAATGAATTTTTTATTTTGAAGTACTTCAAAAAATAAAATAAAATAAAATATAACTAGTTTTCTTGACAGTTCTTTGTGATATATCATCCAAATAATACATGAACGATCAATTTATGGCCGCTGTTGAGTTTTGTTTTAAATTTTTATTAGAGTAATTTTGAGATTGAATGAAATCATAAACTAGATAGAAGTGATAATAAGAAGAGTCTATTTATTTTCAAAATCTATGTTATCCAAAGATTTAGTGAACGAGATTTAGATAGAAACTCACTCTAAACTAATTTGACCATGTCTAGTATGGTTGACCTTTCATTACTTCAAACGCATGAATTGAGAAAATTTAATTGAATCGAGTTGCTTTGCCTAATTAAACCACAAATTGGACAAAAATTTAGTTTATTTTCAATTTGATGTATATAAAACTATTTGGTGTAAATTACAAAAATGGACCATATAATTATGGTCAATTCCTATGTAGGATCGAAATATGCGATGGTATTAAAGTATGACTAATCTCATTAATTTAAAAAAAAAATAAAATGATAACGACCATTGAAAAACACAATCAGCAATCGGTGGTGCTCCATGGATGCACTATGTTAGTGCCACCATTGGTGCTAACTAGTTTAACTTTATAGCATAAACTACACACACACACACACATAAAGTGCACAATGGATCCATTACAGATCAAACACAAGACCGACATGCCCTTTACAAGTCAAACACAATATCTTTCACTTGATAAGAGAGATGGACGCCCTATATAAGCTACTGGGCTGAGCTATTTGAGATTTTAACTGTTGCCAATTAGTAGCTAACTTAAAAAAACAACCGGACAGCTGGCGGATTGGTGGCAAAATTACTTTTATATAAAATCTTGTTTAGTTAGAAAACTCTTATTAAATCAACAAACCAAGAAAGCTACTTGTTCATTTTCAAAGTTCTCTCTTTCTTATTTCCACCTGGACTTCAAACCCCAAATCTAAATGGAAAGATATTCACAAATATGGGATAATTTTTTTTATCACTAATAACTTTTTATATTTTTTTTCAATGTTTTTGATAATATTTAGAATATATAAGTAATATTTGTGTTGTATAATATCAATTATAATTATAACATCACATCAATTATATTTATAGTTAAATGAATCGAATTAATTAATAACCAATAATTAATAAGTTCCCAATTTTGCTGTGTTTGATTTCTCAAAACATTGTAACACTCTATCTCTGATCTTTTCAAATTTTAAAATCAAATTCACAAATTTACAAATTTTAATTTTGAACTCAAACGAACCTTACGGGCATGTGTACGTATACAAAAAATAAAAAATGAAAAATCAAGATGTATAATAATATAATATAATATATAACAATAATGGTGGCTCATCACAATATATAAATATAATAGGCACCGATAACAAAAATGTTAACCGTCCTGGTTAAAGTACAATAAAATTTGTAGCCGTCTTTTTTCAGTTTCCCTCTTAGAAAACACTCAAAGGCGCAGATCCAAGAAAACAAAAATGGCGCCCCGCATTGCATCCCTGGGTTCCTTCCCCACCCACGAAACGTTTCAGGTCACCTTCTCTGGCTACAAAATCCGCACTACCGTCACAAGCAACTCCGATATCGTTTCCGAGTGGGCCAGCGGCCTCGGGCTCCAAGTCCAGCGCCTGAACCTCATCCTCATTATCGGCCTGGACATCAAGTTGCCGCCCGACTACGCCTACCGCAGCCAAGTCGCTACCCTTCAGCTCAGCGTCGCACGCAGCTGTCTACCAACTCCGGCACTCCGACCACATCCCCGACAATCTTATCGATTTCCTCGCCAACGAGGAATACACTTTCGTTGGGTTTGACATCCATTCTCACTTGAAAAACTATATATAGACTACGGATTCCGGGTCTCGTCGAATGCAGTGGACTTGAGGGATTTGGCGGCGGCAGTGTATCAGCGGAGTGATTTGGAGAAGGCGGAGTTGGAAGAGGTGGCGAGAGTTGTGCTGCGGATCAAAGAGATGGAGAAGGCGCCAGAGTCGGTGATTAGGAGCCCGTGGGATGAACGGCGGCTGACGGATGATCAAATCAAGTATGCTTGTATTGATTCTTTTATGTGTTTTGAGATTGGTAAAGTTTTGAATGCTCCTATTCATCAAAAATCTTATAAGTGTTCTTCATCATAAATCGTCTCTCATTCAAAGAGAGAGAGAGAAAAAAAAAATGTGAAAAAAAGTTTTGGTGGATTTCTTGAACAGATGATATATTGCTGAATTAGAAATGATTCTTTGTTTGCGGTATGATGTTCTATATATATCTTCTCTCTTCAATTTCTAAAATCAATTTAGAAGGGCAAATGCAAAAATTGTTCCATTCAAATAGTCATTTGGCAAAATAAAATCGAAATTATTCAAGGTTGCGTTTTAGAACAATAACCATTCAAAAATCAAAAGGATTTACTTCGCTAGAAAATCCTATCATCACCAAATTTTGGCTGTTTGGCATTTTTTTTGGGCTGATATGGCACTTGATTATTTTTAATTAGTTCACCATTTTTATTTTGGCATCATTAAACACCATATCAATTGAAAAGAGATGATTGTGAATAAGAGCTTTGAAATGAATACTTTTTTTTTTTTTAAAAGTTCATCATTTTTAGGTTGAATTTGAACAAATTTTTACAAGAAAAAACTAACATAAAGAATATTTTAGTGAAGAACGGAGGAGAATTTTATGTTGATTTGCTGTGATTCCCATCTAAATGCATGCGACTTTACAGAATTCGGGTAAATGTGTTATTAGAAAAGAAGAAATCTATATTCACATATACTTGCTTGACTGAATTATTTGTTTGGGAGTAGAGTCTATATGATATATCTGCACCGAGACCAAAAGATAAAATTATTAGTGGCCCATTAGGTTGTTATTTATGTAACAAAAATGAGCCCAAGAATGAAAATAAACATCAAGCTTTTAATTAACTATCACAAAAATACACGCATACACACACACACACAAGCGAATAAACACATATCCATAAAAAGTAAAATTAATACAAAATACGAATTAGAAAGAAAAGATTCAAAATGAGGCATTGAACTTTTATAAAATTAACTATTGAATGGCCATAAAATGGATAAATGCTCAACATAAAAGATTAGGATGACTTTGTCGATCAATTGATGGCATTGTCTTCACATATATCGTTTTTATAGACAAAATAAAAAATTAGAATTTATGATAATACAATCAAATATTCAACACAAAATAACAATATATAATGCTGGCTCATCATATATAAATATAGAAGCCACTGATAAGTGGTAACCGTCTTGTGAAAAGTATGTCTCTCTCAATTTCCCTCTCAGAAAACAAAAATGGCGCCTGACATTGTAGCCCTGGAGTCGTCCGACGCCTACGAAACGTACTGCGTCACCTTCTTCGACGACGTAATCCACACCACCGTCACTCACGACCCTGCTATAGTTTCCTGGTGGGTTAGCGGCATCGAGCTCATAATCCACAACCTCAGCATTCGCCGCCTCTTTGTCGGCAGCATCGTCGTGGGCCTGGACATCGAGCCGCGCCCTTTCCTACTCCCAGGGAAATCCAGTCGCGGACCCTCCAGCTCTCCGTCGGCTGCAGCTGTCTTATCTATCAACTCCAGTACACCGACCATATCCCTGACTTGCTCATTGATTTCCTCACCAAGGAGGACTACACTTGCGTCGCCGTTGGCATCTGTTCTTACTTGGAAAAACTCGAGACGGACTACGGGTTTTGGACCGAGGTGAATGCGGTGGATTTGAGGGCCTTGGCGGCGGTTGCGTTTTCAACGGCGGGAATCGGAGGATGTGGAGTTGGAGGATTTGGCGACAGTTTTGCTGGAGAAAGAAATGGATAAGCCGGAGTCTGTGATTAGGAGCTCGTGGGATAGCCCGTCGCTGACGGAAGATCAAGTGAAGTATGCACGTGTTGATGCTTTTGTGTGTTCTAAGATTGGTTGGGTTTTGAATGCTCCTGATCATTGACCTCTATCAAGAATCCAGGATGGGCTATTGACAATATATGTTCTTCATCATAATGCTGGATTTCTTGAAAAGATGATATATTTGCAATTTGCATGAAGAAATGAATCTTTAATTTGTTTGTAGTATTCGATTATTTTCTTGGAGATCTGGTATCCTCTTGTTTTCACTACTGTCATTTACTGAATTAACATTCGGCATTTCTGTTATCTTGGAGAAATAAGAAATTAAGGTATATAAATGATCTACATTTAGGGTCACAAGAATTCTTGGTATGATGAGTACATTTTGGAAATACATCAGAGTGTTTTTTTTTTTAGTTTGTGTATAATTATTAATACATATGAATTATGAATAGAACTCACATGGTTTTGTTTGTTCCGATAATGAGTTCTTGCTTTGATCTCGACACACAGGAGGACGGGGACGACAATGTAGAGGATTTTATAAAATTGAGCATCTTATTCAAAATAAATGTGAATATTTATAGTCCGACAATAGATAATTTCTTTTAATTAATATAATTTTCTACTATAAATAGAAATATATTTTACAATGCACAAACTATATATGCATATATATATATCTGTACGTACCACATTGACACGTATCTATAAAAATATTTCATTTGAAAGACGAGGATGAACTAGACAAAGTTTCTTTGCCTCACTCGAATAGAACCAAAGACCTTTCCACTAAGAGTTGAAGAGGACGATTGCGGAGTTACAATAGTTTTGAAGGACTGAAACAATCAAACAACTTCAAGATTTAGATGAGGGAGAATCTATTTTAATCTGTATGCGTATAATGCTCAAAGCACAACAGCAGATGCACGCAATTGAATGTATAATAGCACTAATGACAACAATGAGAATATAAAAAAATTTATTTGCATTGCCTGAAAGAAATTATACGTAAAAACTGTAAGCACACATACGAACACAAAACACTTCTGCGCAGCAAATTTTTGCCACAGCTTGCAATCTTGAAAATGTACGTATGTTTAGTTAGCTAATAAGGCATATGCATTAATTTATGTGATGTTAAATATAATTTAAAAAAAATACCTTGTAATCACTTTAATTTGCAATTCTTTTAATTTATTGCATTATTTTGAAATACTAAAATAAAAATAAATATTGAGTTTTTAATTGTATCTTAGATAAATGATTTTTTTATTTTTTTAAATTTATACCAACTCACTATTGACATCAACAATATAAACATGTATACACACATTCACACGCACCAATAAAAGTGATATAGGACGGCCCAAGCCAGAAAGGCCCAGCAAGGATACGGCCAATGTAACACATTCACCTAACTCGACTAGCCTGCTCAAGCCCAGAACTACCCGGCCTGGGTCGACCTAAGGTAGGTCGAATATGAGGTCGAAGTTCGTACAGTACTATGCCACCGCATTAAATGCATTGATTGGTGCCACGCCTCTGCATTAATGGCGCATGCTTTCCCCCTCACCGTCTAACACTGCAGAAGCGCTACAGTGTACCATCTTGTCCTTTTATCATAAAAGGACAGCTAACTGGCAATATTCAAATAGGGGGAAATGACCAATTACCCCTACCCAGAAGGTGAAGGCCATTGAGGGTACCCAGGGAGTTCCCGGACATTTCCTAGAAGAGAGAAGGATATAAAAACCCCCATTCACACTTAAACCAGGTATGCACTCATACATACTGAACTACCTATACTTGCTGCTCGATTATTGAGGTCAAATACCATACTAACTTGAGCGTTGGAGGGCCCTAAGCTGAGGGCCACTCGACTAGCCTAACGTTTACCGTGATTGCAGGATTTACCCCGTCCAAATCAGGAACGTCAATCTCCAAGACTGAGTCCTACCCAAACAAACTCTAGCCGAGCCTTCAAAGTTTCGGCGTCACCACGGCATCCAGTTGCTCTCGATCAGCAAGAGCCATCTTGGAGCGGCGGTACATGTGATAGCCTAACTGCCTGACCTGAGACAAGAAATCACCCATGTCAGAATCATTAAAAGTTGCGTATGCAAGCACACCAAATACAGAACTTACCAGGTTTGCGTGATACGCGAACTCGCAGAGCACAACAGCCTGGCTCATTCCCACCATCCTCTTCTGGTCAGCAAGAAGCTTACTAGCCATCAACACCTTCAACGAGTCTAGCCCTGCAGGCCTCGGCTTCGACATGCACGAGGAGTCGGTTTTTGTTAGGCTGGGGTTCGACCCAAATCGAGGAGACGGGAACTTCCTCAGATTTAACAACGCCTCAGCTCCTCAATCCCCAAAGAGATCAACCCCTATCTGTATTCCAGAGCTTTTCTCCTTACCCTTTGCTCCAGCAGTCTTCTTAGGCTGAGGACCACTCTATTCTCCCATAGGTCGCTTTCCTTGACCTCTGGGGCCCTCACCCACAATAGCTATGGCTCAAACAGGTAAGGGGGTCGGTTGATGGCGTCGGGGTAGCTGCCAGTTGATGCGGCTCATTAGCCCTTGAAGTTTGTTGCCCTGAAGCAGTGCCCGTTTACGCTGCTGGTTCCTTTCAACACGGGGCTAGCGCCTCAATTCTAGCTCTATTCATGATCTCGTCTCGATCTGCATGTACCAAATTCAAACATACGTCAAACACAATGATAAGCATAAGTAATGATCAAAGTACAAAGTACATACATCTACCTATCCCAAAATCAGTAGGAAAACTTATACGGGCGGGCAACAACCCAACCCAACACTAATGCTACTCCTCGATGAAGATAAAGGCCTCCATGGGACCAAACTCGACCAGGTCCCGTACGAAATGTGTTTGGCCAGGTCGGGGTACAGTACTCTGGCATCTTTACATGGCCCCTCCACCACCCCTAAGGAATGTCAAACCCCCCCTTCACTCGAACATAAAGATAATGCTTTTTTCTATTCCTGGCCATATGAGGAGGAGAGGGCTACAAGGAATTTTTGACAAGGTCGAGCGTTAGGTAATAAAAACTCGACTCATCAGTACTACCCGATTTGCAGGACATAGGGAAGATGGAACAGGTTGGAAAAGTTCTCAAAGCTTGGGGGGCTGGTCGAAGAGACGCATTAGAACTATGAAGCTACACAGGTCGAGAAGCAGTTGGGCAGCAATTGGGTAATACACACTTGCAGATGCCTAAGCAACCCCTACCATGCTATCACCTAAGGGGAAACCTCAGCTCACCCTTAATGCATCCTCGAACACAGTTATGCAACCGAGGGGAGTGCGGTGCATCTGACCAGAAGGTCCAGGGCATAAGAGTTGGGTACTCACGGGGAATATGGTTAAAGTTCTTGGAGATGCTTCAAATCCCGAGGTTCATAGTAGAAACTATTTCGCTAAAATAGTCAGGGTAAAGAATTGACCTCTAGAAGCGGTGCCGGGCCGGCTTCAACTTCTCCCCCTCTGCGGTGCTCGAGCTGCTAAGACCCAAATCGTTAGACGACAACTCACTGAAGGGGCACCAATGTCCCCAGCCTCTCCAACTGGGTTGCCTCACTGTTCCCCCCTAACTACCCTCAAACTATACAACCCTAACATATTCTTCAATGAAAATCAAAAGAGAGAGAGAGAGGGCAATGAAGCAACGGAACACTTACTGGTTAGTAAGGTAAATGCCTAAAATCAGAGAAGCAAGTATAGAGATTAGGAAGTCTTGGCAGTAGAGAATATTTCGTAAGGCTTGCGGAAAATTTGGAGGCAGTAGTAAAAGTAAAATGGGCAGAATTACACTGAGTAATTATAGGGATAGGGGCCCAGTAACCTAAGCGTTAATAATAATGACCGAAAACGCCATGCCGCCCCACGTTGCCCCATGATGTAACTGCCAAATAAATACGCCAAAACCCTGGTCGATTTTCAAAAAACCCTGGTCGAGGATCATTAATGTTCGCTACTTCCCAATGTGCTCATCGATTCCTCGTTCAGCCTTGTGAAGTGGGGGGGCTCATGATATGGGATGGCCCAAGCCAGAAAGGCCCCAGCAAGGATACAACCCCACATAACATATTCGACCTAACTGACTAGCCCTACTCAATACCGGAACTACGCGGCCTAGGTCGACTTGAGATAGGTCGAAATGAGGTCGAAATCCATACAGTACTATGCCACCGCATTAAATGCAATTCACTGGTGCCACACCTCCGCATTAATGGCCCATGCCTTCCCTCTCACCATCTGACACCGCAAGGGCCGCTACAGTGTACCGTCCTGTCCTTTTACCTTGAAAGGACAACTAGCTAGCAAAATTCAAATAGGGGAAAATGACCAATTACCCTAACCAAAGGTAAAGGCCATTGAGGGTACCCAAGGAGTTCCGGACATTTCCTAGAAGAGAGAAGGATATAAAAACCCCCATTCACACTTTCACCTGGTATGCACTCATACATACTAAAATACCTATACTCCGCTGCTCGATTATTGAGGTCGAATACCATACTAACTTGAGCATCGGAAGATCTAAGCCGAGGGGCCACTCGGTTAGCCTAATGTTTGTCGTGATTGCAAGATTTTACCCCATCCAAATCAGGATCGTCAATCGCCAAGACCAAGTCCTACCCAACAAATCACACCTTCATCAAAAAGTAAATACAAAATATGATTTGAAATTGGAAAACGAATTTTCAAAATGCCATATTGAAGTCCGATAAACTACTAAACAATCATTATCATGCTGTATTATCATAAAAATGAATTATTTATATAAAATAAGGTATTTAACGCTAAAGGAAAAATTACAAAACTAGAACCGTAACTGTGGTCATTTTGCGTTTTAAGACCAAATTTTGGCATGGTGTTAGAATAGAATCAAAATTTCTTAAAAATTAAAAAACAGCATGATAGCCACCACCAGATAATATAGTCAAACCCGGTGATTACTTACGTAGCACTTACATCGCACATGCATGGAACACGATGCGAGCGTCATGCAAGCAATTACCAGTGCTAGGGTTATTTATAAAAATGTAGTAAAAAAATTCAAAATTTATAAAACTACTGTAAATTTGAAAAGTTTGTAAAACTATGGAAAGGCGTGGCCTGGAGCCACGCCTTTCGTTGCTGATTTTTTTTTTTTACAAATCTCACAAAGGCGTGGCCTCTCTTGCATGCGAATTTAATTTTTTAATTATTAAAAATTGAAGAGGCGTGGCTTCTTGCATGCAATTTTTTGTTTTTAATTAAAAATTTATTTTTTAATTATAAAAAATTGAAGAGTGGCTTCACTTGCGTGCAATAATTTTTTTTAATTAAACATATATTTTTTTAATTATTAAAAATTGAAGAGTCGTTGCTTTGCATGCAATTTATTTTTTCAATTTTTTTAATTAAAAAGTGAAGAGGCATGGCCTTGGCTGAATTTTTGTATTTTTTTGTAAAACATTTGCAAAGGCATGCCACGCTTTTTGTATGGCAAAAATGTATTTTAAGATACAGCCAAGAATAGTATATATACAGTAGTATTTGATGCAAGCTCTATTAATACATTATTTGAAAAATATCATATATTTTAATCATAATTGATGTGTATAATTTGAAGATATGTTATTATCATGGCATATAAAACTATCACATAATATTTTTTCCAACTCGATCCTATTTATGTATTCCACTTATAAAAACCCACCATTCACATAACTTTATCATTTATTTATTTTTTTAATATTTAAAAAATGAATTGAAATGAGAGATGATCCAGTTTTGTAGCATGGATATACATGGTTATTGAAGAAAAAAATGGTCATTGTCAATGTCAATATATCTTGAATGACAATTATTAAATATCAACACTTCATTTTGCTTTGTTTCTTAAATTTGAATTCAAATATGATTTCAACTACCTAAGAGAGATCTAGAATATTGACTTGTAATACTGGATATATTTAATTTTTGCAAGCGTAATATGTAACAATCACTATTTAATTAAAGAAGAACGCATGGGTTTTATTTTCTAAGTATGTTAGTGAAATATGATATAGATTAGAACTGTCTAAAATAGATGAATAATGGAAGGAGAATTGTTTAAGCCAAGGCGTGTGGCAGCTGTGCAGAAAAGAATACAAAAAAATTCTTCTCCACAAGAGAAGGCACGCCTCTTGTTTCAGCAAAAAACAAAAAAAAAAATAACTGTTGCATGCAAGAGGCGGTGGCTATGCCATCTTTTGATTAAAAAAAAAAATTGAAGAGGCGTGGAGCCACGCCTCTTGTTTCTTCATTTTTTTTCCCCACACCTTTTGTGGCAGCCGATTTTGCCATGCTAGAGG